>JABCMI010000003.1:7270000-9770000 GCA_026261945.1 Hirschfeldia incana | reverse complement strand
ACTATAAATGTTTGGTTGATAAAAAGACCAACGACTTACAATAACGTCAGTAACGTCTTTAAACAGACAAAAGAAGGGAATATATGATGACAAACGTTACACCGTACAGTCTCTAGACAAAGACTGAGTTAGTTTTACCCACGGCTTGTAAAGTTTTTAGACAAAACTATGAGTTATCCACGGCTTATAAAGTCTTTAAACAAAAACAGACTCCTTACTTCACAACAAGTCTTGACCAATATATAGGCAAAGACTACTACATGTTGGTTTTTAGCATGTTGGATGGATAACGGCTTAAACCAAAGTCACAGAGAATGAACCAAACATTGAGTTGTTTTGTTGACTCACCAACGACTTAAACCAAGTTTTGAGACAGATACTATGAACCGTAAATAGATTCCATACTTTATTACCCAAATCTTAGATTAACTAATTCTGATTTTCTCAGGTATGCATGTGCTTCAGACGATGCTCATTTGATGTGTAGCAGATTTCTTTGTTATTATACATTCTGAATTTTCTCAGGTATGATTGTGCTTTTTCAAACTTTTTTATAATTTAATTGATGAAAATCACAAGAAGGAGATATATACATTACGTAAAGACTAGTTTCTGAGTTCCTGAGTTCTGAAACATTTGATGAACGGCTTAATCAGACAAATATTTGTCTAATTCCTAAGACGGCCTGACTAAGTCGAATGACTGAGTTACGACCTATTAGTCTCTGTAATGTAGCTTATAAAATTATTTCGAAGGTGTTATGTCAGCGGTTGAAAGGATTGCTTCTGAATCTTATTTCGGAGACTCAGTCCGCGTTTGTTTCGGGGAGGTTGATATCAGATAATATTCTCATTGCACAGGAGATGTTTCACGGACTAAGAACGAACAATGCGTGCAAAGAGAAGTTTATGACTATTAAACGGATATGAGTAAGGTTTATGATAGAGTTGAATGGTTTTTTTTGGAGCGACTACTTTTAAAAATAGGTTTCTGTCCTCTTTGGATTTCTAGAGTGATGATCTGCATTTCCTCAGTTCAGTATCAGGTGTTAATTAATGGACAACCTAAAGGACATATTGTTCCTGAGAGGGGTTTTGGACAAGGGGACCCTTTGTCGCCATATTTATTCATTTTGTGTACGGAAGCGCTGATTGCAAATATCAAAAAAAGAGGAAAGAGGGAAGAGACTGACAGGACTTAAGGTATCTAGAGAGAGCCCAGCCATTTCTCATCTTCTGTTTGCGGATGATAGTTTATTTTTCTGTAAAGCGAATGCTGTGGAATGTGGGGTTATTCTCAAATTACTTCAGGATTATGAGGCAGCATCGGGGCAATTGATAAACTTTGATAAGTCATCAATTCAATTTGGATATAAGGTACCTGAAGTGACTCGAGGAGAAATTAAATCACAATTGGGTATTTCAAAGATTGGTGGGATGAGCAATTACTTGGGTATACCAGAGAGTCTAGGGGGATCTAAGGTTCAGGTGTTTGGGTATGTAAATGAGCGAATTAATCAGAAGATAAACTGTTGGACAGTGAGATTTCTCACGAAGGGAGGGAAGGAGGTTCTATTGAACGCAACAGCTAATGCAATGCCAAATCATGTGATGTCTTGCTACCGGCTACCCAAAACGGTTACAAAGAAAATTACAGGGGCAATATCCCATTTCTGGTGGGAGGGGAAGTGATAACAAGAAAGGACTACACTGATTATCTTGGGATAAAGTTTGTAAACATAAGGAGGATGGTGGTTTGAGCTTCCGGGATTTGCAGGACCACAATACGTCATTATTGGCGAAACAATTATGGAGGCTAATAGATAAACCGGATTGTCTATTCTCAAGAGTATTTAAAGGGCGATATTTCAGGAAGATCGACCCTTTAGATACACATAGATCTTACTCTCCATCATATGGCTGGAGAAGTATCTGCTCAGCTCGATCTCTGGTTAAAAAAAAGGGTAATCAAAAGAGTAGGAAACGGACAAACCATCTCAGTATGGAATGATCCATGGATTCCTGCTCTTCGCCCGAGGTCAGCAACTCCTAAAAAACAGTCCCAAGTTCTTCAGGATTTAACAGTGGATTGTTTCATAGATAATGCATCTTTTCATGGAAGGTGGATTTGCTCAATATGTACATTCATCCGGATGATGTGAACATTATCAGAGTTTAGCAGTGAGTAGGTTTTCTAGACCTGATTCATATGGCTGGGCGTTTACGGATTTGGGCAGGTATACGGTTAGGTCAGGTTATCGTATAGAGTCCCGATTTCCGGATAAAGGCCTGCAGATGGAATTTCTTGGACCGAATACTAATGGTTTGTTAAGTCATTCCTGGAAATTACAGTGCTCGCCAAAGTTGCGACACTTTATCTGGCAAGTCATTAAAAGAATTATTCCGGTGGCGAAAAATCTGAGGTCAAGAGGAATTGCATGTGTGACCAAAGATGCAGTCTGTGTGGAGCAGAAGAAGTATCTATTAATCATGTTCTCTTCGAGTGTCCACCGGTGTTGCAAATTTGGGCTCTGTCGAAAGTACCTTCAGCCCTTGGTACTTTTCCGAGTTCTTCGCTGTTTGCAAATATGGATTATCTATTTTGGAAGCAGCCAAAATATTTTAATTATGGATTTTTTCCCTGGATTATGTGGTATATATGGAAAATCGGAATAATAAGATATACACAAATAAGGTTGGTGATCCACAAGAAATTCTACGAGCAGCGGAAGTGGAGGCTGAGGTATGGGCGGATGCCCAAAACATGATTCCCACGAGGGGGCGTGTAGATGTTTTCCCGCCTCAATGGGTAGAATCAGAGAGTTCCCGGATATGCTTCATAGATGGAGCATGGAAGCTTCAGGATAAATTTACAGGTCAAGGTTGGTTTTGAAGGAAAAATGGTTCAACAGAAAAAATGATGGGTGCGATGAATCTCTGAAAAAGCTTATCTCCTTTGCATGCTGAATGTGAAGCTTTGATTTGGGCTATGGAGTGTTTGCCACAGACTGTTCTCAACTGGTGAAGATGGTGTCATCGCCCGGAGAATGGCCAGCTTTTACTACACACATGGAGGAGTTCGAGCGCAGTAAGTTGTTCTTTCCTACCTTCAAGATTCGACATATTCCAAGAGCACGAAACCTAGTGGCGGACAAGTTGGCACGAGGTGCCAGGAGTTCCCCTTCAGCTATGTTGTATGTCGATTCAACCCCCCCCCCCCCCCCCCGGCTTGGTTTTCTAAGGCGGACGGGTCTATATCGTAGTTTAGTTTTTCGAATTGCTGTTAAAAAAAATAAAGAATAGTTTCAATTGTTCAGGTTTTTGCTTCAAAAGTTGTTCATTGACTCCAAGGCTTTGTCCATGCATGCATATGTTTTTCTTGAGTTTTTCTCTTGTCAGTTGGTATTTGTACATATGAAAAATTTTCAACGTATGATAAATGATATATACGTAAACTAAAGAAACTGAAAATGATTATCTAAGCTCCATTTTTTCAACTGAGTTTAATTTTAACCTGACTTGTCAACATTTCTTTCATTGGTATAGCATCCGTGAGAGTCTACAAATTTGTTGCTAACATATCCAATGATGAACTGGTAGATATTCTACTTTGATATATTGGAACATTACTTTGTATGCTTACAGCGTTTGTAATCTCTATTGCGTGTTTTGTAAGGTCTCTAAGTTTGTGAAATGAATGTATCTTGGAGTCACTTTTAGATCATAGTAGGTGAGAGACTCCTGCATATTGTGGTGTAGTTTCCTTAAATTTTGAGTGTTTCTGTTTTGTATTATACTCTTAACCTTTAGTTATTATTTTAAACAGCTTTAGTAATCTCTTATGAAATGAATGTATCTTAGAGTCTCTTGTCTCTAAATTTGTGAAATTAATGTATCTTGGAGTCTCCTTTAGATCAAAGTAGGTGAGAGACTCCTGCATATTGTGTTGTAGTTTCCTTAAATTTTGAGTGTCTGTTTTGTGTTATACTCGTAGCCTTCAGTTATTATTTTAAACAGCGTTAATAATCTTTTTATGAAATGAATGTATTTTAGAGTCTCTTGTCTCTAAGTTTGTGAAATGAATGTATCTTGGAGTCTCTTTTAGATCAAAGTACTTGAGAGAGTCCTGCATATTGTGGTGTAGTTTCCTTGAATTTTGAGTGTTTCTGATTGGTGTTATATACTCTTAGCATTCAGTTATTATTTTAAACAGCGTTAGCAATCTTTTATGAAATGAATGTATCTTAGAGTCTCTTGTAGATCTACATATGTGAAAGATTGTAGATTGTAGTATTATTTTCTTATGAGTATTGATTGTTTGTATTTTGTGTTTCCCTCTTTCATATTTCATAGACTGTTTTTTCTTTTTTTTTTGAATCTTGAATGTTTATGCTCTATTTTATGCTCCTAAACCCTCAGTGAGTAACATGTGAATGACATGTTTACAATTTCTGGAATCCTGCATCATATGATGATGATCATGTTATACTTTGTATAAATCGTACCTGTTGAAATTAATTTCTTACAATAACATTGGTTGAGATTTTTTTTGTTACACTAGGTGTTTTCCTGCACCATGTGCAGTAAGAATATGTTGTATTTAAATATTACAATTAAAACATATTTTGTTATCATAAACTTTTTTACATTTGATTTTGAGTTGGACACTCTGATACCTTTTGGTACGGTTAGGTTTAATTATGTTTCGATTTTTTGTGAGTTTGATCCGGTTCAAATCTGTTGGTTCGTTTTGATTGGGTTCCGTATTAGTTATCTTGATACCAAAATTTTGAAGCCATTCAGATATCTAACCAATTTATATTAAAATTTTGTATTATTTTTTATATTATATTTGGTTTGGTTTCTTTTTCTAGTAATTTTTGTCCACGTACATACATATATATATATGTATATATATATATATATGTATAATATTAAGATATCAATAATTTATCAATGAAAATTTTGAAATTAAATATTTATATTTTTATATATTAGATAATTTAATTTAAATGATATATATATAATAAAATTTCTTATTCATACGATTTGTGATCAATTGTCCCTTGTTTGAACACAAAAATAAATAAACCATTGATCACAAATTTTTTAGTATGGGACTTTTACCATTTTCGTAATTTATAGACGTTTTAAAAAATTCAAAATATAACATATATTAAAAAACTATTTTTTAACATATGCTTAATGTTATTTTTAAATTTTTAATAATATAAAATTAAACAAAAAAGGTTATAGGATAAATTTTTTTTATCAAATATCTATGATTTATAGTCATTAATTATCATATATACATTAATCATATGAGGTAATTTCATAATTTTATTTAAGGAAAGAAACTTACGTACCTTTTATTTAAGAAAATAATTTAAGGATATATGGTTAGAAGTTATTGTGAATGCTAATTAGATGACATGTAGCTTTTAAAGATGTCATGTCAATAATATTATACATATATATATATATATATATATAATATTAAGATCTCAATAATTTTTCAATGAAAATTTTGAAATTAAATATTTATATTTTTATATATTAGATAATTTAATTTAAATGATATATATATATATATATATATAATAAAATTTTATATTCATACGATTTGTGAAATAGATGCACTTTCAACCTTATAAATTGTGAGTTGAATTAATGATTAGAAATAGATGCAACCTTATAAACGATTTTATTAGACCTATTTGGTTAGAAACCAATTGTATGACACGATGGATGGATATACACGAATGGTTAGACACAATTTCGATGGTTTACCGAATTGGTTAGACACAAATGGTTAGACACGTAGGATTTTATTAATTAAATTTTGGTAACATTGGTAACAATATATGGTAAAAAGTTATGCTGAAAGTTAATTATATGGTAAGAAAATTCTAAATAGTGTAATTGATCGACATGTGGACTTCTATGTCACATTTTTTTGAAAAATCACTTCTCAAATATAGTCTAGGGGATACGTGTGTTATCTCTTGGTCTCCTAGTTTTACAGAGTCAAAAGCTTGAAAATCTGTTGAATCATTAGAGTTTGCAATTGACATTTCTTGAGTTTATATGACTGATGTCAAATTCAAGCAAGTAGACCATGTCTATCAAGTGTAGCTGTAAGCATGTGGAATATGTGTTCTGATCTTCTTTTCTCTTCTCTTTTTGTCGACTAATTGTGAGATATATATTATTTTCTGGATATTGTTGACTCTAGTTTATGCACATCCAATTTTCTGTATCTGGATATTGTTGACTAGTTTATGTACATAAAATTGTTAGAGTCAGATATGTTATGATCATCTAAGAAACGGCATATTTGATTGCTAACCAGTTCATTTTGAGAGTCCATACTTTAGATGATGGCTCTTAGTTGTTTAATACTAGATCATTTGAATTATAATGTTATGTACATAAACAATAATGTTTGTTTACTTCTTTTAGGTGTGTGTTAGAATTTTCTTGCATTTTAGTTGGTTTATCCTAGGTGTATGAATTATTGCTCAAACGATTTGAATTTAGTTGCTATTTAGAATATAATTAGCTATTGGCTAAAGTGATATCTCGACTCTTTTTATATCATTTCTCAACCTTATTTGGAAGAGACTGCATGCATCTTTTGTTTAGGACATAGCTAGGTCCATTCGTTTTAGGGAGAATTGCTAAAACCAACCTAAATATTAAAGTCAAATGCATTAGTGTACCCCAATTTCAGTCAAATGCAGAACCAACCTAAATGGATGATGAAAATACTATTTTGTCCTTATGACCAAACAAAAAAACGGAGGGGTATTTACGTTTCTATCCTTTTGGAAGTCTACATGTAGAAGAATGAAGTCTACATATTTTTAGACCTCCATCGAAGTCTAATTTGTAGACTTGATGTGTAGTCTACACCAAAATTTTATCTAATATTTAGTTTTAAAATTGTTTAAAAATAATTATTTTGATAAATTTTAACTAATCATCAATATAATGGATAGTATGAAGTAAATATATAAAAAAATTATATAACTGAATAATTTTAAAGAATATATACTAAATTGGTATCAATGTGTTAAACAATGTTCATAGTGTAGAAACAAAATGTTGTAACATGATAGGTCTTTTAGTGGTAGATTTTTAGAATTAGACTTTAGATTTTGATTTTTTTTTGTTTTATTGACTTAAATCTGTTTATTAATGTTTAGTAGTTTATATTTTGTGTAATTTTGATATTTGATACTGAGACTTTTTGAGTATCAAGCAAACTATTTAGGGTTTGAGATTTGTGGTTTAGGGTTTCGTAGACCTACAATAAAGTCAACAAATCTGTAGACGTCTTTGTCAGTCTATTTTATCCGTGTATATCTTTAATTTTAAATTAAATGTTCCAATTTTAAATCATCATATATTATGAATATTTATTTTTTTTGTTTTTTTGTAACACATATTTTATAAATTATATATTAAAAATAAAAAATGAATTTTATAAATTATATATTAAAATTATCAAAAAACTAAAGAATAATAAATATTGAAATTACCATAGTAGACTTTCTAAGAAGTCTACAAATTACAACAAAGTATACTCCATTATTTTGATTTTAGTAGACTTCAAAAGAAGTCTACAGTGTCGTAAATTTTAACCTAGTTTCACTTTTGTCTCCATATATAAATGAAATTTACACAACTTCACTCCAAAATGGCTGCATATCTTCCTTCTCTCTAAAACTCTCTCCCTTCTCTCTAAAACTCTCTCTCTTCTCTCTAAAATTCTCCCACTTCTCTCATATCTTTCTCACAATATCTTGTTATTTTAGGTATTATAATTCATGGTTTTCATCTTCTTCTTTAAAAATGTAAGTTTTAGATCTATAGATTTTAAATGTGTAGTTTTATATTATATTTCTCACAATATTATATTTTTTTGTAGGTATTATCATTCATGGTTTTCATCTTCTCCTCTAAAAATGTAAGTTTTAGATCTATAGATTTTAAATATGTAATTTTATGTTATTTTTTTCTCACAATATTATCTTTTTTGTAGGTATCATCATTCATGGTTTCATCTTCTCCTCTAAAAATGTAAGTTTTAGATCTATAGATTTTAAATGTATCTTTATATGTTTATATTCAAATAAAATGATAGATCAATCTATGTGCATTTAATTTGCTAATGTTTTATTTTATAAATTCTATTTTAAGTATTTTTAGATTTAAAACTAGATTCACATTTCAAAATGTACAGATTTTTCCAGATCTGAAAATTATAGAGTAGACTTCTAATAAAGTTTTCTTATAAAACCACAAATTTTAAGTAGACTTCATTGAAAGTCTACAAAAATATGACTTTAATTTTTTTCATATGTTCTTTAAATAATTTAATCTAATTTTGCAGATATTTTGATTTGATTTTATTTTGCAGTTATTCTCCTCCAATGTTTTCAAATCATCTTCCCAAAAATGTAAGATTTACATTTATTCATTATAGGGATATTTTTTCTTGTTTTTATTGTACCTAATTTATAGATTCATACTTATGTTTTTGTTCTTTACTACAAAGTTGACCAAAAACCATTTTTTAAATATTTTTTAGAACAAAGAGTGTTTCAAATTTTCTAAATGTACACTATAGTTCTGAAATTTTCCGCTAGTGTAGACTCCAAAGAAAGTCTACAAAACCATGAAATTTCAGTAGACTTAATAAAAAGTCTACTAAAATATGATTTATATTTTTTATTATGTTTTTCTCATAATTTTATCTTACTTTGCAGGTACTCTTTTCCAAGACTTCATATAAGACATCAAGATTATGAAAATATTCATTTGTAATAATTTTTCATAATAAAATATTCATTTGTAAATAATTGTTTAATACATAATTTATAAACATTGTATTTATTTTTTAGTTGTGTTTCACTTGTATGATATTATCAATTTTTGCACAAGATACTCTAGTCAACCAAACAATTAAAAACACTATAAGCTAAAACAATAACTAGCACACATGTGAGAAGAAAAATCCATACAAAATTTTCAAGAAGTTTCAAAGAGTGAAACTAATTACAATTTTTTGATGTTTCAAGTGTATAATTATAACACATCAACTTTTGATATTCATCCAAGACAATTAAGATTTACTAACATACACTTTAAAATAATTAAATCATGCAAAAATATGATGAATAATACACAAATGCACTTCTAATAAAATTTACGACATAGACTTCAATTGCGGTCTACATATGTAGTAGACTTGCAAAGATGTTTACACTTATTATCTAACATATAGTCAAAAATTATAGTCTACTTGGCTCTGGCTTGATACACAAAGGCATACAAAATATGTTTTAGACAACTCGATCACACCACCTTCTCGATCTTCTTGTCTAGATCATAATCTTCTTGTACCATTTGAAGAAGTTCAACATGTGTACAACCATCTTTCAAAGGGAAAATCCTCCCTCCTTTATCTTTATTGACCACAAACTCCCACAATGAACCTTTCTCCACACATTCTCCGTATACGGTCGGTAATTGAGTCATTTCCTGCAAAAAAATATAGTTTCACGTAATTAGCGAATAAATATTTTATGTTTCATAAAATTATAAACGTAGACCTACAATTATGTCTACATGTTAACACCTAACTACATTGTAAAATCAAAAGTATTATAATTTCATAAATACAACAGTTTTTCTTTTCAAAATCTCTCAAACCCATTAAGATTAACTAACACAGACTTTCAAACAAAAAAATCTAACAAAAACTTTATGAATAATACATAAATTCAGTTTTAATTTATTTTCCTATGTAGACTGTGAAATCGGTCTACGCCACATTGGTGTAGACGTTCTTTTTAGTTTACATTCGTAGACGGTCATATAGGTCTACTCGGGTTGGTTTTTGCAATTGAAAATTTTACGGGTTACCTTTTTTATTTGACCAGAATTCATCCAAGTTTTGACTTTATAGTTTTAGACTTACTTTTCAGTCTACCACATTAAAAATGTTAGTTTTTCCCATTGACCAAAACGTATCCAAGTTTTGACTTTAGAATGTAGATTTCATATGTAGTCTACATGTTTTAATTTTTTTGAAAAGGGTTAGTTTTGCAATTGACCATTGTTTGACTTTCTAAGTGTAGATTAAAATGCACGTCTACAACTTCGTAGACTTCGCGTAAAGTCTAACTTCAAAACCCATGGGTTGGTTTTGCATTTGACCAAAATAAATTTGTAGACTTCACAAACAGTCTCAATTTTTTTGTCTAAGAAGAGAAGACTGCATTTCAAGTCTACACTTTTAAAAGATATTTAATTTATTTAAAAACATTTTAGTCAAATACAAAACTAACCTATTCAACGAAGTCAAAGTTTTGGTCAAATGCAAAACTGACCTAAAGTAGACTTCTTTGGCAGCCTACAGTTCGTAGACTTCCAGTGAAGTCTACTTTGTAAAGTCAAAAGCTCGGTCAAATGTAAAACTAACCTCTTTTCCGTAGCCGTCTTGGTAGGTCTACGTAACTTTTTTATTTTTGTTGTCAAAGGTAAGGACGTAGACTGCTGTGGAAGTCTGCGCTGCAAAAAAAGTTCGAAAGGTCAATTGCAAAACTGACTTGTGCGTTGACAAATAGACTGACTCGTACGTCTACATACTGGTGCAGACATATAAAACAGTCTACACACGCGACACAAACTGAAGAAAATGGTGAAAACCATGTAAACAGTTACCTTTTTCTTGTGTGAACCTCGATTCCAACCCTTTCAACCGTCCAAACACCAAAAATGAGCAAAAAAAGGCATCTTTTACGATTTGCTGATGAAAAAATACGAAAATGTGAAGTTTGAGATTATGAAAATAAGAGTTATGAGAGTTTTTTAGATAGAAATGTAGAGAAAACAAGAGGAAATGAAGAATTGTTGTTTTAGAAAGAGAAACAAAGTGATGTAAATGTAGATCTTGAGCTTTTATGAGCTCTAAAATGGTGGTTCAATGGTGGTTGCAATATTGATGATGATGGCATTGTTGTAAATAAGATGAAATCTTTAGGGTGTTATGGATTTTTTGTCTAAATCTTTAATGTGGTAGACTGAAAAGTAAGTCTAAATCTTTTTGATAATAATGGCAATTTTGTAAATAATTCAAAAACATAAGGATGGTTTGGAAATTTCAAAGGTGAATAGTATTGACAAAAAAATGGGGTTGGTTTTGCATTTGACTTGAAATTGTAGGTTAGTCTTGAAAAAAGTCCTTCGTTTTATTGTATGTTAATTATGTGTTTACATCTTTTCTTAACTAGATTTTTACCCATTTAACTTACATGATACTCCATCTTTGGCCTAGATCCGAGGAATAATCAATTCATTTTAAGCAATGGCCTAACACAAATCAAATCTTTTTAAAATATTAAAATCAGAATTTACAATCATGCGTCTTCATTCGCAAGAACACATATCTTCCCTTGAGTGCCACTCTTCTCTGCTCTAAATGCCAAACTCTCTATTTGGCTAATTATGACTCTAAAACAAATGGTCATTAAGATCCACAATACATTCATTAAATCCACTTCACTTCTCTTCTTAATCGTATACTTCCTAATAAGTGCAACCTCTAATCCTCATTTGGTTTTAGCTATTGAAGTTATTGACAAAGAACTTCAAACATGGCATGTTAATTCTGGAGATGTCAAAATACCACATTCGTTTGGACGGACCAATTACCTTTAATAGGAAACTAGATCTTGACCCGTACAACTGTGCGGGTGCATGTTTTACTATATACTTATTATATACAAATTTTAGAAATTTAAAATTTCACGGTTTCAGTTTTACTATTTTTATTATTTATGCTACGTATTTATGTTGTGTAATAGGAGGGTCCGTAAAATAATGCAAACCGTAAACACTATAGTAAGAATTTTACAAATATATATACTTATGTAATTTAATATTTTTAACATAATAATAATGTGTCATTCTTAAATACACAGAATAACTCATGAGTGAATAACTTATAATTATAATGTATTTGTTATATTATATATCTTATAATTAAAGAAATTTTGGGGAAGATATTTAAAATATATGAAAACATAAAGCAACAATATGAAATATATAATATATAGATTATATTTTGTTTTTTTATTTATTAAAAATCCTTAAATTGAAACTATAAATATTTATAATAATTTTCTTTAACAAATTAATAACAATCTTACAAAAATTAAGAATAAATATTAATTGTATTTTAGAACATAATGATCTATGATTAAAGTTAAGCCCATTATTTTTTATTCTTTAGTATAATATTATCTATGTTTCCAAACAATATTATATTTTAGCACAATTATTTTTGTTTCCAAACAACTCTAAAATGTACTTCAGATTTAATAAGATAGATGTCTACCTTATTCGGTAGCACTTTGGTCGGCTCTTTTACATTATAAAAGATAATCTACTATAGCTTTGTACATTACGGAAAAAAAAAAAGAACAATAGAAATTCAAGATTGATTAACTTTATTCGTATGAGCTTTGATACAATTCCACAAAATGTCAACAAATAAAATCAAGGGATAAAAGTAAGTATGAGTTTATGATAAGAAAAAGAGATCCTTTCATAGCTTGTTACAGCTTTCATTCTTGCAGACTTCCCTTTGTTTCATTGATCTCTCCAATCTGTGGATTAGCACACACAATTAACAGTTTTTTTTTGAAACCAAAAACTAACTAAATTCACTTCTAACAGTCTTAGCTTTGATTTTTTTTACCCTCTAAGACACATTTTATCTTTCAATTTACACATTGAGACACTTTATCCATGTGACACACTTTATATGAGTAAAATGTCACACACACCCTCAGTTCTAACCTAACTACACTTTCCCTTGTCTAACTATAGTTAACCCACCACACCACGTGTCTCAGTGCTCAACAACTAAAAAAAGAAAAGAAAATATGTTCTCTCTCCAAACTCACTTCTGAAAATAGATCTGTATCTCTCAATTCGCAAACATTAGCTTCTCTCCAATCTAAGTTCTTTCCTATTCCCTCCTCTGTTCGACAATAAATTTGTCTCACCCAGCTCGACGCTTGACTCCTATTCCTCACCGGTCTTTTCTCACACCTTCTGCGAACCATGAAGAAACCTAAGAACAAGAAGAAAGTGAGTAATCTTGACGACAAAGTGTAACCTCAAAATAAAATTGGAGGTATTTGTAGCCTTAATTTACTCATTATTTTCTCTTTTAGAAGATTTGTACCCCTCAAATTGCTCTCGGATTTTTGTTATTTTTTTTGTGAGATACGAGTTTGTTTGTTCACTGACAACTACTAGCCGGTGATGTATGTACATTTTTAGCGGACAACCGTCTATCACGGGGACTTTTTGCGACGGAAATATATCCCATCAAGCGTCCCAACATATACTCCTCATCAGATCTACTTCCTTTCATTCGCAACGTCCTACGCGATACTCCGGAGTTCGAAACCATCTGTCAGTCCTGTTTCGGGAAGCTCTTCAACCTCCCTGTCCGCCAATGCTGTTTTAGAATCTAAGGGATGTGAGTTTAAAGTCTGTCTTTTTTTCTCTAAACATGAAAAGAAAGATGTGAATGTCCACATGAATTTGTGTACATGAATTTGTGTTCACATTTTTCGCATCCACATATTTTTGTGTCTGCATTTATCGCATCCACATATTTTGTGTCCACATTTCTTCAATCCACATATTCTATTTTCTAAAGAAAACTCAGACGAGTGGTTTAACTCTAGTCACCTACTTTTTTTTGTATGATTGTGAACTTTGTTATAAAATACTTTCTGGTTCAGATTAGAAACAAGAAAGAAATTATGTTTGTGAAAAAGTTGTAAAAATAATTTTGATTATGTGTTCATTCTCATAAAACAAAAATTCAATATAAATTAACTTATTTTAACAATGTATTTTTTTATTATAACTTGTCTATAAACAAACAAATTCAATCTATGTATATTATAATTTGTATATAAGTGTCTTTTAATTTTTTGTCATCCATGTCCACATTTTTTCTATGTATCCATGTATGTATTTTTTTGTAAACACATTTTTTTCTGTCCACATTTTTTCTGTCCACAACATTTTATATAATCTTGTTAAAATATATAAAATACATATATGAAAGTGGATCTTAAAATATAAAGAAAAAAAAAATTACAATCTACTGTAACAATTCTATTTGTTTTATATATTTTAAATTTTAATAAAAAACAAATGAAAACATTAGATGTAGTGAAAAATAATAATAACTTTAAAAAAAAAGAAACTATTTGTCGCTAACTCTACTCTGGTCTCGGTTAAAGAAGTGAGGGGTATATTAGTCTCAAATAAGCTCAGAAACACTAGAAAGTGTCTCTCCAGCAACATGTGTCTTAACATGTTAAAAAAGAGAGAAAAGTGTCTAATTTGGAAATCAACTCCTTAGCTTTAGCCTTCCTTTCCCACTAACAGAGACAACATCACAAGTCTTTACCGTGGTTCCATTCTTGGTACCAGTTGTCCAGTTAACCCGAACGTCCCCACTACTGCGAGGCAACAAAGACGAATTGTCCTCGCCCAAAATTGTTTCCTATACCAATCAAACCAAGAAAAAGAAACCTCTGAAAACTATTATTTTACCCTGAGTCACATTTGGTTCTTACCATCTCCAGGATCTTGATGTTGCCGGTGGAGTTTGCAGCAACTAAGGTGGAAGATTGTCCTCGCCAGCATACTGAGGCAGAGGCTATGAACTGAGAGGCATCTTCTACTTCGAGCCCCGAGACAGGCTCTAAATTTTTGATATTGCATGACAAAAACCGGCATTGGAAATGCCTCGTGGTGCACATAAACCTATGCAGTGAAGCACAACAATGTCACGTTTATATTCACAAATGGGATCAAAGTTTGAACATCTTTTTTTTTGTGTATCATTGAAGTGGGAGTAGACATACCTCATTAGTCTCGGAGCCTGTTGCTAGATAGTCATCAGAGACCGATAATCCGACAAAGTTCTACACACAATGCAAGAACATAAATGTCTTTATCATCACCTAACAAGTAGGACATGAAATAAAGCAAAGTTCCAAACAGATCAATAGCGACCTTTACATTAGTGTGTCCCAATGAATGAATGAACAAGAGTTTCATTAACCCCGCTTTAATATAAAGTAAAATCTTGATTAGTTAATATTAAGAATACAAGTGTCCTTTTATCTTTTTAATGAAATATTTGTTCATTTTAACCTTTGTGTGGTATCTGTATGATAAAAATCCTTTTAGTGCTATGATAAGGAAATTTTTATTTAAAAATCTAGTTTCAATTTTAAACAAACAAAAAAGTAATATCACAAAATTATTCTAAAACATATCAAAAGAAGTGAAAAGCAAAAAAAAAAGAAAACTATGGCAAATTACACAAATCGAAGTGTAGGAGTTGAAAATAGTTTTATTGAAGATGGAGAATTTGTGTAAAGGTAAAAATAAATCTACTAAAAAGTAAATTTAAGTCTCAAAGTGAAAATAAAACAAAAAAAAGGATCGAAAAAAGGAAAAGGGATAAAAAGGAAAAAAAAAAGATCATTATAACCGGACATTTTACAGGAAAGATTTGCACGTAAAGGTAATGGCGAAAAAAAAAGCGATTCCTAAACGGTTATTTTTTATACAGTTTCTCGCCACTTTCTTGGTGGTTGAGGATGATCTCGATCTCATCGCGTAAGTTTCTCAGCAGAATCTGGCCACGATTGAGTATATCTCCACGTTGTCAACATTGGACAATCGTGATGTAGTGATTTTGGGACAGTTATTTTGGAAGTTTTCATATAAACAGAGTCTTGAGCGTATGAATCTTCCACAATCTCTTCTCTCATTGCTTATTAAACACATCATCTACCTTTGGAGATTTTTCATCTTTCTATTCCTAATGGCGGAAAATATGCGAAGAGCTTTCCATGACTTAACCCTTGGTGCAGATGACCCCCCTTTTGTCCTTCCGACAGAAATTGTTCGCCAAGCAGAAGAAGAAAACAGATTCATCCTCATTGGGAGACCGGTGATGCCTCGACGACAGAATCTTCGTGCAATAGTGGCCACGATGCCACGAAGTTGGGGTTTTGATGGACTTGTTCGTGGCAGAATCATTGAAGGCAGGCGTTTCCAATTTGTGTTCCCAACAGAGGAAGCCATGGACTTTGTTCTTCGCATGGGTCCTTGGGCATATGCGGAACGTATGTTGGTGTTGCAGAGATGGACGCCTCTAATGGATATGGGGTTTCTGAACTACATTCCGTTCTGGATTCAAGTTCGGGGGATTCCACTTCAATACATGAACCGTCAAGTGGTGGTTCACATAGCACGAGCACTTGGGGAGTACATCCAAATTGACTACAATGAAGAATTGGGTAACAGAGTGGAGTTTGTCAGAGTCAGAGTGAACTGGAATGTCAATCACCCCCTCAAGTTCCAACGGAACTTTCAATTTGTACCAGGAGTCAACACTCTTCTGCGCCTGCAGTACGAGAGGCTCCGCGGTTTTTGTGAGGAATGTGGAATGCTTACCCATGATTCAGGAGCCTGTCTGATCCAAAATGGGGGCGCTGGCAATGATGACGATGATCATGATAGTGGGGATGAGGATGTTGAGGTTGATATCGTTTCGAACCAGGGCGTCATCATTGAAGAGATACATGAAGATGCCAACGTTAATGAAGCTAATGAGGGTAATGGTGCTGCTGCTGTGAATCCGGTGGAGGCAAACGAGCAAGACTCAGATGCTGCACAAGAAGAATATGAAAGCAACATCAGGGCTCTGGAAGAAGAGAATGATGATGACTACTTATGGAGTGGTGAAGGTATGAAGACTATGTTCTCCTCTGATGTGGATCGTGATGAAATGTACAATCCCTACTACCCGGAAGGCATGAAGTTTCCTGAGATCACAGAGCCTATAGCAAGCCTGAAGAGGAAAGCTTGGTTATCACACACAGCTGGAAACCCCATGAAGTACTTCCATGGTGAGAAAGGTGAATCAAGTGGAGCAAGTAACGTGAAGAGGAAGAAGAAGAATGGTACAGAGGCTCTAGAGAAGACCAATGAAGACAAGACAGATGAAGGTGCAACTGACATGATGAGAGGCGCGGTGAGCCCAGAACCACCTCTTCCACCATGAGGACAGCCTGCTGGAACTGTCGAGGCTTGGGCACAGACTCGACGGTTTGACGCCTTAAGGAGATAAATCGCAGTTATCTCCCGGACATACTGTGCTTGTCAGAAACTAAACAACCAGATGATTACGTTCGTGATGTAGGTGCTCAGTTAGGATTTCCCAGTTCAGTTATTGTTCCACCACTTGGTGTAGGAGGTGGTCTTGTTCTTTTGTTTAAGCAATCTGTTCAGTTGAATGTGCTTAGTCAGTCAGCTAATCTCATAGATTGTAATGTCGATTTTAATGGAATGACTTTCAACTTGTCGTTTGTATATGGGCACCCAAATCCAGCCTTAAGACATCACACATGGGAGAAGCTTGTTCGTTTGAGTCTAAATAGAAGGCAACAACCTTGGTTCTTATTAGGGGACTTCAATGAAATCCTTGGTAATCATGAGAAAGATGGAGGAAGGCTGAAACCAGACTCATCTTTTCATGAGTTTAGACAAATGATGAGAATATGCGACCTTACTGATCTGCAATCTGTTGGAAACAGACTTTCTTGGGTGGGAACGAGAGGCACCCATCACGTGCAATGTGCTTTAGATCGTACAATGGCCAATACTAATTGGTTTAATCTCTTCCCTGCTTCACAGACTGAGTTCTTGGAGATTGGAGAATCGGATCATCGGCCACTTGTGACTTATATTAGTGCAGATATCGAGGAACCATCAAGAACTTTCCGATTTGACAGTCGGATGATTCAAAGAGAAGGTTTCTCTGATACGGTTCGTAGAGGCTGGGGTGGAACAGGACAGACACAGCTGATGCATTTACCTCTAGTACAACGACTGAGTACTTGTAGACATTACATCTCTCGCTGGAAGAAACATAATAGGAATAATGCAGCGGAGAGAATCGGCACCTTAAGAGCCTTGCTTGATAGAGCTGTTACATCTGCAACAGAGACGCAAAGAAGGAGAACAGAGCTACGGAATGAACTGAACCAAGCTTATATAGATGAGGAGATCTATTGGAAGCAGAAAAGTAGAGTCAACTGGTTGAGATCAGGTGATCGAAATACTAAGTACTTTCATGCTGTTACACGAGGGAGAAGAATCAAACATACTATTACCACAATACAAGATGATCAAGGAGTTATTCATCGAGGACATAAGGAGATTTCGAAAGTTGCAGTGGAGTATTTTCAAGAGCTATACGCCTCAGAACAGAGAGATCTTAGTGTGTATAGTCAGGTGTTTCAAGGTTTTCAACAACGTGTGTCCCAAGAAATGAATGAAGATCTCACACGAATGATAACAGAGGATGAAGTCCGAGAAGCAGTAATGGATATAGGTGCACAAAGAGCACCAGGACCCGATGGCTTCACGGCTATCTTCTACCACAGTTACTGGGATGATATCAAAGGTGACATTATGCAGGAGATCTCTCAATTCTTTGAAACAAGCCAGCTAGACCCACAACTAAGCCACACAAACAATTGTCTAATACCAAAGGTATATCCTCCAAGTGGTATGAAAGAGTTTCGACCTATAGCACTTTGTAATGTTGCTTATAAAATCATTACAAAAGTGCTTGTTAATCGACTTAAGAAGCATCTTGGCGGAATTATCTCAGAGAACCAGAATGCCTTTATTCCAGGCAGGATGATATCTGATAACATTGTTATTGCACATGAAGTTTTTCACAGCCTTAAAACACGGAAAAGACAAGCTTCATCTTACATGGCAGTCAAGACGGATATCACTAAGGCCTACGACATGTTAGAGTGGAATTTCTTAGCTGAGACAATGAAGCACATGGGTTTTGATGAGAAGTGGGTGCAATGGATCATGACTTGTGTCACTGCGGTTCAGTATTCTGTTTTGATAAATGGGAAACCAGAAGGTTGCATATCTCCTGCTCGTGGGCCCAGACAAGGAGATCCTTTGTCGCCTTATCTCTTTATTTTGTGTGCTGAAGTACTTTCACACATGATGCACCAGCAGTTAATCACCTGCTAGATCTCTCTCTGGAGTAAAGATATCACTTCAAGCACCAGCAGTTAATCACCTGCTATTTGCTGATGATTCTCTCTTCTTCTCTCTAGCAAATGCGAAAGCGGCAAAGAAACTAAAAAAGATATTTGAGATGTATGAAGAAGCGTCTGGTCAAGCCATAAATTTCACAAAATCCTCTATTACTTTTGGTGCAAAGGTACGGCAGGAAGTAAAAACTCGAATGAGGAATGTATTGGGTATACATAACGATGGAGGAATTAGTAAGTATCTAGGATTGCCGGAAAATGTTGGAAACAAAAAGAGTGAAATGTTTGCTTATATTGTGGATAAAGTCAGAGCCGTTACACAGAGTTGGAAACAAAGGCATCTATCACCTGGTGGGAAGGAGGTCTTGCTCAAAGCTATTGCTCTTGCAATGCCAATCTACTCCATGAATATATTTCGACTTACAAAAGAGGTATGCAATGAGATCAACTCTACTTTAGCAAAATTCTGGTGGGGGTCTGGTGACAAGAAAGGCTTACATTGGTTTGCTTGGGATAGAATCAGCATTCCTAAGAGAGAAGGTGGACTTGGTTTTAAAGATTTGGAAGTCTTTAATCAAGCTTTACTTAGCAAACAAGTTTGGAGAATTTTACAGAACCCTAACTGCTTAATGGCACGAATCCTAAAGGCTAGATACTTTCCAGATGAAGATATTTTGAATGCAAAACTCCGGAAGAAAGCATCATATGCGTGGAAGTCAATATTATTTGGTCGTGAGCTTTTGGTGAAAGGAATGCGCTACATCATTGGACAAGGTTCTTTGGTGAATATATGGACAGATAACTGGATCCCTGATCACCCTCCGCGTCCACCCAGAGCTCGTGGAGAGTTTGATATAGGAGAAAAAGTTAAGGACTACTTCATCGAAAACAGAGCTGTGTGGAATGAGCCGAAACTACGAGAGTTTATAATTGCTGAGGATGTAGAACGAATACTATCTATCAGATTAAGTCCTACGGCTCAACAAGATCTATTGGGGTGGCATTATAATGAAAATGGTCTTTATACAGTCAAATCAGGTTATTGGCTAGGCACTCATCTTCCTACTGGTCCTGCTCCGGAGCCAATTCATGGAAACCTTGATATTAAACGACAGATATGGAAAACAAAAGCTCCTGCAAAAATAAAACACTTCTTATGGAAGGTAACGTCTAGGAGTTTGGCAACTGGAAACAACTTAAGGAGAAGACACATTACACAACAAGATCGATGTCGACGCTGCTGTATGGAGGAAGAAACAGAACATCACATCTTCTTTGAATGTCCTTATGCGAAACAAATTTGGAGAGCATCGGGCATTTCAGATGTGACCATTAATAGTTCTACAACTACCTTGGAGGAGAAGCTTACAACATGTCTACAATACTCTTCTGACTCACGTTTTGCTCACTTAATGGAAAAACATCTTTGGATTCTATGGAGAATATGGAAGAGCAGAAATGTGCTAACATTCCAGCACAAGGAGATACATTGGAGACGTACACTGTGCTATGCGAAAGAAGATGCAAGAGAATGGTTTCATAATAACCATAATCATGCTT
Source organism: Hirschfeldia incana (assembly GCA_026261945.1). Taxonomy (NCBI): domain Eukaryota; kingdom Viridiplantae; phylum Streptophyta; class Magnoliopsida; order Brassicales; family Brassicaceae; genus Hirschfeldia; species Hirschfeldia incana. The sequence continues at coordinate 9,749,230 of JABCMI010000003.1, read as the reverse complement.
CAGCAAGAGATACGAGACCTTCCTCTGAAATGAATTGGAAAATACCACCATTCGGATGGGTTAAACGTAACACTGATGGGAATTTTAATCAACAACAAAGACAGAGCAAAGCTGGTTGGATCTTCCGAGATCATATGGGCACGTACAAAGGTTCGGCACATGCAAGAGGAGGACAAGTAACAGATGCACTGGAAAGTGAAATGCAAGCTATACTTCTGGCTATTCAACATTGTTGGAGTCTCGGTTATCGGAAAGCAATCATAGAGCGCGATTGCATGAAGGCTGTGGATATATTGAACAACAAAATCATGCATTTCAGATACTATAACTGGACCAGAGATATTAGATGGTGGATGAACAAGTATCAGGACATCAAAATGCAATGGGTGGCTCGGACTGCAAATAAGACTGCTGATTGCTTGGCGAAACAAGGCGATGAAAATGCTTTTATGTTCTATCATTATGTACCAAGTTCTATTACTGATTTGTTACATTGGGATTATTTAAAATCCAACTAACATAATAATATCAATGATGTTACAAAAAAAAGATCATTATAACCGACTAAAGGCGATTAATCTAAACCTATAAGTATTGTTTAACCCCCACGTAATTTTCTTAATCGTAGAAGCGTAGCTAGATCTTTCTCAAAAAAAAAAAGAATCGTAATCACAATGAATTCCTCAAGCTTCCCGTCCAAGTCAACCACTGACGTCGAACAAGCCATTAAGAACCAAAACGACATAGCGGTAATAGTTTCCGAGCATCTCTTCTCTACCAAAGCCAAACACTCTAACACCGTTTTCTCTCCGGCGTCTATAAACTCCTCGCTCACATTGGCGGCTTATGGTCCCGACGGTTGTCTAGTCTCTGATGAGATCCTCTCTTTTCTGAGATCTTCTTCAACCGATGAACTCAACGCCATCTTCAGCAAGATCGTTTCCGTCGTCTTTGCTGACCGTAGCGCGAATGGTGGACCAAAGATCACTTCGGTCAATGGCGTCTGGATCGAGAAAACGCTACCCATTGATTCATCGTTCAAGGTGTTGGGATAAACTTGAAGTTAGCTTGAGTTGGAAGTCATCCTAATCCTAGTGAGGTTATGACTATATTATGTAAGAGGATTAGGATATATATGAAGTTATGTTTTAGATAAACATGAGACGTGTTTTGTCTATTAGGTTTAGGAATATCTATAGACCTATATAAAGAGATGTACGGTGCAAGGAATAATGTGTGAAAGTTTTATAAGTAGTCTGAATCAATAATACGAAGGTGGATTTGTGAAACTCTGATTTCTTGATTACAATATTTGGTAAGAGCTACAAACATCTTTCTAAGCAATCATGGGAGATGTTAAGAGTGATATCGTGTTACACAAGGATGCTGCGCAACCTACCTCCATCAAATTCCCGATGCTAACTTCGTCCAATTATACCGTCTGGGCCATGAGGATGAAGATAGCTCTAAGGGTCAGTGAGGTTTGGGAGACAATAGAACCTGGAGATCAAGATGTGAAGAAGAACAACATGGCTATTGCTTTGTTGGTTCAATCGATACCTGAGGCCTTGACATTACAAGATGGGAGCCTTGATACAGCCAAAGCTGTTTGGGATGCAATAAATACCAGATATGTTGGAGCTGAAAGAGTACGAGAAGCACGGCTGCAAACGCTTATGTCAGATTTTGATAAACTGAAGATGAAGAGAACATCGATGTCTTTGTTGGAAGGTTAACCGAAATCTCATCAAAGTGTGCTTCCCTAGGGTTAATCTTAGAGGAACCAAAACTCGTGAAGAAATTTCTCAAGAGTGTCTCTAGGAAGAAGTACATTCACATGATTGCATCACTTGAACAAGTCTTGGACCTCAACACGACTACGTTCGAGGATATAGTGGGGAGATTAAAAGCATATGAAGAAAGAATAAACGAAGAAGAGGAAGATCACAGTGATGACCATGGAAAGCTTATGTATGCTAACAGTGAATTGTCTCATGACGGTTATGGTTCTGGTAGAGGAAGAGGACGAGGTACCAGAGGTTCTTGGAGAGGCGGTAGAGGTCGTGGATGCGTAGGAGGTTTCTTTGCACAAAGAGACGCCTACAAACAAGGTCATTATGGACAAGCTAAGGACAAGCGCCATATTACGTGTTTTTCATGTGATAAACTCGGACACTACGCGTCTGAGTTTCCTGATTGAAGCTTAAGCTGCAAGAAACCGTCGAGAAGAAGGAAGATGATACGCAAGACGAAGATGAATTAATAATGCATGAAGTGGTCTACTTAAATGAGCAAAAGGTGAAACCAACTAGTTTTGAAGCTGAGCAAGGAATGGAGAATCTATGGTATCTTGATAATGGAGCAAGTAATCACATGAGTGGAAACAAGTTGTTTTTCTGTGAGCTCAACGAAGGAGTTACAGGAGTTGTTCGGTTCGGAGACGATTCTCGAATTGAGATAAAGGGAAAAGGCTCAATCAGATTTGTGCTTAAAGGAGGTAACAAGAAAGTGCTCAATAACGTTTACTATATTCCCGGGTTGAAGAGTAATATTGTAAGCTTAGGACAAGCCACAAAAGCTGGTTGTGAAGTAAGCATGAAGGATGATACACGAAAGTTGTTTGATCGAGGAGGACAATTAATGGTTAAGTGCACACGGTCAAAGAATCGACTCTACAGGTGAAATTGCAAGCTGACATTGCTCGGTGCCTACAGTAAGGTGCAAGGAATAATGTGTGAAAGTTTTATAAGTAGTGTGAATCAATAATACGAAGGTGGATTTGTGAAACTCTGATTTCTTGATTACAATACAAGGATCTCTTTGAGAATGTCTTCAAAGCTGTTTTTGAACGCGTAGACTTCCGATCAAAGGTAAGCTTTTTAATACTCTGTTTCAATCCTCTGTTTCTTTTATGTAAACTCTGTTTCTTGATTTAACTCTGCTTTTATGCTCTGTTTCTTGATTTAACTCTGTTTCTATGTTATTGATTCACAATTTTTGACACCACTTTGATACAATAGGCTGAGCAAGTGCGTATAGAGCTGAATAAATGGGCTGAGGATCATACCAATGGTCTCATCAAAAATCTTCTTCCTCCTGAATCCCTTACAGACGAAACCGACTCTGTTTATGGAAATGCACTGTACTTCAAAGGACAATGGGAAGTTCCATTGGACAAGTCTTACATAAAAGACAAAGAGTTCCACCTGATCAGTGGAACCTCAGTGTCTGTGCCATTCATGAGAAGCTACGAGGACCAATACATAAAGGCTTATGATGGTTTCAAGGTCCTCAGGATACCTTATCGACAAGGCGGTGTTGATAACAATCGCATCTTTCCTTATCGACAAAGCCTTGACGGTGATGCTAGCAATGTCAGCTTCTCAATGTACTTTTATCTCCCAGACAGGAATGATGGATTGGATGATCTTGTGAAGGCAATGGCATCTACTTCTGGATTCCTGGATTATCACGTTCCAAGATTCTAAGTTTTAGTTAATGAATTCAGAATCCCAAAGTTTAAGATCGCTTATAGCTTAGACGGCAAAGACTTGGGATTACGTTCAATGGATTTGTATCATAAAGCATGTGTGGAGATTGATGAAGAAGGCGCTGAAACTGCTGCAGCAACTTTTACAGTCCCAAAACCCGGATGTTTGAGATATATGGAGCCTCCTAAGAGGATAGATTTTGTGGCAGATCATCCCTTTGTCTTCTTAATTAGAGAAGACAGAACTGGTAGTGTTTTGTTCGTTGGTCAGATTTTTGATCCTTCCAACAAATCTTGTTAGTCTTTTGGTTTGGTTATATGGCAACATGTGGATCTAAGATTTAATTATGAAAAGTGCAGAGGAGTTTGATTCCTCAGTTTGCTCTTGTTTGGTTTACAATTAAGTGATAACTAGAGATTGACCCGCCCTCTTGAGGGCGGGTATATGTTTCGTTTTTAACTTTTTCATCTCATATAATGTTTGTGTGTTTGTATAATCATATTTTCGTATGATATGAATTTAATAGAATATATAATTCTGTAAGTATATTAAAATATCAATTTTCATAAGCATGTATTTGTATCATATACGTTTGGGAAATTATTTTTAATTGTTATTCATAAAGTTTGCAATATGTGATATTTTTTTGTAGTTTCATATATGACAGAAGTTTTAATTTCCCACATTTTATTTCTAAACTTAAGTAGGTGTTTTATTAAAAAATATAACAAATTATATAATTTTTTTCTTTAAAAGGATAGTATATTTTTTGTTTAATTTTTTTTTTTTAATTAATTTTTATATTTGTGTTTTTATAAATTTTTGGTATCTATTAAATATGTCAAATTTTATAACTATACACTTATGTCATATGCATTTTAGAAATTATTTTCAAACGTTATTTCTAAAAGTTGTAACATATTATATTTTTTTTAATAGTTACCTAATTTAATAAGTCAAGAATATTTGTACCCAAAAAATCTGATCCAAGATCGACCCGAAAATCAAAATCTTACTCTAGTAGACTTCGTTTATATATTTGAACGTTTTTTAAAGTGTTGTATCTGAAAACTAATATCAAACTCAACCCACAGTGGAAATCGAACAAATTAAAAAAAGGTTTGAAACTATTAATTCTTAGTATATTCTATTAAATATATGTAAATATGTAAATGAGTTAATATCGTCTTCACTAACTTTAAGTAAAACCAAATTAAATAACTATTTTTCAATCGAATAACATATTTAAAACCTGTTAAAGTGAATGAATTTATATAAATATTTATTTCTATTAAAAGTCTACTTAAACCCTGATAAACACTATTTTTAACATCATATGTTTTGTTAATTGATAAACTTAATGTCTGTGTAAAATATTTAAAATTTGAATAAGTTAATGTATGATTGAATAAATCATAATTTCTTGGATTGATATGTAAATTATGTTGTAAACTTGTAATAGTATAAATTTTAATAAATAGATTAGTAGGTTATTAGTCAAACCAAAAAGAGAAACAAATATATATCTGAAGAGGAGTAATATAACAATTGACACAAATGTTGAACTATTATTTTTATCATAATAGATAAAACCATCGGATTGCCATTTGGTATGACTTAAAATAAAAAATAATAATAGTATTGATATTTCTAACGGTGGCTGAATATATTTGTTTGGGAAGTGGGTTCCTAAAAAATTGGAACTAAAAGTAGAGGTTGCAAAAGTTGTTTTATTGGAAAAAATAGTTATAGTTACAACTAACGTTGCCAAAAAAGAAGTTATACAACTTGTTTTATATTTAAATTAAAAAAAATAATTGGACATAACCTTGCATCATTAGGTCACACTTATGTTTTAATAAAATAGATCATAAAAAATATGCCCGCCTTCAAAAATGGCGAGTTAAAATCTGGTTGTTTTATTTTAATTGAAATAAAATATTTATCTTATAACCTATTTGTATTAAAAGTAATTTTTATGTTTAAAACTTTCTGATATCTATATACTATTAAAAAGAATCATTTAAAAAAAATCTACGTATAAAAAGTTGTCGGACCTATCTATTACTATTTAATAATTTTTGGTCATTAATGATGTAATCATCTATTTGAATTTTGTATACAACACACATAAATGACCAGCGACAATTCATATTTTATATTGAATTCCACTAATTATGGACCCACAAAAGTTTGTATCGCTTACCACTTACATATCTGAGAAAACAGATAATCGTATTCAATTTATAAAAGTAGTTGGGCAGAAGATAGATTACATAATATAAAACATCAGTTACATAAAAAACATCGGTTACATGGGATTAGAACATAGATCCCTTTATAAAATAGCAGTTACATAATAAATTTAATTTTTTTTAGACCCAACTATTATCAATGAGTCATGCTGGAGAATTAATAGAATAGATAGATCACATTTTCAATTTTCAATCTTACTGTAATCAAGTTATTTATTTGATTTTTAAGTTAGTCATAACATAAAACTCTTTTCTGAAAATATAGTACTATCTTTCTTTTTCAACTGAACTAATAGATAATGTATTAATTGTAAAATATTTATTTTATAAATTTTAATTCTTTTACACAACATAAAACCAATTTTAAAGCGCCAATCCAGAGCTTAAATCAGATGCTGTGTTCGAAAGAAAAGGAGGTGGTAAGACGGGTGAGTGACGTAAGTCACAAGGTCCTTGAAGATGGACTGAAGGTAAGATATCTGATCAAAACTGGGCACCATTGAGAAGTGGAAGCAACTTAAGGTAAAGGAGGCATGCAACTTGGTCACTTACCTTGTAATTTGTAAATGGGTTCTCTGTACCCAAATTACGTTCAAATGGAATTTTAATTTATTTTCCCGGAATATTTTGGGGCACTCCCTCGTCCTATATCATTCATACGAGTTGAGAACAAAACAAAGAAACGAAGCGGTGGGGAGAAAAACAATAAATCGTAGCCTTTCATTTAGCAATCATCGACGGTACAACATCAACGATCCGCGTACTTTATTCTGATTGGCCAATTACTTTGTTCTTCATCGGTATATAAAAACGAAAAGGTTCGTTATATCCCACGATCAAACATCGTTACCCCGTCCATAGAAACCTCCAATTTCGTTTCTCTTTTCATCACCAGAAAAGCTCTCCTTGATTGCTAAAAAATGGCAGGCCGCGGAAAAACTCTCGGATCCGGTGGTGCGGCGAAGAAAGCCACGTCTCGTAGCAGCAAGGCCGGGCTCCAATTCCCTGTGGGTCGTATCGCTCGGTTCCTCAAAGCCGGTAAATACGCCGAACGTGTCGGTGCTGGCGCTCCTGTTTATCTAGCCGCCGTCCTCGAGTATCTAGCCGCCGAGGTGAATATTCTCTTTCCCGTCGTATCGGTTACGTCTCTGTTTTTTGCGTGATCTAGAGTTAATCTAGGGTTCTTATATTTTACGAATATGCCATGCAAGTTTGGGGATATTTCAGTAATTTACCCCTTGTTGGTAAACTTTGCTTTGATAAATTTTTCGTTTTTTTGGGTAGTTTGATCTTATTACCAAACAGAGTAAATGAATTGAGATTTGAGAGCATGTAGTTTTTGTTGTTGTTGAGACTGAAACATGTTTCTCTCTCTTCTAGGTACTTGAACTGGCTGGGAACGCAGCAAGGGACAACAAGAAGACACGTATTGTCCCTCGTCACATTCAGCTCGCTGTGAGAAACGATGAGGAGCTAAGCAAGCTTCTTGGAGATGTTACTATTGCTAATGGAGGAGTGATGCCTAATATCCACAATCTCCTTCTCCCTAATAAGAAGTCTGGTCCTTCAAAGACTCAGGAAGATTAGGTCTTTCTTTAACACATCAGATATATATATAGATCACGCCGTTCTCTGACTCTGTTTTCTGTTTGGTTTTTAAGATAAAATAAAACGTGTATTAGTTTATATAGATCACATGTAGGGACTTTGTTTCTTTATGTTGCTTGTTGGACATTTTGTTTTTAGTTTGTGTGAATATATATGAAAGTGTTTTAACCAGAGTGAGCATTTATAATATAAACTACTTTTGACATAGAAATGAAACCACAGATCTTTCAGGCTCTGTCATTTGTCATTATTTAAAAAGTTTGGTTGCTTTGGTTTCAATTCAAAATGAATATATAAATGTGTAAATTGATAATAGTGTTACAAAAGCAAACACACAAGGAGTACTACATCTACTGCCAACAAGGAACAACTCTGTTTCTAAAACTAATAACCCCGAAACTGTCAGGTGTCAGTACCAGCTTTTGACCTGAAAATGCTCTTTACCGTTCATCTGATCATCAGTTACTAAAAACCTGAGCCGACGCAATCATCACAGAGCAAAACCGCAAAGGGTTTACGTCCTAAACACGTAACAATACACACACAAAAACCCATGATTGTATTTTTTTTTCTTTAGTCTGAATCTGAGCTAGACTGATCCATGCGTCTCTCTGTAATAGCTGGAAACAGCTTCTCTTTAGGATCTAACTTAGATGGTGGTTGTCTTGGAGTTTCAGAAGAAGCTGAGGCTGTTGAGCCCTGTTTTCTCGCCGTCTTCACCGGTCTTCCTTTCACTTCTTTGCATATCTTATCCAAGATTATCAAGAAATCGCGCACAATCACAAACAAACGCAACCCTTCATCTTTCCCAGCTTTCCCATGGAAGTAGTCCCCTGTACTCTTCACCAGAGCCATTATCCTCTTCTCTTCCTCTAGAATCGACACAATCCTTCCTTCAGCGTTCTGAATGAAATCTTCAAGCGCTTCCCGAAACCCACTCACCTCACCAGAACTCTTCATCTCCGAGTTGACAAAGTCTTTAGCTTTAGACAATGCGTGTCCCATTTTAAGAACAGTCCCTGTCAAACCATCAGCGTCTATGTTCGCTGATTTCTTCACATGTTCTAGCTCACTGCTCAGGCCTGAGACTTTCTGAAGTCCAAGACTGCGGTAGTTCTCTTCCGTCTCTTCAGAGGATTCCTCTGCCATTAGATCCTCTGTTTTGACACTTGAGAAGCTTTGGCTCTCTCTGACGGTACGCGCAGCTCTCCTTCCTTCGGTTCTGATTATCTCTTGAATAACAAATTGGAGCAGCGTTGTTTTCCCATCAGTTCCTTTCACGTCTGCTAGTTTCAAAAGAGTGTCCAGCTTAAATGCTTGAGCCCCACCCCTGAACGTACCATCGTTCATTCGATTTCCGGTCTTGAGCACCGCCTCTAGGAGCTTCAGGAACAGCCTACTTCCCCTAAGTTCTTGACAAGCAACCTTTCCAATGTACACCAAACAAGATGAATTTAGAACAGAGAAGAAGCAAGAAAAAGTTTCTTAAGAAAGATGAAAAGTTTAACGCACCTCCAATGTCTGAAACGATTCTTTTACAAAGGCAATTTCTTCATAGAGTGTGCACATAAATAGAAGTGCCTCTAGGCGCTTGAAAGCGAAAGGGATATCAACTACTGCTTTCAGGAACCGTTCAGCTGTTCCCAGCTGAGCTATTTCACCACAGTATAGTCTAAGCTTTATCTCTTCTTCAGGTGTTGGTGCCATCTTTAACAGAGTCTGAATGAACTCTGCAGGAAGCTCATTTCCTGATTCAACAAAGGATTATGTTAGACAGAACGCATTGAATAAGAAAGAAAGAAAGAAAAAGGGTTTTACCTTCACGAAGTGCATCACACACTTCTTCAGTAGTCACATTCAAAGCACGCAAGAGAATCGATAGGTTTTGTCCTTTCTTTGGTTCAAGAATCTGAACAAACTGTGGTGCAGCTTGTCCAGAGGCTCCCTTCTTGTCGTTTTTATTCTTGTCTGCAGCTGCATATCCAAATAACGACTCTATCATCTCTTCATTGAACCTGAAAAAGCATAACAAAATAAGTTATTCTTAATTAATAAACTTCAAGAGGATTTAGAAAGCTAACAACTCCAAAGCTATGACTTACTGGAAGGACCCTGATCTTATATCATTCCAAACCATTGAATGTTCAGGATTTGCTTGCACTTTATCCCAGAAAAAGGGCTTCAGCTTTGTTTTGGGAGCACCACCATCACCATCTGATGATTTTGCTGGTCCAGAAGAGGGTCGAGGAGCTTTTGGACCAAGACTCATTGGTGGAGGTGGACGTGGTCCTTTAGGTCCAGGAGGAGGAGGTGGCTTAGGTCCACCAGAACCACCAGGTGGAGGAGGTGGCTTAGGCCCACCAGAACCACCAGGTGGAGGAGCTGGAGGAGGTGGTCGTGGAGGACCACCAGAAGTTGGCATGGGCGGTGGTGCTGGAGCTGGCGGTTGAGGATGAGGATGAGGATGAGCATGAGCATGAGAACCCTTGTTTGAGGATACTTTAAGAAACTTGGGTGGTTCATGTGGAAGAGGCTCAACTTTTCCAGAAGGAGGCTTCCCTAAATGAGCATGAGATGTTCTTCCAGGTGGAGGCTTCAAAGGAGGAAGCCCTCCGTGACTGCCGTTAATATTATTATTATTATAACGCACTCCTTCGTGTGACAGCCTTTCCTCAGAAGTGTCGGAGTTGCTGCTTCCATCGAAAGAATACGACATCATCTTTCCTTGGTTTGAGTAAATGTTATAGGATTGATTGCCTTTGATAGAACCACCGCCATAGTTGATGGAGGAACCAACAGAGTGATCGCTACTGCTTAAACTGAGAAGAGGCCGTTCATCATTTTTCCTGCCTCCTGAACCTTTTCCACAAACCCTGGTGCAGCATAAGAAGAGCAACGCAGCAAGCAAAAACGTTGAAACCGCAGTGGCAACAACCGCAATGATGATTGTTTTCTCATGTTCCTCTTTCCTTCTGGCAGATGAAGTTGAATTTCTAGAACCGTTGTTCTTGGCAGGAGGAGGAAGAGGAGATGGAGAACTTGATGGTGGAAAAAATGAATTAACCGGAGATGGGGATCTTGATCGAGTAGGTGGGCCTCGACTACGCTTAGGAGCTTGGGAAGGAGAAGGAGAAGGAGAAAGGGAGACAGGTCTAGAAGCTAGATTTCTCCTTGGAGTATCAAGCAGAGATGGTAAGAGCTTGAGATACTTGAGGTTGTGACCATTCAACTTTGCTTGTTTTTGGATACAACCAAGTAGAGTCTGCTTCAGATGGGAATGCTTGAAACCAAATAGCTCCCAATTATCCTTTGATGATGGTAAACATAAACTGAGAACTGTAACAGCTTCCTTCACACAATCTGAATCTTGCAAACAATGCTGCGTCCATGATGATTCTACCTGTCAAACATTGCAAGACAGACAAGAGACAAACAACTTTAAAAGCTACAACAAAGAAATGAAAAGCATATAGCATTAACTTAGAGATAGCCAAGTTATATAATCCAAACATGATTTGCAAGTGGGAAATCCAGACTATTTTTGTAAGATGCACACAATCAGTGTTCTGGGATGATCTTGATCTTCTTATACGGAGTATGAAACCAAAAATGCAAACTTAGTCTCTATAAAACCTAAACTTATTAGCAAGAAAGAAACAGACTGTGACTCGCAACCCTCTCTGGATCTTTTAGACTATACATAGTAGCTACGAAAGAAAAAAATTAACAGCATAGCTACATATGGAGATTCAGAAAATAAGCCTTGAAATAATTTTACAGGAAATACTGGTCCTGTGTTTGGAAAGGGAGGAATGTAACTCAAGGCTTAAAACTTGGTGCAATTTGATGCAAACAGGCCATAAAAGTGTCTTCATAATTATAAACTACGCAGAAACAAAATGCTCACTGAATATGAATAAATTTTCGCTAAATGACTGACACAGAATCTATATAACCAGGGGACGATACAAACGTTTAGTAGTGATCTTAATTCTCTTCTTCTCAGACAATCTAGATTCCTCCAGAGAATATGTATCAAGACCAGAAATGAATGCAAACTTAGTCTCTAAATCCAGAACTTAAAGCAAGAAACAGGCAATACACTTCAACTCTCAGCCTTGAAAGTATACTACGTACAGATAAATCCCATCACACGACACTTATTCATGTTAAAAGAAGCAAACAAGCTTGAAAAGTAAAGCAAAAGGGCAATGCGTACCAGTTGTTCATTGACCTTCCTTGTTGATGGAGACACGAATTGAGTAAGAAAAGGCTCATCTTTTTCTAAACTCTCTTCCAAGGTTAATATCAAGAACCCAGAGATCAGAATCAACCATAAAACAAAACCACCCAGATTCTGATTACCCATCATTCCTCCTCCTCGAATCACTCCAAGCATATCTATTGCTTCTCATTTCATCAGGCAACTCCAAAGAAAAAAGACCAAATGCTTTCAGATCAATTAGGCCCAAATGCACTAGTAGCACGAGCTCTACAGTTCGATCAAGATCGAAACTTTGACCAATAAATCAACAACCCCTGATCGAATTTCTAGAACTTTGGAGCTGACTTGGATGCAATAACGAGACCAATTCAAATAAAAAGACTTCAGCTGGATACACGTTTTGAGAAAAGAGGAGCGAGCCAGCACAAAAGGGAGAAGAAGAGTTGGTGACTTGTTGCTTAATGATTAAAAGCCAGATCCAATTTGACGAAAATGAGCTTTAATGCGATTGACGTCGGTGCGTGCACTCAACCCAAACCAAAATGTTTGACCAGAGAGACCACTCTACAAAGTTTCAACCTTTTTTTATTTTTCTTCTTCCCGAGATAATCGACGAGAAAAAAAGTCACGCAGAAATTAGCTCTCAAGCTTCTTCATACAAATTTCTCTAAAAAAAACATTTTTGTCAAAAAAAGTGTCCCTCTTTTTTCCACAAAACTCCAACACGCAAATACCTACGCAGAGTTATACATAATATATTGGATTATGTTTTACAAAAAAAGAATTATATTGGATTATATGTTTTTCGTGATTTATTTAATATCTTCATGCAAGGTAAAAAAAAAAAGATGGTAACTAAAAAAACAACAGCTGTGTATGATTCATGATGAGATGTAAGATCAGTGTCTAGTCAGGCTTATTGGAGTATTGAGTGAGTTGTTGGGCCCAAATATGGCATCCTAGCTGACAATAATATCAGTTAAATAATATAAACTGATAATAGGTCGTTAAAGACCCACCACAGATTAATTCTTTAAATAAATCTAAGACGAAGCCGGAGGCTGTTAGCTGAGAGCAACCCTCGAAGAGGTCACGGAAAAGAGGCAGCTCACATCACGAAGAAAGAGGCGCATGATCCGGTCAAACGGAAGCTGTTGCAGATCCCACAACTTACGGCGGATATCTCGGGAACCTGTTAGCGCCGGTCAAAACGGAGCCTGAGGCTATTTAAAGAGGCAGAAGATCAAAGAAGAAAGGATTATTCATTCATTCATCATAAACACGAGTTTCTCATATATTTCTCTTTGTAATCATCAAAAACATCTCTTGTAACATTTTCTTATCAAAATCATTAATAAAAACGTATGTTCATTCTTCAAGTTCTAACGGGATTCAGCCCACGCTATCTTTCCTAATCTTAACCTGATCTAAAATCAGAAGGTGAATCTAGTCTCTCACAATTGGCACCGTCTGTGGGGACGAAATAATTGAATCTCTTACTCTAAAAACTTAAGGTTGAATCCAGTTGATCGGACCACGAATCCATCTAACCCCGATCCCCCGATCCAGAGCGATAGCTCACCGAACCAAACTTCCACTGGGTAACTAACCCAAGAACGTCCAGTGGGACTAACTCTGGGCTTCCAGCCCTCAATAATCCTCAACTTTCTGAGATCCGACGGATGATGTCGCAGCTAGTTGACAGAGCTCAAGAGAATGAGCGTACAACGCAACAGCTAGCTGTTCGACAGCAACGATTCGAGGATGTAACTAGATCTCTGATCGCAACAACCCAACCACTGCAATGTCAGGGTCTGGGAGTCACTTTCTGAGATCGGTTGACCGACCTCTCTTTTCCTCGAGGACGTCTAGATTTTTCCCTTGATAGCACAGGTCCGGAAGAACAGGGACCTGCTTTCCAGACACCTCATGTTAGGACAGCTCCCGCGTTTAACCCACCTATCACCAGTGCTATGGGAAGTAATATAGCAACGACCAGCTCTATGCCCGATCAGGTCACCGGCGAGGGAGCTCGCTAGCCTCCGCCGCCACCTATTTTTAGGTCCGGAGCAGGAGTAAGCATCCTGTCTGGGGGCAGAACATCAGCTTCAGGGTATCAGGCCAGAACCTCAACCCCGAATCCGGACGAATATCAAAGGACGGATGCTGATCCTGCAGCTCTCCCCACTAACCTTGCTCGTCAGAATAATCTGAGGGCTAGTGAGCAACTTAGCTCACCAGCTACCTGGAAAAACGATCGAGCTCGGGTCCATCAGGAACCTATCCGTTAGGTACCTGACAATGACCCAACTGTTCTTCTTTTCGAGGGACCTGCTTTCCAAACCCCTCGCGATAGGACAGCTCCCGTGTTTATCCCACCTATCACCAGCGCTATGGAAAGCAACATAGCAACGACCAGCTCTATGCCCGATCAGGTCACCGGCGAGGGAGCTCGTTAGCCTCCGCCGCCACCTCTTTTAGGTCCAAAGCAGGAATTATCATACCGTCCGGGGGCAGAACATCAGCTTCGGTGTTTCAAGCCAGAGTTTCAACCCCAAATCCGGACGAGTATCAAAGGACGGATGCTGATCCTGCAGCTCTCCCCACTAATCTAGCTCGTCAAAATAACCCGAGAGCTAGTGAGCGACTTAGCCCACCAGCTACCTGGGAAAATGATCGAGCTCGGCTCCGTTAGGAACCTATCCGTCAGGTACCTGACAATGACCCAACTGTCAACATCAGCTTCAGGGTATCAGGCCAGAACCTCAACCCCGAATCCGGACGAATATCAAACGACGGATGCTGATCATGCAGCTCTCCCCACCAACCTAGCTCGTCAAAATAACCCGAGAGCTAGTGAGCGACTTAGCCCACCAGCTACCTGGGAAAAAGATCGAGCTCGATTACGTCAGGAACCTATCCGTCAGGTACCTAACAGTGACCAAACTGTCCTTCCTTTAGAAGGACCTGAGGTCATTCGTAAATATATGGAACAAACTCACGCAGCTCTCCAAAAATTGAATACTCAAGTCTATAAGGCAACGAGCTCAGCTCTCAAAATTGAGAGTTTGATCGAGGAAACTCGTGGAACGACGTTCACCGATAGAATTGTCAACCCTTACATAAGAGACACCCGAAAAATCAAGATCCCTGAATATGACGGGACTGCAGACCCGAAGGCCTATTAAAGAGCCTTCCGATTAGCTATCGTAAAAGCTCACTTCACAAAGGGAGAATGCGACGCAGGATACTGCAGAACATTCGCTGAGAATTTGGTCGGAACAGCCCTTGAATGGTTTTCTGCCCTCGAGCCGAACTCGATAGACAGTTTCGATCAATTAGCCAATGCCTTTATGAAGCAATATTCGACCCACATCTTAAAGCAGACATCCGAGGCTGACCTCTGGAAAGTCAGACAAGGAATGGGAGACTCGCTAAGAGCCTATATTGAGAAATTCAGGGCAGTGAGAACTAAACTCTCAAACCCCAACGATCAGGT
Source organism: Hirschfeldia incana (assembly GCA_026261945.1). Taxonomy (NCBI): domain Eukaryota; kingdom Viridiplantae; phylum Streptophyta; class Magnoliopsida; order Brassicales; family Brassicaceae; genus Hirschfeldia; species Hirschfeldia incana. The sequence continues at coordinate 9,734,152 of JABCMI010000003.1, read as the reverse complement.
AGCCATCGAGGCCCTTAGAAGAGGTCTCTGGCATAAATCAGAGTTCTTCTCGGAGTTAACACTAAATCCTCCTCCGACCATCGATGACGCCCTCCACAAGGCCTCTAGATACATCACCTTGAAAGAGGAAACATCGGCATTGGATAAACTCCACAAGAAGCCCCAGAGCCATTCGAAAGGCGAAGCCTTCGACAGGAAAGGACCTCATAAAAGGGGGAACTCCCGAAACAATCAGACTCTGGGAGAGCATTCTTATATAGTCGAAGAGGACAAGGAATAAAAACCTGTCGCCGCGACAGCTAATGCCCCCTGGTCCAAAGGCTACGACAAGAGCAAACATTGCTCTTACCACGATCGAAAAGGACATTCAACCGAAGAGTGTTGGGACCTCCAACGACAGCTGGCAACCAAGTTTGCAGCTGGAGAAATAAAGGACGTTGACCTCAAAAAGCCACAGCCTTATAAAAAAAGAGGTCCCAGAGACACCTCTCCGAAACGCGAGAGGTCACCTGAAAAAGAAACAGACTAACCACCCCCAGCTCCCAAAAAGAGAGTCGATATGATCCTTGGAAAATTCCCACAAGGAAATAACCTACAAATCGAGGCCCTCTTGAGTAAACCACATCCCCAATCAAGCCCTAGCTCGAGGGTTGATTACATCTTCGGAGGGTCCGACGTGTGTCAAGACTCCGTTAACTCTATTAAAAGTCACGTACGTAAAGCTGTGTCAAACACTCAGCCTAAACCGACCAAACCCGAGTCCAACACTAAAATCTCTTTTTGGAAAAGTGAGACATCAGATCTCGACAGACCTCACGACGACGCCCTCGTCGTAACGTTAAATATAGCAGGGTACGAGGTACCTAAGCTCATGATCGACACCAGAAGCTCCGTCGATCTCATTTTCTACAACGCATTGAAAGGAATGGAAATAGACGACTACGAAATTATCGACCAGAAATCCAATCTCGTAGGTTTCTCTGGAGAAACAGCTACCTCATTGAGAACAATTAAACTCCCAATCATAGCTGGCGGAGTCATGAAGATGACCAATTTCATAGTCGTCGACAAACCTTCCCCGTTACATGCAATCCTTGGAAGGCCTTGGATCCATAAGATGAAAGCAATAGCTTCAACTTATCACCAATGCGTAAAATTCCTGACATCTGACGAAATAGCTAACGTGCACGGTAGCCAAAAGATCTCAAGGATCTGTTATCTAGGAGGATTCGAGATCATAAAAGAGTCCCCCCAATAGCAATTACAGATCCAGGAGAGTCGCGAAATGCAACAAAATATCCGAGGTCCTCCTAAGAACCTCACCGAAAAAGTTTGCATCGACGACTCAAATCCTGAAAAACAGGTAAACATCGGATCCGATCTACCTCTCGAAACCAAAAAGGAGCTCATCGAATTCCTAAAACAAAATATCAAAACCTCTGCATGGACGACCAGTGACATGAAAGGCATAGACACCAATGTCACCACCCATAAGCTTAACGTAGACCCCACTTTTAAACCGATCAAACAAAAGCGCCGTAAGCTAGGTCTCGAAAAAGCCCAAGCTGTCAATGACGAGGTCGATCGACTAACGAAAGCCGGGTCAATCCGAGAAGTTCAATACCCCGATTGGTTAGCTAACCCAGTGGTAGTAAAAAAAAAGAATGAGAAATGGAGAATCTGCGTAGATTTCACTGACCTAAACAAGGCATGCCCTAAGGACAGCTTCCCGTTACCTCACATCGATCGTTTGGTCGAAGCAACGGCTGGTCACCAGCTCCTGTCCTTTATGGATGCCTTTTCAGGATATAACCAAATTATGATGGATCTTGAGGATCAAGAAAAAACCGCATTCATTACCGAACGAGGAACCTATTGTTATAAGGTCATGCCATTTGGTTTGAAAAACGCCGGAGCTACCTATCAGAGGCTAGTGAATAAAATGTTCGCTGGACAGCTCGGGAAAACTATGGAAGTCTATATTGACGACATGTTAGTCAAGTCCTCGATTGGAGAAGACCACATCTCCCACCTAAGGGAATGCTTCGATATCCTCAACAAATACGACATGAAGCTAAACCCATCTAAATGTACCTTCGGAGTACCCTCCGGCGAGTTCCTAGGCTACCTCGTGACCGAAAGAGGTATCGAAGCCAACCCAAAACAGATAGCGACATTCCTAAAAATGTTGTCACCTAAAACGACCAGAGAGGTACAAAGATTAACCGGACGGATCGCAGCACTAAATCGATTCATATCCAGGTCCACTGATAAGTGCCTTCCATTTTACAAACTTCTGAAAAATAATAAGAAGTTCATATGGGACGAGAGGTGCGAAGAAGCTTTCCAACAGCTAAAAGCTTACCTCTCGGAGCCTCCGATACTGTCAAAACCAGTAGTCGGGGAACCGCTATATCTATACCTCGCCGTATCGACAGCTGCAATCAGCGGGGTGCTAGTACGAGAAGAACAAAACGAACAAAGACCCGTCTACAATACCAGTAAAAGGCTACTAAACGCCGAAACAAGGTATCCTACCATGGAAAAGCTAGCTCTGGCAGTCGTGACAGCTGCTAGAAAGCTGCGACCTTATTTTCAGTCGCACTCGATCGTCGTTATGACCTCACAACCATTACGAACAATTTTACATAGCCCCAGTCAATCCGGACGATTGGCTAAATGGGCCATAGAGCTCAGCGAGTACGACATCGAATATAGACCCCGAGCAGCAGCAAAAGCTCAGGTCCTCGCCGATTTCATCATTGAGCTAGCATCCGAACATCTAGACCAAGAAACAGAGGTTCCGAAATGGAGTCTATACGTGGACGGAGCCTCGTCAAGACAAGGCTCCGGCGTCGGTCTAAGACTAACTTCCTCAGCTGGAGAAACCATAGAACAGTCCTATAGACTCGGTTTCAACGCTTCCAACAACGAGGCCGAATATGAAACACTAATCGCTGGCCTGAAGCTCGCCCTGAGCCTCGGAATCCGAGAACTAAACGCTTACAGCGACTCACAACTGGTAGCTAGTCAATTTCATGGGGAATACGAAACAAGGGACGAAAGAATGGGGGCATACCTCGAAGTCGTCCTAAACCTCACAAAGCAATTCGATAAATTCGAACTAACTAGGATCCCACGAGGGGAGAACTCCTCAGCAGACGCGCTCGCCGCGTTAGCTTCTACATCCGACCCTCTCGTGAAACGAATTATACCCGTGGAAGGAATCAAGAAGCCAAGTATTGACATAGCTACCAAAGTTGAGATGGATAGCAAGCCAAAGGAAGAAGTTGAGAATATCAATCCTATGGCAGCAGCTATCCAAGTTTTCACGACATTCTGGTTCCCTAGAACTAGAATACGCAGCTTCAGAAAGCACACCCTTGATGCAACCCAAAACTTAGAGGGCAAAGACCAAAGTGAAGGTATTCACCGAAGTTCGGACTCCCTGGAGCCTAACTCAACGAATACCTCCGGGGGCACCATCCAAACCTCGCAATCACTTATCCTTAAAGTACAAACAAGAAGCCGCGCAGCTCTTAAAAATACATCTAAGAACGCTACCCAAACCACAGGGGACAACGAGGAAATTGGAGATATTCCTCAAGACCTAGACTCCCTGGAGCCTGCTCCAACGAATATCTCCGGGGGCACAACGACACCAGGTCCCGAATCGGAACCTCCTACCTCTCTTCACAACAAAGTGGTAGGGAGAGAAGACTGGAGAATACCGATCATGGATTACATCCTCGAGGGAAAAATCCCGCCCAATAAATGGGAGGCTCGAAAACTCAAAGCCTTAGCAGCAAGATACTGCATAATCGAGTCAGCCCTCCACAAACGAAGTGTCTCCGGACCTTACCTAAAATGCGTTCACGGTCTAGTAGCCATGAAACTCATGAAGGAAATGCACGACGGTTCCTGTGGAAACCATTCCGGGGGCAGAGCCCTAGCCATCCGAATTAAAAGACAAGGTTACTTCTGGCCTACCATTATCGCAGATTGTGAGGTATACTCCTCATCATGCGACAAATGCCAAAGGCATGCACCGATCATACACCAACCAGCGGAGAAGCTATCTAACATATCAGCTCCCTATCCATTCATGAGGTGGTCCATGGATATTGTAGGTCCTTTAGTACCTTCAGGGAAAGGAAAAAAGCTACTAAACCTCCTGGTCCTAACCGACTACTTCACGAAATGGATCGAAGCTGAAGCTTTCCAGCAAGTAACCAGAATCGAAGTCGAAGGATTTGTGTGGAAAAACATTGTATGCAGGCATGGCGTCCCATACGAAATCGTAACCGACAACAGAGGACAATTCATTTCCCACGACTTCAAAGCGTTTTGTGACAAGTGGAATATTTGCCTCACCTTTTCGACACCTCGATGCCCTCAGGGAAACAGCCAGGCGGAGGCTGCTAATAAGTCAATATTAGCAAACCTCAAGAAACGCCTTAGAACCAACAAAAAAACCTTGGCCGAACAACCTCACGAAAGGCTACAGAAGAAACCTCTTTCTCCTTAACTTATGGGATGGAGGCTGTCGTCCCAGCCGAAACCACCACTGGGAGCCTCCGCCTGGAGCTCTGTACGTCTGATCCTGAAGCTAATAACCAGCTCCTACCGGACAGCCTCGATTTAATCAAAGAATAGCGATATCAAGCCTTACTTCGCATTCAAAACTATCAGCAGGCAATGGCCCGACATTACAACTCCAAAGTCAGGCCCCGACAATTCGTCGTAGGTGACCTAGTACTTAGGAAAGTTTTCGAAGGGACCAAAGAGCCAGGCGCCGAGAAGTTAGGAACTAATTGGGAAGGTCCTTACCGGATTATCCATGTGGTACGACCTGGCGTCTATAAGCCCGTAAAGGTACGAACAAGGGTACCTGAAATTCGATCTTGGGATGCCACAAATCTCAAGAGTTATTATCACTGGGTACCTAAACACCTTGAACTGCATTAGGCTTAATCCCTTGACTGAGTACGTAGGCAACTCCGTCATGAGTGCAGCCCCAAACTCATTTGAACACTCTTTTCACTGTAACCAAAGGGGGCATATGTTGATCAGGAAGACATAGCCCAAACAGCAATTGTACGACTATTACAATACCTTGTATTCTATAAGAATTACCAATGAAACAGTTGTCTTCGACATCTTGAGTCTTTCAACACCAAAGGTCATAAAATCCTTCGAATAAATTCAGGTCGCCATAAACCTGAACCTGAGGTCTTAAAACCCTTACTGTCAAGGTCTTAAAACCCTTCGAATAAATTCAGGTCGCCATAAACCTGAACCTGAGGTCTTAAAACCCTTACTGTCAAGGTCTTAAAACCCTTCGAAACAACTCAGGTCGCCATAAACCTGAACATGAGGTCTTAAAACCCTTACTGTCAAACCTTTCGAAACAATTCAGGTCCCCATAAACCTGAACCTAAGGTCTTAAAACCCTTAGGAACCGTCAAGGTCTTAAAACCCTTCGAAACAACTCAGGTCCCCATAAACCTGAACCTAAGGTCTTAAGCCCCTTAGGAACCATCAAGGTCTTAAAACCCTTCGAAACAATTCAGGTCCCCATAAATCTGAACCTAAGGTATCAAAAATCCTTAGCTACCTCGGAGGTCTTAAAATCCCTCAAGCAAATCCAAAATTCAATAAACCTAAGGTCTTAAAATCCTTAGGAATCATCAAGGTCTTAAAATCCTTCAAATTCAAAATTTCGACAAACCTAAGGTCTTAAAATCCTTAGAAATCATCAAGGTCTTAAAATCCTTGAAAACCATCGAGGTCTTAAAATCCTTCAAAGCAAATTCATCATTTCGCAAACCTAAACCTAAGGTCTTAAAATCCTTAGTAACCTCGAAGGTCTTAAAATCCTTCAAACGAATTCAGGTCACTCCTAAACCTAAGGTCTTAAAATCCTTAGTGACTACAAAGGTCTTAAAATCCTTAACAAATATCAACAAGGTCTTAAAATCCTAAAGATTCAACAAGGTCTTAAAATCCTTAACAATCAACAAGGTCTTAAAATCCTAAAGAATCAACAAGGTCTCGAAATCCTCCGAACGAACTCAGGTTCCTACGAACCTAAACTCAGGTTCCTACGAACCTAGACTCAGGTCCCGGAACCTTTCAAATCGGACTCAGGTCCCTAAATTCCTCGAGCTAATGTCAAAGACTCCTCTTTAGGGTCTTCATAACCGAATGTATATTAAAGCTAAATGCTTATCACAAATAAGAACCAAGATCCTGATCTGATCCAACGAATACGACACATGTTTCATCAAGATTCATGAACGCTATGTCTAAACAAAACAAGATTAAGTTAACAAAAAAAAAACCTTCAGAGAAAACTCAGGTTCCTATAAACCTTGAGCTAATCTCAACATATCAGGAACTCCTTTTAAGGACCCTCTTAACCGAATACACTCAAAATACTCGAGAACTGATTCCGACAAGTCATTAGACGTGATATCTAATGATCACAATACATGTCCCATCAAAGCTCTTACTTTGACGAGTTCGACCTCATCCAAGAAATGATTAAGTTAAGTCGGGTGACTTAGAATAAGAATCAAGCTAAGACTGAAACATAAGCAAAGGTTTAAAAACCTCCCCAGGCCAATTGGTTCAAAAGATCCTAACACAAATAAAAGTTAAAGGCCTCCTTAGACCATAAGTCTTAAAAGCAAACGAAAAAAAAAGCCTATTGGCAGAAGTCTCAAAAAAACACAACGAGATGATTCCGAAGAGCCCCAGCTCTTAACCTTCCTCAGCTCCGGAACCCTTCTCGACATCTTTATCCTCCTTGACTAGTTCATCCTCCTTGACTGGTTCATTCTCCTTGGCGGGGGCTCCTTCATTCGTCTCCTTGTCGCACCTCCCGAGGTCGTCTAGACTGGAGCTGAATTAGGACCCACCAAGCATAAGTTTGAACCATACTCTCCAGAAAAGGACGGAGTAAACATGTTGATCTCAAAAGTACCTGAGCTCTATGAGAGTTGAGGAAGAGGGAGTTTGCTAACCAAGAGGTCAGAGACTTCCGCTCTTTCGTACGCAGCAGTCGCTTCTGGCATCAGAGCCATTAGACGATTATACTCCTCTTCAGCATTCTTGATCTCGTTGGCCAACATATCTTTCAGAAGAGAGATTGAGATCCGGCGGCTAAGTCTAGCTTCTGAGATAAGAAATCTTCTCTCGGAAGCTGGGGGCAACTGTTGGGCCCAAATATGGCACCCTAGCTGACAATAATATCAGTTAAATAATATAAACTGATAATGGGCCGTGACAGGCCCACCACAGATTAATTCTTTAAATAAATCTAAGACGAAGCCGGAGGCTGTTAGCTGAGAGCAACCCTCGAAGAGGTCACGGAAAAGAGGCAGCTCACATCATGAAGAAAGGGGCGCATGACCCGGTCAAACGGAAGCTGTTGCAGATCCCACAACTTACGGCGGATATCTCGGGAACCTGTTAGCGCCGGTCAAAACGGAGTCTGAGACTATTTAAAGAGGCAGAAGATCAAAGAAGAAAGGATTATTCATTCATTCATCATAAACACGAGTTTCTCATATATTTCTCTTTGTAATCATCAAAAACATTTCTTGTAACATTTTCTTATCAAAATCATTAATAAAAACGTATGTTCATTCTTCAAGTTCTAACGGGATTCAGCCCACGCTATCTTTCCTAATCTTAACCTGACCTAAAATCAGAAGGTGAATCTAGTCTCTCACATGAGCGACAACAAAATTGATACTTTGTTCCACAGTTGATATGCAAATGTTAAGCAGTTTACCTGGAAGAAGCCTGTGAGTTAATTGTTTTCAAGTGGCAACAACATCACACGCTATATGTAACCAGCTAACCAGTACCACATCCTTTTTCGGATGATGTTAATATGTTATGCTCGCTTGACTTGGGCACGAACGGCCATTTTCTTCAGCACTTAGTTCCAACCTATGACTGCAACACACAACTAAATAGTATTCGTTTGGTTGTCACTCGTATGTCACAGAAAGCAGTCCCAAGTTGCATCAATTTTGAAACGAATTCAAGTTAATTATGAGACTAGCAAATGATCATTCTTGAGAAGTGGCAAAACAAAACTAATCTTTTGGAATTTATGGAGTTTGTGGAAGAACATAAACAAGTATATTAAGAAATCTAGGGAATAAAAAACATCTTAATTCTAATTTCCTGAAATTATTTAGGAAACTTAATAAATAGTATGTAATTTAACTTCTTAATTATGTTTTAGATTTGTATAAATAAGTTTTGTGACTAGCAAATAACTTGAGATAAACTATTTATAGTTCTGACCAAACTTATCAGGATATATGTATAAAATTTTGGATTGTAATGTTTGAGATACGGTGGCAAATATATGATAGCAATCTTATGATGAAGATAGATTATGGAATTCATACGCGTAATGAAATTGAAAACACTAAGATAAAGGAAAATCATTTATAGAACTTTATTAAAGATAAGTAAATAAAAGAGATGAAAAATTTTGATTGTCGACAAAAAAAATGATCGATATGATTTCATAAATAATAAAAGAAGAGAGTTGCTTGAAAACAAACAACTCGTAAAGTCATATCACATGGAAAAAAAGAATTGCATCACATGTTCACATATCAATCACATTTATACTAATCTACTCGACTGAAATCCTAATACTAATGGACTTGAGACACTGCAATGAGCTTGATAACTTACATTTGGGCTTATGTCTACTAACATAAAGACTAATAACATAAAGATAATGGGGAGGAACGGTTGGCTAGAAATATGAGAAACCTGTAAGGAAGAGACTTGTCTGATATCCCTACAAATATGAACTAATAATCACCACACACCAGTAACTGGCTTAAGTACAATGTGGATGAAGCTATAACATCTTGGTTTGTAGTATATGTTATTTGGCTATCTATATCCTAAACCTGTCTCCACTTTCTTATGTGAAAGAGGTGTTAAATATGTTTCTTTGTCATTTGTCCAAAAAAAAATTCAGTATCAAGCGTACTTGAGGTGCAGTAATAGAATGATGAATAATTAATCAAAGAGTGAATGACGATATTGTGCAAATAATACTGAAACACAAAAAAAAATATTATGTGGTGATTGTATTGTCAATAAACAAATTTTCGTGTCTCCAAAAGTTTAATGCATCGACTATCAGAACCACATGCCACTCGCATATGTCTCCCAAAATGTGGAAGTTCACTAGCATGTTGTTACAAGAACATGACCTAAGAGCATCTTTACTATTTCATTTCTATATATTTTTTAAAAATATAGAGAAACTTGATTATAAAGATGATTCATTCTAATGTATGCTTCTATAATAAAATTTTGCTAGTTTCTATATAAAATATAATGAAATGCTATTTTCATATCTATAACCATCTACGATATATATACACTTGTACATTTATATACACTTTCTTTAACAATAAAGATATACCAGTATAATACTTGTCAATACATCAAAATTAAATGTGTATTTTTTTTTGTTTCCATTCAAATAAAGTTATAGATTCAATCTCTATGTGTTTATTTTGCTAATACTTTATCTTATAAATTCTATTTCTGATTTTTTTTCATATGTAAAGATATTTTTCAAGATTTCTAAATGTACAGATTTTTTAGATGTATAAATTATCTGATAGATTAAACTTCTAATGACATCAGCTTAGAATTTTAAAATAGTAGACGTCATTTAACATCTATTAAACCATACACTTAAGCAGACTCATACATTTTTTACAACAAAAAACTACTCTACTAAGAAGCCACCAGATCGGAAAGCCAAACCGGAGATAAGAAATCAATATATTACATAGCTGAAGGAGGACTCATACATTTTAAGCAGACTTCTTTAGAAGTTTACTAAAATATGATTTTAATTTTTTGCTTATATTTTTCATAATATTATCTTATTCTGCAGTAATTTTCTTTCATGGTTTTCATCTCTTCTTCCCAAAATATAAGATTTACATCTATATATTTTAAATGTGTGTTTTTAATATTCTATAAAATTATAGATTCAAACTTCATGTTAATATCTTGCTACTGTTTTATCTTACAAAATCTATTTTAAAAGTTTATTTCAAATTTAAAGCTATTTTTATGTTTTCTTAAAGTTAAATTTTTTAGATATGAAACTTATATGCAAAAAACTTCAAATGATCCACTAGAATATGATTTTTCAAATGAAGTTTCAATTTCTAAACCATAACTTTAAGCATCAGATATCCACTATGATTCATTTGATTAGCATGCACTGTAAAAAATTGTGAAAACATGATGAATAATACACATATACAATTTTAATTTAATTTTCGACATAGACTTCAACTATATATTATTCTATCTGCACAAAGTAGAATGCGAGGAAAATCTATTACACAATCATAAGTTATATTTTGTATCTGAAAAAATTGTGTTTTCGACGAGTAAATTTTGAAAGAAATCTGCATAAAAAGATTAGTATTACAATTGCTCATATCACCCAATATTTGACTTTCAAGTGCATACTGTATACGTCTACATTTACGAAATAAAAATAAAAGAATTCAGTTTTGTAATTGACCAAGTTTGATTTTTCATGAATAGACTTCATCGGAAGTCGACCCTCAAACCTGACTTATAGTTTTGGGTTTGAACAAAATCTCAATTAATTAAATAGTGGACTTCTGTTGAAATCTACACTTTTTAAGATTAGTAGACATTACATAAAGTTTACACTTTAAATATTTTTGTATCAGTCTCTTAACATTTTAGTTAAAAGAAAAGTAACCTAACTTTGTAGAGTAGTTTTATTAGATGTCAAGTTTGGTCAAGTCAAAAATTGAACTCCGAGATTTCCCTAGAAGTCAGCTTGATGAAGTCTGTTCTGAATAGTCATATATCTTGTAAATTCAAAATTAACCTCTTATACTTATACCGCTCCATAAGTCTACCAGATTTATTTTTTGAAAGGTAAAGTCGTAGATTTCTAAAAAACTTTGGTGCAAAACCATAAATTTAAATTTAACCCGGACCTCGTAGTCCAGTGGTACACCCCAGGCTACGGTCACTGAGGGGCAACCCGAGTTCGACTCGCGGGGAGGGGAGGCGTGTCCAGGGCCTTAAACGGTACAGACACAGGCTGGCGCCGGGCCTAGGTGGGGGGGTCCCGAAGGGGTCAACCACCTGGTTAATCAAAAAAAAAAAAAAAAAAAAAAAACCATAAATTTAGTCAACTGCAAAATTAATTTTTGCGTTGACAAGTAGACTGCAAAACACATTTATGAATAACTGTAGACATATAAAGAAGTCTATTGTCAGTTTGTCACGACACCAATATGGAATGGCGAAACCAAGTAAGTAGTTATTTTTTTACGGTGTAAGCTTGCTTTAGATTTTTCCATTTTCCACACTTTAAAATATCAGCAATTAAAATATGGGCTGGCGAATCTTAGTGAAAAAATACTATAATATTAAAGTTGTGTTTTAAAAGTTATGAAAGTGTTAGATGAAAGTAAGCAAATGAGATGGAAGGAAGTTTTGTTGGTGTAAAGTGAAAAGAAAAGAGATGAAAATACATTTTCTGAGTTTTATTATTTGAGTTTTAAGAGCTTTAGATTGAATTTCCATGGTAGTTAAAGAAATTGGTGATAGTAAACTTGTTGAAATAAGAAAGATGTTTACCCAGGGTGTTTATGGTTTTTTACCAATTTTCAAAAGAAAGATTAAACAATAGTGACATTTTTATAAATATTGAAAATTTTAAGAATCATATAATAGTAGACAATAATATTATATTTGTATTTGGCTTTAAATTTTAGTTTATATGTGCAAAACTCTCAAAGATTTTATCGTTCAAACAATAATCAAACGCTCACTCTCTTTTCCCATACTCATCTCTTTTCCCATGGGGAAAAAAGGCAGGCAACCATCCTGTTGTGTTACTCTCAAGGTAAGCTTTTTAGTTAAGCCTTTCCCCACTGAACAGATGAGCGAACTTAAATAATTTGATATGCTTCAGTTTTCTGGTAATTCTTAAATTACCATCGAGGTAGATAGTCTTGAACTTTACTTGAGATTCTAGTGGCATGTACTAATATAAAATTACGTATTTTTAACGACTCAAAAAAATACTCTCAAAGATTTATCGTTCTTTCATCTGAATTTAAAACAAAATTATACACTATAGTAGGAAACAAAATATAGATATATATGATTTCTTATACAAAATATAGATATATATGATTTCTTATATAAAATATCATCTTTTAGTGCAAGATGGAGAATCAAAATGGTATGGCTCAAAGTAAAGGACGGACTTCTCTGTGACCCTTCGAGCAATTTCTACGTTAAGAGAACATATTCGTTTCTTTACTTTAACCACGCTAAAGTATTGTCACAGCAGCGGGAGAATATTTCCCAACTTTTTCCCTTATCATTATCATTTCCAAATAATTTTGAGCCCTCAGTTTTTTCCATTATCATCGTATAATTTTCTTCTTTAATCTGACTCTAGACCTATCATGTCAATCTAAGTAAAAGGTGATAATTAAGTATGCCACAAAATATACCTCCACATAAACTCTTCTTTCATCAACTAGATGCGTTTCTTTTGTGTTTTATAACATGCATGATCTTCTGACTATTAACTAGCTAATCTTTTGATCAGTACGTATTGCTAACCAATTGCATAACGATTAACGAGTAATGCATACTTCAGCAACCAACGGATAAAATACGTACATATAAAGCGATATCTATTTTGTAACAAGTAGACTACAATAAGTTTTACAACGACTATCCTGGTACGATCTAACAAAGCAATGATATATATAGGTCATTTAAACATGATTTCTATCGTGGAACCTAGTTTTAGAGTGTTATTCAGTTTGCCCAAACCTTTCATCTCTAAATATTTTTGAGTTTAGATTTAGTTATTTTTTCAAATACTGACACGTCAAGTTTTCGTTAATATCTTCCTACTAATAGTTAAATATACTACATCTAGCTAGTAGACGTGTAGATTATTTTTATGTTTTTTTGCTAATAGTAAACGTGTGTTTTAATCCTGATATTTGTCGTAATGGTTTTCCAATAATTAAGATCATGTAACGAATAAAGTAAGTCATGCGAGTTATATGGCTAACGCGTTACACTACAGTATTGCGAAGTTGAGCGGATGCAATGAAAGAAGGGGAATTTATGCACCCAATAACATTTGAAACTAATTTGTTTGGTAATGCACACATGAGTGCCTCCAATAATGTCTTTGCTTCAGTTATATTCTTTACAAAATTGTTTTGTTATGAAATAGTAATATATATCAATCATTCTCTTTTAGTTCTTATTTTTCTCATGTGCGTTAAATTTACTTCTAGATCCGTCGTCTCTTACTGAAAATTCTTTTTACTAAGATTTTTTTGCATCACCTTTGTATCAGCTACATCAAAACTCATACTATAAGAACAAAACCTTGATTCCAAAACTCTTTCACACACACAATTTTCTTTTCTTATTCGTCTCATTCTCTCTCTCTCTCTCTCTCTCTCTCTCTCTCTCTCTCTCTCTCTCTCTCTCTCTCTCTCTCTCTCTCTCTCTCTCTCTCTCTCTCTCTCTCTCTCTCTCTCTCTCTCTCTCTCTCTCTCTCTCTCTCTCTCTCTCTCTCTCTCTCTCTCTCTCTCTCTCTCTCTCTCTCATGACGAGTAGTAGTGGAAGCCTCAAACTAGAGATCCACACGGACGACAAGACGCCAGGAAAGTGGAGCGTACCGCTCAGCGAGGAAGTTTTCCGGAGGTTCTTAAACGGTGGAGGAGGCTCGGAGAAGGCTGTGTTCAGCGAGGGATCTATTTTCAGCCCGTTCTTGTTCGGGAAGTACTTTGATCCGTCAGATGCGTTTCCATTGTGGGAATTCGAGGCAGATATTTTGCTAGCAAGCCTCAGGAGCGTAGGACAGTGTAGAGTCGATTGGTCGCAAACCGACCAAGCTTATGTCCTTAAATCTGACCTCCCCGGTATATACTTCTTACATTCTCTTATTATTTTTCTTGTTTTGAGCTTTTATCAATAGAAAAATGTATATTTAAAATGTTTTATACATGCAATCCTTTTTCTCGAGGGTTCAAGAAAAACTGATTATATTTGTGGTACTAGTGGTGGGGAAATATAACGTGCAGGTGTTCGCGGACGTTAAAGGAAAAGTGATGGAGATTAGTGGCCAATGGAACATTAATAAAAAAACAGCGGCCAACGGCGACTGGAGAAGCGTCCAGTGGTGGGAATACGGTTACGTCCGCCGTCTCGAGCTTCCCAACGATGCCGACCCCCAAAACTCCGAAGCTTTCCTTTCCAACAAAGACGACTACTCTTTCTTAGAGATCATAATCCCCAAGGTTAATTCTAAGAACAAATTCTAATCTGATGTGTCATTATTGGCCCTTGTTGAGCATGAAGTTTTAGTTTTTTTTTTTTAATTATAGAATGATATGTAATACTTTTCTGTTGTGGACAATGAATGATATAATACATGCGTATATAGTATAATTGATCAGAAAATCGTTTATTTTACGTACATAGACATTTACGATTATGGACAAATCATTTACTGGAATGACACATGTTAGTGGTTTTTTTTTGTATTGCACTAGATTAAGATTTAACCCCCGCTTTAATTTGAGCAGTTACGTTTTTAATATAATCTATGAAAACTCCTTTTGAATTTTATTTTAGATTTTTCAGTTTTGTTATAAGTAGAGTGGGCAAAATTATGTCCTTTCCTATCCAATTCATGGATACTTAGTTTTATTAGTCCAATCACCCCCAAAAAAAATTCTTTGGAGCCTTTCTCAAAAAAAAAAAGTCTTTCGAGGAATGGGCTAAACAATGTTATCTAGTACATTTTGCTCATGAACTTACATTTTCTTATACCAATATTCTCTCTGCTTCAAAAAAATTATTATTTTAACATTTTTTTATTATTTTTGCTCATGAACTTATATATATATATATATATATATATATATATATATTGAAACGTATATTGAAACAGTAGGTATCAACGTAACATCTAAGTGTACATTAAATACGTAAGATAAAGTTTATTAATCAGACATAACTGGAAAACATAGAAATTATGCGTGGGAGTAGCTAGTGAGAACCCATTTTAGTGGGTAGATATAGAATAATCAATAACCAACGTACCCAAAGTACGCATGTCTCAAACTACATTTCTCAAACGCAAGCATACAGAAGCTACGCATGTATCAAATTACTTTTCAATTTTGGTTAGACAACCTTAATGTATTATCATTGGATTCTAACTTCTCAATTTATATGTTGAATGTATGTTGAACTATTAATTGTAAATTTTAGTTATTCGTACCTTTTCATCACCAATAAAAGCAATTATCATCATGTATATTGAATCCATTGTTCCCACAAATTTGTGACTACATTCAAATATTCATCGTCATTTTTCATTCCCGGCTGAACATATACAAAACCCAAACGAATTATTGTCTCATATCAATAAACTACTAGCTACTTGTAGAGGTAAGTAAGTAGTTTTTTTTTTTCCAACATTAATTTCATTTAGAAAGAAGGCACATGTAACAGAGTATCTTGAAAAAAAAAACAGAGCATTGGAAAAACTACAACCTAACTGCATTTATCATACACTAGGTAAACTTAGACGCCATCAAACAACGAAATGGCCGAAACAAAACCAGAAGGAGGTTTAGAAGAAACGACTTTCATTGACAAAGAGTTCGAACAGCTACTTAGGAGACCTGTCGCAACGTAAGATCTCAACCTTCCTTGTCTCGTTACACTTTGAGCAATGATCGTTGCTCCTCTGTTCTCCTTTATCCTGGCAAACTTGAATTGATACTCCATACCCATAAGCAAGGCCACAATTTCCTCAACCTGACGTTTGAGAGCAGGCCATTTAACCGGTTTCTGCACTGCTGAAAAGAGATCTCCAAAGTCACCTGAGAATATGACTTTAGAGTGATGAATGCTCACCATAATTTCAACAGCCCAACCAAGCGTAGTACTCCTTGCTTCCTCTAAGCTAATCACGTTGGAGAAGGCTCTTCTACTATGAAAAAGAACTACTCTCTGTAATTACGTAACACCCACGCCACTCCAAGCAACTTCGAGTTCCTGTTCCAATCGAATCCAACTTTACACATCAACCATTCTTCACTCGGAGGTGACCAGGATTTCTTCAACACCTTATCTCTTTGACCTCTATCACCCTCAATTGTCTTGTCCACCTCTTGGGCCAGCGACCACTCATCACTTTCTTTTTTGGCCTTATCAATTATATTCATCGGATCCCAAGAGATTGCTTGAAACAGGAAGTCATTCCTACTTTTCTAAATGAACCAGAGAATCCATGGCCATGCCCTCTTGTCACTCGCCTCTCCTCTCTTCACGCGGTTCAAGTTGAGCAGGTAGTTTAAGCAATTAAAGATGGTCCCCTTCTGGAACTCAAACTGAGGTTGAGGAATTTCAGAGTGTGCCCATACATGTCTTGCTATATGGCATTGGAAGAGAATGTGATGTATGGATTCTCCATCCAAACCACACATTTGGCATCTCTCATCCACTTTTCATCCCTCTGCTTAAAATTAAATCAGCCACCGAAAGCGCCTCACTCATAACTTTCCAGAGGAATACTCTGATCTTGGGAACCGTCGGAATTCTCCAAATCATCTTTTTAATGGGATTCAACGACGGCATTTGGAGCAGTTCCGGATGAGATTCCTTGATCTTCAAGCTTTGAGCTAACCAATAGACAGACTTCACTGTCAAGTTTCCACTCTTGTTGAATTTCCAAGTGAAAGAGTCATGAGACACCACCGGTTGGTTTGCTACAATCAGCTCTACATCACTATGAACGAAGACCTCTTGTAGAGCCTGGACATTCCACCTTCTTGTTTGATAATCAATTAGTTGAGAAGCCCTCAGCGTGGAGACAAAGGTTTGATTTTTAATCCAAGGAGCTCTCATTCCCAACTCAGGATCCTCCACCCATTTATCCAGCCACACTCGAGTGTTTTGTCCATCTCCCACTTGCCACTTTAATCCCTTCTCTAGCAGTTCCCGACCAAATAACATGCTCCTCCAAGCAAAGGAGGGACGAGACCTATAGGAGCAGTCAAGAAGTCCGAGTGAGGATGGTATCTACTTCTTAGGAATCTCGCAACTAAACTCTCCAGTTGGTTCACTATTTTCCAAACTTGTTTTGACAGCAGAGCTTGATTGAAAAGTTCCAGATCCTTAAAGGCCATACCTCCAAGAGCTTTCGGAAGACACATCTCCTCCCAAGGAATCCAATGGATTTTCTTCATATGAGCCTCTGAACTCCACCAATAGTTAGCCATCATGCTCACCAACGCCTTGATGACAGTCTTAGGAAGCCGAAAACAGGACATAGCAAAAACCGGGAGAGTAGACGCCGTAGTTTTGAGTAGAACCTCTTTTCCACCTTGCAACAGCTTCCTAATGAACCAGCTATCTAGCCTGCACTGAGTACGGTCCTTGAGATAAGATATGAGCTTAACCTTTGAACCCGAGAAGCATTCTGGTAATCCTACATATTTACTTACTCCCCCCTCATTAAAAATACCCAGGATTTTCTGAATCTCTCTTTTCTCTTCTTTCAGTATCAAGTTCCCAAAAGATATTGAAGATTTTTGCAGATTGATACATTGTCCAGTAGCATTGCCATAGAATTTTAGAATCCTCTGCAAGTTTCTACACTGATCCGGCTTAGCTTGACAAAGAAAGAGACTGTCATCCGCAAAAAAATAGGTGACGAATCGATGGCCCCTCCTCTCATGCCCTTAATAAGGTTGTTCCTTTCTGCCATATTTAAGAGGTGAGATAATCCTTCAGTACATAGCACAAAGAAGAATGGGGATAGTGGATCTCCCTGCCTAATCCCTCTACTCGGTTTGATGAGACAAAATGAATGATCATTAAGCAGAACAGCAAAGGAGACAGAGGAAACGCACATCATGATCCTTTTGATCCACAGCTCAGCAAAACCCAAAGCTTTCAACAGTTCTTTAAGGTACCCCCACTCAACCCTGTCGTAAGCTTTCGACATATCAGTTTTGACAGCCATAAACTATGCAGCCACTCCTTGATGAGATTTGAGAGCATGAACCGCTTCATGGGCGATCACAATATTATCTTGAATCAATCTTTCACTCACAAAAGTTGACTGGTTAACGGATATCAACTCTCCTAAGAATGGTTGCAGCCTTTTCATCAAAATCTTGGACACTGCCTTATACAAGACAGAGCATAACCTAATAAGACGTAGATCAGCCATTACCTCCGGGTTTGGAATCTTAGGGATCAGACATAAATACGTGAAGTTCCAGTCTGGAGGGAAGCATCCATTAGCAAACACTTCTTGGATCTCATTCGTCACAGTCTCCCCAATGACATTCCAGAACTTTTGAAAGAAAAATCCTGTCATGCCGTCGGGACCAGGGGTACTCTCCCCATTGATGGAGAATATGGCCTCACGAACTTCCTCCTTCATTATCTGGTTCTTCAAGCTCTTATTCATGATATCAGTCACACGAGGGAGCATACTTTGAAACACTGATCCATAGGATGGAGGATTTGATGTCGTGAAAAGATCAGAGAAATAATCAATAGCCACCTCTGCTTTCGCCGCATCAGGCCATTGATCTTGACCATTTTTATCTCTTAGTTTGATCAAGAAATTCCTTGACCTGTTAGCCTTCACTGAGAGATGAAAGAACTTAGAGTTTATGTCTCTTAACTTCAGCCATCTCTCTCTACTCTTTTGACGCCAGAACATTTCTTCTTTCTTGTAGGCCTGCATTAGCTCCTTCTTCAGATTATTGATCACAAACTAACAAAAGTATGGTTTCGACTGGAACCATTCTAGTCTCTCCTTAAGCAGGTTGATCTTATCTTTGGCACTGAATTTTCTTTTGCGCTTCCAGGAACTCTTAACCGCTCTGCATTTACGGATTTTAAAAGAGACATATGCCACTCGAGAACTATTTTTACAGGCCTTTTCTACCTCCTTAACAGCGTCTGGATGGTGTAGAAGCCTCCTATCAAACCTGTATTGACCTCTTGAAGCTTCAGTGTTGGCTCGTAGGTTGACCCAAACTGGTCTATAATCTGATCCTCGCTTATCAAGTAAGGTATGATTAGAAGCTGGAAATGAACGACGCCATTTCCTCCAACGGCTCCCACTCCATGTAAACATATTACCCCTACTACTCAGTTCTTCCATCTCACATGCGCTAAGCATCTCTGCAAATGGAGAAAAGGAAGCCTCTGACCTTCTAAACCCTCCTAGTTTCTCATCATTATTCAAAATCTCATTAAAGTCACCAACTAAACCCCAAGGTTTTTTTCTCGAGACACCCAGACGCTTTAAACGATCCCACACTAAACTATTCCCATCATGTGCAGGCTCTCTATACACGCAGGAAAGAAAGAAAGACACATCTCCGAATTGAACAAAACAGTCAATAATGTTCTTGTCAGAGCTAACGATCTTCAAAGAGACATTTTTTCCACAAAATCGCCAGTTCACCTCTGTAACCAACATGGTTCACAGTGTGTACTCGCTCATAACCAAGCCAAACTTTCAAATCTACTATTACATTCCTACATTTTTTTGGTTTCCATTAAGAATATAATCTCTGGGAAGTGGTGTTGACGCATCTCCCGCAGTCTCTGAATCGTCAAGCCTTGAGGCCGCCCCAAGCCTTGACAATTCCAGCTCAAGAAGCTCATTACGCTTTGGGTGATCCCTCATTTGGGATCACCTTAAGGCACACCGCCTTATTGTTTTTTTCTGCGTCTATCTCAGCATCTGAAATCTTTCTCTTTTTACTTCCCATGATTTGCTTCCCCTCTCTCTTCTCTTCTGTCTCAGCAAACTTGATGTCAGCTGCTTTTCTTCTTTGCATTCTCATGCCTTTTGGAGGTCTCTTACGAACAGCAGACCGCTTTTTGGAAATCCCGGAATAATCAGAACTAGTGTTACCTGATCCGAAAACCGTAGGATAATCCCTAGAAGTAGTGTTCTGTTCTGCTGAGTTTCCTTCTTCCTCACGCAACTGATGTTTAATCGGCGCCGACTTGTAAGAGTTGAATGAAATAGCTTTAAAGGAGTCTGCCATCATTTTGGGAGAAGCACTATGGACTGATAGGGCTTGAGATTCTCCCATTTTCTCACTGTAATCAAAGACATGGCCCTTCCCCTTATTTAGTTCTGAGGTGAACAAGGGAGAAGGTTCAAGTCTCAAAACAGATCGATGTAGCATGGGATCCTTTTCTATGAACATAACTGATTGTTAGACCTTGTCTATCTTCACAGTTTGACTTTCTCCAATATCCGCCATTAGATACCTCCTCATCTCTTCCAACACTTCATTAGCAATCTTCAGTCTCTCAGTACCAGGGTCCAAATCCACTTGGGATTCTTTGAGTGCACCAAAAAAAAATATCATCTTCTGATATTACTCGCTTCTTGTTGAGAGAGGCCTCAATAATCTTCTCTCTCCTTTGTTTCGATTCTTCTTGTCTCTGTCTCACCACTAATGGACAATAGTCCTTTTCATGGTTGAGTCTTTAACACGTGAAACAACGCTTCTGCACCTTCTTGTAGTGAAACCGAACCACATGAGGAACTCCTTTGATAGTGACCACCTTGGACGGTCTAAGAGGGTGAGCCACATTGAACTTCACTTGAGCTCTTATGAAATCTTGAGTGATAGGTTTGGTGGGGTCAAAAGCAACCGTCACCGTCTTTCCTACCAGGTCTGCCAGAGCCGTTAGAGCAACCGTAATGTAGCAGTTAACCGGTATTTGAGAGATCTGAACCCAAATAGGGATGTACTGAAGGTAATCTTCAGGAGGGTTTTCAACCCATCTTTCGACAACAATAGCCCATTCCTCATGAGTTTGGACTCCCCTCTCTAGCACATCCAGTAAATCGTGTTCATCGTTGAATATGAACTGAAACCGCTCATGAGACAGAGCAATATCTCTAACGCTTCCTTCTTTTTGCCATTTCCTAGGCATCTTAATAATCAAATTCGACATCTTTTGACACCGAGGATTGAGTAGTCTTCCCATGAGACTCAGTTTATTCTCCTCTGCCGAACTGAATTCCAGAAGATCCGGCATAGCAAAAGGCACATCCTCGTCATCCAGTGACAACGCCATCAACGCATTATCCATTGCCAACGACATTTTTCTACGCTTAAATAGCTGCACTGCTTAATAAATTCTCACCAACTTTCTTCAGATATTCTCAATAAATGAAGAACACCAAGAGAAAAAAGGTAGGAAAAGAGATAAGACAAGCACAATACACTTCAAAACCCAAACAAAGGGTTGACAATTTGAAACTAAAACGTGTTTTCCTGAGCTAATCACTCTTTTCGAAGTTTAACACTTAAAAGACCACCGGATAAAAGACTTAAACCCATGCGGGAGTCACTTAATTGAGAGGATAGTCTTTCTCTACTTTCCTCTCTCCATCAATATACAACAAGTGAATGGTGGTAAGTAAGTAGTTTTATTTACAAAAAGAACTTCATTTTCTGTTTAGAAAAAAAAGATACTTCATTTCAGTTAGTGTCAAATGGCAGTTTTGTTATAGTTTTAAATTATGATTATTTTAATATGTTCTCCCAGAATAATTTCCCCCTGTATACAGACACACACAACTGACACAAGTATAGAAAGTGATCGAATTTAAATCGAAGTATGAACTGTTTAGGCATATGGAGAATGCAGCAAAACTCATGAAAACTCTAAATACTGAATTACTTACGGTAAAGAATTAAAAAATAAACTGGATCAATCCATCTCAGATCTGAACATTCTTTATACATTTTCACTATATTAGCATTTGCGTCTTACATCATTAAATTCCAGCGCAATGGCCTGATTAAATCTTTGTACTATATAATCGATTGGTGAGGTCGATTTACGGATTGGGTGGAATGAGAGTAATTATTATGGTCGAGGAGTACAGAAAAAGTCCAAAGTGGAGCACTTATTTATATTAACATAAGTATGCACATATCCATTGGTGTTCTAAAAATATGTTTAAATAATGATTACCACACATTTTAATTTACTTCCCTCTCAAAAATGACACTAAAATGTCCATGAGTGCATTTAATTTCGAGATTGCAAAACTCTTTCCTTGATTTTAAAATGGTTCAAATAGAAAATGGAAAAAAAAACTAGTTTGTTAGTTTCTCTTTTTTTTGATCAAACAAACATGCATTATTTTAGAAGAGTTTACACCACAATTAAAGATATGATTACAACCAAAGAGAAAGCTGATTTTGCCACAAGATCAGTTCCTCCATTAAAGTTTTGGGAAATAAAAGTACAAGAGATAACATCAAAGTAAAATAAGTAGTGATAGATATCAAAATGATACCAAAAAATTCAGGTTGAGATCCACCATTCTTCAATAGCTTGATGAGTGATAGAGAATTATAAAGAATTGCCAGGAATCGGATGTTTGAGTTGACGGCAGTAGTTACCGCAAAACAGACAGCAATGGCTTCAGCCATGAGTGCTGATGATACATGATTGCGAGACTCGCAAGGATTTGGTAGGGTCATGGTATTCTCACCCGAGAAGATGGCTCCAATATCGCAGTGCTTAGACTTGGCATCCCAAGCTGCATCCTCATTGCAGAGACGTCTTCGTATCCCAAGCTCCATTAAAGTTTGTTAGTTTCTCTTTTCTTTAGTGGTTTTCATAGTGTGTTAGTTGAACAAGCTAAGTATATAACAGAACAGTACTAAACTATTATTTTAGCCGATGAAGTAGGTCTAAGTTTGATGCGAGAAAATGACTTCAGATTATAACTTTGGAGCTCTCGACCATAAATTGAAAATGGATTTGGCAACAACTTTTTCTTCTTGTGAAGTGTTTGTTGCATTTCCTCAAACATTTATTTTATATTCACAATATAATACAAAGAAAAGAATACAACTGTGAAAATATCACTATCTTGCGGTTTGTCCATCTATAAAACGTCTAGACCTGTATATTTCGTATATAACAAGGCTTTTTTTAGTAATATGTTTACATGTAAGAAATTTCAGACGATGGATTTTACATTTTGGAGACTTCGTGTAGGCTATATATAGATACTGGATCTCCTGTTTATGTAAATTGTTAAACTAGTATGTTGCAAATAGTAGATCGTTGTACATGTTTTTTATCATGCGATATAATCTTTAGTATATAGAATCAGTCTATCAGATAGATGAGTGGGGGTAGAAAACAATGGCTTAACGCTGAAGTCTCTTCCGACGAACTAATTCACGTTTTAATAAAGTTGCAAAGTAAAAGGGGGAAAATACTTGGCACCCATTTGACGCAATGGAATACTAAAATGATTGGAACAAACCATCAAACTAATTAGGAGAAAATACATTAATATACATGCTTATTTGGCCATCACCTTAAAATATGTTTACGACGTGGGAATTAACGTTATATAGTTCTTATTATCTTATAAACAATATATTTACATAACTTCCAGTCACAACTATATTAAAATGTAATAGTTTTATGTGTGTTTATCGTACGCTAATACCATTAATATCGCTTTTATTTAAAAAAAGCTGAAGACAACGATCACAAATATTTGTCAAAAAGAAGAAGACAACGATAAAAAATAGCTGTATCTTCTTAATCAATAAAAATCCAATGGAGGCCACTTCGTCGAACAAGAAAAATTCAAATACAAGCTACATGCATACCACAAAATCATATAAAAATATTTACTAACTACGAAATGCAATTTATAGTCATATATTATACCAGTTTGCGAAAACTGAGTTCTAGACATGTTCAACTTGATATTCGAAGCCACGATTGTCACAAAACCCATAGTCTAATACATTTTACAAAAAGTAATTAATTCCAATTTATATGACATAGTTTGATTAATTCAGATTTGGCATGATCCTTGCATCACCCTATTAATCACCTTTGTATAAAGTAGTATGTGCTTTACCCAAATATAAATTATATCTTAATATATGCACAAAGTTGAAAACCCCATCTCATTAAAAAAAAAAAAAGAAAACCCATCTCATTAATCAAACCTTTTTTATAATGGATTAAAATATATAAAAGGTAAACTAAAAAGTTTGCAACATTATGATATTTAAACGGATCCATGATCCGATTTAGGAATACCATTAGAGTGCATAAAAGTTGAAAAAATGATTAGTGCGTCTCGAATGCACTAAACGTCTCTATGTCGTCGTTATACTAATATGGTGTATCTCACAATCGTTTAATTTCACTGCTTAATAAAACGTCAATTTCAGAAACCATATCAACGACGATATTTCAGCTGCCAATTGAGCTCGTAGCTCCGGGCCATTAGAGTTTACATAACTTTTCACATGAAATCGGACATCTCGTCAGGGTACGAGACAGAATCTAAGAATTACACCACATCAGACAATTTTTCATTCGGACAATATTAGCCCATACCTTTTCAAACCAGAAACGTGACTGCTTTGAGCAATCTTTGTAGTGATGCTAAGGGTAATTTCGGTAAGATAAGATCCACTTTTCCTGAAAGGAATCTATTCTCTAAAAATGTTGACGTATCACATTTTACCGACACGTTATTGCTAGTTTTTCTTTATTTTTGTATTAATCGTTACTAGCTTATTCAGTTGATATGTTAAATCTGTGAGATTACCGATACAACATATGGTAAAGATAATTTAAATCTTTGTTTAAAACTAAACATAAGATCCCATCTAAAAATATGAGCCATTATCAAAATCTCAGTTTTGAGTTTTCTGTACTACACATCAAAATAATAACAACTCTTTCTCCCCCTGTTTCAATATAAGTAAATTTTCATGTTTTTACATATAAATTAAGAAAATATACTTTTATACAATGTATATTTAATTTACAATATATTCCATAAATGAATATTTTGAAAAATCTTATTTTCTTAACATTTAAACTCTGGACTCTGGTTTAAACTTTAAAGAATGTTCTCCTTAAATTCCATTTATGTTGATTTTTTTTTGATAATTTCGGAATAAACTAATTATTTTGGTGAATGGATTAAAGTCATAATTAAGTCCACTGGTCCTTTACCCCCACTGCCCCCTCCTGGTTAAAACTCCTACCATTACACACATCTTTTCTCCAATTTCTTTGCTGCTTAACAAAGCAACGGCTGTGATTACATACCTCGGTGACTTCAGATCCAATCAACGGCCCCACGTCCACCTCTCTCATCCCTCATCTCTCTCTCTCTTTGAACGTTCAAACAACAAATATAGAAAAGAAGTAAACCAGCAGCAGGAAGACGAGAGGAACAAAACTGAAACGTGCCTCCATTTCCATACCCCCAAATCCTTCTAGTACAGAGCCCTCTTAAATGCTAAAGGTACTTCCTTTTAATATCTTCATCTTCTTCCGTTCTCAAAGGTTCTCACAAATCTAGCCTTGTTACACATTCATTCTTCATTCTTCAAGATCAGTGGGTTTCTTTACTTCTTATTCCTCTCTCTTAAAGTCTCAATCTTTCTGTTTTTTCTTCTCTTCAGAACATGTTCTGTTTTTTTTTATCGTTCAAATCAATGTTCAAATCAATCTTCACGGGGTTCCTGTCTTTTTCCCCCATATTTAATCTTTTTTACTCAATTTATCATCTTTCTTTAATTCTAAAGATCTCTACCGTTTTTTGCAGGTTTGAAGTTGATTAAGTAACAAGAAGAGAACAGTTATTTTGTTCCTTGTTATGGTGGGGGCGATGGCAAACAATGGAAGAATCCGGTCTGCTTTTCCGGTGGCAAATGGGCCAAAAGATCTGACGCCGAACAGTGCTCCGGCGAGCACGGCGGGATCTGAATACGGTCCGGTTGAGTTCAGTAGAGAAGACGTTGAGGCTCTTCTTAATGAGAGAATCAAGTACAAAAGCAAGTTC
The DNA here is from genome assembly GCA_026261945.1 of Hirschfeldia incana. Classification (NCBI taxonomy): domain Eukaryota; kingdom Viridiplantae; phylum Streptophyta; class Magnoliopsida; order Brassicales; family Brassicaceae; genus Hirschfeldia; species Hirschfeldia incana. The sequence goes on along the minus strand of JABCMI010000003.1, from coordinate 9,708,117 downwards.
AACTACAAGGTTTCTACTTTTTGCACCCTCAATAAATTTATATATCAATTATTTTCTTTTTTTACTATGTAGTTTAAGTTTTTGGTGAGGGTTATAATGAATCTATTGTATATTTAAATGTTTGAAAATATGCCTGATGGTTGAATTTGATTATGTTGTGTGGTCCTGAATAAGTTTATCATTTAGTGTTCTTGTTAACAAATAGTTTTAGCTGTTAAATCTTGAGTAATGCAAACTTTGAATATTAAGTAGTTTTACTGGGTTTTTCTGGTTGGATCCGTATGCTTACTTTTTGAAGATTTGATTGTTATAAGACATTTTCTAGGACCTTATTTGGCTATCAAAATTAAAGACTTTGTTTATGTGTTGATCCTTTATGATAGAATCTCTAGGCTTTTAATTTCAGTTTGCTTACTGACTTTTCTCGTTGAATCTCTTTGTTTTTGAAGAAGATTTTGAATGTTGTAAGACAATTTGTGGGACCAAAATAGTTTTGTCCGTTTGATAAGCATTAAAGACTTTTGTCTATGTGTTTGACCTTTTTTGGTCTGAGTTAGTTTGATTGGATTTTGAAATGTTCTTCTTGGCGGTTGATTTTTGCAGGAGAGATGTGAGAATATGATGGATTATATAAAAAGACTTAGACTTTGCATTAGATGGTTTCAAGAACTTGAGCTGGATTATGCTTTTGAGCAAGAGAAGTTGAAGAATGCCTTGGAAATGAATGAGAAGCATTGTGCTGATATGGGTGAGTTTAGTTGTTGAATAATATCTTTTCCCTTTTAAAAGTTTTGGAATTTAAACTTTGTATTATTGCAATTTGATGACAGAGGCAAGCTTGAGAAACAAAGAAGAGGAGTTGAATATGATAATTGAGGAGCTGAGGAAGAATTTTGAATCTGCTCAAATTCAACTTGCCAAGGAACAAACAGAGAAGCTGGTAAGAAGCAGTTAGTTTCTAGTTAAATTTACTTCAGTCAAATATACATATATGTCAGTTTTAATTTGATATGTTGTGCTTTAAGGCTGCAAATGATTCTCTTGGAAAAGAGAAAGAAGCAAGACTTGCTGTTGAGAAGGCACAAGCTGGTCTCACAGAAGAGCTAGGAAAAGCACAAGGAGAGCTTCAAACAGCTAATCAAAGGGTGAAGAAACTGAAACAAGAAATGTTACACTTGGTGTCTAACCTAATCTTGACTGAATTTGTGGGTTTTTGTTCAGATACAATCGGTGAATGACATGTACAAACTGTTGCAAGAGTACAACTCAAGCTTGCAGCTGTACAACAGCAAGCTGCAAGGCGATCTTGATGAAGCTCATGAAACCATCAAGCGCGGCGAGAAAGAAAGGACTGCCATCGTTGAAAATATTGGCAACTTGAAAGGTCAATTCTCAGCCTTGCAAGATCAGCTTGCTGCTTCAAAGGTGATTGATAGTCTAAATGTTAGCAAATATATGTTAGTCATCAGAATATGACTGGTTGTCTTGCTTTTGTTTTAGGCCTCTCAAGATGAAATCATGAAGCAGAAAGCTGAACTGTTAAACGAAGTTGCGAGTCTCAAAGTCGAGCTTCAGCAGGCTAAAGATGAACGTGATCACCATTTAACGGAATTAAAAACCTTACAAACCGAGGCAGCTAAGTACAATGACTTCAAAGACACCATAGCTGAGCTTGAGGTTTCCTCTCTTTTGATAATTTCTTGCGAAAAGTGTACTGCAGATTATTTATTATTAAGATGAATGTAAACTTTATTGGTCCAGGCTACTTGTTCTTCCCAGAGTAACCAGATACGAGAGTTGCATGATCAACTAGTAACTTCTGATAGGCAACTGCAGGTAACAAATGACTTATATTAGATTTTTTACAAGTTTTAAGTGTTTTTAATGCCATTTATGATTGTTTTTATGGTTATTAGATGTCTGATCTAACTACATTTGAGAAGATGAATGAGTTTGAAGACCAGAAGCAAACCATCATCGATCTGAAAAGCCGTGTAGAAGAAGCAGAGCTTAAGCTCGTTGAAGGAGAAAAGCTACGGAAGAAGCTGCACAATACTATTCTTGTAACTTAAACCTCTGCCACTTATTTTTTTTTTCTTCCCTTTGTGTAAACTTTGACTGATCATAGTTTCTTTAACCACAACTTGCAGGAACTGAAAGGGAACATACGTGTGTTCTGTAGAGTTAGACCTCTATTGCCAGGAGAGAACAACGGTGATGAGGGGAAAACCATTTCTTACCCAGCATCACTTGAACTACTTGGTCGTGGTATTGACTTGATGCAAAACGGTATGAAACTAAACAAAACCTCTGCAACAAACGTGGAAGTTACACACAGCTTCGCCTTAACATCTTTTGTTGTTGTTGTGTGACAGCGCAAAAGCATTCGTTCACATTTGATAAGGTCTTTGTGCCTAACACATCACAAGAAGACGTTTTCATAGAGATTTCTCAACTTGTTCAAAGCGCTCTCGACGGTTACAAGGTGTGCATTTTCGCATATGGGCAAACCGGTTCGGGAAAGACTTACACGATGATGGGTAAGCCAGGGAACGCCGAGGAGAAAGGACTGATCCCTCGTTGTTTGGAGCAAATCTTTGAGACGAGGCAGTCTCTTCGTTCTCAAGGTTGGAAATACGAACTGCAGGTAAACTATCTCGTCTCTTTTATGATACATTCTTGTGGTTAGTATGATAGTATCGATATGTAACTTTCTTGGTATTGTGTATAGGTTTCTATGTTGGAAATATACAATGAAACGATCAGAGACCTCTTGTCGACGAACAAAGAAGCAGTGAGAACAGACAATGGTGTATCTCCACAGAAACATTCTATTAAACATGATGCTCATGGGAACACGCATGTTGCTGAGCTAACTATTTTGGATGTTAAAAGCTCTCGAGAAGTTTCCTTCCTCTTAGATCACGCTGCCCGTAACAGGTAATAATAATAGCTAATAGTAATAGTAAAACTTATTAAAAGATTGGTTATGGTTTTTCTAATAGTTGGTTTCGTTCTTGTTTAGATCTGTTGGGAAGACTCAGATGAACGAGCAGTCTTCAAGAAGCCATTTTGTTTTCACACTAAGAATCTCTGGTGTCAACGAGGTACTTGCAACCAAACCGGCTTTGTGTATTTTTTTTCTGATAGAGCTTGGTTTCTGTTTTGTCTAATGAACCAAACTGTTTCTTCTTCTTACAGAGCACTGAGCAACAAGTACAAGGTGTCTTGAACCTGATTGATCTTGCGGGGAGTGAGCGTTTATCGAAGAGCGGATCAACAGGAGACAGACTTAAAGAAACTCAGGTTAATTCCTTACCAATGTTAAACAAGATTATGGCTCTTCTTGCGACTATAAAACGTTCTTTCTTTCTATCTTTAGGCAATCAACAAAAGCTTGTCATCTCTTGGGGACGTCATTTTCGCATTAGGAAAAAAGGAAGATCATGTTCCATACCGAAACTCCAAGCTCACTTATCTTCTCCAGGTACTAACTATTAAGCTAGATGAGTTTCTAACCTAAAATCAACCAGTGATAAATGAATTGGTTTATCTCTCTTATATACTAGTTAATATATCTTCCAACTTCCGTTGGGACAATGTCCCTAATACGCACTAGCTTACAAAACAAAAAAAAAACAGATTATCAAAAGGTTTTGTTTCTTAAATTGTGTCTCATGATAAAGTTAATGTTTGATTTTGTATTTTCAGCCTTGCTTAGGAGGTGACTCAAAGACACTAATGTTTGTGAACATTGCACCGGAATCTTCATCAACCGGTGAGTCTCTTTGCTCGCTTAGATTCGCAGCGAGAGTGAATGCTTGTGAGATTGGAACTCCACGAAGGCAGACTAACATCAAACAATTGGATCGCTTGAGCCTTGGATGAGAGAGAAAGGTAAAGAGATGAAATTTGAAGTTTGAAACATCATTTTCTAAGTTAATTATATAAATGTCTGTACTGAAAATATGGTCACAAGACTTAATGAAAGATGGGATGAATTCTAACGGATACACAGAGAGACCTTTTGTTGTAATCTGTATAGTTTGGTTTAGAATTTACTATATCTGTTGTTTGTTGTAACTTTCTTTATGCTTCTGGATCAATAGGATTTTACTTGTGTTTGGATTCATATTAATTATCTTCTGGTAGTGTTTTGGTCAGAACTTTTGATATGAATGATTAATGTTTCTTCTGTTTTAGTAAAATGATCAGTTTTCCCTGAGCTGCTGAGACTCTTGACTAAATCAAGACTTTAAATGACATGAAAGTTCACTTGATTAAATGAATTAGTGTTTGTTTTCTTATTGTATAGTGGTTTATGTACAAACAAAACAACTTGTAGTTCAGTGATTACTTTTGTTAATAAGGTTGTTGTGTCAGTGCTATCATTGTTAGATTCATTTCGATTTGAATGTGGTACTGGTGTGAAGTTCTTTTTCAAGAAAAAAAATTATATCTGATAGTGATAGGATCATGATACACTATGATCTCAAATTGATAGTGATTGTATTTCATGCATGGAAATGTACCAATTTTTCAAAATGATTATTCATATGTCTACGATTGTCAACATACATGATTCACAGTGCATTTACTTTACATAAAAATTAAAAATAGATTTGTTAATGCAAAGCCTTATTATCGTTTTGCATAATGAAGTTTTGTTGTAAACACAAAAATTATCATACATTTCTTGTTTCTTAATTCTTATCAACACAAAATGGTTTAAAAAATGTTTCATTTCGTTCTGTTAGTCATTTATAAATTCACTAAACTCAGAGATTATTGGTTTTAACTTTTAACATGTAATCGATTTATTTTTTTGGATATATTGCCTATAAATATAAAACTATTTGTATGATGATATAGTCAACCCCAGTTGAGTTCCTTCAAGTAGATAAGGTAAACTAAAAACATCTAGAACATTAACGGTAGAATTCATGCCTCCGCCCTTCCACGGAACTTGGCAAACGAACAAGTCAAGCTTTAAAAATATGTTAACAACCATATTTTTATTTTTATTTTATTTTGGTCAAAACAAACATATTTTGATTCAGATATTGAAACTTTGCAATATATATATATATATATATATATATATATATATATCAAGTTGATATATAACGTCACTTCTTCATACATAATTAATCAAACTAAAAGCAAATTGCAGTAGCAGAAGTATAAACTTTTTTAGTTAATTTACGACTCGCAAATGGACATTCTACATTCTGCTAAACTACTTTTTGTGTGTTTCTTAAAATAGTGATACTGAAAACTTATAATAAGAAGACGGCGACCATCTCCTAATATGCAATTACTTTGCATTGTACTAAAATGTGTATTATACACTAAGATAACAATAAGAGAAGGACCATGAACACATAACAATTTGCTATTAATTAGGGTATATTCACTGAATATACCCACGGTGTCTCAAGGGATATCCCTGATCAGTAGTTGATACATCTATTTATCAAATTGGCAATTTCCTTATATTTTTGAAAGAAAATAAGTTGACTTCTACCTGATACAGATATGCATTAGTTTAATGTTTTTTCTTAACAACGAAACAGAAGAAGTGCTATCTGGAGGGATTTATTTTTTTTGAGAGCTATCCGAGGGAATTCTTTTAACCATATCTCCCCCAAAAGATTCTTCTACATCTTATAAGAAAACGACCCTTCTTTAATTATGTTACCCCTCTTTATATTGTAACATTTCAGTATGAACAAAGATGTCAAGGGGAATCTCTTATATATATATATATATATATATATATATATATATATTCTATGAAGTTGTACACTAACAAATATATTCATATATTTTACCCCTTTATAAATTTGCAATGGTAGTTGCATAGTGAAAACATGAATGTTTTTTTTTTTTTTTTCCGAAGTCGAAAACATGAATGTTATCTTAAGACAAGAAAGAAATGTTTGTATAGCAAAAAAAAACAAGAAGAAATGTTTGTATAGGTATATACTGATAAACAATTTGTAATGTAATTATGTAAATAACTCAAATGATACCAATACGTAAATATATATGTTATATATCATATAGTCTTAATTATAATCTACCGATTGATCCTAAGATCTAACATTTAGAAAAAAAAGCTATACTGATGTCTCAAGAGAAAAAAAAACTATACTAACTTAAGATAACACCGCGTACTTACTAATTGTAAGTACTGTATATGTTATATATTATATACATTTTCATGTGAATAATTTGGAGATCTGTGTTACCAAATATTTAGGGAACTTTCATGTACGTACGGGAGGAAGCAGAAGAAATGAGATCTCCTAGATCACGACCAAACGACCATCCAACCATATATGTTCACACCAATACAACTAAGCTGATCAGAAAATAATTATCAAAAAGGACAAATAATTAACATATACTTGTATTTTTAACTATAACAAAACAGTTCAAAATGATGCCCTGTATAATTTATAGTTTTTTTGCTCACCCAGTTGAAGCCTAAAACCTATTTTTCTTTTTTTTTTTACAAAACTGCATTGTGTTCGAACTTATCCATTTTAGCCGTTTTTTCAACCAAAACCTATGAAAGTTGTGTACACTATTTTTAAAGAAAAACGATTAGATTTTATAAGGTGAATGAGAAGAAAAAAGAGAAAACAAAACTACATGTATATTTTAATAAATCTGATGATGTAACACAAAAATATAAAATACAGGACAACAAGTACTATAAAATAAATTTTAAAAAATTAGTATAAAATAAATTTAAAAAACCATTTTTGTATAAATGGCATGGATGGGCCTTAGAAAGCCCAAAACGTATGCGCGTGAAAACAACACATTAATATATCTGGATTCCAAAGATTCCTACAACTCGTCTTCTCCTCCAACCAAACAGTTTCTCCCCTCTCTCTCTCTCTGTTTCCTTCCAACAACCAAACACGAAAAATCGATTCCGCTAATAAACTCCCCTCTTTCACCCCCCCCCCCCCAACAGAATCCCGCTAATCGCCGCCAGGAAGATTCAGTTATCTGCTCCGGGAGTGAAACATAACTCAACGTCTGTTATAAATATATAGGTGGGGAGAGTTTGAGAGGAGATGGTGTCGCCCGAAAACGCGAATTGGATATCGGAAATGATCGATGCAGAAGAGTATGGGAGTTTCACAATCCAAGGTCCTGGCTTCTCCTGGCCTCTTCCCCAACCTACTCTTGCCGTTTCCAGGTTCCCCCTTTTTCTCTCTCTCTAAGTGATTCCACTTAGGGTTCGGATCTGTTTCTAATTGATTTAGGCGAAATCAGTTTACTCATGCTTTAACGTTCATTACTTGTTGGATTTCAGAAGAAAAGTTACTCACTTTTTGTAATTTGATTTGGCTAAGTTGAAAGCTTGATTGATAGATTCTTTGTTACCGGAAAATGCTTTTTTTTTTCTTTAATCCTAAATCTTAAAGTTGGGTTCTTTAGCGAGTGAGATATTCTTGGAGTTGGCTTGAATCTTCAGGAGAGGTCTTGTGTTTTTGTTTATCCAAAGTCAACTCTGTGTGTGTGCATAACATGTTTCTTGATTCGGGTATCGATTGATCTCTCCATCACTATGTTAGGTGGGGGAATTAGATTCCTTTTCTGGAAAGGGCATTTCTTTTGTCTTAGTGCCTAGTTTTGACCTTACCATGTCAATATATTTCTTTAAGAAGTGAGCAGTTGTGAATTGTTGCATCGTTGAATATCAGCTTTTGTTGTATATTAGATAAATTTTTTATTGGATGCAATAGCTTAGTTTGTGTTGATTTTTTTCTTGTTGGCTCAGCCTTGGAGTTGATGGCTCCTCAGCTGGAAACTCAGAAGCCACCAAGGAACCTGGCTCTAAAAAGAGGTAAGGCTTCTTCTGGATAACTCACCTTAAGACTGATGATTGAACCACGGAACTCTAGCAACTTGTGGAATTTATAAATTTTTTAGAAATCGGTTCACTGTTTGTTTCCGGGCTTTCTTGAAATATCTTTGGCTTGATGAGGTGTCATCAGAAAGTTAATCTCGGTAATTTACTTTTTCTCAGGGCGAGATGTGAATCGTCCTCTGCCACTAGCTCCAAAGCCTGTAGAGAGAAGCAGCGACGTGACAGGCTGAATGATAAGTAAGCTTTTCAGTCTTGTGTTTCTTTCGCCTTTTTATTGTAGGAATCGTGATTCATCGCCTTTTTAAATGATTAACACAGGTTTATGGAGTTGGGTGCAATTTTGGAGCCTGGGAATCCTCCCAAAACAGACAAGGCTGCAATCTTGGTCGATGCTGTACGCATGGTTACGCAACTACGTGGCGAGGCACAGAAGTTGAAGGACTCCAATTCAAGTCTTCAAGACAAAATCAAGGAGTTGAAGGTGAGAATTTTCTTTGATTTGTAATCCTTTTTCAAGGTAAAAATCATCAAATGCTTACTAGTTTTCCTTGTGATCTGGATCAGACCGAGAAGAACGAGCTGCGAGATGAGAAGCAGAGGCTGAAGACAGAGAAAGAGAAGCTGGAGCAACAGTTGAAAGCCATGAGTGCTCCTCAACCAAGCTTCTTCCCTGCCCCACCCATGATGCCAACTGCTTTTGCTTCTGCGCAAGGCCAAGCTCCTGGAAACAAGATGGTGCCAGTCATCAGTTACCCAGGAGTTGCCATGTGGCAGTTCATGCCTCCTGCTTCAGTCGATACTTCTCAGGATCACGTCCTTCGTCCACCAGTTGCTTAACTGAGAGGACCAAAAAAAACCCTCAAGAAAATCATCAACTGGTTTGCTTCTTGCTTCCTCTGAAAAAAGAAAAGTCAATTTGTTTTGCTCTCCTATTTCTTAGTCTTATGGTTGCTTTGGTTTCGTCGGTGTTATCCTCTTATAACAATTATCTTTTGAAACAATGATATGGCATTGTAAACTCCATTTGCTTTATCTATTCACATGTAAATTTAAGTAGAGTCTGGCAGATCGTCTCTCACATTATGTTTGCTTACATTAATACATAGAATGGGTTTTTACTTCCTTGCCATAAGAGTTTGAAAGTACAAAAGAATAAGAAACAGGAGAGACAGCAAAACATGATCTTGGAAGAGGAAAACTTGACCAGTGAAGTAAAAACTCCATTGCAGAAAAGTTTGCTCCTATGAATCTCTTCTCTGGGTCCAACGTATGAAATGAGCTTTGATATGTGATTATTATGATGCTCTAATGTGACAGCTCTTGATGAACCTATCAGAGGAATCAAGATACTTAGCCCAAAGAGGACGTAGATGAGGAAACGCTATATCAAGCCAAGGCTTAGCTCTTCCATTGAAATGAACAACAGCTGCACTTTCAGCATCAGAAAAGCTCGTGGTCTCTTGGTATCCGAGACCAAGCATATGCCAGAACGGATCAATGGTCTGGACATGGCCGTGGAAAGCTATCAACCCTGGAGGCAAAGTCCCTAGCTGCCACAAACTCAGGTCTGACTTTAAGTTCTGCAGGAAAATAGACCGAGTTGAGTTGACCAAGTGCATAATAGTATGTACTGGCTAGTTAGTGGTTTTTGATTTACCTCGTCGAGCCAGTGATAGTAAGTGGAGCTTATGTTAGTCTTCCTCCAAGCAGCTAGATCGAAAACATTCATCCCGTAAGCCCAAGCACATTCCTCTGGGTCGAAGTGTCTGGCTATTATAGGGTTTGAGAAATTTAGGTAACTCTTGAACTTCTTTGACATGACGAACTTGTCTTCTCCTCTACATGTCTCCACAGCTCCATTAACTTTCCCATCCATGTCAATGTCCCAAAGAGGTGATAGATCAGTTTGTATCACAATATCATCGTCTAGAAACACAACCTTGTTTAGGCTCGGAAACAACTGCAAAAAAAATAAACAAAGAATCAAAAGACTGTTTTAGCTTTGTAATGGTCAAGAGTATTTTTTTTCACAAATCAAGGCTCAAGTTTACCTCTGGTAGATGTATACGGATGTGATTCATCAAGGAGTTGTATTTAGGGCTAAGAGCTTGTAACTTAGCAGCAACAACAACCGGATTTTCATCGTTATTAGCCACAATAACCGATGATCCGCCTCTGAACTGAGACCTCACTCTCTGATCCTTCTCCATAGCTTCTAAAACAGGAACTTTTCCTTTTGATAACCAATCAAAATGATGCAAAGCCTTGACCTCAATTATAGCTGGAGACAGAGGATGCATTGAGAACCAAGCTTGCATCGGGAAATAAGTTTTCCTATCCGTTATGATGTGAAGAACGATCTTATGAGGTCTTAAAGAGTTCTGAACCAAAGACTTAGCCACCACCGAGGCTGCAAGAATATTGTCGGACGCCAAGACAAAGTGAAAGTAACTGTTGTCGACTAATGTTGGGACTAGTTCTGCATCTGGGAGCTGGAGACGTGCGGCTGCGTTTATAGAATGTTCGTGTGCTAGTTTAAGAGCTAAGCAGTGAAGTTGTTTTGGTATGCTGCTTGATGCGACGTGTCGGTATAAATACTCTTGGATCTTAGCCGTTCTTGTTCTCTGTTCCATCAGTGTCACCATTTCTTTAAGCTTTTGTGCAAACTCTCTGGCGTCTGATTTGCTTTTTTTGACTTCAGACATGAAATCGTGAAGTGTTTGTGGTATGTCTGATCTTCCTTTTAGCTCTTGTTCACTTAAAGGTTGCTCCAAAACTTGGTACATAGCTTCTGGAACATTCTAGATAAAACAGCCAGAGAAGTTTAACCTTTTAGCTACAGTAAATGTAAATATGCTCAAGAGTCTAAAATCTGAAGTTAGAGAACTTACACCAGTCTCAACTCTTCTTCCTAAAAGCTTTGGCTTCAGTCTTTTTCCCAGACAAGCTGTTAATTAAAAGGAAAAAGCATTCCCTTATTTTAAATAGAGTATGTTTTAATTATAAGACTAAGTAATGTATATTTGTTCTAAATGAAATGTTTATATTTAATCAAAGCTGGACCAATACACTACAAACTAAAAACCTGAAACAAACCGACCAGTTCTTGGATTATACACTTTTGGCGTAAATCTCTAGAAATTATTTATTATTTTCGTTTAGATTATTTTCTTACAAGAACTTGTGGTTAAGTTTTCCTAAACAAATACAATATTTTATCTACATACAATAGTTTTAGAAGACAGTAAAATTTAAAACGTATTTGTATATTAACTCTTGTCGAAATGAACAAAAAGTATAGAGTTATTTCTTAAAAACGAGAAGTAGTTCATTCATTTACTTAATTTCTGGATTTAGAACAAGAATAATAAATGAAGGGACAAGAACAACTTACCAAGAGAGGAGCAAGGAGAGGGATCACCGTCAATAGTATCAACGGTGGAGAGAACGAAGACGAACCGGAGAAGAAAAGTGAAGAAGAGCAGAGAGTAAAACATCATTTGATATGAGAATCTCCTTGAACCCACCTTCACTTTTATGAACTCTCTCAATCCTTTCCCTGTGACCACCGTCACATGTCTCAAGCTCGGAGATATATGCAACTGCATCTCTCTGCTTCTGTCTTCCTCTTTGTTCTTGCCTGAATGTGGGTTTGTCTGAAAGGAGATGGATGTCCGGAGAGGGAATATCGATCTTACGTTGTTATGTATAGTTTGATTATTCAAAAGGGTCTGTTTCATTTACCTAACCTTGCTTTGTGTTTAGGTTACTAATGGCAGATCGTATCTGATTTTTCATGTGAAGAAAACGAAATGTTTGTTTGTTAGAAGTAGAAAGAAATACGGTTTTTCTTTTTGTATTTGCATGAAAAGCTTAGTTCGGTTTTTTTCCGGTTTACTCAGAAATACCATCGTTAGTTGTTAAAAAATCAGGCAATTGAATATCACGGTTTGTATGATTCCAAATGTGATGTATAAGTATCAAACATGTTATCCGATTAACAGTGATCCATGTTTGGTTTAGTACATTTCGGTATAAGTTGGTTCGGTTTGGAGTTTTATGATATAGGATTTGGCTTTATGTTGAAGAAGGGAGGTTGGAGAGAGAAAGACAAGTCAAAGCAATGGCAACACATATGTCTTAAAAATATTGAGAGTGCAGATGAAAAGGAGCTGTTTGGTGGTTACAAGACATAACTTTACCTCTAAATAAAGTCTTTGAACAAAGACATTAGAGCTTCAACCTCAGAATTTACTTTTTGAGGACTATATGCATCTCTAATTTCTTGACAGGTCCTTTTTTGTGGCAAGTTATTATATCTAGCCCCACCAAAACAAGAAGTCTTTTTGTAGTTTGTAGTTTGTAATGTATAGCGTTTTTTTTTTTTTTACCAAAAAAATGTATAGCGTTTTTGCCTTTTCTTTGTAAGTTCTGCGCCACGGTTGAGTTTCTTCTAGTTATGGGAACCTATTGGGCCAAGGTCTACGGACCGGGACGGCCTTGATAAGATACAAGCACCTACCTAATATTTTGCATTATGTGAATTTTTAAATATGATTGGTGGCACTAATTACATATTTACATCCATTATGTTAATAGATATGGTTGACGCAGGCCTCGCTTAATAGTAGGAGTGCCCTGAGCTTTAACCAAAAATGGGCTCTAATCAATATGCTTTATCTTGTAATTATTATCGGACCCTGATAATAATTACATGAGAGATATGACTGGGCTCCAAAACTGTATTCCTTCCCGGTTTATTAATCAATGCAAGCTTTAGTGTGAAAAAAAAATATATGACTGGGATCCAAATTTTGATGAACTTTGTACAAACGCGCACTCTGCACAGGCGCAAATATATCTGGTTAGGATTAGGCAAAAAAACGAACCAAATAAAACCGATCCAACCAAACTCAAACCAAACTAAAATACAGTATATGTTAAATCATTTGATTATAAATTCAAAAAAAATTAATCATTTGATTAATTTTTTTATCAATTCAAGTGGTTCTTTATTTAGATTAAGTAAACATATTAATAAAATAATATTTAAAATATTTAATTATTTAACCTAAACAACTAAACATAATTGTATATACTTTACTTATAAATGAAATGAAAAACACAAATAAAATGAAAGAATATGAATTCATACATTAACATCAAAACCAAAAATTATCTATGATATTTATATTATGTTTGAAGATATTAATATAAAAATATTGGATTACATCTTTGACATTTTTATTGTAATGTTTGGATTTATGTTTTAAAAAAAAGAAAATAATGATTTAGTGTTAAAATGATTTTTTATACTTTTTAAATTAGATTTTTGTAACATTAAATGTTTACTTAGTAATATTAAATTGTTTATTATTTATTTTTAAAAGAAAGTTTGTTTCTCTTTTATATCACCGAACTATCTTACCAATAAAATTTATGAGTCCAAATATACAATCACTTGCCCTTAAAATTAAAAATACAGCTTTTGCCAAACATATATAATTAATTTCTTAATTTCTGTTTATATAATTTTAATTAAATAGAAGTGTGTTTTTAATTACTATAGATTTTGTTAATAGGTGTTACTATGAACTCCGATAAAGAGATAATTCAAAATATGCAATTAAAACATTGATGAACAAAAGATTGATTTCATAGGTTTTGTAGATTGATTTTATGTTATTTTAAAGTATTAATGAATATATTAAGTTATGATGATGACAGCATGTTTTACAAGGTTTTGTGATAGAATAAATGGAAAATTTTGCAAGTACCAAACTATTATCTATGTTACATTGTAATAGAAAATAAATTATACTTCTGATTAATTAATATTTGAAACTAATTAAATAAATTAGACTAAAACTAATAATTATGTTAAAATTTGAATTAATTAAATATCTATCAGTTAGCACAAGTGTGTGCGCGGTCCGTATATTTATATTTAAAATTTGAATATTTCAAAATTATCTTTTGTTTTGTTCAAATAATTCTGCTCACAATGGTTTCAAGTATAAATTTATATTACATGTTTTCTCCGTTTGAGCAGGGTCTTAGAGTTGATATTACTTTCGCCGGACACAATAAACAAAAAAAAAATGTGAAGTCTTGAATCTAAAATAATCTCGAAAACAAATACATTCCTGATTGGCAAAGAAGATGAAAAAGCACTAGCAACATGCTATAAAAAACAGTATGCTGTAGAAGCTGTATGCTTTTGTTAAACTGTTTAATAGATTGATTGATAGAGCAGTATGGACATGCTATTTAAAATTATTATTAAAACTAGTATATAATATATTTATTTATAATGAATATATATATATATATATATATATATATATATATATATATCTTTTTATTTTATATATTAATATATATACATATATATATATATTAATATATAAGAGATATATAATTAATTATTTTATTTATTAATTTCAAAAATTCAAAAACTAATTTTATATCAAAAATGTTATTTAAAAACTAAATTCTACAATTAAAATATCTATTTTTAAAAATAATATTATTTAAAATATAATTCATATCAAATATATGTTATATAATTAATGTATTCACTTTACAAAATTAATTTATCTAATTTTTATAATTAATTTAAAACATAATTTAAATATTAATTTAATTAAGTATAATTAAATTATATTTTAAATGTGAAATAATATTTTTTTTAAAAGAAAATATTTATATTGTTAATTTATTTACAAATCAAATTTTATTTTCTGGATATAAAAATTATTTCATGATATTATTAAAATCAAATAAATAAACTAATTATATATTTTTCTTAAATTTATAAATTATAAATGCAATTTCTCTTCTAAAAGCTTCATATGAGAACATTTGCGAAACAGCATCTAGAGAGCATTAGCATTTTGTAAATGCTCTTCTAAATACCTTTACCAATGAAGTCCATAGAATGCAAATTTGAATACGAATGGCAACCAAACCAAATACGTAGAATACGAACTGCAAACAAGCTGGCGCAAAGCACGGGGACCCTAGTGATTTAAAAGGAAGACATTACACAAACCACACACTTGATAAACACAAAAACTCATCTCATCGAACAACTTTGTCCCTTCATTATTCTCAACTATATGATAATTGTTTTCGTGGGTTATCATAATCCACAAAGACCATATCTGATCAGAGAGTTGGGGATTTATCACTGAAAAAGCAAGCTAGGACATTGCTTTCAAGAACAGCTGAGGCTTCAGAAGAATTGATGCAAATAGGAGTCTTGTACTGAGTTGGGAAAGCACCTTGAGAGATGGCAAGCTCCATCAGCGAATTAAACGTTTGCTGTTGCACAACCCTAATCTCCAGAGCTCCAATAGACCCATCTTTACTCCTCAGCTCTCGATAAAGAGCACATAATGATTCCTCCATTACACAACAACATTCCACCAATACTTTGTTATCAATTTTAAGAATGTCACTGTTGTTTTTGGCTTTAAGTTCCCAATAGAAAATGTAGTGACCTGGAAGAGTGGAGATATCAGCACAGCATGTGAATCCCATCAATACTAAATCTGAATTCTTAAGAACAAGTTTTGCATTATTCAATGCCTTTAAAATGTCTTCTTCAGTAGTCACTTCCAAGCCGACGCTCAGAACCACATTTTTCCTGCGAACGAACCTAAATTGAGGTGCACCATTGTAAAATCCAGACACTTGTAGAATATCTCCCATTCTATATCGGTGCAAGCCTAATACATAAAAACATTAAAAAAAATAATTTATTATTAGAGAAAAATATTTACTACTTTATGAATACCCATACATATTATAACATACCGTAATGATTTGTGATCAAGGGCTCATAGTAGGACCCAATCTTGACATTCACAAGATCAACAATTTCACCATTGTTTCCTTCGTCAGCAAGTATGAATTCAAAGTAGGATATGGTGGGAATAAAAGTATAGGATATATCTTCTGGTTTGCAGAAGGGATTCGTATTTATCCCAAACATTGTTTCAGAAGATGCGTAGATCGTGGAGATCAAAGGCACTTTGTCGGAGTAAAACTCTAACATTGGAATGCATTGAGAATTTTGTCCTGTACCAATGCCTTGAAGGAATTTTACTTTAGGCCAAAGACGTGTGATTATACCTTTCCAAGATTTTTTGTTGCATTCTTCTTCAATCCGATCTGCTATTTCGGAGTTTCCTCCTCCTAGGATGTTAGTAACAGCGTCTCTACAACTAAGGTCGGTGATCCACTCGCTAACATGACCAGATCGGATATTGCTACACATTTCTTTCCAGTAGCTTTCAAGAAAAGTGATTGCTCCAACCAAAGTTGAAGCAAAGGTAGCAGCCATATTCACAACTTCGTCTCTTAGACAAAGACCGCAAAGAAGATGGCAGTACGTAGTCTGCTTGTTATCTGGGCACAACGTCACTTCGTCTGGGCTTGTAAAACAATTTGAGGGCCGGTTCTTGAAACTGTCACTCAATAAGTAGCCCGTAATCGAAGTAGAAATGGGTAAACCACATGGAGTTGTAGACTGCGGCCTGGTGAAAAACAATGTTAACGCCTTTCCTTTTTGGTCACCTTCGAAATGCCTACATACCAGAATAAAAGGGATGAATCCTAGATACAAGTTACAAATACACAAAAATATTTGTGGTATTAGTGGAAGAAATTTTATCTGTATTCAGAGGTGGATCTAGATACAAGCCAGTGAAACATTGACCTTGTCCCCACAAATTGTGAAGGTTTTTTATATAGATACATACCCCTAAATTTTGAAAGAAAACTTTTTTTTTTATTTAAGTTTTTAATAAATGTTTCAAGCCTCCAAAATCTCTGATCCAGTCATGTTTGGGTGAAAATTCAAAAGTTAGCATTTAGGATAAGAAAATACATTGATACAACGGATGAGCGTAGAGCAATGAGAAATGACATGTCCTCCAAGTACTTGTTGTTAACTGGAAAGATCTTTTGTTTCCCTGCAGTAGTTCCTGAGCTACACATATCAACAATGTCGCAAGCATATCACATTTAAGTTTACATATATAACCAGCAAGGCATATTTTATATAACTTAGCTCCGTTATAATAAAAAAAAAGATATAAATTTTGCTCGGGGATATTTGGTATTTTCTTGACCTCGACAATACATACCTCAAGAGAAATCGAGTAATGGGTTTTCCTGAAATAACATTTGAAGGTTCTCCATTCACAACTCGTTCAATATAAGGCTTAACATCATCGTAGCCTATTACCGGTACGTTCTTCTTGAATAACTCTTTATCACAGCTTCCATGGAGGTAGCCTCGGAGATACTCTGTGTTAGCATTAAGCTTAAGTATCTCCCTTAATACATCATCTTGTATTTGCTTCACATTTGATGTAAACTTCTTTAGATCCTAATAGAGAGTGAACAACATCGAAAGAGAAATGTAAAAGATGATATTATTCACACTCGTTAGTTACAAAAATGTTAATTACAAGTATATATAGATTGGTTACTGAACCGGACTTAACCAGCCTAAATTACATATACACAATAACCAATATGAACCGTCTGATACCCCCCCTCAAGATGGAGGTGTGTAGATGTCTAACACTCCCATCTTGGAAATGAGATCTCTGAAAGGTGCTGGATAAAGAGCTTTCGTTAGAACATCAGCAATCTGATTGTTCGTGCGAACGTGCATCGTCTTGATCATACCGCAATCTATGCGTTCTCGAATGGTGTAACAGTCGTTATCAACGTGCTTAGTCCGTTCATGGTATACTGAGTTGTTAGCAATGTATAGGGACGCTGTGTTGTCTCCATAGAGGTGAGAAGGTAGCGTCATCGGTATCTGCAAGTCTTTCATGACACGAAGAAGCCAATCAATTTCACATGACGCATCTGCAAGTGCTCTAAACTCAGCTTCCGCAGTGCTTCTGGACACTGTGCGTTGTTTCTTGGCTCGCCAAGTAACAAGTGACTCCCCCAAGAACATAGCATAACCTGTTACAGATTTCCTATCATCAACACAAGTACCCCAGTCAGCATCAGCAAAATCTCTCAAGTCAAAAGAACCTTCAGCTGCATAGAAAAGACCCTGTCCCACTGTTCCTTTGAGATATCGTAATAGTTTGTGAGCTGCTTTAAGATGAGCTTCACGAGGAGCAGAGGAGTACTGACAGAGCTTCGTTAGAGTGTAAGCTATGTCAGGACGAGTAATGGCTAAGTACATCAATCTGCCCATCATTCGTCTATAGACTTTCGGATCAGACAATAACGGACCCATCTCGTGAATGATCTTCGAACCATCTTTAGGAGGAATGGTTTCCTTCGACAATCGAACTGTGGGATCAAGAGGAATGGAAGAAGGCTTACTGCCAAGGAATCCAGTATCATCGAGGAGCTCAAGGGTGTACTTTCTCTGACAAATCGATATTCCCTTAGCAGAACGAGCAATCTCCAACCCCAAGAAGTACTTTGCAGCGCCAAGGTTACGAAGTTTGAAGTGTGATTCTAACTCATCAACGAACCCCTTAACTGCATCATCATTGTTGCTCGCAACAAGGATATCATCCACATATATCAATACTGCTAGATATTTTCCATCTATATTCTTCACAAACAGGGTATGATCATCCTGAGACTTCTTGAAACCCATCATAAGTATAGTAGAGGAGAGCTTCAAGTACCATTGACGTGATGCTTGTTTGAGACCATATAATGATTTATGCAGTCGACAAACAGCATTTGGTGGCACTTTAACTCCTGTTAACTCTTCATAACCCGGAGGAAGCTTCATATAAATCTCCTCGTCAAGGTCTCCATTAAGGAAAGCATTTGAAATGTCTAGTTGGGTAAGAGACCACTTCATCTTAGCCGCTACATCAATCAAGACACGCACCGTGCTTAGCTTAGCTACCGGTGAAAACGTTTCTTGATAATCAACTCCTTCTTCCTGTGTGTAACCCTTTCCAACAAGACGACCCTTCTTGCGTTCTTCTGTGCCATCAGCATGATACTTGGTCTTATACAACCATTTACACCCAATAGGTTTCTTGTTAGGAGGCAAAGAGCAGACACTCCAAGTCTTGGTTCGTTCTTGAGACCCAATCTCTTCTCTCATTGCATCACACCACAACTTATCAATGATTGCCTCTGAAAACTTTTGGGGATCTTTAGACTTTGTGATGGAATTAATGAAAGCATGAAAGGGTTCAGACAAAGAATCATAAGAGATATAGTTAATCATTGGATAAGGAGTGGAATGGGAAGAAGGTGAATCAACTTTATAGCAATGAAAATCCTGCAAATTTGCGGGTGGTTTCTTTGTACGAGTAGGTCGACTTCCAGAAGGAAGAGGATCAGAAGATGATGACACATCTTGATGATGATGTGCATCGGAGGACGTTGGTTTAGAGGACACAACGTCAGGTACAGCAGGTGAATGAATATGAGGAAAGAAAGATTTTACTTGATCATGTAGAGATGAAGAAGCAAAAGGAAAGATATCCTCATGAAAAATCACATGACGAGAAACTGAAACAGAGTGTGTCTCTATATCTAATAGCTTGTACCCCTTATAACCCGCTGGATATCCTAGAAAGACACAAGCCCTAGCTCTAGGATCAAATTTATGCCTACCTTTTGATGAAGTACTAACATAACAGAGACAACCAAATGTTTTCAAATCATCATATTCAGGTATCTTGTTAGTAAGCTTTTCAAAAGGAGATTTATTGTTTAAAACCGGAGAAGGAAGTCTGTTTATAAGAAAAACAGCAGTTAACACACAATCACCCCAAAAATTTAATGGAACATTCGATTGAAACAAAAGAGCTCTAGCAACATTTAGAATATGTTGATGTTTTCTTTCAACTACAGAATTCTGTTCAGGTGTTTCAGGACATGAATGATAAGGAATGATTCCACGAGCAGCATAGAATTCAGTAAATCTCAGTTCATTGGCATTATCAGATCTAACTGCTTTAACATTGACCTTATATTGATTAGCAACCATTTTAACAAAATCAGGGAATATATCTATAACATCAGATTTTGCACGCATCAAGAAAACCCAAGTAGCTCTGCTATAATCATCAACTATTGTTAAAAAATATTTGGAATCATCAACGGTTGGTTCAGCAAACGGACCCCAAGTATCAATATGAAGAAGATCAAAAGCATTTTTACTTAAATTTTGTCGAAGTTTGAAAGCAATACGTTTTTGTTTTGACAAATGACAAACATGACAAGCTTCAGAATGATCTTTATTAATTTTGGAATTTGACAGATGAAGAATTTTTGACAAACTTTCAACTTTAGACATTGAGGGATGACCTAGCCGTTTGTGCCACACACGAGAATCAACAACTACAGCAGAGACATGAGACATACCTTGAAAAGAGAAAGTACTATGACTGTTATTGACATCCAAGACATACAAATTGCCAACTTGACTACCTTGACCAATCGTCAATGCCTGAGTAAGATCCTGAATGAAACAATCAGTTGCAGTAAAAGACACTTCAGAATTCAATGTTTTGGTTAAAACACTAACACTCAGCAAATTGAACCGAAATTCAGGAATGAAAAGCACATTGAACAGAGTAATAGAATCAGTTAAACGAATGCATCCTACCCCAGCTATATTAACCGTGTAACCATTGGGAAGAGTGACATAAGTTTGATCTAAGGTTTTGTATTCAGTAAACATGTTCCTATCATGACTAACATGATGCGTAGCTCCTGAGTCTATGATCCAAGCCCTAAGAGACACATCTGTTCCTTTAGAAGTGGATGAAACGAGCATGTCATGATAAGAATGGTTGTAAAGAGATATGAAGTTACCGGAAAGGCTTCCTGTAATCTGTGAAACTACAGGAGCAATAGCTGAAGACGAGGCAATCGATTTCTCAGTTGTAGATGTGGTACTCGGAGAGTGGAGTTGAGTGCTCAAGTATGAGATCATAGACTGGAGTTGATCTTTAGAATATTGCTCACAAGCTATCTCATCATGCTGACCTTTATCCAGAGAGTTCACCGACTGTGTGAGAGCCATATTTGTAGAGGCAACAGCGTTGGGTTTCTTCCCTTTGAACATCCCTGGAGGATAGCCATGCTTCTTGTAACATTTGTCAACAGTATGACCAAGTCTTGAACAGTAGGAACACTTCACTTTATGATAGTTTCCTTGAGAGAGTAGGACTTGACCGGATTCTGTTGAAATGTTGTCTTGTACTTGAAAAGCTGCAGGGTTTGCCACACGCTGAGCTGAACCAACAAGTCTCTGGCTTTCATCTTGATCAAGCATGTTGTATATCGCCGTGATACTCGGACGAGGCTTCATGTTCAAAATTTGCCCTCTGATGTTGGCAAAAGACTCGTTGAGTCCCATGAGAAATTGAATAATACGGCTTGTTTCAGCTTCCTCCATTAACTCCTTGACATGATCGCAATTACATCTCCTCGCAGTGGTGATTCTCGTGTTTGCTAACTGTTCCCAAAGCGTCTTCTTCTTAGTGTAGTAAGCTGATAAATCCATGGATCCCTGCTTCAATGTCGCAATGGATTGCTCCAGCTGATACTTCCTTGGAAGGTTGCTTACACGGAATCTTGAGTACAAATCATCCCACATCTCAACTGCATCCTCATAGTACAGAATACTATCATAGATTTCTTGATTGACAGTGTTGAGAAGCCAAGATTTGACCATGCTGTTACAACGACTCCAAATCTTAAACAACGGATCGTTCTCTTCTGGTCGCACTAAAGATCCATCGACAAATCCTATCTTATTCTTAGCATCAAGACTCATCCTCATTGCGATATACCAGTTGTTGTAATTCGATCCATCTAACTTCTGATTCGCAATACACAATCCAGGATGATCCGCAGAGTGCAAGAAGTACGGACTGTGAGTATCAATAGAGGTCATACCAGAGAGGTTCGGTGTACGGTTGTGACGGAGAGGCGGTGGATCGATCGGAACGTCGGAGTCATCTTCGTCGTTTGCGGAAGAACGCGATCGATTTCGCATCCCCGAGGTTTCTGTATCAGAAACGGTACTTCGAGTTTTCATCTTTCTACCTTGCTTCGCCATGATGAGGATCGAGATCGGAGACTTCAACTAACAGAATCGGAAAACAAGAATCACCGATAGCGATGATTTTCCGATCTGTAACTTCAACCGAAGCTCAGATTCAGCTGGATCTTCACAAATTAGAGACGAGAAAGGAGAAATTGCGAGTGAATCGAAGAGAAATCAGAGAAAACGAGCTTGAAATGCTCTGATACCATAATAGAGAGTGAACAACATCGAAAGAGAAATGTAAAAGATGATATTATTCACACTCGTTAGTTACAAAAATGTTAATTACAAGTATATATAGATTGGTTACTGAACCGGACTTAACCAGCCTAAATTACATATACACAATAACCAATATGAACCGTCTGATAGATCCATCAGACCGTAGGATAGATAGTTGACGTTTAATTTTGGTATCGGCATCACCCAAATTAAAGCGCTATAAATAAAGAAACTTTAAAAGCGTAGGAAACGTTTTTGTTTTGTTTAATAGATTAATATAACTAAAGTCGAACCTAACTTTGAAATAACTTGTGTTCAAAAAAAAAAAACTTTGAAATAACTGGAAATGTCCTCGAATCCTCGTATCTTGCAGAAGTTGATGTTAACTTCTTTAGATTAGCTATGTTCTATGTCGACTCAATGTCTCCACCTTGGTTTTCTAGGTCGTACGAGCACACATCGCAGTTTAGTTTCTTTATTTGTTGTCAAAGAAAAAAAAAACTTCTTTAGATCCATCAGACGGTAGGATAGATAATTTACGTTTAATTTTGATATCTGCATCACCTCAAATTAAAGGGTTATAACTTATAAATAAAGAAAATTTATAAGCGTAGGAAACGTTTTTGATTTGTTTAATAGATTAATATTAATAGAATTATATAATAATTATAGTCATACCTAACTATGAAAGCATTGGAAATGTCCTCGAATCTTGCAGATCATAGTTGTTTGCGTTGAGCTGTCACTATATTATAGTTTATTAATAGAAAACTGTAGGAGATCTTGGCATACTAATTGGGAAATAGAAATCCATGTTATCTTTGCCCAAAACAAAAAGAAATTCATGTTATCAAAATATTCGCTGCTGTTCTTTCTTAATTTTTTTCTGAAAAAGGACTGTTGTTCTTTCTGCAACAAATAAACAGTAATCCAAATTTAATCAAAACAATTTTTTTAAAAGAAAAAAAGAGATGTAAACAAGATTTTGAACAATAATTTTCAACCAAACCCTCCACAACGTCTCATCTTTTGAAGTTCGTAATTTAGGGTGTGCATGCACATAAGGATACCAGACAGCAACAAAATGCATTCTGTAGTATCTTCTGTTGCTCAAATCAACCAAATAACATTTAAATATGTTTAGCACTCCCACATGGAGTATTTTTGCAATGGGAAAATTCTTATGCAATTCAAAAGTCACATGTGGGACAAGTAACTGCGTCTGTGGAACCCCTATAAAAGTTATAACTATTTGTTAAACCATTACATAATCTTCTTCAAGATCTCATCAATCAATAGCAAAATCACATATTTCTTTTGTTTCTTTAAAACACCATTCATAGATCCAACTGTGTTGGTTTATCCCATTGTTCGGAAACTCGCTAGACGCAACACATGCTCTCGACTCAGGCCTAACGAGTTAGCATTAAATCGAAAAAAACTTAACAAGTAGATTTCTGTAGTGCAGCGATTAGTTTGCATCAATTTACTAGCAGACCCGAGTACAAAAACTCAGAAATGTAATATTGTGTGTGTGTGTGTGTTTTTTTTTTTATCAACATGTGTGTTTTTTATTATGAAGGGCAAAAATAATTTTTCTATGCCTTTTTCAAAAAAAAAATATTTTTTCTTTCCATCTTCTTTCTTGCATCTGCAACCCTAAAAATATATTCCTGATGCTTTTAGGGTTTATATTTTTCAAAATGTTTGAACACACAAATTCAAGATTGTTTTTTTTTTTTTTTTTTTTTGTCGACAAAATTCAAGATTGTAACATAATTGAAAGATTGTTAACCCACATCATATTTAACATTTAATATATATCATGATGGTCTTGTAGGTATATATCCAGTTTAGCATTATACTCGAAACTGAAATTCCTCAAAATTTTGTTAGAAACTATAGATAAATTCTCGAGGAAATTTGCCACTCATCAGAAATTCGTTGGAAAACACCAAAAAATTTTGACGAATACCTAAACCCCAAACTTAGACCCGAAATTGTTTACCTTTCCTCGAGAATTCATCAGTAATTTACTGTAATTTCTGACAAATTTTGGAGAAAGACATAAACCCAAACCTAAAAGCAAAATCGGTTAAAAATATATTGTCTCGATTTTGTTCTATTAATATATAGAAAATATATATATATATATATATATATATATATATATATATAAACTCACCATATAAGAAAATACATTTTTATCCGAAATATATGAATCTTAAACAACTCCATTTATAAAAAAAATAAAAAAAACTACAAATATGTTTACAATTTTGTGAATACATCAATCTACTTATAATCCGATAAATTTTCTAAAAACTGATGATGTTTCTGACGAATTTGTGACCAATGTCCGATGGATATTTGAGTATTCATCGGAAATCCATTAGAATTCTATAGACTTGAATTTTTCGTAGTATTTCGTCAATTATTTATCTATTCCATACATCAAAAAATGCCATGTTTGCTTGTAATGAGTAGTTATACATCCAGTTTTCTACTTTCACCATCTCTGTCTTCACAATCTACAGTTCACTTCAATCCAAGGTACAGATTACAGATAGCCTTGAAGGTTTTGAACCTAACCCGAAATACGCAATGATGATGTTGATAGTTATAAAAGGGGCAGCATAAAAGAAATTGCGTTAAAATATTTTATTATTATGATTTTCATTAGTATGTTAAAAAAGTTCATGAATCAATATAATTCCGTAGCAAAAGAAAAGTGTATTGCTATTTACATCTAATAAGTTATGTCAATTTTCTTTTTCTATACAATTTTCCAGTTATTTTTGTTCTTCTGGATGTTGAAGTCGAAGTTGAAGATGAGTTTTGTGGTGAAAAAAAAAAAAACCAAAAACAACGTCACCTTCTTTTAGTGCATCTCCTCTTCATCCTCATCTTCAGTAAGCTTCTTCTCCTCCGCAATACCTTCTTCATTATGTACAAACTTGCTTTGGGTCTCTTCTTCTGATATCGAGCTATCTTCTTCAGAACTCGAGCCTTCTTCTGATCTCGATCTCTCTTCTTTGCTATGTACAACTCCGAGCTCAGACTCTGCTCCATGATCCTCTACAAGAGCCACTTGATCACCTAGTGTAGTGTTCCTTGGACTCTGCACTGATCTGTTGCACAATATAAGTGTCAAGAAAACACTGACAGAGACCAACATAGAAAAAAAACAAAGTATTATAAAGCCTAAGCAGATTCCAGAAACTCACTCTTTCATCATCACTTGTTGTAATTTAGGAGAGTGGAGATAACCCCAGGCTGGAACCAAATCTCTTGTTCTTGCTTCAATGGTTCGAGTTTGGATTCCTTCAATCTCCATCTCCCCTCCTCCACCACCATTCCTCTCTTCATCATCCCGATTCAACACCAACTCTTGGAACCTAAACTGTTTTTTTTTTGTGCAAAACACAAAAAGCATCAGAGACATCCACACAAACACATTACAAGAACTAAGGAGGAAAACTTTACATGTCGCCTTCCCCATAACGGTAGCTGAGACGGCTGATACATTTGCAGTTCTGCTTCAGACATGTACTGCTGATGCCTATCCTCCACATCCTTGGTCACTTTCCAAGATTCCTCAGCACTCTGCTTCCTGACAATCTCAGGAAACACTTTGCTTTTAGAATCAGAAACTGTCCCACCTCCATATATGTCACTGTGCTGATCTTGCATCTCTCTTCTAGACTGGTTTTGAACCATGGACCACCTTCGTATTGGTTCAATCTCTGAACCAGTCTCAAAATCTAACCCCGTCACCACCCCAACCTCAACCGGATACTGAGTCATAAAACCAGAAGGAGCAAACACCAGAAGATTCCTCTTCTTTGAGCTATTACCAGAAGCAGCAGAACCATAGCGGTTGTTCTTGTTATGTTCAACCCAGTAACAGAAAGTCGATGCGGTTGCACCAGTTAGAGATCCACCAACCATTCCAGCAGCTGCAGCTGCAGCACCGCTCATTGTTCCCATCCATCCACTGATGTTTCCGCTTCTTATCCTATTAACCGCTGATAGAGGAACAGGAGCTTTCCCCCTTGCCTGAGGATTGATCTCAAACATATGACTTGTCCCTCTTGAAGAGCTAATCACTATCAAACTGCTATCATTGCTGAAACTGATGTCTTGTATCACCGCATTAGTAAAACCACGCTGAAGCCTGAACAGATGCACAAAAGAGGCAGTGGTGGCATCACTATGTGCAGAAGTCATCGGCATTATTCTAAAGACGTTGATGTTGTGTCCCTGAATCGAAGCAGTCACTAAAAGCAAGCCGCTTGGATCAAAGCTCAGAGCTGAGATTGGACTCTTGTGTGCCTTAAACTGAGCTATGACGCTTTTGCTTATGATATCTTTGATTATAACCTGCAGAACACACCACATATGTATGTATTTTAAGCAAAGATCAGTGATAAATCAACCTGAGGAAGATTTATAGTTTACCATTCCTATGCTATCCTCGTCTGGTACATTGTCATTAGTAACTCCAACGCCTTTCATACCAATATTCAAGATCTGCTTGCTCGTATCCATTGCAAATCGTCCAATACTGGGTGATGATGATGATAGTGTGATAAGCTCTGGTGTGAAAAGTGTGGAACTTGAGTCAGCAACACGAGTTCCGCTATAAGCAATCCATCGCGGACCAACGGCAAGAGGACCATATCCAACACCCAAGGAGCCATACGAGATGGAGTTGGTGACAATCATGTAGTCCTTCTCCAATGTTTTAGCATCAAAGCAATGTATCTGCAAAGTCAAACATGGCATTTGTTAGTTTCAGAAGAGACCAAAACGACACAATGGCGAAAAATCTCGAACCTGCGATGCTTGTAGCACAGCAACAATCCGAGGACTGCACCTGACCGTGTAGATGATAGACCGAAACTTCAACGTATGCACATATGACTGAGACTTCAACGAGTAGACATGCACATTTGTAGGAACTGATGTTTCGCTTCCAGTGTTGTCAGAAACGCTCTGTCTACTCGAATTATCTTCCCAATAAGAGTCACCACACACAGCCAAAAGCGGACGGCTCTCAGAAAACATGTCGTCTAAATCCTCCGGGTTGGGTAGCATTTGCAAAAAGGACGCTCGTCCATCATGAGCAGAGACTATAACATGGACGTTGTCTGTATCTTCAACATCCCAGACTTGGAAACCAGAGTGAAATGCAAGTAGAAGAACTCTTCGAGACTCTCCATCCTCTTTCTCTAGCTTATCAAACCCCGCCCATAGCACCTTTTGCATCAAAAGCATCAAACTTTCATTAAAGAAAAACAAAACACTACCTAAAGGTCCAATCTTTTATAAGCTATCAACCAAACAAACCCCAATGAAGCAACCCAACTCACATGAGATTCTTGTCACCTAAAGAGAAACATAAGCAAGTATATCCCCAAAAACAAGAATCTTCACTCATTATAACAGGTTCTTATAACATCTCCAACTCACTTCTACATTTGACTCAAAATGGTGTAAAACAAAAAAAACATTGAAAGGATCCAACTTTTAGAGAAACGAAACACTCCACAACATAAAGGTCCAAGCTTTTAAAAGCTATCAACCAAATGAAGCAAAAAACCCACTAGAGATTCTTGTCACCTAAAGAGAAACATAAGCAAAGTTCCCCAAGAACCGGCACAAATCTTTCAACCATTATTACAAGCTCTTTAAATTCAAACAAGACCATATCGCAACTCTGTTCCGTAATGAAGTTTTTTTATAATTTTACCTGGTCGTTGGGAGATCCAATGTCACGGTTAACGGCGGAAGAAGCGGCGGAGCGAGCGACGGTGGAGGCGCCAGAGGAAATAACACGAAGGCAGTTAGAGAAAGCACGAAAAGAGGTCCTGGCTGATCGGGACAGAGCTCCTCCTCCGTCGGAAGTGGCGGTGGGCTTCTGAGAAGTCATAATAAATAACAATGTTGATATGGACTCTTTCACACTAGTGTGTTTAGCCTCTCCCAGATCAAATCAAATGCTCTCTCTATTTCTACGGACGCCTGAGATAATATCTCACACGATGGAATCAATCTCCGAGAAAGAGGGAGCGGATAATCTCCAATTCGAAATCTACGAGGACGATCAGAAACGGAAAAAAGTGGAATCTAAAAATAGAAACAAAATACACGCAAACTACAGAAACTTGCTTCAAGCAAGACACAACCAAAGTTTTTTTTGATCAAAGCAACAAAAAAAATAAAAATTGAATATTTACAAAACCCAGAACAACGAATTAGCGAATCAAACTGAAAGGAAAAAAAAAAAAGCTGAATCGCTAAATAAGAGAAGATGATATATGTACTTTTTTTTAGAAAGGAAACGAACAAATAAAGCAACAATATTTTTGTGTTTTATTTATGGAATTGAGAAAGAATTTGGAAAAATTAGAAGACGCGAATAGAAACCCAATAAGATTAAGACGATTGAAACGTTTAGGGAGCAAGAAGAGAAAGGGGGAAGATTTTAGGATAAGAGAGCCAAAGAAGACCTAAATGCTGTTTCAAACTTCTCTACATCATTTTTTTATTCTTTTCTTATCTATATATATTTAACTGAAAAGGGATCTCTTCTACGTATCGTCTTTGGTATATACTGCTACAGAGAAGAGAAAGAGACTCACCTTCCACGTCTCTTCCCCTATAGAAAAAAGGAATTATTGTCAATACTGTACCTGTAATGTAATTTAACCAGACTAACCTAAATATTAATTGAATCTCCTATTGACTATTGTATTTACATTGTCGATTGTAACGAAACCGAGTTTGGACCTGTTTAAATTCATCATCATTCACAACCTAATTGAACCCAATCAGATCCACCAAAAATCGTACGACGTGTGCTCTAGTCCTTTTTTCTTCCTTTTCCGTGACGTGCGCTAGTCTTATATGAAGAATCTAATTAGTTTACTTTTGGTTTATATGTTTGTTTTTAATTTGTTAAAACTTTAAAATAGCCTAATTAACTTGGTGCAACTCGGTTTGAAATAGATTTGACTGGTTCCGTTCAACCAATCAATAACCAGGTGAGAAACTTTCTAATAAACTCTTGTGTAGTTGACATGAGAGCATGAGCATTGCTATAGGACTTTAGTTGCATATCTTAGGTTAGTTTATTAATATAATTAGATTAAGAGATTTTGGTAAGATACATGATTAAAAGTAGAGTTATTGGTAGAATTTTTTGGAGGTTCTTAGCCAAATAGTTGAACAAATATTACAAATTTTAAAAAAAAAAATTACAATGTTGAACAATAACATAAAAATGCAGAAAAACATTTTTATTCAATTCATAGAAATTTAAACATGAAATCTTAATTTTCAAACCCAAATTGAAATCTTAAACATAAAATCTTCAATTCATAGAAACATAAAAAATGAAATCTTAAGGTCTCTTCTTCACTCTTTCATTGTATAATACATGGATATGATGATAACATGGATATTCATCAAACATACTGCATGACTGGCTAAGAAACAATGTGCGGACATAAAGAACAACTACAACTGTATGTTATGCATGCTGACCTGAGACATGGCCAAACAGAGACATCTCTAACGATCTCTCAGCAACCCTAAAGACACCAGGGATGGCAATGGATATTCATCATTGAACATACTGCATGACTGGTTAAGAAACAAAGTGCAGACACCCTTTTCCCCACCCTCTCAATCTCCTCGGATCTCCGGTTCTCATCCTGCGTAAGATATGTTTCAACCACGGATGCTTCAACAACATAAAATACTTGCTACTATCATATCAATGCCTAAACCAAGATCCCAAACTAATCCATAATGTCCCAACCCATTAACATATCAAGCTAGCATAGCTATACAACAGTCCTGCATTAGACTTAACAAGAGCTATCACATTACAACAAAGCTAGAGTGTTGCAGGAAATAATAGCATACTACTAACAGGTGAAACTTGTTATTGTTTTATGGCAGCTGATAGGTTGGAAAGAGAAGGAGAAGACGTTGCTGGTGGATCCAGAGGAGATAGACTGTTTAAAACGAGTGGGAGGGTTGAACGAGAACGACGAGATTCAGTTAACAAATATTATCAGATAGCAAAGGAGAATCAGATTAAAAATTCAAACAAAGAGAATCATCACAAAGTCATGATCATCGAGAAAGGAAAAAAAAATTAGATCAACACTGAACCATCTAACCATAGTCAAAAAAAATTAAATCAACATTATCGATGATGATCATCGAGAATCATCGCAAATTCATAAGCAAGCCGTATCACAGACGAGAACTACGAACCATAATCATATTGCAACCCCAAAATCTAGACTATTTTAAATTACTGATACACAAACCATACAGCACAATCCCAAATCGTATAATCACACAAAAATCCTCTCAATAAAATTACAGAGGAGGAACACATACCTCGTTTTCGGCTATGCACTGAGAGGATTTCGATTCCGGCTATGAACTAGAGGAGCTACCGCCGACGAGATTTCGACAGAAGACATGCACCAAAGCGGTTTCGATTTGGCCAATCGGCAAAGAGATGGCGATTCTTTAGGCGAAGAGATCGAAACCAAAGAGCCGAAGAGATCGAAACAAGAAGGAGACAGGAATGAGAAGACCGAACCCGACTTTCACTTTCTCTAACCCTACAACCACTTATTTTCTGCCACCTGCCCCTTAGAGACAGACAAATAAACTTCTTAATTAGGAACTTCTTTGGCCCGTTTGCAACAATTTCCCCTATTTTACATTTATTTTCAACCCAATATATGAAGAAATGGGCTTTAGATACGAGGGATGATCATGCCCTTAGATCAAAGATCAAGGAGAAACTCCACGCGTCTTCTTTTTAGGTTTATGTTGTAAACTAAACGCATTTTCTTGTATATGCTTTGATAACAACAAAACACAGCTTCTTGGATCAAACACTATTAGCAGGCCTTGAGATTTAAAGAACTGAATGCAATATTTTAAAATTTTCAGTTAAAAGAAATTTCTGATAAATTTGGGGGTTTAAAAATATTTTTGAGAGTTTTTGTCTATGTTAACTTTTTCAAAAATTTTAGGAGCTTAACGCCAATGTTTCAATAGGCTTAACTGAGGGCCGGCTCTAATTTAGAATACACATATGAGTTGGGAAGATCTGCATTGAAGGCGGTTACATCGCCCTAAAAGGTGCATAATATTGCCACTTACATTTTTGCAAAACAAACACATACACGCCACACTAAGGAAACTTGAATCAAGGATTGACTATGAGAGTATTTCAGTATACTATGTTTAACCTTGTGCAGTGAATACTCCCCCGTCTTTTTGTCTGTGTGTACAACTAAGTATCACAATTGATTAACGCAGAGTTGCAATCAAATGAGTCTTTCTGTTTGATGACTGCTCAGTTTTGGCCTGACTCCCCTCTATGTTTCTATTTGTTGAGCTTGAAGTCTTTTAAGTCATCTATCTGGGGCAGTTTTAAAATCTGGTAAACAATTAAACTAAAAGTAAGAAATGTTATGAAGCGCAACTGCCCCACCCAAAATGTGAATAGCTTCGCTCCTGGTCATATCTCTAGTTTCTCTGTTCATTTACGTTTTAGATATATTTCCACTGTAGATGTTTGGAGCCCTGTGTTCAAGCAGAGCCGGCTTTGGAGGTAAGTCATCAAACTATCAAGTTTAGCGGCCACATTCGTATATTATTTATCCAATAGCTCCAGTGGTAATGGTGAAATTTGAGCTACGTGAGGATGTGGGTTCGAGAGTCTACGCAGTAACATTTTCTGAAGTAGTTTATTTTAAAATAATTAAACATAAATATGCAATTTTTTCTAGTTCTGCTTCCAGCCTGGTAAATACACGGACCGGCTCTGTGTTCAAGCATCTGGAATGAAGAAAGAAGAAATATTTGTCTTCATGATTGACTGTGGTTGAATTCTGCAATCTCAAGCCACTTATATTTGTAATATCTATACTATTAAAGTACAAACATATTTTGAATTTTTATTTTTTTTATCCCTATTGAGGAGTTTTTCTTTTGTCTTTATTAAAGATATTCTGGATATTATGCGCCGGTTTATTCTTAGTCTATTTTTGGTTTGTCATTAACCACCGGTTTCCTAATTCAATTTCGGTATGCGATTATTTTCATGTTTGATACTGCATCGATTATTTCCATGTTTGATACTGTCATTCACCACCGGTTTTCTAATTCTAAAATTATTAATTTTAACAATAATTATTATCATTTAAAATGATTTTGAAAAATATAAGTATATTTTAAACAAATTTTCAACTTATAATCACCAAAATTGTGTTATCATTAAAAAAATCACAATATTAAAAATACCGGGGTAACCCGTTCGACCGCAGGTCCGAGTCGGGTTTCAAAACACCGATCAAAACTATAAAACTGTTATATTGATTTATATTTAAATATCTAATTCAAAATTAAAAACCTAAAAATACATGTAGAATATAATTTTAACCGAACATAAACTCGGATATAAAATACATATATGAGACGGGTTATATAAATGCATATACAATACGGGTTATATAAATGTGATTATATAAAGTTTTCACAAAACATAAATCCGCGCGCTTTGAAAGTGCGGGTCAAAATCTAGTACTCAATTATATTCTTAGTCTGATTTACTTTGAAAAATTGTCAAAAATTCAAGCTTAAATTTGTTGCGTATTAGTTTGGTACTGTTTATTTGGTTTAGATTTTAGGTATAGGAACAAATTATTTCCTTGGTGTGTTTCACCTTAAATGCAAAAACAGAGCATAGGAACTTAAAGATACAACTGTATTTATAATTTGTGGAACACAAATTCGGTGATCTTCATGAAGATCCAAAAACATATCACCATTTAAATGGAACAAAAGATGAATTTTGATTTCTTGTAGAATATATTTTTTGGAAG
Organism: Hirschfeldia incana; assembly: GCA_026261945.1. Classification (NCBI taxonomy): domain Eukaryota; kingdom Viridiplantae; phylum Streptophyta; class Magnoliopsida; order Brassicales; family Brassicaceae; genus Hirschfeldia; species Hirschfeldia incana. The sequence continues at coordinate 9,674,996 of JABCMI010000003.1, read as the reverse complement.
AAAATAAAATGTAACTATTAAAAACATGATTCAAAAGGAACATGCTCCTAGAACCCAAAATTCAAAAATCAGCCTTCCATGTAGTGCTCGTAAACAATGGTTTTTCATGGTTCACATGAATGCAAAATTACCAAAATGGTTGACAAGGTCCTAACTGAATTTGTATGTACATGTCAAATAAAAAAGTTCATGAATTATGTGGAAATCTCATTTTTTATTTCATTCATTTTCATTTCATTTTTTTTTTTATTCATTTCATTCATTTGCAACTCATTTTCTAAAACACCGAATTTTATGTAACTTTAAAATATTCACAATTAAATATTATATATATATATATATATATAGATATATATATAAAGGGGGATCCAGTAAAAAAGAAGTGGTGTCATCTGACACCACAAATATGTTATAAAGTTTTATTTTAGCTTAAGAAACATAAGATATCAGTAGCTGGGATGGTAAATATTTCTCTTATGAACCTTCAGAAACCCAGGTTTGACGCATATATTTAGAATTTCAAAGAGAGAACTCTCCATTAGAAGTGCTCTTATAAGATAATAATGATCAACAAAATCTCAGGACACACATATATATATATATATATATATATATATATATATATATATATATACCCAAGAAAAGTCATTAGTGCACGGACGTGGCCGATGCTATTCCGTAACGTTTCAAGATCAGCGGCGTTTCTTCTTTGGCAGATTTAAAGTTGAGGACAATAACCTTTCCCTTTTCCAAGTCCAACTTCAGATCCTAGTTGCGACAGTTTTTTATGAGCCTGCGTAGCTGCTCTATACTCTTTAGTTCCACACCGTTCACTTTCTTCACCTGTTTACACCATAAATACACGGATAGGAGTTGGCAAAACTATATTTCTGATTCTAAAGACACACATATGCTATTTATATCAAACTCATTGTGTTTTGGACAACTTTTTTTTCTCGTGTATTCTGGTACCCACCGGTGGGTCCAGACTACCGGTGAGTGTCCATATCAACCTTTTAACTAAAATATGCAATAAAATATCGATTTACCTGCAAGTCTGTGAAGCTAGAGTATTTCACATTGATGGCATCGAACAACACCTGCATCCAAAACCAAAAAGAAAAAATAAAACTTGAACATCAATAACTCCCTTTGGTATTCTAAGTACTTTTTAATTCTAGATGACAAAAAGAAGACTTTATGTTTACATATATCTGAAACTTACAAGTCACAAGGAAAGAAGATACAAAGAGGGATGGGACCATGTAGCTAGCTCAAATTATCCTCGAATCTTCTAACAACGTACAAATTTAATATTTATATTAAAGAATTTGGGTACAAATGAATCACAAACCTGAGAAATTATGACAATCTGTTCACCAGGTTCAGACTTTCTTTTCAATGTACAACTCTTACATATGGTGCAATAATGTCGATCAATGTATTCCACAGAGAGAGGCACAAAGATAAAACCCGCAAATATGTAATACACGGAATTAAGTTGGCGCACCGGAACCTGCCGTCGTTCCTGCTTATTTATAAATATTATTATCCATCCAAGAGGCAAAAATAAATTTAATTATTTGACGGATCGAAAGTCACAAAATTCTAATAAAAATATATCACTGGAAAGGTATATATATATGACATACGGGTCTGTAATTGATACGGAACCAGTACTGTCTACCATCTCTTAAGACTTTAAATAAACTTGTTTCACCTGGCTTCTTCATAGAAATCAAATGACTGAAACTTATCCGTTCTTTACCTCGAAAAGGAACTGCATGCATGAAGCAAATATGGATTCACTATATCAACACATGCACGTAGATAAATTCACCACTACAATATGCTACAATTTTCGTAAAGAAAAGAATGAACTAAATATTACCTAGTGCATCGTTTCCTATAGGAACGCCATCAATTGCAAGAATGACATCATTCTTTTTCAGAATTTTATGAGAAGCTGACACCGTATTTGTTTCATTTACAAGTATCCCTGTCAATTCATGATTCATTTTAAAGAGTTTACGTAGTTCAGCATTCTCCATGGTTTGACACGATATATCCAACGAACCGGGACCGATGTAATAACCGCTTTCTTCAACACAACTCAAGAAATGCTTAATGACTGGAGTTGGGATCATATAACTGCAATTAGAAACCAACAAGAAAAAAAAAGTTAGTAAGAACTTTTGTTTGCAAAACTTTTTTTTTTTGCTTAAACTTTGTTGTTTGCAAAACTTGGACTTTGATATAAAATTATATTCAAGATTTGACAACTCACTCTGTCAACTCTGTCTTTTCATAATTTGAAAAACCTTGAAATGCTACACCAACGACTTTGTTTCCACAGACCACTGGACCACCACTATTTCCATAGTCTACAATGGCATCTGTTTGTATTTTCAATAGTTCAATGGAGCTGTGTTCATATTCACCAGATTCAACTCTCGATACAATACCTTTTGTTACACAAATAGTGTCACCGCCTGGGCCCAACATAATTCATTAGCTATTCTAATCAAGAACGTCTTTTACCATATACAGCAAAAGTTAAACATGTTACTCATACAAAAGTGTTTTGATCAAAAACGTACCACGAGGATAACCTAGAACGGAGACATCTTCGTAGATAGAGGGTATGTCTCCGAGTTCCAAAGGATTTACATCTTCCCAAAACTCTTCATTATCAACAGCTAAGATGGCCAAGTCACATTCAAATCCAACTATATCAACTATTGCTTCGTACTTAGTGGATGAACCATGCTTTCTCACTTGCACGTATGTGTCATATGCATCATCCACAACATGAGCGTTTGTAAGAATCCTCCTTCCAGAAATCAAAAATCCTACATTAGATTCCACCATAAGATATCAGTTAAACTATATAAAAGCAGGCGGAACGTACTAATTTGTTTTTACATGACTAATAGGTTTTGGGCGTGTAAATTAGGACAAAACCATTTTAAATTCACTATTTAACTTATGACCCTTAAAAACGTACTTTAAATTTAGCTATTAGACCAAATCCTCGTTGGTGAAAATCCTAATTAATCACACAACCAAAAACTAGAGAGAGATGTTTCTGGAAATACCAGAGCCGCCCGAGGGTCCTGACGCCTGCCATTTCTGCCAGGGTTCAACTAGGGTAGGTCTGCTACAGAAGGTGGAGATCTTCACCACTGAGTCAAGGGTCGCATCAGTAGCACAACGACTTGTGTTTTCCGTGTGCCTTGACAAAGTTTGTAACACAGAAGAAGAGCAATGGCATATGGAACGGGAATTCCCAGTGGTAGGCAGTAAATTGCTCCAGCAACAACTGCAGCGGTTAGAAAAGAAACTAGAAGAAAGGAATAGAGGAACCCTAATGGTCGAGAAGTTGCAGAACCTGGTCACCATACGAACGTACATGGCCGGCTAGGACTTTTTAGTGTATTTGAAATTTGAAATTTCTATAAATTTTGTACTGTACATGTAAATTATATAGGCTGTAAATGGTAACTAAATTAAGTTAATGGAATAAAATTATAAAAGTGGATGTAAAAAGATAAATGGAATTAGTTAAAGTAGATTCATTCCATTTATTATAATACTAAAAAAAATTGCAAAAAAAAAATATTTACAAGGTAAACGCATTAAAATAACTAATCAATATCTAAATACATTTGAACTAGTATATATGTATATGTATAAAATACTTTTTTAAGTAATAAATTTTTGTTTTAGTTAGATATGTGATTTTATGTAAAATATTTAGTCGGTTGGAGGGTTATCATACATGATTTGTTTGGTTATTTTTATTATGTGAATAGTATTAGATTGTAGAAATGTTTTTGTATTAAGCCCAATTGTTTTTTTTTTAAAAAAAATAGACTAATATTAGTGTTGTTAATTACTATACTAAGACTGATATCTTTTGGAGTTTCTTAGATTAATGCTGGTTAAAATATATATATATATATATATATATATATATAGTAAGATTAAAATTTGTCTTTTTAATTAAAAAATAGAAAAGAAGATGAAGTATTGATAGGTTGGGATTGAATAACCACACCAAACATACAATCTATTATATTTTGTAAATACTTTTGTTATTATTCAATTTTATAAAAGCGATATATTTAAAAAAAATTATTAAGCAAAAATATCATTTTTAGTAATGACAAAGTATTGTATTTTTAGTAACTAAAATATCGCAATTTATGTTATCTCTTATTGTGAATTTTCAGGTTTTATTATATCAAGTTTTAAAAGATCCCCTTTTTATATATTTTATCTGGAAACCAATTTAACACAAAAAAAATAAATTTTTATTTTTATTTTGAAAATTATCTCAAAAATATCTGTTTATATCTGTTTTGTTGTTTGAGATTATGTTTTAAAGGGAAATTATATATTATAATATATAGGAACATGAATCTTATTAATTAGGATTTTTATGAAATCATATATATATATATATATATATATATATGACCAAGTTTTTAGACTTTATTAATATTGCATTTTATATATGTGACCTGAAAACTAATCTATTAATAATAGGAATCCTGATTAATTCGAAAGGGTTTGTGTTTTTATAGGTGTCTCAGATCTTGTGAAAAGTTGCGATTGTTCGTTAAAAAATTGTGTCTATTCTTTACGAAAAGACACGACTACTTAAATGGTTGTGTCTCTTCATCGTTAAAAGTTGCAACTGTTTAAATTGAAAGAGTGTGTGTTTTTTTATGTAGCTTAAATGTTGCGAAAAATTGCGACTGTTCGTTAAAAAGTTGCGTCTCTTCTTTATGAAAAGATGCGATTAGCTTAAATGTTGTGAAAAATTGCGACTGTTCGTTAAAAAGTTGCGTCTCTTCTTTACGAAAAGATGCGACTACTTAAATTGTTTTTTATGTAGCTTAAATGTTGTGAAAAATTGCGATTGTTCGTTAAAAAGCTGCGTCTCTTCTTTATGAAAAGATGCGAGTAGCTTTAATGTTGTGAAAAATTACGACTGTTCGTTAAAAAGTTGCGTCTCCTCTTTATGAAAATCTCTTCATCGTTAAAAGTTGCAACTGTTTAAATTGAAAGGGTGTGTGTTTTTTTATGTAGCTTAAATGTTGCGAAAAATTACGACTGTTCGTTAAAAAGTTGCGTCTCTTCTTTATAAAAAGATGCGACTAGCTTAAATGTTGTGAAAAATTGCGACTGTTCGTTAAAAAGTTGTGTCTCTTCTTTACGAAAAGATACGACTACTTAAATTGTTTTTTATGTAGCTTAAATGTTGTGAAAAATTGCGATTGTTCGTTAAAAAGTTGCGTCTCTTCTTTATGAAAAGATGCGAGTAGCTTTAATGTTGTGAAAAATTGCGACTGTTCGTTAAAAAGTTGCATATCTTCTTTATGAAAAGATGCGACTACTTAAATTGAAAATATGTGACTTTTCAAAGAGATCTTTTCAAAATATATAAATAGTCTATGTTTATACACTTCTGACACTAAAATTTTTCGCTACTCTAATTGTTAGTAAAATGGTGAAAAAAAATAGTTTTACGAAGTTACTTGGTTACAAATTTTTTGAAGATGTTCAAATGAAATGTTGTGTCTCTTCTTCGATAAAAGTTGCAACTATTTAAATTGAAAGGGTGTGTGTTTTTATAGGTATTTTAAATCTTGTGAAAAGTTGCGATTGTTCGTTAAAAAGTTGTGACTCTTCTTTATGAAAAGATGCAATTAAGTAAAAGGTTGTGTCTCTTCTTTGGTAAAAATTACAACTGTTTAAATTGAAAAGATGTGACTTTTCAAAGAGAGCTTTTCAAAATCTATAAATAGTCTATGTTTTTACTTTTCTGAAAGTAAAATTTTCGCTAATCTAATTGATAGTAAAATGGTGAAAAAATTAGTTCTATGAAGTTAGTTAGTTACAAATTTTTAGAAGAAGTTCAAATGAAACGTTGTCAGCAAAAAATATTAGGAAGAGTTCTACGTGTACAAATAGAATTCTAGAGTATTTATATCTCAATACAACCTCGAATTCAAAATACTATTTAAATGTCCAATAAAAGCATTTAATGATTTTAAAAGGTAAATATTTATATAAATTTAGCTGGTTTAATTTAATTCTAGTGTTAGTTTAATATAATAAGGTTAGTGTTTTTATAAGAACTTTTCTGAAAATTCAAAGTAATATTATAAATAAAATGTTGTTATACCAAAATCTCTTTCTTAATTTGTAAGCATGTGATTTTTTGAAATTTTTTATAGGAGATACAGCTAGGAAGAAGAAAATGATTTGTTTAAAATATAAGATTGTGTATATGATTTGTTTAAAAAATGTTAAGAAATAAGATCTCTTAAAATTAACAGGTAATCATGATTTTAACCACATAAGTCTTACATAGTTGCAAATAAATAATATTCGAACTATCGTTATAATTTACCTTATAAATTTAGTAAATAATTACATTGGAATATGTTTACTTTTTAATTATTTTAAAATATTCAGTTTTCAAGATTTCTAAATAACTTAAGTAAACGGATAATAAGACATATATTTTTATTTAGTATTGACATATTTGTAGTTTTGTTATAACTAATCCGTAAACAAAATATAGATTTTTAGTATTATCAATAAAAGAAGATAGTTCATACAAGATAATTTTATACCACATGTACTATCTTAAAAGTAATGATATAAAATGTGACATATTATTTTTACAAAACGAGTTCTCGTGCGATATCGCACGGGTTCCTTACCTAGTATAAATAAAAGGAAACTAAAATAAAAATAAAAATAAAAACAAGATAGATTATCAAAAAAAAAAGAAATGTTAATAATAGCATTAGTAATAATTCTTATAATTTCATAAGGATATCATTGTATTAGTAATTAATTTAAATTTGTTAAAGTATACATATCATAATATTTTGTGTCATGGTTAAAATTGCCTTTGAAATGTTCCTAAATTTTCAAGCTACCGCAGAGGAAGGTAGCTCACTTGCTTCTTTTTTCATAAGGTCCTTGGACATGGCCGACCGTATTCCGTGATGTTCCAACATTAACGGAGTCTCTTCTTTTGCAGATTTACAGTTCACGGCAATAACGTTTCCATTTTCTAAGTCAAAGCTCAATTGTTCAGCACAACACTCCTCCAAAATCAGACTTAGCTGTCTGAGATTCAACACTTCCACTCCGTTCACATTCATCACCTGTAGGGTTTAGTAAAACTATACAAAGTCATGGTGCTGCATACTAGTTTCCCTTGAGAGGATAAATAAATAACTTACCCGCGATAATTTTAAATGGTTGTACCCTTTGGTTGTGTCATTCATTAAGATCTACACCAAAAAATTATATATATATATATATATCAACCTCTTGAACAGGCAGGGACCATGCCCGGATTCACATTTAAAAAAGAATTGGGTTACGAAAAAGACAAACCTTTGATATGATAACAATCTGTTCACCAGACACTCTAGCCTTTTCGTATGTTGGACATTCACACATATCAGCCGACTCATCAATGAATGGTTTAGAAAGAGGCACAAGGACAAAACCTGAAAGTATGTAATAACTTAGAAGATATTGGTCCGGAACCAGCAGTTTCTCCTGCGTATCATAGATAACCGTAAACAAATGTAAACTAATGACTTAATCATTAGATCTCAAGGAGCCAAAAGAGTCTAAGTAGATGACTTACAAGTGTTATATTGATACTGAACTCATGTTGTCTTCCCTTTCTTAAAACTTTAAGTAAGACTGATTCACCTGGTTTCTTTAGAGGAAACAGATAATCGAAATCCACGGGCTCTTCTTCGCGAAAAGGAACTGCATGCATGCAACAAATATAAATAAATCAATTTCAACAAATACTCATCACTGGGAGTATAGTACTACACATATTTTTGTAGGAGTATTACTTGTCCCATTATTTCCTATAGAAACACCATCGATGGCAAGAATGACATCTTCTTTCTTCAGAATTCCATGAGCACCTGACAGCGGATATACTTCGTTTATAAGTACTCCTGTCATTTCAGGACTCATATTTTTGAAGCATTTACGTAATTGAGCATCCTCCATAGGTTGATATGTTATATTCAGAGAACATAAACCAATGTATTGACCGGTTTCTTGAACACCACTTAAGAATTTTTTAATTACTGGAGTTGTAATTATATAGCTGCATGCAGAGAAAGCCAAAAAAATCATATGATTAGTAAAAAAAAATTGTTTGCTTTCTCAAGAAATCATATATATTCAAAATTGTTGTGACGATTTTAGGTGCTTAATTAAAGATTCTCAATATCAAAATTCTACACATTCATAGTAGTCTACAATACAAGACATCCGATATTATATAGTTTTAACTCACTTTTTTTCAGAAGGTGAGCGACTTTTAATTGCCATACCAACGACTTTTTTCCCCATGACCACCGGACCACCACTATCTCCACTGTTAATAGCCGCATCGGTTTGTATCACTAGTAGTTTAATGGAGCTCTTAGCATATTCTCGTGATTCAATTCTTGATACAACACCTTTTGTAACCGAGATGGTGTCACCACCTGCATTTGAACGCATATCATAAAATATTAGTCATTCCTTTGATTCTTCGTTCCATCAAATAATTCCCAAAAGTTACTAATCTTCAAATGAAACATGATTGTTATTCTTTTCTCAAATTCACATTAATTCAAAGAATTCTTTTTGGCATAAATTTAATATTCATTGCTCCAAACAGACGTACCAACAGGATAACCTAAAGCGAAGATAGTTTCTTGTTTAAAGGGTACATCTCCGAGCTCCAAAGGTTTCATATCCTTCCAAAACTCTTCACTATCACTACTAAAATGGTCAAGTCACATTCATACCCAAACGCTTCAACTTTTGCCTTATGCTTGGTGGGTGAACCATGCTTTCTCACTTGCACGTATGCGTGATCCGCAACATGAGCGCTTGTAAGAATCCTCCTTCCGGATATTGCAAATCCTACATTAATATTCCAAAGTAAGTTAGAACGATAACATACAATATTTTGGACATAACAAAAAGAGCATAACTGAATTTGAAGATACACATGAGAGAGATGAATAAGAATACCAGAGCCTGAGTATTCTTCCTCAGTTGTCTGCCAAGGTTGGACAACATTTGGCTTCCTATAGAAGGAGAAGATCTTCACCACCGAATCAATAGCCGAACGACTCTCGTTTTCTTGTGCTGAATCACTTGGCGAGCCAAGGCACACAGAGGAATAGCGACGAGATATCAAAGAAGAATAGAGGAATCGAGGAATCGTGGTGCTCGAGGAGTTGTAGAACCTGGCCACAATACGAACAGACCGGAACAACATGTTAAGTAAAGTTGCTTTAGTTAATGAGTGTTTCTATATCTATATATCCGACATATTCAGTTGCTTCATAGCCACTCAACCAACTAAGTAATACTTTCTTTTCCTCCATATTAACTTTTTTTTAAAGGCTGATTCTTCCATATTAACTTGCAAAAGTACATTTTCAAGACTTATTTGAGATTCAATGGAAATAATTATTTAAAATAATAAATCAAAGTGTTCAAAATACAGCGAACCAGAACCCAACCCGTTCCCTCCGGGTCACTGGATAACCAACCGATTCAACTTTTATCTTGTACCAAGTTAGCTGACCATTGTAATATTTCACTTGCGCGTATGAGTGATTTTACACAACTTGAGGGTTCTTCAGAATCTTCTCTTTGGAGATTAAGAATCCTAATAAGACTCAACAATAAGACCATAACTTAAAGGAAATTCAAAACGTCTTAAATTCCTAATTAGCTTCAGAAACTCAACACATCTTGCATTTTGGTTTCGATTCATGTTCCCTATAGGAAGATCAAGATCACCCCGGAATGCTTAGATTATGTGAGACTTTCAAAATATTGTGGGCTTGCCTTTGCTAAAATACTGTGTATTATCTCCATTTTTCTTTGATTTATAAAAAGCCTATGCCAGCGAACGAATAATGCATTTGACTTACACGAACACACTGCTTATATTGTGATATCAGCTCTTCTCCTTTTTATAATTTTAAATAATATAAGCAACAACCTGAAATTATGAATTCCAGATTTAGCTACTAAAATGCAAATTTTATTTTGGTCCACATGCAACGAAAAAAGATTCTATGACAAAAAGGAACATGCCTCTCATAATTCACATGATATACAAGAAAAAATAAATATTAATATAATAAATAATTATTTTTTCTATTTGGTCATCAAAACAATGAACTGTCAAAATCCATCTGAATAGTACAAAGATATTTCACTTTCTTGTGTTCGTGTCACCTCACCGCACACTCACTGCAAATGGTTAAGGATACATCCAAACAAAACCTTAGAGATATTTTTATTAACATATAATTTAATTATAAACTGAAATTGATTACAAAACGGAAAACCTCATCAACCCTTCATTCCTTATCTCTGACGTGGCAATCACTCTCCAGATATTTTCTTTTTCTAATTTAAATAACCACCACAGTTTCACTTCACCATCATCATCATCTCTCAAAAAACCTAATCGTCCTCTCTCTCTCTCTCTCAAATGGCGGCCATGACTTCTCTCTCCATCTCTTCCACCAAGCCTCAAAGGCTTTTCGACTCCTCTTTCCATGGCTCATCCATCTCCGCCGCTCCTGTCTCCATTGGTCTCAAACCACGTTCGGTTTCTGCCGTCTCCGTTCGCGCCAGTACCGCTGGTTACGATCTGAACGCCTTCACGTTCGCTCCTATCAAGGAATCGATCGTGTCCCGCGAGATGACGAGGAGGTACATGACTGATATGATCACTTACGCCGAGACTGACGTCGTCGTCGTTGGTGCTGGTTCCGCTGGATTATCATGCGCTTACGAGATCAGTAAGAACCCTAACGTTCAGGTTGCGATCATCGAACAATCTGTTAGTCCCGGTGGTGGTGCGTGGCTCGGTGGTCAGCTTTTCTCCGCCATGGTAACGTTTATCTCACATCTCTCTTTCTCTCTCTCTCTCTCTCTCTCTCTCTCTCTCTCTCTCTCTCTCTCTATTAAGACTTAGTTATATCGTATTTGTCAGATTGATTTGTACGTATGAACCAGCCCCAATACTGAATCATAGTGACTATTAATTCGCAGTTTGGAGGATGTTTAGGATGTTAATGTCAAATCACGACTATGTTTAACCATCTTAGATAAATTCTTTTGTTTATTGGATTTGAAACTTTGTAAAAGTGGTTCTGGATACAGCCGGATAAAACATTTGTCTTGGCTCCCACATATATCACATGCTTCCAAATTGTTAAACTTTTAACTTTTAAGATAAATCATTTTTTTTTTGTAACCACTTGTAAGATAAATCTAAAAATGGGTTTTTAAAGCAACAATCTTAAAATGTTTATCACTTCATAAATCACAGATCCAACCATGAGTCTGTGTTCATAGAAAATCATGCATGATCAGTATTAGTAGGCTAATATTGTTTTTTCTTTGTTTGACAGATCGTGCGCAAACCAGCTCACCTATTCCTTGACGAGATTGGTGTAGCCTACGATGAGCAAGACAACTACGTGGTGATCAAGCACGCTGCTCTCTTCACATCCACCATCATGAGCAAGCTCTTGGCTCGTCCCAACGTGAAGCTCTTCAACGCAGTTGCCGCAGAGGATCTGATTGTGAAAGGAAACAGAGTGGGTGGTGTGGTGACAAACTGGTCTCTTGTGTCGCAGAACCACGACACACAGTCTTGCATGGACCCTAACGTGATGGAGGCCAAGATTGTTGTCAGCTCGTGTGGTCATGATGGTCCTTTTGGAGCCACTGGTGTGAAGAGGTTGAAGAGCATTGGGTTGATTGATCATGTTCCTGGAATGAAAGCTCTGGACATGAACACAGCTGAAGACGCTATTGTGAGGTTGACCAGGGAGGTTGTTCCCGGTATGATCCTGACCGGTATGGAAGTTGCTGAGCTCGATGGCGCACCAAGAATGGTGAGTTTTTTTTTTCCTTGAACGGTTGAACCATATATGATAAAGTTTCAACAGTTTTTTTTTGAGATGATATCCTGAGTGAATGAATATGTGATGGCAGGGACCAACATTCGGAGCTATGATGATATCAGGACAGAAGGCGGCACATCTCGCTCTGAAAGCTTTGGGACAGCCCAATGTTATTGATGGATCCTACGTTGGAAACCTAAGCCCTGAGTTGGTCTTAGCTGCTGCTGATTCAGCTGAAACCGTAGATGCTTAAGGACAAAGTTTTTTTTTATGTAAGAAAAATTTCCCTTGGTCCTTTCTGATGTGGAAGGAGTTGCAATAAAGGAGGAGTTTAGGTGTTATGTAATGAACTTTCTCTGATTTGATCCAAAAAAAAAAAAAAAGTAATGAACTTTCTCTGTGTCTTTGTTTCTTCTGAATGAAAACGTTTCTTCTGTGTAAAATTGCGTTGATTATGTTCATTCGTTATTTGGCTTTATTTCAACAAGCCGCTCACTTAGTTTTGACTCGTTTGCTCTTACATAGCAGTTTAAAACATCTATCTGCTTGTAGCCTTGTAGTTAAGACATTAGAGTCTTTTGCTTTCCGTATGAAACAGGGGAAGCTAGAGGGAAAAAAAAACAGTAATGCTCGGCCTTTCTAATTCAGTTAACTTCTTTGACCTAGTTACTTCTCTCTTGCGTCCTGCGTAAGTAAACCTGAGGAACTATGAAGATTTCGCGATTTGACGAAAAAGTGATTTTGCAATCGTCTTAATCTCGTTCTGATTCTTGCTTTAGTACCATTTTATCCGACTATCCTTTTCTCAAGACTATGATACTCTAATGTATTTGTTGTGAAAGGAACCAAAGTTTAATGGAAAAAACAAAGATCAAAACCTAGTTCATGCCAAAAAAAGTTTGGGGATCAAAATAATAGCCTACGATATTCTTCAGTCTTACGCAAGCAACTGACTAGATATCCCTGAATTCTTGTTGCAAGAAATAACTTGAATAAAATGATCTAATGTTTGGGTTACTTATAGGTGTCGAAGCTCCCACCTGATTAGAATTCAGAACAGAACAACTATCAGTCGGTAGCAACTAACTGGAATAAATAGTCTAGAATTCTAGTGAAACGTCAATACAAATGCAGACAACCAGTGCGAGTAGACGCAGCCCCATTGAGCGGTTTACAAGCCTATGTCTTGGGCGTTGCTGCCTCTTTCTCTGCTTGCATTTTTATTTACATGATCCGACTACAACAATGAGTTCAAAATCGAGGAGGAAGATAATTTTTGTGTTAAGTCAAAAAAAAAAATTATAATAATTTTTGTGTGCTTTTACTCTTTCCTTTTGTATTGGTATATTACCAGAAAAAGGTACACATGGTTTTGCTACATCAAAATATTACATGGATTTGTATGAACACTTTACAACGAAAAGTTGTTATGCGTAAACTAGGGCTCGATGGTATCTTTTTAAAAGAATGCTTGTAACCCAAGGAATTATAAATCACTGACTAGTAGTTTTCTTTGTCACCGGATTTTGCGAGCTATTAAATATGTAAAAATTATCAAAACGAAAACACTACTCATGAGTCTTCTTCTCCAATGCTATTTCTTGGCCTGCAATAACAAAATGCTGACTATTAGATAGATTTAAACGGTAGCTAAAGAAGGATCAGACACAAACCCAAAAAGAGTTTCTCAGTATAAACTTGTGGCAGAAACAAATCTAGAAGCAAACCTTTTTTAGATATTTCTTGTGAAGTTTCATTGCACCAGAACAAGCCTTTTTAGCATCCAAGTTTCCGGTTATGTCACTCAAGATTTGAGGAAAAGCAACACACATTATCGAGGTGTTAAAGAAACAAAAAAACTATTGAGATCTCTCGTCATTACCTTAACAACATAGATAAAAAAAATCAACCTGCTTCAACATAGGATCGTAGCTGAATCCAAAAAGGCTTTAACCTTGGCAGTACCCAACGTCGTTGTCTATCAAAGCTTCAAGAGCTAGAACGTCCCAAAGCTTAGACAGATTCACCTTCTTGATCTCGTAGAATACCAATGTCCTATCCGTGCGGTTTACATCAAGACCTGAGAATCAGAGTTTACGTACGGAATGTGAAATTGAATTGATATATTTTCAGAACTAGTTGACACTGATCACAGACCTATCTGGTGAAGTGTAAGCATCCATTGGATAACTTTCTTGTCCAAAGGGTCCTCTGCTTGCAAGCTCTTTGAAGAAATCAGAATCCTTGCCTACGAATCATAATAATACTTATATAGTTTATGAAGTTAAACTATTTCCTCAAGCAAAAGAGAAAAAAGATGGAAACTGTTTTGACCTAAGTTTGTTTCATCGTCACAGGTGCGGTCATGAATCGACCACTTCCAATGACTGGAAACATTTGTTTAAATTCCTGCTTCCAAGAAGCATACTGCAATCTGAAAGAGGGAAAAAAATGATACAGCAAACACAAGAGAATGCAAGCAAGACCAATATAATCTCTGACCTTCTACGTTGTCGTATTTGCTCTCTTTCTTCAAAAGTTCTCTTTTGATCATAACAACCAAGTAAGAACTCCCAGACTTCTCCTCTAATCGACGGATGGATCCCCTAGAAACAAGCCAAGAAAAAAGTTATTATTGAACATTCAGAACTCAACCAAGTTTAGTTAATGTTGCAGACTTGCAGTCTTTTTGCAAGCAGATGTTTTGGGAGTCGGTTTAATAGAGACGATGTCATTTGTGCTGTCACAATACTCTCTTCATGATAAAGAAGAAACAAAACAAACACAAGAGAATCTGATCTTGAAACTGCTTTGGTCTAAACAGAGAAACGACTCCAAGTATTAAAGGGAAAGGAGAGCATACTTTGATCTTGAATCTGGCATTGGGGACAATACATCGGTGCACTCAGAGGAATCTGGTAATAAGAATCTGCTGGTTTTGCAGCCGCTCCCCACATTTGTTAAAATTGAAAACTTTCCCTCTACAAAACATGGTTTCTCTCTACACCGAACGAAGAAGGAAACAAGTTTGGACAAGAAAGAAAACTGGGGACCCTCCCTCTCAAAAAGATTGATTCTTTCTTTTAGATCTTAAAGAGGGGTCCAGCGTTGAAGGATTAAATGAAAAGATCAAAGAAGAAACACTTTTCTTTTACATTTTTCTTTTGGTTGGATGGTTTTCTGTTGTTCATCCCAATAGATATTTTTGTTCGTTGTGACCAAATCAATTATATAGAAAACTATTGACGAGAAAAAATGATATAAACTACCATACATATAAGCGAATAAGGCAATAACACTAAACTGCTTAAGAGAAATATTATATTAAACGTCTTTGAATAACTTACAATCACGATTGTGAATTATCGACAATATCCTTATAGTAAAACCTCTATAAATTAATAATGTTGGGACTTTAAAATTTTATTAATTTATAGAGATATTAATTTACAAAAGTTTCTTTATTTAGATTTTTTCTATTTTCGAATATTTTTATTTTTATAAAAAATAAAGTATTTTATTTTACTGTATGTACATTATTTAAATTTTAGAAATTTGAATTTTATATTATTTTATTATATTATTTTATGTATAATTTTATGTTTCATAGAACTGTTAAGTGATTTTTGGTATAATTTTACTAAATATAATCAAAATATATTGAAATGTTAAGAAAAATAAAGAATTTTCACTGTGAATATAAAACCAACAATATAATATTTAAATTTTATTTATATAAAAATTATATATAGATAAGATTATTAATTTATGATTTTAAGGGGACTATATATTTACATAGAAATTTTAAAAATATTATTATCTTATTATTTTATCGATTTTTGCTATATTTAACACCGGCCCAACTTGGGACCGGCAAAATTTATTAATTTATAGAGATTATAAATTTATAGATTATTAATTTATAGAGGTTCTACTGTAGTTTATGTAACACTAGAAATGAGCCCGTTGCGTTGCAACGGGTTTTGTTTGATTTTTTAGTTTAATAAAAAATATAAAATAATAAATTATTTTATTATAGTTTTATAGTTGATTTTTGCATATGTTATATGAGATTTATTTTATAGTTAAAAGACAATTGTTACACATAAATTTAAGTTGATACATTTATTTTATAATCGCGGTTTATAGATGAATCACTATTGAATTTGTAATTAGATTAGAGAAAAAAATATACACTTTCCTAAGGAAAAATTGAAAGTCAAATAACGCAAATCGAGACAATGATATCCTCAGACAAATTTTTATGTAATAATTTAATGTTTTATTGAATAAATTCTTAAAATTTTTTTGTGCTATGATTTGTTTTAAAATAAACACATTATATTTAATAAATCTTCTTTTTATTTAAAATTATGAAATAAAAATACTATTTAATACTCTTTTACCTTTTTATTTAGGATGTAGAAAAAGAAAATTATTGTTATATAAACTTTAGCAATTTATCTTATCTTTAGAATTTTTTAAAAATGCTATCAAATAATTATTTTTAGCTACGAATAAATATTTTTAAAATTACTATTTTAACAATTTGTATCAATAATAATTTTACACTTCTTTCATTAGTTGTATAATTTTTAGTATCATGTTCATCATAAAATTTTCTCTTAAAATATTACCAAATAATATTTATACAATTTTCTTTTAGCTATGACTTAAAAATATGATTTAAATATCTCTTCATTAAGATTTTTTAGAAAGGAAACAACTATCAGATATTCTCTTACGGTTTTTAAGATTTTTTAAAAAGAAATCAGTATTAAATAATATTTTACAATTCTATTTTGTCTACGATTAAGAAAAATATAATTACTATCACATAATTATATCCAGTTAATATAACTATTTTTAAAAATTCTCATTATCAAGATTAAGCCTTTTCAATATCAGTAATATTTTTACAAATTTTCTTGTTAATTAAAAGTTTTTAGTATCATATTTATCATTAGCTTTTCAAAGTAAAAATTATTATTAAGTAAATTTCTACAATTCTCTTTGGTCAGGATTTTTTTTTAAAAAAACTTATTTGGTAAAGATTAAAAAGAAAAAAAATAGATTTATAAATCTCTTTTATTTATGATTTTAGGAAAAAATTATTTTCAAATTTAAAAATTCAACTTTTAAAAAGAAAAAAAGATATGAGGTGTAAAAATAATAATTAGGTTTATATATTAAAAAGGAAAATTCCAATCGAATAGGTTTTGTTAAGATTAAAATTACTATTACTTTTTAAGAAATCATTTCATTATAAAATTACGATTTAATCTTTTTATTTCTTTATAGTTATATTTTCTTCAAGATTTTAGGAAAGGAAAATTAGTATTAAATAAATTATTTGTACAACTCGGTTTTGGTATAGATTTTGTTAAAATTAAAATAACTATTTCCCTTTAAATTTTTTTTATTATGTCATTTTTTTTTGGTTTATGACCTTTTTAATTATGATTTGAATAATGAAAAATTAGCAAAAAACCAGTTTTACGTTTCTCAGATTTGAAAATTGATTTTCCTTAAACTTGAACAAATTAAAAAAATAATATAAAATAGTATTTTCCATTTTTATAGCTTTATATTTATAAAAGGATAACTTCAATTCGGTTCTGGAATAGTTTTTTGTTAAAATTAAAATTACTATGACATTTTTGAAAAATAATTTTATTTTAATAAAAATATTAAAATCGTTTTATTATAATAAGATTATTTTTTTTCGTTTTGACATTTTTATTTAAAAAAAATTCTTAATTTCAACAATAATTTTAAGAATATTTTATAAAGGAAAATTAGCATAAAACAGCCTTTTCCATTTATTAGGTTTATATTTTAAAAGGGATAATTATAATTTGGTTTTGGAATAGGTTTTGTTAAAATTAAAATTACTATGAATTTTTATTAAAATCTTTGTATTTTAATAAAAATATTAAAAATCATTTTATCATAATCATTTTTTTATCGTTTTGACAATTTTATTTTTTAAAAATCGTTTTATTTTAATAATAACTTAAAAATATCTTATTATATATAGCTTAATTTTTTAAGTTATTAATTAACACGATCGTGACACATGGCAAATTATCATTTAAGATTGTGATATGTGTCAAAAAATTGTTCCAAAAAACATATTTAAAAATATTTTTCTCTTTAAAATATGTCTACTCTCATAATGCTAATTTTCCTTTATTAAAATCCTAATTAAAAAGGTTAAAACAAAATAATTTAAAACATATTTTTTTGACACATGTCACAATCTTAAATAATAACTTGTCATGTGTCGCGATCGTGTTAATTAGTAACTTTGAAAACTAAGCTTTATATAATAAGATACATAACTTGCGAAACAAGTCATGAGTAGTAAACAGGCCAAGGCGCCTATAACCGCTACTAACCCCAAGTTCACCATCCTCCCTTTTGAAGTCTATGAACTAGTCTTCTTGTATCTACTGAAAATCTGTATTATGAAAAGTAGATTCAACCGAGAGACATGCTTTTATACCAATTAACTTCGAATTATAGAAAGCTTAGATCTGTTTCAAAAAAAAAAGAAAGCTTAGATATATACTATAGAATACGGAATTGTTTTTGAACAAAATATATGAAAAATCTCCTTCCTATTTTTCTTGCCAAAGAATGGTAATTTATAGACAAACTAATAAAAGAGATTTTCCCTTTCACAACATGTATATTCAATGGATCGTAATAGTTCTCAAGCATCAAGCTTGAATAAGAAATAACGATTACAGACGGAGAAATCGTCCAGCAGTTACAGAGTCTTCATATGACCGAGCTCTGGACATTATACAAGATCGGATCTCATCCCTTACATGGTGATCCTTCTCAATGAGAAACTGGAGCTGCTCTCATCATTTTGGTGTTCATATGATTGATTCTGCTCCTCCTTCTCATGGCGAAACTCTGATGCAACGTAAGAGACGACGTCTTAGAAAATATGGGCACGACGGTTCTGTTCCTTTGGCATTGTCGTCTTCCTCTGTTTTGGCAATTAACAATTCTAACAAAGAGGCTGCGGTCAATCTCCAGGCTCTGTCAAGAAACATAGATTGCCTTCCACTGTTAAACAAACCCTTTCTGAAACTTGTGATCTTGAAATGATCAATAACCAAGACTCTTAATGTGTCCTTGATGCATAGGAAAAGTGTAATACTTTCTGTCTATGTATTGCGTTGCTTATATATGGACACTTAATTAGATTTTTGGAAGGCCTTCATCTTGTGGAATGAGCTTCACACCACACATGATCGTGGTTTCCATAGGAGAAGTAATGCTGAATCACTATTACAAAAGCTTTCACCAAATGTTTCATTTTTCCTGAAAAAGTTATAAAACCTAATTTACCAGAGAATATTGCATCAAAGGCTATAGCTTTCTCTCAACAAATCGATAGTGTTTTGAGAGTATCTATTCTCCACCGATGGATAGAGTTTTTGATTTTTAAACAAACATTTTTGAAGTGATTATTTCTGATGTTGCTTCTAACAGAAGGGTGGTATCGTGATACTGACCACAAAGTAGAGGAAAGAAGAAGCTAGGATGGTGAAGAATCTGTCCCAGGAAATTGGCAAAATGAGCAGAGAAGAGAGGCAACATGAGAGTGAAGCCACTCCAATGGTAGCAGTCGTGGCTACTCTTGAGTTTCTCATCTTTATCACATCAGTTAAGTAAGTCACTAAGTTTGATGCAACTCCTTTGAATGCATATCTCTCTATCCCGTCGTCAATCACTATGAGAAGGGCACAAGCTTTTCTAAGTTCGCTTCTCAACTCTCCACCAGCCATGAGCCATCAAGCGAAACTATTTAAGTTTGAGATTGTGTGTATGTGCTTTGAGGGATAAAAAAAGGAGAGGTAAGGTTATGTTTCGTGTGTGTGTGTCAGAGAGAACTATGCTTACTTTGTGTGAAGAATTATATTTATAAAGCTTTAGGCCATACATTTGGTTGGATGAGTTTATACTGATACGAGTACAAGACAGTATTTTTATATATTTTGTCTGATTTGAAAAGGAACTATCTTTTTAAAACATTAAAAAGGAACTATAATAATCCAAATTTATGTACCTGATTTGAGATGAGACTTGGAGGAGTCGATGTACATTTTATTTGGGTTAAAATCTTATATAATAAAATAGACTTTTGTATTTTCATAGGAGGAAAAATGTCATATGTCATTATCATTTACTTCTTTTTATATTGGTCATTAAAATTATTTATATGCAAATTTATTTAATTAAAATGTTGAGACTCAATTTCAGAATTTTTGACAACCAAGTCCAATATTTTACATACTTCTTTTTTAGAGAAAAAAAACATAAAAAACACTAACTAACTATACCGTTGTTATGATTTTTCAACAATATGTTGCAACATAAGTGAGAGAAGTTATATGACTATGGTCCATTGATGATATTATGAAGCGCACTAATATTCAGCTGCCAAGTAAGTCGGGCAACTGAATAGACACAACTATTCGAGAATCAAAATACAAGGTTTAAAGACCTCAACTGTATGCTTTGTAGACATATTTGGGTTTGTTGGTGAGGTTTGTTGGTGAGATAAGTCTATCTTTAATGACCATAAGCAACAACTCAATGGATCATGGTTAACCTCTAGATCAACATGTACAATTCTTTCTTCATTAACACTGATTTGTTTACATATTACAATGTTTTTAAAACCTGCATCCTAGGTTCAACTATTCAACAAGTATAAAACCTCTACTCTAGCGAAAGAATTAATATGTCTAGTGATAGCGTTCATAATTTATTATATTTTAGTTAAATAACAGAAAAATTATCACAACCAAACATAAAATTCTTAAGCACAATTAAAAATAAATTAAAATACTAAACACATAATCTCATGCAAGTGTAAAAAGAGAATGTATTTCCATTATAAAAAATATAACTGAAATAATAATAAAAATAAAATAGTAAAATATGATAAAATATAATTGATAACAAATAAAAATCTAAATACGTAAGAATTATAAACAAAGATCAAATATTAAAAAAATCAATATATATATCTAACTAAAGAGAAAATTATATTTATTATACAATTTAGAATAAATTTTCAAAATTTTTATAAAATTAAAATATATTATAATATAAAATAATTTTAGCGTAAATAACCCGCCCGTAGGGCGGACCAAACCCCTAGTGAACAATCAATTTCTCATCTTCCCAACAAATGAGTTTTAGAGAATATGACCACTAAATTAGGTTGGGTTTTTAACATAACTAAAGACCCAATGAATATTTAAAATATTCATCAGACTATTATTTATACCTTGTCATATTTAATCTTTCATATCTCCTGGTCCATATCAAGATAAATGAATATATAATATAATTCACAACCCAAGCCATTATATATCTAATACATGTATATGATGAAACTTTACATATTTTTTTTGTTTTATATCAAATGTTTAATAATAAAAATAGCGAATTCAAATGTAAACTAAATATTTTTATTTTGCATATACCCACATCTGCACAAGACGCGGATCTTTACCTAGTGTGGATGATAAATACTATATTTTTGAATCTCTTTTTTTTTGTGCAACAAAAGGATTTCACTAATAATAAAAACCAAGTTTAGACAGACCCAAAAGATGGGTTTACATGGATAGATAGGTCGGTTTTTGCGAGCAAGTCAGCAGGCCCATTTGCAGAACGAGAAATGAAGGAAAAACAGCAAGTGTAACTATACCCTGGGCTGTGGCTAAACGGTTTTCAAAGAGTAGTTTGTTCTTCGAGTTCCAGAGGTTCCAGAAGATCCAAAGGAATAA
The DNA here is from genome assembly GCA_026261945.1 of Hirschfeldia incana. NCBI lineage: Eukaryota > Viridiplantae > Streptophyta > Magnoliopsida > Brassicales > Brassicaceae > Hirschfeldia > Hirschfeldia incana. The sequence continues at coordinate 9,653,173 of JABCMI010000003.1, read as the reverse complement.
ATTTCCCCTAACACCCATGAGAGGGAGAGGCTTACTCCGAAGGGATTCCGTGAGGGCAGGGATGAATAATGTGTCTGCATTGATAGTGATGTCGCTTGACCACATGCTCGACATTCATACATCTTTAGCAATCTCGCCATGGAAAAGGATGTGATCAATTGTCTCCTGCTCTCCACAACACTTACAAAAGGGGTTTATCTGAATACCTCTACGAAGCAAGCTGTCTCCCGAGGATAAGGCATTGTGGGCTGCTTTCCAGAGAAAATGCTTTAGTTTGACTAGCAGTGGTGGGTTCCAGATGTTTTTCTTCCAATCACACTCCAACATCGTCGTTTGTTGGTCATTGTTGATAGAATGTTGCAGAGAGAAGTATCCTGATTTGACCGAGTAAGAACCAGAGCTCGAAAGTGGCCAGACATAGGATTTGTGCGCTCCCAAAATGCTGGGTTGGATTTGTACTATCTGTTTAGCCAACTAAGGGAGAAGGGAGTTGATTCGTTGTAGATTTCAGTCCTTGGTTTCCCTTGTGAGTATGTCTGCTACCATGAGGTCCTGGTTGCTAGTAAACACTGGTCCATACGATTTCAGCTTGTAGCATAATTGCTTTTCCTACGGTGGAGAGAAATTAAGTGGACCATCCGACGGCGCGTTGGTGCATTCGGTCAACAATAGAGGCAAAGAGATCCTTCTTCTTCTTACCAAAGTGCACAGGGAGGCCTAGGTACTTTCCTACTCCCCCCTCTTTATTTATTCCAAGTTGTTGTTTAACTCTCGTCCGTACCTCTGTATGTGTCTTACTCGAGAAGGTGATTGAAGATTTGAGTTTTCTGACCTGACGTTCTCTCGTAGTCACCCAGTATCTTCATCAGCGTGGAGCAGTGAAGCTCATCCAAGGTGGTGAAAAACATTGTATCATCGGTAAAAAGCAGGTGATTGGTCTTTGGGCTGTTCCTTGCTATTCTTATGCCTGAGAGAGATCTTGATTTCTGTGCTTTCTTGCAGAGGCTACAGAGCACCTCCCCACAGATTATACAGATGTAGAGGGAGAGGGGGCCACCCTGGCGAATGCCTAGTTGGGGAGTGACGTGCCCTACTACTTCGTCGTTGAGCAGGAAGGAATATGAGAAAAAGGTTATGCACTCCATAATCCATTGAGTCCTGGTATCGTAAAACCCAAATCTCTCAAGAACACTGCAAATAAAAATCCACTATAGTCTATCATAGGCCTTGCTACTATATGTTTTAACTGCCATGCCACATTTCTTTTCAGAACCTGATATCTTGAGGAAGTGGAGCATCTCATGTGTGATCAGCACATTGTCTGAAATAGCTCTCCCCAGCGTGAAGGTAGATTGTTTCTCAGACACAATATCCTAGAGTACCGGTTGCAATCTTAGAGATAGTAACTTGGAAGTGGTTTATAGTACACATTGCATAGAGCAATGGGGCGATACTCAGCCACTTGATATACCATGATTTTGACCCACTTTTATCCATGGTATTTCTATGATTTTACTACATATATCTATGTTTTGGAATCTTTTAGATATGTTTTCAGGTTCAAGGGCATTTTGGAGTAAAGTGACGTTTTAGGTGCCAATATGGAGGTTAAAGGAGACGCATCCGAAGAAACGATGACGAGATACTCCATCGATCGATGTACGCCTAGTACTATCGATCGATATCGAGCGTGCAGAAGAAGGAAGAATATTCTCAATCGACTTGAAGCCCAAGATTTCCCATTATTACAATAATGCATCTGACAAGTTTTTAACCTAATTGAACTCAGTATTTATACCTTTTCCTATGTGTTTTGGCAAATTATGTTTTTATGCTTTTCAATACATTCTAGTTCTTTTACTTGCTTTCTATTGTTCTAGTATTTCTTACTTATCAATAAGAGTATTTTTTTCATCTTAATTCTGTTCTCATCAAAGGTTATAGAATTCTAATATTAGAAGAAAGATACAAAAAGATTTGTTATCAAGAGGAACTTGAGTGTTCGGTCTTCTAATGAATTTCTATTATTACCTTGATACTATGAATCACTTAGCCATGTCTGAGTAGATTTCTTTGTTAGATTTAGGGTTCAAATAGTTATGAGGGATTAGCCCCAACTATAGATTGTTGAGTTGTATACTCATTATCCTGATGAACCCTAATGCTTATTCTAGAGTAGCTAACTAGAATATGATCTTGGAAGTGATTTAATTCATAAATCAATCTCCTGACATCATCTAGTGTAAGATGAGATCCTCTAGGGTTAAGCAAGAGCCGGTCTATGATCTTGGTGAACATATATTCAATTCGATCTGAAGCTATATCGATCAATACTCGAATAGAGTAATCGATCGACGACATACATATCGACCGATACAAGCTGTCAAACATCGATCGATATTGTCGGCAGACAGATGAATAGACGAGTCTAATAATGATAGATACTAGACAGCTCTAAGAATTGAAGTTCTTTAGTATATGCAAGCAACTCATTAAAACATCTATAGCATTATAATCCTAAACTAACTGAATAGTAACCTTGAATCTAACTACTTTCTCTTATTACTTACAACCTAAATCCGTTCTCTTGAGCAACTTATCATTGCTCACACTTGAAATTTACATTTAAAACCTATTCAACCTAGTTTAGTCACTAAATATTATAATCTTTTATGTTCCTTCGCTCCTTGTGATTCGATCCCTAAGTACTACAACTGAACCTCTTATTTGAGAGAGTAAATCACTCCTTAGGGTAATTTGAGTGATATCAAATTTGGCGCCGTTCTCGGGGAGCTAAGATCGCCATTAGATTTAATCTGATTAGGTCTAGGTTATTTGTTACTGCTTAATCACCTTCTGACGCAAAAAAAAAATTCTTGTCTTTTTCATGTACATGCCTAGCAGTACCAGAAGTAACAAGAATCCTCAACTTGTGTACTCAGAAGACCCCCACAGCTTGGAACGTAGCATCCGCAAGAACTTACGTTCCACATCGATCGACATCAACTACTCCTTGTCGACCAATACTCGCATACCTCAGTCGACCGAGACACCTTCTTTGTCGACCGATACTCGCACCATTCCATCGATCGACATCAACTACCGTTCGTCGACCGATACCCTTCATCCGACATTGATCGATATTAATCACATTACATCGATCGATACTACCCGTCGAGTCATGGTAGAACCTATTATTCTCACAACCGATGAGAATGGAGACCTGCATGATCAAGATGGTCACCTGCGTAATGCAGCCGGTCAGAAGCTGAAAGCTCAAAAGGAAATCATTCCTGAGCAAGACACTGCAACTACAGACTTCATCCAACTTGTAGATGAGGCGAACATAGCTAGAATCTTGGCTGACTACAACCGTCCAGATCAGTTCTATACCAACCGATCAGCCATCTGCCCTCCTGCCATTCAGAGAGGAGATTTTGAGCTCAAGCCGCAGTACTACGCACTTGTGGGACAGATACCCTTCTATGGGTTATCCCATGAGCGTCCTATGGACCATCTAGAGAGGTTCGAGGATCTAATATCCGCCATCAAAGCCAATGGAGTCCCTGAAGACTACCTTCTCTGCAAGATTTTCAAATACTCTCTATCAGGAAAAGCTTTGCAATGGCTGAGACAACTACCACCAGGTTCTCTCACTACCTGGAAGGACATCAAAAACGCATTCCTGCATAACTTCTTTGATGAGTCACGTGCTGAAGACTGGAGGAGAAAGATCGCTACATTTACTCAGGATCCTGGAGAGTCATTCAAGGACACCTGGAACAAATTCAAATCCTACCAGCACGACTGCCCATACCATGGATTCAACAATGTGCAACTACTCTGCACTTTCTACAGAGGCATCGCTTTGAAGTATCAAATGGCTCTTGATACAGCTAGTGAAGGAAACTTCAGCACAAGGAATCCACAAGACGCTGTGAAGTTAATTGATAACTTAGCTTCAAGCAACAACACGAAAAACACTGTCAAGGCGAAATCTGTATTATTCCTTGGAAAGAAACATATTAATGAATTTCAAGCACAACTGGACAATGTTCAGAAGTTACTAAACAAGCAGATTTGCTCAGTTGAGGATGCAGAAACTGCAGCTGGAGAAGAACACATGGAGGAAGATGTAAATTGGATCAGTGGAGCAGGATTTCAGAGATCTGAAATTCCAGGAGGAAACAAGAACTTCTCAGGACAGAGAAGCAACTACAACCCAAGTTCACAGAAACCCACCTACAGCAGCAGCAACCCCAACAACAACATGAGTTATGGAAACTCATTCTACACCAATCCACCCCCATCCACCCATGAAAGCAAACTAGAAGAGATGCTGAAAAGAGTTCTGGAGAGCCAGCAAAATCTACAGGTGGATTTCAATGGGAAGATTGACTCTGTCTACACCACCCTGAACTCAAAGCTTGATGCTTTGAATACCTATGTGAAGAAAGTGGAGACTCAGGTGATTCAGACATGAGAAGCTTTGAAGAAACAAGAAGCTTTAGCAAAGGGACAAGGAGAATCTGCTGCTAACCACCACGTCAATGCTATCATGGATGATGATTTTTCGCAAGAGGTTGAGAAAGAAAGGCTGCAAGATTCGACACATGAGGACACATCCGAAACCGGATTCGACTCATATCGATCAACATCATCTACCCGACATCGATCGATATCACCACAAGCGAAGCGATCAATAAACATTGACGAGTATTGATCGATAGACTTCGAGGAATCCTCCAACGAATGCAATTCCATAAAGATCATGTCACACGAAGCCTTCGCAGATAGACACCCACATCCGCTCGCTCCTATGGAAGTCGACCCGATTTCAGACCCTATCGATCGATACCGAGATCTTTCTATCGACCGATCAAGAGACCCCAATATCGACCGACATACAGGAGTCGCTGTCGCTCGATACACCATACCTCATCGCCGAGTGCAACTACGAAAGATCGACATAGCACGACTTAACACACTCCGGAAGCAATCCAGACTTTTCAAAACCCTTCCAACAGCAATCATGAAGAAACCCACAGACATCATTGAGCCCATGGAGACAGAAAAGGAAAATCAGGAAGAGTTCTAAGGAAAAGGAAAGAGAAGATTGCCAAGCACCTTAAAAGGAGAGCTAATGAAGCAGAGATGGAAAACTTCAGAAAGAGAGTTCCAAGGATCCGTGAAGAGAAACCTTTTGAAAGCTTATTTTTCACACAGATTGTGGATGTTTTTCAGGGAAACTAAAGATACAGAAGAAGACATCAAGAGGATGTTTCACCAAGTTCGTGATAGCTTGAAGAAGAGGATCACACTGACGAAGAGGAGCGATTCAGGGAAGTTCACAGTACCATGCTCAGTAAAAGGTATTGAGTTCCCTCGTGCCCTCTGTGATACATGATCAGGAGTCAGCATCTTACCTAAGATCATAGCAGACCACCTAGGTCCGAAGAGAGAGCCTACTGAAGAGACATTCATCTTTGTGGATTGCTCTCAACAGAACTCTGGAGGCATAGTTCGAAATATTGAGGTACATATAGGAGATACCATCATCCCTACATACTTCCACGTCCTGGATGTCAAACTCAACTTCAAGACATCCCTACTACTTGGAAGAGCCTTCTTAGCCACCGTTGGAGCTGTTTGTGACTTAGTTTAACAAGCTCTGCCTAACCTTAATAGACCCCACTACCCTCTTCCAAGTTGTCAAGATTCCAAGGAAGGAAACCCCAGAAGTCGTAGCAGCATGCTTTTCTTCACACAAATATGATTCCATGGCCGAGTACGAAACAAATCCAGTCACATCGACTGATGAAAGCAACCTTGCATCGACTAATACCCGTGACAACCCATTGACCGACGTAGATAACATCACATCGATCGATATGGAGCCACCTAAGAAGACCAATGCCGAGACCTTGACATCGATCGACATGTTTCAAGGAAGCCGACGAGGAGTTTCCAGATGGGAAATTCAAGCTAGAAAGCTCGGAAACGGACCGTAACATCCCTCCACTGGTCAGAGAAGAGGAGTATGATGAAGATTATGAGGAATAACAAGCTACAGAGTACAGATTCCTTCGTGAAAAAGAAGACAGACACACTTCCCACACCTTCAGATTCAACGCATCGACCGATAGAGGCCAGCCTTCATCGACCGATACGCGTCAAAGGAGATCGCTCAAACGACCTTATCAACCCACAAGCGATCCCATTGACTTTGTATCTATCTACACACCACGTGAGGATACAAGAGACGAAGACTACTCAATTGGAAATTAGGCAAGCGACTATCATGAGAGTTTTGCAGTGGATATAGCACCACTGAAGCGTTCAACCCAACCTGAGGAAGTCCCATCGATCGATATGTCAAAACAACAATCAATCGACACCCGTCAGATGACATCGACCGATGCACCTGCTAGAGCATCGAACGATACGACCACTACACCATCCGAGGTACAAACACATATTATAGATTTTGGTTTTCTAACTCTGGATGAGTTTAGTATTTTCAGAGATCCAGCAGGCAATGCACGAGCAATGGATGGAAGAATCATTCTAATCACAACGAAAGACATAACATATATCCTTCAGACTGCCAATGGATCTATCAACCTCTTCAAACAACTACCTCACAACCCCGCCTATCAGCACCATCAGCATATCAATACACACACACATTAGCTATTCCAGACGGTGCTGCGGATGATCATCTCAACTCCAAGGATTCAGAATTTCAACACATATTGATCGATATGAACAATCGTTTATCTTCGAAAAGCATCGAGAGTTCGGGAAACGAGCTTTCAAAGATGGAATTCGTCGCTTTTCTTGGGAGAAGAAGGACGAATTTGGAGTTTACAGAGATCAATCTGGGTATGCTAGAGGAGTAAATATAGACATCATCCATGTTTTCAAGGAAGACATGGAGGAGCTACTCAATAGAGGTTCATTGTTTGAATGTTCCTGCTTTTGTCTACCAATACATGCAGATCACTTCAACAAAGGCGAACCACCAGAGAAGCTCTACACTGAAGTTGAAGTTCAGAACATGATCAAGGATGCTAAGAGTCATTATATTTGGGAAACATTAGGATACCCAACAGAAATCGAGAAGGTCTGATCATCACTTCAATCAGAGATCAACTGGCTTCAGAGTGCTTATGATCTTGTCCATCAGAAGAAAGACACCTTACAGGAAGAAGTAGACACCCTTCGCGTGAAGTTAGAAACCTACAGGAAGCCATCGACCGATACTGGACACAACACATCGACCGATGCTGGACACATCCCATCGACCGATACAGGTTATGTGTCATCGCTCGATAGATGTTTGAAGACAACCACATACAGCAACGCAGAGATACATACCCTCATCAGCAACATCTATCGGGACATTAGAAGAGAAGAAGGAGCCATTACCAAGGATATGGAAGACAAATATCAGCAACTCAACAACAACTTCACCTCATTCAAGAAGCGCACAACAACAATGGCAACTACCATGGATCACATCATCAATGCTTTACAACACACACACCAGACGATGAAATCATTCTACAGCAGCAAGAAGACAATCACTGATGAGATGATCCCATCACTTGACAGTTGTCTACAAGAGGTTGAAGAAGGATTGAGAGAACTCTACACTCAAAAGATCTGCGAAGATCACAGACGCTCAGTATCGACCGATGCACGGCCAAGTACATCGCCCGATATCAACAATACCGAGTTCTGCACCAAAGCTGAGATGGAGAAAACAGTTCAAGATCTCTTCACAATGATCCAAGAAGTTGGTGATTCATCCTACCGAAGCACTGAAGAATTATGGTTCCCACTCCAAGGCGACGTCAAAAGCATGGAGTCCACCATAGAGAACCTTCAGAAGGAGATCAAAACCATCTCCAGACAACTCGCGGATAGACCTGCACCATTAGAATCGACCGATATGCCAGCCAGGACATCGACCGGCAGACCAGAACCAGTGTCGATCGATATAGACTACCCAAGATCGATCGATAAGCTTATGGTATGCAGAGGAACCTATGACAGACTCAATGACATGCAAGTAGAACTCAGTGACCTATCCAACCACGCCTATCCAACACTTAGACGTCATTAGTTATACATTGAGAATTCTGAAGCAAGGCTAGATGCTATACAAAATGAGATAGCAACACTTAAGGAGAGACTTACCGGAGGAGATGAAGCGACAAGAAGCTTCTGCACCACATGGTTTGGAGATAAAGAGGAAGATAATTCTGAGACTTGTTACCCAGCAAGTTTCATGAACTCACTTCACTAGCCTCACTACCACCATGGTCAAGCTAAAAGACTATAATAAAGCGCTGAGTGGGAGGCAACCCACTGTTAGGTATTTTCTTACTTAGTTAAATTTGATTTTTTTGGTTTTATTTTCGTTTTTGTTTTTGTTTTTAGTTTTTCAGATTACATTCTAGACGATTAACATCCCTATCGACTGATACGATCATGTCGATATCGCTCGACATAAACCAATCCAGATCGATCGACATAGATGACTCACTATCAATCGATACGTATTCACGGTCAGATATATCGTTCTAATTTTCGATATCAATTCATTACATATGATTTATTTATATCCTAATCTGATTGTTATACACTGGAGACAGTGTATGATTTAAGTCTGGAGGGAGATTACTGATGCTACCTTACCTTTTTGATTTCATTAAATGTTTTCAAAACTGGTTTTATTGAGTCAAAAAATGGACTAGAATATTTTTAAAACAATTTATTTTTATCTAACCACTCTTTAGCACCATTCTTAGATCTGTTGATTGCAGAAAGTACTATAGATGCTAAAGTGGATCACCTATCACATATGCAACACTTTTCATGATTGTTTGGATGAACCAAAGCTGATTTTCAACCTAACCTGACAATCTATTGCTTGTCTTGGTATACAAGGGATCAGAATCCTCCTGCAAGTCTGGAAGGTAATAGTCTGTGTGCTTCTGATTCCCTTCCTTCTCTCTCTTCGGCATCCTAAGGAAAGAAAGAAAAGATTTGTATAAAAGATGTGATATGATTTTTTGAGAAGTAGATGGGTAGGAGTGATTCCTGCGACCCCATTATTCTACTTTAAAAGAATGATCAGAGCGAGGGGTAGGAGTGATTCTGCGACCCCATTATTCGCTTATTCAAAAGATATGTGTTACTAAGTCAATGAGATGATACAAAGATGGCCTTTGTGGCAATCAATGTTCATTAAATTTGAAACGATGAGGATCCAGAGAAGAGATAAAAAAGGGAAGAAAGGAATTAGAGAAGACTACCTATGTGTTCAGAAACTTGCTTGAGTTGAATCCATGTGTTTCTTGATCGATATCCCCAAGGTAAAGCCTGCACCTTTATTTTTATGCATAAAAGAGATCAGTAGAGGGGATAGACAGACATAATTGCTAAGTTGTTTGGCTAGATGAATTTGGTTTCTAAGCTAGGATATGGTATAATGTACTTCTGTGGTTAATATGCATAAGATGTGGCTTGCAACAAAGTAGAGGTGATGATTCTAAAGATAAGATTTAATTGAGTCCCTGCTATTTTCAAACTTCTTTCAAAGACTACTTGTGTGTTTGCTTGAGGACAAGCAAAATGTTAAGTCTGAGATAGTTGATATACCATGATTTTGATCCACTTTTACCCATGGTATTTCTATGGATTTACTATATATATATATATATCTATGTTTTGGAGTCTTTTAGGCATGTTTTCAGGTTCAAGGGCATTTTGAAGTAAAGTGACGTTTTAGGTGCCAATATGGAGGTTAAAGGAGAGTTTTCCCGAGATGACTAAAAAATCAGACGTTAAGGTCGATATCCAGAGATACATATCGATCGATACACATTATGTGTAATCGATCGATGACGCATCCAAAAAAAACAATGACGAGATACTCCATCGATCGATGTACGCCTAGTACTATCGATCGATATCGAGCGTGCAGAAGAAGGACGAATATTCTCAATCGACTTGAAGCCCAAGATTTCCCATTATTACAATAATGCCCCTGACGAGTTGTTAACCTAATTGAACTCGGTATTTATACCTTTGCCTATGTGTTTTGGCAAAATATACTTTTTATGCTTTTCAATACATTCTAGTTCTTTTACTTGCTTTCTATTGTTCTAGTATTTCTTACTTATCAATAAAAGTATTCTTTTCATCTTAATTATGTTCTCATCAAAGGTTATAAAATTCTAATATTAGAAGAAAGATACAAAGAGATTTGTTATCAAGAGGAACTTGAGTGTTCGGTCTTCTCATGGATTTCTATTATTACCTTGATGCTATGAATCACTTAGCCATGTCTGAGTAGATTCCTTTGTTAGATTTAGGGTTCAAATAGTTATGAGGGATTAACCTCAACTATAGATTGTTGAGTTGTATACTCATTATCCTGATGAACCCTAATGCTTATTCTAGAGTAGCTAACTAGAATATGATCTTGGAAGTGATTTAATTCATAAATCATTCTCCTGACATCATCTTGTGTAAGCTGAGATCCTCTAGGGTTAAGTGAGAGCCGGTCTATGATCTTGGTGAACATATATTCAATTCGAACTGAAGCTATATCGATCGATACTCGAATAGAGTAATCGATCGACGACATACATATCGACCGATACAAGCTGTCAAACATCGATCGATATTGTCGGCAGACAGATGAATAGACGAGTCTAATAACGATAGATATTAGACAGATCTAAGAATTGAAGTTTTTTAGTATATGCAAGCAACTCATTAAAACATCTATAACATTAAAATCCTAAACTAACTGAGTAGTAACCTTGAATCTAACTACTTTCTCTTATTACTTACTCTTGAGCAACTTATCATTGCTCACAACTGCAATTTACATTTAAAACCTATTCAACCTAGCTTAGTCACTAAAGATTATAATCTTTTGTGTTCCTTCGCTCCCTGTGATTCGATCCCTAAGTACTACAACTGAACCTCTTATTTGAGAGAGTAAATCACTCCTTAGGGTAATTTGAGTGATATCACCACTGTTTGGGGGCTCTGGGTCTTTGGAATCAAGCAGATGTCAGTGGCATTGATTTTTCTAGGTAGTCCCGTAATGAAAAAGCTCTGAACTTCTTTTGTTATTGCAGGTCCAACCACATCCCAATTTGTTTGGAAAAACCTTGCTGAGAAGCCATCAGGTCCAGAAGCTTTATCCGGATGTATAGAGAACATTTCTGCTTTGATTTCTTCTGGTGCGGGAATAGTGGTAAGCTGTGCATTAGTCTTTGTAGAAATATACGGGGAAACGACTGCATTAACAACTTTCTCCGCTGAGGAGCCAGAAGAGGTAAAGACCTTCTCAAAGTAGTTTGAGATAATTGTTAGCAGTTGCTTCTCCTCATAGACTGGACGCCCCATATTATCTTCTAATACATAGATTCAGTTCTGTGCCATGCGTCCCTTAGATGGAGCGTGGAAAAACCATGTGTAGCGATCTCCTAGAGTGAGCCAGAGCAGTCGACTCCGCTGTTTCTAATATTTCTCTTCCGCAATGTAGAACTTGAGGAGTTGGTGATTGAAATTTGAGATAGTTCCATCATCAGGTGAGGTGGCAGCCATAGCCATGTCTAAATCCCCTTTAAGCTTTATTATTTGCTTTGTACTATTGACATAGAAATCTTTTCTCCATTTAGATATAGCTTGGCGACAAAGCTTGATTCTTTCCACCACATGACCATTTGCAATAGAGTTGCAAGCTTTTTCCACAAGAGCTGAGATTTATGGATTATCCCTTAATCTTATGTCATAGCGAAACATCCTAATAGGATTTTTCTTTTTTATATCCAGAATAGAAATCAAGGGTCGATGGTCTGAAGCTTCAAACTTGAGGTAGTAAGAACGGGCTCTAGGTAACATATCAAACCATTCTGTGTTGGCAATTGCTCTATCAAAACGGCAGTGCACTAGGTGCGAGTGCCTTTGACCTCTCCAGGACAGGTAGTTACCTGTGTGCTCTATGGCGAAGAGATCACAAGTAGGTAAGAAAGATCTAAAGGATGCAGATGAACTTTCAGGTCTTTCGTTTCCACCATATTTCTCTGAGTTGTAGACTATCTCATTAAAGTCTCCAGTTAGAAACCAGAGGGTATCTCGAGATAAGCCTATGCTCATCAGTTGATCTCACTCAGCCTGCCTATTAGCAATTTACGGAGCTCCATAAATGAAGGTACTATTGAAGGTTGCATTCTTGTATGAGATGAGAGTATCGATGAAGTATTGTGTGGATGATAACACCTGTAACTTAACTTCAGATTTCTAGAATAGGCCCAGACCCCCTGATCCAGGTGATATGGGAGAGAAGAGGAAGTTATGGTCATAGTTAGGCAAAGCAAGCTCCCCTAGGACAAAGTCGTCTTGTTCTTGGTTTTTGATATGAAGAGGATATCCGAGGAAAATTGATTCATAAGTTCCTTGAGCCTCAGAACTGTTGCGGAATTCCCGAGATCGCATCAGTTCCAGCTCAACACGACTAAGGAAGGCGATGCTGGGGTGGATGAAAATCCTGAGAGGATCTTCCGGAGGCATGAGCAGAGGCCACTGGTAGCGGTGGGAAAGATGCATCAGATGTTGATTTTGGCTACCTAGTTGGTATTGGAAGAATTGGTGATGAGTGAATCCATGTCTAGCTTAAGGATGAGTGTGTTGAGAGAACTTCCTGAGTTTCCAGGAAGCCCCTGACCCCTGCCTGGGGCTGGGTGCCCCTCTACGCAACTTCCCATGATGTCCTCTTGATCTTTGCAAAGAGGCAGGCATTTGATCCTCAGCAGGAGTAGGGAGCTGAGTAGAGGTTGTAGTAAATACACTCTACTGTTCCAAGGGAACACAACTTTCAGAAGCATCCCTTAGAGGCCTTTGCGTGTCAGGAACTGTTGCTGCTATTTCTGCAGACGCTGCACGGAGGATGCTGTCCGCTGCTGCTTCCACATAACCATTTTGTTCACTTAGCAAGATTCTCTGTCTCCTAGCTGCGCTTTCAATGTGGTCCTCACAGTTTGCGTACTGGCGAGCCGCCTCATGTAAATCATTCATAACTTCATCCCTTGTTGGAACACCGATTGGTGGGGATGGGAAGTCACAAAGCTCCAAATTTCTGCTTAAAGGGACGCGAAAAGTATCTTCTATCTGATGAATCAGTGTTGTGGTGGAGATGACAGTGTCTTGGTTTCTTGCTGGGGGAGTAGGCTGTCTCTCTCTCCATTCTCTGTGCGAAAAAGTAGAATTATGGTGTTTATTAGTGTCTGCACGAGGTCTCCCAGCTCCCTGTCTGTAGGGGCGTGGTGATAAGTTCTGGTTTCTGGAAGAGCGTTCTCCACGCAGTACGTTGGATCGGTGCTTGGCTGGGATGTCTGAAGTGATTTTGTTTGATAGGGGGCGGCCTCTAGCAGGATGTAAGGGGATCTATCTCCAAAGTGATTACCATGACGGTCCACTCTTGCTTTGAAGTTGGTATCATTAGGTCTGTAAGGAGCAACTATAAGCAGGGGAAAATGACGATCAGAGCGCAAATTGCTGTCCTTTGAGGGGGCTCGGAGCTCCAAAGTGGAAGATGGTCATCTGCTGTCATCAGCAAGTTCAGGGCAGTTCCTTGAGAGGTGTGTGAGCATGTTACAAACAGAACAATGGTATTTCAGATCCTCATATTCCAGAGAGATGAGAATCTCCTCTCATGAGTTAAAGTCCACAAATGCCTTTTTAGTGAAGGGGTGCAAGCCATCAAGGAGAACTCTGATTCTAGCAGATGTTTTGGAGATCTTATAATCCTCCAGCATGCCTAGCTTGTGGCTGATGTTGTAGATCATTTTCTCATGCCATAAGTGGAGTGGTAGCCCCTGAAGCCGGATCCAAAAAGGGATTTGTGAGGGGGAAAGAGGGGATAAAACTGGTTCCCATCTCTGGAGGATAACCATCCAGTGGTTATAATGAAAAGTCTGTTAGCTAAGACCTTCTCAAGATCCTCCTCTAGTTCAAATCTAAATTGGAAACACGCGTGCCCCAAATCAGCTCCCAAAGCCCTTCCTTTAAGAGCCTGTTTCCATGGTAGGCCTGAGATGAGAGCACTTATTGGCTGTTCTCTGGAGTTTACTACTTTTCCGATAAGTGCCAGAGCATTGCCTTTGATAAGAGAGGACATTTCAAAAATCAGAGCTCTGAGTCGCTTAATCTGTTGGTAGTCAGTGCTCTGAATCGCTTAATGTGTTGGTAGTCAGAGCTCTGGCCTTTTTCCTTTTTCTTCAGAAGTGTATTGTCGAGGAGCCATGTTAGCTTAGGGTTTGAGACAAAGAACAGCAAGTGAGCTAGTTAAGCGGTGCAAGAGAGCGTCGGGGGATCGAGGTTTGTTGGTCAAGTTCCGGCGTAGAGGAGTTTCAGTCGACTCTACCCTGTATATAAACCTTGGAGTGGAGGAGTGTCGTGGTCGGATGTAGAGCCTCCCCTGTAGCTTGTGGGTGGTAACCCATGATCGGAATCTTGGAGAAAGGTCGGAGAATAGGTAGATCTCCGGCGGGCGCGTAGCCACGGACCGGTGAGTAAAGGTGTCAAGTGCTAATGACCTCCAGATATTTTCAAAAGGGGAGTGGAGATTTGAAAAAGGAGGGAAAGGACAATATATCTGTTACCCAAAAGGGAAGTAAAAAAAAAAGAGAACCTTTAAAATCCGGTGGTTAAAGACCTTCTCTGAAAGATGTGCCTGGGAGCGTTTTTCCGTCGTAAATATATATGCCCAAATTTATATTTCTAAATCTCAATTGTGTGAATAACTGTTTATGAAAATAATGTTGACGAACAATAATGATATAACTACCATATATATAAGCCAACATCTTTGAATAACTTACAATAACACTAAACTGCTTAAGACACAAAAGAGAAATATTAATTTAAACATCTTTGAATAACTTACAATAACGATTATGAATCATGGACATTTTTTCCCAGAATTCATGTAACATAAATAATTGCAATAAAACAAAGTATGATCATTGAACAGACCAAGGCGCCAACAACCACTACTAACTCCAAGATCTGCATACTCCCTTTTGAACTCTATGAACTAGTATCTAGTGAAAATCTGGATGATGAAAGGTAGATTCAACATAGACAAGACGAATATGCTTTTATATTACTAATTAACTTCAAATTATGGAAATCTTAGTATATATATATACTATAGAATATGGAAGATACAAACACACATAAATATATATATATATATATATATATATATATATATATTTTGAATGAAATATAGGAAATATCCTTCCTATTTTTTCTCGCCAAAGAATTGTAATTTATAGTTGATAATTATATGTAATATTATACGATGATATAATATGTGCTACACTGTAAAGAAAAATAACCAATGTCTCTAAAGTCCTAGAGATAGATATAAATAATTATAATTATTAATATTATTTGTTAAGACAAAAAAAAAGAGTAAATGACCTCTATTTATTTTTATAATATTATTTTAAAAATAATTTTTTGCGTGTTACGTTCACGTTAATTTTATGATGGTCAATCACATTTATATTGTTATTGAATTGAAATTATTATAAATAAATACCATTATCGATATTTTATTTTTTATTAATAGCTTATTTACTTTTTTAAATAAAAAATTTAAAAAATATAAGAATCTTTATGAAGCTATTTATGGTTCTTCTTATGAACCATTCTTACATTGATTTTTCAAAAGTCAGTAATAAATACATATATATATATATATATATATATATATATATATATATATTTGATAAATAAAAATTTAGTTAAATTTATAATAAATTTTTAAGCTATTTTTGTTTTCTATAAATTAATACATGTAATCAATTATAGATAAACAAATAGATAATTTATTTTATTTAAATAATTATGGGAGTTTTATCTACAAAATTTATACAGGTTTAAAAAGGTTTACTGCTTCATTTTGAAATAAAAATTAACAATTACTTAATTTTAAAGTGAGAGAGTAAATAGTTTTATTATTTTAATATCTTTTTATAATGTAAGTGTATATGAAATTCCATAAAATTTAATAAATCTATTTTAAAATTGAAGAAATCAAATTAAACAAAAGTATTAAAACAAATCAAATCTTAGCCTAACTAGAACAAAGAAAAAGTTGGGTTTGGCAAAAAAAGTAACGCATCCGAACATCCAAAACTAACCCGACCAATAAAAGTGTATCTAAACCAATCTGAACCCGAATACTGAATGGATCTTGTTTTAAGGTATCTTTGGTCATGGATTTTACCGAATCAAACCCAAACTTAAATGGATATCCAAAAACCTGAAATTTCAAAATTCCATAAAAGAACTTGCACCAAACCCAATGCAATCACTAATATCTATCCAAGTTACACTAATATATTATTGACTACCTAAAACAATTATCTATTACGTAAATAATTAACTCAAAAACCTAGTCTAGTATTTACTTTGGTATTTGGTCAGTACAAATGTTTTTGTTATGAAAATTGCATTGGAGATTCCATTGTAACTATATTTGTTTCTTAAGTTTAAACAATAATGTTAATTCTAAAAGTTTAAATAGTATTTTTACGTTTTTTGAGTTGATAGTTTTTAATTAAATCTGTATATCTCATTTTGTATATTTCTCATTCATACAAGGCTTTGGTTTCTCATGAATCTTGATATGTATGATGTTTTCATGTATAGTTCAAGTGTAAATGTCATATGGGTTTTATTCGTTAGCTAAGAAGTTAAAAACGCTGCGTTTTGGCAAGAGAGAAAAAGGCGATTTTGAGTGCAATCGATTACGCGACGGTTACGGCTTGATGACGACGGCGATTCCGCCGGATTTACCAGGTTCTCCGGGGAGGAAATCGGGGGAAAACACAGGGGAGGATGAGGTGCGTGTAGAGAAGAAGTTAGATCAAAGTTGGGTGGCGGTAGCGAAAGAGAAGAAGTCATTAAGGAGATACGATGTGGAGATTTTGGAACAAGGGGGAAAGCAAACAGTGGTGATTCCGGATGAGGTAATCACAGAATCGACTCCGTTATGGGAAGAGTTTCTCATCGGAAATTTTCTGGACCGAGCTCCTCATGTAGCAAAAGTCCATATGGTTTTGAACAAAATCTGGAAATATGGTGATCAGAAGGCCAAGGTAGAAGTCTATGAGGTTAATGATACGACGATGCGATTCAAAGTTTCAGATCCAAAGGTTCGAGAGAAGATCATACGGCGTGGTATGTGGAACATTGTAGGAGTCCCAATGATAGTCACGAAATGGACTCCAAAGGGGGAAGAAGAGAAACAAGAGGAAGAGTCCATCCCCATGTGGATTCATCTTACAAAGGTTCCGCTGCATTTGTTCTCCTGGGAAGGGCTTAGCCTCTTGGCTAGTCCTGTAGGATTCCCTGTGAAACTCCACCCTGAGACACTTGCTTGCTCAAGTTTTGAAGTCGCGAAGGTTTTTGTGAAAGTAGATGTCTCGAAAGCTCTACCGAAGGAGATGAATTTCTCAAGTCAAGGAAAGGAGTTCACGGTTGAATTTACTTATCCTAGACTCCCTTCTAGATGTAAGCAATGTGATAAATGGGGCCATGGTGAGAATGTATGCACTATGAAGAAAAAAGAGATAGATCAGAAGGAGAAATCTGTAGAGGAAAAGAAGATATGGGAAGGCAGTGACAGAGGGGAGACAAACGTAGAGGAGAGAAATGGAGAGGAAGAGGTTGAATCAAAAGAGGAATCATCATGAGCAAAGGTTGGAGAATCAGAAGTAAAAGAAAAGGAAGTTAGTGATGTAGAAGAAAGCTGGTCTCAGGTTCCCCCGGGAAAGGCTGGTCGTTCTCAACCAAGTACTCCGAAGCAGGGTGGGCTAGAGATACAAATTTCTTCATCAAAGTACACGGTGCTAAGCTCTAATGAAGAAGAGGAAGAAGAGGAGGAAGGGGAAGTTGTGGGTGAACAGAAAGATGAGATAATTGAGAATGATAATGAGGAAGAGAAAACACAAATATCAGAGGAAGATAAGATTGAAGATGGCTTAATGGAGCGTAGTAGAGGGAAGAATAAAGTGGTGGGACAGAGAGGAAGGAAGAAAGGACAGAAGACCAAAGCTCGGGATGCTCATCCTGTAAAAAGGTCTTCTCGTCTAAATAACTAAATATGGCTGGGTTTTTTTGGAATGTGCGCGGATTTAATAAGTTGTTGAAGCATTCCGTGGTTAGAGATTGGATAAATGGTAGTGAGATGATGTTTGGGTGTGTGTTGGAAACAAGAGTAAAAGAAGGAAAAGCAGGAAGAATATTGAATACCAGTTTCGGTGAATGGTCAGTTATGATGAATTATGAGCATAGTCCTGGAGGGAGAATTTGGTTATTATGGAGAGAGCATGTGCGTATGACTCCAGTTTTCAAGTCGGATCAGCTTATTACTTGCTCAGTAGGATTACCTAATGAAGAGGACTTCTTTTGTTCTTTCATTTATGCAAGTAATGCAGCTGAAGAGAGAAATGTGTTATGGGGTGATTTATGTGATCATCACTCGTCTCAGATGTTCAAGGATAAAGCTTGGATTCTGATGGGTGATTTTAACGACATTCTTGAAGGAGATGAGAGTTCGGTGTTTATGAATTGGGGGAGGATTCCAAGTAGCATGAAAGACTTTCAAAGAATGATGTTGCACTGCAATCTCTTTGATATGGGATATCAAGGTCCACTCTACACATGGTGTAATAAACGCGATGAAGGTGTTATCTGTAAGAAGCTTGATAGAGTTTTACAGAATAATGCTGCTTCTACTAGATTTCCAGAAGGGTTTGCAATTTTCGAGCCAGGAGGTTGCTCTGATCACTTGCGCTGCAAGATTCAGTTGACACCCCCAATAGAGAAAATAAGAAAGCCTTTCAAATATGTAAATGTTATTGGAAGCCTTCCAAGTTTTATGCCGAGGTTGAAGGAGTATTGGGAGGGGACTGGGATTCTATTTCATTCTACCTCAGCAATGTTTTGGTTCTCAAAAAAGTTGAAGCATCTAAAACCCTTAATCAGAGAGCTAGGAAAGGAAGGGTTGGGGAATTTAACAAAAAGAGCTCAGGATGCTTATGGTACTTTATGTGAGAAGCAGAAGAACACTTTGTTATCCCCTTCAGCAGAAAATATTCAAGTAGAAGCTGAAGCTTATGAGAGTTGGCTGTTTATTGCGGGTTTAGAAGAAGATCATCTTAAGCAGAAGTCTAAGTTGCATTGGTTGGAAGTTGGTGATCTAAACAACAAGACTTTCCACACTTTTATAAAAACTCGTAAAACGCATAATGCTATCAGGGAAATCCGGTGTTCAGATGGAAGAAGGTTAGTAAAGCATGCAGATATTAAATTGGAAGCTGAAAGGCACTTTGCAGAATTTTTGAATCAAAGTCCTGATACTTATCAAGGAGTTAATGTGGATGAGTTGAAAGATCTTCTGAAATTTCGATGCTCTGAAGAGGATAATAGAGGTCTGGATGCTGAGGTTACTGCTGAGGAAATAAAAAAGGTGTTGTTTGCTATGCCCTCTTACAAATCTCCAGGCCCTGATGGCTACCCTTGTGAGTTCTTCCGTGTGGCTTGGCCAGTGATTGGACTTGATTTCACGGTTGCAGTCCTATCAGTCTTCAGGTATGGCTTCCTGCCGAAAGGTGTAAACTCCACTATCCTTACTTTAGTTCCGAAGAAGGTGGATTCTCTAGAGATGAAATATTTTAGGCCAATTGCATGTTGTAATGTGCTGTACAAGGTGGTTTCGAAGATTTTGGCAAATCGACTAAAGAGGATTCTACCTCAGATAATTTCTGAGAACCAGTCTGCTTTTATTAAAGGGAGACTCCTTATGGAGAATGTGCTTTTGGCTTCAGAACTAGTTAAAGACTATCACAAGGAGGCTGTATCGAGAAGGGGAGTGATGAAAATTGATATTTCTAAGGCATTTGACTCTGTACAATGGTTGTTTGTATTAAAGAGTTTGGAGGCTTTGGGATTCTCAGAAAAGTTCATAAGTCTGATCAGACTATGTATTTCGACTGCCTCTTTCTCGGTACAAGTAAATGGGGATCTGGCGGGTTATTTTCAAAGCTCGAGGGGTCTGCGTCAAGGTTGTCCTCTCTCCCCCTACCTTTTTGTTCTGTGTATGGATGTACTCTCCAAGAAGATAGACAGAGCTGCAGAAGAGAAAGTGTTTAAGTATCACCCTCGATGTAAGTCACTTGCTTTAACTCATCTTTGTTTCGCGGATGATCTGATGGTGTTTGTTGAGGGTTCAAAAGAATCAATACAGGGAGCGCTATCAGTGTTTACTAGTTTTGAGAAGTGGTCTGGGCTAAAAATTAGCATTGAGAAATCAACGTTATATTTAGCTGGTGTCGAAGATGTTGATGAGGAGAGGATCCTATCAAAGTTCCCATTTGCAAAAGGGGACCTCCCAGTCCGTTACTTGGGACTGCCATTGATGACTAAAGCAATGAGACAGCAAGATTATTTTCCGCTAGTGGAGAAAATCAGATGTAGAATGGGCACTTGGACCAGCCGATTCCTTTCCTACGCAGGTCGTCTCCAACTGATTAAATCAGTAATAATGAGCCTGGTCAATTTCTGGTCCTCTGTTTATGTCCTTCCGAGCAGGTGTATTCAAGAGATATAAAGTCTATGTGGAGCTTTTTGTGGTCTGGTCCAGAGCTGAAAGCTACAGGTGCTAAAGTTGCATGGTCTACTGTTTGTCAAGTTAAAGCAGAGGGGGGTTTGGGGATAAGGGATATGAAGGTGGTCAACAGAGTGAATGTTCTGAAACTCATTTGGAGGATGCTATCAGGTACTTCGTTATGGGGAAAATGGGTAAAACGCAATCTGTTAAAGCAGAAAAGTTTTTGGGAGATTAGTGAAGCAACATGATCGGCCATGATTTTGACCCACTTTTAGTCATGGTTTATAAGTGCTTTTACATATATTTACTACGAAATAGAGTCTATTTAGAGTATTTACAGGTTCAGGTACGACTTGGAGTAAAATGGTGATTTTGGTGTCTTTTGGAGCCTTTTAAGTGCAGAACTGCGCAGACGCGTCAGATGTTTAGATATGGATGGAGACCTTCCCACGGTGAGATTGAGCTGATCTTTTGGACACAAGATAGATCTTTGAGTTAGCTTTCCAATGCCACCAGTTTGAGGTCAATCCGACGGTTAGATCAGAAGTTATGCCCGTTTTACTGAAGAGTGGTCAGTCTGCCTCGCGAGAGAAGGCTGTCGAGAAGAGGAATGTATATCGATCGATGGGAAATCACCCATATCGATCGATATGAATGCCAGGATGTGGGATTACTATGTTTCATGACTGCCAGAAGCCCTAAAGCAGCCCAAATTACCAGAATACCCTTGGACGACCAGAAACCCTATTTTATGTTATTCTAAGCCATTGTTGACGGCTACACTTTCACAACTCTTTCATTACTTCAGAATTATTGTATTAGATTAGGAGAGAAGATCAATCTCTTTCAGAGATTGATTGGAACTCCATTGGTTTTATTATTGCTTTATATTATATTATCTATTCAGACTATGAATTGTGTTTCTTCTATCATGTCTGAGTAGTTCATCTTGTTAGGTTTAGGGATTTCATGAGCTTAATGTCAAACTAATAATCAATTAGAATTGCTAGGTTATCTATAGAACTTCTACAACAGGGTGATTTGTAATACTAGGATCTGGAATGATTTTATTCACATGAAAGTGTGACTGATTGTTTGAACCTAGAATCATAGGACAATTGAGATGCACTAAAGTGCAGTCAATTAACGGAACCCGAATCCTGCTGGATTAGATACCTAGACACATATGAGAATTGGTTTAGGAATCTTGTTGAACATAATCGATTAGGTCGCTAATGCTTGTCTGAGGAAGTATCGACCGATGCTCAGACCATAGCATCGATCGATACTCACTTCTTGTTCGCATGCGAAAGCTGGAACAGAGACTTAGACATATGAATAGTAATTGCATGAGAAATCTGGATTACTTGCTATTAGAATAAATCGAGTTCTAGAATGAATCTATAGTATACCTAAATTATAGTTTTGAATCTCTTGATTGATAAATCCCTAGGTCTAGCTATTTCTCTTTATTGTTTACAAACCTTCAATCAAACAACTGTTTTATTTACTCCTTTATAAACTGTTTACCTAGCTTAACCTTGATTTCTATAGTTTATTGTGTGCTCATGCTCTCTGTGGATTCGATCCCTAAGTACTACAATTGATCTCTTTTGATGAGAGTAATTCACTCCTTAGGGTAATTTGAGTGATATCACAACACAAGTGGGTTCCTGGATGTGGAAAAAAATGATAAAAATGAGAGACACTGCAAGGAGATTTCACAGGAAGGAATTGGGTAATGGTAGAGAAACATCATTCTGGTTTGATAACTGGTCTAATAGGGGTGTTCTTATCTCTGTGCTGGGTGATCGGGGAATTCTGGATTTGGGGATTACAAAAGAAGCTACTGTCGAGGAAGGTCTTATGAGAGTTAGAAGAAGGAGAAAGCATCGGTCCAAATTATTAAATGACATGGAAATAGAGCTTGCAGAAGTAAAAGAGAAACTGAGGGATGAAGTAGAGGATAAAAATGTTTGGAGGCGTGAATCAGGGTACAAAAACATCTTTTCTACATCTGAAACTTGGTCGCTTCTGAGAGAGGTGGGAGAGAGATGTAGCTG
Organism: Hirschfeldia incana; assembly: GCA_026261945.1. Classification (NCBI taxonomy): domain Eukaryota; kingdom Viridiplantae; phylum Streptophyta; class Magnoliopsida; order Brassicales; family Brassicaceae; genus Hirschfeldia; species Hirschfeldia incana. The sequence continues at coordinate 9,630,391 of JABCMI010000003.1, read as the reverse complement.
GTATAAGGGGATTTGGATCTCTCAAGCAACGCCAAAGTTTGCATTTGTGGCTTGGTTAGCAGTTCGAAATAGACTGTCGACTTTGGATCGTATATCTATTTGGGATCCAGGGATTGATACGACATGTGTGTTATGCTGTAGAAGCAGAGAAACCAGAGATCATCTATTCTTTGAATGTGAGTTCTCATCTCGAGTATGGGAGCACCTTGTAAAGGGTATCTTGTGCAGTGCTTACTCAAATACTTGGCAAGATATTCTGATGATCATTTCTGATGAAAGAATGGAAGGTAAAAAGCAATACTGTTTGAGATATGCATTTCAGGCTGCTATTCATGCTATATGGAGAGAGAGAAATAAGATAAGGCATAACGAGAAAGCCCTTCCTGTTTCTGTGGTTATGAAGATGGTGGAGAAGGGGGTAAGAAACAAGCTGAGTGTTTTGAGGACAAAAGGTGTGAAGGGTTGGGAGAAGGGACTTCAATTTTGGTTCGGAACTTGAACATAGAAATAATTTTGTGTAGATTCTATTGTGGTAGGTTTTTTTGATTTAAAAAACAGAGGTCACACTTGATGTAAAAAGGGTATTTTTCTTTTGAATAAATTTAACATTCATTCAAAAAAAAAAAAAAAATGTCATATGTTTGTTGGATGAGTCTCCTAAAATTATTTTGAAAGAATCCCAAAGTTTATTTGAGAGACAATAACATGATTCGAGGATGCCACATTAACAATTTTTTTTTAAGAAAATGTTTGGAAATATATTGAGTTTAATCAAAAAGAATTAATATCTTTAGAACCAATAACCTGATTTATATCCAAAACCAAAATTATTACGGGTTTAACCTGAACTTGAACATGTAACTAAACCCAAACTAAACCCCGACTAAACAAACACGAACTGAACTCGACCCAAGATTTTTTAATATCCGAATGAGGGTGAAATTGAAGAATTAGTATACACGAAATCCGAATGAACCCAAACCAAAATCCGATTTGGACTCTGATTGCCCAGCCCTAAGAAAAAAAGCTAATCAGTTTACACGAATAGTTTCAATTCATGATGTTAAAATAAACAGTCAATTGATATAAATTATTGTACCTACAACTATATGTCAAACTAATATAATAAATTAATTTAAAATATAATAATTTCAATTTTAAAAAAAAAATTAAAATGATTTAATTAATTTATATTATGAATATTTAAACATGTGTATTGATTTTTATAATATGGCTAATGCAACTCTATTACATTAACACTTCATTTTCATTTTATTCATAAATGAATAAATCTTAAATATCGAAAAAATAAAAATTAAATCGATCTGAAATTTTATACATGAAATTGCATTATTTATTGAGATAACAACATAATCTAGTTTAACAAGGCATTTTATTGTTTTCATACATTTGAGTAAGAAAATTCTTAAAAAAAATAAGAAATAAAAACAACACTTTAACTATTTAGAATTGGTTCATTTTTTAAATATTTATATCCATTTAAGTACATAGCATATACTTATATAGTTTATGAAGTTATAACTAATGATGTTCTCTTCATGATAAAGGAGAATAGAAACAAACAAAAAAGAATCAGATCTTGAAACAGCTTTGGTCAAAACAGAGAAAGGAAAAAAAAAACAGAGAATGGATTCCAAGTATTAAGGGAAATGAGAGCATATTTTGATATTGAATCTGGTATTGAGAACAACGGTGCACTCAAGGCGAATCTGGTAATAAGAATCTACTGGTTCTGCGGTCGCTCCCCACATTTATAAAAGCTTTTCAATTCAAGCCCAAACCAATAAAAATGAAAATTATCCCCGAAAAACAGGAAAACAAACAATTACAAAACATGATTTCTCTTCACCGAACCAAGAAGGAAACAAGATTGGAGAAGAAAGAAAAGTGGGACCCTCCCTCTCAAAAGATTGATTCTTTGTTTGAGATCTTAAGAGGGGGGTCCAGCTTTGAAGGATTAAAGAAACAATCAAAGACTAGACCTATTCTTTTGGTTGGATGGTCTCTCGAGAAGCAATGATTCTTTTTTTTTATGGTGGATATAAGCTGGGATCATTTTGGTCAAGCTCGTCAAACAAGTTCCACAGAGACTACTACTACTGTACTACACAAAGAGTTGTGCTTGTTATTAGACGTACCTGTTGAATTTCAACGTTTTTTTTGTTTGAATCGGTTTGATTTGAAAATTTGATTTTAATTTTTTTTTCCTTTTGTATCTGAGTCAGTTTGGCTTGGTTTAAACCCAAAATTAATTTTGATTTTCTTTATATTTTCAACAGATGTAATGAAGTAACTATGTCACATACAACATCTTAGATAGTTCTTTTTTGACTAATATCATAGATATGTTTAGTTCTTCTTCTTGAAAATTCGTATTACGAGTCAAGTTGTTTTCTTTTGATGTATTCAAAAGATTATGACGACTTTGACAACATGATCAATCGATCACTCGTTGTTTAAGAAAAACTAAGGACAACACTTGATTGGTTTTCTATTGTTCTTCCCAATAGATGTTTTTGTTCTTTTCGTTTTGAACAAATAAATTTTATAGCAAACTGTTGACGAGATAAATTGATATAAACTATCATACATATATGCCAACAACACTAAAATGCTTAGGACACAAAAGATAATTATTAATTTAAACATCTTTGAATAACTTACAATAACGATTATGAATCATCAACATTTCCCCCAGAGTTTTTGTAACATAAATAACTGCAGAAAAGAAGTATGATCATTGTACAGACCAAGGCGCCTACAACCGCTACTAACTCCAAGCTCTGCATCCTCCCTTTTGAAGTCGATGAACTACTCTTCTTGTATCTACTGAAAATATGTATTATGAAAATTAGATCCAACAGAGGCGAGACGAAGATGTACTTATAGTACTAATTAACTTCAAATTATGGAAAGCTTAGATATATACTATAGAATATGGAAAATATATATATAAATTATGAACAAAATATATGGGAAATCTCCTTCCTATTTTTTCTCGCCAAAGAATGGTAATTTATAGATAAACTAATTAAGGAGATTATCTCTTACACAGATATAGAAACTATTTAATAGTTTTAAACATGTATATTCAATGAATCGTAACAAATCACATCAATAAAAGTCATGTTTTCGTCGTCTGCTGCAGAGAGAGCGTCTCGATCAGAAATGTACATGCATGAATGTTCATCAGTCCAACTGTTTCGGAGAAAATTTCATCGTGGAATCATTATTCGTGAAGTTGTTCATCAATATCTTATATGTTACAAGCAGTTGATAGTTATATGAAATAGATTTAGAAATAATACAGTGGTAAAGAAAAAAAACCAATGTCTCTGAAGTCCTAGACATTGTTTTAAACCATTATAGTCGATAAAAAAAACTAATCACAACCCATCCAATCCTTATTTGTATTTCTTGTTAATTTTAATTATTAATATTATTTATAAGACAAAACAAAGAGTAGATAGCATCTATATATTTTTATAATATTATTTGGAAAATAAATATTTATGTGTTATGTTTACGTTAATTTTGTAATGGTCAATCACGCTTATATCATTGTTGAATTTAAATTATTATGTAACTAATACCATTATCAATTATTTTATTTTTTTATTCAGCTTATTTAAGTTTTTAAAGAAAAAAAAGTTAAAATATATATGAATCTTTCTGAAGCTATTTGGGGTTCTTCTTATGAACCGTTCTTACATTGATTTTTCAAATATCAGTAATCTATATAAATATTTGATAAGTAAAAATTTAGTGAAACATATAATAACTTTCAAGCTATTGTTGCTTTCCATAAATTAATAAATGTAATCAGTTATAGACAAAAAAATAGATAATTTATTTTATTTAAATAATTATGGGAGTTTTATCTACAAAACTTATACAGGGTTTAAAAAGGTTTACTGTTTCATTTTGAAATAAAAATGGACAATTACTTAATTTTAAAGTGAGAGAGTAAATAATTTTTTTTTTCATTATGTTTTTTTATAATTTAAGTGTATATGAAATTCCATAAAATTTAATAAATATATTTTAAAATAGAAGAAATCAAATTAAACGAAAGTATTAAAACAAATCAAATCAAATCTTAGCCTAACTAGAAAAAAGAAAAAGTAAGGCTTGGCAAAAAAAAACGCATCCGAAAATCCAAAACTAACCCGACCAATATAAGTGTATCTAAACCAATATGAACCCGAATACTTAATGGATCCTGTTTTTGGGTATCTTGGGTTATAGATTTTACCGAACCTAACCTAAACTTAAAAGGATATCCAAATAAACCTGAAATTTCAAAATTCCAAAAAAGAACTTGCACCGAACCCGATCCAATAACACATATCTATCCAAGTTACACTAATATGTTATTGAATACCTAAGAAAATTATCTATACATAAATAATAAACTCAAAAACTTAGTCTAATATATATTTTGGTATCTGGTGAGTATAAAAGTTTAAGTTTTGAAAATTGCATTGGAGATTATATTGTTAATAAGTTTGTTTCTAAAGTTTTAACAATGCTGTTAATTTTAAAAGTTTAAATAATGTTTTACTATTTACGGTTATTAAATTGATAGTTTTTAATTTTAATTTTTGTATATTTCATTTTGTATATTTCTCGTTCATACAAGGCTTTGGTTTCTCATGAATCATGATATGTATGACGTTTTCACGTGTAGTTCAAGTGTTAATATCAAATGGTTGATAGACGAGTCTCCTAAAATTATTTTGAAAGAACCTCTAAGTTTATTTGAGAGACAATAATATTGTTTGAGGATGCAACATATTAATTTTTTTTTTGAAGCTTTTGGAAATATATTGAGTTTAATCAAACAAAAATTAATATCTTGAGAACAGATAACCTGATTAATATCCAAAACCTAAATTATTCCAGGTTTAACCGGAACTTTGACATGTAACTAAACCCAAACCAAACCCGACTAAACAAACACGAATTGAACTCGAACCAAGAGTTTTTTAATATCCAAATGAGGGTGAAATTTATGAATCAGTATACACGAAATCCGAATGAACCCAAACCAAAACCCTAACTGCACTCCGATTGCCCAGCCTAAGAAAAAAATTAATCAGTTTACATGAAAATTTGCATTTCAAGATGTTAAAAGAATCAGTCAAATTGGTATAAATTTTTGTCCCTATATTATATGTCAAATTAAGATAATAAGTTAATTTAAAATATAATAATTTCACAAAAAATTAAATAAATGAAAATTATTGATTAATTTATTCTATGAATATTTAAACATGTGTATTGATTTTTAGAATATCATTTATCATATTAGCTAATGCAACTTTACATTAACACTTCATTTTCATTTTTATTTTCTTTGTAAACTAATATATTTAAATTATTCAAATCGTTATAGAATATATTTTTAAAAATAATCCGATGAATCAAAATAAGAATAGTTAAAAATATTTGACATCAATATGTTAAAAAAATAAAATAAATTATGATTCAATTAAAATTGATTCATCTCAGTATGCCCAAAAATAAAAGTTGAATAGATCTGAACTATTATACATGAAATTGCATATTTAATTGAGATAAAATCATAATCCAATTTAACACGCCACTTTATTTTTTTCATAAATTTGAGTAAGAAATTTTTTAAAAATGAACAAATACAAAAACACTTTAACTAATTAGAATTTATTTATTATATAAATATTTATATACATTTAAGCACATAACATATACTTATATAGTTTATGAAGTTATAACTAATTATGTTCTCTTCATGTTAAAGAAGAATAAAAACAAACACAAGAGAATCTGATCTTGAAACTGCTTTGGTCAAAACAGAGAAAGGATTCCAAGTATTAAGGGAAAGGAGAGCATAATTTGATATTGAATCTGGTATTAGGGACAATGGTACACTCAGGGTGAATCTGGTAATAAGAATCTACTGGTTCTGCGGCTGCTCCCCATATTTATAACTGTTTTTTAATCCAACCCCCAAACTAATAAAACTGAAAACTCTCCCTGAGAAAACAGAAAAACAAACAATTACAAAACATAGTTTCTCTACACCGAACCAAGAATGAAACAAGATTGGAGAAGAAATAAAAGTGGGACCCTCCCTCTCAAAAGATTGATTCTTTCTTTGAGATCTTAAGAGGGGGTCAAGCTTTGAAGGATTAAAGAAAAGATCAAAGACTACACCTTTTCTATTGTTTGGATGGTCTTTGGAGAAGCAATGATTCTTTTTTTTTTTTTGACAGTGGATATAAGCTGGGATCATTTTGGTCAAGCTTGTCAAACAAGTTCCAGAGAGACTACTACTACTGCACTACACAAAGAGTTGTGCTTGTTATTAGAAGTACCCGTTGAATGTTTTCTTCTATTCGAATCGGTTTGGTTTGTAAATTTGATTTTAGATTATTTTTTGCTTTTGCATCAGAGTCAGTTAGGTTTGGTTTACACAAATTTTTTTTTTTTTTTTTTATGTTTTCAGCAGATGTAATGAAGTAACTAGGTCACACACAACATATTAGGCAGTTCTTTTTTTGACTAATGTCATAGATATGTTAGTTCTTTTTTTTGAAAATTCGTATTACGAGTTAAATTGTCTTCTTTTGACGTATTCAGAAAATGATGACGACTTTGACAACACGATCAGTCGATCACTCGTACGTTTAAGAATACTAAGGACAACACTTGCATAGTTTTTTACTGTTCTTCCCAATAGATGTTTTTGTTATTTTTGTTTTGAACAAATAAAATTTATAGTAAACTGTTGACGAGAAAAATTGATATAAACTATCATACATATAAGCCAACAACACTAAACTGCTTAAGACACAAAAGATAATTATTAATTTAAACATCTTTGAATAACTTACAATAACGATTATGAATCATCGACATTTCCGCAAGAGTTTATGTAACATAAATAACTGCAGAAAAGAAGTATGATCATTGCACAGACCAAGGCGCCTACAATTGTTAATAACTCCAAGCTCTGCATCCTCCCTTTTGAAGTCGATGAACTACTCTTCTTGTATCTACTGAAAATATGTATTATGAAAAGTAGATTCAACAGAGGCGAGACGAAGATGTTCTTATATTGCTATTTAACTTCAAATTATGGAAAGTTTAGATATATACTATAGAATATGGAAAAATATATATACATTTTGAAACAAATATATGGGAAATCTCCTTCCTATTTTTTCTCGCCAAAGAATGGTAATTTATAGAGAAACTAATTATGGAGATTTCCTCTTTCACAGATATAGAAACTATTTAATAGTTTTAAACATGTATATTCAATGGATCGTAACAAAGCACATCAATAAAAGTCATGTTTTCGTCATCTGCTGCAGAGAGAGTTTCTCGATCAGAAATGTACATGCATAAATGTTCGTCAATCCAAATGTTTCGGAGAAAATTTCATCGTGGAATCATTATTCGTCAAGTTGTTCATCAATATCTTATATGTCACAAGTAGTTGATAATTATATGTAATAGAGTTAGAAATTATACGATGATATAATATGTGCTACACTGTAAAGAAAAAAAAACCTATGTCTCTAAATTCCTAGACATTGATTTAAACCATCATAGTCGATAAAAACATTAATCACAACCCATCCGATCCTTATTTGAATTTCTTGTTAATTTTAATTATTAATATTATTTTTAAGACAAAAAAGAGTAGATAACATCTATATATTTTTATAATATTATTTAAAAATGAATTTTAATGTGTTACGTTCACGTTAATTTTTTTAAATAAACAATCACGCTTATATCGTTACTGAATTAAAATTGTTATGTAAATAATACCATTATGAATTATTTTATTTTTATTGAGATTATTTAAGTTTTTATATAAAAAATTTAAAATAAATAAATGAATCTTTCTGAAGCTATTTGGGTTCTTCTTATGAACCGTTCTTACATTGATTTCTCAAATGTAAGTAATCCATATATATTTGATAAGTAAATATAATAAAATTTTAAGCTATTGTTGTTTTCCATAAATTAATAAATGTAATCATTTATAGATAAAAAAAATATAATTTATTTTATTTAAATAACTATGGGTGTTTTATCTACAAAACATATACAGGTTTAAAAAGGTTTACGGTTTCATTTTGAAATAAAAATTAATAACTACTTAATTTTAATGTGAGAGAGTAAATAGCTCTATTTTTATATCTTTTATAGTATAAGTGTATATGAAATTCCATAAAATTTAATTAATATATTTTTAAAAAGAAGAAATCAAATAAACAGAAGTATTAAAACAAATCAAATATTAGCCTAACTAGAACAAAGAAAAAGTATGGCTTGGCAAAAAAAAAACACATCTGAAAATCCAAAACTAACCCGACCATTATATGTGTATCTAAACCAATCTGAACCCGAATACTGAATGGATCCTGTTTTTGGATATCTTGGGTTATGGATTTTACCGAACCTAAACCAAACTTAAATGGAAATTTAAAAAACTCTGAAATCTCAAAATTCCAAAAAAGAACTTGCACCAAACCCGACCCAATTACTAATATCCATCCAAGTTACACTAATATATTATTGAATACCTAAGAAAATTATGTATTACATAAATAATAAACTCAAAAACTTAGTCTAATATATATTTTGGTATCTGGTGAGTATAAATGTTTAAGTTTTGAAAATTGTATTGGAGATTCTGTTGTAAATAAGTTTGTTTCTAAAGTTTAAACAATTCTGTTACTTTTATAAGTTTGTATAGTGTTTTGATTTTTACGTTTATTGAATTGATAGTTTTGAATTTTAATTTCTGTAGATTTCATTTTGTATATTTCTCGTTCATACATGGCTTTGGTTTCTCATGAATCATGATAAAAATGATGTTTTCACGTATAGTTAAAGTGTAAATATCATATGGTTGATACATGAGTCTCCTAAATTTATTTTAACAGAATCCCAAAGTTTATTTGAGAGACAATAACATAGTTTGAGGATGCCACATATTATTATTTTTTTTAAACTTTTGGAAATATATTGAGTTTAATGAAACAAAAATTAATTTCTTGAGAACAGATAACCTGATTAATATCCAAAACCTAAATTATTCCGGGTTTAACCGGATCTTGGACATGTAACCAAACCCGACTATATAAACACGAATTGAACTCGACCCAAGAGTTTTTTAATATCCACATGAGGGTGAAATTCATGAATTAGTATACACGAAATCCAAATGACCCAAACCAAAACCCTAACTTGACTCCGATTTCCCGGCCTAAAAAAATTAATCAGTTTACATGAAAAGTTGCAATTCAAGATGTTAAAATAAACAGTCAAATTGGTATAAATTTTGTACCTATTATTATATGTTAAACTAACATAATAAATTAATTTAATATATAATAATTTCAATTATTTTTACTAAATGAAAATGATTTGGCTAATTTTTTATGAATATTTAAACATTTGTATTGATTTTTATAAATATTATTTATTATATTAGCTAATGAAACTCTATTGCATTTACACTTCATTTTCATTTTTCTTTTCTTCATAAACTAATATATATATATATATATATATATATATTAAATTATACAAATCGTTATAGAATATATTTAAAATAATCCGATTAATCAAACTAAGAATATTAAATTATTTTGACTTTAATATGTTGAAAAACTAAAATAAATTATGATTCAATTAAAATAAATTCATCCTAATATACCCAAAAATAAAAGTTGAATCGATCTGAACTATTATACATGATTTTGCCTATTTACTTTAGATTAAAACATAATCTAATTTAACACGCCCTTTTATTGTTTTCATACATTTGAGTAAGAAAATTCTTAAAAAAATGAACAAATAAAAACAAAACTTTAACTAATTAGAATTTTTTTATTATATAAATATTTATATCCGTTTAAGCACATAGCATATACTTATATAGTTTATGAATTTATAACTAATAATGTTCTCTTCATGATAAAGAAGAATAAAAATAAACACAAGAGAATCTGATCTTGAAAAAGCTTTGGTAAAAACAAAGAAAGGATTCCAAGTATTAAGTGAAAGGAGAGCATACTTTGAAATTGGATCTTGTATTGGGGACAACGGTGCACTCAGGGCGAATCTGGTAATAAGAATCTACTGGTTCTGCGGCCGCTCCCCACATTTATTTAAGTTTTTCAATCCAACCCCCAAACTAATAAAACTGAAAATCTCCCCGAAAAAACAGAAAAACAAACAATTACAAAACATGGTTTCTCTGCACCGAACCAAGAAGGAAACAAGATTGGATAAAAAATAGAAGTGGGACCCTCCCTATCAAAAGATTGATTCTTTATTTGAGATCTTAAGAGGGGGTCCAGATTTGAAAGATGAAAGAAAGACCAAAGACTAAACCTTTTCTATTGGTTGGATGGTCTTTGGAGAAGCAATGATTATTTTTTTGACGGTGGATATAAACTGGGATTGTTTTGGTCAAGCTCGTCAAACGAGTTCCACAGAAACTACTACTACTGCACTACACAAAGAGTTGTGCTTGTTATTAGACGTACCCATTGAATGTTTTTTTTTCTATTTGAATCGGTTTGGTTTGTAAAATTGATTTTAGCTTTTTTTCCTTTTGTATCTGAGTCAGTTTGGTTTGGTTTACACCAAAATTAATTTTGATTTTATTTATGTTTTCAGCAGATGTAATGAAGTGACAAGGTCACACACAATATCTTAGATAGTTATTTTTTTGACTAATAACATAGATATGTTTAGTTCTTCTATTTGAAAATTCGTATTACGAGTTAAGTTTTCTTCTTTTGACGTATTCAAAAGATTATAATGACTTTGACAACACGATCAGTCGACCACTCGTCGGTTAAGAAAAACTAGGGACAACACTTGAATTATTTTATATTGTTCTTCCCAATAGATGTTTTTGTTCTTTTCGTTTTGAACAAATAAATTTTATAATGAACTGTTGACGAGATAAATTGACCAAATACCTAAGTAAATACTAGACTAGGTTTTTGAGTTAATTATTTACGTAATAGATAATTGTTTTAGGTAGTCAATAATATATTAGTGTAACTTGCATAGATATTAGTGATTGCATTGGGTTTGGTGCAAGTTTTTTATGGAATTTTGAAATTTCAGGTTTTTGGATATTCATTTAAGTTTGGGTTTGGTTCGGTAAAATCCATGACCCAAGATACCTTAAAACAAGATCCATTCAGTATTCGGGTTCAGATTGGTTTAGATACACTTTTATTGGTCGGGTTAGTTTTGGATTTTCGAATGTGTTAATTTTTTTGCCAAACCCTACTTTTTCTTTGTTCTAGTTAGGCTAAGATTTGATTTGTTTTAATAATTTTGTTTAATTTGATTTCTTCAATTTTAAAATAGGTTTATTAAATTTTATAGAATTTCATATACACTTACATTATAAAAAGATATTAAAATAATAAAACTATTTACACTCTCCCTTTAAAATTAAGTAATTGTTAATTTTTATTTCAAAATGAAACAATAAACCTTTTTAAACCTGTATAAATTCTGTAGATAAAACTCCCATAATTATTTAAATAAAATAAATTATCTATTTGTTTATCTATAATTGATTACATGTATTAATTTATAGAAAACAACAATAGCATAAAAAGTTATTATAAATTTAACTAAATTTTTATTTATCAAATATATATATATATATATATATATATATATATATATATATATATATATATATATATATATATATATATATATATGTATTACTGACTTTTGAAAAATCAATGTAAGAATGGTTCATAAGAAGAACCATAAATAGCTTCAGAAAGATTCTTGTATGTTTTAACTTTTTTATTTAAAAAAAAATTAAATAAGTTATTAGTAAAAAATAAAAATTAATATTTATCTTTTGTGTCTAAAGCAGTTTAGTGTTATTGTAAGTTATTCAAAGATGTTTGCTTATATATATGGTAGTTATATCATTTTTGTTCGTCAACATGATTTTCATAAACAGTTATTCACACAATTGAGATTTAGAAATATAAATTTGGGCATATATATTTACGACGGAAAAACGCTCCCAGGCACATCTTTCGGAGAAGGTTCTCTTTTTAAAGGTTCTCTTTTTTTTTGACTTCCCTTTTGGGTAACGGATATATTGTCATTTCCCTTCTTTTTCAAATCTCCACTCCCCTTTTGGAAATATCTGGAGGTCATTAGCACTTGACACCTTTACTCACCGGTCTGTGGCTACGCGCCCGCCGGAGATCTACCTATTCTCCGACCTTTCTCCAAGATTCCAATCATGGGTTACCACCCACAAGCTACAGGGGAGGCTCTACATCCGACCACGATGCTCCTCCACTCCTAGGTTTATATACAGGGACAAACTCCTCTACGCCGGAACTTGACCAACAAACCTCGATCCCTCGACGCTCTCTTACACCGCTTAACTAGCTCACTTGCTGTTCTTTGTCTCAAACCCTAAGCTAACATGTCTCCTCGACAATACACTGCTGATGAAAAAGGAAAAAGGCCAGAGCTCTGACTACCAACACATTAAGCGATTCAGAGAGCCTCGACAATAAATTGTTTTCCTTTTGTATCTGAATCAGTTTGGTTTGGTTTACACCAAAATTAATTTTGATTTTATTTATGTTTTCAGCAGATGTAATGAAGTGACGAGGTCACACACAATATCTTAGATAGTTATTTTTTTGACTAATAACATAGATATGTTTAGATCTTCTATTTGAAAATTCGTATTACGAGTTAAGTTTTCTTCTTTTGACGTATTCAAAAGACGATGATGACTTTGACAACACGATCAGTCGACCACTCGTCGGTTAAGAAAAACTAGGGACAACACTTGCATTATTTTATATTGTTCTTCCCAATAGATGTTTTTGTTCTTTTCGTTTTGAACAAATAAATTTTATAGTGAACTGTTGACGAGATAAATTAATATAAATTATCATAAATATAAGCCAACAACACTAAACTGCTTAAGACACAAAAGAGAATTATTAATTTAAACATCTTTGAATAACTTACAATCACGTAAATGTGCACCGTTGTCTATTTTCTTGAGATTAAAACATAATCTAATTTAACACGCCCTTTTATTGTTTTCATACATTTGAGTAAGAAAATTCTTAAAAAAATGAACAAATAAAAACAACACTTTAACTAATTTGAATTTGTTTATTATATAAATATTTATATCCGTTTAAGCACATAGCATATACTTATATAGTTTATGAAGTTATAACTAATAATGTTCTCTTCATGATAAAGAAGAATACAAATAAACACAAGAGAATCTGATCTTGAAACTGCTTTGGTAAAAACAAAGAAAGGATTCCAAGTATTAAGTGAAAGGAGAGCATACTTTGAAATTGGATCTTGTATTGGGGACAACGGTGCACTCAGGGCAAATTATTAATTTACGGTGCACCAGTAAATGTGGGGGTCCAGATTTGAAAGATGAAAGAAAGACCAAAGACTAAACCTTTTCTATTGGTTGGATGGTCTTTGGAGAAGCAATGATTATTTTTTTGACGGTGGATATAAACTGGGATTGTTTTGGTCAAGCTCGTCAAACGAGTTCCACAAAAACTACTACTACCGCACGACACAAAGAGTTGTGCTTGTTATTAGACGTACCCATTGAATGTTTTTTTCTGTTTGAATCGGTTTGGTTTGTAAAATTGATTTTAGATTTTTTTTTCTTTTGTATCTGAGTCAGTTTGGTTTGGTTTACACCAAAATTAATTTTGATTTTATTTATGTTTTCAGCAGATGTAATGAAGTGACGAGGTCACACACAATATCTTAGATAGTTATTTTTTTTTGACTAATAACATAGATATGTTTAGTTCTTCTATTTAAAAATTCGTATTACGAGTTAAGTTTTCTTCTTTTGATGTATTCAAAAGATGATGATGACTTTGACAGCACGATCAGTCGACCACTCGTCGGTTAAGAAAAACTAGGGACAACACTTGCATTATTTTATATTGTTCTTCCCAATAGATGTTTTTGTTCTTTTCATTTTGAACAAATAAATTTTATAGTGAACTGTTGACGAGATAAATTGATATAAATTATCATATATATAAGCCAACAACACTAAACTGCTTATGACACAAAAGAGAATTAATAATTTAAACATCTTTGAATAACTTACAATCACGATTATGAATCATCGACATTTCCCCCAGAGTTTTTGTAACATAAATCACTGCAAAAAAGAAGTATGATCATTGTAGAGACCAAGGCGCCTACAACCGCTACTAACTCCAGGCTCTGCATCCTCCCTTTTGAAGTCTATGAACTACTCTTCTTGTATCAACTGAAAATATGTATTATAAAAAGTAGATTCAACAGAGGCGAGACTAAAATGTTCTTATATTACTAATTAACTTCACATTATGGAAAGCTTTGATATATACTATAGAAAAAGGAAATATATGTATGTATGTATATATATATATATATATATATATAAATTTTGAAAAAAAATATGGGAAATCTCCTTCCTTTTTTTCTCGCCAATGAGTCCTAATTTATAGAGATACTAATTAAAGAGATTATCCCTTTCACAGATATATAAACTATTTAACAGCTTTAACCACATATCTTCAATGGATTCTAACAAATCACATCAATAAATGTCATGTTTTCTTCGTCTTCTGCAGAGAGAGATTCTCGATCAGAAATGTACATGCATAAATGTTCATCAATCCAAATGTTTTGGAGAAAATTTCATCGTGGAATCAATATTCGTGAGTTGTTCATCAATATCTTATATGTTACAAGTAGTTGATAATTATATCTAATGTAGTTAGAAATTATACGAAGATATAATTTGTGCTACACCGTAAAGAAAAAAACCCTATGTCTCAAAAGTCCTAGACATTGATTTAAACCATTATAGTCGATAAAAAAACTAATAACAGCCCATGCGATCCTTATTTGTATTTCTTGTTAATTTTAATTATTAATATTATTTTTTAAGACAAAGCAAAGAGTAGATAACATCTATATATTTTTTTAATATTATTTAAAAAAAATATGTGATACATTCACTTTAATTTTGTAATGGTCGATCAATTTTATATCGTTATTGAATTAAAACTATTATGTAATTAATACCATTATCAATTATTTTATTTTTTATTGGTATCTTAGTTAAGTTTTTAAAAAACTAAAAAGTTAAAATATATATGAATCTTTCTGAAGCTTTTTGGGGTTCTTCTTATGAACCATTCTTACATTGATTTTTAAAGCTATTGTTGTTTTCCATAAATTAATACATGTATTCAGTTATAGATAAACAAATATATTATTTATTTTATTTAAACAACTATGGGAGTTTTATCTACAAAATATATACAGGTTTAAAAAGGTTTACTGTTTCATTTTGAAATAAAAATTAATAATTACTTAATTTTAAAGTGAGAGAGCAAATAGTTTTATATTTTCATATCTTTTTATAATGTTAAAAAGTTATTATATGCCTTTCAATGCTCAGTCCATACTATTTGGAGGGAGAGAAATGGTAGGAAACATGGTGAGGAACATCGGACACCAGAAGTTCTGTTGAAGTTTATTGACAAGGGCATAAGGAATCATATCTCTTCACTGCGAGTTAGTGGAAGTCGACGCTATGTTACGGCAATGGCGTTATGGTTTGATACCAGGGAGTAGAAGTAAAGATTTGATTTTTTTTAAGCATTCTCTTTAAAGCTTAGAACAAAATCTATAAACTGAAGCACTTATGTTGTAAAAAGGTTTTTTTTTTTTGTTTGAATAAAGTAACATTCTTCAAAAAAAGTTAAAAAGTTATTATATGTTTACAATAGAAGAAATCAAATTAAACAAAAGTATTAAAACAAATCAAATCTTAGCCTAACTAGAACAAAGAAAAAGTAGGGCTTGGCAAAAAAAAAATGCATCCAAAAATTCAAAACTAACCCAACCGATATATGTGTATCTAAACCAATCTGAACCCGAATACTGAATCGATCTTGTTTTTAGGTATCTTGGGTAATCTCCTTCTTATTTTTTCTCGCCAAAGAATGATCATTTATAGAGAAACTAATTAAGGAGATTATCTCTTTCACAGATATATAAACTATTTACCAGTTTTAAACATATATTCAATGGATCGTAACAAATCACATCAATAAAAGTCATGTTTTCGTCATCTGCTGCAGAGAGAGATTCTCGATCAGAAATGTACATGCATAAATGTTCATCAATCCAAATGTTTTGGAGAAAATTTCATCGTGGAATCATTATTCGTGAAGTTGTTCATCAATATCTTTTATGTTACAAGTAGTTGATAATTATATCTAATGTAGTTAGAAATTATACGAAGATATAATTTGTGCTACACCGTAAAGAAAAAAACCCTATGTCTCAAAAGTCCTAGACATTGATTTAAACCATTATAGTCGATAAAAAAACTAATAACAGCCCATGCGATCCTTATTTGTATTTCTTGTTAATTTTAATTATTAATATTATTTTTTAAGACAAAGCAAAGAGTAGATAACATCTATATATTTTTTTAATATGATTTAAAAAAAATATGTGATACGTTCACTTTAATTTTGTAATGGTCGATCAAGTTTATATCGTTATTGAATTAAAACTATTATGTAATTAATACCATTATCAATTATTTTATTTTTTATTGCTATCTTAGTTAAGTTTTTAAATAACTAAAAAGTTAAAATATATATGAATCTTTCTGAAGCTTTTTGGGGTTCTTCTTATGAACCATTCTTACATTGATTTTTAAAGCTATTGTTGTTTTCCATAAATTAATACATGTATTCAGTTATAGATAAACAAATATATTATTTATTTTATTTAAACAACTATGGGAGTTTTATCTACAAAATATATACAGGTTTAAAAAGGTTTACTGTTTCATTTTGAAATAAAAATTAATAATTACTTAATTTTAAAGTGAGAGAGCAAATAGTTTTATATTTTCATATCTTTTTATAATGTTAAAAAGTTATTATATGCCTTTCAATGCTCAGTCCATACTATTTGGAGGGAGAGAAATGGTAGGAAACATGGTGAGGAACATCGGACACCAGAAGTTCTGTTGAAGTTTATTGACAAGGGCATAAGGAATCATATCTCTTCACTGCGAGTTAGTGGAAGTCGACGCTATGTTACGGCAATGGCGTTATGGTTTGATACCAGGGAGTAGAAGTAAAGATTTGATTTTTTTTTTAAGCATTCTCTTTAAAGCTTAGAACAAAATCTATAAACTGAAGCACTTATGTTGTAAAAAGGTTTTTTTTTGTTTGAATAAAGTAACATTCTTCAAAAAAAGTTAAAAAGTTATTATATGTTTACAATAGAAGAAATCAAATTAAACAAAAGTATTAAAACAAATCAAATCTTAGCCTAACTAGAACAAAGAAAAAGTAGGGCTTGGCAAAAAAAAATGCATCCAAAAATTCAAAACTAACCCAACCGATATATGTGTATCTAAACCAATCTGAACCCGAATACTGAATCGATCTTGTTTTTGGGTATTTTGGGTAATCTCCTTCTTATTTTTTCTCGCCAAAGAATGATCATTTATAGAGAAACTAATTAAGGAGATTATCTCTTTCACAGATATATAAACTATTTACCAGTTTTAAACATATATTCAATGGATCGTAACAAATCACATCAATAAAGTCATGTTTTCGTCATCTGCTGCAGAGAGAGATTCTCGATCAGAAATGTACATGCATAAATGTTCATCAATCCAAATGTTTTGGAGAAAATTTCATCGTGGAATCATTATTCGTGAAGTTGTTCGTCAATATCTTTTATGTTACAAGTAGTTGATAATTATATCTAATGTAGTTAGAAATTATACGAAGATATAATTTGTGCTACACCGTAAAGAAAAAAACCCTATGTCTCAAAAGTCGTAGACATTGATTTAAACCATTATAGTCGATAAAAAACTAATAACAGCCCATGCGATCCTTATTTGTATTTCTTGTTAATTTTAATTATTAATATTATTTTTTTAAGACAAAGCAAATGGTAGATAACATCTATAAATTTTTGATAATATTATTTAAAAAATATTTATTTATGTGTTACGTTCACGTTAATGTTGAAATGGTCAATCAAGTTTATATCCTTATTGAATTAAAGTTATTATGTAATTAATACCATTATCAATTATTTTATTTTTTATTTCTATCTTATTTACGTTTTTAAATAAAAAGAATTAAAATATATATGAATCTTTCTGAAGCTTTTTGGGGTTCTTCTTATGAACCCTTTGCTTTGTCTTAAAAAATAATATATATATATATATATATATATATATATATATATATATTTAATAAGTAGTTTTTTTGTTAAACATATAATAATGTTTTAAGCTATTGTTGTTTACCATAAATTAATATATGTAGTCAGTTACAGATAAGCAAATAGATAATTTATTTTATTTAAATAATTATGGGAGTTTTATCTACAAAATATATACAGGTTTAAAAAGGTTTACTGAGTCATTTTGAAATAAAAATTAACAATTACTTAATTTCAAAGTGAGAGAGCAAATAGTTTTATTTTTTTAATATCTTTTTATAATGTTAGAGTATATGAAATTACATAAAATTTAATAAATATATTTTACAATATAAGAAATCAAATTTAACGAAAGTTTTTAAACAAATCAAATCTTAGCGTAACTAGAACAACGAAATAGTAGGCTTGGCAAAAAAAAATGCATCCGAAAATCCAAAACTAACCCGACTGATATATTTGTATCTCAACCAATCTGAACCCGAATACTGAATGGATCTTGTTTTTGGGCATCTTGGGTTATGGATTCTTCCGAACCGAACCCATACTTAAATGGATATCTATAAAACAGAAATTTTGAAATTCTAAAAAAAAACTTTCACCAAACCCAATCCAATCCCTAATATCTATCAAGTTACACTAATATATTATTGAATACCTAAAAAATTATCTATTACATAAATAGTAAACTTAGAAACTTAGTATAATATATATTTTGGTATTTGGTCAGTATAAATGTTTATGTTTTGAAAATTGCTTTGGAGATTCTATTAATAAGTTTGTTTCTAAAGTATAAACAATGCTGTTAATTTTATAAGTTTATATACTGTTTTTTCAGGTTTATTGAGTTGATAGTTTTTAATTTTAATTTGTGTATATTTCATTTTTTATATTTCTCGCTCATACAAGGCTTTGGTTTCTCATGAATCATGATATGTATGATGTTTTCACGTGTAGTTCAAGTGTAAATATCATTTGGTTATAGATGAGTCTCCTAAAGTTATTTGAGAGAATCCCAAAGTTTATCTGAGAGACAATAACATGGTTTGAGGATGCCACATATTAATTGTTTTGGAACTTTTGGAAATATATTGAGTTTAATCAAACAAAAATTAATTAATATCTTGAGAACCGATAACCTGATTAATATCCAAAACCTAAATTATTCCGGGTTTAACCGGAACTTGGACATGTAACTATACCTGAACCAAACCCAACTAAACAAACATGAACTGAACTCGACCCCCCCCCCCCCCCAAGATACTTTTAATATCCGAATGTGGGTGAAATTTATGAATTAGTATACACTAAATGCGAATGAACCCGAACCAAAACCCTAATTGGACTCCGATTGCCCAGCCCTTAGAAAAAAAAGTTAATCAGATTACAAGAAAAGTTGCAATTCAAGATGTTAAAATAAACAGTCAAATTGGTATAAATTTTTGTACCTAATATTATATGTCAAACTAAGATAATAAGTTAATTTAAAATATAATAATTTTAAAAGAAAATTTAAATAAATGAAAATGATTGATTAATTTATTTTTTGAATATTTAAACATGTGTATTGATTATTAGAAATATAATTTATTATATTAGCAATGCAACTCTATTACACTAACACTTCATTTTCATTTTTCTTTTCTTCATGAACTAATATATGTTAAATTATACAGATCGTTACAGAATATTTTTAAAAATAATCTGATGAATCAAACTAAAAATAATTAAAAGTATTTGACTTCAATATGTTGAAAAACTAAAATAAACTATGATTCAATTAAAACAGATTCATCTCAATATACCAAATAATAAAAGTTGAAATGATCTGAACTATTATGCATGAAATTGCATATTTATTTGAGATTAAAAAAACATAATCTAATTTAACACGCCATTTTATTGTATTCATACATTTGAGTAAGAAAATTCAAAAATGAACAAATAAAAAAACACTTTAACTTATTAGAATTTATATATTATATAAATATTTATATCAATTTAAGCACATAACTTATATAGTTTATGAAGTTATAACTAATGATGTTCTCTTCATGATAAAGAAGAATAAAACAAACACAAGAGAATCTGATCTTGAAACTGCTTTGGTCAAAACAGAGAAAGGATTCCAAGTATTAAGGGAAAGGAGAGCATACTTTGATTTTGAATCTGGTATTGGGGACAACAGTGCACTCAAGGCGATTCTGGTAAAAAAAATCCACTCGTTCTGTGGCCGCTCTCGACATTCATAAAAAAATTTCAATCCATATCCCAAACTAATAAAAATGAAAACTCTCCTTGAGAAAAACAGAAAAACAAACAATTACAAAACATGGTTTCTCTGCACCGAACCAAGAAGGAAACAAGATTGGAGAAGAAAGAAAACTGGGACCGTCCCTCTCAAAAGATTGATTCTTTCTTTGTGATCTTAAGAGGGGGTCCAGCTTTGAACGATAAAAGAAAAGATCAAAGATCAGACCTTATCTTTTGGTTGGATGGTTTCTGGACAAGCAATGATGATTTTTTTGACGGTGGATATAAGCTGGGATCGTTTTGGTCAAGCTCGTCAAACGAGTTCCACAGAGACTACCTACAACTGTACTAAACAAAGAGTTGGGCTTGATATTAGACATACCCGTTGAATGTTTTTTTCTGTTTGAATCGGTTGGGTTTGTAAAATTGAATTTAGTTTTTTTTTTCTTTTTTATCTGAGTTAATTTGGTTTTGTTTACACAAAAATTAATTTTGTCTTTATGTTTTCAGCAGATGTAATGAATTAACTAGGTCACACATGTTGGGATCGAAAATGGTCACGACGAAATTATGAATTGATACTCATTTGAAAAACATGTCAAGCAGTGGCGGATCTACTAAGGGCAATAGGGTGTCATGTGACACACCTTAAATCTCTATAAATTTTTATTACGTGTATAATTTCATAAAAAATCTTCGGCATATGTGGCGAAACTCATATCTTGACCCGTATAAATCTGAATTTGACCCCACTCTGACCTAATATTTTGTAATAAAATTTTTTACACTCCATAAAATAATTTTTGGATCCGTCACTGATGTCAAACATTTTGTTTTGCGCATTAGCAAAAATTGTCTCTAAAATTCTAAAACAATAATCAAATTAATATATTTTTATTTTTAATTTTATCTCCAATTCTATTAATCATTTATTCTATTGGAAATTAAAGTAAAAAAAAAAATAAGTTGGAGATGTGATGTATTTTTAAATATAAAAAAAATTGAGCAATGAAAATTTGATTATTTTTTAAATTTA
Source organism: Hirschfeldia incana (assembly GCA_026261945.1). Lineage (NCBI taxonomy): Eukaryota > Viridiplantae > Streptophyta > Magnoliopsida > Brassicales > Brassicaceae > Hirschfeldia > Hirschfeldia incana. The sequence continues at coordinate 9,608,730 of JABCMI010000003.1, read as the reverse complement.
AATATTCGAAACCCACCCCATATAACCAAACCCGAACAAAAATATCCGAACCCGATCCAAAATATAGAAATAGCCGAATGAATATTATATCCTTATATCGAAATACCTGAAAATCTGAATAACTCGATCCGAACCGGTTCGAACGTCCACCCCTAATCCTCAATATATATTACTGAATGATATCAATCTTTGATGTTATAAAACAAAGCAAAGTTTTTAGAAAGTATGAAGTTTTGAGCTTTGCAGATTAACCTTCTCTCGGTTTATGTTTCAACTTAAGGAAAGCCGAATAAATGGATTGAAGTTATTTGGAATTTTTCACATCCAAAGGAAGAGATTGGAAATTGAAGGAGCAGAGGCTCGAAGGAGAGTATTGATCTAAAATTCATCTCAAAATTCATTGAAAAAGTGATTTCTGATTGTGAAAGAGGAGGAAACAGAAAAGATTGAGAGAACAGATCCTTTTCGGTGGTCTAAGGTTGACGGTGTTGATGGCTCTAGGTTCACGGCGTCAGCAACTATTGCTCGGAGCATGGAAGACACGTGTTAGCACGTATAGTAAGTAGAAGAAGCTGCTAGGGATTTCTAGATTTTAGGCTTTTATCTCTGTTGGATTCTAATTAAGGGTGTCAAAATAGGTCATGATCCATGGATTGACCCAACCCAAATTGATTTATTAACCCAAATGAACTGTTTATTTGTGATTTAATGGGTTAATGGATTATCAGGTTAATGGATTAACATGTTGATAGGTTAACAAATTGATGAGTTAACAGGTTAAATATGTCTATTGGATTGAATCAAATTTGATCCATTTAATTTAATTAAATTTTTTTAAAATACTGTGATTAAAAAAAAAATTTCACACTAAAATCCCAAAACAGCAAAAATGTGTTTTCATGCCAAAATCTCAAAAACGTGTTTTCATGCTAAAACCAAAAAACACATTTCCCGCAAAAAGCACAAAACGCGTTTTCCCGACGAGTTTTCCCGCCAAAACCGAGAAATCTCGTTTTCCCGCCAAAGTCGAAAAATCTCATTTTTTCGCCAAAATCGAGAAATCTCGTTTTCCCGCCAAAATTGAGAAATCTTATTTTCCCGCCAAAATGCAAAAACGCATTTTCCCGCCAAAACCAAAAAACACATTTCCCGCAAAAACTGCAAAAACGTGTTTTCCCGCCAAAACCAAGAAATCTCGTTTTCCCGCCAAAATCGAAAAAACTTGTTTTTTCGCCAAAATGGAAAAATCTCATTTTGCCGCAAAATTTGAGAAATCTTATTTTCCTGTCAAAATGCAAAAACGCATTTTTCTGCCAAAACCGAAAAATTTTGTCTTCTTGTCGAAACTGAAAAACATATTTTTCCGCTAAAACCGGAAAATATCGTTTTCCCGCCAAAACCACAAAAACACGTTTTCCCCCCAAAACCAGAAAATCTTGTTTTCCTGTCGAAATCGAAAAACGTTATTCCGCTAAAACCGAAAAATATTGTTTTCCGCCAAAATCACAAAGCGTGTTTTCCCGTCAAAACCGAAAATTTTCCCCGCCAAAATCGTAAAATATGTTTTCTCTCCTTAAAACCGAAAATTATATTTCCCACCAAAATCGAAAAATCTCATTGTTGCAAAAACCGATAAATCTTATTTTTTCGCGAAAATAAAAAATTTCATTTTTCCACTTAACAAAAAAAGATCTTATACACTACAAATAATAAATATGTTGGATTGATGGGTCAACCATTAACTTATCTGACCCTTTTAATTTAATGGATCATGGGTTGACCCATGATCCGTTAACAGTCTACCCATTTGGGTTATGGATTAGGTTGACCTATTTGACTCATTTTGACATCCCTAATTATAATCATTATGTTTTCTTCTAATGGACCCATGTAATCTGGATTATTGTAAAAGTCATGTGTGTTCTTTCATTCTTTGTTGGCAAAAAAAAAAAAAGATTTTGCTTGTTTGAAAAAAATCTTGTGTGGTGCTACTCCTTTTATTTAATTTTTTTATTTTAAGGTTTTTTATCACAAAAATTAAGAGATTTTTTTAACAAACTAACATAAACATTTAGGAAAGAGATAATTACACTGAGTGAAACCAATGTAAAAAGAACTAAAAAATGCATATTACAGTAACTTATTTAATCTATATATACCATTATTTGCGAAGTAATTTTTCGCAATGAAACTCTCAAATTGAGAGTTAGAGCGGTTAATATTTATACTACTTTTAATGAATTATTAATTATTTTAATATATAATTAACCATATATTAAAAAAAATTAATAACTTCATAATTATCATTATACAAAATATTTAATATTTTTTTATAAAGTCTTTATTGACCTTAATGAATTTTTAAATTAATTAAATATAGTTAAAACGAATTTTACTGATTTATTTATTATTAATATTATATAAAATAGCTTATATTCCAAATAATAATCTTACATAATTTTTTTTAAAAAAAAATATAATAATATATAAATATATTTTTGTATATATGTTTTCAAGTTTATTTTATGCAATACAAAGTATTTATGTTATAGAAAACTTTGTATATATAAGGAATTTTTTTTAATTTATTATTAAATATTTTGAATGTATAAGCAGTAATTTATTATCATAATATTTCAATTTAATCAAATAACAATTTGTAAATATTTGTAAAATTATTTAGCCCGCAACAGAGCTGTCACGTTGAAAGTTAGAGCGGTTAATATCTAAATTACCATTAATGAATAACTCATTCTTTTGTTATAAAGTAATTATTGACTTTAATGAATTTTTATATTAATTAAATATAGTTAAAACGAATTTTACTGATTTATTTATTATTAATATTATATAAAATAGCTTATATTGTGATATCCAAATAATAATCTTGCATATTTAAAAACAAAATATATAATAATATATAAATATAGTTTTGTGTGTATATATATTTTTTTCAAGTTTATTTTATGTAATACAAAGTATTTATGTTATACAAAACTTTGTATATATACGGAATATTTTTTAATTTATTATTAAATATTTAACAGTAATTTATTATCATAGTATTTCAATTTAATCAATTATCAATTTATAATTTTTTAAAAATAATTTAGCCCGCATAAGCGGACAAACACCTAGCTTCTATATATATATACATAGGAATGATTTTAACACACCCTTGAAACAATTTATGTACTTACAAAATAAAAAAAATATCACCGTCTTCTTTCTCTTCAGTATATAATATTTTGGTGGATATATATATATATATATATATATATATATATATATATGAAATTTTCCATCTTTTTCTGTTTATCCAAAAGATAATTTTATCTATTATTATGAATATGTATTCTTATAGTAATTGGAATGCCCATACAACTCACGTCCAACTTGTAATTTGTTACACACACGCATATATTAGCAATAAACTGAACAACATATGTTACACGTGAATGAGAAAATCTATAAAATAATATAAGAGAAAAAAATTATTACAAACAAATTTTGAAAACGAATAAGGTTTTGTGTAAAATTAACCAAGAAAGTTGGTAAACATAGACATGGGAACCAAACAAAGCCCTTTTTGCTTCAAGTCTACTGATAATCTACCTTGGTTTTGTACTGCACTCTCTTCTTTCACCTATGTAAGATTACCGCATGGTAAGACTGTGAGATATCAAAAATAATATGTATAAATCAACTACACAAAGTTCAATTACAGTTAAACGTGTTTCTTACATTGTTTGTGTTTTCACCCACTACACCACCTCCGCGTCTCGTGTTGTCGTTCAATGAGTTCATCATGCTACAGACCTATAAAACGAAAACAATTCATAATTTGTTAGTAGTTGATACAATTTAATTATTTATGACTAAATTAATCAAGATACATTTGACTTGTTAAAGCTGATTATTATATTCATCTATGTCAAACAGGAAATTAAAAATGGCACGGATTGTTTAATCAAATTTTAGAGTATTTCAATTATGAGTCAAAACCAAAAGATTCTAATTAACTGCTAGCCTCTCTTGGCAATATGAAAAATGTAATGCTTGCCTCTCATTGGCGTCTGTCTAACCTTAACGATGTCTTATAAAATATAGGGGATATGATCAGCATATGATTAATATGTTATATATATAAGAATCTTGACGTATTTACTTCAATATTACCAAACTCGACTGTTTTCTGCAAAATTAAGAGGAAATAAATCTATAACAACGTTCTAAGACTAGTATAACCAAAATGACCCAAACAAAGAAGAAAATACCTTCATTGTTTAGTTAAAATGCTTTACAAAAACGAGAGAGAGAGAGAGAGAGAGAGAGAGAGAGAGAGAGAGAGAGAGAGAGAGAGAGAGAGAGAGAGAGAGAGAGAGAGAGAGAGAGAGAGAGAGAGAGAGAGAGAGAGAGAGAGAGAGAGAGAGAGAGAGAGAGAGAGAGAGAGAGAGAGAGAGAGAGAGAGAGAGAGAGGGAGAGAGGGAGAGAGGGTGAGAGAGAGAGAGAGAGAGAGAGAGAGAGAGAGAGAGAGAGAGAGAGAGAGAGAGAGAGAGAGAGAGAGAGAGAGAGAGAGAGAGAGAGAGAGAGAGAGAGAGAGAGAGACTCTTACGTTAGGGCTGCGTGAGGGAGAAGAGGCAGTATCTTCAAGATCATGATGACGACCAAAAGGAATCTCTCTATTTCGTGTTCTCTTAGTGTTGAATTTGTTGAAAGAATTAGATCCTTCTTGTTTAGAAACGTGGAGGGTCTTCTTAGTCGCTACGAAAGACATTGCATCGGAGACGGAGGAAGAGCTGAACTCTCCGACATCCACAATACTTGAAGAAGACTCAAAGAAATCTTCGAAATACATTGTCCAGCTACTTTCTTCTGGAGTTTGGTAGCTTGAAATCGTTGTCGTTTCATGCTTGCTCGTTATGAGCGCTTTGTTCATTGAACTCTCCATGAAGAATTTAGATGAGAAAAATAAAGAGACCTTTTTGGTTTGTTATTTGGTAGTGACAGATGAAACATGCGTGAGGGTTAATTATATAAACAGCAGAGGTTTTGATAAATATAATTTTTAAATCATAAAACAGTTTGTAATGATTAAATCAAATTTATAAATATAGTCCCGAAAATATAAATGTTAGTCTTAAATTTTTTATTTTGCTGTCAATGATGGAATGTTGGTTTGGAATCTTGGTTTGTGGGGTCGCTTTATCTGTTTTTCTCTATTTGGTTGGAATACAAGTTCGTTTGAAATTTTCAAAGTTCAAACCAAAAAAATATTGTTTACGTCTTATAATTTAAACACGAATACGCATTTAAAAACATAAAAATATTAAACCCAAGGTCAAGGTATTGTATTGTATTGAATTAAACAAATTGCTAATATTTGAATTATTAAAATTGTTACATCAACATACTAGAAATGTTGTTTAGTAATTTTTTTGAAATTTAATGTAATGAGCATATTTAAATAAAAAAATAAAATGAGCATATGATGTATTATACTTCCAAAAATGTGATGATTTATACTGTGACCAGAAGATATTGTGTATCGTAGAATGTTAGATTGAATCGTTTGACAGTATTTTTTCCATTTCTTTCAGTTGTCTACAATTGTCTACTGAGTAGTAAAACGAAATGGATTTAAAAAAATAGAACCTTATTTCTTCAACCAGTATGCAAGATGTTATAATAAATAGACTATATATTTATAAGTGAAGATGCTCAGCTTTAGGTTCTAAGTTTTTGGACTATATTCTCCCTTGAACAACTCTATGATTACTTTATCATCTTCATCGAATAATTGTTTGGTGCATTATCTCTATAGCTATATTATATATATTAGGGAAATTAGGCACAATATACAATATATATATATATATATATATATATATATATATATATATATATATATATATATATATATATATATATATATATATATATTACGGAGGTATTTACATAGCGAAGTTGGCATTTGTATGTGACGGGTTGTGTCACATTTTCCTCCATATAAATATAAAAGGTGGAAATGATGTAGTTTAAAACGACATGTAACAACTATAAAGTCTCATGTCAATATATTTAAATCTAACCACACTTGACAAACAAATTCGAGCTATGAATCGATGTATTACACTCTTAAGTTTTACAACATCAGATTTAAATTGTAGAGAATTTCGGAATACTCCTTTAAATTTTAAATTGCAGTAGCGCAAACATATCACACTCGCTCTTTTACTAAAATAAAGATTTCTAGTTCTTTCTTTTTTTCTGATTCACCAAGATAGGTTTTGAAGTGTTTCAATGCCTTTTTACTAGTTATATAGATTTAAACTTTCAACAAAAATAATTAAAAATAATTGAAATTGTTGCTATTGGTTAGAGTAATAGAAAATTACACAATAATATGAAAGAGCTTATAATTTAATATTTTTAATATTCTCAATTTATAATATAAGTTTTTACATAAATACGGAATTAAAAATCTTTTAAATGTTATAAGATATATATAACAATTTTTTTTAAAAATGATTGGAAAGGTTGTATGAGTAGATATAGTTATTAATATCCAATAACTATAGAGGTGCGTACAATGTTAAAATATTTTTTAAACTTATTATTACCTTAGTTTTCTTAATAAATTTTTAAAATAAAATTTACATTTCAAAATAAGTATCATTTTATAATTTTATTACAACATTTATTAACATAATTTTCTAGTTTATTTTCTATTGTTTGAAATATGATTATATTTACAAGCAATAATATTTTTATTCTGAAAATAGAAAAATTAAATGTTTTCTAAATTTGTGTGTATAAATTTTAAAGGAAAATTATAATATAACAGAGTAAATAAAAGTAATATTTAGATGGATACAATTAAATTTATTGTTAACTCTCTGCAAATATTTAGTCTCTTATACATGAGAATGGTTTTAGTTGCCAAGTTTAAACTGTATTTTGCAATATTTTCACTCTTTTTTACTTCTTCTGTATCATTTTAAGTGGATTAAAAAATACAATTTTTATGTATATTATCTTGATTATATAGAAATATCACTAAATAAATGTATTTTAACCAATAAAAAATATAGTATTTTATAACTGATTACAAATTTTAAGTGACATTAATCTTTTTTAGAAAAATGAAAACTTCAGTCATTTTGAAACAAATATAAATCCTTTAAAACCACTTAAATTGATATGGAAGGATTATTAAGTATCTGTTAAAAACACATAGCTCACAATTTTTTTTTTAAATCGGATATCTGATCAACTATGACTTTTATACATATATATATATGTATATGTAAAATTAAGTATAACATTTTAGATATATAATTTAATATAAATATTATTTTAACAAATAACTTGATTAGTTTTATTTATGAAATTACTTATATAAGTATCAAATTAAGAAATGAATATATAATCTTCATATAAATAAAATTCTTGTAAAATTTTATGTTTAATAAGAACATTTATTAATTTTAAAAATTTATGAAACATATAGTTTCACTAATGTTTATTTTATGTTCTATATTATGTTTAAAATATTTTTTGATGACAAACTTGTATATTTTTCGAAGTTTATTTTTATTGAACAAAATGGATAATATATTTATAAATACCTGTCAATTTTCTGGATGTTTGAAAAATTAGTTATCTGTATTTTCCAAAACAAAACAAATAAAAAATTATATATTTATAAAATACGAAATAAATCTCAAATATTAAAAATTATGGTAATGGTAGTATTTGATTCGAACCACCCCTAGATCTAGTTGTCAGGGCTACCTGATAGTTAGTGTCTTTATGGTTTTTTCTGTCCATAAATTTTCAAAACAAATACACAATTAAATTGTCTTAAAAATATTTGTGATAAATAATAACACATTCAAGTTTGAATTAGTGTGTATCGATCATCACAAGAGTGAAAATAAAATCATATAATTCAGAAAAAAATGAACACTAAAATTACTAGAGGATTAGGTTATTTATTAAGGTTGTATACCAAAGAAGTTTTAGAATTTGTCAACTTCCAGTTTAATAATCTTATAGCATTGACTTCGTAAAACTCCTTGACATACGTCAATAGAAGATCTTGGGAAGATTTTATTTCATTTAAAAATTAATTTATTTTATTATTGAGTGCCGAACTTAGGGATTAATTATACTAATATATAGTTATATATGTCCTTTCTTTTCTTGGTTTCTTTTTGACAGCGAATGTCTACTTTCCTTGATTTTTAATTTTTATTTCGACAGTTTATATAGTATATGGTAATTACGTATTGAAACTATATTACAATACTAGTTTTACACGATTATTAACGTGTCACCGGCCAATGGCAAGTTAGGATTTATACTTTAATACTGAATTTACTATACATTAGTTATATTAGATACTTTAACTACAAATGATTTATATATTATGTAAATGTACACAAAGTATATGTAAGCAATATGATGTTATGGACGAATTTAAAAATGATGATCTGATCTGTATTAGTAAAACATAAAAAAAAAATTAAAATTTACTGCTCTAAACCTTAAGTTCAGTAACTTATCATTAATTAAATTATTTTATATGCAAAATAGTTATCTTTTTCATCAACAACGTATTATGTGTCTGAATGCCTTTTAACTACTTCTCTTAATACGTTTTTTTTTTCTTCTCAAACGACTTTTTTATTTATTCAAATTTGAGGTTGTTTAGGAAAATAGATCGGAACAAAATAACCAATGTACTACAAGCTTCTATGAAAAAATCTTGCTATTTTCTCCCTTTTCTAATATGTTTTTTTATCGCATTTGAAGGTTTATGATAATAAAGCTAATATGTATAGTATCAATAAACTAAATTTTTCAGATAAAATCTACGTGGCACCGGAAGAATTAGTGGGTTCCAAATAAAGCTACAGAATAACTAAGTGGAGGTCAAAGGAATATTACTTTGTACTTAAGAACACCAGGTCAATGTATTTTTTCGATTAAACAAAGTTTCCTGCGTCATATGGTTATACTTATGGTTATATATGGTTAAATAAAGGTCAGAGTCTCGTGAAAAGAAAAATTGTAGCAGAAACTATAACCATCAATATTTGAAAGTAAAAAATAATTTCAAAGCTTGATTAGTGTAGAAAATATAAAGATGCAACCGATATATCAAAAATCATACGCAAAATTTGGGTTCAGAACAGCGTGAGTGAAGAGGAAAAATGTATAAGAGAAATGAAGGGCAAGTAAAAATAAATTTCAAAGTTTGATTTGTGTAGAAAAAATAAAGATGTAAACGATATATCAAAAAGCATACACGAAATTTGGGTTGAGAACAACGCGAGTAAAGAGGAAAAAGGTACAAGAGAAATGAAGGGCAGGTACTTTGGTATCAGCCCACACAAGCGTAGTCTAGTGATCCGGTGGATGTGCAAACTTCCAGATTTGAAATTTACTATTTTAGATAAGTTCGTTTATAAGTTCAGACATCATGAGCATCTAATTCCACTGCAAACAATCAGATTTGTCTAATACTCATGGACAAATCCTCATAATTAGTCGGTTGAACCTCGATTTGCCGAACGACTATCCAAAATAATACTTTGGCATTAACGATTCAATTTTTTAATAAAATTTAGACAATGATAACAAATGCATAAGCGGTAAAACTGAGCCGGTGTGCATAAAATGTTCTCCTTCCACTCACTTATTCTTTTATTTGTTTTATAATTTAAAAATTGTATTTATGTTTCCATTTATCTTGCTAAATTTGACTATACATATCAATTGGATTAATAAACCATTAATCAAAATACATTAATTATTCTCTTCAATAAATAATCAGTTCACTCAAAAAATGACATAAAATTCTATTATATTTTGAATCTAGATCCGCTGCTTGATATATGTTATTCACTTTGACAATATTTTAATTGCATTTAGACATGGTATTTTACCCGGATCCGAAATCCGAACTCAAACTGAAAAAAAAAAACTAAACCAGAAACCGAAACAAAGTATGAATATTTGAACAGATTTTGTTATGAGTATGTTCAGATATCCAAACCCGAAACACAACCCGAAAATTTCCAAACCTATATAACCCTAAATCAAAATATATTATTCCCCCGATCATTATAGTCATATTTTTTGCAGATTTAATGGGATTCTACATGTTTATCATTTTGGGCCATGTCAACCTCCATTGCGAAGAAGTCATTTGTGTCATTTCTGCCGTTTGAGCCTCTGAAGAGAGTGACATATTTTCTAGAAAGTGTAGAAGGAAATGGGGTTGGAGCTACGATGAAGGCGATTCCATGGTTTGGGAGTATATCGCAAAGATGAGAGGTTTTAGAGAAGGAAGCCATCGTAGGTGAGATAGTTGTAGGACTGAATCCATTGTAGGTGATCTGAGAAGAAGAGCTCATAATTTTTCGTAAAAGAAGGAAAAAGAAAAGACTGTTGAAGTAGTTCATTTATTTTCATTATATTCTGAATAACCAAAAAAAAAATAATTAGCTATATGGAAATCCACTGTACCACTTTCTTAAATCCCTTATAGACAGAGGTATTGGTCTGAAATGTATATACATATATATAATTCTTTATATACATGTGTATAAAGAATTATACACATATATCGTAAAGTTATTATATTTCATTGTAATTATACCAAAATTTTGTATGCTCATGAATTTCGATAAAAGTATTACTAGGTCTATTTCATTAATTACATAATATGACAGAACAATTAACAAGAATATTAATACTAAATTAATTTTATCTATAAATTTTTCAAAAATATCTATAAATTTGAATTTTATTTTAGGTTAAAACAAAATATGTTTAGAAAATATCTAACAAAATCCTATTGAAATTTTTAAATATTTTTATTAAATAATGAATTAATTAAGTTCATAATTAAGTAATATAATATTAGTATAAATTTATATTAATAAAATTTTATTATAGACCAATAAAATAAAATAAATGTAATTTACAAATTTATAACTATACTCTGTATTATATTAAAATAGAAGTATTATATAAATTAAATATGATAAAATTATATTAAATTGGTAAATTAACCTATTTTTTTAAATGCTTTCATTTAAATAAATAATCATCTTCAATTAAAGCGGGTTCAAATTTGTTAACCATGTCATATTTTGTACAAAAAAAGTTATTAACATTTTATTTCTACAGCTATATATTTACAAAATTCATATACTGAAGAATGTTTTTTATTTGATTATTTCAAATTATGAAAACTCAAAAATGTAATAACAATTAATAAAAAGATAAAATGTAAAAAAATATGTATATTATTAAATTAGTAAGCTAAAAAAATAAGATTAAAAAGTTATACAATACATATCACTAAGATATAAATCATATATTTAAGTTTTATGATAATATCAGAATTAAACATTTACAAAATCAAAAATATACCTGCACATCCATAGTTAAAGATTATAAAAGTAAGCAACTTTATTTTATGATGAAGTATTGATATTTTATATTAAATTTGTTTTTCAAATATTTTATTTTCTTGGCCTAATTATATATATATATAATGACAAATAATTAGGTATATAAACGTGGATATGTTAAATTAGGTGAATGGAGTAACTAGAGATGGAAACTGAGGATATGTACCGTGCGCCTGGCCCAATACGTTTGGAGCGGGGAGGGATTGGTCAACACTTTCCAGGATCGCAGCTTGTGGCGGGCCGGCCTGCCAAAACTTATGTAAAAAACGGGGCGGGTTTGGTCAACACTTTCTTGGACTGGGATCGGTGGGCGGCCGACCCACTAGAGATCTGCATTGTTTCTTCATTTTGTTCCTCACCTGCTAAAAGTCGAAGAGACAGTGAGTCACGAGGCAATTTTGCCACCATTCTTCACCGATCTCCACCGGAAAAAGCCAACAAAGCTTCAGCGACAATGGCGAATCCAGATGCAACAATGTGAAGATGTATATTCTGAAGGAGTTCGTGAAGTACTACAGGAGATAGTACATGTGTGTTTCATGAAGATGGGCTGAGTTGGAGTTCGTGTTTTGTGATGTTGGTTGGCTTGTTAAGCTTGGAAAAGAGGTAATATATTTATTAGGAAGTTTACATTAAGTGTAAACGCTATTACTTAAGAGGAAAAGGCAAGAGAGTTATTCTTTAGAAGAAAAAGAAAAGTTGCTTAAGTTGCTTTTGGAAGAACTTGGAGGACAAGTTCTGGCTATCTATATAAGGAGGACGTGCCTCTATGGAGAAAGGTGTTTCTGCTAAAAGAAAGAAGAGTCGAGAGATCGTTTGGTGTGTGCTTGTGTGATCAAGCCTTTGCTATCATTGTTCTGCGTTAGGTGCTGGCGTAGTTGGTGAAGTACTTTCGTGAAGTGGGAAGATTGAAGCCTAGACTCAGGGGGAGTTTAGCTCGAGGTTTGGAGGATCCAGATAAACAGAAGTCTAGACTATAGGGTTGGTTTTAGCTTAGGATTCAGACTAATCCTAAATGATTCTTGTAATAGAAAAGATTGGTGTAAGACTTTCTTGTTCTAGTGAATTCGAAAAGAGAAACTCGTGTCTTTTACTTTCTGCAATTATTTCTCTGCCCTCACTACATTAACACAATGCTTACGTCCTTCCTTTCTTATCTGTTTCGAGCTTCATCGACACAAGCAGAAGTCCTTTGGCGTTTGGTTCTTCGATCTTCTTCTTCTTCAATCTTCTTCTTCATTGGTCTTCTACTATCTGCGGATAGACTATGCATGTACAAATGAGCTTCACCGACAGAGGAGCTTCAGTTCTTCTGTTCTTCTTCAGTCTTCACTGATATCATCACCAACCTCGTTCGGCAAATATGGGGGTTAGTGTGAGGAATGTTTGAGGATTTAGTGTGATGAATTAGTGTGAGGATCTAATACTCACAAACACTTCATGCGATATAGCTTCTGTGATGAATTATTGTTTATCACAGATTGTTTGTCAATTGTCACTTGCTTCTTTGTTCAACAGAATGATGGTTTTACATTAAAGGGTTGTTTGTTTCACCATTTTTCATCTTCATCTAGACGATTCATTTGTATGATCTATCCAAATGATCCATTTAGACTTTTGTGACTGTTTTTTTTGTTCATCCAGATAACTCATCTAGATGAATCATCTAAATGGATCATATGTTTGTTTCTTTATTTTCATTTCCATCCAAATGAGTTTAGTAATCAAATTACCAAAATACTCTTGTTTTGGTTTAATCATATGTTTGATATTAACTTTAACTATATTACATTAAATTATTTAGTATAATATATTTAAAGTAGTATTATTTCAAAATTAACAAGTTTTTTAGCGGAGATCCTTCCAGAGAAAGTTACATTTTGTTGGTTGCTCTATTCTGGTTTGGTTACCCATGCTACCTCAAATTTGAATAATATAACGGCTTTTGACTTAAAAACGGGTTTTTAGCGGTCTGGGCGAGAAACAAGAATTTTTTGGTTTTAGCGAGAAAACATTTTTTTTTGGTCTTGGCGGAAAATGAGTTTTTTTTTGTTCTTGCGGGAAAACGAGATTTTACGGTTTTTGCGAGAAAACGAGATTTTCCGTTTTTTGCAAGAAAATGCGATTTTGGTGGGAAAACATGTTTTTGGGGTTTTAACAAGAAAATACGTTTTTGGCAGGAAAACAAGTTTTTGTGGTTTTGGCAGGAAACACGTTTTTGCGGTTTTTCACGGGAAACCAAGATCTTTTAGTTTTGGCAAGAAAATGAGATTTTCAATTTTGGCGAGAAAATGAGATTTTGCAATTTTGGCAGGAAAACGCGTCTCTGTGGTTTTGGCGGAAAAACACGTTTTTTACGATTTTGGCAAGAAAACAATTTTCGAATTTGGCGACAAAAAGAGATTTTGCAATTTTGGCGGAAAAACGCGTTTCTGTGGTTTTGGTGGGAAATCGCGTTTTTGCGGTTTTCACGGGAAGACAATTTTTTTTTTGGTTTTGGCCGGCTAGTGAGAAAATGAGATTTTGCAATTTCGGCAGAAAAACATGTTTTTTGCGGTTTTGGCGGGAAACATATTTTTAGGTTTTTGCGAGAAACGAGATATTGTGCTTTTGATGGGAAAACGCGTTTTTGCGGTTTGGCGGAAAATGTATTTTTCAATTTTTGGCGGGAAATTACGTTTTTCTTGTTTTGGCGGGAAAACACCTTTTGCCATTTTGGCGAAAAACACGTTTTTGCAACTTTGGCGGAAAATACGTTTTTGCGACTTTGGCATAAAAACATGTTTTTGTGTGTTTGGCGTGAAAAATAGTTTTTAGGTTTTCGCGCAAAAACATTTTTTGTGATTTTGTTAATTTTCATGTGTGAGAAAAAATTATTATGTTTAGATTTGTAATTTGTGAATTACAGAAAAGACATAATAGATATTATATCATTTTTAATGAACCATCTCCATCCAGATGATCCAAATGAACTTTAAAATTAAGCATAAATTTCGACTAATCCATCTAAATGAGTTAGATTTTTAGTGTCTAAACAAACAAAATTCTCATCTTCATTTAGATACTCATCCAAATGGAGAAACTAACAGGCCCTAACTATCACTTATATTTGAATTTTCTGCAAGTGATACTTGTGTAAACTGATTATTAAGTGTACCATAACCTGCATTCTGCAGTATTGACTTTGAATCATTATGATATATAATTTTAACTTATGTCAAATGACATTGTTATAGATGTATGTGAACATGAGCATTCTTTTTGAGATATTGTTCTTATAAACTTTCTTTTACATTGTTGCAATTTTTTTTAAACTTGATGCTGCATAATTTTATTTCACTTGCTCTCATAAAATTTCTCACGGGCTCTTGTAGCTATACCGAAAATAACAATTGCTGAAAATGCTGGTGACAAAAGTCGATTCTGTTATAGGTAGGGGAGATGGAAGAGAGAAGAATCTATAAAGCATTCAAGGTGAAGCAAGAGGTTCTGCTTTCTACAACAGAAGCAGCTGAGATGATACTATTAGTGGATGAGATCATTACATATGCGCCTAGGAGGAGAGAAGACAGGACGTGATGACACTACACGCTGTCCTACAGGCCCACCCGCAAAGCCTAAGGAACAATTAGAATTTGTAAAATAAAATATAATGAAGCTTACATCTAATGCAACCATTCATTCTCTATTTCAAATAAAACCATTTCTCAGTTATTTAGATTCAATAGACGAAGCATAGGGAAATTACATGTTCGAAGGACCATCAGACCATGTATATCAAGCCCTTCAAGTTTCTCTTTTAGGTTTGATCTTACATAATACGGCAACAAAGGTATGTGCTTTCACAGTGTTTGTGTGACACATGTCACCTCCTATCTGGAGAACAGTGTGCCACCAACAATATCTCGTATAATAAAAGTTCATGTACCCAATTACATTCTCCCAAAGCCCAAAATAAAATCTGATTGAAAATCCAATAGCATCAATTTGTCCAAAATATGGTATACTCGTCTGTTTCACCTGAAATGGGAAAGAAAGAGGGGTGGGTAATAGGGGAGTCACTCAGTGAGATATGGGATGCCACCCCAAAATCCGTGAATCTGGACATGACACTCTGAATAAATATAATTTAAAATTAACATGTAACAAACACGACACCTAAAATGTCCAAGATCAAACAATGGTCCTAGCGACCCGCCTATTCACAGGCCAAAAACACCACCGAATATATGCTCGGGAACACACGCCCAGAGACGATTTATCAACCAACGGCTACAATCAACCGGTCGACTAAAGCTAACCGTAACTAACACAAAATCCGACCTACAAATACAACTCTTTGTACCCGGCAAAATCCCAAACACAATCATCATAAATAAATATTATAAAATTAATACTATAATATATCAATTTTAAATGAAACAATCAAAGTTGAACCATCTAGATTCCTATATCCGGTTTAAGCAAGAAACCTAAAAACTAAACAAACAAGGAACATATTAGAAATAAATTATACTTATTCAAGGTCCTAAGCCGTGTACGAGAAATTCGGGAATAGACCATCACCTTAGCCAAAATCGGAGATTGATCAGAAATGGATAAAAGAACCCTCGGAAACGGATGTCTCGGGCAACCAGACTAAGCTTAGCATGGATTACTTATCAAATAATTCACACATAAAGTGTCATGTTTGCTCCTGCGCATGGCATGATACGATCAAGCTTTATTAATAAGCAATGAAGGTGGCTTGTATCACAAGTAACAAGGTTGAACACTTAGCTACACGGCTTTTGGATCAAGAGTGATGATGGTGGTTGGATCGAACTCCGGTGATCATGGCACGAGTCTCCGGTGACATGGTCTGCTCCTCCTATGGCTTGAGGTTGACGACGGTGGTGGTTTGGTGTTAAACGCCACATCTCCAGCCTAGATCATGTCTCCCCCACATCTCACGGTAGATCACGGCCATGACGAGAGATGATATAGGCTCCGGCGCGACAAGGATCTCAGAATCTAATCTGGTGAGATGGTCATGACAGTGGTGATGCTCTGATGATGACTAAGACGAACAGTGGTGTTGTGCTGGTAACAGCAATGATAACGGCATGCCTCTCTGGTGGGCTGTGATGACTCAAGGCGTTGAGCCGTGGTGGTTGGTGGTGCCAATGAATCTCCAAGCTAATACAGCAGAGGGGTGACATGGAGATCGATAGGGAAGGAGGAGATCTATCTCTCTAAGATGACATTGACGGCAGCTAATAGGGAGAAGAGAAGAGGATGCTACGTACACTTATATACTTAGGTATATGATCATTCAATTAAGTTATTGAACCAACCCACCGGTTTAAATCATTATTGGGTCCAAAAAATAAATAAATAAACCATCCCTTGGTCATGGGTCGTTACAGTTTGTTTTTGATCCTTTAATAGGTCAAATGATATACAGATTGAAATAGAAATAATTTTTTAAATTTCGGTCTTTGCGTGCCAATTTTGTAGTATATGTTGTATAAGAAACCAATTACCTGACATACATATTTGTCAATTGGTCAACATCTGAGACTGGGGATTCGTGCTTTAATGGGGTTCCAAAAGATTTAGGAGTAGAGATTGTGGTCAGAGAACACAGAACCTTGTGAAGCTGTGGTGCGCAGCGTATGGTAAGAGAAAAATATCAGCTGCAGGGTCAAACACCAACGTCTCTAACCTATCAGCACTCTGTCTGGATGTTTATTCCGGATGGTAAAAACAATAGCCACCCTCCTAACAACAAAGGATGTGGAGATGATGACGATTCTGTGTGATTTGTAAACAGATCTGGTATTGTATGTCGGTAGTGGAGCGGAACATGTCGCAATGTACCATTTCTTGTGAAGATCCCCTTTCACCATTGGAAAGACAGCATATCTTGCAGATGGTATAACAGAGAAACATCACCGTTGGGCCGTAAAAGGTGATTGTTAAATACATACTGTTAGCTTGTATATAGCTTGTCACTATATGTTATATGGTCAGTCTTAATTAATGATCATGCTAGAGTTTGCTCGAGGAATTATTTAACGTAGAAGTTATGTTGTTGGTTCATCCTGTGTCTTTTAAAATTAAAAGTTTAGGAATGAACAAAAAATGAATAATTACATAAACCGGGAGTTCTAGCTCTGATGGTAAATGTCTCATGGTTGTGAGTACCGGACAGAGGACCGACACATCGCAACACGTGACTAATCTGAACCACTTATGTGGAGCCAAAGATACCTCTGTATAATTAAAAAAATAATAATAATTACATATTAATTATGTTGTCTTTATACATTATTTCGACTTTATAACTTTCTTATTTACCAAATAAATACCTAATTTCCACTTAATAATTAAAAAATAATAATAATTACATATTAATTTCTTTTTCTTTTTCATGATTATGTGAGACATCACACATTTCAATTTATAAAATATTGAAACCTTATTGTAGTGAATAATTATGTTATAAGGCACGTAGCTTAACTTTTTCGTTTATACATTATAGTATCATCAATACTATTAAATATATGAGATTTTTTTGAAGCCATCTTGAAGTTTTGAATTACTTACAACTTTGTGACACTAAATAAATTTTAAACTATGCTTTTTAATTAATTATAAAATATAATTTTGATAAATCTTTTCTACAACTGTTTATTTTAAAATTTTCATTTCCTTCAGAACAATCTAATTAAACAAATTATACGGGTAGACTTCAGCTGATAAAAGCAGTGATAATGAGTTAGGTAAACTTATGGGCTTCAGTCTACCTGTTTCCTAGCAAGTGCATTCAAGAGATAGAAAGCATTTGTGGTGCTTTTCTTTGGACAGGGCCAGAGTTGAAAACCTCAGGTGCTAAGGTAGCACGGGCTACTGTTTTAAAGCTCATATGGAGACTGCTTTCGGGTACTTCTTTATGGGGGAAGTGGATTAAAAGTAACCTGCTAAAACCAAAGAATTTTTGGGAGATTAATGAGGCAACTCAAGTGGGTTTTTGGATGTGGAAAAAGATAATAAAGATGAGGGATATTGCAAGAAGCTTTCGTAAGAAAGAACTGGGTAATGGAAGACAGACTTCATCCTGAATTTGATAATTGGTCTGATAGAGGAGTTCTAATCTCAGTTTCGGGTGAACGGGGCATTGTTGGTATGGGCATTGCGCGAGAAGCAACGGTTGAAGAAGGTCTGATGAGACTGAAGCGAAGAAGGAGGCACCGTTAGAAGGAGGCACCGTTCTCTGTTGCTTAATGATATTGAGGTAGAGCTAGTGACTGTAAAAGAAAAGCTGTGAGTTGAAGTTGAAGATAAGAACGTTTGGAGACATGGGTCAGGATATAAACAAAAAATTTCCACCTACGAAACTTGGGATTGACTGAGAACTAATGTAGAGAGATGTGATTGGTCCAGAGGGATCTGGTTCTCACAAGTGATTCCAAAGTTTGCTTTTGTAGCCTGGCTAGATGCTAGAGACAGATTGTCGAATATGGACCGAGTTTCTAAATGGGATCATGGAGTTGACGAAGTTTGTGTGCTGTGTAAGAGCGCTCCCGAGTCCAGAAACCATTTTTTAGTGTGATTTCTCTACTCAGATCTGGGAAAATCTCACTCAAGGTATCTTGCTTAATAACCATTCAAATGTTTAGCAAGATATTGTGTCCATTATCTCTGTTGACCGTATGGAAGTGAAGAAAAGATTTTGTCTGCGGTATGCATTTCAAGCAGCCATACATGCTATATGGAGAGAGAAAAATAAGATAAGACATAATGAAAAGGCTTTACCTATTGCAGTCATGAAGATAATAGAGAAGGAAATTAGAAACAAACTGAGTATTTTGAAAACAAGGGGTGTAAAGGGTTGGGAAATGAGATTTGTTATATAGATTCATTGTGTAGATGGATCATAACCAAATACTTAACCAAGTACCAGACAAATCCAACATATACAAGAGGAAGTCCAAGGAGGTTTACATCCGACCCATCTCTCAGGTCCTTCTACATAAGTCTCCGGCCCAACTACACTGTCCAGATTCGTCAAAGACTTAGCCAAGTGAAGACTCATTCAACCGGAACATTTATGACCTTTGACCAAGACTTGATACTGTAATGAATGTAGTCAATATCTGTAATCAATGTGTAGATTCTATTTGATGTAAACCCTTGTACCAACCTCCACTATATATTGATAGTGTTGGCTAATGAGAAATAACACACAACAGTTCTCATAAAACACTCTCCACACTTCTCTTATTTCTAACACGTTATCAGAACGATTGTGCTCTCCTTCTCAGAAGTTTCTCTCCACCTGAACTCTCATTTCCGGCCATCTTTTCCGGTCAGAAAATTCTAAAATCAGGCGCAATTTTAAACCGCCATATCTCTCAAATCCTGTGGAACCAGACGACGATCCACCTATCAATCTGAAGGCCAAGACGAGAAGAATCCATTGCCGCAGACGGCTTGTCGATCCGGTCTCAGACGGGTCCTCAGTCGCATAAACAATCCACACTGCCGATCCTCTCCGGCCAGCTCATCCATGGATCAGTCTTCTCTCATGGTGGTCCATTCAGATTAATGTGGTAAAAAGGTAAACAAATCTAAAACCTGAAAATCTAAGAATACTATTTCATCTGAAACAAATCTAGGATCTATATTAATCCATAATTTATAAACAATCTATGAATTTAAAATATTAATTTTGTTTCTATGATCCATATGAAACTTGATTTTAAAATTATTTAGAATCCATAAAACTTAAAATTCTAAAGGTTTTTTGTTTCTCTAAAACTTATAAACTTATTAAAATACCTAAAGATCTATATGAATCTTGTTTATGAAATCTTATGAATCATTAATTTATTAGAGAAATCTTAAGCCTTTTGATTCAATCCCTCTTTTTGGCCATTTTACCAGATGTGATAAACATGAGTGTATAATCTGGCCAAAACAAAACTCTATCAAAATCCCCTAAAATCTTTCTTGCTTGATTTTCTCAACCAGCAATTCCAAACTCAAAACAAACAATTTTTTTCGGTGCCATTTTCGGCCAGATTTTTGAAAATTCAGTCAACCCCCAAATAAAATCAAAATTAATATCATTCATTGCATATCCTTGACTGACTTGTTTTGTAACTGTCAAAGGTTTTAAAAATTTTCAAGATTTTTATAAATGCAAAATCTGATTTTTATAAATGCAAATCGATTTTATAAATGCTTGCTTGATTTTATTAAATGCATATCATTGACTGAAAATATTTATAAAGTCTTATAAACTATATTCTTGATTTAAATTGATATGTCATAAAATAAATTCTGGTTTTGAAAATCATTTGATCATATAGTTGCATATCAAACTGATTTTATAATGATTAAATCACATTCTGAATATATTGATTACATAAGTTGATAGTTAAAAT
The DNA here is from genome assembly GCA_026261945.1 of Hirschfeldia incana. Classification (NCBI taxonomy): domain Eukaryota; kingdom Viridiplantae; phylum Streptophyta; class Magnoliopsida; order Brassicales; family Brassicaceae; genus Hirschfeldia; species Hirschfeldia incana. Next base: position 9,587,804 of record JABCMI010000003.1, on the reverse strand, counting down.
TAATCTTGATCTAGTTTCATCCTTGAACCTGATGATTGAATATGTACTGATAATTTGTATACCTGATAGCATCATTTAGTAAATCATTAGATCAAACTTAGAATCATCCATGAACTGACATTTGCATGCATTCAACTATCATATTGTTAAAATTAGACATACATGCTCGGATAGTTTTGATAATGATGATACTAGTGCATCTGAAGTGGTTCATGTTGTTTGCATCTAAATGATTCACACTGCTTGCATATAATTTGACCAAATCGGTTTTCATTTAAACTTGGTATATTTGCTATATTCAAAATTATAAAACGAGTTTTTCAAACCGTTTTCTGAAATTAAAATTTGGTTTACAAATAGCTTGAACATTATAAACCATATTTGTCTTATCCATGATGCATTTTTAATTCATCCATGTTGATTGACAATATTTATCTTAATGCATATAAATTCTTCATAAATGGTTATTAAAATATAAAACAGCTTTGAAACCAATTAATTGAAAAAAATATAAATGAATTTGGTTTAGCCATATTCTTGTCTTGGTTTACCTTATTAAGAGGGGAAGTAATCAGTTTTGTTTTTATCTTGAAAAACCAATATAACCCGATGCATTAAGAATCACATATAAATTACTTAGATCCAATGCTTAGGACAGAACATTCATCCAAATAGTTCTTGATCCATGCATTTACCCTTCGACCATTGTGATTGATTTTCATCCATATTGTTTGATCTCATATGAATGATGATTGATCCTTATTCAAAATTCTAAAGGGCTTTAACACCCTATATATAATCAATCCAAATTTGAATTATGATTAAAAGATCACTAGATACAATGATCAACTGATCATTGTCATACTAGAAATGTTTAAAGCAAGATTAATATTTTAAATCTATAGATTGTTCATATATTATGGATCATAGAAACAAGATTAATATTTTAAATCTATAGATTGTTTATATATTATGGATTCATATAGATCCTAGATTTGTTTCATATCCAAATGGTGTTTTTTAGATATTCAGGTTTTGATTTGTTTACCTTTTACCACATTGATCTGAATGGACCACCATGAGAGAAGGCTGATCCGCGGATGAGCTGGCCGGAGAGTATCGGCGGCGCGGATTGTTTATGCGACTGAGGACGCATCTGAGATCGGATTGACAAGCCGTTTGCGGTAATGGATTCTTCTCGTCTTGGCCTTCAGATTGATAGATGGACCGTTGTCTGTATCCACGGAGTTTGAGAGATATGGCGGTTTAAAGTTGCGCCTGAATTTATGATTTTTTGGCCGGAAAAGAGAGCTCAGGTGGAGAGAGACTTCTCAAGTGGAGAGCACATTCGTGCTGATAACGTGTTAGAAATGAGAGAAGTGTGGAGAGTGAATTGTGAGAAAGTTGTGTGTTATTTCTCATTAACCAATACCACTTTATATAGTGGTTTGATACAAGGGTTTACACAAAGGAGTCAAGGAGAAATCTGCATATTGATATTACAGGATTCTACATTAAAGACTTGGTCAAAGCTAATGATGGCAAGGTTGAATGGATCTTCATGTGGGTTTGAACTTGGACTTGAATGTAGATGGGCTGGAGGTAAACCTCCTTGGACTTCTTCTTGTACTACTTAACCAAGTACTACATAAGTCCAACAAGTACAAGAAGAAGTCCAAGGAGGTTTACATCCAGCCCATCTACATTCAAGCACAAGTTCAAGCCAACATAAAGATCCATTCAACCTTGCCATCATTAGCTTTGATCAAGTTTTTAATGTAGAATCTTGTAAACAATATGGAGATTTCTCCTTTGAATCCTTTGTGTAAACCCTTGTATCAAACCACTATATAAAATGGTGTTGGCTAATGAGAAATAACACACAACTTTCTCACAAATCACTCTCCACACTTCTCTCATTTCTAACACGTTATCAGCACGAATGTGCTCTCCACTTGAGAAGTCTCTCTCCACCGGAACTCTCTTTTCCGGCCAGAAAATTCTAAATTCAGGCACAACTGTAAACCGCCATATCTCTCAAACTCCGTGGAGCCAAACAACGATCCACCTATCAATCTGAAGGCGAAGACGAGAAGAATCGATCACCGCAGACGGCTTGCCGATCCGATCTCAGATGCGTCCTCGGTCGCATAAACAATCCGCGCCGCCGATCCTCTCTGGCCAGCTCATCCGCGGATCAGCCTTCTCTCATGGTGGTCCATTCAGATCAATGTGGTAAAAGGTAAACAAATCAAAACCTGAAAATCTAAAGAACACCATTTGGATCTGAAACAAATCTAGGATCTATATGAATCCATAATATATAAACAATCTATAGATTTAAAATATTAATCTTGTCTCTATGAATCCATAATATATAAACAATCTATAGATTAATATTAATATTGTCATATGATTTGAGGGGAAGCATTATTAAAAATCATATAAATTTGCTTGTATAAATTCTTTATGCTTGAAAGCAATACTAAATATTTAGATATTGAAAATCATCTTGAAATCTTAGTGACTATATCTAAATATCTCATTTTTGAGAATCCTTTGGACCTTTGGATAAAACTGAAATTCAGATATGATCACCAAAGATTGGTGCTCTTACCAAAAGCCTTAATGAGTGGAGGAACATAAAGATCCAAGACTATATGTCTATGGATGATTATAACTCGGCTCTATTTATGATTCTCAAAGTTGAAACAGTGTGGAGAGACTATCACATATGCTGAAATGTTGAAGGAGAAATTCTCTACATTCCACAAATCAATGTTTTGCTTCAGCAACAATACTGAGAAAAAAGTTCCTCCACATATGAAAATTTAATCTCCTGTTTAGCAAAAACAATGAGTTACTCATGAAGAATAGTAAGATGAGGCCTCCTGGATTTTATACATTGCCTAAGGCACATGCGGCCACAGAGCCATATGAAAAGAGTCAAACCATAGCCATGTGAAAGGCCATGGAGGATGGAAAGGATGTGCGTGGATATCACCCACAGTCACTCCATAGTCGAGGTCAAGGCCAAGGTTATCAACCTAGCCGTGGGTATAAGTTCGATTTTGAAACCCATGCCTCGACCATATCTTCTTGCCATCAGTGAGGGATACAACAATTGGTCAAACCAATGTAGAACTCCCAAATCCCTTATTGAACTCTAGCAGGAGAGCATAAAGGGATAGAATGGCCCATTTGGGTCCATTGCAATGGTGCGAATGATTTCGTCCATGAAAATGATGATCATCGTGAATGAGAGACCTCATATTGCCTCAAAGAGGCCAATTAGATTTCGACATCATTTTACTTTGTCTTTGCTCTCTATAGTGGACCAAGCCACATTATATTAAGAGACAAAAGATATTTCATCCTAAGCACTTGGCCATAAGCACGCATCTAGAAATCTATGATTCATTATATTCCCATAAATCAAAGTGGAATTTGTTAAGTTTCGAAGACATTTATATGAATAGTCTACATATTGAAACTATGGGCAAAGGAAAGAAAGAATTCTTTCTTATTTATGAAAAATGCCGAAGGCCAAAGGAAAGTCCTAGAGATTATACCTACTATATCTATAGGCCTTTCATTGAGCCCAGATAAATATGATTAAGGATTAATATCCCAAATCTATTTTCCAAAGAGTTAAAAGAAGCTTTTTTTTTATAAATGGCACGACTAGCTCGGCCATCAAGGCTTTGTTATGATGCGTAAAATACTCTTGAACTCAACTGGACATTCCTTGAAAGAAAGGAAAAGAGGTCGGACCAAGGTATTGCCTATAAGGCATTATGTTCACCCTATAAGGTCCATTGAATTAAGAAGAGAAAATGGTTTCCAACAATGGAAAAAAGGGAATAAGAGTACCTAAATTAAAATCGCCTAAGTGGTCGTGACTACATTCTCTATTGATCTAGAGATCAATATGATATTAGGCATAAGCCAGGGCAATCATGTCTGATTGACCCACGAAATTTATCACTTAGATGGCATTACCATACATAGCCATCCAGATTATGATGCAAAGATTTAAAAGGGCACAAATGCTATCCCATAAGATCTCACGTTTGTGCAATAGATATCTATGCACAAGGGAATTTATTGTCCCAGCACCACGAATTAGAGTATGTTCATGAGGGGAAGTGAGGACAAATCCTATGATACATGACCATACTAAAATCCGTGAAACATGGTCCACAACCATATTACATATTGGTTGAATTTATGATATTATGACCATTACCTATAAGGTTCAAAAGTTCATATGCTTGGGGACACCATGAATTATATAAGATTAACTTGCATCAGGCCATTGATATTATATCAGGCCATATAAGTGATCATAGATATTCTCATCTTAGACTAATACGGGTCATGAGTCCAGACATATATCATCTTAAGATATTATGAATGAATCCACAACAAATATATGTGCCATCTAAGATTATATGATCTTAGAATCTCATAAGGAGGATTGGGAATATATGTTGGATATATATATATGAATATACTTTCTCCATATGTTTAAAAGAAACCTTGAGCCAAAATGGGTGATCTAATTATAGGCCATGGAACAAGGATTACATAAAGTTTATGAATCCGAATATCCAACATTTGAAAGGAGAAAAGTAATAAGCTGGTAAAGAATGGTATCTACCATCTGGTATCAACCATCATCTTGGCAAAGATCTTCGGACTAGAAAATCAATTATATACGTCCATATGCTACAATGATAGCAAAATAAAATGCCAGACACATTGACCCGAGAAAATAATGACTATGTCATACCAGCTTAGCACCACAAGGTTTAGATGTCTTAAAGACTCAACCAAGTTGCTACAGAGTCCAATATAAGACCAAATAAGTGTTCCAAATAAAGTTCCATAAATTCTAAGGAACCTCGGAAAGAAAGAAAGGTGCATGAGATAAATTCCGAGTTTTACTAAGGAAACCATCACAGACATTGAGATATAAGGCTGGCCAGCTGAACAGCTAGGTACCATACCATATAACTTGGGACACCAAGTTAGAAGGTCATAGATCCTAGATAATGAAATCTCAAAATCGATTTATACCATGTCTGGAAATAAAAGGAACCATATAAAGATATAAGTGTGTCGACACATACATTCATAGAAAAGCGCAAGTATGTAGCACATGAATAATGAATCGAGGATCATGAACCCACGCAAAAGTACTCATAATTAATATTGAAAGAAACGTGGGGTTTTCTAAAGTGATATATAAAGGCGTATTGTATTGGCCATAAATATGTAAACACCATATGATGCCCAGTGAATAGATAAATCCTGAAAGAAGGATAAAATCGTGAGACAGACCAAGATGGGTCTATATAATCCAAAGTGGTGGATACTACTACATATGTCACTACATATAATGTCTGGAAGAAATTCAAAAGATGTAGTATGTTTTATAAGACTCACTGGATGGTGATAATATTATTGGTACCTAAAAGGTTTACCAAAATGTATTGAGCTCATAATCATAAGATGAGAAAATAAGTTCTCATGAATAGAATTTACCTAAAGCTGTCCATGGACTGAATTAAATTGCTACATGTGAGCAAATGAAGATTTCTATAAGAACAATTGAAATCAGTCCATAGAGGAATTTTAAATTCCTTATGTTTATACTAACCAGCCTAAGATAAGTTAAATGGTTATTCATTGAACCTTAGAAAGGTTATAGACCATCACCACAGATTAGCCAAATTTTGGTAATACTTATAGTTGGTCAAATTCTCAGCATGAACCAACCAAGCTGTGGTATGAAGGAATAAGCTATTATAAAGATAAGCTATAAAGTCAAAGTTCATCTTTGAACAAAAGGCATAGGACCGCATTTATGCGTCCATATACGACCCAACTGGTCCGACCATATTATAAGATTTGTTCCATGATAAAGCTGTAGATCATGGATGTCATTAGACATAAACTTGATGATCTATAAGATCAATTCTATGTCAAGGCCATTTACGACCTGGATCAGTCCAATCGTCCATATATATATATATATATATATATATATATATATATATATATATATATATATATATATATATATGTGTGTGTGTGTGTGTGTGTGTGTGTATGAATTGCCGACATGTTAAGTCTGAAAATGTCTCAGATCGATCACAGATCATCTATGGACATATGTAAACAAGGATCATGATATAACCGATATGACCTCTGTATAAAAGTTGTCTATGACAAAGAATATTATACTCATAAAGCTAAGACATGTCCATAAGTCCTAAAGAGCTAAGTAGCTAATAGTTGATATAATGATCAATATCATATAAAGGATCTAAAGTACTAGCCGACCAATATGTATGGAAAGGCATATAAGAATGATTTGGTCAAGGACCATAATCAAATGACCAGAGTATAAAATAGTACATCTTATCTAAAGAACTAAAAGAGGTCAATATCAAAGATGGTACATATTTTTCTAAGTACCATCAGGATTCTAAGAGACATGATATGTCCGAACAATACAAGATTGTTCAAGTAAGAATCCATGAACATCTATTCAGCAAGTGATGTTCCAATCAGGGGAAGTAGTATGTGTTGTACTCTTTTTCCTTTCCTTGGTTTCCCTTTTTACCACATTGGGTTTTGGGTTTTCTGGGAGAGGTTTTAATGAGGCAAAATTAAACATATTACCAACTCATATGGTTATGACCATCCAAGGGGAAGTGTTATAAATGTCCATTGTGTGGATGGATCATAAGCAAGTACTTAACCAAGTACCAGACAAGTCCAACATATACAAGAGAAAGTTCAAAGAGGTTTATATCCGGCCCATCTATCAGGTTCTTCTACATCAGTCTCCGGCCCATCTACACTGTCCAGATTCGTCCAAGACTTAGCCAAGTGAAGACTCATTCAACCGGAGCATTTATGACCTTTGACCAAGACTTGATACTGTAATGAATGTAGTCAATATTTGTAATCAATGTGTAGATTCTATTTGATGTAAACCCTTGTACCAACCTCCACTATATATTGATAGTGTTGGCTAATGAGAAATAACACACAACAATTCTCACAAAACACTCTCCACACTTCTCTTATTTCTAACAAGATTTCAATTTTGGTTTAGTACTCGAACTTAAACAGTTTGTAGTAGTTTGAAGATTGTATAGAGTTAGAGATAAAGGATTACACTTGATGTAATAAGAGTTTTTTTTATGAATAAATTTTTTATTCATTCAAAAAAAAGATATACATTATTTTCTTTAGAGTTTTATTTAGTTTTAAATTAAAACTAGATTTCGACCCGCCCTTAAAAGGGCGGAGTACTCTTTTATTGTTTTCAATATAAAAATTGATAATTTTTCGTTTTAATTGTATAAACTGTGACATGATCAAGTTTCAGTTATTTGCGGATTTGTTATAATGTGTACAGTATGACGAAATTTAAAATGCGTCACACAGCCGTTTGATTTTTGTAAATAAGTTAAACAATGGTTGTATCCGAAATTTGTACTTGGGCTATTATATAATTTCAAATAATTATAAATTATATAAAATATTGCTAAACATAGAAAGTGGCCAATAATATTTTTGATTAAGTTTTATCCTCGTGTATTTACAAAATTTCAATATCTAATATAAACTTTTTAAAATTATTGCAGACTTTAATTTATGTTATTGATATTAAATTGTTTATGGGATATGGAAGTGATTATATAAAAACATAACTCATTTAACACAATATCAAAACAATTTGGCCCAAAAAAACCTCGAAAGACCCATTATCAAAACCATAAAGTCGACATCACCATTTTAGTAAATTAGTGTACGAAAGTAAGTCCACCTAAATATTGAAATAAACCCACAAAATCGAAAGGCAATAATGTCATTACTGAGATATTTTAGTTAGTCATATCATTAAGGACATTTTGGAAAAACCGAAAGACAATAATGCTAAAAAGCACGACATTTTTTTTTATTTATTGACCCAAAAACACTTTATTAATGTGTGATTGATCCATTAAAATTAAAAAAAAATATCTTATAATATTTTAACATTTTTAATAATTTAATCATATATTTTTTAATATTACATAAACTTGCGATTTTTAAACATTATTATGTCATTCAAATAAAAATGATGATATAGAAAACTTATTGATATGACAATATTAGTTTATTTTTGTTTTTAATAATCTATTATAAGTTTTGTATTTTTTAGATTTAAAATTTAATTTATGATACATAGATTTAAGAAAATAATATTATGATGTCATAATGTTTGCTGATTAACTTAGTTTCATAATATATAGGTGTAATATTTAAATTTAAAATATTTATATTAAATAAAAAGTAGTATATTTTATAAGTACGTGTAAGCCCATTGTTTATTGATCCATTTAAATATATCATCTGCAAGTCCAAAATTAAAAGACCCAAATACCATTAATGAATTTTACTAATCATTTACAAAAACAAAAATATTTTTTGAAAAGTTGTAATTTTCATTAAGGGCATAAAATGGGAATGATCTCGTTTTAATAGTATTGATATTTAGTATTCATTAAGGATAGTATCGATATTAACCGTTCTAACTTTTAACGTGAGAGCTCTGTTGCGAAAAATAACTTCGCAAATAATAGTATACATATATCGATAGATAGATAGATTAACAAACTTAATATTATATCATATTCCTATGATTACCAACAATTATTATTATGCATTAATTTGAAAATCGATTTATTATATATATATATATATATATATATATACTAGATGATAATCCGCGCCACGCGTGGAATGAGTTTTTAAAAATATTTTGTATTTTATTATTAAGATTTTTTTACATTTGATTTGGGTGGACATTCAGATACCATTTGTTTCGATTTGGTTTGGTTCGGTTCAGTTATGTTTTGATTTTTTTGTGAGTTCAATCCAGTTCGGATATGTGGGTTTGATTTGGGTTTGGACTCATATAACTCATTTAATTTTTTTAAAATAAAACAAAATTCATTTATATTTTAAATTTCTCAAAATATAAAAATAAAAATTATTTATAACATATAAATGTGTATAATGCAAGCTAAAAATACTTAAACTTAACATAAAATTTGGTTTAGATTCAATATTAGGATAAGAAATCAATATTTAATTGAAGTATTGATATTTTTTCGTAATTTATAGACATTTTAAAAAATTCAAAATATAACATATATGAAAAATCTATTTAAAAAAATATTCTTAATGTGATTGTTAATTTTTTCAATAATGTTAATTAAAATAAAATGTAGAGGGTCCAATTTTGTTTTATCAAATATGTATGATTTATAATCATTAATTATTATATATACGTTAATCATATTAGGTAATTTCGTAACTTTTATTTAGAGAAAGAAATTTACATAATTTTTATTTAATGAAAGAATTTAAGACTGTTAATCAATGTGATAATTAGTTTAGTAAAAATTATAATATATATTTAGATGGACCAACTTATTTTTCTAGGGATTTCCTAAAATAATCTTAGTGATGACACGTGGCTATAAAACATGTTGAAATGTTCCATGATTAATATAAAGAATATATATTAATAACTTTTAATGCAGAAGATTTCGCATTAACTATGTGTTTTCCTGCGCCATACGCAGAAATAATAATTTTAAATATAATATTTTTTGTTTGTTTTTGAGATATATATTATTTAATTAGGGATATATGAGTTATTAATAAAATTAACATGCCCCATGCGCACAAATAATAATTTTAAATATAATATTTTTTATTTTAAAATAAAATTATGATTTATCTTTAAATAGTATTATTTTTTTTGTTTTAATTTCAATATTTTTTAAAATAAACCATAAGCATATTTTTCTAATCTTATTTCTCCCTTTGAGTTGGTATAAATTTTGTAATAAATATAAATGCTAAGAAATTAGATATTTTGTTTGTTTTAGTTAAAATATTTCAAACTTGAAAATCAATTGGTTAATTAATATGATGAAGATGAACAGATAAATTTAAATAAATTTGGAACTTTTTTTTGTCATCAACAAAAAAACACACTCATATAGACTCTGAAAACCAAACTGGGAGCTCTGCATTCATGTGAACAACGAAAGACAATTGCTGTCTTGCACAACTTGCTAAGCGGTCCGCCCTTAGAATTACTTTAGTTTTTTATTTTTTGAACATTTAACTATTAATATTTTTTGGATTATAATTACTTTAGTTTTGTATTTTTTGATGCACATTTACAATTATATTTATACAAATATGATATATAAATTGACGTAAAATTTTATATTTGTAATCGTATTTAGCTTATTTTTATTAATGCGAGATAGATAAATTATTTAATTAGTGATATATGAGTTATTAAATAATTATAATAGATTACCAAAAATATATATTTATTTTGGTTATATTTGGTTAAATATAACTATATGTATATATGAGGAATAAATATGTATATATGAGAATAAATTTCGAAATATTTGGTTAATACTCGGTGACTATAAACTATATGTATATATTCTCCATATTAGATTAGGCTACCATATTAGTAAGGTGTATTAAATGTACCGACATACTTATTTTATATCGTAATGTTAAAAAGGAAAGAAGTTCTGGTGAAACCTAATCGTAATGTTAATCAGAAAAGAAGTTCTGGTGAAACCTAATTACATGCTATGTAGATTTTAAAGATGCCATGTCACCCTTTTTTAAAAAAAAAATCACTTGGTAAATATAGTTTAGGGGACTTGGGCACAACTAATACTACTCGGCTGTGGATCTCTTCCTTGTGAACATTCTATTTTCTATTTACCCAAACGACACAACTAATGATCGTAAAATATTATAAAGATAAACTAGATGATAATTTGCGGGCATGCGCGGGATGAGTTTTTATAATAATGTTTGTTATTGAATGGTCCTAACATATTGTAACACTACAACCTTTTTCGATTATAAAATGAACAATATAAATGTTGGTATCTTAAATATATCATCGTTGTTGAAGAGTGAACATATTACATCTCATTTTAATTATTTTTAAGACTTCATACGCACAAAAGGAAACTAAGTTTTACAGATGACACAAATCACCGAAACCAAATAGGCACCATCGATTGTATAATGACGAAAGAGGATTAGGTTTTCTTTCTTCCAATTTGTTTACTATTGACTCTCCGTAATTTATTTCATTTTCAACTTCTAAAAAATTGTGCTTTCGTTCTAGTCTTTGTTTCATTGATATGAGTTAAGTTTTTCTTTTTAACTTATTATATGAATTCGGTGAATTACATAAGTGTCAATTTAAAAAATGTACATATGTGAAAATTAGTTTCATTCAAGATACATATCTAAGAATCAAATATTTTGAAAAAACAAATCACCGGCAAACTGTGTTTGAATCTAATATATCATTTTCTTATAGAATATACGTGGAGACTCGAAATATAAACGTGTGTCTAGTATATATTTACCAACTCGATCTAAAAATCATCTAATTCTAGAACAATAAAATAAATTTCTTATTTCACCTGTTCGGGTAATATCTGAATCCGAATGGGTAATATCCGAACCTGAATGTATATCCAAAGATAACCAAACATAAGTATACTCAAGCATATAGTTCTAGTTTACTTCTCTCATTTTACTAAATATATTTATATTAATAATGTTTATTGCTTAAAATTAGGTGATATACATATAATTATGGACAAAATTATTTGCTACTCACTTAAAATAAATATCAAGCACTTGTTTCTTGCATTAACAAAAGTTGCATCTAAATTTCAAAACAACAACTAAATTAGTGCCTTTCTATTTTTAAAATTTTATCTCCAAACCTTTTAATAGTTTAATCTCTTAAAAGTTAGAAAACCGGTTAAGTTTTATATATTTTAAATACAAAACCTAAACCCGGTTAATAATTTATTTATTTTTTCTTCAAATTTTAAATATCCAAATCCAATCCAAAATATCTGAACCCGAACATAAAATACCTGAACATGTTCTATACCTTTATACTGAAATATCTGATATGCACCCGAACGTCCACACCCACGATATATGATTCTTGCTTGAATAAAAAAAGTTAAACCATTGAACATAAAATTTTCATTCTGTGACTTTTACTATTTTTAGTAATTTATAGTCGTTTTTAAAAATTCAAAATATAACATATAAGAAAAAAAAATATTTTTTTATTATTTGCTTAAAGTGGTTGTTTATTTTTCTAATAGTATAAAATTAAATAAAAAAGAGAGAGGTTAGGAAATTTGTTATCAAATATGCATTATTCATAATCATTAATTGTCATATATGTTAACCATATTTGATAATTATGTTGCTTTTATTTAAGGAAAAAAATATTATTTTGTACACTACTAATTAATTTGATAATTAGTTTAATAAAAAGCATAGTATATGTTTATATGGACCAAGGGATATTTTTAACAATTATAAGAATCATTCTTGTAATGACACGTGGCTACGAATAGGGGATTATATTTCATCTTAAATATAGTTACCTAGAATTTTAAATAACTGAGAATAATTCTCTTAAAATATTCCAATCTTAGAAGTATATCCAAAAAAGATTTACATTTAGATACTATATATACAGAGACATCTTCGAATTCCACCCTAACAATTCATACCAGTTGTTTCTAACTAGAACAAACCTTTTCCATGGCTCCTCCTAAAGTACAATTTTACTCATTTTATGTTTTCTTATGCTTTGCATATGTTAATTTATACCAAGTGGTTGGTGAATATAGGGAAAAAAACTAACTTTGTTTTGAAAGATACAAAGTGTTAAACTTCTTTATAACACTTTCATAATAATTGTTTGTCTGACTTCAATTTTAAGAGTTCTAATTATTTTTGTATGTTTTGATCACCTAATTCCAAATTGTCTTTAGAGACGATTGGCTGAGAATACTTTACCTCATGCCAAGAAGTAGGAGATTAAATCTTCACATGCATGATCATGCTTTCAAAATAACATTTTATAGAGGTTAGTATTAAGCCCCTTTATTATTCACTGATTCCATAACTTTAATATGTTTTTAATTTTATAATTTGTGTTTAATATTTTGTTGGAGATTTCTTAATCACTAATGTCTTTGATGCCTCTAATCTCTAATGTTATAATAAATCCACTGTTACAAGAATCTGGAGAATTTTTAACTGTACGTTATTTACGTTTTAATAATAGACTTACCTAACGCTCAGAAGGCGTCCTTATTTCTTCAAGCTGAGCATAAACCTTGAGAAGTCTAGCATTCTTATGGGTATGTGTAGGTTGAATCTTAGCTTCAATCGAGGCCGCATGACTATGAACCTTATATTATCATATAAAAAAAAATTCTTGATGTTTCCTTTATAGCGGATATACATCAGTTAAGATTGAAGTGTTTAAAAATTAACAAAAAACATAGAAAAATTGCTAATGACCTTTCAAGTCTTTGACTAAAAGATTAAGCACCTGTTAAAGGCTTATCTTTTTAACACACATGTAGGTTTATACAAAGAAATCACAATACAATTGAATCATTTAACGTCTACTCAACTAAACGGGCAGAACATGAGTATTTAATAATTTATCAGATGAAGAAAGCTTACCAAATCAAGTTTGTTCAATCGTTCAAACTATAGCTTCAGTTTCCTTGATACCCATAAACCCACTATGATTCTCTTAAGTGTTTCCTGAAATATGACGAGATTTATTATGTATATCATGAGTCAAGTAATTATGTAATCAAATGAAAGATGCTTATTTTTCTCCTTTCTGTTTTTGTTATCTTCATCAAACAAACAAAAAAAACTTATCTTGCAAGAGAAACATAGTTCAGTTCAGTTATTTATGAGTTGAAATGATAAAAAATATTAAAATAAAAATTTATCTCCTAACATTTTTATTTTTCTGAAGCAAATATTTTTAACGTTAGTAACTAAAAATAGATCAATATGTTTTTGTTTGATGAATATACTATATAAAAGTTATCTGGAGGACATCAAAATTTACAAAACAGTTTTCTAAACTAAAAGATCATTTATGTACCGTGGACGGAGAATAAAAGGAAGGATCGTCTAGCACAACGTCAATCGTCTTTCGTCGTTCACATGGATGCAAAGTTATCTAATACTTATATTATTTGATTATATGATGAATCGAGTTAATTTATATTAAGTGTTTTATCGCACCATGTGCAGTAAGAAATATTTTAAATTTAAATGGTATTTAAAATAATATTTTATTAATATTGTAAATTTTATTATTTTCTTACCAATAATTAATATTATTTTCATTTAATTAAATATAACGAAAATATTAATCAACAATAAATGTAATTATCCACGACATATAATATATGAGTTTTTACCATGTCATTAATTTTAGTATTCATGTCACTTTTCTTTTGTGAAAGTGATTATAAGAAGGACATGTGGCAAAATCGCTCTACAAATAATATATAAAAGAATTGATATACGCAGTTTGGAAAAAAAATACTATTTACCTAATTCTAATTATTTAGAAAAAATATTTTAAAACTTAAATAAATTTACTTTCCTAACCTAAATTGAGTAATAAGTACACTTCATAATTACTGTTCTCGGGTTATTCTATCCAATATGTTACATATTTATCAGATACAAACAGGTAAAACAAATAGATTTGTTATTTCCGTTATGAAATAACAGATGGGTTAGTGGTTTTATCAACAAAATAATCGTTTGTTTTCAAAGCACAGGTCAAAATCAAGTTATGTGTATTAAAGTAGACATAATATATGTGCTACTGAAGAAAAAAAATGAAACAAATTTATAATAAAATATAGTTCTGGTGATTTTTGTTTCTCGTTTATGACATATATAGACTACAAAATATGTTGGACTAAGTAATGATCTGTTTAAGTGAAACGTTCACGAAGTAACATCACCCGGAAATGACTAAAATGCACGAAGGTTCATGGGATTTTTGTTTCAAAGCCAAAACTTAATCGATGATGTGGATGAAGTTTGTTACAGGTTTTTCTGCGAGTAACAAAACACAAGTGAAGGTTAAAAAAGTGAATATATGCGAGTGAGAGACGCAGTACACAAAAATCTGAGAGTCAGCAAGAGACTAATAAAATTCTGTCTGGTGGATTTTTTACTCACTAGGCAATGATGTCCTAGCCTCGTTAACCATATAACATGTTCTTCTTGTTCTTATTAAAGACGTACTTTAGTCTCATTGACCTTTGAATATCCTAGGTTTGGAGTTCAAAAATTTATAAGTCTATCAAAACTTTGTGGGACAAACATCATGGCTCTATCTTATATTGACCCTAATATTACTGAAATTTGTTTTATATAAGCACTAGATTAGGGAAAATAAAACCAATTCACGGATTTTTATTTAAAGCTTTTGTTTATCGTGAATGGCTAACTCTTTTTATCTAGGAAATGATAACTTTAAACCTCATTTCTTTTTTGAAAAAAAATGTTTAAAATAATGTAATGTCAATACTATTTTTCAAAAATATTTTCAATCAAAATATTATAACAATTAAGTTTAAATTTTAGTGGCTGACAATTTTTTTAATAAAAATTAGTGATTAGTATTTAGGGGTAGAGTTGAGTTTCTAAACTTAAATATCTCTTGAACATTTATAAATGATTCAGAAGGATTATTTTATTTTTTTCATTAGAAATATAAGGTATATATGAAAATGGTTATCCTTTAAAAGTAAAATTTGCAAATGGTATCAAATTTGTCGTAACATAAAATTCCCCATTTATTTTAAACTTCATACACTCTCGTATTCTAACTCACTTTTGTTGCAAGGATAGAAAAAGAGGACAGGGTAACCAGTGTAAGAGCGGTCAAAGTAGGAGTGGTCGATCCAAAGAAAAATCTTAACAAATTTGGTTGAACATGCGATTTTGATTTTATATGTACATTGAAGATATATCATTTTTTGTTTATCATTTATATAATTATCGGAACATAAATAGGTCTTGATTTAGAGGTTCTGGCATGGACATAAATGGATTTATTCAGTTTTGCTATTTTAGCAATATCATGCATTCTCTACAGTGTCTGGTAATCGTTAAACACGCTGAACTGTACTATTAAACTAGCATTTTCAACCCCTACTGTTGTTTATCGGGGAAATGTATGTAATGAGAAGCCCATACCATAATTAAATGTAAGGATTAGATTGTTTAGAAAATGAACTATTGTAGGTTTGATATTATAAGAATGAATCATGGGTTAGGATGATTTTGGTGAGCTACTAGCGACAATGTGGTTTACATGATTTGAAGTATGTCGTTCACATGTAATAGTTAGGATTACAGTTTCTTAAAATTTGAAAGTTACGCATTTGCAAGGAGAGTGGTTGCTCCACTTGGATCAGTCGATGCCAACTCGATGAGTGAAAAAAAGTTTGTTCAGTTGCCTAATTTAGCTAAATATTTTCAGCATCCCATCCCAGCCTACTCTTGCACCTGCTCGTGTGTTTTTTTTTTTGTTTCTCTTTCAGAATATATCAATTTCACCCGGAGATTTCTAGAAATTTTAATACTTAATAAAATTAGAGAAAATGATCTCAAAAGATTATGAAGCCCTTTGGTTTGTTTACTGTTAGTCATGAGGTTTTCAGTGATTGGTTGTTGTGTTTTGCTAACATTACTGAGTAGTTCATTTGAAAGTTTATGAATTTAAAATGATTCATGAGTAAAATAATTAGACATAAATGCAGATATCTGGACTGAACTAATCACTTAGCCTCTGAAACAAAATTAAAACTTATTACCTAAATTGGACTAATCACTTAGCCTCTAAAACTAGGTTGAAAAGAGAGAGATTTGTCCCCATTCAAGAAAAATTCAAGAGAGTGATTTGTCCTCAACCAATGAAAATCAATGTTAACGTAAATCATGAATATTCATCAAACATGTTCAATAATACTTCTCTAGAATTACAGGTTCAAGCAAGAGTGTAGACCTCTAGGTTCTTAGACAATCTTGTCGATGCCACAACAATGGACCACTCGTAAATGATGTTTGACTTTGATACTTACGTATATTAAATGTTCCTTATATTGTCTTTGGCCTAAAACTCATTTAAGTTGTTTCATAAACTGAATTTGTTAATTTCATTTGTTGCATTGATTACGCAAAATTCATACCTTCATCGTAGCTTCATTTTACTTTAAAAAGTGAAGTGCGACATTGATTTTCTGAAAATCAATATGTTCGTTGAGTTTTGGAATGAACTCTTATTAGCTATGTGTAATATGCGGATTGATTTACGTAAAATCATTCCAGAGTAATTATAATCATTAGTAACATCAAACATCATTTACGACTGATGCATTGTTGCAAAAATAAACTCCTAATGAAATTTTTCTAATATGCCCCCATTTTTGTAGACCTTCATTAAGTAAAAGTAAATAGATTATAGATATGGATATTTGTATTATTTCTTTAGCAACTTAATTAATTCATCGGATTAAACAATACATCAATTAAGTGACAATAAATTTTAAAAAATATGTAGCATATAGAACTAAATATCTATTTTGCATTATTTTTTCATCATTTAAAAAAAAATATTTTCCAAAGACTACTTAGCTTCTTCTTTTCTCAGCTAGAAACATTAATAAAGTCCACATAACTAATTCAGTGATGTAGTATGTTGGTTTCTGTTTTCTATATTGTTTTACACCTCTGAATTTCAAGACCGGCCATAAATATATAAGGCTTCACATACTATGAATGTATAAGTATATTATTTCATCACTATTTAAAAAATAATAATTGATTAACATATACTAATACTTATGTAAAATAAATAAAATTAACGAAAAACCAAAGCAACTGGTAAAAGGTAAAAACTACTTCATCCTATATTACAGAATTTGATAAGTTATATAATCTCTAAACCCATAGTTATTGTAATTCATATATTAGCTGTTAATGTTTGAATCTTTTAATGATTATAATTGAAACACGAGAAATCTTTTTATTAGACGTCAAAATGAATTTTTAGTCAGAACACTAAAATTAGTAAATTCATTTTTCTGATATACTAATATGGTTAAAAATGGAAGATTAATTATGATGGTTAGGTTTAGTTGGGGCCAAAGGTTTCACAAATATGATTAACCCCATTCAACAATAGTTCCAACCCACAGGTTTTGCCTGTGACATCTAGTTGCATTTTCTTCATATTGGTTGTGATGGGCTTTAGCTCTGGGCCGACTCTGATGATTAGAGTCATATCTGCGGATCATGAATATCTTATATAATAAAGTAGACTTTTGTATCTCCATAGGGGGGAAAATGTCATGTGTCATCATCATTTACTCTTTTTTTATATTGGATCATTAAAATTATTTATAGACAACTTTATTTAATTAAGATGTTGAGACTCAATTCCAGAATTTGACAATCAAGCCCAATATTTTATATACTTCTTTTTCTTACTAACATCGTCTGTTCATATTTATGTTCCACCTGTAAAAATTTTACTGACTTATTAAGTTTTCGTGTCATTGAAAAATGCTCATCAAGTCTACACATTAACTCTTTTGAAGATATCTCTCATGACGTTGAGTTTTATAACCTTTTTTCTAATATCCATTAGAAATTCATAGTTTCAACTGCTAATAAATGAAAATGCAGATAATCGAACTTTTCATGCTTCATCAGATTCAACATTTTTCTTCCTTAAACACATATACTGCCACAATGGTTTCATCCTACATCTTTCTTTATGAGTTGAAGTTCGGTTGTGGTTGTTGCTCTCAGATGGTGTTCCGTCTCTGGAAAACATGCAATCTTAAGAAAGTAAAAGAGTTATGGGAGTTTACATCTTCGTGCTTGACGAGAAAGTTTCTCTCTCTCTTTCTCTCTCTCTCTCTCTCACTCTCTCTCTCTCTCTCTCTCTCTCTCTCTCTCTCTCTCTCTCTCTCTCTCTCTCTCTCTCTCTCTCTCTCTCTCTCTCTCTCTCTCTCTCTCTCTCTCTCTCTCTCTCTCTCTCTCTCTCTCTCTCTCTCTCTCTTGATTTGTAGTATTCTTGAGCTGTCCCAACATATATATTCTATTTATATATGTTGAAAAAGTACAATACTTAAGTGTTGTTAGAAAACCCACAATGAACAAAATAAGATATTACTAATACTTTCGTGTTGCATATCTTTGCAAATGATTTTTGAATATATGTTGACAAAAGTATTTACAGTCGACCATGTTTATGTTCACTTTTCACAGTCGAACCTTTTGCAAGGATCTATCGACATGCATCTGCTTAGTAGTATCAAACATCTTCAGAAAGAACCAGACACTTACAAGATCAGTGGCTTTGAAATTGCAGGAAGCAACACCCACTTCAAACTAGAGATTCATGCGTCCTTATTCGCCTCAACATCTTACAAATTTTGTTTAAATTAATTTAGGTTATATGACTATGGTCAGTTGATGTTATTATGACGTGCACTAATACCTAGCTGCCAAGTAAATCGGAAAACTGAATAGACACAACTATTCGAGAATCAAAATACAAAGTTTAAAGACCTCAACTGTATGTTTTGTAGACATCTTTGGGTTTGTTGGTGAGATCAAGTTTATCTTTAGTGACCATAAGCAACAACTCAATGGATCATGGTTAACCTCTAGATTGACATGTATAATATTTTCTTCATCAACACTGATTTGTTTACATATTACAATGTTTTTAAAACCTGCATCCCAGGTTCAACTCTTCAACAAGTACAATACCTCTACTCTAGTGAGATAATTAATATGTCCAATGGTAGCGTTCATAATTTATTATATTTCAGTTAAATAACGGAAAAATTGTTACAGCCAAACATAAAATTCTTAAACACAATTAAAAAATAAATTAAAATACTACACATATAATCTCATGCAAGTGTAAAAAGAGAACACATTTCCATTATAAAAATATATAAATAATAAAAATAAAATAATAAAATATAGTTGATAACAAATAAAAAATCCAAACACATAAAAATTATGGCTGAATGTTCAACACTTTTTGATGGCTGAATGTTCAAATCATCCCCGATGGTTGATCTACTTTCGTCTTGGCTATTTTCGAATTTCAAAGTAATTTTCACACAATAACTTAAGAAGATGGTAATGTTTTTTCCTGTCACTTATTAAAATAATTTTTAACATTTGTATTCGTGTGATAAGTATGAATCTGAAGGCGCAATGGCTCTTCGTTGGTTCTAGTGTATGAGAACTCAATGGAATGTTTAATTTCTAAGCAAGTAATTTTAAAAGAGTTATTAACACTCTAGGATAGTTTACAAGTTTCAATGACACAATAAAACAGTTGTTGCTCCTTGAACAGTCTATGTGTAAAATGTCTCAATTACCCTTAAAGTATTGTAACTAATAGGGTATTTATGGAAAATGTAGTAATGCTTTTTGGTTACAATTTTAAATTTTAAAATAAGAAGGTGGGTCCACCACATGTGGTTGAAAGCTCAATAACTTTCTAATTTATTGGACGTGTAAAAAATTTCTTTTCACTTTGGTTGCTTTTACCAAAGAAAGAAAGGAGAAAATAGAAAAGTGACAAAGAAAACGATTTCGACCAAAAAACATAGATTTATAAGTTTCATCAGTGTTGTTGGTTTGTATCCTTAATCTTTTGTCTTTTTTTTTGGTTATGTGGTTGTAGAAATAACGAAGATAAAAAGATGTAAAAGCTAGCTTACCAGAGAGAAATAGACAAAAATGTGTTGGTTATAATCAATTAAAACTTGTTTTTTTTTTTTAAATTCATGTTTCTTTAATAGTGTTTTGGTTAATTTAAATAAAATTTGTAAGTTTTCGTGTTAAAATCGCAAATAAATTGATGATTAAGTGACAAACAATTAATGGTAGTTTGAATAGAAAGTTGCAGAGGTTCTTTTAACCAAAAAGGAAGAAGATCAGTTATTTACAAAATTGCCACTCATTAAAGACAAATTGAATAGTGGTTGTAGGCTTTAGCAATGTGTACACTGTTGTAAAGATATTATTTTGTACACTGTTGTAACTATATATGTGTACACAGTTGTAAATGATATGTATATCGAAGTGATAATATTTAATCTTGTGTGTTGTGTATGTACGAACATAGCTGTGTACACAGTGCGAGGTGTACATGTGTATACGTAAGTGAATTAAAAGAATAGTAGTACAAACTGAAATTAGATGTACAAGTGTGCATCATAATGCACACATATAAATATTTTAAAACACGGTTCATGATCTCAAAACACTGGAATATACTATACACATGTACACCAAGATAAAATATCCATATATACATATTGCATTTTTGTTTTATGTATATCATGTTCATGTACACGAATATATTGAGTAACTACATGAATACGATTTTGGCTCGACATGTTCATGTGTTCCTATGTTCACATGGATGATTTGTTTACATCCCAGGAAATAGTGTACGCGATGAAGAATTTATGTACATGAATTGAAAAATAACTGAAACATGTACACATATTGTATATAATATATGTAAATACTAAAGTATGTGTTCTTGTTATGTACATTCAGTTACACGTTAAGCTGTAATTGAGTGTACACATGCGGTCAGTGTATATGAATGTATGTACATAAAGTGTTTTTAGTGAATGTAGTGGCAAACTAATGATATGTGTACATAGTGAACTGCCTGATGGATACATATATGGGTATATGTTTCAATAATTTTCCAATTCATGTACACGTATGTTCGAAACATACCCACTTCACATGAAAAATTGTTATACATACACACTTAAATAAGTACAAATTCATAATCCTAAACATTTTACTCAAATTGAACAGCCTTGATGATTGGGTATGAGTTTAGAACCTGACACTTGAAAGTTACTCAGTATGTCAAATATCATCAAAGTGTACAAAAATATTTTAATGTTCACGTGTACAATATTATACAAAAAGTCATATGTACACAGATTCATCAGTACATTGCTAGATTATGACAGCTAATAATTTCAATTTTTGAGTATAGTTGCTAAAAGATGCATTTAGAGATTTTTGTACATTTATTTGTTCACTTCGTTTGATATGGTTTACAATGCAAATTTAGAAGTGTTAGGCCAGCTGAAAAGGACTTTATTGCAAATTTGTAAGTTTTAGGCCAATAGTGAAAATAATTAAAATTACAAGGATCACATATCGAAATTAATAAAACTTAATCTCTTTTTGTTCAAAAAAAAAGAAAAAAGAAAACTTAATCTCAAGGTTTAAAAATGGTGTTCTAATCTCAGATGCAGCGGTGGCTTCCCTTTACGGTCCACTGGAGGCACAAAGGCACAAAGAGAAGCTAAGATCACCACAAAAACCTCTTGGGAAGACACCGTAAAAGAGAGGCTGAGGGTACGACGTAGAGGCTTCCCATCGAATTTTAGATACTGCAAAAGAGAAGAGCTGTGTAAAAGAAAGGAGATGGTAGTGAAGATCGTCGTACTTGTGAATTGCGGTGGAGAATTTGTTTACTTGCATCAATCATGCTGCATATTATTGAAGTGATGGACAAGTAGAATACAAGGTTAATATATAGTTTGTTTGATTTGTGTAGTTTAGTAACCGTGTAGAAATGTATATTGTATATATGCTTACATGTGTATGTGTACATAGTTGTAAAGTGAAGTACAAATAGAACATGGCGTTGAGTTATGTGTTTTGGTAATCTATATATATGTGTGTACATTAATTTTAGTTGCAGTGGCACACGGACGGGGGGTACATGAAAGTGTGTACACATGTACAAATTGAATGTAACGTACACACGATGTTTCATTAATGTTGCAAAATTATGAAAATAACAGCATCTTCTTCCTTAGCCATTGATGACCAGAAGCCCTAATCTTCGCCTATCTCACCTATTCTCTATGATTCTTTACACTCTCAACTTATTTTGATGTATTTTTACCCATATATGATAGCTTTCAATCATAATTCATGGTTTAATTTTACAAGTTCGAACAAAAGAGAGCTTTCTGATTTGTTGAACTATACTTGAAAAAGAGGAAAATTTTGATCTAACTCACTCCGACTGAGTCACTACCGAGTTACTCTAATAAACTTCGTAAAAGATATAGCTTCACATATCTTAAAAGATAGATTGAACAATAAAAGTACTGATAAAATACATGTTTTCTTTAAAAAAATCTGAAAAAACAACATCCATTTTACAAAAATAAAAATAAAGAACTCAAGAAGAAAAAAAAAATGAAAGAAGAAAGAGAGATATGGGATCTACTTTGCTTTAACGTGAAGATCATATGTATATTTAGTTAAGACAATATCACATAGTTACAAAGTTAATTTTGAAGAAAGAAGAAGTTAAAGAAAGAGAAAAAGTATGACTCAGCACTAGTTGCAACTTGTTCTGATTTGTAACTGTAAAAATTACTAAAAAGGAAGAAAGTTAAAGAAAAGTGTGTTGGTAGCAGAAACTGTTTTTGTGTTATAAAAAACTTAAAACTGCTCATGAATGTAATTCTTTCGTAAATCAATTAATATGAACTAAATTTGTGAATTATTCTGAATTTTACAAAGATAATCTTCTGGAAAAAAATTAGAAATCAAAGATTTTAATTTAAAAAAGATGAAACTTCGTAGATGAAACAAAAAAGATAAAAGAGAAAGAGGAAAATGGATCAAAAATATAAGAAAGAGAAAGATACATGTGGGTCCTATTATTTATATTATAGTTCTGTTTTAGTTAGAGAAACTAAACAATATATGATGAAGTGGATACTCTCCATATTTTCAATTTCAAGGAATGGAAAAATATTTGTTGACAAAAAGAATATGCATTATAACGGGTTGGTCACTTTTTCTTTTCTTTTTGAATTAGCTTTAAGATATTAAAAATCTATAGAAAAGATCAAATTAATATCCAAATCATATATATAATGGGACACTTTCTTCTCTTCTGAAAGTGTCCACGTCAGCTTTTTTTAAAGACTGTGGGTCCCACATTCGTTCCGGTTTTCGTTTGCTTTAATAGCTAGAAGTTTGGTCTGATTTGGTTTTACACGGTTCCATAATGAGTGAAACGCTGCGTTTTCTATTCTAGGGCTTCCTCATCGTCTCCGCTTTTCACAAAGCTAACGATTCTCCTTCCATCGATTAACCTTCCCTATCGTTCAATGCATTTCTTTTAATTCGGCAATATTGTAATTGTTATTCATAAATCCAGACCTTTTCGTTTCTTTCATGTCGATCTATTACATAAGAAAGGGTTGAGAGCAGGATGGATATTCATCTCCACACCGCAAGCTCCGTACCCAACTTCTAAACCCTCTCTTTCGTATCTTTTTCCGGCGTTCTGATGTCGTCCCAGAATCCACCGCTCTGTTTCGGCCGGCGAGACCACAAAACGATCAGTGGAGGATGTCCCTAATAGATTTGATCGATGACACCACCTCTCTTCAGAGATGGCTCTCCGATTCAGCCTTCCCCCCCCCCCTAAAGAAAATGGCCATCAACATCTGAGAGAAGAAGACTCGCCGCGTTTTAGAACCTAAGAAAAGGAGAGAAGCTTCTCTTCGTTCCTCTTTATCTCGTCATCAGTGCTGATTTCGTAAGTTCAAAATCGCTGAATTTTTATCGCAACTGAATCCGTTTGCAGGTCATCTACGAGTTCGTTATGCATGATCCACGTCATGAGTTTGGGGGTTGATTATTTTTTTTTGATTTTTTTTTTTATTTCAGGCCAGAGTCAATGCACGAATATAATTTAACACCTAACTCTCTGTATGCTGCTGTTTCCATCGGTCTTGAGACGGAAACTATCATATCTGTTTTGGATAAGCTGTCTAAGACTAAGACGGGAAAGTCAAGCTGGTTTTGAAAAAGAATCGGTATTTATTAAATCCCCATTCCCTGAGGCAAGTCCACAAGTTTTATCCTCTTTTATCTGGTCTTGTGTATTTGGATATTGGGTTCTCTTTTTTATTGCTATTTTTTTTCTTTTAAAACATTGATCTCAGGTGCTGAAAAAGCTTGGCAATGATGCTGTTATAAGCAAAGCTAATTTTATGAGGTAGGCGGAACTCTTCCATTTAGTGCATCTTTTGTCATCAGCCCCGGATTGTCTCAGGTTCTCTTGGTCTTGTGTTTTTGTTCTTCAGTTCTTTGGAACTCTGTTTCCAGTTGTTCATAGACTTGATTAACCTTCTTCTTAAACACTTTGATTTACTGAATGTGGATTCTTATATAATTGCGTTCTCCACTGTATCACGAACTAACTTTAATTTTTTTTGCTAGCCACACGGCGGTGATGGATTCAGAGTTGAAGCGGTGAACCTGAAGAGGACATGGGAAGCTGTTGAATGCAACAGAGTTGGCAGATGCTGCAGAAGAGAAAGAAACTCACTCATTTAAGATAGACCATGCACTGGTAAATTTCCCCCAATAGGTGTTGAAATGGCGTCTTAATGAGTTTAGTAATGTTAGGTGATCTTTACTTAACTAGCATTGTTCTTAACAAAGCCTGGAGGTATGTTCTATTTTATAACAATTACATGACCTTAAACAAATATTTGAACACATACTCTTCATTGTGCAGGTACCAAGCTCCTCAAAACAACTCCAACCACCAATTTTTTGTGGGACCCCAATCTCTCACCCATCACCAAGTTCACCGCTAGGTAACAATTCTTTTTGTTCACCGGTTGATTCAATTTACATATGTGTGCTCAATTAACAGAGCTTACTATCTAATTCCAGCTTAAAAGGTGCAGTCAGGCCCAGGGAAGAGTTCCCATGTTTCCCTCCCAAACCAGAGGTATGATACAAATTTTCTCCCCAATGTAATAATATAAGCCAAAATATAGTAACACAGATTCAATTCTTTCCAGACTTCCAACACCAAGACAGCTCCATATATTGACAGGGAATTTGGCCAACCAACTGCTTCTACCAGCACCGAAATTGAAGGTCAAAAGGATGACACACATCACATCCATAGGGAGTTAAGGAAGAAGAGGATGCCAATTGCCAATCACACACCTGTGAGTGATGATACGAAGACACCACACCGTCAACCCAACCGTGCTGCTGTTTCTTTACAATGTCAAATACTACTATGCATTTTCTATGTTGCACTTTCATATTTTTCCTTATTTTCAGGTTTCTAAACAATGCTTTTACTCATAGTACCTCTTCGGAGACTAACTGTTTTATAATTAATAGTTAGAAAGGGTTGACGTGATTTCATGTTTTATGAAACAAAATGCAGGCCTTTTTATTTACGTTGCCGTGTTCTTCTAAAGCATTTCTGGTATACTAGATTTCATCACATATCACTGTACTTTCATGTACATTATTATAAACTAATTTATGAAAACTGCACACTCAATTACTCACTCACCTCTTCTCCTAATGTTTCTAAGTACAGTACGATTCTATCACCTACAACACACTTCATATAGTTTTACCTTCTTCAACGATACATGACACTATGATTTTAAAACTACAACAATGCATCCATTTTGTCAACGTCTCCGCGCTTGCGCGGGGCTACGCTCCTAGTCTTTATATATATAATACTGTTAACTTCTCTCACGTTAACCCACGTAGACGTCCTAGGAAAGTCGCGCCTCCTCCAGCCGCCACGCGTCCACTCCCGCTAAACGCATTGTTTCATTAACTCTCTACGTTGGTAGGCTTCGCGCGCGTTGTGTGTTGGGCTGTGAAGTATAGAGATGTGTCGGGCCCATTGAAACAGATGTCCTCTCTAAT
Organism: Hirschfeldia incana; assembly: GCA_026261945.1. NCBI lineage: Eukaryota > Viridiplantae > Streptophyta > Magnoliopsida > Brassicales > Brassicaceae > Hirschfeldia > Hirschfeldia incana. The sequence continues at coordinate 9,560,987 of JABCMI010000003.1, read as the reverse complement.
CCTAATTCAGCTGTACCGAAGAAACGAACATCTTCTTCCCTTTTCACGCGAAGCCGACCAGATGGCTTTTCCTCTTCTTCTCATCGACTGAAACTGTCACAACAACGGCTTCATGATCAATCTCATTGGTTCACTCCTCTACTATGTTGTCTTCAATGCTTTATTTTGATCTGAAAGGCGGTGGTTGTTTGGTATAAATATGTGTGAGTGTTTATCTCTTTATCTCATCTTATTTTGCATCTCTTATATCTCATACTAATAGAGTAATAGATAGTGTAATGGCTAATTCTAGGGCTTTTCTCCTGCCTCAAATCCGGCAAGTGCTCCTCCGTCGTGAAGGCCCTGCTTTTGCGGTTCTGGGAGGCCGGAAATGTGAAACGTGGATGGGATCTGATGTGGGTCGACATGTTCATGGTGGATGTCAATGTGAGTTGCTTTATCCCTTTTAGAAAAAAGGTTTGTGTTCCGGTTTACTTTTCCTGGTTGTTGAATTAGCAAGATCCCGGCAACCTTCTCCATAATTGTTTGTGTTTAATTTAATTTATTTCCAGAAAATTTTGAAATCATGCACCTCTTGATGTTTTTTTAGATTTTTGATTCAAGTGTTGATCCCTCTTTTTGATTGTTCAGTTTGCGAAATACTTTCGTATCATTCGTGTTTGTTTGGTTTGGTATTTAAGTTTTGATGTTTTGATGTTTTGATTCCGGCGACTCTGTTCGTGTTTTAGTTTTTTTTTTCCAGAAATTTAGAGTTATGTGACCAGTAGTATTCCGGCGAACGCGAACCTCTATATGTTTTGTTAGAATTAATCTTGGTTTATTTTTGCATTATTTTGGGTTTTAATTCTTTGCAATCTCTATTTTCCTAACAATGGTATTATGGACAGGCTTCAGATTCGGAAGCCGCAGGAAACAAATTGCAAACTCAATTCTCAGAACTTCTCATGAACAAGAAAGGATAACCAGGAGGAGAATCCAGATCAAGCTTCGGAGATGGCTAAAATTTGGCAGGAGCAGTCATGTAACTGATCTAATGGACAGATTTCAGACACTAGAACACCGAGAAGCTGAGCAAGTTCACAAGTCACTCAACAGCTTGGACGTCGATTCAGATTCAGGAATGACCAGCCAAGAAACAAGACGCAAATTTGTGATCATCTCTGGCCAGACTCAATGATGACACTAGGCAGAAATTCACAGATAGAGATGCCCGTCAGTATCAAACCATCTGCATACTCGGACTGGGAACATGTCCTCAAGGATGATTGAGTACTTGAACTTTCTTCTGCTCTTTTGTTTGCAACATTATTGCTTAGGATTATCTCAAACGTCTAACCAGAGTTATCAATATGTTGTGTTCGCAGGATGTTATAAAAACTATGTTGGAGAGCCATTCAAGAGTATTTCAACAATTATCTTTTAACATAGTTGCTTGGAATGACTATGTTATCTTTGTAGACAAAACCATTAGACGTAGTGACTACTTCTTCCAGTTTCCACTTTGCCGCATGTTTATTCTTTTTCCTTTTGTACTCATAATGCATTTAGTAAACCAAATTCTGATCCCATAATATATAAACAACGTTTCGTCCGGGTGGTGTGACCAAAATACGAGATATGAAAAAGCCACACAGACTCATAGACTTCCTGTTTCAGTTTTCTGATGAGCCCTCAACAACTGAACGTCTTTAAAGCAACAAGGTTGGAACTTTAACTTGATATACTTATGAGTTACAGATTGCTTATACCTACATCTCTTTCTTTCCTAAGTTAATAAAGAAACGGAGTCCCAGAAGTAAAAAACACAGTTTGATCCATAACTCAAACAAACAAATGCTAGACTCAGGTTTCAGAGAAGACAAAAGGTAAAATACGACTAAGCAAAAGTGGTAGTTGAGATGCAGGGACAAGGAGCAAGAATGCGAAATATAAAAGATGTATTAACAAAAGATGCGAGTGAGTTACAGAGACGTAAATCACAACTTGGGTTGCAACTCAAACAGTCAAAATCTAAGATTCAATTTAAAGAAGAGGCAAAGGATCAAAGACGAGGATGCTGAAAAACAGGTGGTTGAGCTCAAGGAAAAAAAGCCAAGTATGATCCAAGATTTAAAAGATTCACACAAGGTAATAGATATTGAATATCCAAAAACTGGTGGATGAGTGACATGGACAGAGGCATTGCTATGATCGAAGTTTTGGAAAAAAAAAATAAAAGCTATGGTCGAAGTTTTGGAAAAAGAAAATCGCAAAAGATGGTAGATGAATACAAATAATTAGTTCTTGCTTCGCAACTCTAGACATCACATTAAAAATCATTATCATCTTCAAAAGAAAAAAAAACAAAATCAGCAGTGTGAATTTGTTTGACATGAAATTCGACAAAATAAATTGCATAGTAATTCAAATTCGAATTGATTTCACAATTAACCAAACAGTTCATATACCTCTGTAATCGAAAACCCCAAACCGAATCTGAACCAAGAACATTACCAAATATTTTTTTTAAGTTTTAAAATTACCAAATATTTTTAAAACACTACTTATACACACGTTACCAGAAAAAGAGAATTACCCAAATAGTTTTATCCAAAATATTTTGAAATTATCCAAATTAACAAAATAACCAAATAATTTGTATCCAAACTTACTTAAATTACCCGATACTTAATCCAAAATAACTAAAATCTCATTTATAATCCAAATTATCAGAATTTATCTGAAAACCCGGAATCGTATTGGAACCAATATATAATCTGATATTAGTATATTCCTAACATTGCTACTTAAATCACTCTGAAACCAGAGCGAATTTTATAAATAGTCAAACCGTTCATACATTTGTAGAATAGTAAAACAAAAAATGAAAAAGCCAGAACCAAACCCAGAACAAATGGATTTCCAAGTGTTCAAAGTATATTTTATATACCTAAAATTGTTAATTATAATTAGTTTTAAAATAACCAAATATTTTTAAAACACTACTTATTAACTGAAATACACCAAACAAAAAAATTACCCGAGTGTTAATTTATTGGAAATATTTTTAAATCACTACAATTATTTGGAGATTTCAATTATCCAAATAATATATGTCTAAATATTTAAATTACCCGATATTTAATCCAAAAAGATTAAAAACTGACTTTTACCTAAATCTTACGAGATTATCTAAAAACCATAACCAAACCAGCACCGGGTGAAACCAATATCTTATCGGGTTGAAACCAACCCAAATCCATAACTAAGCCAGTCAACACATTCCATCTATAACCTGTAGGAGAAAGAGTTAGGTGATTCGCTTAATAGTAATCAAACAATAAGTATATGGAAGTGCATGAAATTAAAATTAAAAGTTCGTGTTCTTTGTCACCTCCGTTATTAGTGACATTCAAATTTCGTATAGTAAAAATCATATATCCAAAATGTAACATCGGATTAATAACGCAGAGTTACAATTGCTGCACCACTGTCAAATAATTCACCGAGTAAAAAAAAAAAAAAGAAACAACCCTATATATAAAGGACAAAACTTGGATTCATACTCTAGACTGAACCTTTAAATTCTATGCTTCTTACCACTAATTAATATGCTAGCTAAATAAATAATAAAAAATATTAAATTTTATTTACTAAATCTAAAATAATTGAAAAAAAATAATGCTAATTTTAATGACGACGCCATTAAATAATTCTAAATTCAAAATTCTAAACCTAAATCATAAATCTAAACCGTAAACTCTAAACACAAATTCTATACCATAAACCTTAAACTCTAACACCGAACCGTAGATTTAAATCATATACCCTAAACCTTAATTTTAGACCTAAACCCAAACCATAAACCTTAGGAGCGACAAACATAGGAATGTCTGAACAAAGAAATTTTTGCACTTTGAATCATATCAAATTTATTTTCCTTAAAGTTTGGGTTTGGAACCAACAACCAACACATCGAACTATTTTATACTAATCAGAGAATTCAAAGCCATATTTGGACTTTAAGAAAAGAAAAACAAATACAGAGCTAAACTAATATTTAAATTTTAAGTTAGTAAAAATATATATTAAATATTTACTCTAATTATTTCAACTATTTTCGAAAAAATATTTCGAGGACGGACCGACCCTAGTATATTGTATAATTTATGGATAATTTTTTCTCTGAATATTTAATGGACCTAATATAAGTATCTACATCTGTGTGGATGTCTATAAGTTATGTAGTTTAGATTTTGTGTAATTAAATTTCACGTAACAAATATATTAAATTTGGCATTTTAATTTCCTCTTATTTCCACTCGACCAAAAATTGAAATGGTCACTTTGCGTAGCATATTTTTGTATATTGTTTGTTGAAGCAATTTCACAACTATATTTTTTGTTTTGAAACGTTTACCAAATTATAGAAAATCGTACGTGTTTATTGAAAATATTATGAATTCAAACTTATAAATTTTGTTCATATATATATATATATGTATATACAGTCTCGTGAGAAATAAATAAGTAATTACTTTTGAATTTAAGGTATATATATATATATATACAGTCTCGTGAGAAATAAATAAAGTTAATAGCGTTCTCTCCCAGGCGCATATACCCTACTTATATACTCCATAGTTTCTCTTATAATTATCTCTCTCTACAAACAGTTTGAAGAAGAACATCTAGTTGTTGTTGTAAGAACATCGAGTTGTCGTAGGATCTCTCTTTATCTGAATTCTTCTTCTTTTTTTTTAGATTCCACATGATCGCTTCTCTTGCTACTAACGAACTACCTTCTCCGTGATCAAAGTTTTTTTTTTTAATTTTATTTTAATTCGACGAAAAAGTCTTTCTCTCTCTCTCTCTCTCTCTCTCTCTCTCTCTCTCTCTCTCTCTCTTTTTTTATTCCGACGATGGTTTTAGCGGCGAAGCAGACTCTCTCCGCTAAGATCGGGTTCTCCAGACCGAACCCATCTTCCTCACTCCTCCAACGATCTCCTCCTCTCTCCGCCTCGTTTCCATCGACGACTGACCTTCCGAAACGCACCGTTTTAGCCCTCTCCAAGCCTCTGCACCTCTCTCCCATCACGAGAGCAAAGCCTCCGGCGAGACGCGAGGCCTACGAAGCCGATAAGTCGGAGCCTCAGCCGATCGACGACGACGCGGCGGCGGAGACGGAAACAAAGTCGGAGGCGGCGAAGAAGCTGAAGATCGGAATCTACTTCGCGACGTGGTGGGCGTTGAACGTTGTGTTCAACATATACAACAAGAAGGTGTTGAACGCTTACCCTTATCCCTGGCTTACCTCGACGCTCTCTCTCGCGGCCGGTTCGTTGATGATGTTGATCTCCTGGGCTGTTGGGATCGTCGAGACTCCCAAAACCGATTTCGATTTCTGGAAAACTCTTTTTCCGGTAAGTGGGTTTTTGGGTGAAAAAGAAGTAAAGGTGGAAACTTTAGGTTAGAGGTGATGGGTATTGAGTCTTATGGGCAAATTGATTCAGATCTTGCATGAATGTTTGTTGTCTTTTTCTTACCTGAGTGATATGCATAGTTTTGTTTGCTTCTTGGGTTAGAGAGAGAAGAAAAAAATGTCTTTCTTTTGGCTGTCTTTGTTTCATAAGCTGCTGAATTTTTTTTTTTTTTGGTTATTTGTTGTACTTTAGCTTAGTCTAGGTTATGATATTTTTGGTTTGTACTAATAAGAGTGGGTTTTGGTTTGGATTGTTTAAAGGTTGCTGTGGCACATACCATCGGTCATGTGGCTGCAACGGTGAGTATGTCAAAGGTGGCTGTTTCCTTCACTCACATCATCAAGAGTGGTGAACCAGCGTTTAGTGTTCTTGTCTCGAGGTTCCTTTTGGGTGAAACCTTCCCTGCTTCGGTTTACTTGTCGCTTATTCCCATCATTGGTGGTTGTGCTCTCTCTGCACTTACTGAGCTTAACTTCAACATGACTGGTAATATATATTTTAGATAGTGACCTTTTTGTCTATGTAATTCTTGTTTAAGTGGGACTGAGAACTAAAATGAATCATTATGTTTATGCTATTAGGTTTCATGGGAGCGATGATATCGAACTTGGCTTTTGTGTTACGTAACATCTTCTCGAAGAAGGGAATGAAGGGAGTCAGTGAGCGGAATGAACTACTACGCTTGTCTCTCCATGCTATCACTTTTGATCCTCACCCCCTTTGCAATTGCGGTTGAAGGACCTCAGATGTGGATCGATGGCTGGCAAAAGGCTCTCTCCGACATCGGTCCTCAGTTTGTTGGGTAAACTCTTTTATACTGACAAGTTATCGTTTTTTGACTTTTTGTCCTGTTAGATATAGTCTTGTCTTGATTCTATACTATCAAGTTCTTGTCTCTATCTTTCAAAATTCTTGTTCTCATCTTAATCATTAAGAGTCCCTTGGGTCTTTGTCGTGATTAAGACATTGAATCCATCTCATTCACTTGCTCCATATAACATTTTTTTTTCTATAAAATTTTGCAGGTGGGTGGCTGCGCAGAGTGTGTTCTATCACCTCTACAACCAAGTGTCTTACATGTCTTTAGACCAAATCTCTCCCTTGACGTTTAGTGTGGGTAACACCATGAAACGTATCTCGGTCATCGTCTCCTCCATCATTATCTTCCGCACTCCCGTCCAGCCCGTTAACGCTCTTGGAGCTGCCATTGCCATCCTCGGAACCTTCTTGTATTCCCAGGTAAAGCATACAACACACAATATTAGAATGACCAACATACCCCTGTTATCCATATGCAAATAGTATTAGAAATAAGCGTCTCTTGGCTTCATTTCACAGCCATGTGATTTAACTAACTTTACTTCTTCGACATCATCAAGAAACAATATCTTGAACTCACCGTTGTGAGGTTACTTTATAATGGTTTTTGCGTGTCATGCAGGCAAAGCTTTGATCGGGCAAGACATGAAGTGTTCAGTCCGATGTTGAGCTCGTTGATTTCGGTGAAACCCGGGGGAAAGAGCTTAATGTAGATACGTGTCCACAATAATGAAGAAATGATGAGAAAGACAACAAGGTGTAGTGTGTTTTAGGCAGTTTTATTTTAATTGAGAGCTTTATGGATTTTAAGTGTTTGAATTTGGGGTGAAATGACACAGATTACTACCTCTTTGTAACTAAAGTGGGAAAAATACAAATTGCCCCCTTCAGAATAAAACAACTTCAGCTAGAGAATTTTAAAAATATATAGAGAATAATTCAAGATTAAACATGTGTATGGATACAGTTCATATAACTTTCAGGTTTATGATCTTATTTATTTATTAACTGAAACACTATAAGCAAAGAACATTCTCTAAGCAAGAAAACTAAAGAAATTTAATTCATCAAAGAAAGAAGGGAAAATAGTTTTTTTAGGGCAAAAAAATGATCGTCATATCCCATTAGACTAATTTGTTCTTTGTACCATTTTTTTTCTATAACACCTTTTAGTAATTCACAAAATAAATAATTTTATAAACCAAAAACTTTTTTTAAAATAGTAACTAGTGATGACAAACTAAGATCAATTTATTGGTATTTTTTTTCAATTCTAAAAATGTTTAAATCATAGTTTTATATTTTGTTCTAATAAAAGTAGAATCGACATTCTACATAGTAGAAAATATGATCTATTTTTTTCATTGAATCTACTATGTTTAGAATACGTGTTCTACATAAATAATGGTAATCTAAAAATATTTAGAAAACACATTCTACGCATAACCTATGTTTCTAAAATTCGTAGAAATTGGAATCTACACATTACTAGATTTCTAAAACCAGTAGAAATCGGATTCTACACAATATTATAAATCTAAAACAATTAGAAATCGATTTCTAACATATTTACAGTATTCTAATATAGTAGAATACATACGGATAAGGACACATTCCAAAAATATAGGAATTGAATATTTGGAAATATTTTATTTCCTTATTTAATAAATCGTTTTAAAAAAAAATAAATAAAAAATCATTTTAAAAAAAAGGAAAACAAAAAGAAAATCGTGCTTTAATTAATTATTAAGTTAAAAATTGAAAAAAAAAACAAAATCGTGTTCTAAACTTCTTCTTTCTTCTCCAGACGCCGTCTTTTATTCATTCACAAAATTTCTCAAAAATGTTTCTGTTATGATTCATATCTATGACTCATGTGGTGTTTGGGATTTGGTTGTAGATTCAGGTTGGACCGGCGCAATCTAGTTAACTTGAACCGATCGATCCATTTTCGTTGTTTGGATTTTTTCGGTATCGAGCAGCCGAGATCGATCAGTCCCAATGCGATCGATCGATCCCGATGAATCATCAAACCTTCATTCTTTACGATTTTTATTTCTGGGAATTTTGAAACACTATTTTTTAAAATTATTATAGTTAAAAATATTTTTAATATTTACAAATCGGTTTATTGATTGTAATTTCGAAATTTTAATTGAAATTAAGGGCAATATAGCCATTTTGAAAAGATTTAGTTTATTAGGACATGAATCACATAAAATTAGTATAATGGGACATGAAAATCATTATTTTGGCCTGAAAAATTATTTTTCCCAAGAAAGAACAGTTATTTGTAATGAATTTTGTTAGATAAGATCATTAATGTTGATACTTAAGAATGAAACAGTGGCATTAGATTTGTATTTCAGTGTAGGCAGAGATAGAAAGAGACATGTCTCTTGGGTTTTCAGAAGAGGCAGTGATACGTTCAGTGAAGAATATCCCAAAGGAAGATTCTCTCTATAAGAAATTACATTTCTTTTATTTATTTATTTATTCATCAACGTCACCACTTTATTTTTTCAGTCGTAAAGATCACAAGCTAAACATGATAATAGTAACAATTGGACCCTTTTCTAATATATGCAGCATGTATTATAACTTTCTTTATCAGTAAACACGTATACGCTCTTATCCTTTGGACTAATGTGGTAGTCTTTAAAATCTAAAGTGTGGATTGCATAGTTAGTTGGCAATAGAGTGTCAAATGTTTGAATGGTTAAGAGATTTTGAAGAACTGCCCCCTTGAGAATAAAACAACAGAGATTTTGAAGAACTGCCCCCTTGAGAATAAAGCAACAGTGTTCAACTAGAAGAATTTTAAAAATTTATATTGAGATTAATTTCAAGATTAATATCGTTTATACATACAGTTTGTGAAGTTAGCTCCATTGATGAAACACTTTCTGTTAGGCTGTTAGCTAATGTAAATGATGGTATAGTGGTCGGAGAGTAGACTGATTGTTGTTTTATGCATACAAAGAGTGTAACTGATGCACACAAGTCATAGAGATTCTTTCTGATTTTTTCAAGATTTCGTTTTGTTTTGTTGAGAATTTGATAATGTTATTATTTATTTGGCCTTATGCTTTGGAACATGCAGATTTGAAAAGATTTCTCAAGTTTTACAAAAAAAAAATAATAAAAGATTTCTAAAATATAAAAATGTTTTAGTACTATCCGTCATTTTTCTGCATATATAAATCAATACTATTAAAACGGAAGACCCTTTTTGAGGTGCCCTTCTGTTTCAACAATATTTACCATCATGTGCCGCTGAAATATTTATATGCTATTATTTTTATTTTAATGTTTTATTTATTTTTTAGTAAATTCGAGTGAATTTAAACAATGGGTTGGTGATACAGGCAAGAAGCTTCTCTCTCCTCTCTTAGAAAGAGATTTTTCTCTCAAAATTAGATCTTTAAGAGGGATAGAGTTTGTTCACAAAAAAAAGAGGGATAGAGTTAGTTTACAGGAGAGAGTTCTGCTATTGTTTTTAATGTATTATAGTGTTAACGATTCGATGGAGAGAGTTCTTATTTTTTATTATGTATTATAGCTATTCTATCAATCGATCGAATTTTTTTTGGCTTCGTTGGATTATAAGTTTCGCTCGGCGATTTTGGTTTTGCTTTGACGAGTTTGTTTTAAAATTTTAACTATTCCGGAACAGATTTTCACCCCTCTCATTTATTTCCGTTTATTAGGAATCTTTACCTTTCGTAGTTCTTCATAATTCATAATTACCTTTCGTTTAGTCGGAAGTTTCTTTGATTAAGGAAGCGGAGTTTTGATTGATTTATTAGGTCTTTTTGAAACAGACTCAGTAGAGTCGGTGTTTGTTACAGTCCGACAAATATTTTGTTTTCAATCCTATCTATTTTCCTTTGGTCATCAGTGAAACATGATTGCTCTGATTATTTGGTCTCAGCTGAAGTGAAAGGTGTTTCGGAGTACGAGATCCAGGCGATTCAAGTCGTTGCGGTGGTTTTGTGGTGAAGAAGCTCCCCGGAATTTTCTCTGCAACAGCGATGAAGTCGAGGGAGGTTGAGAAGAGGTCGGTGGAGTTTATGGACACTGTATGAAATTATGTTGTAATGTGTTGGGCCGTTAGCCTGCTATGTTCCATCTGCCAATGTGACTTTAATGAAAAGCTGAAAGCTGTTGATAATAAAAACGATGGATTGTTGAAACCATGATTATTCTACAGCTACTGGACAAACAAGAATTTGATAATTCAAGAACTGAGAAAAATAGTACTTACAAAGCAAATTTGGAAATAAAATCCAGAAATATATTGGAATCCAGAAATACAGAAATATATGACAAAAGTAACACAAATACATTTAAATCAATACAATTAAATTTACATGTTTCTATAAGTATATGATATTTCAATAAAAAAGTAACACAAATTACATTTGTTTGCATACTATAGATGATTCATGAAATAATATGAAGTTAGAAAATATTTTGTGACACACTTTTGTATAATTAGAATTTTGTGCCATTATGTTTCAAACATATTTATCAATATGTGCCACTTTTGTATAATTAGAATTGATTTGATTTATTTTTCATCATTACTCATTCGTTATATATGTAAAATCTTCAGAAAAATAACAACTATTAAAACTAAAGAGTCCTGAAATGTTTCGATAAAGTATCCCTCTGTTATATTTCACGATCATATAATTCTTTCTTCATAGGGAGATTATTTATGTCCATTACATTTTATGAAACATTCATATAGACATTTAAAACTATATATGAAAACAGTCACCGCATCAGTTATTTTTACAGACTAGAATGCAAAAGAGTACAGTCAAACTTTATAATTTATACCAAATACTTTTTAATCATTTTTATTCATATATATCAGATTTTTTTTAAACACTGAAAGATTTATTCATTGATAGTATATAACAGATTTTTACTAACAGATAATAGTTATCTTGCACATAATCACCGATGAAATTGCTGATTTTTCTCCTTAACAATATTAACCAAATATATCATTAACAATATTTTAAATTTATTTTGAAAAACAATATTTTACGTTTATTTTTGAAAACAGTATATGGAAATTTTGGAGTGTATTCTGAAAATCACGCTTATAGATTTACACCAAACCAAATATACCAAAAAGATTATGATATAGTATCCTAACAGATATATATCTTCTGAATCCAAAGAGAATATATTTCCAAATTTATACCAAAATCCGCTTCGCAAGGCATATCTTTATAATAATTTTTAAACGAAAAATATTTGATATCATTAATTTCTTTGAATATATTTCATTTACTATATATATTTATATCGAAACAACTCATTCAACCTAAGACGAAGCACACACAAAGAAAACAAAGGCTAGACAGAAGTTTTCATACATGTTTGATATCAAACCTTACAAAACTGAATGGTGGATCCAAGGAAAAGTTGTCCACACCTGGAAACAATTCAGTGAACAATTGGGTGAGGCATTGGAAATCACTTTCTCTGACAAGAAGGTAAACAATTTTGAGCTGCTTTATGTCTATTTCTGGCGCTTTGGTACTTAAGATTAAACTTTATTGACTTATTAAATCTGTTTTGTCATTATTGCAAGGTGTTAAATTTATGCATCATACAAGAAAAATTACTTGTGGATAGCGATCTACCAGTCACATTTATAAATGGGTTTTATAAAGTTCAGCTCCATTACTACATTTGAATACAATGATAAGTTTCTTGGTTTTGTGGAGTTTGAAACTATATTTAGTGGAAGTCTAAAACACAAGTTTTTTGATTCCTAATTTTTAAAACGTGTTTGTATTAAATTTCTTACTGATTATTATTATATTGTTTTGTTGTATTTAGATGTTGTGGGACAAGCCATAGATATTGGAGAGAAGCAAACCCTCCACTGTAGTGAGAAAGAAAAAAAGATTGAATTCACACTAGAGACAAAGTAAGTTTTCAATAAAGAGAAAATTAATAATATCGATATATAAAATGTGTGGATTTATATTTATCTATGAAACATTTGAGATATTTATTTTGTTGTTATTTGACGTGATGTAACAAAGCATGTTGTTTTTGGGGGAGTTTTGTAAAATGAGGTTTAGAATTCTAATAAATATAGGACTAAATACGTAAAATCTTTTGAAATATATCTAAAAAGAAATTTCAAAAAGGAAATTTGAAAAAATAAAAAAAAAATTGCAAAAAAATCATTTTTGAGAAAAAGTTAAATTTTATAACCTATTTAGAAAACTATAATTTTTTTTTTAAAGATACTTATATATACATTAGTTAAAGTGTTGATATTCATTATAAATTATTAGAATCATCAGATATGAAATTTATTATTATAGTATTGATATAAATTTTACCATTATATTGTAAATTAATACTTACACATTTTACTTGATAATATAAATTGTTATGGTATCGACATAAAAGATTGTTTCAATTATCTCACTAGAGATATTATTACTGATAGGAATAGTTTTACACATCTTAATATTTATTTTACTATAAAATGTGACTAAAGTATACAGTAAAAAATTTTTTGAAAACCGAGAAACAAATCCCGCCCTTGCAGAGGGCGGGTCAAAGTAAAACAAAACAATTATACAAAAAACAAAACAATCTATTTATCATCTTGTGCCACTGGTTTTATTTAGACATATGGTTTTCATTAAATTCTTACTAATATATTTAATTCTAACAAAATCTATTAAATCCAACAATAGAATCCCATATTTAAACTAACCCATAATTTTAGGATGAATTTGTTTTTTTGTATAATTGTTTTGTTTTACTTTTTAAACTTAAAAATATTTTTTTTATATTTTTAATATATGAAATTAACTTATTATTAAAAATTGTGAAAATTTTCAATAATCTTAAAATATTTACGTGTTGCAACTATCATTTAAAATGACCACATAAATATTAATTCTTAATTTAAACAAAAAAACTACAAATATGGTATTTTCTAAATAAATTTGTGAAATTTAAACAAACTATTGTAAAATAAAACAGGAGAAATTTCTGAAGTTTAAAATAATAAATAACTAAACATAAATTATCATAAATTAGATTTAAGTTAAAAAAACAACAAGAAATGAAACTTAAATAGATTATCAATAACAAAACAAATTAATGATGTCATATCAATAGATGTTAGCTTTTTTTTGTCAAGATTTTTTTGATCAAAAATTAAGGAAACACACAGTAGACAATTTCTTAATTTTCTATAATGTTAAATAAATATGAGAAATTTATTTGATTTTTAGATACTATTAAATTTTTTTTCTGGATTTTTACCGTGTCAACCAGTGTTGGATCATGGGTTACTGGAACATTTTCGAGGTTTACTAAATTTATCCGATTTTTAATTAATGAGTTTTTAGTAACTCCAAATTAAATTATATATGGATCACATGATTTTCGGTTCAATCGCAGGCCGAGGTCATGTATAAAAAATGAATAAAATTTAAAATAAAATTTTTCTGATGATTGTATTTCATACAATTTTGCATATTGAATGAAAAATTTAGTGCATATAGGTAAATAATTTGAATAAATTTTGTACACAAGTTAAAAAATAAATGATCTGTTATGTCAAAATTATTATATTTTTGAAACATATATATTTAAAATTATTTTTTATAATATTTTTAAAAATTTTGTTCGGTTTACGGTACGGGTTGAATTTGATATTAGTTTTCATATCAAACACTTTAAGAATTGTTTGAATATAACCTTGAATATATAGATCACGTCTAACAGACTAATGGAGTATGACATTTTGATTTTCATGTTGATTTCAAATTGGATTTTCAAGATACAAATATTGTTGACTATATTAGGTAACTAATAAGTAAATATAATATGTTATAAACTTAATTTCTGAATTGCATCTGGCACAAATGTATAGTTATTCAACTTGATATATATAATACAGTTACCAAAAGTTATACTAAATTTATATTAAACATAAATATGATTATAAAAAAATTTCAAAAAAAAAACTTAAAAAGATATATACCCGCCCTCTTAAGGACGGGTCAAAATCTAGTCAATACTATTAAAACTGAAGACCCTTTTTTGAGGTGCCTTTCAAGTTTCAAAGTATTTACCACCGTTTTCCATTGACATTTTTTATGCTATTGTTTTTATTTTAATGATTGATTTCTTTTTGTTTTTAATTCTGATTCAGAAAAACAATATGGTTACTCGACTCCCCCACAAATCGTGGCTGTTTCGGTTTTTTAAAACCTATGCTTTTAATTAAATAATATTTTCCATAAAATCATTTTCTTCCAACTAACAATATATCGCCTTACTTATTTAAATTAGAAATTCTAAATAATTTAAACCAACAAACAAAATCTCCTAAAATCACTCCACTAAATTCCTTTACTTCGAGTAAACCATCAACGTAACTTGGCAAAATTATAACTACTGTTACGTGCCTTTTGATGAAAATATGTCAGTGGTTATAAATATGTATAAACATATTCCACTGAAATTTATAATAAAAAAATACTTGCATCGATATATATGAGATGTTCAAAGATGAAAAAGGGTCTACCAACCTATTCAAAATTTAATTTCATTGTAAGATAAACAAATTTAAATAAGGATGAGTTAAAGTGGAATGTGTCATTGTATATAACCCCAGGGGAACATTATTATAATAAAGATTTGCATCATTAGCTATATAAACTAATTTATCTATATAATTAAAATAGAAGAAATATTCAAAATATTCAATGATGTTAGATGTTATATAACAAAAACGGCTATTAAATTTTGTTTTAAATTGTCATATGTAACTAGAAAATAATTCTTTCATATTAAAATGGTTACAGCATATCAATATCTAACAGGTATTTATTTTTTAAATACAATGGATTGTAACTTTTTTTACATATTTTGATATTTTGTTCTCCATAATTGTAGGTACTTCAATGCTTATCCAAATAAAATAATGAAAATATGCTTTCCTTTATTCAAAATGGTAAATATGTTTTTGTAATTTTTCTTCGCTCCTATTTATTATCTAATAATATGTTACATATCTAATTGAAATTCTGAGTATTTATTTAACAAACAAGAACATTCCAGGAATCAAATCTATATTATAAATTTATTTAACGGGTTTTAAATAGGTTACTAGATTATTTGACGGGAATATTTAGTTAACGGGTATATTTTTTTTTTACATTTTTTTATTTAAGTCTTTTATTTAAGTTTTTAGTCATATTTCTATTTTTCTTTATATAGTATTTTTCTTAATTATTAATAAAAGCTTTAGTAATTGTTAAAATAGTTGGATCACACATATATTAATATATCATGTTGTTTTAATAGAATAGATTCAATTAAAAATATTTATTAATGTGATTTTACTTTAAGTTAGTGAAGAACATATTAACCCATTTACACACATATATAAGTATATAACATAATATATTAAAAATTATTTTTCCAAACATTTTTCAAAAAAAATTGTTCGGTTTTCGGTGCGGATTGGATTTGATTTTAGTTTTTGGTGCATGTTGGATTTGATAATAGTTTTAAGATATAACACTTTAAGAACTGTTGGAGTACATATGTCAGGTCTAATATTCTTTGATTTGTTGGGTCGATTTCAAGTCTGGTTTTTTTGTATGAATATTTTTGACTAATTATGTTAGGCCACTAAAAAATATAATATGTTACAACCTTTGAGAATAAAGTTAGAAAATAATTTTTGAAATACATATGGTACAAATGTATAATTATGCAACTTCATATTTAATATAGTTACCAAAAACTATATTAAATTAAATTAATATTAAACATAAATATGATTACAAAAAATACCACAAATATAAAAATTATTTCTCAAAAAGATTAAAACAAAAAGTATACCCGCCCTTTAAAAGGGCGGGTCAGAATCTAGTACACATATTATGTAGAATAGATTTGAATCTCACCATAAAAAAATTATACAGGACGATATTTATATGCAATTATGGCAGAAAGACAATATGATAGCGTTTTTTTTTTTTTAACAAAAAGAATATATATTTTTTTTTATGAAGTTATTTGTGTAGTTATGTTGAAGCTAATCAATCCTCTGTGACTAACGATCATATACTTGAGAAATTTTAAAGTAACAAAAATTAGCCGTTGTATGTGCAGCTGTACAAGCTATTGACCGTTAAGAGTTATAACCGCATCGTTTTTTTTTTTTTTTCCGTCAAGTTGTTTATAGATTGAAGGAATGGGCCAAGCCCAGAGTACAAACCGAAGCCCAACAGCTAAGACACAGGCATAAAGCCCAAAAGCCGCCAGGGCACAACAAAATAACTGAAAAGGCCCAAGGGCCCAAACGCTAAACAAGTCGTTCCGTACAACTTAGATCGATGCACGCGTCAAGGAGTCTCGCGGCCGTCCACGTGGATGCATCTGCATCATCAGCGCAAGAATCAACGTCACCGCCTCGACTTGACCGACACCCTCTCTAGACGTCGCCGGAGCACGACCACCGAACCACGCTTCGTCGGAGCTCATCACCGACGGAGCCTCTGACTACACCTCTCTGAACTTCAAGCTTTGACTTCTCATCGGAAAGCTTCGACACCGTCCTTCGCCTCACTGTCATCACGCCGGGAGAATCCATCGACCAAACGAGATCTCCTCGGCCTATGTACCACTTCACACCCTAGACAGGAAACACGCGAACCGCCATCATCACCGTAGAGCAGAACCACTCTCTACCATCCACCGCAATCGAAAAAACCAACCCGACCTAGAACTGGGTCACAAACCCTAACCCATAGAACCTCGAAACCCTAAAAGCCGGCGGAGCAGGAACATGGATACCTTCACTCCCCGGAAACAGGAGCCGGCGACAGAGAAGTTGAAGGAACTTCCTCCTCCCGGTAGCAAGAGCCGGCGGCGGCGGAGCTGTTAGAGCCTCCGCCTCCTGGAAAAACAAACAAACGACAAAAGTGCTTCCCCCTCCGCTTCTTACACAAGCCTGCGTCGTTACTCCAAACCAAAACTCGTCACTGGCTTCGATTGACTCACTGAGTCACCGACAGAAGGCGGTCAGGAACAGAGCTCCAACAAGGCAAACATGGCAAGAAAGTGATAGAGGAGCACGAGACGATAGACTTGACGGAAGGATAAAGACCTCCGGCGACGGCACGCGCGCTCACGCGCCGGCCGATCGCCGGAGGCGAAAGGGATCTACTTTTTCTCTCGAGTGCCTGAATTTGCTATCTTTGGTTATGCTTCTAAACCGCATCGTTTAAACGCACGCCGCCTAACAAAATACTTTATTTTAAATATTCTTTTTCGTCTTCTAAAACATTGCTCTCTCTCTCTCTCTCTCGATTCTCTATTTTTCCTCGGAGGCGATATAGAAACCATGGGAGGCGATAACGAAACCATATCTCTAGGTTTACTCTGTTCACTTTGCCTATGCCTTTTTCCTTGTATTTCATTCGACATTTAGGGTTTCTAGTTTCAGTTTTTGGTGCTTCTTAGGGTTTTTGATTTTCAGTTTTTTTTGGGTGTTTATTTAGGGTTTCTGATTTCAATTTTTGGTTTCTATTGAGAATTGTTGATACCGCACAAATCGCGATTCTTAATTTGAAGTTTCTCTTGCAGGAGATTTTTATTGGTTCGTCTTCTTCGAAAGCCATCGCAGAAGAAGTGAGAAATCCACATACCCTATCCGACAGATCTTCTTCAAGGTTGATTCTTGATTTTGAATTCATGGGTGTGTCTACATATTTTCATTGTACGCTTGTATAGTCGTAAAAGCTTGGATCTTTCGCTCCAGTGATCTTATCACCTTTAACCCTTTGTTTGATTAGGTTGTTCGATTTCTAATTGAGGACATACTGTTGTTTTGTTTTATTCTTCGCATCTTGATCCTCTAATGTATGCATGTTTCCCTTTAGTATTTAATTATCCATGTAAAAGCTTTAATTTATATGAAATAACGCTTATGTGAGGTTGATTGGTGATCGTTACAGGGCTTTGATTAGATTGTATCAGTCTTCTATTCTATCAAACCATTCGTTGACAACACCTTTCTTCTAAGGTACTTCCTCTTTCTTTAACTTTAAAAAGACAACAAGTAGTTCATATTATAGCCTTTTGTCTTTGTAGTTTTCACCAGTCTGTAGTTAAACTGTATTCGTTATATGTTTTTCCTTTATCTTATTAACTCTAGTCTTTACTTGTTTCCTTATTCTTTGTATGTTGATTTTATTTCTAGTATTTCAAATTCGTTTGTTTTCTATGCCTTTGGCTCGGAGGTTTCTTCAATTCTATCTATATTATAAACGAGGTAATCTAAATTACCTCTTAAAGTGTCCCTCGATGCCATAATGTGAATTGCCCGAGCTATAAGCAAATGACTCATAACGAGGTAATCTTAATTACCTCTCTGAAATGTCTCTGATGCCAGAACATAGATGAGGTTGTCCCGCTTGTCTATAAAGCTCTGTTTTCTAGTCTCAGAGCTACAATGAAACAAGGTAATCTTAATTACCTTTCTGAAATGTCCCTGATTATAAAACACAAAGCTTGTCCCACGGTTTACTAATCTCAGAGCTATAATGAAACAAGGTAATCTTAATTACCTCTTTGAAGTGTTCATGATGATAGAACACAGAGCTTGACCCACGGTTTACTTGTCTCAGAGCAAAAAATGAAACAAGGTAATCCTAATTACCTTGCCAAAATGTCCCTGATGATTGAACAAAGAGCTTGTCCCATGGTTAACTAAGCTAAACACATGCCTCGTACTATAGGTAATTTTAATTACCTTTGAAGTGTCCCTGATGCCATAATGTAAATGAGCTTGTCCCATTCTATAACACAAATGCCTCGTGTCTTAGAATCAAGGTAATCTTAATTACCTTTCTAAAATGTCTCTGATGATTGAACACAGAGCTTGTCCCACGGTTTACTACTCTCAGAGCTATAATTATAGTTGCTATGAGACAAGGTAATTAAATTACCTTTCTGAATGTCCCTGATGATTGAACAAAGAGCTTGTCTCATGGTTATATATTCACCAAGCTAAACACATGCCTCGTACTATAAGTAATTTTAATTACCTCTGTCCACTGAATAAGTCGGGTTTTCTAGTCACCCAAGCTATTAACAGATGCCTTTTAACAGCTATTAACAGATGCCTCCTAACGAGGTAGTCTTAACTACTTCTATAAAATGTCCCTTATGACCGTTAACAAGTGAGCTTGTCCTGCAGTGGAATCACTGAGTTCTAACCAAATGCCTCGTAACGAGGTAATATTAATTACCTCTCTGAAACGTCCCTACCAGTACTATGTCACTGATGCTAGATTGAGAATGAGGATATCTCTTAATTTGGGCCACTGTAAATCCTTGTTACAAAACACGCGAATGCCTTCGGAGTTACTTGAGATTGTTGTCACTCAAGAAAATGTAAAACAAAACGAAAGTCCCTAGTGCTAGAATACAAATGAGGCTGTCCCACCTCGTTACTCAGGTATCGGTTCACATGAGTTAGACACTAGTGCCTCAGATAAATGAAAGCCAAACGGATTGTAACGAGGTAATTTTAATTACCTCTCTGAAATGTCCCTCTGGTGACATAACACAAGTGAGCTTTGTTCAGAAGTTTCCTAATCACCGTAGAATCAAGGTAATCTTAATTACCTATCTTCAATGTCCCTGATGCCATGTCCCTGAATAAGCTGGTTTCCTAGTCAACCGAGCTATAAACAAATGCCTCACGAGGTAATCTTGATTACCTCTCTAAGATGTCCCTGATACCAGAACACAGATGAAGAAGCTGTCCTGCCTGTTAATAATACTTGTTTCCTAGTCTCAGAGCTATAGTTAAAATGCTCTGGAGCAAGGTAATCTTAATTACCTTTCTGAAGTGGTCATGATGATAGAAAAAAGAGCTTGTCCCACGGTTTGCTAGTCTCAGAGCTATAATAAAAAAATGCTCTGAGACAAGGTAATTTTAATTACCTTTCTAAATGTCCCTTATGATAGAACAAAGAACTTGTACAAATGCCTCGTACTGCAGGTAATTATAATTACCTCTTTGAAGTGTTCATGATGATAGAACACAGAGCTTGTCCCACGGTTTACTAGTCTCAGAGCTATAATAAAAAATTCTCTGAGACAAGGTAATTTTACCTTTCTAAATGTCCCTGATGATTGAACAAAGAGCTTGTACAAATGCCTCGTACTGCAGGTAATTATGATTACCTCTTTCAAGTGTTCATGATGATAGAACACAGAGCTTGTCCCACGGTAGACTAGTCTCAGAGCTATAATAAAAAATGCTCTGCGACAAGGTAATTTTAATTACCTTTCTAAATGTCCCTTATGATAGAACAAAGAACTTGTACAAATGCCTCGTACTGCAGGTAATTATAATCACCTCTTTGAAGTGTTCATGATGATAGAACACAGAACTTGTCCCACGGTTTACTAGTCTCAGAGCTATAATAAAAAATTCTCTGAGACAAGGTAATTTTAATTACCTTTCTAAATGTCCCTGATGATTGAACAAAGAGCTTGTACAAATGCCTCGTACTGCAGGTAATTATGATTACCTCTTTCAAGTGTTCATGATGATAGAACACAGAGCTTGTCCCACGGTAGACTAGTCTCAGAGCTATAATAAAAAATGCTCTGCGACAAGGTAATTTTAATTACCTTTCTAAATGTCCCTGATCATTGAACAAGAGCTCGTACAAATGCCTCGTACTGCAGGTAATTTTAATTACCTCTTTCAAGTGTCCCTGATGCTAGAACACAGAGCTCATGATGATAGAACACAGAGCTTGTCCCACAGTAGACTAGTCTCAGAGCTATAATAAAAAATGCTCTGCGACAAGGTAATTTTAATTACCTTTCTAAATGTCCCTGATCATTGAACAAGAGCTCGTACAAATGCCTCGTACTGCAGGTAATTTTAATTACCTCTTTCAAGTGTCCCTGATGCTAGAACACAGAGCTTGTCCCACGGTTTACTAGTCTCAGAGCTCAAAAATTCTCTGAAACAAGGTAATTTTAATTACCTTTCTGAATGTCCCGAATGATTGAACAAAGAGCATGTACAAATGCCTCGTACTGCAGGTAATTATAATTACCTCTTTCAAGTGTTCATGATGATAGAACACATAGCTTGTCCCCCAGTTTACTAGTCTCAGTGCTATAATAGAAAATGCTCTGAGACGAGGTAATTTTAATTACCTTTCTAGGTGTCCCTGATGATTGAACAAAGAGCTTGTACAAATGCCTCGTACTGCAGGTAATTTTAATTACCTCTTTCAAGTGTCCCTGATGCTAGAATGCAAATGAGGTATTTCCACCTCATTAAATCACTCAGGTTTCGATACCTGAGGCTGAGTTAAACACAAATGCCTCGGGAATTGCTTGAGATCCTAATCACTCAAGATAAATAAATGGCAAGAGATTAAAGGATGCAAATGATGAGGTTGTCTAACCTCTTAGGATTACTCGGGGTTTCTGGTCAATTAAGTTAAACACAAATGCCTTGGCCCGGATCTAATGAAAATACTAAAACTAAAAGAAAAACCGAGTTTCTAGAATGAAATGAGGTTGGGCTGCCTCTTCAAATTACTCGGTTCCTAGTGAGCAACACAATCCTTCCCGGTTCCAAGTGTCTTAAGGGATGAGGTAAGTATTCTTTTCCCTTCTTCTGTTTCAGGTATGTGTATTTCTAATACTCTCTGTATATGGTGCTTTATTTCTTGCTCTAGTTTTTGACTCTTAAGCGCTGATCTGTTCTTGTTTATGCAGGTTGACCTATCGAGAACTATCATAGAGAAGATCAACAAAAGAATTTCATGTTATTTTTTCCATTTGAACAAGCTGACAGATGTTGTCTAACTCCACCTTTCTATCTTTCTTTGCATGTAGTTCTCCTCTGGGTTTCAAAGATCACGTCAAGAGTTTGAGGTTTGTTTTCTTTCCACTCTTTTATCTCTTGGGTGTGTTCTTTATAAGATATGCATATTTCTTTTGCTTTTAGTTTCTTTAGTTAGTTCTCTAAGAAACTATTACGTATATATTTACTAGTAGCATCAATTTTCAGAAGCTTTCCATGCAGTTTCTTATCCATGTTGCTCGAGTTAATGTTGAGTACCTTTAAAATAAGATTTTTCATCTCAGTTTTTTTCCGAATCCTTATTTAGGTTGTACGCTATTGTTTATTTCTCTATGTTGGATTGATCTCTTGAACTTTGTATTATTCTTTGGTACATAATTTTCTCTCATAAGAAAGTTGATTGTTGAGTGCTTATAAAAGCTATGATAACCGTAGCACTGCATCACTTTGTAATTCTAAATTGTCTCTCATAGTTTCTTTAGAATTTTTTTGCTTGTAATATTGTGTTTTTATCATATTGGTAATGCTGTATATAAAAGGCATGAACATTCAAAGACCAAAAAGAAGCGAGTTCGCCCTAAAATTATTTTTCTCTCAGACACGCACCCCGAGGTGCGCCGTTCCGGATGAATCGCTTCAACCTCAGCTCCACCGTTCCTCCACCCTCCTCCTGAAGCAGATCTCCTCTCCTCTCCCAGGACCATGGTGGTGATTGTGTCTCTTCCATCGTCACTCTGTCCGTCACCTCTGCCGTTGCGATTTCGTCCACCTCCAGATCCGCCGCCGCATCTGCCTTCTCTGATGTCGTTCAGAGCCCTCTCTCCGCCGCTGTGTTCGTCTCCTCTACCGTCCGGAGCTCTCTCTCCGCCGAAACCACCAGATCCACCGCAATGTTCGTCTTTTCCGGTGCCGGTCGAAGCTCTCTTCCCACCGGAACCACCAGATCCTCCTGATGCTTATTGTCGTCTCCTTGCTCCTCTGCACGTTGACACTCCATTCACTTTGGTTCGTCTCTGCTCTTCATTCTCAGTTTGTTCGCATGTAGAATGGTATGGGATGATTGTTGTTTGGGTGTCACGGAATATAAGGATTATAGTCTTGAATTGCAATGTTCCAGTGACCTTTGGTTCATTTGGTTCTGATGTTGTGCCAGCTCGTGGCCTTTATGTCGCCTTTGTGCGATTTCCCGCAGTGTGCGGTCTCTCTATGGTATTTCATCTGGCTCTTGTTGCTGTGAGTTTGGGTTTTCTTTCTTGGTGGCAGTTTGAAAGGACACTCACAATTTGGCTTCTACAGTTGAATATGAGTATGGAGGGTTTTCTTTCCCTGGTAGCTTCCTTCGCGAGGCTGTTATGTTTCCCAATATTTCCTCCTTTATGGAGTGAACTGGATGTTCAAGCGTCGCTAGTATGGCTGATGCTCTCCTCTGCATATGTTGCAGTGGCTGTAACTGTTAAAGTTACACGGTATGCTTTCATTCAAGAAGGTTATGGGATCGTAGTTCGATGTCTTATGCTCTTTTGTAATGAGGTGTATCGTTTTTCTATCCTTTGTTTAAGCAGTGTTTCAGTTTGTTTGGCTCTTAGTAGCTTTGATGTATCCTCCCTTGGTGGAGGTTAAACTCTCTTAAGTTTTAATAAAAGTGTGGTTTGATCAAAAAAAAAAACATAAGTCAAGTGTTTTAGCTTAAGTTTAATAGACATTATGGCTCTTGAGTGGATACATACTCTCACATACAAGTGTTAATAACGCATAATCAGGTGGTATTTATTTTAGCTCTGTAAAACTTTTGGCACATGCTGTACAATGTCTTATGTTTCATATGCTTCTAGTTGTATCATTTGTTGATTTGATTGCTATGTTTAATGTTATACTATATTTGTTTGTTTGGAAAACTGAGTTGGTGACAGTAGAAGTATTGGTTATGGTTTTTAGGTGGTGACTCGATGTTACTTGCGATTCAGCCATACCATGCATTCTTTTTTCTTTAAGATTCTTTACGTAAGCTTATGTTTGTTAGATATGTGATTGTCTTTTGATGCCTTTTCATTTGCTTATCATTAGTCTTTGATAGATAATGCTTCTTGGACTCTCAGTCTCTTTGAAACATTGTCAGTATTTTTTCTATCTTTTCTTTTGGTTGTCGTTTTGTTATGCCTTTGCTTTTATGTTCTTAGTCTGTTGGGACTTTTGATGAAATGTTTTTCAGTTTTTTTTTGAAAAAAATAGTGATGTTCTTGTTTGTTAACTTGTCTGCTAGTATCGTTTAGAGATTTGATAATACCGAGTTTCATGAAGAAGTTTGGATTTAAAAGAAAAAAAAACAAATCAAAAGGAACCGTACTTTTCCAAATCGATCTGTGACAATGCACAATGATTTTGATTTTGGGAAATCGCGATCCTTAATTTCAACTCTTAAATTTTGTTAAGAGTTGATGTAGTTAAAGATAACATTTAACTAGATTTATATTATATAAATAATTTGTGTTTATATTTATAATTTATAATTTATAATTTGTGTTTTAATTAAAATTTTATGATTTAACGTTTAATTCTTTTTTTTTTTATTTGGTTCTGGTTTGGGTGTGAATTTTGATTTTTGGTTCGAAAGTAAAGTAATAGATCGATTATTTATGAATTTTGCTTTGATTTGACTTTTGTTATTTTTGTTTTGGTTTGGTTCAAATAACATTGTTAGGAAATCGATAAAATTTTGAGTTTATTTGAATGTGTAGATCTGAATAGTGGAATTTCTGATCTTGATTCTGATTTAGGTAGCTATATTTTTTTTGTAATTTTTAAGTTTTGTTATTGAATGTTATACATTTTAAATATGTTTAGGGAATCTGTAAATCTCGAGGTTATATATACCAAATAAAAATATGTATATGCTAATTTTGTATCTTTATGTGATAAAAGTAAATTGTATATTCAATAGTTATGATTAGAATATATCAATATTATTTTGAAATAGTAAATATTTTAGTCTAAATGGGAATTAGATAGCTATATGTTTGGTATAGTAGATCGTTACATTTTGGTGGTTGTTGAAATTATTTATTGATATTTTAATATGTTAATATCATCGGGTGAATATATTGTTTGATTCAAATCACACAGGTAAAATTAATAAAATCATGTTAAATATTTATGAAATTTATATGCAAGGTATATATCAGAAAAAAAAGAGAATTTATTTTGAATGTTTAGGTCAAACGTAAAATGTATATATTTGGTTGATTCAAAACATAGTCTGATAAGAAATTAGTCTTAGCTTATCGGAAATACAATGTGCACTTTATGTCTGATAAAAATTATTAACATATTGTATGACTGGATACCGTATTTCTTAATTGGGATACCGTCGACATGAAAAATATACTCCATTAATTATGCCAAGAATATGAGTTTTTGTCGATTTATAAATAATTTAAAGCGGTTTTTTAGTATAATCATTATTTTCGCAGAGTTTGTATTGTTTTCTAAATTTCTTCATTCATGCCCTAAATAATTAACCTTTTGCAATTGTATTTTATAATACAATAGATTTTCGTGGACTATATTTAGTTAACATATTATTTTTCTAAAAACTCTTGGTTCATTTTGCTAGACTAAATTAAGCACGCTTTGAAACTTTTTTGTGAGTCTTAAGAGTCAGTTTAGTCCAATCACCGATCAACATAGTTGACAACGACGTTGCTTCAGCTTGGGTCAATGCCTGATGCAACTGGGTCAGACAAACATACCAGATGCAATCTAACTTCATATTTAGAAAAGAATTTTAAGACAATTGCTCTACAATTTAATTGTTTGGTTCATCCAAGTGGGTAAATAATACACACAAAAAAAGATCACAGGCCTTCAGTTCTTTTAAACAAACTGAAGTCTACAGTAGCAAGCTTCGAGTCTAGTGTCCATTTCCAAAGAAAAAGATCCAGACCAACGTGTCTGCAACACAAAGCTATGG
Source organism: Hirschfeldia incana (assembly GCA_026261945.1). Taxonomy (NCBI): domain Eukaryota; kingdom Viridiplantae; phylum Streptophyta; class Magnoliopsida; order Brassicales; family Brassicaceae; genus Hirschfeldia; species Hirschfeldia incana. Next base: position 9,534,814 of record JABCMI010000003.1, on the reverse strand, counting down.
CAAAGAGAAATATATAAATTCGAAACCCAAAGTGTTACAAGTGAAACCATACCCAAATAAACTTACCATCAGAAGTTCTCCAACCAATAAGCTTAACATAATGACCTCCAACGTTAGTACCTATTTCATATCATCTTCTTCACTGCAAGTAAATTGAGGAATCAGACAAATGCTAATCAACTAATTCTTAAGCAGAACACACTGAAAACTTCACTTCAATTGATTAAATATTCACTCTTCATATCAAGGAACCAAAAAAACTAATGCAAAAGCAGGTATCTGTCTAACCTAGACTCAAATTCACGAATATCTCATCAAGTTCTTGCCCCATCAAATCTACACCTTTTTCTTCTCCCTTCTCACACCTGCTGAATATAGAAGATGTGAAAACTCGAAATGATTCTCATAGATCCAGAATCAGACGATGCAAAGGCAGATCGAATCGTTAAGCTTTTAGCCAAAACATCAAAATCTCAGAGCATCAAGTAAGAGATGAATCCCATAAGAGTTCCAATTCCTAAAAAACACAGTGAAGAATTCCTATACCCAGATCGAGCATTGCGGAAAAGTGTTGGCCATAGATAAATACAATAGTATATATTTAACATTTATAAAATGATGGTCCAAATAAAAAATAATGACCTGTCCAAATTAAGAAAAAAAAAATACCATGGTAAAATTTAAATAGGATTCTATTTTAATAGAGCATGCAGGGTCATCTCAAATTTATTACCGATCCTGTTCAAAAAAGAAAAAAAAACTTTTTAATAATCTGAAATAATTTTGTTTTTTACAAAATGTTATTATAATATGAACTAAATAAATCAATTTAATTATTTATATCCAAATAACATTATTTTCTGTTTTTAAAAGCAAAATCATTGATCAAATCATTGAACTTGATCATTTAGCATTTTTCAATATAAAAGTCACCGATCAAATCATCAAATTTGATCATTTTTCTAGCTATTGTTCTAGTTTTCACATTTATTATATCCACAATAAAAAATCACAATTTATAGATAAAATAGAGTAACAAAATTTGGATAGTAAGCTATATACTCTTGATTAGATATGTCGCTCTTTTTGTTAGTTAACAGAAGTGGTAAGCTAGTTTTGTTATCGTTGTATTTGCTATTTTTAATTTAAAAATTGTGAAGAAAATATATTTTGTTCTCCATATTTATAATCACTAATTGATAATTTTTTTATACTACCATAAATATTCAAACACACATCAGTAACTATTTTTTAATTTCCAAAATATATAACTGATATAAATACTAATTACTATCTAATTTATTGCATTTTTAGTTGGTTATATAAACAAAATAAATAATCGTAATTTATATTTATTGGTTATAAATACAAAAATTAAATTCAAATATAGTTATTCTGGTTTATTTATAAATATATAATTTTAAATTTATAACTATTACTAAAATGAAAAATAATCATGGACCTTTTAAAATTTTGGACCATGTTAGACTACACCGTTCTATTTGCACATGCTAAAAGACGCCCAGGGTTTAGGCCGCACGAAGCACATAAGTAACGCTAAATTTGATCAAAAAATGGGATTCAGACAAAAGTTATGGTAAATAACCTTTTTATTATGTTAAGAAGAGATGATTTGGCTGTTTCATTCAGTGGTAAAAAACCATTGAAACTGTTGAGCAAGCCAAATCATCTGGTTGCCATGCAACTAAAGACGTTTCTCTCTCTCATCTAAACAACTTCAACTCCTAAAAGCCCTCGCCCTCTTCAAATCATCTCGATGATTAATAATATATGCACAGTCTCTTACGTAGTTGTTCGCATGTACACTAATGCTAAGTATTGTATTTCACACGCGCTCATGCATGTATGTGTGTCAGTGTGTATATGTTAATGCCAAAAGAAACAAAGAAAATAAAAGGATCAAAATTTGTTTAATTCATATTCTACGTACAAAAAGCTAGAAGTAGTGTATGTTTTCTCTGTTGACATACATAAACTTTTAGGCACTACTACACTAGTGCTCGGCTCAGTTTAGAAACAGTCTCCTACTGGATGGTTTGAATAAAACCACGACGCTGTCTTTCCGTATGCAAATGCACGTGTAAGATCAGCAGGTTTATTCCACTTGTCCAGAAGTGCTGGAAGCAGAAGATTTCAGCCAACTCCAGCCTCTAAAAACGTTATAGAATCGATGCTTCAAATGGATTATCCTATTTACGTCGAAGAGAGGGCATAGGCACTTGACCTCTGATATACATCATCAATGGATAGTGTTCAAAGTAGTACAAATAAAAATAAGTCACAATCCAGCAGCAGATGCACTGGCGGTCTGATTCGAACCCAACATACACTATATCAAATGTCTTTTCAAGAATATCTAAAATATATCATCATGCTGGTATATATGCAAACGTGAGTTTTAGTGAGGTGGCAGCAAACTAAAGAACAGTTTATTCAAACTTTGCTCTCTTCTTAGTCCTTTTCTGTTTCCAATTATTTTGGAAACGTCCCCGACCGTGTAGAAGTACAAACAGATTACAAGTACAAAAAGATTTCACTGTCTTAAAACTTTTTGAAAAAAACAAACAAACAAAAGGTTCTCATTCTTTTCAAACTTCAAGATACTTAGCCACCGTCTGAACATCTTTATCTCCTCTTCCGCTGAAGTTCAAGACCACTCTGCTACCATTCGGTAACGTGGGACATAGCTTCTCGAGGTGAGCTAGCGCGTGAGAGGTCTCAAGCGCTGGAATGATTCCCTCTAACCGAGAGACTCTCTTGAACGCTACAAACAAAAGTGAACACATAAGGTGAGTGAGATATGAAACTAAAGAACAGGATTGTACGGTTATGCATTACCTTCCAACGCTTCTTCATCGGTTACGCTAAAGTATTCAGCTCGTCCCATGTCTTTAAGGAAACTATGCTCCGGTCCAACTCCAGGGTAGTCCAATCTGCAAGAAAATTCAAAAACCGTTATGATGGCTAATGGATCATTAAATATAGAGAGTTTTTATCTTTACCCTGCACTGATGGAGTGAGGTTCAATGATCTGACCATCATCATCTTGCAGCAAGTAACTCATAGCTCCATGGAGAACACCCACATCTCCCTTCGTCAACGTAGCAGCGTGTTTGCCACTATCCACTCCAAACCCCGCAGCTTCCACACCAATCAACCTGACCTCTGTGTCATCCACAAACTCATGGAAGAGTCCCATCGCGTTAGAACCCCCACCAACACAAGCCACCAAGACATCCGGCTTCCCTCCCCATTTCTCCATCGCTTGCCTCCTCGTTTCTTTACCGATCACCGCGTGAAAGTCTCTGACCATCATCGGGTAAGGATGAGGACCCGCCACGGATCCCAATATGTAATGTGTAGTCTCGACGTTTGTCACCCAATCCCTTATCGCTTCTGATGTAGCATCCTTCAACGTTGCTGTTCCAGAGTGAACTGCTCTCACCTGTAACAACACCACAAAAGGTTCAAGCACATTTAAAAAGAGATGGAGATGAGTCTTGAGCATTACCTCGGCACCAAGAAGTCGCATCCTGAACACATTAAGCGCTTGTCTCTCCATATCTTGAGCACCCATATAGATAATGCACTCCAGACCAAAACGAGCACAAACCGTAGCTGTAGCAACACCGTGCTGACCAGCTCCCGTCTCAGCGATAATCCTCTTCTTCCCCAAACGCTTGGCTAAAAGAGCCTGAGCCACAGCGTTGTTGATCTTGTGAGCTCCTGTGTGGTTCAGGTCCTCTCTCTTCAAGTATATAAGCGGCCCTTCCCCATTTTCGCGGCGGTAATGCTCCGTAAGCCTCTCTGCGAAATACAGAGGGCTTTCTCGACCCACGTAGTCTTTCAAGATCCCCGCCAACTCTCTCTTCATTGACACAAAAAAAAGACAAAACTCAGACAATAGAACAAGAACGACAAAGGTCCAAACTTTATCTCAATCTCTAACGACCCACAACGTCAAAATCTCTACAATAAAAAGACAAAACTCAGACATAGAACAAGAAGGACAAAGATCCAAACTTTATCTCAATCTCTAACGACCCACAATGTCAAAATCTCTTAACTCTCTCTAACAAAGATTCATTGACACAAAAGACAAAACTCAGACATAGAGCAAGAACGACAAAGATCCGAACTTTATCTCAATCCCAAAAGACCCACAACGTAAAAATGCTTAATTTATGTTCCAATCACGAGGATACCTGAAAATCATCGTCGGTGGCGAGGGAATGAAAAGCCGATTCAAGCTCAGAGAGAGCGTGCATCAGCGTCTCGGGAACATACTTGCCACCGAACTTCCCGAACCGACCGAACGAATCGGGTCGTTGCCAGAGAGACGGGTCGGATCCGGCGGACATGAGAACGGGCGGGTCTTTGGCGATAGTGCAGGAGACGGAGAAGGACGATGGCCTTGAGCGAGAGGATGATGGCAGAGGCGTAAATTTGGAGGGGGATCTCAAATGGGTCAATTGGGGAGAGGAGGAGGAGGAGGAGGAAGGAGCTGAAGAAACGGAGGTTCTGAAGGAAGCGACGGTGCCTGAGGTTGCCATTACACGAATGAATGAATCTCTTTCTCAGTCAATATCCAATTGTTTCCCAAAGTAAGGGGGTTTTTATAGAATCCTTTGTGAGGAATTAAAAACCAAGATAGTACTAAATAAAACGAGTCTTCTCTACCAAACAAAAAGTAAGTTGGTAGGAACGATGAAGATGTGATTAGATTTTTAACACATGGTTTCAAAAACATATACATTCCAATGAGCCGTCGTTACCTACCATCTGTTTCATTAGCATACTTTATTTTAGCTGCAGACATTTCGGTTTAATTAAGGTTTTGCTTTGGTTTATTTGGGTCTAAAACACCTCAACCAAAATTAATCTAAATTAGTTTGTATTCATTTTGGTTCATTTTTGTTCAGTTTTATTTTAGATCGGTTTGATTTATATTTGGTTCGATTTAATTGTGTTTTGTTTATATTTGTTCAGCTCAGTTAATTTGAATTTTTAGTTTTTTCTTAATTTAGTTATGAAAATATAAACAAATGATCATTTGACATAAAACTATTATTTTCTTCGTATCTAAACGTAAATTCAAACATCACAATAAAAATATAAAAAATGTATTCTAATTTTTTTTATTATCTTTAAACATGATATAAATATCATAGGTGATTTTTTAGTTTTGATGTTAATGTATGAGTTTATTTTATTTTATTTTTTATCTATTCATTTAAATGTATATATATATATATATAAGTTATATTTATGTTTAGGTTAAATGATTTAAATATATTAAATTTTCAAATATCACTAGTATATTTAATTAATCTACCTAAAAACACTTTGATTTTTTGGTTCGGTTTAAAACCAAATCAAATTGAACCATTGAGGTAGATAAAATGTTAAACCAAATGGTTTGGACATATATTTTGGGTTGCTTTCGGTCAGTTTAGGTTTGGATGGGTCGGTTTGGTTTGGTTCAGTTTTTCTTCTTCATTTTTTTGTAAAAAAAAAAAATTCCTCTTGAAAAGCGTTTTTTTCCAATTCCCATACATTAATATACTCTCTTCTATATATATTATACATGTAAAGTATGATGTCATATCTTCTAGCTTCATTAATGATTTGTCTAAAAATGACACTATAAAAAAATACAAAGAATTGTCCGAGTGTTTATATTATGTTATTATTTAAACTAAATCTATTATAAAAATATTTAATAACTCATTAATATTTTTAATTAATATTTTATTTTATTGCAATCAAATTTTATATTAATCTATTTGTTAAAATAAAATAAGTTGATAAAAAATATTATATAATCTAAATTTCTTTGTGTGTGTTATTTTGCGCAATCTCTTTTTTTATATCTATGCTAAAATTTTCACTGCAGCTCAAGGACTGGACAAAACGACAATTCTCAAAAAATAATGCATATATGTAAGAAGTGATACGTAGTATTTGCTTTGGTCGCATATATTTTGACTGCCAATTGTTGAGCTCAAAAAAGGTAAGACACGAGACAATTAGACAGTCCAACAAAATGTAATTAACACTATACACAAAAGGATAAGAAAATTTCAAATTAGTTAATTGGCAACAACCAGATCATCGTGAACTTGTTTGGAAACTTTGCTCATGGATAGATATATGATAGACCAACCACACTATGATAGTTAAAGCAACTGCTGATGCGAATCAACAAATGGGGGGGGGGGGGGGGAGGAGATTGATATCGCGTCAGCTATTTTTTTGTGTTATCGGAACGATTACTTCAATCGATCATGAGTGACAAGTCAGTAGCTGTTGATATAATTTCCACTTATTCTCGAAAATTGTTATGAATGGATGTCAAATTAATATGTCAAATCGTCCCCTTCTAGAAAAACTAAAGATTTATCATTTTCCGCTCTTGTAAAAAGTGAAAAACAATCTCCAAAGGCATCGCTGAGACCTATATGCCAGTCCAAAATTGTTGTATTCAGAAGTGACAAGTGACAGTATCAAGGATATAGATAGATATGGAAAGGACTGTTGTGTAAATGATTCTAACCTAGACATAGAGGATACTCGACAACTATATATTGTAATGTCTCTCATCTAATAAGACTTACATTCCACAATCTATATGGTATCAGAGCCGTCGCTCCTATAAACCTAATTTATTCTTCAAATTTTTTTTTCACGCCAATCACCATGGCATCTCCAACCAGCTCTGCAACACTCACAGAAACCATCAACACAAACCCAACCAAGAACACTATCCTCAACATAAACATGTCGAATGTTTCGAAACTTACAGCCATCAACTACCTCATGTGGAGTCTTCAAGTCCATGCTTTGGTAGATGGTTATCGCCTTGTTGGTCATCTTGATGGATCCACCGAGATACCATCTGCTGAGATCACCGTTGATGGTATAACAACAACAAATCCCGATCATATGGTCTGGAAAAGGCAAGATCGCTTGATCTACAGCGCTCTTTTGGGAGCCATTACTCTTCCTATTCAACCATTGGTGGCAAGAGCGCTCACTGCTGCTCAAGTATGGGAGACTCTTGCATCTACTTACGCCAAACCTAGCAGTGCCCATACAACAATTTGCGCAATCAAATCAAGATGTGGAAGAAAGAAACAAAAACAATCGATGTCTATGTTCAAGGTATTACGAGTAGAGTGGATCAACTAGCCATTCTAGGCAAATATATGGATCATGAAGATCAAATTGACGCCTTACTTGGTGGGTTACCTCCTGAATACAAGCCAGTCGTAGATCAGATTGAAGGTCGTGAGACACCTCCAACCCTGACGGATATTCACGAGAAACTGTTGCATCATGAAGCTAAGCTCGCGTCTATGGTCAGTGAGTCGATCCTTCCTGTCTCTGCTAATTTTGTTCAACAAAAGGGTCAGAGTTCACACCAAAACAAAAACAAGGGTCACAACAACTACTACAACAATCAGCCGAGGCCACAATACAACAACACAAATTGGCAGCAGCAACATCGTGGTTCAAGACCTTACCTTGGCAAATGTCAGATATGTGGCACTCAAGGTCATGGAGCCAAAAGATGTCCTCAGCTTCAGACGTATCAAGCTGCTGCTCAGTCTCCTTTCATGCCTTGGCAGGGACAACCTCGAGCTAACGTTGCGGCTGCAACTCCATACACGGCCAACAACTGGTTGCTTGACAGTGGTGCAACACATCACATCACCTCTGATCTCCAGAACTTGTCCCTGCATCAACCATATGAAGGAGGTGAGGCAGTCACCATTGCTGATGGTTCAAATCAATCCATAACACACACGGGTTCTATTACGATTCCCTCTCCTAATAAAAATCTTGTGCTTAGTGATGTTTTGTGTGTGCCAAAGATAAACAAAAACGTTGAAGTTTTATTGTAAACATGAAAAGGACAATGGTATATGAAGATAGGGCATGCAGAAGAAATTCAAATTCGTGGAGAATATGATTTACAATTGAAGAGTGACGCCCTGGATGGTCCCATAAAAGACGAGAAGAAGAAAGACGAGTGTGTTAGTTGCAGCAAAGAAGAGATTGAATTGAATCATCACTGAGTAATACCAACATCATACAAAAAATATTTCACGGAGAAACTAAACAAGGATCTGACTTGTGACATGGTATGGTTGCATAAAAACTGTCCAAAACTTGCTCAAGAAGCTGGAGAGCATTACAAGAAAAAATCAGTTCAACATATGAAGTCTCTTCTGAGAAGAGAATAGTAGATGCTAAAGAATATGTAAATATCCAAAGCAAATGCGCTTTTGGGTAAGCCAACCATCCCAAAATCTCTCAGTGTGGAATACTTGGAGGTACATATCAAATTGTTTCACAAAACCTTTTGTTTATGAACAATTTGTTAAAAGGAACCTCTAAATCTTTCTTTAGTGCTTGAAACACATTCGGTGAAACATGAAAAAAATATTAGGATGCAGACTAAATGATAAAAAAACATAAACTACAAAAACAAGCTTTGAGTGTATCTTCATCTTTCAAAGTTATAGATTCTCTCTTTATCACTTCAAACACCTCAATCGAAAATATAAGAACAGTGCCTTATTTGGATTTAGAACGATTGTCAAGGTGCTTTGAATAAATGTTGCTTTCAAATGGAGAGCAAGTGTTGCATATCTTCCACCATGAAAATGAAATTCAGAACTCTTAGAAAAAATTGGTTGGTTCGTCTTAATTTATATTATATTTTTTATTAAATTAACTATCAAATTGATAAATATTGTACAGAAAAATATTTTGGCACTTTCCATAAATAAATGCTATGAAATTACCTAACATAACTAACGTATATATGACAATTAATGATTATGAATAATAAATATTTGATAACAATTTTTGTATCTTACATTTTTTTGTTTAATTTTATGTTCTTAAAATATATTAAACAATCACATTGACCATATAATAAAAAATAGATTGTTTCTTATATGTTATATTTTGAAATTTTTAAAACGACTATAATTTCACTTTGAAAATTTGGAGATCAGTAAATTAATTTTTTTTGTTATAACAAGATACAAATGATCATTAAATTATATTCATATGGATTTTTAATAAATAACTATTTAAATTAATATATATATATATATATATATATATATATATATATATATATATATATATATATATATATATATATATATATATATATATATATATATATATTTCAACTAACGACTTAAAGCAAGAAAATAAGTTGCATCAATTTAGTCGTTCAGTTGAAACCCCTTAAAACTATGTGAAAGATTAAGGTCAAGATAATTCTATTTAGGAAACAATATTAAATTGTTGATTCTAAAACCATTAAAATAGTTCTCGGGATATTAAAGTAAAGTATATTTTAAAACAAATATAGAACATGTTTTTGTATTAAAAATTCACTTGATGACTATATTACTGTTTTATGAGTATAAACAAGGTGATAAAAATTTTAAGCTCAAATCGACCAGACTCATCATAAATTCAAAATAGATATCGGTTTACAATTACAATTACTAATGTTCATCGCAACATAAAAATGATTATATAAATAAAATATAAATATATGTATATCAAAAAAAATCAAAAACATATACATATTTAATTTGTCAATACTTTATATTATTAATTTTTATTATATAAATTCACCCTGCGCAAAGCGCAGATCATATCCTAGTAAATTTATTATATGGATAGCAATTTTTAAATTTTTAAATTAAAGAATAATAATTCAAGAAATATTTTTTTTTTCTTTTCAGTTACAATTATTTATAGAAAATCATGTTTCGGTATCATTCCATCCTCACAATAAATTTGATGATATGGATACATATCAAGTTTCCCCTATCTTTAATTTTTTTGCTGATCTCTCTTAAGACAACACATAATGCTCTTGAGACCAAATTAGAAGTTCATGTTTCCAATACTGTAATGGAATTGGACAAAACATTTTGTAAACCTATATTTTCTCCCCTGATGGTTATTGAACTCATATTGATTTTATAATGTTGACTCTTTGTAGTTATTGGTACCTGCTTTCCAGTAAAGGATGCATCCTCTCATAAAGCTCAAAATCCACTCATAAAGCTCAAAATGATGTCGTTTGTTAATTTCATTAAAATTCTTATGCAGATAAAAAAAAAATATTGCACCAAAATAGCTAAATATGTACAGCTACCTAACACACACATATCCTAGGCTTCCTGTCCTCACTTGAACCCCGATCTTGGTTTCTTATCCAACACCAAAATATATGGATTTATCATGCAAAATCCACTATATACATGCTATATGTAAATGTTTCATGACCAAGGATATAATGTTTGGTCAACAAACATTTACATATAGGTATATCACATGGTATAGGGGATCAGCACGATAGAAAACGTATATTTGGTGCTTGGAGAAGAAACCAAGGGGGGGGGGGTTCAAATGGGGAAGGGTAGCTTATCCGAATATTCACTCGGTACAGATGATGATGAATTGGTGGGTTTAACAACCTTGCCTCTTCTTATTGCTTTGTTTATTTTGTTTCAATAAATTAGAGTTTTTGAAAGATTCAGACATTTTAGATGGATGTAACGTATTGTGTTATCATCATTAAGTCCTTTCTCTTCTCACTAATCATATTAGCTTCAGGAGATGTATGTTTCAGAGCACATTCATTGCTCTGTTTTGCAGAATATGGTTTTGTTCATAGATATATCACAGAGAATATTCAAGTTGTAAATTACAATGAATTTCTTCAGTTCTCAGGATTATACGAGTTAGGAGATATGAGACTCTCTACGTAAGTATCAGCCTTGAACCCATCACTGAGCGTTTGATCAAAAAAAAAACCATCACTGAGCTTTACACCACGAATCTCCAGGTACCTCAATGCATGGGTCTCGAAAGTGTACAACACCATGTCTCCATCAAGCTCCAGAAGAACCTCCTCGCCGTTCTTACTCGAACCCAACGGTTTCATCGACCTATACAAGTACAACAAACTGATCCTGATTCTATTCCACAAACTCAATACACCACACTCATTCATCGCCCAAACATCATTGTGCACCTTGTATCAACTATTGACAACCCAGAGACACCCTATGAGATCCTGAACAAGACACCTTCACCAGGAAATAAAATCTCTCGAAACGGCTCGTCCATTTTAACGTCAAATGCTAAGAACATTCTCTGGTTATGGTTAGTGAAACAGCCAATGTACGGCACCGTTGAGACACACACCAGAGCTGAAGTGATCCTTGTTTTCATAACTCAAATCACGGATCCATATCCATGAGTCTGACTTTAACAAATAAGCATTAGCCGCTAATGACTAGCGCTGAGAACATGGTCAGGCTCACTACTTTGTAATCATCGGTTTAGTCATCGAATCCAAATCCGTGAGTTTAGAACTCTTCTCCGGTGATCTTCTTATGTAATTAATCTCTTTGATTCTCCGGCGGTCGGATTATACAAGAACACTGCTCCTTTGGAAATTTTTTTGTGAAATGACGAGCATCGTCTTCAACGAATCTGAGTTCGTGAGTCTCCCAGCCTCAGATGTTCAAGAGAGAGTTAAGTTTAATCAGCTTAGACCATCTCCAATGTGTTTTTCTATTTCTATCTCTAAAATAAGTATCTCTAAAATAGACTATCCCCAATGTGTTTTTCTCTGAGTGTATTTCTCTTTTTTCACCTTTGAAAAGAGTATATTCTTAAAAGATTCTATTTTTATTTTACAACAAGTCATTTTTATTTATGAAAATTGAAAATCAATCCTATTTAATTTTAATTTTTATAAGATTTTCATACAATTATAACTTTTTAATTAAAGTTTCATTAAAAGATTGTTAGGTAAATAAGAAGTGTGATTCTATGTTTATAAAAACTGTATTTTCTTATAAAAGTAATTGTTTTTGTTATAATTATAAAAGTTAAAAAATTGGAGGTCTGTTTTGAAAAAAAAAATTATAACTCTATAGTAGAGGAATGGTATTTTTCTTCTCTTTATAGGTGAATATAACAAAAAAAATTGTTAAAACAGATTAAAAAACAATTACATTGTCCTTTTACCATAATTTTTTTTTGTCAGATTTGGACTCAGATACTCCTAGCCTACTTAAGAAATTCATATCAATTATTTTATGGGTCATAAAATATGAAAATTTATATAAAATGTACATAAACATTGAACAATCATATAAAAAATAATTTGGTTGACTAAATATTAACAAAACACAATTTCATATTTTGATCTACGGACACCAGAAAACAAAATCTACTGTCTACGGACTGGTAGATTGGTGTTTCAGATAACTACATATATATTTGACGTTAATAAATTTTAAAATTTACAAGTCCTTAATTTCCCTACTATCATAGAAAGTAACGGTTACAGTTTTGCTTACAATCTGAAATACAATAGATTTTTTGAACTATTGTTTCCTATAAATCTACGGAAGAGGAATATCAGAATCTGCTTAGCACTAATAATCTATCATCGGTATATATTATTATCAACTACAATAATGTATCCTACTACTACTGGATTATACATTCTACTGTCCTATCTACCATCATATCTACAATCTACCAATGGCAGAACATACATTCTGCCAAATTCGAAATATTTACATATTTCTTAAATTTCTCAAAAATCAGTTAAGAAAATATTTAAAAATATATTTTGTTTTCAAATTTTCGTGTAACGTAAAAAATTTCAAAAAAATGTGATCTCTCTTCTTCTTTACACGTTCTTCATTGTACTGAGAAACCACATCTATAAATTTTGAAATCGTTTTCTCCTCTATTGCCTAAGGAGAAAGCAAAATTAGGGTAGAAAGTAAATCGATTATCTCCTTTTAGCTATTTACTATTTTTTTTTCTTTTTTTTTACTTTTTTACTTTAAAAAAAAGAAAAAATATAAAAAAAAATTCTAACTTAGATTAGGGGCTTAATTGGGTTTAAAAGAAATATTATGTTATGTGGACAACTTCTTTCATTTTATGGTATGTGGACAATCTACTAATTGTTTCAATCTATTTTTCCATATTTCCCTAATAACAATGGGTTGGAACATTTTAGTCTGTTATAGCATTTGAAGGTGAACTTATTAATGGGTTGAAAATGCTCTATGCACCGAGTGGATCTCGAGATTCCCGGGTAGATTCATCAACAGATTTGAACTTCATTTCTCAATTCAAATTAATTTCATAGAATCAATCAAGTCCCTGGTCGAAATTGCTATTTCCAAACATGTCAAGATCCTTGTTCTATGATTTCTCAGTTTTCAGATATAGACGTTCTTGTCTGTTTGCCCCATTGCATTTACGATCAAACTACAATCCAATTACTAAACCTAAGTGCGTGTTACGTCTACATGGCGAAGCTAAGAAGCTTAGCCATTGCAACTGTTACAATCTCTACATGACGAAGAGGACTTGTCTCGTTTCAGAACACCACATTTGGGGATGAAGACGAATATAAACCCATATTGATAACTGTAAGGTCTAGGAATCTGTCAAGTTCAAAATTGTTCCTCCAAGACCAATGAAGGTATTTCATTTTATACATATGGAAGCATCTCGTCAACTTTTTACAAAAATGTCAAGATATGAACCAATATTTTGATCATATGCTGCCGAAGGTTTTTAGGGACCAAGTGAGTTTAACACAAAATATTTATTGGCTAAATCAAATAATGCACGATTGTTTGGAAAAAAACGCTCAAGGAGGTTGCAGTGAATTAAGGGTTTTAGTGAGAGTGTGTACGAATTATACTTATACAAGTAGTGAAGTACCTCATTATGTACGAGCTTCTGATGGAAAAGTTTATCTTTATTTGGACGATCAAAGGTCTCAAGTTGAGATGTGTTACTCTACACAACCTTTAAACTGAAGCATATCTTTTTAGTTTTAAGATCGTTCTTAAACTCTTTTCTGTTTTTTTTTTTTTGATTTTGTATTGGTTATAAAAGTATTAGAAGATCCATATGAACAAAGAAGAGATTGTGATACATTCATTGTTATGAAAGTCGATGCAATACTATGGAAATAATTGCAATACTACTTCTTTCAATCCTAAACTCTCACCATTTTTTATTGGTGTAGCTATTTTAGTTTAGTTGGGCTGTTTGCTAACTTTGGTTAGATGAAAGGGTTTACATCATTATAACTGAATATATTTTTCCGATGGGTTGATGGAGATTAATTAGGGGATAAGTATGTCTCTTAACCTAAAGCCAATATATTAATGTTAAACTCTTTATCGTAAACTCAAAAATTAAATATTTAGATATGTTAGATTTTTGTTTACTGAAGAAAATAAATCTATTGTCTTTTTTTTTATTTGAATTGGCTATAAAATAATTATAAGATCCATATGATCAAATTATAGATTGAGAATTCATTCAATTCATTCATTCTTATGAAAGTTGTTACAATATTTTTTAAATCCTAAACTCTCATCCCTCTCATATTGGTGTGTCCATTATAATTAATCGGTTTGTTTGGTTATATGAGATAAGGATTTTTAGAACTAGTACATAATAAATTTGTTTATTTATGTCTGGGATAAGTATGCCTCTTAACCCAAAGCCTATATTTAATTTAAATATCTTTATGAAACCTCAAAAAATAAAAATTTAGATATAATAGATTTTTGTTGGTTTATGAAACTATTAGTTTACATCATGCAAGTGTATGAAGAGACATATTTTTGACTAACTTTCTAAGTATCTATAAGGAAGTTTTATAATTTTGACTTACACCATACAAGTGGATCATGATTACTTCATTCCTTTTTGACTAACTTATATAGAAGTCATATCATTTCAGTGACTGTTATGGTTATAAAAGATTTATCATGGATACACTCCTTGACCAAGACCTACAATGAGCTATATATATATATATATATATATATATATATATATATATATATATATGTGATACATACTTTCTTTGACAACCTAGCCATTTGTGATCTCATATCACAGACACATCTCTTGTTCAAAATTATAAATTTATATTACAACAATGGATTCGAGTGCTCAACCAATTACATTGTTGATCATGATTCTACCTGATGAGCTTCTAATCAACATCATTTCCCGTTTGTCTTTTGGAGATTGTGTTCGGACGAGCATTCTCTCCAAGCGGTGGAGGTATCTCTATCTTGAGAGGATTGATTTGAGTGCTCAACACAGCAGATTGTTGATTTTACCTGATGAGCTTCTAATCACCATCATTTCCCATTTGTCTTTTGAGGATTGTGTTCGGACGAGCATTCTCTCCAAGCGGTGGAGGTATCTCCATCTTGAAAGAATTGAGGATCTTTTTAATCCAATCCAGTGATGTTTTTGAATTTATCAACTTAAGCAATTGGATGTTCATGTCTGAATCCATTTGTGTTTGTTTCGAATGTGTTTGTTTTATGAATAAGAACCTCTACAAAATGAGAATTTGGTCTCTGTGTACCAAAGATAATAATAAATGTGTGGAGTAACATCTAAATTAAAGATTTAGTAAAAAAAATTCTTGTTGATATCATTTTTGTTCAAATTCGCTTTTGGCTTTGTTTAACACAAGCAATGCGTACTATGAGCATGTATTTACACAATTTCATTTACAATATATTTAAATCTAGTTACTTTCCTTGTCTCTTTTGCTTTTGGAGCATTTTTGGCTTAGCTAATATGATGCATGTACATTTTTCTCGTTCATAAGCTGAATTTTCTCCAAACGTTTTTTTGCATCGTTGGACTTTGCATCATTTTCGGTGAGAATATATTGTGTGCTTCAGTTTTCTTAATTATGTATCACATCTCTCTTATTAAATTATCTAGGGTTTGCTATAGAATCCATTTCTTTTCAAAGCCAAAAAGCTCTTCACTTACTTATGGTCCAAAACGCCTTATCATAAACCTTCACTTACTTATGTGATTCAGCTTTTCCTCAAGCTGGCATGAATTAATCAAAGCATGTCTTATAAGAAAAAAACAGATTTCCATGTTGTCTTTTCAAAATCCAAACCTACACATATTGACAGTGGTATGTCATAGCCAAAGATCCTCCAATTGTAACCAAACATTGTATTGCTTTCCAACATAAAAATCACATATATTGCTTCCAGCTTCACTGAATTCCATTTATATTGCCTCATTGCTGAGTTCTATTTCCTTCCTCGCATGAGCTGCAGCTTGTTCTTAAGCTGGTGTAGTTCTCAATACTTCAATAATATATATTAACTCTAGCGTTAAATGACTATAGAAACATATACAATCATATTACATTTGTATTTTAGTTTAGCATCAGTGCAAACACAATAAAAAGAACATATAAATATATCTTATTCTTATTAGATATGCTAAATATTACAAAGTTTAGGTCAAAGTAAGGTGGATTTTCCTACAGTTTATAATAAGAGGAGCTAGGGAGATGGCACTGATGGCCACAAAACTTCAAGAAACTATCACTAAATACAAGGAAGCTTATTATCTGACATATCAACTGCTCATTCAAAATTGGATAAAAGCAACGGTAGGTCTGAAAATGGCCACATACATTCACAAATCTATCCCTAAATATAAGGAAATGTATTATCTGATATATCAACTGATAATATGTCTCACACTCTGATCACTTTCAATCCTAAACAGTTACAAGTTACCACAGATAAACCTTTGAAAGAATCAACAGGAAAACTGTCTCACAAAATATTTGTGCTGATACTCTGGTAGAGCTCTCTTGTTTTTTTACTTCCAGTTATGTATGAGAGATTGGATGCAAGTTGCTATCAGATGCTCAGGTAGAGCTCTCTTATTACGTAGATGCATCATGCAACAGAGCACTGGACGATTTATTGTCAAGATAAAGGTTGTGGTTATTGAATATAATGAACATAACTCAAATCGTAATTCAGATTCACAAAATGAAATCATTATACATGTGGGAAGGGAAGGGAGCCATTACAAAAGTTCACATGGCAATAAATTGATAACATGTCTGATTTGCATTATAGAACCCTGAATGCTCAAATTTGACTGAATTAAGGTTGGACTCATTAGAAATATTAGCGACGCTTCTCTGAGAACCTAGTAGCCAATGGTTCTCCATGAAATTGAGTATCATTGTCAATTTAAGGGAACAAGAGCGGCATGTTATGGATGGCTATATGGCTGGTCAATCTTAAGGTTTTGAATTTGAGTTAGATAAATGTGGTTATTATGAAAAGAGAAATAGTATTTTTTTTAAATAGCATATTGCTGTGTAGTCGAAAGAACTTCACAATGCTTAATGATAGGCATGTTATGGTTATCAACAGATGCATGTTATGGACTTCACAGTGTTGTGGAATGAAATTTGAGAAGTCCTCTTCCTTTAACATCATGTTATGAGATGAAACGATGGTTTCAATATCTCACGAAAAAAACATTTTTCCAACAAAAAATTCAAATTTGAATCTGGTTTATAAAATCAAATCGGTAAACTATAATCAATACAAAACATAGCTTATAGAGAAATACAACCACTTCGTGTAAACTTGTTTACCATTGTGTTTTTGTGCTTGTATATGTTTGATTGCAAATTTAAGGAAGATTTCTTTAATCTTACATTTATTCATATGAAAAATGAAAATCGGTCATTCCATTAGTTAAGACATTTTTTCACCCGTTGAAAAGAAACTGTTGTAAAAACCACAAATACAATTAAATATTTAGTGAAAAAATTAATATGTAATAGCTGGAATATATATTGATGTGTCAAGATGAAATGTAACTTTTGATGTATGTGTCTTGTTTATTGTTTCAAAATAAATATATATTGCATACAATTTTTTAATTATCTTCCATGAATTTACATACAAATAGTTATTTGTTACATCCGATTCAGACAAGTTCATTTTTTGACAATTTAAGGGCATTTAACATTTGCTAACTCCTACCTTTATTTGAATATTTTGATTAGGTGCTAATTTTGATAGTAGATTCTAAAAAGGCTGTAGTTTTATGTAAGAATCGATTGACAGCTACATTTCAAACCTAACATATCACAGAATTTAATAATTTCACGAGAGATTCTTGTACATCATTATATTCTTAATGCATGTCTCACCATCAATTATGAAAGGGTTAAGGCATCTCCAATGGTTGCCCTCATTTTTATCTCAAAATAAATTTATATTTTACTCCAATAGTTTCTCTCCTTTTTTTTCTTCGACAAAATAATTTCAAATTTATTATGCTATTACTACTTATTATTAATACTTAAATAATTGTTATCAACTTTTATAACTTACAAATTTTATCCAAATATGATTTTATTTTAATTAAATCTTCATTATGTACATAAGTTTAGTTTCTAAAAAAATATAAGGGTTTATATAAACTTATAGTTACGTTATGAAGTATTAATAATTTCTTTAAAGTATAAAACAAGAATTGAGTTTTAAAGATATAAAATTGTATAAAATTTTTAAAACAAACTTATAAATGAAAAAATTTACAGAAATTGAGGAAAACATCAAATTTGAGGGGAAATCATCCCCAATGTTTACCCACTTATTGGAAAAAGAGTTTATTGAAAGTCTTACGATCATTAAGCAATCAAATAACATTACATGCACATTATCCATATTCATCATCATTGTTATCTTAGTCTTTTCATTTGTCAACATTATCCATACCTTTCTTGTAACACGATTCATTAATTCAAATCTAAAACGTTTCATCAATTACAACCGGAGGTAAGCTTGACGGTAGGGTAAAAAAGACAAACAAAGCAGTAAAACAAGAGATAGAAGTGTTGCAAGGAAAGGCTAACTCGAAGTATAGAGATCCGCAGATATTCTTCACTTGAATCTTTGAAACCACAGCTCGGAAGAGCTTCAAATAGTCTGAAAAGACGTTGAAATACCCTAGTGAAAGGGGTTGGAAGAGGGGTGGGAAGCCAAAATAGACTACGTTACCCGTCAAACGAAAGAGGTCAGCTCTACAACCGCCTAATATGTCCTGGAAGACTATGTGAATCTCAAAGGTTCTGGGAATCAAAAGATCCGTAAGCGAGATGATAAGTCGGTTGAAACTCTTTTCTTCTGTGACGCCATTGATGAATTTGGTATTGAAATCGAGCATACAGAAAGTAAGAGCATTTTTTAGGGCCAACATTATCCATACTAAAGTCTATTTTTTAGTATTATTGCGTTCGTGATAACTGATAACCGGTCTCTTCTTTGGTTTAACATTAGTACTCTTTAGTTCTCTTTCTTTACATGTTTATTTTTGTTTTGATCTTCTATTTAGTGTTAGAAGTAACAAAATCATCCCTGTATTTGCTTAGCTTAGAGTCGTTTTGCATATTTTGTGTGTCTTTGCATATATTCTCTGTGTACATTTTATAAACCAACCAACGGTCCATATCTTGTCATCTATGCATGAAAGTTTCCATAGGGCAAACTTCAGATTTAAGTTACACAAATCAGTTTTGACTCTTTTGTCTTCCTTCAACCTGGCTCATCAGTAATGACACACAAGTATTAATTTGGTATATTGGTATGGTAATTAGATCTAAAAGCTTATTTAAAGCATTTTATTTTACAAACTCAGTTTCATTATGCAAAAAGAAAAACAATAATATCTAAAGGTCACAAAACTAATGGTATTTCTTTCAACTATTTCTCTTTATCGAAGATTTTTAACTCTTTTCAGAAATTTATGTACAAACGTAACAACTGAAAAAGACTATATTAGGAGTCGTAGTCGATAATGGGTTCACCTAAGGTTAAATTTCTGTCGATCTTCCAAGGCAAATTAAAAAGTTTAGCCAAAATGAATTTGAAGATCTTGTTCACATTTATGTTGTGTGTCGCACTTGAAAAGAACAATGACGCCTTCATCACCTTCGCGTATGCTCTCGCCTAGTAATTATTCATACAATCAAATACAAACAACATCACCTTTTTGTATATACAATTTGTCACCAAAAATCAAATTACTGACGATCATGGAAACGTAAAATATAACGTAAAGTATCTTAAATGATTGTAACTTATGATTAAGTTATATGATTGGTATTACCTGAGTGACAATGGTCCATTGTAGATTGGGTGGGAGCCGAACGAAATCATCGAATTTTGTTCCTATTAGAATTGGAATTGCCGTCTGATAAAGAAAAATAAAATATTTTAAAAGAATTAATTAAAGGAGTTTCTTGTTACCAGATTTCGAATTTTTATAATATAGTCCTTTCTGAAGAAAGTATTAAGCACAATCCTGCTAAATTTCATTCGATTTGACCGAAATTAAAACCAAAAAGTCGAACCAAATTTTCCGAATCAAAAAAAAAAAAAACTGATACTTTTGAAAACTATAAAAAGTGAAAAATAAAAATGAAATCCTCCAAATATATTTTGCTACATCATCGAATCTAAATTGGCACTGAATACACATGTAAGGAACAATTCAATTTGAATTTGGTTTCTGTACTTTCTTAATTAAACAGCTAACTAAGGAAATAAAATTAGTCAAAAACAGAAACAGATTAGACTAAATGATAATGATTAACGACCAATGATGTAATCCAAAAAAAAAAAAATTGATGTTTGATCAAAAAAAAATTGTTGTGGTTTTTATTGATAAAGTTGATTTAAAACTAAAACGTACCGTATTCCATTTTCTTGCCTGGCTATACCACCCAAAGACACTGCCAAAAGAGTCACGACAATTAATAAGTATATAACCAAAACAATAGTATGAAAAAAAGGGAACCTACAAACCTGTTAAGAGTAGAACGACTGGTTAGATCAAACATGAACAAGATTGCTACTGAATCTTTACAAGCAATAGGTATATGATCTTTAGACCTCTTTTCATCACCTACAATAACATAATTAGCAATCAGTACACTAATCAGCAATCTAAAAAAACTCCATTGTTTTATTTGATTAATTAATATTGATTCGACTCACCTCCTACATCCCAAATGCTGAAAGAAATCGTAACTCCTTGAACATAAAACGTTTTGTCCATCAAATTTAATCCAGCCATCTCCAGGAACCCTTGATTCTCATCTCCAACATATTTTATCTTAGAAAGAAAATAAATCATATAAGAGCTAATCAAGAAATATAAGAAAACAGTAAAATTATTAACAAACACAAGTTAATTTCATACTTACTACAAAAGTAGTCTTCCCTGTTTGACAATCGCCTAATAAGCTGATCTTGAGGCTAACCAGATCTGCTTCCGAACTTGAACTTAGCCCTCTACCGGAAACAGTTGTTGCATCATCGCCGTCGAAGATATCTCCGGTGGTGGAAGATATCCGGTGAACGACTCGCCGGTAAATAACAGGTTTCTCGATGATACTTGAACAAGATAATATTTTCCTCCATACAAACCTAAAGAAGTCTCCAAATATCGATACTTTCTCCATGATTCTCCATTTTACGTTCACGTGGACTATTTTCCGGCACAAAGGTGTCATCTTCCCGGCGATCTCGTGGATTTTCTCGGCCATTTTAAAGAGAGAGTTGACGTGCTTTTGACGTTTACACAAGCTCACATCTTCCTTTTATATCCCTTTTTCTAAAATGTCTCTTCATTCGGTGTTACGGTGTACCTGGTAGTTATCGGTGTATATGAGTTGGTTGTTGACCAGTCCGTATCTTGAAATACCGAGAGTACCCCTTATTGGTGTGTTTTGTCTTTTGTCTCTTAGTTCTTGGCGTGTTGCTATGGGAGGGTCAAATGGTAAATTGAGAGCTTACTATTGAACCATGGAGTAAACCCCAAGTGTACGGCGTCACCACTCACTAGTTATCATTTGATTATTCATCTTCTTTTTTCATTTATTTGTCAACATTTGATTATTCATCTTTTTTTTTGATCAAGATTTGATTATTCATCTAAATTTTTATATTTTATTGATAGTATTCTCCCACCGTTTGTTTTTATTTGAATATTATTAATTTTCACTTATAATATTTTCCTATCGGGTTTTTTTTTTCATTTGATTAAGCCTAAGTATTTATAGTAGTAGCACCACAATTATGCAATATCGATTAAGCTCACTGAGGAAGAAGATAGTAATCAAATACGGTATTCACCTAATTAATTATACATCTATTAACATTATGCCTAGTTTATATATACGAATATTTTTAAGACTAGTGTGAAAGAAAATAGTAATCAAATATACTATACATCCAACCAACCATTTATTAAGTAACAATTGACTGTTGGATAGGATAAAACTGTTTCTAAATAGTAACTCCATTTGAATCACAAAGCACGAGAATCTTGAGAAGCGTTTTGTTGAAGGAAACAACACTTTTATTGTCTTTTTATAAAGGTAGTAGTAGTTTCTTAAAGAATGATGTAAATATATATGTGCGGCCGACCATCAATGTAGTTCCAGTTGGTTAGATCTAAATGTCACACACACTCATAACTTTATGTTTCAATGTTTTAGTATTGGTTTAAATCTTAAAATGGTTTCATCAGTTCTTTTTTCTTAGTTCTCAATTTTTATTAACTGAAAGAGATTATGTTAAGAGTTTAATCCATGCATAGCATTTTGATTTGTACAGTGTTTTACCAGCTTTTTATTCATCGGTCAAATGTACGAATTTGCTACAATTATGTGGATGTCATGATATACAGTTCTGAAACTAATTTGGAGTCGCAATAATATAATCAAACTATTAAAAATATGACAATAGCTTATTACAAAATTTATAATTCGGTTTCATTACATAAGTATATTATGAACAAAAACGTATTAGTCTACTTTGCTTCTAATAGTGTACATTGATGTTTTAATGCATATCGGTTATAACTTATACACAAATGGTGGTACAGCGACATCAATCAGTTCCTATGACAATTATAAATGGATGAATCTAAATACTTATGATTATAAATGGGTATATTAGTGGCATATATTTGTAGTTCCTTAATGAGGCAATTAAAAAACACACGCACAAAGGAATAACTCGTTGGCTTGTCCCTCTCGCTTCTTCCTTTGTAACACTTCTAGAGTTTAGTTATTATAGTTCAGCAATATATCTATTTAACTATTGTGTTTTTTTTGGCTAACTTTGTATTTTACTAGTGTTGTATTCATGTTTATTATTTGTCACTCTGTCAGTACATATAAAACTACTAATGTGTATTTTCGTTCTGCAACAAAACAACAATTGAGTTGGATGGGAATCATTCGTATTTCCAAACCATGACATATTAAAGCTTTTGTATCTTGGACGTTTTCGTAAACGTAGATATCAGATTATTTTCTTAAACGGTAGTTTTGTTTAGAATAATGTAGGAGAATCTGGATAACGTGTTCGCTGTCGCCATGGAATCTTTATCTTCAATCAGAAACTTTGTTAAAAAACTTTGTTAAAAGAATAAAGGTTACAATTTTTTAGTATTGTATGCGTAGGTTATAAACTAGATGAGTCGTATGGATGTCTCGATATATTATAATCATAGAGATAATGGTCTAACCACTAGAACCACCCACGTTATTATATAATTTTATTCCAACTCATAACATAAATACAAAGCAATTTCGATTTCTTGGTTATATTTCTAATGTATTGGAGTTGGTTGATGATATTTAACTAGTTATGTATATGTTGGTGGAGTCTACCATCACAGAGAAATTAACTAATTTATAAAATCTATGATGTTTTATCTAAAATCATAAGATTAGTTTTATCTAAAAATATTTTCATAATATAATTTAAAATAGCTTAGTTAACTAATTATAAAATAAAATATTAAATATAAGTAATCACAATAATACTAAAATTATCTTAAAGTATGGAATTTGTTGTATATTTTAAAACACTAAACATTCTCTGAAATATTTTTCATTTTGAAATATAGGCTACAACAATTTGTCCACCGATGAATAAAGATGTTACAATATTTGGTTTATGAAATTTTAACATATAGTAAATTGTTTTCAAAGAATGCAAGATTTAACAAAAGACCACAACAAATATGTCGGTTCATATAATAGTTGGTTTGATTTATCATGAATTTCCAACTTAAAACTATCTTTAGTGCTTTAATATATATAGTTAGTATTGTCTTTTTAAACTTTCGATATGAGATTTAACGTACCTTCTTGAGATGATAGTTCTTATCGGCCATCTTGAACCGAATCCGCTTTTAGGGTATGTAATGTAGTAAATCTTGTTTAGACTGCCCGAGTTAACAAATGAATAAACGGATACTTGCATGTTACCATTTTAAGTTTGAACTTATCATGAATTTTTAACTTTAAACTATTTCTAATAGGTGGATGGACTATAATATTTTATATTTTAGTCTTGGCTATTATAAACCTTCTATATGTGATCTCAACAAGATACTCTCTAAATCGACTACAGAGCCAAAAGAAACTGCACTACAAAGGTTTTGTTTTCGATACCATTAAGGGATTAAAATAATTCTTTGAAACTAATCTAAATAAAAGCATAGAGCCGATTGATGTGTTGGACCACGTGGATGCCTATCAAAAGAGACTTGAACAACTTATGAAACTGATGATGATAGGTGTTTGTTACCGAACTTTCAAGTTCAATGATGTGTCTGGCTATTTTGTTACTTCTATATTGTATTGTTTTTTTCTGTTTGAAGAAGAAACTGATCATAATCGGAAGTACAAAGAGAACGCCAATGTCTTTTACGTAGCTACAATATTTCTACTTGTCAACCTAATAATTCTCTGCATAGTCATCAAAACGCGAAAGCTCAGTTTCATCTACTCTTCGTTAAAAGTTAAAACAAATGTCCTCTATTACTCTGTTTTTATCACCAACAAACTCGAATTCAGTGCGCATATATATCTATGCATCCGTCCCATCATAGTCATTTCCAGGGCGGAACTATGATATACCTAGGGGGTCATGTGCCCCCACTTTATTTGTAGATTTTACTTTATTTGGCTGAAGGTTTAAATAATAACGAAATTGGTTATATTTTTTCACCATACCCCACTAGTTTTAGAGATAAAATCGTCTTTGACTACTCTACAAAAGCCTAGTAATATGCATTCAATCCAGGTTGACAAATCGATATAAAGTAAACGCACAATCTTTAGAAATTTCGAATAAAGATGTAACGCATCTGTCTTTTTTGAATTGTGGGTATAGAAAGATGCCAAAATCTAAATGAATGTAATGACAACCAAAACCTCCACTTACGATTACATTGTTGGTTTGGACAAAAGAAATATATCACATTCTCATTTTGGTTTAAACCGGTTCATACCGCAGATAAATAAACCGGATGGGGCCAGAGTATATAATAAGGCGAAGTTTGCATAGCAGAGAGCTTCTTTAACCAATGCTCTCATTGAGTTTAGAGAAGCCAAGCTTCTTGAGTCTACTGGTTATTGGATTAGCCCAAGCTCGATCCGGATTCCCGCATTTCACATCAACAATATCCACAATGTTCATTCTCTTCTCTCTTCTAGGAGTTCCTTGCAACGATACATTATCAGAGCCAAGCATTGGAAGCTGATTAGTGCTTTTTCCATTGTGACCCTTTGGTGTCTTAACGTTATCAGAGCCAACAACATTTGGAACCTGGTGAGTGCTTTTGGCGATGTGACCCTTTGGTGTTCTAGCATTGTTGCTGCTGCTGCTAGCTTCGTCTGATGATTTTCTTGCTTTTGGTCTTCTTGGAGTGGAAGAAGAGGTGCCACAGTCTACAGAGACGGGGATGGTTGTTCTAATGGGTTTAGTTGTGGGAGTCTGAGGAGAAGGCTGTTTCATGGAGTCTAGCTCACGAGTCATTAGAGTTGCCACCGTTCCTGTTGCTCCTATTTTGATGGATCCTCCTCCACCTCTGATCATTTCAAGCTTCTGAGCCATTTCGTTTTCTTTCGCCCTCTGCGACTCTCTTAAGAGGATAAACTGCTAGAGTTTTGTTTTTGCTACACAGGTCTGCAAAAGGAATCTGAATAAGATAACAACAATGCATCAATCCAGAAGAATTAGTAAACCTTATCATATATCAAACAAAACATGCCACATTTCATCAGAGTTTAGCAGAATTTTTATGGTTTTCAAAGAGTTAGTAGCTCAAGTTTATGACAGAAGAAATGGAAAACTAAAAAGTCCATAGACAGCACCAATTGTACAATGACCACGTCGATGTTGCTGGAGCTCTTCATAAGCTATTTCGCAAGCAAAATCTAGATGGAGAAACCTATTGTGTTACTGCACAACCATAACTAAACTATTTCAAATCAAAGAACGCTACAAGTATATAAATACAAGTTTCAGGCCAGAGTAAATGTTTAAATCCAGCAGTAGATGGAAACCTAGCAATACTAATACGACAGGAAGAAAAGCATCCAAAAAACTATTTCGTATCTACATAGAAGACACAGATTGATCGAGACAGAAAGTTTGAAACTTGAAGCAATCGAATGTAATCACACAAAAAAAGATTCAAACTTTACAATCAAAATCAATCTAAAGCAAGAGAGAGAGAGGGATAAAGGGGAAAACGAAACCTTAACGACAAGTGAATTGAAAGTAAAAAAAGACAATCATGAGAAGGACATTTCTTGGATTCCAAACACTTGACTAGTCACCACATTCGAGAGAACAAGTAAATCGAGCAAGATGGGTCACAATCTCATCAAGGTTCAGAACTTTACCGATTTAAAGCTAGAGGAGAAGCTGTTCTTCTTAATTCAAAACCTCTTCAACTTTTAGAGCTCGGCGATGGAGTTGCGAAGATGACCCGCACTGAACAAGTTAGGTCTTTTTGGATTTGGTCTTTTGAAATCTGAGAGTTCTTGAGGAGCGTGACGGAGTAATTAAGGCAGCGACTAGTCAACGTAGACGTTTGTTGTAATTACACTGTTTAGAGTTTGATTGCTCCAATGATTATTATTATTTCATCAAATAATTATGTTTTACTTTTCGGAGAGCGAAGAGATGATTATGAGTATTATATTAAAGGGGCTTGTACTCTTTGAGTTATCATGTATTTAGCCTTATTCTATAAAATTTATCAAAATGATACCAAAAAATTTTATAAAGACGATGCCGTTTTGATAACAACCGACAAAATTGTTGAAGTAGGTGGTTTGTTGCTCTTCAGGTCATCAGTAACAAGTTCTCGTGTCCTTTGTCTGAGGGAGAAGCTCGAGTAGATTAAAAAAAAAGGAAAAAGATTAGACCTTTTCGCGATGATGGATTCGCTGATGAGTAAACTCGTTATGGGTTTGGTCGTGGTGGTTGCGATTTTCGAAGCTTCTGGTGTCGACGCGTGGACTGGCGAGATTCGAGGGAGAGTCGTATGCGATGTCTGTGCCGATTCTTCAATCGGACCAGAGGATCATGTCCTTGAAGGTTAGCCTCTCTTTCTGCATGATATATAAGTGTTTGATCGTCGGAAAAAGATTCTGATTTTGTAAATTTAAAATATGTAACTCTGAATTCACTTTTTTATTGTGGTTGTTACGGAAGGGTGTTGATCTGCTGTTGTTTCTGATTAACTGAATTCATTTTTCGACAGAAGTTTTGTAGGATTTATCACGTGTCATCATCACCTTGGTGTGATTTTGATCACTTAGTGCTTTGTTTAAATGCTAATTATCGACACGAAGAAGATTGTTTATGATCTACAAATATAGTCTGTTAGCCACGTTATAGCTTGAACCTTACGGTATTGTTTGTTCTACTTTCTCGAGCAAGTTGTTCTTATCTGTTACTGAGAGTGTAAGTCTTTAGTTTTTGCAGATTAATACTATTACGAACAAATCTTGGCAAATTCTCTTATTCATATTTAATCTCTTAATTGATATCTTGCGTCTCTGGAACTTTTGTAGTTAGTATGTCCATCCTTGTGTTTTCGTTCCTTGTCTTTATGTTCCCAAAATGTCTTGTCGAATCTCAAAATTGTGGAAAATTCATAGTGGAAATGACTGTGATATGTCTCGTATCATACTTGCCTTAGGAAGCCACTCAGCTCTATGTGTCTTTGTGTTTTACTTTGCGTATCATCTTTTCTCTAGTATTTATCTTTGCCAATCATTCACATGCGTTTTCGAGTTGTTTGAAATGTATTTGTTCAATTTTGTGTGTGTGTGTGTATTTTCCAGGAGCTGAGGTTGCGGTACTCTGCATCACCAAATCTGGAGAAGTTGTGAACTATCAAGCTTTCACAAACACAAAAGGTGTCTACACCGTAGCGGAGACCATGCCAGAGAGCGAACGTTGGGACGCATGCCTTGCAAGACCCATCAGCAGCTTCCACACTTCTTGCAACCACCTAAACCAGGCCAATAATGGGATCAAATTCTCTTATAACCGCCCTTCCGGTTACTTCCATGCCGTGAAACCATTTGTGTATCGTCATCAATACGCACCTTCTTATTGCTGATTCAAAAGAACCTTTATCCCCTTATTAAGTTGTGTAAACTTGTAGTAATAATTGAAATATGAAATATTTTGGATTTTTTGTATAATGTTAATATTGGAGAAACTCTTTAGATTTTATGATTACATAAGGGTTGGTCCGGTCTCTGTCCGGGATTTTGACTTCGTTAAGCGTTTGGTTGACATTTATTGATGGCAAATTTTGGATCACCCATATTGATGGCAAACATGCGATATAACCATATCATCTTTATGGACCCCTTCGTCCATGTTCATGATTCTATCTTGTATCCGTCGCATCGCATTACTCCTACTTGCAAAATAGAGTGGAAGCGGGAAGAGATCACAGTCCTCTGGCTCTCTATGTGTAGGAGATGGGCCGAGCCCCTTTTACAAGGCCCATCGAATGAAGAAGCCCGGCCGACGCTCCAACCCGATCGGGTCCACTGTCTTGAAAGGGACAGGACTGGCGAGTCGGACAACTAGTACAAGGGTCAGACGAGGACGAAAGAGACGTCCTAACTCTCGCTGCTAGTAAGGGACGTCTTCACCTTACATGTCAGCTACTTCGAAAGGGACATGACGAGCTAGTCAGACAACCAGTAAGACACAGACGAGGACGAAAAGGACGTCTCCACTCGCGCTACTAGTAAGGCCCAATTGAGAACCCAAGCCCAAGAAGGCATTGACCAATTAGGGCGAACAACTGGACGAGGACTATAAAAGAAGAGGAGCGCGCAAGCAGGAATTCATTCACACTTAGACACACTCACTGCAACGGCTAGTTCTAGGGCTCACTTACGTTCTTAGATACTCGCCGCCTTGTATTCCACCGGACGCTCTACGAGCTCCGGCTTGTGTGTCACTCTTTTACTTCTTTGTAACCTTTCAGTCCAGATCTAATAAAAGAACGTCTTTGTTCGTCCCACCTTTCTCTTTATTGTCTCCTAAACCGTTCTAGGCACGAACAATTGGCGCCCACCGTGGGGCTACAGAACAAAGCAACGTTATCGTAGATCTAGGCATGCCTGACGACGACAACGTCTCCGGCGCTTCCGGGGAGGAGGCCGCTCCAACCCAAGAGCCCATAACCTCCTTTCCGGCCAACTTCATGAACTCCGTCTTGACGCGCTTCGCACAACAAGACGAGATCCAGAAGGCGACTCAGGCGCAGCTCGCTACCCTGATAGCAACACTTACAGCCGCTCCGGTCGGCCAGACGAGCAACACTCACCCCTTCCGACGTCATATCTTCAACACAAACCCAACGGCGCCGGTAGCCGACCACATCTCGGAAGGGTCCGACCCTAGCGATACCCTCGCGGCTGAAACCGCTCACGCCGGTCCAGATCCCGCGACGATACGAGAAATCGCCGAACTCAAGCTCAACCTCCAGCAGATGAGCTCCACCATTCACAAGGTGACCAGTGCGGCTCCTCAGATCGAGAGCGTTCTCGCCTCTATAGAGCGTACCCCGTTTAGCCGCGTCCTTACAAACGTTAACTTCAGAAAGATTGAGAATATACACCTCCACAGTCACTTCTATTCGTCCGAGTAAATGCGCTACAAACAGCCACTTTTACTCGGTAACTAAGAACTACGAATGGCTCTACTCGAATCGCTCCGCTCACTCTCTTCATCGACGCTTAAAGTAGTCCTCTCTCTACTTTTGCGCTCAGACCCGCTAGCCGCTCAACTCGAATCGCTCCGTTCGCTCTCTTCATCGGCGGCAATAGTAGTCATCTCTCCACTTTCGCGCTCGGACCCGCTAGCGGCTCTACTCGAATCGCTCCGCTCGCTCTCTTCATCGACGCCTAAAGTAGTCCTCTCTCTACTTTTGCGCTCAGACCCGCTAGCCGCTCAACTCGAATCGCTCCGTTCGCTCTCTTCATCGGCGGCAATAGTAGTCATCTCTCCACTTTCGCGCTCGGACCCGCTAGCGGCTCTACTCGAATCGCTCCGCTCGCTCTCTTCATCGACGCCTAAAGTAGTCCTCTCTCTACTTTTGCGCTCAGACCCGCTAGCCGCTCGACTCGAATCGTTCTTAACCGGTCAGCTAAACGCGCTCACAAAGATTGGATGAGTAGATACGCTCATGATCATCTACAACGAGCGCGAGTCCCAAAAGGTGATAGCACTTTTAGCCGCATGGCTCGAAGCGATCCTACTCAGTCGACTGGAAACGACGTCGCTGAGATGCTCCTAACCAGGTAAGAGCATTCTTAGCCGTGCTACTAGAAGCGCTCTTAGCCGGTCAGAGCGTCCTTAGCCACGCGGCTAGAAGCGCTCCTAACCAGGTAAGAGCATTCTTAGCCGTGCTACTAGAAGCGCTCTTAGCCGGTCGGAGCATCCTTAGCCACGCGGCTAGAAGCGCTCCTAACCAGGCAAGAGCATTCTCAGCCACGCGACTTAGAAGCTCTTCTAGTCGCGCGACTAGAAGCGCTCCCAGCCGTGCGACTAGAAGCGCTCTCAGCCACGCGACTTAGAAGCGCTCTCAACCACACGACTTCGAAGCGCTCTTAGCCATGCGACTTAGAAGCGCTCCTAGCCACGAGACTTGAAGCCCTTTTAACCGGTCAAAGCATCTTCAGTCACGTGACTAGAAGCCCAGAACCCCGGAAGCCGATCGGCTAAACACGCTCGAGATGCTCCTAACAAGGTAAGAGCATTCTTAGCCGTACTACTAGAAGCGCTCTTACCCGGTCAGAGCATCCTTAGCCACGCGGCTAAAAGCGCTCCTAACCAGGTAAGAGCATTCTTAGCCGCGCTACTAGAAGCGCTCTTAGCCGGTCAGAGCATCCTTAGCCACGCGGCTAGAAGCGCTCCTAACCAGGTAAGAGCATTCTTAGCCGTGCTACTAGAAGCGCTCTTAGCCGGTCAGAGCGTTCTTAGCCACGCGGCTAGAAGCGCTCCTAACCAGGTAAGAGCATTCTTAGCCGTGCTACTAGAAGCGCTCTTAGCCGGTCGGAGCATCCTTAGCCACGCGGCTAGAAGCGCTCCTAACAAGGTAAGAGCATTCTTAGCCATACTACTAGAAGCGCTCTTAGCTGGTCAGAGCATCCTTAGCCACGCGGCTAGAAGCGCTCCTAACCAGGTAAGAGCATTCTTAGCCGTGCTACTAGAAGCGCTTTTAGCCGGTCAGAGCATCCTTAGCCACGCGGCTAGAAGCGCTCCTAACCAGGTAAGAGCATTCTTAGCCACGAGACTTGAAGCGCTCTTAACCGGTCAAAGCATCTTCAGTCACGTGACTAGAAGCGCTCCCAACCGATCGGCTAAACGCGCTCACATAGGATGATTGAATAGACACGCTCACAGTCATCTACGACGAGCGCGAGTCCAAAAAGGTGATAGCACATTTTGCCGGACGACACGAAGCGATGGTATGTCGCGCACGACTACTTTGTCGCGCGACTACTACGTCGTTCGGATATGGTATCAGAAGCACGACGAAGCCGAGCGGACAAAACATAGTATATTGGTCCTCTCTCCATGATACATGGATGTCTCGACGGACGAAATGATCACGAACGCTAGCAAAGCAATGACGCCTCTTCTCGGAGACCAGTGTCCTCGCTGCAGCGTCTCTCTCCGCTTCCATCTCAGCCTTCTCCTTCTCGAGAGCAGTGTTAGTCTCTTCAAGACGAGCCTTCTCCATGTGATCTCCTCTCCAAGACCTCTTCGTCGACTAGAGCAGGGACCCTCTCACGAGAGCTTCTGGCGGCTTCAGACGCACTAACAACAGTCGTCTTCTTGCATCTCCACAAGTAAACCTCTGATCCGATCTATGACGCCAAGTCTGGTTTGAGCAAGCTTATTGGCGGCTCCAAGTTGAGCCATCGTCTGCTTCAGAGTTCTATCATACATCTCCACAAGAACAGATCAAAACAGTCGAAGCGTCCTTAGCTACGCGGCTAAAAGCGCACCGAACTAAGCGGCTAGGAGCGCTCTTGATCAATCAAAGCGCCTTCAGTCATAAGATCATCCTAACCAATGCGATTAGAAGCGCTCCTAACCAAGAGATTTAGAAGCGCGACTTAGAAGCGCTCTCAGCCGCAGGACTTAGAAGCATTCTCAGCCACGCGACTTAGAAGCGCTCCTAGCCACGCGACTTCGAAGCGCTCCTAGCCACGCGACTTCGAAGCGCTCTTAGCCATGCGACTTAGAAGCACTCTTAGCCACGCGACTTCGAAGCGCTCTTAGCCGTTCGACTAGAAGCGCTCTCAGCCATAGGACTTAGAAGCATTCTCAGCCACGCGACTCAGAAGCATTCTCAGCCACGCGACTTAGAAGCGCTCTTAGCCACGCGACTTCGAAGCGCTCTTAGCCGTTCGACTAGAAGCGCTCTCAGCCATAGGACTTAGAAGCATTCTCAGCCACGCGACTCAGAAGCATTCTCAGCCACGCGACTTAGAAGCGCTCCTAGCCACGCGACTTCGAAGCGCTCTTAGCCATGCGACTTAGAAGCGCTCTTAGCCACGCGACTTCGAAGCGCTCTTAGCCGTTCGACTAGAAGCGCTCTCAGCCATAGGACTTAGAAGCACTCTCAGCCACGCGACTTAGAAGCGCTCCCACCCACACAACTTAGAAGCGCTCTCACCCACGCGACTTAGAAGCGCTCTCAGCCACGCGACTTAGAAGCGCTCTTAGCCACGCGACTTGAAGCGCTATTAACCGCACTATTTAGAAGCGCTCCCAAGCTCATACATCACGTTCGCACCGGACTTCTTCATTTGAACGGACCTGGTCTTGAAATCCACCCAAGAGCCTTCAAACTACTCTTGAGTAGACTTGGGGGGACTTATTGTAGGAGATGGGCCGAGCCCCTTTTACAAGGCCCATCGAATGAAGAAGCCCGGCCGACGCTCCAACCCGATCGGGTCCACTGTCTTGAAAGGGACAGGACTGGCGAGTCGGACAACTAGTACAAGGGTCAGACGAGGACGAAAGAGACGTCCTAACTCTCGCTGCTAGTAAGGGACGTCTTCACCTTACAGGTCAGCTACTTCGAAAGGGACATGACGAGCTAGTCAGACAACCAGTAAGACACAGACGAGGACGAAAAGGACGTCTCCACTCGCGCTACTAGTAAGGCCCAATTGAGAACCCAAGCCCAAGAAGGCATTGACCAATTAGGGCGAACAACTGGACGAGGACTATAAAAGAAGAGGAGCGCGCAAGCAGGAATTCATTCACACTTAGACACACTCACTGCAACGGCTAGTTCTAGGGCTCACTTACGTTCTTAGATACTCGCCGCCTTGTATTCCACCGGACGCTCTACGAGCTCCGGCTTGTGTGTCACTCTTTTACTTCTTTGTAACCTTTCAGTCCAGATCTAATAAAAGAACGTCTTTGTTCGTCCCACCTTTCTCTTTATTATCTCCTAAACCGTTCTAGGCACGAACACTATGTTCCCCTTGTCTGCAAAAAAACAATATGTGAGATTTCCTTCTATATTGTGAAATATCTTTTTATGAAATATGAAGTATAGTATTGTAAATGTGAACAATATTGTCCATGAATGTTTTTTTATTAATTTCTGTTTCTTGAAATTTATATGGTATTGATGGATATGCTTAACTAGGGTAATATTACCAAACGCAAATTATATTATGTATTTTCATTTTTCACTAAGTATTATTGTTTTATTTGTTATATCTCGTTAATTTTTTCAACTATTTTTTTTAAATCTGTGTTTCTTGTGTATTGATCTCTAGTTGTGTTTCCATCATTTTTTAGTTTAAGCTTGGTGATTAAAAAGAAGAAAAACCAATCAGTGAAATTCATGCTTATTTACTTTGCTTGGTCTAAATTTGGTGAAATATTAAAAATAATTTATTCAAAATATGATGTCAACATTTTGACAGGATTTGAAAATGATATATTGATTATAAAAAATGAATTGTTAAAAGTATTTTTAGTAGATTTGATATTATTAGTTTAAGGAAATTGAAATTTATGAACAATTTATTTGATGTAAAAAATGATAATGAAGTGTCAAGTTTATAGAATAGATAATAATATAATTAAAAGATAAAGGTCTAAAGGAGAATAAAACCATCTTTAAAGATCTATCTTCTAAATGTTTTTATCTAAAGGATCATGAGAAATTTAATTGAGAAATGAAGTCTTTGTGAAAGTCAAAGGAAGACAGCACAAGCCACAAGGATATCAAAGAAGAACTGTCGATGTTGAATGGGTCCTACCGATGACGTGTCTAATCACCATAGGTTGAACAACGTGTCTTAAGCCTAAAGAAGTTTTTGCTGGATGAAAAGACGAGGGTATCCCTATCGTCATTCTTTGCGTCAGTCAACGGAAACAAATTGAATGTTCGGACGAGGAAGCCATAAATCTGGGAAAGAAATTTCGTTTCAAAAGAAGAGGGATCACGCTTTTCTCGAGAAAATACGAACGAAGAGATACAGGAGATCTTGATGATCAGAAACAACTGTTTTCTCTAATTCCCTACAACAAGAAAGATGATGATACATTGGTTTAAGCAGCTGCGATCGGCGTTTGGCGTCGCGTTTCTGTGGCTCGTTTGCCTCATTTACTTCACTCAGGTTCTGTTAATTTTCTCACGTTTCTTGTAATTCAATTGAAAACGGCGATTCTCGTTAAAGCAGAGCAGAATTTGTGATTGATTTCCTTTGTCTGATGCTAGTTGCACCAAATCGCAGTCTCATGAATCAAAATGCGATTAGGGATTTATAAGCTTCGACACGTTATTCGATCAACATTTTCACTGCGTTTTCCTCTGTTTTACTTTGCTTTGGTTAGGTGCTTTGACGATCATACAATTTTTAGATATTAATTACATTTTATTGGTGAATTAGACCTGTATCTATCAACTAAGTATTACTGTTAGCTATTAGAAAATGGCATTACGTGATACTCAAGCTATTAATCACATATTACTGTTGTATTAACTTAGGATTAGCTATAGAAAATGCAATGCGTGATACTCAAGTTTGATTTTTACGGGTGTTTGTACATAAAAACAGGGCTTTAGATCGTTCGTTTGGACAGCAGTTTCGTACCAGCTCAAAGACAGGCTTCAGTTATCTCCATCAGCTTCTCAGTTCGTCTTTTCTGTCGCCTTCTTCCCATGGAGCATTAAACCTTTATACGGGTATATGATTTTTCATCATGAAAATCTTCAACTTAAGAGCTAAGTAGCAATATGATAATGACATGCTCTGTTTTTTTTTATAGAATCATCTCAGATTGTATCCCTATAGGAGGGAAGAAGAGGACACCGTATTTAGTGATATCGACAGTGCTCTCTCTTGTGCCATGGCTCTTGCTCGGTATCGACTCAACCACTCGAAGTTCCAGCCTTTATCTCATGATTTTCTTGACCGTTCAGAATCTTGGATCAGCCATGGCTGATGTTGTCATAGATGCCATGATTGCTGAGGCTGTAAGAATTGAGAAGTAAGTTTTCTATCTTCTCTAGTTTCTCTGTATCCACACTTTTAACATCATACCTTAATGGCTATTTTTTTTTTACCAGGTCCTCGTTTGCTGGAGATCTTCAGTCTGTCTCATGGTTTGCTATGGCAGTGGGTGGAATCTGCGGTAGTCTGTTAGGAGGCTACGCGTTGAACAACTTGAACATAGAAACAATCTTCCTCCTTTTCACGGTATTGCCTGCGTTACAGCTACTTTCATGTGCTCTCGTTGAGGAGATTCCTAGCAATGAACAACCGTTGCCTGAGTTGGTGGACTCGAACGAGTTTGAAGCCAAGAGCAAGATGAGCAATGACACTTATCCAGACACGAAGAAGTCGAACACAAGAAGAAGGAAAGGACAGAAAAAAGGTAAGAAAGGAGCTTCCAAAGGAGTGAGTGAGACAACACAGAAGAAGAAATCAAAGTCTTTAGCTTCAAAGTTGTTCCAGTCACTGAAAGCAGCTGCTTTGGAATTATGTCGTGCGTTCAAGCAACCCATCATTTTGAGGTAATAAATAACACACTACTTTCTTGATTAGTCGCTCTTGAAGTATTTCTTTCTTATTTGGTGTCTTCTGATGTTATCTAGACCAATGGCGTGGTTTTTCATCGCGCATATCACTGTGCCGAATCTCTCTACTGTCATGTTCTATTACCAAACCGAGGTGTTACAGTTAGACGCTTCTTTCCTAGGAACAGCCCGTGTTGTTGGTTGGTTAGGTCTCATGCTTGGAACCTTTATCTACAACCGCTATCTGACAAATATGACTCTGCGCAAATCTCTCTTGTAAGTCTTAATACAGTATTTCCCACACGCACATCAAGAGTTCGTTGCATTTCAATATCTAATCAACAAAAACATCTTTGTAGGTTTGCTCACATCGGGCTGTCTATAACCATACTCCTCGATATGGTCTTAGTGTCTAGAACAAATGTGGGTTATGGAGTATCAGACAAGACAATGGTTCTCTTCGGATCTGCTTTAGGTGATGCCATCAATCAACTCAAGTACGTTGTTACTTTCCTTCTTTGTTTTTTTATTGGTATATGTTTCTTTTAAGAATTGTAAACTCATAAGCATGCTTTGGCTTAATCACAGATTCATGCCGTTCTTGATCTTGTCTGGTCGTCTATGTCCTCCTGGGATTGAAGGAACACTGTTTGCGTTGTTTATGTCGATAAACAACCTTGGGAACACGGTCGGGTCATTCATGGGAGCAGGATTGGCTTCACTTCTTGGAATCTCTTCAGGGTCCTTTGAGAATATGTTTGTGGGCTTAGCCATTCAAGTGTTTTGCACCTATATTCCTGTATTGTTTCTTTTCTTGATACCCAAGGAAGCTACAGGAGTATCAGCTTCCTAGGCTAGAGAGCAAAGATAGTTTCTCATATAAAAGCATGAGATCAGAGTTTTGGATTTTCTTGGCATCATTTGTTGATTCAAAGGCTTTTGAAATTGACACACACCAGACTCAGTGGCAAATATATATTAAATATACATACACCTCTTATTTTTTCAATCTTGCTTGTTACATATTCGTCTGATCACCATAATCACTCGGGTTTGACCTCTTTTTCCCAGAGTATTCTTTCGTTGTGGAGCTGATTTTGTTCGTCTTTCATCTGCATTGGCTAATAAACTGAAGCATCAGACATGGTTGAACTTAAGCTCTTGGTTTTGCTTTTAATGCGTCTAAGTTGTAACAAGACCACACGAGCTACTTTCGTGACAGATTTCAGCATATTTTCTTCTTTCCCTCTTTGTTCTTTATATATATATATATATATATATATATATATATATATATTATAGAACAAGAAATAAAATAACAACGACTCAGATGCAGACTGTTACATTATACATGCGATGTTAATGCTGAAACTCTTGTCATTCAATACCTTTTAATTTCCAAGAGGGTCTTCCGATGATTGATGATTGATGATTTGTGGACGTTTTAGGCATAATGCTATGAAATGCTTTCGTCGTTTTGACATCTCCTATCAGAGTAATGATCCACCTACGGGCTACGGCTATGGCTGCTTTTCAAGTCACCAATGATTCATCTTCTTCAAACCACAACTACACTGGAGCAGAGTGGTATCCTG
Source organism: Hirschfeldia incana (assembly GCA_026261945.1). Lineage (NCBI taxonomy): Eukaryota > Viridiplantae > Streptophyta > Magnoliopsida > Brassicales > Brassicaceae > Hirschfeldia > Hirschfeldia incana. The sequence goes on along the minus strand of JABCMI010000003.1, from coordinate 9,496,805 downwards.
ACTGTTGAGATTGCTTCAACTAAAGGTACCACCTTTCAGCCTATTTAATCACCAACAAACCAAAAGGGATTCACAAGACCGTTCAAAACGCAAGCAACTTCGGGTAGAAGAAACAGAGCTGTTGCTTAAGCAACAAGGAACAGAAAAGAAAAACAAGAATGAGAAAGAGGAGCACACCAGAAACTTTAACCAGTTCGTGCCTGTTAAATAAGGTCACTACGTCTGGCCGCGATCTCTTTCCCGGAATCCACTAGACTTTAGAGTTACAAGAGTTACAAAGAAAACACGAATCAAAAGATTCTTACAAGTCTTTCACTATGTTTTCTTTCTCTACTCTGATGTGTTCAAGAACAAAACACTCAGCTTACACAATATTGAAATGTTCTTCACTCTCTATTGCCGCCTCTCAAAGCTTCTCACTTTTCGTCACACCTCTAACAAGCATCCTTACAGCTGCTTATATACCACCTCAGCTAAAGACCTAGTTCCCTTGTCAGCTACCACGCAGTCCCGTTATTACCTTTGTCCTATGTGTACCAAACATGGCCATTGTTGGATACACGACAAAAGATACTGCTCCTTCAGTGTTGGAGCATATATAGAAAAGTGGTCCTGCAATGGTAGTCATGTGAGCTGTCAATCCTAGCTGTAACTTTGCTTTGTCTTCATGTTGCATACAAACTCTCAGTTTCTTTGTCGACTGTTGGTACTAAATCTAAAAAATCTCCACCTAGTAGCAAGCGGTCAGACGCAAGAGTTAACAACGACGATACCTGAGGTGTTTAGCAGTCAAGAGTAGTCTAGTTTCAGGATTCCAATCCTGGAGTCTGAGTCCAATTACTCAGCCTTGACACGTAGTAAGTCCAAAGCCGCTTTGAACTTACTTACGGGCAAGATCTTGGTGAAGATGTCAGCCGGATTACTCAGAGTTGAGATCTTCACCACATTCACAAAACCAGCAGCAATAATCTCCCTGATCTTGTGGTACTTTATAGCAACGTGTTTTGTCTTCTCATGGAACACGCTGTTCTTGGATAGGGCCATAGCACTTTGAGAATCGCAGAATATCTCAATGCTTTTCTGCTCATATCCAAAACTCTTCATCAGTCCTTTGAGCCACACAGCTTCCTTTCCTGCTGAATTTAAAGCTAGATACTCGGCCTCAGTGGATGATAAAGCTACGACCTTCTGCAAAGATGATCTCCAACTGATTGTATTTTCACCCAAAGTGAATACCATTCCGCTTGTGGATCTTCTTCCATCACGATCACCAGCATGATCTGAATCGCAGTACCCTTTAATAACAAACTCTGAGCCTCTTCTGTAACATAGCCTTGTCTGTAGCGTTCCCTTGATGTACATGAGAACCCACTTGACTCTCAACCAATGTTCTTTGATGGGGTTGCTCATAAACCGACTGATAACTCCCACCAGATAGGCCAAGCCAGGCCTGGTTCCTATCATGGAGTACATAATGCTTCCAACAGCATTACATTATGGAACAGACTTCATGTACTCAGTATTTTCTTTCACCTCTGCTTCAGTTGCCTTGCGCATGTTGAGATGCGCACCAAGCGGAGTAATGACATGCTTTGCCTGTTCCATCTTGTATGTTTCTAATACCTTGCTGAGATAGTTCTCCCGAGACAGATACAGAAGACCTTTGGCTCTGTCTCTAACAATCTCCATACCAAGGATTCTCTTCGCAGGACCGAGGTCCTTCATGTCAAACTTGACACTTAGCTGCTTCTTCAATTCATTAATTACGTCTTTACTCTTTGCTGCTACCAACATGTCATCAACATAGATGAGTAGATAGATCATTGAGCCATCTTCAAGTGTCTTCGTGTAGGCATAATTTTCATATGGACTCTTCTGAAAACCAATCTCCAGCATGTAGCTATCAAACTTCTTATTCCATTTTCTTGGAGACTGTTTCAGTCCATACAGAGACTTGTTCAACAAACACACTTCATCCTCCTCAAACTGATCCTCATATCCTTCTGGAACCTCCATGTAAATCTTTTCCTCAAGTTTCCCATGGAGAAAAGCTGTCTTTACATCCAGTTGTTCCAGTTCAAAATCCTCTTCCACAACAATAGCCAACAAGATCCTTATAGATACATGCTTAACTACTGGTGCAAAGATCTCATGATAATCTACTCCTTCTCTTTGAGAATAACCTTTAGAAACAAGTCTTGATTTGTGCCTTGGGCTTTCAACTCCAGGAATTCCAGGCTTACGCTTGTAAATCCATTTGTACACAATCAACCTCTGACTTTCGGTCTTTTAACAATGGTCCAAGTATGGTTCTTGATCAAGGAGTCCATTTCTTCATCCATACCTCCTTTCCAGAGTATCCAATCATCATCATCACGAGCTTCCAAGTAACATGAGGGTTCCAGCTTATATCCATCTACTGTGGTGATCAGTGCTTCAGCTGAGATGTAATCTTCTTCATCTTCACTGTCATCTTCGATCAGGTACCCTTCAATGTCGAAATGCCTTGGAGCTCTAACTAATATCCTCTCTCTGTCACGAACCAAGTGATAACTTTCAGGTGAATCAGACGTAATGTCACTTGAGCTGTCTATCTCCACTTCTTCGTCTTCAGTATGAACCAGTGGCCGATCTCTCAGGGATCTTGTTTCTTTCGGAAGATCTCCACCTAAACCATAATCTACTTCTTCGTTCAAGTCAAGATCAAGTAGCGATCTTGATGATTCTCCAGTTTGAACTTCCTTGTTCTTCTTTATCACATCTCTGTAAACAACATTTTCTTGAAACTGAACGTTTCTGCTGATCACACATTTTTTCTCATCAATTAACCATAGCTTGTAACCTTTTACTCCGGGTGGATAGCCCAACAATATACCTTTCTTGGCTCTAGGCACAAACTTCCCATCATCTGAATGTACAAACGCCAGACAGCCAAATCTCTTAAGATAAATGTATGCAGGCTGCTTACCACTCCAACGCTTGTCTGGAATCTCAGACTTTAGTACAGATGACGGTGTCTTGTTGATCAAGGTAACTGCTGTAAGTGTAGCTTCAGCCCAGAACATCGCAGGTAAGCCTGAGTCACTCAGCATGCTTCTTACCTTTTTCATGATGGTATGATTCATCCGTTCTGCAACCCCGTTCTGTTGGGGCGTATAGGCACAAGTTTGGTGCCTGACAATCCCTTTGCTCTTGCAGTAGTCATCAAACTTATGGTTGCAGAACTCTAAATCGTTGTCAGTTCTTAGCACCTTTACCTTCCTCTCGACCTGAGTCTCCACCATGATGTTCCACTCCACAAAGGTTCCAAATGCTTCATCTTTATGCTTCAGAAAATATACCCATGTCTTCTTCGAATAATCATCTATGAAAGAGATGAAGTATTGACATTTTCCAATAGACAATGGAACTGTAGGAGCTCCCCACAGATCGGAGTGAACGTAATCCAATATGTCCTTTGTATCATGTGTAGCAAAATCAAAGCTTACACGCTTAGCTTTTCCAAAGATACAGTCTTCACACATCTCAAGTGTAGATATCTTCTTTCTTCACCAAGATGTACATGTTTGTTTGACTCATGTGACCCAGCCGTCTGTGCCACAACGCTGTGTCGTCTGCTTTCTTCTCTACTGCAAGTGACTGACTTCTTTCAGATTTGCCCTGAAGAATGTAGAGCTTCTCATATCTTTTTCCTGTCAGCTGAGTAGAGCATCTCTGTTTAACCAGCAGTGTACCATCCTTTGATTCAAAACTGCATCCTTGTTCTTCTAACGTACCCATAGATAATAAGTTTCTGTCCATATCAGGAATGTACCATACGCGAGTAAGCACAACGGTTGAACCATCATCATTTCGAATCATGATGTTACCTATTCCTTGGACCTTTGATGTAGTTTTGTTACCCATCCTCACTGATCCTCCGGCATCTTCACTTAGAGTCTCGAACCACTTTTTTTTGTGACTCATATGATAGCTGCATCCAGTATCCATAATCCATACATCTTCAAGACTTACATCCTTTGAGTATAGAGCTTCTGATTCTGAAACATATAATCCAGCAGCATCTATTAAGTCACCTTGAACCATTGCAGCTTCTCCTTGATTTCTACTTGTGGAAGCTTGGTCATTATTCTTGTTGAACAGTTTGTTTTTGCTTGGACAAGAATTCTTGAAGTGACCTTCTTCTCCACAATTCCAACAAACCTTTTTGCCTTTAGATTTGGACCGAGCTTTGTTCTGTTTTGAGGGTCGTTCTCTACGCTCACCTCTTCCTCTTTGTTCTCCTTTACTAGACATAAAGACCTTCTGCTTGACCTTTAGAGCTCTTGGTAGTAGTACCAAGCTCTAGGTCCTTAGAGTAAATAGCAGCAACAACTTCATCAAGAGTCAGTGTTGTTCTGCTTGACCCATACTTGAGTGTATCTCTTAGCTGGTCAAATTGTCGAGGGAGAGACATAAGGAGGAGGATTGCTTGATCCTCATCAGACACCATCACGTTCGCATCTTCAAGGTCTGCAATAAGATGCAGAAAGTCATCGGCGTTTGCTTCAGTTGATTGGCTTTTTGACATCTTGAAGCGGTAAAGCTTTTGTTTTAGGTAGATGCGGTTCGGTAAGGCTTTAGCTAGATAGAGTTTATCCAGAGTTTTGATCATCCCAGATGCAGTTTCCTCCTTTCTGATCTTCCTCAAAACTCTATCGGTGACACTGAGAACGATGATTCCTCTTGCCTTCTTCCTTTGCTCCGCCAAAGTTTCTTCCTTTTCTTTGGCTTCTTTACTGTCTTCTTCCTCTGCTTCAAGATCTGAACTTTTTCCTTTTGAGCTCTCTGTTTCATCCAAAACTTTGCTCAAACCCTTCAGATCTAGATACGCCAACAGTTTATCCGTCCACAGAGTATAATCTCCTTGCCGTCGAACTTCTCTATATCCACTCTTGACGACGTCATGGCTCAAGAGTCAGATTGACTGCTTAACACCACGAGGTTAGCACGAACCAGTGCTCTGATACAAGTTTGTTGAGATTTCTTCAACTAAAGGTACCACCTTTCAGCTTATTTAATCACCAACAAACCAAGAGGGATTCACAAGATCGTTCAAAACGCAAGCAACTTCGGGTAGAAGAAACAGAGCAGTTGCTTAAGCAACAAGGAACAGAAAAGAAAAACAAGAATGAGAAAGAGGAGCACACCAGAAACTTTAACCAGTTCGTGCCTGTTAAATAAGGTCACTACGTCTGGTCAGGATCTCTCTCCCGGAATCCACTAGACTTCAGAGTTACAAAGAAAACACGAATCAAAAGATTCTTACAAGTCTTTCACTCTGTTTTCTTTCTCTATTCTGATGTGTTCAAGAACAAAACACTCAGCTTACACAGTAATGAAATGTTCTTCACTCTCTGTTGCCGCCTCTCAAAGCTTCTCACTTTTCGTCACACCTCTAACAAGCATCATTACAGCTGCTTATATACCAGCTCAGCCAAAGACCTAGTTCCCTTGTCAGCTACCACAAAGTCCCGTTATTACCCTTGTCCCATGTGTACCAAACATGGCCATTGTTGGATACACGACAAAAGATATTGCTCCTTCAGTGTTGGAGCAGAAAAGTGGTCCTGCAACGGTAGTCATGTGAGCTGTCAATCCTAGCTGTAACTTTGCTTTGTCTTCATGTTGCATACAAACTCTCAGTTTCTTTGTCGACCGTTGGTACTAAATCTAACACTGACACTGCAGCATCTGCTCACGTGACAAACTCACAACAGAATCTACAGACTGCTCAGCCTTATCAAGGTCATAACTCTGTGATGGTAGCTGATGGCAACTATCTTCCAATAACACACATAGGCTATGTTCCGCTTCAAACTGCTTCTGGGTCTCAAGGTATTTTATCTCTGAAAGATGTTTTGGTTTGTCCTGACATTGCTAAATCATTACTCTCTGTGTCAAAACTGACAATAGACTATCCTTGTGAGTTCACTTTTGATTGTGATGGTGCCTATGTTAAGGACAAGGTTTCCAAACAAGTTCTGACCCAAGGAAGCATGCATAAAGATCTCTATGTCTTGGCGAGCTCATCCTTCACAGCCTTCTACTCAGCTCGGCAAGTGGCAGAAAGTGCAGAGGTGTGGCATAGAAGACTGAGTCATCCAAGTGCTGAGATTCTTCAACGTTTATCTTCTAGTCGAGTCATTAGCATAAATAAGAGTATGTCCAAGATATGTTCTTCATGTCAACTTGGCAAAAGCTCTAAGCTTCCATTTCCTAATTCTGATTTTGTGTCTACTAGACCTCTTGAAAGGGTGCATTGTGATTTATGGGATCCCTCTCCTGTTTGTTCAGTTCAGAGATTCAGATTTTATGTTATATTTGTGGACAATTTCTCTAGATACTGGTGGTTCTATCCAATGCGACACAAGTCAGACTTTTTGCAAATTTTCATCATGTGGCATTATTCAACAAGAAACCTGAGTATTCTGTACTGAGAATCTTTGACAGTGCATGCTATCCGTCCTTGAGGCCTTACGCTTCAAACAAATTGGATCTGAAATCACTTCAATGCGTATTTCTCGGCTACAATGAGAAATATAAAGGTTACCGTTGTCTGCATCCGTCTTCTGGACGAGTCTACATCAACCGTCATGTTATTTTTGATGAGTTGGTTCTTCCCTTTGCTTCAACATATGCTCATCTTCAACAACAAAATGCTACACCTCTCATCTCTGCGTGGCAACAAAGCTTCATGCACTCTCAAGCATCTACTGCTTCTGCTGAACCTCCAAGAGATCAGAATTTTTCAGCTGGAACTTTAAATATTACTCCTCTGCGGACTATATCACCTCTGCAACAATCTGGTGTTCCATCTGAATCTTCAAACACTAGTACTCGGTCTGATCAAGCATCATCTGTTCGTTTTGGAAACTTACCATCAATAACTGCTCTAGGAGAGTCAAGTGGAGCTGTCTCTACTGTTCAATCTGGAACTTTACCTTCAGTTCTTTTGCAGCGTGATGCTTCTGTCTCTACGACCTCAACAGGCTTTAATTCTGCTTCAGGAGCTAAGTCTACTAAAGATAACTCAGATAAATCTTTGGCTAGCTCTGAAATTAATAAAAGTCTTTTTACAGAACCATCGACTGTTGTAAGTCAAGAAGCTCCTGTGATGCAACAACTACCTACTGCTACAGAAAGTTTGTCAACACACCAAATGGTTACGAGATCAAAGGTTGGCACTATCAAACCAAATCCAAGATATGTTCTTTTTACAGTTACTGCAGAACATGCTGAACCAAGAACGGTGACATAAGCATTGAAACATCCCGGATGGAATAGAGCTTTGACTGAAGAAAATGGTGTCGTTTGATGAGACAGATACATTCACTCTGGTGCCTTATCATCCAGATATGCACATTCTTGGATGCAGATGGATAAATCGAGTTAAGCTGAATGCTGATGGTACTGTAAAATATCTTCGCTCTCAGTTGGTGGTGAAAGGTTATGATCAGGAAGAAGGCATCGATTACTTGGACACGTATAGTCCAGTAGTTAAATCTCCAACTATCCGAGCTATTCTTCACTTAGCAACTGTCTATAAGTGGGATAATAAGACAACTAGATGTCAAACATGCTTTCCTATATGGAGACTTGGAAGAAACTGCTTATATGCATCAACCTCCGGGTTTTATAAACCCTGAAAAACCTACTCATGTTTGCAAACTTAACAAAGCTATTTCTGGGATTAAACAAGCTCCAAGAGCATGGTTTAACAGATTCAGTGACTTTTTACTACTGTTTGGCTTTGTTTGCAGTATCAGAAATCCTTCTCTGTTTATCTATCACAAGAATGGAGATGTTATGTTGCTTCTTGTCTATGTAGACGACATAGCACTGACTGGAAGCAACAACACTCTCATTGGAACTCTTCTGGAAGCATTGAACAAAGAGTTCAAGATGAAAGATCTGGGTCGCTTTCATTACTTTCTGGGCTTGCAGGCTCATTTTCTCGACAATAGTCTTTTTCTAAATCAAGAGAAGTATGCTAAGGATTTACTTCACATCTCGGGAATGGCTGAGTGCACCCCTGTAGCCACTCCACTCCCTCTTCAACTCAACTGTGCGCCTGATAAATCACCATTGTTTCCTCAACCTACCTACTTTCGTAGCTTGGCGGGCAAGCTACAATATCTTACATTGACAAGGCCTGATTTACAATTTGCAGTAAATTATATTTGTCAAAAGATGCATGCTCCAACAGAGTCTGATTTTCTTTTATTGAAGCGAGTTTTGAGATACCTTCGAGGAACTACAAACTTTGGTATTACTTTCAACTCAGAGACTGATTCTGTAGTTAGAGCCTATAGTGACAGTGACTGGGGAGGTTGTCTTGACACTAGAAGGTCTACCGGAGGCTTTTGTACATTCTTGGGATCCAATATTGTTTCTTGGTCTGCTCAAAAGCAACCTTCGGTGTCCAGAAGCTCCACTGAAGCAGAGCACAGAACACTGTCCGACACAGCTGCAGAACTTGTCTGGTTTCTTAACTTGATGAGAGAAATTGGAATACCACACAAAGCTCCGCCTGAGTTATTTTGTGACAATCTTTCTGCTGTCTACCTCTCGGGTACTCCGGCAATGCACAAGCGTTCTAAACACTTTGAGGTCTACTTTCATTTTGTGCGCGAACGTGTAGTTTCTGGGTCTTTAATCGCGCATCACATTCCTGGAGTATTGCAGTTAGCTGACATTTTTACAAAGTCTTTACCGACACAGAGTTTTCAAGATCTCAGGTTCAAACTTGGTGTGGTCGGAACTCCCACCCAAAGTTTGAGGGGACATGTTGACAGAAGAGACAAAGAGAGAAAGACTTGGAGACCAACGATGAAGAACACTTCAGTTTCAGAAACAGAGAAGAAGACTGAAGTGGGCTTAGAAGGGGACAAGTTGTTCAGGGCTGAGACAAGTTACGTGAATAACGAAATGGGCTTACTAGATATTGAAAAGAAGCCCAATCAGAAGAAGAATGAACCAACGGTCATAATGAATTCAGAGAATAAAAACAGAGAGGACAGAAGAAGTGGTCCTTCATCGTACGACACTGAACAGCCAATAGCAACAAGGAATCGGTTCGCTATACTGGAACCAAATGAAGACAAGAGTGGTTGAAAACAGCTAGGAGAACATCTAGGGTTTTAAACCTTTAGTATAAATACATAAGTTGTATTGTAAAGAACTCTTGAGCAAAGTTTATATAAAATGAAAAGCTTCCGACTTTGTTATCTTCAATACTAGATCTCTTCTAGCTTTCATAAAGATGGTAAACGTCGGTATTGGTTTCCATGTTTTTATGCATCCAGTGGAGTTGATACTTCCCATTCACTCTTTTTTGAGTAAAATCGACTGTACTATTAGCTGGCTAGTAAAGGAATTACGTTTTATATGTGCATGATGGAGAAAGAATTTGTGGTGCTACGTACGTCTGCCATAATGTGGAGCCATAATTGACATAGAGTTAATCAACAATGCATACGCAACGTTAATCAGCAGTGCTACGTAACGCGTATAATCTTATCTTTGCCAAGATGTGGAATTGTGGATTGGACATAAACCACTTGAACGCCTACGTAACAGATGCGTCTAAAAATAAAATTTGGGAGGATATTATAGTGACGTATACGCGAGAGAACATACCTCAAGGATGTACGCTAGTTAGATGATAGCATTCAAAGGAACATTCTCGTGATTTTTATGTTATGGTGTACGCTAGATTATCTTGTGAACCTTTGTATAGTGTTGTAGATTTTGTCATTTTTTTTTTTATTGGTGATTTGAATCTATGCGAAATGAAAATATATGTTATTGATATTATTTGGATGATGTGATCTTATTTTTTATCTACTTGGCAAAAAACGTATAATTGTCATCATCCGTAGATAATCGATTTTATTATAAGAAGTTCAATTTGTCAAAATATATAATTAATTACGTAGATATCGAACTTACCGATCATATGTAAAATACTAAAATATATACAATGGTTCATTAATAATAAAAATATCATATGAAAATATTAAAATCTAAATAAACTATGCTAAAGGACAAGGATTATATTTACTCATTTATGAAAAACTTTAATTATTAGATTTTAAATAAAATATGTGTTTTTAGCACAAGAAAATTTGTGTTTCTGTTTAAATTAAAACTATAAAATAAAAAAAGTAAGTGAAATAAGAAGAGAGAATAAACTAGAAAGTAAAATAAAAGTAGAACTGAAAGTGAAGATATAGCAATGTTGCTGTTAAGACAAATGTTGAATATTATTACCTTTTTTTTTTTGATAAACGATTTTCTAATTTTATTACTTTCAAAGAAAATGAAACTTATTATAAAATATAAATTAAAATGTTTCGTGAAACATAAGGATTTAGTAAGCGATACTTTTTTGATATAAATAAATTTGTTTAAAATATTTATCGCGAAGAAACCCCGAACGCAAAACGGACATGGCGTCTCCTTCTTCCTCATCGTCATTCACGCTTTCTTCGCTGTTCGCCACCGCCGTTCTAGTTCTAGTTCTCTCAACCGCCGTATCATTGAAATCGGCGTTACACCCTCGCGACATGCTTCCACATTTGCCAAGACAAGTCTCATGGCCCATTCTCAACTCCCTTTACGGCGCCGCGGACCTTCTTCCTACTTTCATCGGAACAGCGAATGCAGGAAACAACACCGTCAAGTGGAAAGGAGCTTGCTTCTATGATAACACAGCTCATATGGAGTTTCATAACAAGTCGGGTAGCAAGTTTGGTGGAGGCACGCTTCACATTAAGGTACGTTCCATTATCAAGAACCGTTACTTTTGTCGGTGATGTGAAACTGTGTTTTGTAATGAAAAACGCCTAAAAGCTTTGTTTCTTTTTTTGGTTTGTGTGTTTATGAAGGCGGATAAAGCACATAGCTCGACTTGCATGGATCTTTATGTCTTTGCAACTCCGTATCGTGTGACATGGACTTGGTACTTCTTTTCAAGGCCACACACTGTGGAGTTCCCTGAATGGGATGGACAAGCCGAGTATGAATACGTAAGATGGTTCTTTATCTTTTGCTTCTTTATCATACCAATGACTTTGTTTTGATGGGTTCTTGTGTGTAACAGGTTAAGAAGAAGGGAGTTTCAATCTTCCTTATGCACGCAGGGATGTTAGGAACACTTCAAGCGATGTGTGATGTGTTTCCTCTCTTTACCAATACTGGTTGGGGTGAAAGCTCCAATCTCGCGTTTCTTGAGAAGCATATGGGAGCTAAGTTCGAAGCTCGTCCTGAACCATGGGTCACTAAAGTCAATACGGATGATATCCAGTCTGGTGATCTACTTGTTCTATCCAAGATCCGTGGACGTTGGGGTGGTTTTGAGACCCTTGAGAAGTGGGTGAGTGGGGCTTATGCTGGTCATTCAGCTGTCTTCTTGAGAGACACACAAGGGAAGCTGTGGATTGGTGAGTCCGGTAATGAAAACGACAAGGTAACAAGTTTGCAGAAAACTTCGCTCCATTTGTTTCATGAAAATGTCGTTCTAACATACTTTCTTCTTACGTAAAAATTGCAATATATACATTGTTGTGAACGGCTGCGAATTATCAGAGAAGAATAGAGAACAAAATGAATTGAGGCAAAAACCCGTTTAAGGTTTCTTATTATTGTGTTAATTGAATAACTTACAAACCCTTAGACTCATATTTATACAAGCCTCAAAAAACCTGATTTCCTTTTTCTAATAGAAAAATACAATAGAAAAAGTATATTTACTAGACCGAAAAGGCATACCGTTCCAACGAGTGCTGGGCTTTTACTAGTGCACAGAGATTTAAGACACACAGATGCAACATACATATTTTAAAGTCTATACTAATTACAAAATATTCTGAACTTATCAATAATTTTATTTATCTAAATTATATTGGTTAAATAAACATGTATTAAAAGCATATTTGAATTTTTGTTTTTTTCTTCATATGAATTTTAGTTATTTTCTATGTGAAGAACTTTTAAATAACATTTTTATGATATGGAATGAGTATTTCTTATTAACTACAAGAAGACTTTTTGTTGAAGTATTTTTGGTTGTTGTTTGATCATAGGGAGAAGACGTAATAGCGATATTACCATGGGAGGAGTGGTGGGAGTTTGAACAAACCAAGGATGACTCCAATCCTCAGATTGCATTGTTACCTTTGCATCCTGATGTTCGTGCTAAGTTCAACGTTACTGCTGCGTGGGAATATGCTCGGAGCATGGAGAATAAACCATATGGTTATCACAACTTGATATTTGCCTGGATCGATACCGTTACTGCAAACTACCCTCCTCCGATAGATGCTCATCTTGTAGGGATTTCTCAACTTGGTTCTTGAATCTTGATACTTTATTACTGGAGCTGATCTCTCTCTTTTTTTTTTCAGGTTGCCTCTTTCATGACTGTTTGGAACAAATTGCAGCCTGAGTATGCTGCTAATATGTGGAATGAAGCCTTGAACAAGCGTCTCGGAACAGAGGTATTAAAACTTGTGTCCTAGTACTTGTCTCTATCCTTATCTAACATGTTTTGGATTGTTGCAGGGTCTTGGTCTTCCAGATATACTAGTGGAAGTAGAGAAACGTGGATCTTCTTTTGACAAATTACTGACTGTACCTGAACAAGACGATTGGATATACAGCGATGGTAAATCAACCTCGTGCATCGCATTCATCCTCGAAATGTACAAAGAAGCTAGTCTATTCGGCTCATTGGCTAGTTCTATTCAAGTCACAGAATTTACCGTAAGAATCAATACATAATTCGCAAGTAATGTTACCGTGTTATCTGTTAATATTTCAAATATTGGCAGCTCAAAGATGCGTACATGCTCAACTTCTTTGAGAACAATGCAAGCCGTCTTCCTAAGTGGTGCAACGACAATGACAATGTGAAGCTTCCTTACTGTCAAATACTTGGGAAGTACAGAATGGAACTTCCTGGTTACAACACTATGGAACCTTATACGCATATGAATGAACACTGTCCATCTCTGCCTCCAAAGTACAACAGACCAGGGAACTGCTAGGATCATTATAATGCAACTATTATATCTTTCCTTGTATGTCTATTTGTTAATACCATTGAAAACTCTTAACAACTTTTAATCTGTCTGTAAATATATTGATCAGGTCTGTAGCCTACTGTTACTACTTATTATATAATTGCTTGTATTCATGATGCACACAAAATGTAATTAAAAGATTTGTCTTTCATAATCATATTTAATATTTGGTGATACTCTGAACACATACCTGTCTTGTTGTAATGGTGTGATTAGACTGCAATCATGTTGGGAAGGCATATACACTCTTAACGGGAATCATGTTGGGAAGGCAGATACTACATATTATATAATTGCTTGTATTCATGATGCACACAAAATGTAATTAAAAGATTTGTCTTTCATAATCATATTTAATATTTGGTGATACTCTGAACACATACCTGTCTTGTTGTAATGGTGTGATTAGACTGCAATCATGTTGGGAAGGCATATACACTCTTAACGGGACTTCTTGCCTATCAGATTCCTTAGGATTGATCTTGATGATGTGATTCAAATTGCAGGATTTGTTCCATGTGTTCCTATACTGTTCAAAAATGAGCAGATCACACTCTAAAGAAATAAGAGGAATTGAGATGGTTTATTACTCTGTGAAACAGTGATCATGTGACCTTAATCATTTATACGGCAAGTTCAACCTAAATACATTTCTCTGAATCAAGAAAAACAAATCAAAGATATAACCGAACCAGAAATAACAAAAAGAAGCCAGAAATATAACAAACTCTTGGTTGATTCGTATGTTGCAAATTGCAATACAACATAGGAAACATGTCTTAACCAAACCAAACCAAAGTTAGATTAACATTGGACCAATAAAAATTTGGTCTTTATGCAATTGACTAGACCAATTCCTGGTTCATAAGCTCGTGATCTGAAGTGGCGTATCAATTTACATGGCAACAAATATTATGGTAAAAGTTGAAATTATTTAGGTCGCCGGTTCAATAACCTAACCGGCTATACCAATTTCACTGTAACAACTAACAGGCCAGGCTTAATGTTATACATACACTCTTAACCGGGACTTCTTGCCTATTAGATTCCTTAGGATTGATTAGGCCTGGGCACAATATCCGAAACCCGAACCCGAACCTGGACCCGACCCAAAATAAAGGTATCGGATCGGTTTCGGATCTAGCTAAAAACCCGAACGGGTTTTGTTTTCTGATACTTCGGATATTGGGTTCGGTTCGGGTTTAAACCGATATCCGAAGAGTTATCCGAACTACCCGAACATATATACATATATATTTCTGTTCTAAATCTACTTGACTAAAAAAAATCGTACAAAAACAAATCTGGGTTTTCAAAGTTCGAAATCAATAATTTCATCATGAATCTATCATGTTTTATCATCAATAACAAAGAAACAAAAGTTGAAAGACACAAATCACCAAAAAAATGGAGAAATATGTTGAAAAATCTGTTACGGCTGATAATTAGGACTGCAGATTAAAGGAGGAAGATGAAGTCAAAAATACTTTTCTGCCCTTCCTTTTAAAAAATGAAAAACCCTCACGAAAATGATAGAAAAAATTTCGAACCCAATACCTCTTACTCAGCACTGTCATACCAACCACTAGGCTACGTAAATTACTTTGTATGTTTTTCTCCGTCAAATTTATTATAATCAAACTCAATGTATCTTAATTTTAGGTTATTAATTATGTCTTTTACTTTGGTATAACCCGAACCGAACCGAAAAAACCCGAAACCGAATGATATATGATTACTTTACGGGTTTTAAAATGCAATATAAAATATATCCGAACCCGAAGTGTTATTATCCGAACCCGACCCGTATTAAAAAAAAATTAGTATGGGACCTATAATCGTAAATCCGAAAACCCGAAAATCCGAAAAACTCGACCCGAACCCGAACGGGTACCCGAACGCCCAGACCTAGGATTGATCTTGATTATGTGATCGAAATTGCAGGATTTTGTTCCATGTGTTCCTGTACTGTTCAAAAATGAAAAGATCATACTCTATAGAAAAGAAGTAAAGAGGAATTGAGAATGGTTTATTACTTTGTGAAACAATGATCATGTGACCTTAATCATTTATAGAACAAGTTTACATGGCAACAATATTATAGTAACGGTTGAAATTACTTATGTCGCCGGTTCAATAACCGAACCGGCTATTTCAGTTTCAGTAAAACGACTAGCAGGCCAGGCTTAATGTTATAAGATTGGGCCCATGCCAAGCCCACACCACGACAGTAACAACTTCATATAAAGCAAGCAAGACTAATCAACGTGTCTTTAAACTTTCCTCAAAATCCCCCGAGATTTTATTCCTTTATTGCATTAGCGACAAATCCCCCTTTTCTAGGTTTTTCCTCCTCTCCCCTCCTCCCGTCGTCACGATGCAGCAGCCACCGCAAAACCCCACCGGAGCAGCAGGGCAGCAGATCCCTTCCGACCAGCAAGCCTACCACCAGCAGCAACTCTCCTGGATGATGCAACAGCAACAGCAACAAGGTCAGCAATGGAACCAGCAGCAGCAGTCAGCGCCGTCACAGGGTCAACAGCAACCCTACGGAGTCGGATCTCAGAATCCAGGATCCGACAACAACAACGAGATTCGCTCCTTGTGGATCGGCGCCTTGCAGCCATGGATGGACGAAAACTACATCATGACCGTCTTCGCTCAAACCGGCGAGGTAATCTTGATTCTTGTGGAAAGATTGACACGTGTACCGATGTGAAAGTTTGATTCTTGGTTTGTTTGGTTTTCAGGTTCAATCGGCTAAAGTCATTCGCAACAAGCTTACCGCAATGTCTGAGGGTTACGGATTCATCGAGTTTTCAACCCACGCGGCAGCAGAGCGCGTGTTGCAGACGTACAACGGTGCTCAGATGCCTAACTCTGACCAGACTTTTAGGCTGAACTGGGCCCAGGCCGGGGCTGGTGGTGAGAGGCGTCAAGCTGATGGGCCTGAGTACACTATCTTTGTAGGGGATCTTGCTCCTGAGGTCACTGACTTTATGCTTGCGGAGACGTTTTCGAATGTGTACGCGTCTGTTAAAGGGGCGAAGGTTATGATTGATAGGACTACGGGAAGGTCGAAGGGGTATGGTTTCGTTAGGTTTGGGGATGAGAGTGAGCAGATGCGTGCTATGGGGGAGATGAATGGTCAGTACTGCTCGTCTAGGGCTATGCGTATTGGTCCTGCTGCTACCAAGAAGTCTCAGGCAATGCAGCAAGGTATGCGTTTATTGTATTGAGGAATCATGTGAATTGAGTATTGTTGATGTCTTTAGTAGTTCTTTTCTTTGTTGAGTGGATGTCTGTTCTGTTTGCTCTGAGATTAAGAGAATTTGTCTGCCTTTTTTTGTATCCTTTCGGTTTGCACATAAAATGAATATATGAAAGCAACCGTGTGAAAGGTATTAAGATCAACTATGTTGTCTTAAAGCAGGAGAACAAGTTGGCTCTCTTTGGGGGAGCCTGGAACTGACTTGAGCTGATAATGATCCCACCTTATTGCGTGGCTTCATTTAGGTCAGTTTATGTTTTCAGGCGATTTTTAAATACAAATTGGCTTCGTCAGCCTACAGTTTCTTTCTTTATCTACTAAAAGTATTTTATTTTTAGCCTGTTTTACCTTCAAGTCAATTCGTCTTCATTTTCTACATCGCTCAGTACTTTACCCTTCTTTTGATTTTGAGCCTTTCTTATCTTCAAGTTATATATCTTGTCTAAGGTTGACAGTGCCACTAGTCTTTTTTGCCGAATGCTTTTTATTTTCTAAATTCATTGTACTCCTAAAGCTTGCCATAGTTTGATATCCTTTCACATCAGTATGTGTGTCAATGATCTTTGAGTTGCTTTTTCTCTGAGTGTTGATGTGTGAATGTTATTTGCTTGCGTTTTAATCTTATATAACTTGTGCTTCAGTTTAGTCTCTCCGTATATAGTTGTTTCATCTTGTTGAGTGGTTTTATGAATATAAACCTAGTCTTTAGCCTTCTCCAATTTGTTATTTGCAGGCATGTATCAGGACACCCAAGGAGGAGGAGGAACTCCTGGAGAAAGCGATCCAAGTAACACAACTGTGAGTAGAGTTTGTTTTGCTATGTTTTCCTCAAAACATTAGGTTTTCTTTTGCTTGAATAGAAGCGTATTGCTTTCAGATATTTGTTGGAGCTCTGGATGCTAGCGTTACAGACGAAGAATTGAGGTCAGCTTTTGGTCAGTTTGGAGAACTGGTTCACGTGAAAATACCTCCAGGGAAGCGTTGTGGATTCGTTCAGTTTGCCAGCAGGTATTATAACTATAGTCCTATATGCCTTTCGCCATGAAGACAAAACCCTGTTCGCGTTCTTGTGTCACACACTTCATTATTGTCTTTGTTATGCTTCAGGGCGGCTGCGGAGCATGCACTTTTGAATCTGAATGGAACACAGTTAGGTGGACAAAACATCCGTCTTTCATGGGGACGTAGTCCCAACAACCAGGTTTGTTTTTTTACCTTAAATAACTTGAGAGTGATTTCGTAGCAAAAACATATAAGAACGTTTAAAAACTTTTACAGGCACAGAGTCATCAACCTCAATGGAATGGTGGTGGTGGTGGTGGGTACTATGGATACCCTCAACAGCCACAGGGGTATGAACCGTATGGTCATGGAGCTCCTCGTCCTCAGGATCCTAGTGCGTACTATGGTGGTGGTGGCGGTGGCGGTTACGGTGGTGGCTATGGCAATTATCAACAGCAACGGCAGGTAAACACAATTACAAACTTAACATATAACAGTCCTCTCTATAAGATTTGACAAATGTGAAGTTGTAAGTATGTTGTTCTTACCTTTTTTTTTTCTTATTTCAATGCAGTGAAAGATCATCAATATACCAGCTTTTTCTACCAAAGTCTTGGGACAATGGACAAAATATATATCAGTCGTCGTTGAGTCTTGATAGGAATAGATTTTGAGAGTGTTTTGTCTTTTACATTGACGTGAGTTTGGTTTTTGCTTATTGGGTTAATGTTATGTTTCTTTAAACAAAAAAAAAAATTAAAAGGTTGAATTTGCTTATTGACATACTGTTTATTAAATGTTGAATCTCTGTTTTTGAAAATTTGTCAAAATAGTTAATAATTTGGGTGTAACATGCAAGGAGTCTTACACTCAGATCTACCTATAAATGGCATCAAGATATTGCCTGACAAGGGTATATATGATTTGGTTCACGATTTTTCACCCGAGGTGAAACTTTCGAAGAGAGAGACGACAGACAAACACACAGACACAGTATACTTTATATAAATAATTGTTTGTGACTCGATTTGATTGGCAAAAAGCAGACAAAACTTGTCGGAAACTATCACATTGGTTCAGAAAATGAATGCTTCCTTGGGAGAATCAGATGCGGAATGAGGGGGGAGGCTATAAGAGATTTTTCATGACTGCGTTATCAATTTGAGAGCCATTTCTTCAAGCTCAGCTACAGAGATAGAATCTGTGTTGATTTTTCCTCCTTCCTTTTCTTCATCTCCATCACCGTTATCATCAAAGTACGTCTTCTTCGCTTTCTTGTGTTTTCTTCCTGTTTCTTCCTCTGATGATGCAGAGCCTTCTTCTTCTTCTTCTTCCTCCTCCATGTCCCCTTGCTTCCTCTTAATCTTTGCCTTCATTCTCTTCTCCCTCCTCTTTTCCCTCTCCACTTTCTTGTCCTCATTATCCACTTTCCTCAGTTGCTCTCCCAATTTCTTATAGTAATCCTTCTTTGCCTCTGCAACAAAATCAAATAACACAATCCCACATGCACACTGTAAATAACAGTATCATCATTTCTAGTTTGTGGGGGAACAAAACTCGAGCTTGCTTTTACCTTCATCAAGAGCAACTTCAGTCCCCGTTGTGGCAGCTACTATTGCTAAAGGAGCCACTGGATTGCCTTCCTCATCAAACTTAACCCTGGTCCCACTTGGTCTATGCTGGCTGATCTTCAGCTTCTTGTTTTTCGAAACACGAGTTCCTGGCCTGAAAACTCAACAGGCGCATTTTATTCACACACTGGATTTGAACGAATAGAGAATATAGTAAATGGTATGTAAAAAAGATCATACATGGGAACTCCTTCGTCCTTGTTTGATTTTTCTCCACCCTTGCCTTCTTCATTTGGCCTGAGAGCAAAATCCTCTTCCTCTGAATCATCAGCAAGAAGATCCTTCTTCTTCACAACCCGAGGAGGTGCTACATTATCCTCATCCTCAGCATCATCATCATCCTCGGGTCCAAAATCGATTGAGCTCTCAGAGACTCCCTTCTTCGTTTTGAGGTTTGCGAATCGGATTTTAGGAGTAAATGGAAGACCAAGTGAGGCAGAGAAGTCCTCAATGGAAAGCTTCGACACATCAAAAATCTCCTTGTCTCTTCTCTTGTGAATTGACTTCAGATATGTGATGAAGGCTCTCTGAGCAACGGTCTGGAGATCCGGAAAACTGACTAACAAAGAAGACAGTTGTCTAGAAATCTCCAGCACCTTGTCACTCTTTGGCTGTTGTTGAACAAAATCTTTCAAGTCAGATACAGGACCAAGGTTCAGGCAAAAAAGATACAAGGGTCTGTTACCTTGATGAATTTTAAAGTAACTTTGGCATCTTGTAATCTCTCAATCATTTTTTCCTCGGAAGGCGTCAGAAAGAGGAGTGACTTCCCTTTATTTTCGCAACGAGCTGTACGCCCAACTCGGTGAATATAAGAAGCTACATCTTCAGGACAATCCACCTATCACATTAATGTGATGATATCAAACTTTGATCCCCAAGAAAGATCATAATATAGTTTTGCAAATTCTGGATGTTGATTGATTACCTGAACAACCCAGTCCACAAGCTTATCAAAATCAAGACCTCTAGAAAGAACATCGGTACAGAAGAGAACGGATTGTTTCTCAATGAACTGAGAGTACACTCCCATCCTTTTCTCCTGGCTCATTTTCCCGTGAAGGCTCTTCAAAGGTATTCCAGGTCGGAGCTTGTTGAACGCTTCATGAACAAATTTGACCTATCAAAATAGTGTAATCTTCATCAATCTCTAGAAATAGTATCAGAATAAAAGTGAACAAAACTACCTATCTTCAAGTTTATTATTAACAGAGCAAGAGAGGCAAAACTCATGTAACCTGTTTCTTGGTGGAAAGAAAGACGAGAATCCTGGCATGAAGATGAGATTTGATGAAGCTCCATAACATGTCTAGTTTCTTTTCAACTGGGACAATCATCACAGTCTCCACTAAAGTAGATGGGGTAGCTGTAAGAGACTCTGCATGTACACTGATGTACTCAGGATCTCTCAAACTCAGCCTTGCTAGATCCTTGACTTTCTTTGTTTGGGTCGCAGAGAAAAGCAAAGTTTGCCTTCGCTTAGGCAACTGCGAGATGATAGGATCCAACTGCCCTCTGAATGCAGAATCAAGAACACGGTCTGCCTCATCTAAAATCAGAATCTGCAGACAACAGAAAACATCTATTACAGATCTTGAGAAACCAGAAAGACTAAAGTAATCTACCAGACAAAGACAAGGGAATGCACGTCTACTAGTTCCACAACAGCCTCATACCAAACACCCTAAAGTAATGTGAATGCACATCATCTGTTATAAACTAGCCAATAATGCTCAGATGTTTTCTCCTTCAACCAGATATTGTGAAAAGCTCAAATACCTTGAGATTGGAACACTCGAAGTTAGGAGTCTCATCCATATGCTGTAAAAGCCTACCGGGAGCACAAACCAAAATATTCATCTCATTAACCCTCTCCTTCTCAACATCAACTCCCTCACGACCACCAATCAAAAGCCCAGCACTAAACTTATGAAACTTCCCAACTTTATTCAACACGCTGAAAGTCTGAGCAGCTAGCTCCCTAGTCGGAGAGATTATAATACACCCAACTCCATCTTCAGGACCCCATTTCTCCTTGTGCAGTTTCTCCAAGATCTAAAAAAAATCACAAACCAATCAACACACAAACACAGACCATAACATGAAAAAAACATAAAAAGGAAGAAACTTTACCGGAATAACAAAGGCGAGAGTTTTGCCCGACCCGGTTTTGGCAGCTCCGAGGATATCTCTCCCGCATAGAGCGTGAGGGAGAGCGGCTCTCTGGATTTCTTGCATGTCGACGAACTTGGCCTCTTTCAGCCCTCTTTTCGTCTTGTCCGATAAGGGGAGGTGATCGAACCTCTTGGCGCCGGCGTAGCGGGAGAAAACGGCGCCATTTTGTGGGTCGTCTTCGAGCTTTCCGATTTTGGAGCCTTTGGGGAGAGGGCCGAGGGCGAGCGGGTTGGATCCTGAGTCGGGTTTCTGGGATTCGATCCACTGGTTGAGGAGGGGGATTTCTTCTTCTTCGGCGAGACGCATCTGCTTCTTCATTCCACGAGTCTTCTTGGGTCTTCCCATCTTGAAGGTTTTTGCGAAATTTGAGAGGGCTTTGGAGGATTTGCAGTGAAGCTAAGAAAATTAGGGTTTTAGTGTTTGAGAGAGAGAGAGAGATTGTAGCAGCAGCTCACAAGGGCTTTGAAGGGTTTAAGTAGGATGACTATTTTCAAAACTTTATTAAAAACGTTGTTGGTCATCGGACAAAAAACTTAATTAGGCCCGATAAAAGCCCAACTGGGTAGGATGTCTTTCTTTTTTTTTTTTTTTTTGGTAGGAAGGATGTCTTTCTTTTTTAACTAAGAACAAAAATAAAACAAACTAAATTTAATATTTGAACTTTAAAAAATTATTACGAAATTGGAAACTATACACAATTTTTTTTAACTCAAAAGACAAGAGATCAAAGCTCAAGATTGCAGTTACAACCAGATACACGGGCTATGAAAATCGAAATCCTAAAAAATACGCATCAAAGACAACAAAGACCAATGTTAACTCATCCTAAAGGAAGGATTTAAGAGTTAACAGATAATTTCAGTCTGGATGATATCATGAAGCAATGAAGGTCCTCCCCATGCAAGGTAAGAAAGGAGACGTCCATCCCGGAGAACACTTGAAGAGATCTTCTTTGCCACCTTATTGGATTCCATTGACTCTATTTCAAACTCGACCTCTGCAAATTCCGAGCAGACTGCAATTATTTGTCGAATTAAGCATCTATATCGAGGCCAACGAGCAGGATTCTTAATGGCATTAACCATTTTTTTTTGAGAATCTGTACCAATACAATACACAAATAATTGTTAATTTATTTTTAAAATAAAAAAAATAAAATTATTATTTTCTGAGTTTTATTGAAAATTTAAGAGAACTTTTTTTTAAAAAAAATTGTTTGAAATTTATTAATATTTTTTATTAAAATCAATTAAATTTGAGTATTAAAATGGGTATAGTTGTTAAATTTTATTTATTAGAATAATTATTTGAGGTATTAAACTGGATACTGAAAAAGTCCGGTTATTAAAAAATTTAAAATAATTTAGTTGGAATACTTTTATGGAAATTTTTTAAAATAAAAGTAAAAATTATGGATGTCATCTATATTATCAAAAGAAAAGTACATTTTTTTAATGAAATTTTAAATTTATCGATCATCAAGGAAAATAATGTTTATGTGTCTTGTTATCTTTTTTGTTCTAATTTTATCAGATATCCAGGAACGGATTGGGGGGACGACGATTTGTGTACTGCCATGCCACTAAATTTAAAATAAAACTATAAAACTATCTATTTTAGTAGTTGCCTTTTCCTGTTCAATTAATGTGTTGTCCTAAAATAATTTTGACTCCACTTCTCTATTAAATCGGTAGCAAAGATAAAAATAGTATGATTTTCTTGAGAATGTTTTAATGATTTCCTTCTAATAATAACATTTAGGATTGAACATCGAAGGAGACATGGAGAACTCTTTTATCTTTCACCGACACAACTGAAATAAAACAATGAAGGGGATGAATTTTATTGTTTGTTAACAATTGGTAAAGACATATACACTTCCTGGAAGAAAACAGTTACAACAACGCCTTTCGTAATATCGGCCTTTACATATTTAATGTTATGGACATTTAATAATTACCTTGACAGAAAACCAAACCCATATATAATTTATTATTAATAAAATTATGAAATTATTTATGTTTTAATTATATTAATCGACAGTTTTTATACATTTAATTTTTTTTTTTTAGGATTTTAGAAATCATTGTATTTCTTTTAAACATGTATAACTAATTTATAATTTTCTATGGCATACTAAGTCATTGTTCTTTATTTTTTCATATTTTAAATTCATAAATATTGGTTTTATATATCATATACAATTTCCTAATTACATATATATGTTGAATTTGTTTATATGGCATCGAATATTCTGTCATACAATAGATGGTTTAACACGGAAAAAAAATCATGATTTAGTGAATGTAATATGATTAAATATTACAAATACATCATTTAATAAATTAATAAGAAACAAAAAACCAAAATTTAATACCCTCACAGGGGTCAGGGTTTAGTATTTTTTTTTTGAAACTATAGTATTTTGTTAAAGAGCAAGACTTTACTTTGAAATCATGTCAAGTTCACTATTTATATTTGTATATTTTCAGTACATGATGTAAATATATGTTTATGTAATAATTTATTGCTTTGAAAGATTTGTATACTGACTTTGTAATCTTATTTTGTTATTAATGAAACCATTGGTCAAAAAATACCTTTTGAAAATTTTGTTATTTTTAGAAACAGTAAAGTTATGTTGGTTTTGCATGTTTTGTTGGTGTTTTTAAATTATGTGTACTATCAAAAGAAATAGCTCTTATAAAAAGCATTGTATTCTTTTATAAATAAATAGTTAATTTATGTTAAGTATCAAGTTTATTTTTTACCTTTGAGTTTTTAAAAGTCTTGTACTCTTTCTAAAAATGATTATTTAATTTAATGTTAATTTCTGAAAAGTTATTATTTATATAAAGTTTGTATTAAATTTTTTTAATGTACTTGATTTTATATGGATTCTAATTTTATTTGAAATTTATAATTATAAGTTAAAATGTTATTAAGAAGATTAACTTAAAGAACATTGAGTCTTAGAAAGATTCAATGATGCAACAAAATATTCGGCATATCTTTACGCTTGGAAGTGCATCAATACCTTAGAAATCTTCTAATATATTGTTGGTCAGATCTACTTTTAAATTTGAGTTTTTTTTAACCTATTACATATGATAATCTTTACCTATTACATATGATAATTAACTAAATGCAACATATGTGATATGATGAACAACTCCACAAATAATGATTTCACGATGAATTTTTTCCCGACATACTTTAATCGACGGACAGTTCTGTATGTAAGACATTATCAACGTTCTCTCACTGTATTTTTCCGAAAACTTGCATCTTATAATCTGCTAGACAAAGCAGCTGAAAAAGCATAATCACTTTGTAACATATATGAAAATATATTGTAATGTGAAAGAAACCAATATAATAATTAGTGGTGAATCCACATTCAAGGGAAATGGGATACATTGTAAAATTTGAAATATTTGATGTATAATACAGCAAAACTAAGGGTTCTCAAATAATTTTGGTTCGATTTTTTTCTTTTCTACAACTAGAGTTTTATTTTTTTGGCACATCCTATTAATTTTACATGTTATTCATCGGGCCAAAGCCTATCTCTTAAGATTAGGGTTGTACATTTTATCCGTTAATTTTAATTTGATTCATTATTTGCTTCAATTTGATCCAAAAAATTGGTATAACCGTAAGTCTTTGGAGCAAAGCAAATATTAAGAATCAATCCCTATAATATTATTTGAGAAGTCAGTTTCCTATATGTCGCGTTCACGTTAACTCTCACGATGGTTGATTACACTGATACCCTTAATGAATTAAAAATATTTAAATACGACTATTTTTTTCTTTTTAAAAATTTTACAAAATAACAATATAAATAAAAAGGAAATATTTGTAAAGTATAAAAAACAATTTTAAAACGAAAATATATGTATATATAATATGTTTTCATAAAAAAGGAAAGTTCACAAAATATTAATATTTTTTTAAAAAGATTTTTTTTTTAAAAAAACATAAAATGTATTTTTGAAGTAATAAAATACTTTTCTTATATCTATATATTCTTAGATGAAAAAAATATTTGTATACGATGTGATTTCATAAACAAAGTTCACACATATACTCTTGGTATTAGCAAAAAAAATAAGTATTTTTCTTTTAAAAAATAATTTTACACAGTGTGAATATATATTTTCAAAGTAATAGAATTGGTTTTTATATATCTATCTATTTTATTAGATGATTACATAAAATAACTAGGTAACATAAATTGATATATTTTTAATTGACAAAAAATAATTTATAATTAGTATTTGAAATACATATATATATATATATATATATATATATTTAATTTTTAATAGTTGACTATAATATCTAAAAATTACAGAAAAATATAAATTATATTTTATATAAATTATATTTTACTTATATAATATATATTTTGGTAATTAATTATTAATATAAAATCTAAATAATTTAACTAGTTTTACGCATTAAAATAATGAAAAGATATAGTTTACCTTTTTTATTGCAATGCAACATAGATAATTCTATAATTAATTCTATCACAGAAATACAAATAGAAAAAAATATCATCATCATAATTAATTCTATAAAATTAAACCCATATTCAAAGTGTTAGTTGTATTTTATATGAAATTTCTCTTCATCGGAGTTTACAGTGACACCTATTAACAAAATCTACAAAAGTTAAAATATACTTCTATCTAACTAAAAATTTATAAACTAAAAATAATAAGTTATATATATATCTAATAAAAGCTGGATTTTGTTTTTAACTTTTAACAGGGACATATTGTATTCTTTGGACTGATATATTTTTTATTGGTAAGACTAAATAAGTTATATATAATATATATATATATATATATATATATATATATATATATATATATATATATATATGGATATATATATATACACACATATATATAGGCAATTCTTTCAAATGATTGCACAATAGGTTTTTCTCCAAAAGAGTCCACAAAAGGAAAATTATCAAAATCGGTTTCATATAAGAATCAAAAGAGACTTATGCAAATACTATATTAAAACATAATTTTTTTTTAAAATTCTATCTTTTCTGAAAGGAATTCCGATATTTTCAAAATTTATTTAGAAATTGAAAAATTTTTAAACTATTTTTAAAAAATTAAGATTTATTTATTTTTAAAAATATTAAACCCGAACTTCTAAATTCTAACCCTCACATCAAAATCGTAAATAGGGACGAAGGTAAGAAGGGAGTATGGGGGGGGGGGTCAGCTGACCCCTCCTCATTTTGACATATATATGAATTTTTTCAGATAAGCAATGTGCTGACCCCATAAAATATTATATCTGACCCCATAAAAAGTCAAGCACACTAAAAACAAAATGATAAAATTTAATAATTAACTAAAATGATTAAGTAGGTTCACATAAATCAACTTCTATTATCTAAAGTTGGATTCATAATAAGTATAAGTCCAATTTAAATATAATAATAAAACTAAATTTTGTTGGTTAATTAAAAATTAATAAGTTTATTTTTATTTTAGAAAACATAAAATTTGGAAAAGAACTTCAAAAATAAGTATTTGTCACTTAAATTTTGAGTTAATTTTTGCATTTTTTAAATCTTCTATATTTTATACTTTATATTTTATACAATTTAAAATATAATTAAGATCCTAAGTTTTAATATTTGTTTTAATTATAGAAGTTAAATATTTTTAACTTAAAAATTTATAAATCTTTCAACATGGATTATTTTAATTTATCAAATTAGTAATAGATTTATTTTTGAATTTTTCTTACCTAGTAGATGATGAATATGTTAATTTACCATATAGTTCTACTAAAAATAAAAAAAAATATTTTAATATGATTTTAATATTTTTTAAAAATTTAATAAAACAGAATTTGTTACTAAATTTTTTTACCGTTGTAATTTGAATGTCGACTTATAGAGAATACATAGTTAGGTTTGCAAATTACATGTGTATACTCTTTTGTATTTATACATATTTTATATTATTTTGTTGACCCCAGTTTTTGTGTAATTCTAGATTAGTTAGTTATATGGCACAAGTGTTTATTTATGTCGTAGTTTTTTTATAATAATTAAGCATGCATGTACGGATAAAACACCTAGATTAATTAGTTTTACTGCAGAAATCTAGATTCATATATTATCACTATTACTTAACTATAGTTAAGATAGACTTTGTTATATATCCACTATCAAATATGATTTAAAATTGACTGTAGCAGTATAATTATCAATTGGTTATATTGTCATTTTCTCCCCGGTTCTTTTTGGGTGTTATTTTAATGAACCCGACATTCATCTAATAAAGTTTAATTTAAAGCAATAGTATTATTTAAACTAATTAATTGATGACTCATCTAAAATTATTAATAACTAGATATGGAACCGTGCGTTGCACGGATTTTGATTGATGTTTTAATTTAATGAAATACATAAAAGTAAAAGAAAAAATAGAGTTATTCTAGAATTTTGCATATATTAATTGAAACTTATTTAAGGAATACAAATTTGTTTTTTCACGTAAGTTGGTTGGTATTTATGTTATAGTTACCATAATGCATGAGAACAACTATGATGGAAGTATTCAGAAGAGTTTTTATCATTTAATAAAAAGAAAAACATAATTAATTAGGAAAGATAGTATAAAAAATTCTCAACTCTCTACTCTTAAGGATTTGTTGTAAATCTACAAAGGCAATTGTTATACTACTAACAATATTAATTTTGTAGAAAATTTAATTTATAAAAAAATATAATATTTTTTTCTTTAGAATCTATAACATTTTTCAACTGATACTCATGTTTTAAATAATTACTATCAGTTTTTTATTTAGGGCTAGAGAAAAAAACAGTTATGAAAATTCAAACCAAACTCAATCACGAAGAAATATGAGTTACAGTGAAATACAATGAATTGAAAATTGAAAATATGGGTTACAGTGAAATACAATGAATTGAAAATTGAAAATATGAGTTACAGTGAAATACAATGAATTGAAAATTGAATCAAGCTGATTTAATTGATGACAATGACAAACACATTCTTATGCTCTTAACTTAACATTTGTATTAACTTTCAAAGTTAATATCATTTATATACTTTTTGCATTGGTCTATTCACATTTAAAGTATCTCTAATCTAACTCTATATATATTCTCTTAAAATATTGAAACTCTGTTTAAGCGATGAGTTTCACATGACTCTGTTATAAAAGTACCTACTTTAAGAAAAAAATGTAGTGAAAGTTATTGAAGTTTCTATATTTAGAGACAAAAGTATCACATCTCTGTATTTTCTTACAAAAATAGAGAAATTATATTAAAAATCTTAAATTGAATCAAATCCACCAATATAATATTAATTTTTCTTATTTTATGTAAAATATAAAAATGATAATTCAGATTAATTGTAAATAATCTTTGTTCTTTAACCAATAGAAAACATTGGATCAACATTTTTATCATGTAATCTAGAGGTAATAAAATTATTGATATCCAATGAAGTTTGTTACTTCTTTGATTCTTTTAGCCACAAATATATGTGCATGATGAAAACTATATTTTTGAATCTCGATTGTGCGAATAATATTTATGAAAATAACTTGTTAATTATATTTTTATGGTGATAAATATTAAAATAAACAATAAATTGTATTATTTTATGATGTAATAAAGCTGAAGAAGAGAATTAAAACATTTTTGTAATTTCATTTCAAATATACAATATTCTCTATCAAATCCATCATTTGGATTCTCGATTTCTCTAGACAATCTTCATTAAATATAACATAGCTATGAGAATCATTTCCTTCATCTACTATTTCTTCTATTTTGAAACTGAAAAATAATTTGGTTTTAAAATCTAATAATAGATCAATATTATTAATATATTTATTTATGTGTAACCATTAATCGATAAAATATTAATCAATATAAATATAAATAAATATATTGATAGTATTAAACAATTTTTTGTTAATTTTTGTTAATTATTTATTAGTAACTATGAGAAACATTACATAAAAAATGTATACCCAACACTTTTACCTACTTTATAAGAATTAAAGTCTAGTTAAACTATCATATGTTAATATATAAAATCTATGTTATACAGTATTCTTTCCATAAAATCTCTTATAAGTTTTCTGTCTAATAAATTGATAATTCACTTACTCTAAAATTCGAAACATAGACATTATAGTGTTGGAAAACACTAACCCTTCGTTAAATTACTTGATCAAGAAGACTTACACAGAAAATTAGTTATTTCTAAGAAGATTACTTTTTAACAATTCTCTATTGTTTAGGATTTTTAAAAAATTAATTTTTATAATTGGTTTCTTTACAGTCTTTTTTTTAAATATTTAATTTGCAAGGAAATTAAACGTAAAATGATGTTTCGTATTAAGTATTATCTATTAAATAGTTATTTATATGGAAATATTTTGATTCTTACAGTTTTTTTTGTTAAATAGTTTTTGAAAAAGGAAAACAAACTTTTTAAATTCTTTTTTTACAACCCTCTTTGGTTTAGTATTTGCTTAACATGAAATATTATAAAATATTTTTTAATACATTATTTTTTTAATATTTAATTTGCAAGGAGTTAATCTTAAAATAGTGTCTTGTATTTTGTAAATGCACATGCAAAAAAGAAATACTATAAAGGGTTATTTATATGAAAATATTTTGATTTTTACAGTTTTTGTTAAAGACCTTTTGGAAAAGGAAAACTAATTTTATTATATAAAACTTGGTTTTTCAAAGTTATTAAGCTTGGTTTTAAATAATTTTTTGTTCTTAAATAGTTATTTATATGAAAATATTTTGTTCTTTTACTTTTGTTTTGTTAAGAACCTTTAGAAAAAGGAAAACTAACTTTTAAAATTATTTTTTCTTTAATTTTGGTTAATGTTTTAATTTAATAAAAGACATAAAAATGAAAAAAAGTAGTGCAATTTTATGATTTTGCATATATTATGTGAAAATTAGTCTATGTATAAGAATTATTTTTCTCACATAAATTTTGGTTAATACTCATATTTCAATAATCATAGCGCATAACCGAGTTATTAACAACTATATACATAAGGTTAGAGTAAAAATCATACCCAAAAATCTAAATCGAACTCAACATAAAGTAATACGAAATAGAGCAAAATACAAAGAATTTGTAAATTAAATCAAGCCAAGTGAGGTTATGACAGTCATACACTTTCTTAATGACTTAAATTAATGCATGTTTGTATTAACTTTCTATGTTATTTTGAAAAACCAAGTTTTATATAATAAAATTAATATAAATAACTTTTCAATTAGAGAACGTTGTACACAACCTTGAATGGTATTTTCCTATATAATAAACAAATTCTATTTAATAATAAAACAATATATATTTTTAAAAAATTAAAATAAAATATTTACCTTCTCATCAAGTAGGAGAAACTTTATTCCTAGAAGCTTATTATTTTTGCTTAAATTTCTTGTTTCTCACTTTCTAGTAAGACGTACCACGGTTCGATGGTAATGACGCTTTTTATTTTACTGATCTAGTGTTAAATAATTTTCTGAAACCATTGTTTCTTGACAATTTCTGATAAACAATTAAATTATAACTTCAGTTAAAAAATAATAATAGGACAAACACACCTAAGAAACTATAATAGTGAAATTAAAACATATTGCTCTTGATAAAAAAACGTATTGCTATGTGACAGCAATGTTTTTGTGACAGCGATGTTATGGTGTGGTGTCAATAACTTTAAACGTATTGTTATGTAACAGAACTCAGAAGTTTCGTTCAAAAAAAAGATAGAACTCAGAATCATGACCATGATCAAATAATAATCATGACAACAACGATCAACCATAACTTTATAAGAAGAAAAGAATATCGAACTTCACCTTATATTTTTCTTGAATCAATAGTTATTCTTGATGATAAAATATGAGAGATCTTAGTTCAATATATAAATATGAATAATCATAGTTCTTCTTGGGTTATGAACTTTTTAATTAAGATTTTAATAAAGAAAAATTAACATTAATCAGTGTTTGACATTTTGTTGGTTTAAGTTTTTTTAAAAAGGATAATTACTATCTAATATTTTTTTCAATAAAGGAAAATTAGCAATATCAGAGTAGAAATATTTTAAAATGATTTTTTTTCAGTTATATTTTCTTTATAAAGGAAAAAATAACATAAAATAGTTTTTTCCAATTTTTTAGGTTTATATTTCAAAAAGATGTTTACAATTCGGTTTTGGAATAGTTTTTGAAAAATCGTTTGATTTTAATAAAAAATATTAAAAATATTTTTATTATAATAAGTTTCTTTTTTTTCGTTTTGAAATTTTTATTTTAAAAACAATTCCTTTAATTTTAATAATAATTTTAAAAACATGTCTTTTCCATTTTTTTAGGTTTATATTTTGAAAGGATAATTACAATTTGGTTTTAGAATAGGTTTTGTTTAAATTAAAATTACTATGACTTTTTGAAAACGCGTTTTATTTTCTTTTTGAAATTTATATTATTTTTTTGTTTGACATTTTTATTTTAAAAATCGTTTATTTTAATAATAACCTAAAAAATTTATAATAAGATAAGATTTTTTATTTTTTGTTTAACCTTTTAAATTAGAAATTTAATAAAGGAAAATTACTATTATGAGAGTAGAAATATTTTAAATATGTTTTATGGGACAATTTTGTTTAGACAAATGTCACAATCTTAAATAATAACTTGACATGTGTCGCGATCGTGTTAATTAGTAACTTTGAAAACTACGCTTTATATAATAATATATATATGATAAATAATAAAAGTAAACTAAAATTATGGAAAAGATGACAAATAAGCAAATTCACTTCTCAAATAATACTATATATATATAGATACATAGTTAAATACAAAATTATAAATGTATAATTTTATAAAACTGCTATTTTAACATATAGCTTTATTAGTTTTATTTATAAATTACGAATAGACTACTAAATTAAGAAAGGAATATAAACTAATTATAAAAATTTTCATTTTTCTAAATTTTTTCTTTGAAAATATTTTTTGAAGACAAACTATCATTTTTTTTAAGTTTATTTGTACTAAACAAAATATATGAAATATCTGTAAATATTCGCAAATATCTGTAAACTTTTTGGATATCCGGAAAACCGGTTATTCATATTTTCAATGCAAATTATATTGAAAAATTAAATATCTGTAATACACGAATCAAATCTCAAATACTGAACATTATATTCCATCCGCGCCCACCCCTACTTATTACTCGAGTGAAAAGTGTGTCACTGGTCACAGCTTTATGCATACACTATGACAATAATATCCTACCAATAATCGGAATAAAAAGGAATGAAATAATTTAAAATTAATAAGTTAGGAAGCAAATAACTGAAAATGAAAATAAAAAGATTTTTTTAAACAAATCCGGAATATTGGGATAAGTCAAAACTGGGACTTATTTTCCACATCAAATGGAAACTAATCTTTGTGATTGTTTTTTCTTCTTCATATACATTAATCTCGAAACCTGTGTTAAAATCGCCAAGAGAAAAAAAAATGGTGAGACCGAAGGTCAAAGACTTACCAGATGAACTAATCTTGAAGATACTCTCAGAGCTTCCGTTGTTTGAAGAGAGCATTGCAACACATCTCATATCAAAACGGCACGCAGAACCTTGGAAACTTATGCCAGACGTCACTTTCGTAGATGGTCATGAGAGGAGTCTCGTGACTTTTATGAGTTTCGTTTATGGATCATTGTTGGCTGGCGATGGTCAAACTTTGGAGAGCTTGCATTTCAAGCTTGTCGGAAACTATTCGGCTTCAGACATCAACTTTTGTGTTCAAGTGGCGGTTAATAGATATGTACGAAAGTTAAGTTTCGACTTGTTTGGCAAAACCCTAGTTTTGCCGAGTTGCTTGAGTAGTTGCACAACCCTAAAATCATTGATACTCCGTGATGTAAGTATCGACCTTGTTCCGCGTGGGTTTTCTTTGCCTTCTCTCAAAAGTCTGCACCTTTTCTACGTTTACTTCTCGCAATCTATCGTAAATTTTTTACGACGTTGCCCGGATCTTGAATATTTGGTTATACACGAAACCTGCTATGGCAATTGGAACCTTGATGAGGTTGCTATGCACTGGGTTCGCTTGTCGTCACTCAAAAGTCTACACCTTCTATCCGCGAAATGCTACAGTCGTGAGTCTCTTACAAGTCTTCTACAAAGTTGCCCGGTTCTTGAATATCTTGTCTTACGCCAAAGCCGACGCCTGAGTCTTACCCCACCTGAGTCTTGTATGTCATCAATCAAAAGTCTTCACCTTTCATCTTTCAACTTCTTTGAGGATGAAGATATTGCAACGCTTTTAAAAAGGTGTGCAGCTCTTGAAGATTTGGTTATAACTCGAACCGGATATGACACTGTGAGGTTATATAATATCAATGTGCCTACTTTGAAGAGTTTAACTATCAATAACTCAATAGTGAAACGCATCGCCTACAACAAGCAGAATCATGGGTTTTGGATAAATGCTCCTGCTTTGGAGACATTTAACATTAAGGATACTGTCAGTAACTTTCTCATGCTTGAGTTTATGCCCGAGGTGACTAAGGCGAATATCCAGGTCACTTGTCACCAATCTGAGAAGTTCATAGGATCTCTTACCTTAGTCAAACATCTTTCTCTATGTTCTCCAACCTCAGAGGTAATTAAAACTCTTCTTACCCCACTAATGTTTCTTCTATGTTTGGTTATTCTAATTATATATAACATACTTCATTTGTAGATTCCATATCGTAGTGGCTCTATCTTTCCCTATCTTGAACATCTAGAGCTATGTACATGTTCTCCGGGATGGGCTAATCTTCTTGTTTCTATACTCAATGACGCTCCAAGACTCCAATCTCTCACGCTTAAGTCGGTATGTAGTAATTACTTGTGTATTTTACTAGCATGTTAGACCATCAGCATCAGTGAACCCCATGGAGGGTTCACACAGATTTTCAGAACAAAAAAATATTAAAATAGTGAATAGTGTTGAATCTCATATTCTCTCACCTCTTCCCAGTGAACCTCTGTCTGGGGAGTTCATCGCTGTTTCGTGGGGCCCACGACGCGTGGCAGCTCGCGATTGGTTCGATTTTTTATTTAAAAAAAATAAACTGTAAAAAAAATAATAATAAAAAATTGAAAATATGAACCCCAAAAGGGTTCATTGATGCTGATGCTCTTAGATTTATAACGATGGATATACTCGAATGCATAGAAAACTAGTATACGAATAAAACAATTCTATTTTTTAGATAGAACTGGTAGATAGTTCATACAAAGGCCGAACACTAACGCATGTAATGGTCTTTTTTTTGTCTCAGAATCATAGGACCCCTTACAATGATCCGATGAACTTTTGGAACGAACCAGCAGTTGTTCCGGAATGTTTACTGATGCATCTAGAAATCTTCGAATGGAGACAATATGAAGACACCGTGCAGCAGAGGAAAGTGGCTGCTTATATACTAGAGAACGCTATTTGGCTAAAGATAGCCACATTTTCAACAAGATGTGGAGACAATGATCATGGCATGCTCGTGCAGATAAAGAAACTGAACAGAGGGTCAGAGACATGTCAGTTAGTGTTCGAGTAAACACTCTTATGTAATTGTGTATGTCGGTAGAATACAGATAAGTTTCTTAGTTTTCTTCTTCATTTTTCCCTGACTTTACTTTTGGTGTTTGTGTGTTTCTTTCTCATATCTCCTTTATATTGTGAAAACAAAGCCAGTCTTTGATTTAACTTTATGAAATGTCAAAATCTTCGGGAGAAAATGTTTTTAAATTAACTCGGTCTATTCAATCACATATTCAACCAAAACGTGTATATCACATACAGACATACTATAGGAAGAAGACAGATTATCAAGTAATAATAATATTTCTAGACACTCAAGACACATTACATACCATGTTCTTATCATATCATATACCAAATGATCATGGCATGCTCGTGCAGATAAAGAAACTGAACAGAGGGTCAGAGACATGTCAGTTAGTGTTCGAGTAAACACTCTTATGTAATTGTGTATGTCGGTAGAATACAGATAAGTTTCTTAGTTTTCTTCTTCATTTTTCCCTGACTTTACTTTTAGTGTTTGTGTGTTTCTTTCTCATATCTCCTTTATATTGTGAAAACAAAGCCAGTCTTTGATTTAACTTTATGAAATGTCAAAATCTTCGGGAGAAAATGTTTTTAAATTAACTCGGTCTATTCAATCACATATTCAACCAAAACGTGTATATCACATACAGACATACTATAGGAAGAAGACAGATTATCAAGTAATAATAGTATTTCTAGACACTCAAGACACATTACATACCATGTTCTTATCATATCATATACCAAATGCAGAAGAAGAAAAGAGGACTTGCTTATCTAAGGCAGAGTTAACAGGTGGTTCTAGAGTGCCAACAAGTATCCCGATATCAATATCCATCTCCTTAAACTTTTTATGAATGGATGACTCTGGAAGAATTAACAAAAACCGAATGTTTCATCAAAGATCTTTTTATTTTTTCCTAAATATCAAAGAGCTTAAATGTTATTACCAATAGAGAAAAAGAGAGCCATGAGAAAGAATTAGTAACCAGTAGGTCGAAGGAATATGCTCTTGCTGGAGGATCATTTTGTAAGCTGTTTGAAATGTAAAGAAGAACCATTTTAACCATTATACTGCAGAGTATACGAATAAGCATATAATGAACTACCACTAACCAGGCTGATACAAAGGAGCAGAATTCAGGTGAGAATTGATCAGAAGGAGCAGTTGGTGGTGGACTCTCTAGGATTGCTGCCAAAAGCTTATAAAAGCTTATAAAAGCTAGGCGGGTTTTGCTGATAAAAACTATTGTTGGTTTCATTATTTCATACTAAAGTACTTACATACTATATAAACGATAAGATATATTCATTTTTTACCTTTTAATT
Organism: Hirschfeldia incana; assembly: GCA_026261945.1. Lineage (NCBI taxonomy): Eukaryota > Viridiplantae > Streptophyta > Magnoliopsida > Brassicales > Brassicaceae > Hirschfeldia > Hirschfeldia incana. Next base: position 9,460,562 of record JABCMI010000003.1, on the reverse strand, counting down.
ATTTCTTCAAAGATGATTCATTAATTTTTAACTTATATATCAGAAAAACTAATTATTCAAAAAAAACACTATAGGATAAATACAACAAAACCAAGAAAAGCAAAGACAAAATGGACGAAGATGACGGATTCTAACCTTTGAGTACTTCTGCTTTTAGATGCATCACCCTAGCGTCCCCGACCTTCCTCCCAGTCTAGCTGTTTTACCTGCATATGCAAATATAATCTTGTGAATACTTATTAATTTATCTTTTATTATTATTTTTTTAAAAGAATATAAGTTATTTGTTATATACATTTCAAAAAATAAAAATAAATCAAACATCAAATTATTTAGATATGACAAAGTTTTCACTAATATATATATATATATTATTGTATTGAAATTAAAAAAAACACTCATATATTTTTCTAAATATCTTTGTACAAATATTTTTGCCTGATTAATATTTAATTATAAATTATTTTATATCTTAACTTTTTAACCATTATAATTGAAAATATTATTTTCAGATAAGAGTGTAATATATAAGAATTTTTTAATTTAAAAAAACTAATAAATTATATATATAATTGTATTAATTATAAAATAAAAAAAAAATATATATATATATATATATATATATATATATATATATATATATATATATATATATATATATATATATATATATATAAAATTTATGAAAGTATCATTAATTTTACCGTTTTAACTTTTAACGTGAGAGTGCAAATGTCTTAATAATTTTACAAATAATAATATAGATTTTATGCTCAAACAATCGTATTTCATATAATTGGTATCCATTCAGACATTTGTACATGAATCATTTGAATATTTGTGAGTTCCATTCTAGTCCGGTTCGATTCAACTGATGCAAGCTATACCACCCCAACCATAATACTCTGTTTCCTTCCACACAGCTACATCATACTATGTTTCCTTCCCATCACAGTTAACTGATGCAAAGCTATACCACCCCAGCCAACCGTCTCGAGTCAGTGGATACTAGCATTGTGTAGTTTCTACACACCGATATAATATTTCGGTTATGCAGCCACCTTTTCCCAATAACCCTCACATGCCAATTGTTGTTCCTAATGGTTTTCCTTAGCTCCAAAAGGCCCCCCTCCAATAAAAGATATCTTGTTTTCATTTTCAGTCAAGTATTCCCTGTCTGGGCTATTTTAACAGTTTTGAACCATAATAGTACTCAAAGATTCGACTTTCATCTTATTGTATTCTCTAAAGAAAAAAGTAGTTATGAGCATCTATATAACGAATCATCATAAAACTCTTTCTGACATCTTTAAGCTAGACAGTAGTTAAACTCTGTTTTCCTATTTCTGATTACAATGAGACTGAATCAGACTTTTAAAACTCTCAACGAGTTGCAGCAAGAATACTCCAGATAGTCACTGTCCTTGAGAATAATGGGGCTCCCTCACATTCTCCTGCACCGCCTAAGACAAAATCAAAACATGAATTCTGTAAACTTTGGATAAAAAATCATCGACAAGATTTAGTTTTTTTTTTTTTTGGTTACCTGAAGAAGTTCTGTCATCTTGCCACGTCCATAACTCGGCATAGGCTTTGGAATATGTACTGGATGGACCGGGTGTATCGCCTGCAAAGGCTCAATAGACAGAGCCTGCTCCTCTGACTCGTGCTCAGTGAACTGTGACGCGGTGTTATGGACTTGACCTTCCTTCATCACTTGCGTAAGCAGCGTCTCAAACGGCTTGCCGTTACTACCTCCACTCACTTGAGACTCGATCTGCACACGTCCCTGGTGGACCGAAGGGACGCTACTCCCACTGCCATTCTGCACGACAGGAACCAAAGGATGGTTGGGCAGAATCGGTACAGGAGCCAACGCACCACGCTTCTCACGGAACCTAGATTTACGGCCCCGTTTAGCCGGCAATCCATGCTGATGATGCTCGCTGTTTCTTGCTATCATCGGAACGTGAGGAGCGATATCGTTATCGACCGATACAGGCTCGCAGCGACCAGGCCTGAACACCACACCTCTAAGCACCGTGTCTGAATTACCGAGCTTGACCGAAAGCAAGAAACCGGCTTCAAAAGTTGCCTCGATGACGCCGGTAACTTGTTGTCCAACCATAGCTTGGTCGTCTTCTTCGATGTGGTGGCGAGAAGACTGCTGCTGGGTGGAGTCTAGCTTGTGGTGTTTTCTAGGGCGACCAGGTTTACGTTTGGGGATGACTTCACCAGAGACAGTAGTGTGGTTGTTCTCCTCGTGGCTTTCCTTCTCCATTTTTCGAATTAAATGTTCAAAGCCTATCTGAATCATCAATAATTTCAATACACAGCAAATCAGAATGTTATCTCAAACTGTAAAGTAGGATTGTAATAGCATTGAAGTGTTTTACTGCTACTACTATACACATTCTACTACAAAACTTGGGGATTTATACTAGATGAGATCCACTAGTAATCGAACATGCAAAACCATGTTTAGCACCCTAAATCGGGACTCCTAATTACAAATTATCTCGTAATCATCATATGCAGTAATTAACAAAAATAAAAACTAGCGATTTCTCAGTAACCCTAGAATTGAATTCAAAGACACAATTGTTTGTTGTCGGATTTTTTTTTAAAAAGAAATAATTCGAGTGGAGATATTATTACCACACAAAAAAAAAGGAAACAGGATTCATGTGCAAACAGGTTGAAGCTTTTTTCGTGTGTAAACACACAGACAAGACAAAAGAAAAAAAAAAGGAGGAACAGACCTGAGATTTTTCGCCTCCGTTTCCTCAGCTTTCTTCTTGTGGAGGCATTAACAATGAGTCAAAAAAAAGGGCTAAATCAAAAGAACATTTGTGAGTAAAAAGAGGGCCTCAGATTTTAATTACAGAAATATGATTTTGTGGATTTCATGTAATAAACTGATGGTTTGTTTTTGTTTGGGCTTTTTCAGATATTATCTTTGCTTAGATATTATTTTCCTTTTTGTCTTTCTTCTTTACATCTTTGGGAGGCTCACGTGTAAAACACGTGTCTTGAAGAAACAAGACACCATCGTTATTATCAAAACATTAAGCCCAACTACAAAAGGAAAAATATTCATCTAAGCCCATTCATACTCAGTAGTCAGTATTGGAATTATTTTGCATGAACTGGGTGGCTCACTCGAACTAATAAGTTTTAACTTTTAAGGGTTTGATAGAGAGTTAGAGATTTGTAGCTTTAGATTTTTGATTAGGGATTTGCTGTAAATTATGTCTGCAGCTGTAAATTATGTGTCTGCCAAAAAGATTCAAGAAGCTTGAAAGCATTAGATATAAAAAAAATTGATTTTCAAAGTCAATATAATTCCTTCAAAAAAATTCTTTTGACATGTTCATGTATGTTGGTTTAGAATTGCTTACTAAAACAGGGGTTATCTCGTAAGAACGTTTAGAGTAATGCTAGTCAGATAGACTCAGATGCAGAATAGTTTTTGTAATATTTTTTATGGTTTTATAATAAAGTATAATTAACCGGCATTTAAGAAAAAAGAAACGGTAAAACATGATTACTAAACTAATGTGGCTGTGAAAAGCAATAAAAGGATGTGCAATGCAGACATATACCACATACTATTTCTCTTTTATCGGAAACTTGATTCCCATGCAATAAACAAAAATGTAGGTGTTCTAGATTTTTCACAAGACGTTTGTGTGTGCGCGCGTTGCTTGCTCTTCTGAACCACATTTTGAAGTTTTTTGATCAAAGGAAGGATCAAAATAATTTCTTCACGTTCGAGTCTACTTAACCCGAAACATCCACCAGAATTTACAAGTCACTTTTCTCGTTCTGATTATCATGTTATGTTTCCTACCACTTAATAACCGAGTGTTCGAGCTAATACAACTTAGCCAAGAGATGGAAAATAGAACAATCGAAAAATTTATCATTGCAAAAGTCAAACATCCCACACAACTTCAGCTATTAAACAGAAAACCACAAACACCAAAGCTTCAAAACAAAATAAAAGACCCCTTAAGAACTTCTAATGGTCACACACACACCGCGTCCAATTATTCGCATAAAAATATAAAGATAAACGAAACGATCCAGATTAAAATCTAGAACCCGTGGATCTTGATCTGATCCTTCTTAGCAATCCCAGTCTGAGCCAAAAAGTGAGAAACTTTCTTCCTCTGATCACCCTGAAGCTGAATGATCTTTCCTAGCACCTTGTCCTCCACAACGTTCCCGTTGCAGCAAAAGTCCTTCTTAAGATCCTTGAGAATCTTCTCGTAGCTGTACTCTCTCTTCAGACCTTGAACCGTCGTCAAGCTCTTCTTTCCATTCCTCTGCTGGATACGTACGTGGATGTACTCTTTGGTCCCTGGTGCATCTGAGTCTTGGGCTTCTGCGAAAGGGTCATACGCTAATGGAACCTGGATGTCTAGCTCAACCATGTAAACTTGGAAAACTCTCTTTGGATTCTCTCTGCAGATAATAGGAAACAACAAGTTTAGATTCAGAAGGAGATCATGAACCAAACAATAAATATAATAATAAAAGAAACCGAAAGTATAAAATATATCAAACAATAAACAATCAAGAACAGAGGTAGATCAATCAAAAGATCATAAGATTAAACTTGAGTCAAACCCTAACAATCAAGTAAACCAATCCATGCAGAGAATCTAATAAATTAAATAACAGACGAAACTATGAAAGAGATCGGAAGACGAAACCTTACCTGAAGATGTGGGGGAAGAAGACGACCGAACAAGTATTTGACTTTTGTTTTTTGTTTTTCAATTGAAGAAGAAGGGAGAGGACGGATAGGTGTATTTATAGGGAACCTTTTGCTCATAAGGCGGTTTAGATCATAGCCGTAGATCTATCAATTAACTTTACGACACGTGTATGGATAAGTGCTATTTGGTGACCAAGTTGTATGGTCCACGTTAAGAATAATAATTACTTCTCTCTCTCTTCAGGTTACAATAAACGCGCAACTCTCTCGGATTCCTGGGGCCCATTAACAGCGTTCGTCTTTTAATCCACAATGGTTTGAGAAATTCAACACCTTAAGTGACAAAAAAAAAAAAAAGAGAAATTCAACACCTACTTTTTAGTTTCAAATATTACACATCACTTTCTCTTTTTCCACATAATTATTCACTAAAAAATAATTAAATTATAGTAAAAATGAATTTCTTTTTGTTTTGTATCCAAATCAAACAAAATAAATATCATATGATAGAGTATGAAAATTAAGACCTTTTGATATAAAACAAAATAAATAATAAAAATTATTTACTATACAAAAATGAGTTATAAACAAATAAGAGGAAAAATAAATACAGAAAAATATCAATAACCATTGACAAACTGACACATGTCTTGTCTCTCTCCTCTTATCATGTTTCAACATGTTGAATAAGTTCAACACCATTTAATCCACGTTGGATTCAACAAACAATTCAACACCTTCATTGTATATATTCAATAGTTGAATATTGTTTTCAATAGCTCCATTGCAAGTAGTCTTATAAGAAAACAATAAAACAAAACTATAGCGTGTAATAAAAGTAACAAGTGGGTCTTTCATGTCAACAAGTTGCTAGATTATTCGCCAAGTCAGTGTAATTCGGAGAACTCAAGTTTAGATACGTGTGGTTGTTGTCTGACGGACAAAAGAAGAAGAGACCGTATCTGTCTTTATTGATCAAAGCTTACTCGTTGCTCAAACTTCGGATGATGTACGGAAGCATACCGCCATGATCATAGTACGCCACTTCCAACTGATCATTACCCATAATAAACCCCAAGTTAACCAGACCTTTTAAAAATAAGCTGACAATCGTTAATGCTTGGTCCAAAAAAATGTGTTAGTGTTACTAGTTACTACCTTGGAATCTAACCGCAAAGTGCATGCGAAAGATTTGCCAGTGTCCGTAGTTATAGTTATGTCTTTACCCGGTTTTATCTCACTGATATTGCTAGGAAGATGGACTGTGTAACGTTCATGGCCAGTCAGTCCAAGGGTTTCTGCATCCTCACCAGACTTGAAACACAGAGGAACAATCCCAATGCTAGCTAAGTTGCTGCGGTGGACTCTGTCGAAGCTCTTGGCGATAATAGCTTTCACTCCCTAATTAATATATAATGTTAAGATCTCAAGGTTACGTGATGGAAGAAAATGACCAGAAGATCAACAAGCCTTTCTTTTAGATGAATGATACTACTTATTATCAATATATAATATATGCTTTACCAGAAGCTTTGGACCCTTTGCGGCCCAATCCCGACAGTAACCTATTCCATACTCTGCACCAGCTAGTATGATCGTATCCTGTCCTGCGGTTTTGTATCTCTGCAGATATGTTCAAATGAAACCATAAGTTAGGGTTTACGTGTTTGAAGTATGTAAGAGAATTGGACTCACAGTAGCTGCACCAAAAACACAAAGTTCCTCTCCCGTAGGAACGTGAACTGTCTTGGGGCCAACTTCTCCATTTAAGAGCTTGTTAACAATACGGGTATTGGCAAATGTACCGCGTGTCATAACCTCATGGTTTCCTCGACGGCTTCCATATGAGTTGAAATTGTTAAGGTAGATTGGCTTCCAACCTAAAACCAATTGGCAATTAGGGGAGTGGCTCATCTATCTTATATATTGCTAAGGATCCCTTCCAATATCCGATGTGGGACACTTTGTGTCTAATAGAAATCAGACACAGAGTATCGTTCTATAGAAACTCTGCAGCGGGGCTGTCTTTGTGGATGATTCCTGCTGGTGAAATGTGGTCTATTGTTGCGTCGTCTCCTAATTTCAGTAAGCAATAAGCATCTTTCACTTCACGAGGGCCAGGTGGATTTGAGGTCATGTTCTTGAAATAGGGAGGTTGATTAATGTATGTTGATTCTGAATCCCAAGAATAGAGTGTAGAACTTGGTGCCACATAATCTCTCTTTGTTATAGTCTCGTACGTGCTCTTGAAAATGCTTTGTAAAATACTGTTCTGAAGAGCCTATTCAAAATACCCAGTAAACAAGTTCACAAAGAAGTAGAAATCCTCAAGAGAATTTTAAAATTGTACCTGATTAACTTCTTCACTGCTTGGCCATATGTCACCTAAGTAAACATTATTTCCATCTTGGCCAGTTCCAATTGGCTCTGTCTCAAAATCGATGTTAACCTATACGGATAAAATATAATTGAAGAAAAATAAAGAAACATGGTTGAGACACATCAATTTCAAAGACTTTTACAGACCGTTCCAGCAAGCGCGTATGCAACAACTAATGGTGGCGAAGCAAGATAGTTTGCTTTTACTAACGCATGAACACGCCTTTGAAAGTCGCTACTACCAGAGAGCACAACAGCCGCAACTATATCTCTGGAAGTTCAGAAAGAGGAATATATAAAACACTAGGTTCAGCCATAATTCTTGTTTGCAAGAAGAATTTGCAACAGTTGCATTGATGTTCATACCGAATCTTGTAAACAGTTTAACACAATTAGTAAGTGTAAAGGTCCTTCGACGCTTTTGTACTCAGACAAAATTGAGCTTCGCCCGTCTGAACTTGTATATGGGTGTCAAATGGGCGGGACACTTTATGGTTGGTCCGTAACAGATACCAGACGTTCTACATCCGGTTTATGCACATTTTTGGGTGGCTCTGTTATCCTGTGAGATTGCTTGGCTAGTTAAGCTTCTTGCTGAGTTTCGAGTTCCTTCTTCTCAGCCTGTTCTGTTGTTTTGCAACTCTACTGCAGCAATTCACATTGCTAATAATGTAGTGTTTCACGAGCGTACCAAACATGTGGAAAACGATTGTCACACCACAAGGGAGAAGATTGAGTCTTGAATGATTAAGACAATGCACGTACGGACTTCAGCTCAGATTGCAGACGTCTTTACAAAGGCTTTGTTTCCAACTCAGTTTAACTTTCTTATAGGCAAGATGAGTCTACTTTCGATATACGGCTCATCTTGGGGGAGAATAACAGATTATGTAAAATAAATTAGTCGGTTTAGTGTGTTAAACCGACTGGTTTAATATTATGTTACTGGTTTATTATTCTGTTACACACACTCAATTGTATAAGAGGTGTGGTGAGTGTAATCGATCATTTTAATGAGAAACTAGGGTTTGATCCGTACTTTCAAAGGGCGGACAATATTTCAAAGGGCGGACAATATTTTTTTTTGTCATCATCCTATGTATTGATCTTTCTCATTTGTTAAATGTCTGAGATTGGTTTAGTTAACAAATTTATTAATCCGTCTTTTTGTTCACTCATATGTTTAAATATAATGTTTGGTTTTCGGTTTTGGTTTTATGTTGTTTTTCTTTTTGGATTTCGGTTTTAGTTTCATTATGGTTTTTTTTTTGGTTCAAGAAATATATAAACCGTTCAGTTATTAATAAAATAACTTAATATATTTATACTTGTGTTTATCCGATCCGGATCTATGGGATTAGTTTTTTTTTCAAAAACTTATTTACTAAAAATCAGAAATTTCATACATACATTTTTATTTAATTTTTTATAGATAAATAAATTAAAATTAATAAATATATTTTGTTGGAAATAATAATATTAATTTATAAAACCTGTCATTATTAATTTACTTATATTTCAAAATTATAAATTATAGTAAAAAATATTTTTAATTTTTATATTGGTCAAAATATATTTCATTCAACCCGTATCATACTAATCAAATTATTTTTAATATTAAAATTTAAATATGTAATTATTTATTATTTTATATATCTTATTTTACTATTTTATTTTAATACGTTGAAGTATGTGGTAAAATTCATGAATGTATGTTATTCTTTAATTTTATGATTTATAAAATATTTAATAAATGAATTAAGTTACTTTTTATTTATTAGTTGATGTATTAATTTAATTACCAATATAAATATTATGAGAATATTATTTCTTATTCTATGATGAAAGAATTAATATTCGTTAATAATTTATTTAATATTAATTAAAAATTTTATTATTTAAAGATAAATATTTAAAAGATTTATATTTACATCTTAAATAAAAAGATATTTAAAGATATGTTTATAATAAAATCTTAGAAAATGATAATTGACAATATCTTTTTAGATATCTTATTTTGAAAATATTATTAAGTTAGTTGTAAGAGAAAAAAAAATAGGAGGTTAAATAAATTATATTATACAAATATTGAAATATTGTAATATTGCATTTTTTTCGCAAAAATTGAAATATCGAGTTTTCCATCAAAACGTAAAATTATGTTTCTTTCCTAAATCACAAATTCGTGTTTTTCCACAAATACCTCAGAATCATGTTTTTCCGCCAAAATTACAAAATCATTTTCTCAATAAAATTTCGAAACCAATATTATGTTTTCTTGGCAAAAGTGAAAATTGTGTCTTTTTACCAAATTTATAAATTACATTTTCTCGTTAAAAATGCAACATCATCTTTCCGCCAAACCGCAAAATCTTATTTTTCTGCTAGACCCATAAAATTTGTTAAGATCATCTTTTCGCCAAAACGCAAAAACATATTTTTCTAAAACTATAAAATTATTTCCTTGATAAAATCACAAAATTATAATTTTCTACCATAATTATAATTTTTTATTATTTCGGATCCATGGATCATCTATTTGGTTATAGTCAACTTATTTGAATGTTGTTCTTTTTGGATTTCGACCAGTCATGATCAGAAAATGAGACTGTCCAACTATTGGACACGGACATCCCAATTGATATCCATAGGAAGAATCATGGTCATGATCCTATTTAAATTTAGTCATATCTATGCATGATCTTATTTGGTCTCGGACCAAGAAAATATCCATTTTGATGAGTTCAAAAACATCTCATTAATTTGACACCCCCACTATGTATGCACGTGAAGGGTTAGAGATATTCCTTTTGGTTAGTTGTAAGGGAAAGAGTGCTACCATTTTCTGAAATAGCAGATTCAGTTGACTCATCAAGATCACCAGATCCCCAAATGGACGTTGATCCCTGGCGGACGAATTGGAATCCTTGTTTGTCCAAGTACTCTTGCAGCCCACTGAAGATAAATTTAAAGATTTAAGTAGGTTAAATGACTTATCGGTTGAAAGGAAAAAATAATTGCCTCCAAACAAACCTTTGAAGCAAATACCCCTTGAAAACTCCACACCCAGGAGAAAAGTTTGTCCTAACCCATGGTTTTACCTGAATAGCAATGTAAAAACATGAATTATAACATAAGCCAGGTGACAAAACTCAATAGCAGAATGAGAAACTCACTTTCAAGCCAATGTCATACGCCTTTTTAGCAACAAGTGCAACCTCAACCATGTCACTAGGACTTGTTTTGGTATTACCACTCGTAATGTTCGCAATAACAACACTGCCATGTTTAACCTCAGCTGGTTCTCCCATGAACGAAAACTTGACAATCTTGTCTTGTTCTTCTTTCGGGGTTGCAAACCCCTTTGAGTAATCGTCATAAAATTGTCCATATGCAAAATATTTAGATTATTTGGTTTTTAAAGAAAAACATATCTGCATCCCCTCACCTTGAATCCTGGAGGATTGTCAAGGCATGCTTTCCAATCAGTCTTCATGTCTTTCAAAAGAACTCGGTCGCAAAACCTGTTGAGTAAAATATAGAAGAAAAAATTGATTGCTCAAATTAGATGATGACTTATAGTGAACGACAGAAAGTATACCGTCTTGGACCATAAACACATGGCTCAAAATCCCCCAAATCCAGCTGCAAACAAGATGTGTAAGCTCTTTCTTCTTGCGGCTGCAAGGCCATAACCCATTTGGGGTTGAAAGTTTTAACAAAAAATTGAGAACTGTTGAATTACAGTAGAATGACAAAGTATGTTCTTACCTCATTGTAGTCAACAAACATTTTGTTTGCGCGCAAATATGATTCGATCACAGCCACCTAAAACAAGCACCACAAGACAAATGTATATAAAACCTTACAAGAAAAAAGATAGGGCTAAGCAAATTCAAGAACATAATGAAACTCCGCTGTTTACTAAAAGACAAAGATAACTCTCACAGTTTCATTGCTTCTCCCCTTCAACTTCAGGTACTCCAGTGTGACATGGTCAACAGGGAAGAACCCCATTATTGCTTCATATTCCGGGGACAACATTACAACCTTGGCTCTACCATCTACTGATAGTTCACTCATCCCCTCTCCTTCATTTTGAAAAGAAACAAACAAGAAATTATGGACATGGGAAACTTAATTGCACAGTCCAAAACTCACATAACCATTATTCTCACCGTAAAACTCAACGAAACAACCAAAATTAAACACCATGCTTTCTTAACATTTGAGTAACGGTTTGAACCACATCAGTAAGCGAAACTCCAACCCTTATTTTTCCGACCAACTTAAATCCAACAACGCTAGGTAGCATAACACTGATTGGCTGTCAGTTAGTCAAACTAAATCAGAAGCAGGTATATCATATGTACGATATGCACTTTTTGACCCAAATGTAGCACACCTGACCAATTATTGCTGCTTCTGCCTCAAGTCCTCCTACTTTTCAGCCAACAACACCTAACCCTGAGTTGGAAGATGAACCAACAACACTATCAGAGTACAGATATCCATCTGAGTTACAAACAACACGGCCGAGATACTCCAAGTCTACCTGCAAGTTGAAAATGGAGATATCATTATAATATACTAACAATACAAGAAGCTTAGATTAGAACAACGGAAGCATCCTTCATGTACTACCTGATGAACAATACTAGACATGGGAGACGCAATAGCCATATTGCAAAAGGCTGATGAAGCCCACTTAAGGAACATAAATCTTTCCCAATTCCTGTCAGATTCTAGCTGCATACCTTTTCGTCAAGTTTCTGGTTTTGCCCCATACTCTTGGACTGAGTGATCAAAAACAAGATCAACAGGAACCTGAAGGTAGAAATGAATTTTAGAAAATCATGATCATTACTATGAAATGAGCTACTTGTTCCTATGCATAATAAAAATACAGGAAACAGCTTTAGATGCTACACATCAAAAGTGAAGCAGTTACTAGATTAATCTTGTTAGGATCACTACCAAGATATTTCATGGCATCTCTCATAGCAGCAAGATCAACTATAACTGGTACTCCAGTAAAATCCTAATCAATGAAAAACGTACTATTAGCTAATGTAGATGGGGAAAAAAGTAAAAAGAGAGAATCAATGTACCTACAAAATAACATGGGCAGGTTTGAAGGGGATCTCAACATTCTTACGAGGTGTATTCTCCCAATCCATTATTTTCTCAACATCATCCTTCGTAATGTGAAAGTTGTCACAATTGCGAATAGCTGATTCCAGTAGTATCCGGATAGAATACGGTAACCTATCTGCAACATTAAAAAACACATGTTATATATTAATGAGAAAAGCAAGACGATGAAGAAAACAAAGGTAACAACAAAAGCTTCTTACTGATTCTTGGATCGTTTAAAGCTGATAAAGAGTAGAATTTTCCATATTCTCCACCATCAGGCTTGTGAAGCGTTGTTATGATATCCTTGTAGGCATGTTCAGAAGCTACATTTTCATAACATTACTGTTATATTAGAAATTGATACAAAAGTAATCATATTAGGAACATTATCACATGAGTTTGCTTCTAATTTTTGTTTGCGGAACACATAAAAACCCAAAATACTTTAGCCAGATTAAAGTGAACTACTGTATCCCCAAAACGTAAAATAAAAGAAATTAAGTAAACAAGGAATCTTGTGTCGCAAGATAACGAAGATATAAACAAGGAACCACCAAGTAATTACCAATGGTAGCAAACTTCCGTTTAAATTTCTCTAATACCAGAGCAGCAATCATGTTTTGAGCTCAGAGGCGACCGCCAACTAGCCCCATGACACCACCTTGTAGCAGCAGAGCACAATAGAAACGAGCAGAGAGACGTTGCAGAGGAGATTTTTGATAGGGAAGAAGAAGCAACTTGCACGCCGGATGAGGCATGCCTAAACATGGCGAAAAATCGAAACGGCTTAAGGGATTTAGAAACTTCAGAAGGAGAACAAGAAGGATCAGTGAAGACCCCAAAACATGGAAGAGAGCGAGAGAGAGTAAGTCAGCGAAGCTCAAGGCAAAAACACATTACAGATTAAGGAAACCACGTCTAAGTATCACTCGTGAACCGTTGGATGGACTCAGAACAAACGGTTGGTGATTCCTAGTTGACTGTACACAAATGAATTCAAATGGATCAACAAAATCTTTTATACGATGTGACGTTCAAACTAACTAATATATGTTGTCAGTATATAAAATGTAATCATGTAAGTGATGTGCTTATTCAAAAAAAAAAATCAAAATTACCAAAGAAAAAAAAGCAAAAGAAAATGATCAACTTTTACATTCACAGAACAACACAATTGAACAAAGTTTAACCGAATTTATTTTTGCACTAGTTTTATCCTCAAGGAGACTCACACTGCTCTTCTCCAAAGGATACAAACCACTTTTCATAAACCAACAAAGGAACACTACCAAATTGGAAATATATGTAAGACGAAGATATCTCTGAGCTCTACTGAGGATTTGGAGGACGGCTGTTAGCAGCAGAGACTCTAGACCCCCACTCCAAAAGCTCCTTGCTCGTGTCATCTTTATGCACTATCACCTCAATGAAACAAAAGCTCTCCTTTTCCTCATTCGTTGCCGTGCTGATCGCTTTCACAAGCTCCTCCTCGCACCTCACTTTCGCAGTCCAGCATTTACCTTGTCCATTATGAATAGCCTAAACAAAAGCCGTGTAGTTCCAGTTCTTTATCACATTGTAAGGACCGTCATGAATCTCCACCTCAATCGTGTACCCTCCATTGTTAATAAGAAAGATAATAGTCTTCTGCCCATACCGTATCATTGTCGACACATCCTGTGTGGTAACCTGGAAACTCCCATCACCAATACAAGCAATCACACGTTTGTTAGGTATAGCTTGAGCATAGCCTAGAGTAGCACCAACAGACCAACCGATCGACCCGTACTGCATCTGGAACTCGTAACTCGTAACCACATCCTTCAGGGAGCTTCAGCTTCTGACAATTAAACCAAGAATCCCCCGTCTCAGCCAACACAGCCATTTCCGAAGACAACATCTTCTGAATGTGTTGAAACAGGACATGAACCCTCAGAGGCTCCTTGGGATCCTCTCTCAAAGGCTTCCCTTCAGGGACAAAGATCCTATGGTAATTCTCGTAAGACGTCTCGTTACGCTTGATCCGTTTAGCTACCCCGTTGAGAAAATACTTCATCAGCACACACCCAAACGCAGGTCCGTTACCGATCGTAACCCGATTCGGCTGCACAATGATCGCCTTCTCCTTCTTGAGAAGCAGAGAGTAACCAACGGAGCTGTAATCATTAAAGATAGGACCTGCGAAAAGATACGCATCAGCTGACTCAGCAATCTCAGCGAAGATGGCAGTACTCACAGCTCCCCAATACGTCCCAATAAAATGCTTATGATGCTCGGGAACCTGCCCTTTCGCAGACGGCATCACAGCGACACTGTAACCAGACGCATCAGCGAGCTCGACGAAAGCATCAGCAGCTTTGGCGACACGCATCTTCGTCCTGCCGACGAGAACAAGTTTAACAGCCTTGTTCAAGAACTCTGCGGCCGCCTCCACGGCTGCTTCCAAACCAACCTTGTTGCTCGCTTTAGGCGCGAGGGAGAAGGGGGCGGGATCGCGAATAAACGTTGGCATAGGGATCGCAGGTAAGTTGTAGCTGATGCTTATATAAACAGGTTTGCTCTCTTTCAAAGCGGTTGAGATCGCAGTGTCGATAAGCTCGTGAGCATCTTCCAAGTTGTTAATAACGGCCTGATAGGAAGTGACGGCTTGGAAGCATCTCAGCTCCTGAGAGAAGTCTGGTAACCCGATCGTGTGGTGGAGGATCCGGCTCGTTCCGTAGTCGTTAGAGTTCGGACGCCCGACGATGCAGATCAGGGGGAGGTTCTCGTTGTAGGCTCCGACGATCGCGTTCAGGACGCTAAGGCCTCCGACGGTGAAGGTGACGACGCAGGCTCCGACACCGCGGGATCTGGCGTAACCGTTGGCGGCGTAGCCGGCGTTGAGCTCGTTGCAGCAGCCGATTAGGTTGAGGTTTGGCTCGGCAATGAGGTGGTCGAGGAGGGTGAGGTTGAAGTCGCCGGGGACGGAGAAGATGTCGGTGACGCCGATCTCGACGAGGCGTCGAGCTAGGTAGCGGCCGAGGGTGGCGTCGCAGGGGTTGTTGGTGGTGGTGGAGTGAGAGGGAGGTGAGGTTTGGACGGTGGAGACGGCGCCGTTTGGTGGACGGCAGATGTCGCCGGTGGATGGGTTACACGTGTCAATTGATCCGATCATAGTGTCCATTGTAGTTGATTGTTTGTTTTTTTGTTTAGAAGATTAAGAGAGTGTGAGTTTATTCGATGAGAAAATTAGTGGAATATATAAAGGAGACTGAAACCGCCATTAGAGAGACGTAAAAAAACGGTGGCAAAAAGTGATTAAACAATTGTGGAATAGAGAGCGGTTTCATCTCAGCCGCAGAATTATCTGTATGTACGAGGGGTGACACGTGTATAAATCTAATTAGATCGTGGGGAACAAGTAAGAAGGTTCACGTGTGGAGAAAACAGCAGTTCGAAGTTCTGCAAATGATAAAAAGCGTTAATAAAGGTCCATTTTTTTTTCAAGTAACATAGCTAGTCAAAAGGAGTTAGTTGCCATTAAAAGCAGAGGACCCCGTCCGAGCAATGCCGTACCCAATAAGCACAACAAAAGGAGTAGCGAAAGCAGTAACAAGAGAAGGGTTCACAGCCACAAAGGCCGACATCGACGCCCCACTTCCGATAGCCGAACCGAGCCAATCAACAGCCAGTTTGAACAAGAAAGGGACCTGAACATTCAAGACCTTAGCTCCCACGAGAAAACCCAAAGCTGTAATAACCCTGAACCGAAACTCAGGGTTGTCTCTCCTCCACGGGTAGCCAGCGAGCGTGCGGAGGATCTTCATGTCTGCCATATCGGAGTTCGCCACAACAGTCTTGATTTGCTTCTGCTTAGGCTTATCGTCGGCGTCTTTGGGAGTGGGGGATGTTGAGAAGAGGAAGCGGGTGTTATTGGCCATGGAGCGTCGTTGAACGAAGCGGATTGAAGGTTGGGATTGGGAGGGGGAGGGATCGGAGAGGAACTGATGAGAAAAGGAAGAGTCTCTCTTTCCTTGATAGCTAGCTTGAACCACATCATAGAAGTTCAGTCATAAAGATCGGTTCACAAAAATTAGCCTATTTTTTATTTTCTTTTTTCTTTCTAAACCTATGAAACTGTGTCATAAACTCCTTAACAACCCTCTATGTGCTTGCTCTCAGGTGAATAGAAGCAGAGAATATTTACTTTCATGTTGGGCCCTCACCGTTGGGCCCCCGCGAGAGCGAGAGAGAGAAAACAACGGTTCGCTAATAAACCACCAGGTGGCCAGTGGTTTACTAGAAAGCTCGACGGTCAAGGATTCGACTCGTTTTTTGGAATGTAGTGAAGGGAAAGAAGACACGTCGGTGAGTAGAGCCATCACGTGACTACAACATGACTACCTAAAAACTCCCGTGCGTCAACTTTTTCAAAGCCCTAATTGACTCAATCGTAGACATAAAGGTTGTGTGTTTGTCATACAAAGATTGAAAATTTTGCCTTTTTTGTTAGTTGGTTTGATACTTTCCAGTTTCGAATGATGATCAATAGATATAAGGTTGTGTGTTTGTCATCATTCAATTCAAATCTTTGTCTCAGAGATTCATTTGGAGAAAGGATGCAACTTCTTAATGATTCCTATCTAATTCTAGCTATTTCGGTAATTAGTGATTACTTAAATAATTAAAACTATATAAAGATGAATGATATGTCTATAACATAAATCTATCTCAACTTTGCTCTCTCTTGTTAAGATTGCAACTGACATAATTGGCTATATTACCTCACACATTTCTCTGCTTAGTCTCACAGCACTGGAATGTCGATCAAAATCAAAAGAGTCATTGATTGAGAGGTAAAGTTAATTAATATTATTTGATTGTCAATAGATGTTTGACTTCTTATATTTTTTGGTTTATTTGCTTGTTTTAACCGGGAGGTATTTATGCTTCTTTATATAAGTTTGCATTTAGCTGTTGTCTCAGCACATATGGTTGAACGATCCAGCTCCACAGTCCACTCTATGATTACGCAATCGGTTATTACTTTCAAGATTCAACGCTTAGCTCAGGTCAACATTCGTTGAAAACACACAATTCATACAAAAGCATATGGAGTTCATAAGGGAAAGAATGGTTATGTTGTTCATGAGAAAGAGTCCTAGCCTCCCAGGAGTAACTTTGGGTTGGAGCCAAATCATATTATGGACCGTAGGAAGCTCGAACTTAGGAGCAAAGATGATTAAGAAAACCTTTGAATTAGACACCAAGGTTATTTAAAAATCTTCAGAATTTTGCTTACAACGGATGAAATCATTTTGGCTAAAATAATACATGCAGTAAAGTAAAACCTATTTGAGGTCACATTGGTATATATTCCAAAGACCCAAGTACAGTGCATATCAATAAGACCGTGCATAACTTTGTGGCGGTAACTTCTCAATTTACAAGTGTCATTAGGAGGCCCTTTCTCAAAGAAAAATTACAAGTGTTATCCATATTTTCACCTTCAAGCAGTATCTCCCCAATTGATCAGTTTTCATCGCTAGTTGAAAACTTATGTGTCAATTTAAATAGACTAAGAGCCTTGTTCTAAAACGCGGGCGAACTGCCGCTTACGCGTCCGGATAAACGCTCCACGGACCTTCACCGTGGCGAATTGGACCAATACGGTGATGTTATGCGGCCATCCGCGTATTGACCGCGTAGACCGTGGTTTAAGAAACTCGGCCGTGTTATAGCGTGCGTTTTATGCGGCTTGTGAGGTTTAAAATTTGAAAATCTCTAATTTATTATAACTATAAATCTCTAAAACTGGATTTTGGGTTATAAAACGATCAAATCTATGTGTAATCTACAAGAAAACAAGATAAATCGATAAAAATGGTGTAGAAAAAAAAAATAGAGACGGCTGCTTAGATTTGCAGAAGAAAGAAGAAGGAGATGAAGACACAAACGTAATTTGATACTCATTAAACCTAATAAAAAAACGTCTAAAAAAGGGTGTAATGGACTATCGAACCTGGGTGGGGGTCCGAAATGTTGAACGTGAACATGATATACACCACCGGGCCAAATTACTTTTTTTGTTCTTTGGCGTTTACAATTATATATAGCCTTTAGACATATAGTTTTATTTTATTTGATCCATATTAATTTGATATATCACAAATATAAATATTATTAATATTATATTATTAAAAACTAGGCCCCGAGTACTCCACGATTATTTCTCGATTTTTTAGTAACTCGCTAGGCCCGGATCAACCGCATGCGTTACGCGTAACGAGTTTTCGAACGGGGACTAAGAGATCCATATCAATGTATTACTTTACAAATAAACCTACAAAAACCAATTTGAACAAAATAAAAGGAGAAAAAGCCCAGATGGCAGCCCATTTGAAAATATTAAAAAATGAAACGTGATTTCGGATAACCGAAACTGAAACCTCCAGAGAAGATTGTTGAACCGCAAGATGTTTTTCAAAAGAAAAAAGATTGTTGAAGCCATGGACAGAATAGATATATTTTTCTGAACAAAAAGGATTTAGAGTCTACAGAGAAAAATATGTTTCTTATCAGAGAGTAGTGTAGATTTTTCTATTTCGTATTTTCAATCTCAAACCGAAAAAAGAAAAATAATGGTTTGTTTAATTTAGAAGTATCTGTCTGACTGTCTCAGACTGAACTTAACCGTAGAACAAAAATGAAAACAAAGTGAAAAGCGGATCCCTATGCAGCTATGCTCATAGAGAGTTGTTACTAGGTTCTTCGAACTATGATGTGATCATGTCTCCCAACTAAAAAATGTCACTACCGAGCAGTCTTAATCAAAGTGCTATGTGGGCTTGCAGATTAATTTTGAACTTTTGATTAAAAATAGGGTACCCTTGAAAATATGGTTGTTAAGAAAACAATTTACAACACATTGCAAAATAATGTAACGCCTGATTCCTTACTTCTTCTATGTTAAAAAGAAATACAATTTTTATTCACCAGTAAAAAATCTTACTAAGTTCATTTTTATTAATGACATAATATGATTTAATAATCAATAAAAAAAATAATAAATCAATTCATCAAAGTCTAAGGAATTACAAATTTATCTTATGTCATACTAAAAAGTATATGAGTAGTTTAATCAAATTTTTATAAAATGTTATAAGATTTTTAGGTTTTTATTGGATCAACAAGTATCGATCACGGGTTAATAGCGGGTTTTTGATTTTTTTACCATATTTTATTTAATTAAATCCAAACCGGATCATATACATGACAGTGAATCTATTTGTTCGACCATAAATCTGGATTGGATATGAAAACATTGTTTAAAGCTCAAAAATTATAATAAAAAAAATTAAATTGTTTATTTTAATAAAAATTGCAAATTTATTCAAATTTGAAAAAGATATTGGCGCTTTTAAGCGCAGATCAAAATCTATTATTATATTAAAATAGAAGTATTACATAAATTAAAATATGATAAAACTATATTAAATTGGTAAAACTAACCTATTTTTTTTTTTAAAAAAGTGCTTTCATTTCTATAAAATATTATCCACCATTAAAACAGATTTAAATTTGTTAACCATGTTATATTTTATACAAATAAAATTATTAACATATGTTAACCTTTTCTTTATACAGCTATATATTTTCAGAAATTATATATTAAAATAACTTTTTGATTATTTCAAGTTATGAAAAATCGAAATGTTATAACAGTTAATAGAAATATAGAAAGTATAAAATATTCTTATATTAATAAAATAATAAAAAACCTAAACAATAAGATTAAAGAGTTTATATATAAATTATATATTTAAAATTTTATGATAGTATCAAAATTTATACATTTACAAATGAAAATATATCAGTACGAATGTGTGGATTAGACTTAAGTTACCTATTAAAATTTAAAATATTAATACAAGAAAGAAAACAAAACACAAAAGCCAGATGTCTGTCTCTTGCTCCCCCAGCAACCACCGCACTAGCCTCGTCTCTATTACTTTTCTCCCACTCCAAATTTTTGGTGTCACTCTCTAAAAGAGAAAACATAAATATAAATATAAAAGAACCAGGGTTTAATTTACAATTCTATTATCGTTACATTCTTATTCATTATACTTCATGTGTACAAAAATGGTAAAATCCAATAGTGCAAACTCTGAAGCAAAAGTATATAAAAATGGTAAAATCCAAAGTGGAAACTCTGAAGCAAACTTATTGCAACAACATCCATATGTGAATCTAGGATGCTTAAACCATTTTCACATTAAATTTGTATGTTTTTCTTATCTTAGCATTGTCAAAGAAAATTACATCTCTTTTCACGCGGTTTCCTAAGGTTAATATAGTGATAAAAGATAAAATAAAATTTGGACAGGAAAAGAAGAGAAAGCAACCTTTGTTTGTATCTATCATGATTTGTTCTTATTTGTCATGTGACTACAAACACACATATATACATATATTTTCGTATATAAAAGAGATGATAATCTAATAGAGGAACCCACTTGGATTCAACTAATCGTTCCTTAGTTTTCATCCTCTCCCAAAAAAGGAACATAGATTTTGAGATCCAAACAGAAATGAGAGACACCAACAACACAAGAGAAGGAGAGAGAAACGGCTCTTCAAAACTCCAACCACAAGAAGCTCCCATGTCTTTGAAGCTCATAGATTCATGTCTGAGGCTGAGTGTGATTCCTCTCAGTGTTGCAACCATCTCGTTAACTGTCACTATTCACCAATCCAACCCTGACTATGGCAATCTAGACTACAACTCCATCATGGGTCTCAAGTATATACTCTTTAATTTCTTTCATTTTTGGAGTGATAATCTTATTATTATTATTATTATTATTATTATTTATTTCTTATCAAGTATATACTCCGTCTGTCCGTCATGACTCTCAACTGTACTCTCTGATTTCTTTCATTTTTCACTATGGAAATTTTATTATTATTTAGTTATTATTGTTTAGTTTTTTATTTAGACTAATTAATGATTTGCTATCTGCAGATATATGGTTGGTGTTAGTGCCATATGTGGTATTTATGCTCTGTTCTCTACTATTTCTTCATGGGTCACATGTTTAGTCTCCAAAGCTTGGCTTTTCTTTGTCCCTGACCAGGTTTTTCCACTTCTTAAATCTAATTTCTCCGCTCTTTTTTCCTCCCTGTCATTAATACGATCTTGTATTCGATTTCTTATACAAGTGAACAATTCTGTGTGTGTAAAGGTCTTAGCTTATTTGATGACAACATCGGTAGCAGGAGCAACAGAGATAGTGTATTTACTTAACAAAGGAGACAAAACAGTGACATGGAGTGAAGTTTGTTCTTCTTATCCACACTTCTGTTTAAAACTCACAATTGCTTTGGGGCTTCATGTCTTTGTTCTCTTCTCCTTCTTATTTCTCTCTGTTATTTCTGCTTATAGAGCTTTTAGTGTCTTTGATCCACCATGTGATTCTCAAACCAATGGTAATGCTTAATTAGTCAGTATTGAATCGTGTTTGCAGCTTTGGAGTCGATCTTTTTTTTTTAACACAATTTGGAGTCAAAATTTATTTTAATATTGCAAGTGTTTTAACTTTCTTCTCAAAGTAATATGATGTGTTTTACCTTTTCTTTCTTCTTCATTTGATGTTGTTTTTGTTATTCAAATGGGTGTACATAAAAAATGTCGTAATCTGACAATGTTTCACAAAGGTGATGGCCTGCACTTGGTAATTTGTAAAGTGTTTTGTGAACCTCAAGGCATAGTGCAGAGGTGTTTTATCAACCTAGCTTAACAGACGTTCTCGTATTCTGAACTATAGTGATAGAAACATAGGATCATCACCACATTGCATTTTTTTGTGGAACTTCTAAGACTCTTTAATTACTTACTAAGTAATACATTAGAGAGATATATAATTGGTTTCCAAGGTTGCTAATGTTTTTTTTTGTGTAGAAAAGAACAATATCGACTGGTTGATTTAATAATTATTTATGAATTTAGAATTTGATTCTTTTCTCTCTGACATGGTTGTTAGTTTTTAATTTTCGTTTATTAATTATTATTTGATCTAGAGCTGATCCGCGTCTATGCAGATTTTCTTTTTTTTTGTTTTATACATATTTATATTTGATTTATATGAACAAATATGAAATAGATTATTTAAAACTTAATGCTATTTATTTTAATCTTATAAAAAAATGTTATTTTTATGTTTTATGCAATGTTATTAATACATATAGTTTGTGCATTTATATGTAATGTATTTATACGTAATTATTTTTTCATGAGTTGTTCAAGATTATCAAAACTATTGTTGTAGCATTTTTATACAAAACATTTTAATCTGAAAAAAGAAAAATTCTCAAAATATTAAAACTATTTCTAAATTTCTATAGTTCGACTTTACACACAGTTCGACTTCACATGTAACATTGTGGATTTCAGGATTAATTAAAAATTAAAAATTCATATTTATATTACTTGAATTATTTTATATTTTGGAAATTAAACTTAATATACATATAACAAAATGAATATAATATTAACAATGTGTGGTGTATTCCTATTTATTTAATTCATAGAAATTATTTAGAGTCATTTAAAATTTGTAGTGATGAACGTTCGATATATAACGTATTTAATTTGTGAGTGCAACATTATTTAAAAAAATTATAATAATATTATTCTTGTGTATTTGTATCGAATGAAAGCAATGCGTGCAGAAAAAGATTATGCCTTACTAAATTTCGGTTTATCTATTCTACTAAAACATATTAAAACCCAAGTATGATTTATCGATATTAGTTAAGTCCAATATTTATTTTTATGTTATTTAATTAAAAAAGGTAAACCAATTATATTGTAACCTCTCCTCTCCCTCATAATTTCCAATTTTCTCGGAACCACTCGTTCTATTATTTAGCCAAGATGTAAATTACTAAACCATTTATGATTTTCTATAAGTAAGTTATAAAAAATAAAATGTAAGCTACACAACGAGAATTTTCATTTCTGTAATCCTTATATATAATTGGGTCCGTTTAGACTATTTTTTTTTTTAAATATGATATTATAATATATAAATTATGGTTTTTGTGTTACGTGTTATAGTTTAGCATAATTATACATATATTATTTATAGTTTGTATTGAAATATATTTTTCACAAACTAAAATATTTAGTATATTTTATATTCAAAATAAAGCTTTAATCAGTATTCATAAATTTTTGATGGAAAGTTATTAACATAGTGATCAAATCCAGACATATTTATAGAAAAATACTAAAAAGATAAACCAACACTATATCTGTGTTTGAAGCGTGGATCAAAATCCATAATAAACAAATAGTAGGATAAGATATGCACCTTACACGTAATGAAGTTGTTATTTTAATTATGTTTTGGAGAATGAAACAATAGTTCGGTTTTACTTGGATTATGGATGTTCAATTCGGATATCAAGTTGGTTCCGTTCGATTTTCTCGTTATTTCGGTTAGTAAAATATAACTACTATTCTAAATTCATATTTACTTCGGTCCGATTTGGTTTATATACCGTCGGTTTTCAGTCTATTCGATTTTATATCCAAAAACATAATTATTTAGTTTGAGATCATATTATATATTATAAGAATTTTAGAGTCATGTTTTCAAAAAGTCATTTATTAAAAAAATATTCTATATTTAAATAAAAGAACTAAAAAAACAAAAAAATATATACTTATATCATTTAATAAAATAATCATTATCTAGAATTAATATCAAAGCTGTAAATTTTGATTGAACACAACTCTGTTTGTTTAAAGATAAAAAAGTTGTAAAAAATTTCAACTAATTGTATTCCATCAAATTTATAATATTTACTTCAATTAGTTATTTTTAAAAGAAAGCAAAATGATCAAAAAAGAAAGACTAAAAAAATAAGAAGACTCAGTTGCAGTAAATTGTTAATTCATTATAGTTCAAATGATTAAATGATTGAAAATCATTTTTATAATTTTAGAACCATCATCCTATTATTTCCAAAATAGAATTATTTTGACTTTAATCTTTCACATAGTTTTGAAATGTTTCTACTGTACGACTAAATTGATGCAGCCAATTTTGTTGCGTTAAATCGTTAATATTAATTAATATATATATATATATATATATATATATATTATTTAATTTGAATATTTATTAAATAAAAATTCATATTAATACAATTTTATTATCTTTTTTTGTCATCAATACAATTTTATTATCATTTGTATCTTATTATAACAAAAAAAGTTAAGCTATTGATCACAAAAATTTTCGAAGTGTGATCTTCAAATTTCTTATAGGCATTTTGAAAATTTAAAAATATAACATATAAGAAAAAAACTATATTTTTTATTATATAGTTAACGTGATTCTTTAATATTTTTTTAATAATATAAAATTAAAAAAAGAGAACAAAGATATTAAAATTGTTATCAAATATTTATTATTCATAATCATTAATTTTCATATATACATTAATCATATTTGCTAATTTTGTAGCTTTGATGTAAGGAATGTGCGACATTTGTTTTTGTACATTATTTATCAATTTGATAGTTGAGTTAATAAAAAATGTAATATAAATTAAGATGGACCAACCTATTTCTTAAGAATAGTATATTTTATATAGTTATTTATCAAATGAGACTTCATAATCGTATGGTTCTGTGATAATTCATATCGTTTTATAACAAAATATTTAAATCATTGATAAAAAAATTTCAATTTGAAAAATGTAATAAGTTTATAATTTATAGATGTTCTTGAAAATTCATTGAAAGTTTTAAAATTGAAATGTTTATGTAATCATCGTATATAGTTTAATCTGTATATATATATATTGGTATTATAATTAAATGATACTTTTTACTCATATGGTTTTAAGATATGAGTTATAATAAA
Source organism: Hirschfeldia incana (assembly GCA_026261945.1). NCBI lineage: Eukaryota > Viridiplantae > Streptophyta > Magnoliopsida > Brassicales > Brassicaceae > Hirschfeldia > Hirschfeldia incana. The sequence continues at coordinate 9,435,398 of JABCMI010000003.1, read as the reverse complement.
AATGTTAAACCATTGATCATTAATTTTTAACATAAAAAATTTAATAGTTTTAGTCATTTTTTTGTCATTTTTAAATTCAAAATATAACAGATACGGAAAAATCTAAATTTTTTATTTTATAGATAATTTGATTGTTTAATTATTTTAATAATATAAAATTAAATAAAAAATAATAGAGGAGATATAAATTGTTATCAAATATTTATAATTAGAACCATTAATTGTCATATATATATATATAGTAAATTTATGATAATTCCATAAGTTTTATTTAAGAAAAGAAAAGAATATAGTAATTATATCTAGCGGAACAATCATAAATATCATATCATATCATTATATCATATAGTTTGACCAACGAATGTACCTAGCTAGCAACATATACAAATAGAATGTGAATCTACTTGTTTTTCAATTGAATGTAATTGGCTACCTAATTGATTGACACCTAGGCTTGAATTTTTTTTTAATTATTACAAAATAGAGGTTACATTTTTCAAATGTTTCTTCTTTAATATATAGGGGGTGATTACAAAGAAACAGACATATAATTCCTATAATTTGTTTTTAAAATAGATTTTGACAAAGTTTATACGCAAACTTTTTTCTGACATCTCCTATATATTAAAGGAGAAGCATTTGAAAATTTATAACCTTACGTTTGTATTAATTAAAAAAGAGCCCAATGAATGTGGTGAGTTTATTCACTTAAAAAACTGACGTGTCACGTTTTGTAGACACTATCCTTTATTATATAGTCTTGAATCATAATTCCTAGTGGAAATTTTAAACGGACCTACCCTCTTATTAATTAATATTATGAAGGCTATAGTTGGTCCATATATTTATTGTTTTACAGACTTTCCTTAAATAAAATCTACAGAATTACTTTATGTGATTAAAGTATATATAACAATTAATGATTTTAAACAATAAAGATTTGATAACAATATATACACTTTTAATCATTTGTGTGTATTTCTTTATTATTAAAATAAATTACATAACGTTATTAATCATAAAATAAAAATATAGATTTTTTTGTATATGTGGTATTTTGAATTTTCTTAAACGAGTATAAATAACTAAAACTGTTAAAAGTTTCACATAAATTTTTATGATCAAGGTTTAATTTTTTTCTATATTAATGTAAAATTATTAGTAGACCATATGAAGAAAAAATTATTTTAATAGGTTTTTATGTTAAATATATATATATATATATATATATATATATATATATATATATATATATATATATATATATATATATATATCATATCGTTTAAATTAAACTACTAAACTATACATTATATTTTGATATTTATATTTTGATATTTGCATTGAACATAAATTTAAAAGTTAATATTTTAGTTTTGAAATCGTCATTTCTTATAAATAGTTATAAATTGTAGAAACTATCCCACATTAAAAAAGTTATTGGTGTACATTATTCAATTTTATGATATATATTATTTTTATTTATAAATTTTGAAAAAATTAAAGTACATAAGAATCGACCCAAACCAGACTTATAAAGATTCGATCCAACCCAAACCAAATCAAATCTGTAAAGATCCACTTAAATAGTTTGACTTTTTCGATATAAAACATTTCTAAGAGCAGCGTGTCTACCAATTTCTCGAGTGATATTGCTTTTTCGCTCCGAACCAAGGGATCCATAAATTTCGGAATTATATGTATGTCCAATTTTATGATTTGTACAAGTTATACCTTTCGTCACCAATAATCAGATTTTATGATATAAAAATATAAAATTTTAATAAATATTTCACCCTGCGCAAGGCGCAGGTATCCTAGTCTATACTATTAAAGTACAAACACATTTGGATTTTTTACTAAACCTGCCATTTTTAAAACTAACATTGCATGTTTCATTAAGGGTAATCAAGTAATATTAATAACACATCTATATTGGGCCATTATTTTTCTGGGTCATTTGGGCCAATTAAAAAATCATATTCAATTCTCATTTTTTTTCCTTTGGATCATTGAATCCAAGTTCAAATAACTTTTTTTCAATCATTTTTAATATTTTGTGTAGTGAACAAAACTTAAACACATAATTTTTATTTTTTTTTTCTTTTCTTAATATAATTTAAGCATTTATAAAAACAATTGGTTTTTTCAATGAAAGCATAATATTTATTAAAAGAATATTATTTTTTTATTAAAAAATTAACCACATAATAAAATTAATTCATCAGAATTATACAAGCTTAATTCATTAAAAATAAAGTTTAAATTTTTTAACATAAATAGTCATTTAAAAAGGAACATGATAATAGTAATTTTTACAATTATTATTACAACAAATCGTTTAACCGTTAACCGGGTTCCGGTTTCAGTGATTTTTGTTAGGTTTATAATTTTTTTTTCATAAAACTCAAATTGGATTTACTTTTTATCACTGGATTTACCGGTTCAACCGAGGGTCCAAGTCTGATTTCGAAACACTGATCAAAACCATAAAACTATTTATATTGATTTTATATTTAAAATATCTAATTTAAAATTAAAAACTTAAAATACATATACAATATGGTTTCAATCGAACATAGAATATATATACGAGACGGGTTATATAAATTCATATACAAAACGGGTTATATAAAGTTTTCACCAATCATAAACCTGCATTTTGAAAGCGCAGATCAAAATATGACATTCAATAAATATTTGTCAATTAAAAAAAAAGAAAATAAAATAAATCTGCGCTTTGTAAGCGCGGATCAAAATCTAGTATCCTTTAAAGAGTGAGTATATTTTTGGTTTTATATTTTTTTTGAAATTTAATTTTTATATTTGTGTGTTTTAGTCATATTTGTGTTTTTCTTTGTATAATATTTTTCTTAAATGAAAAATAAGAAGTTTTAATAATTATATTCAAATAGTTAAACCACACTTATATCAATAGGCCAGATTATTGTTTTAATAGAATAGAATAATTTTGATACGCCTTTCAAACGGCCGGTATATTTTTTTTTTTACATTTTTCTTAGAAATTTAATTTTCATATTTGTGTGTTTTAATCATATTTGTGTTCTCGACAAAAGGAAATCATATTTGTGTTTTGTAATCATATGTGTTAAATTGTTTCTAAAATGATTATTCAGAGATTTTAATAATTGTATGAAAATAATTGGACTATACCTATATCAATAGGTCATGTTCTTAATTTAATTGAATAGATAGATATGATTACAAAGAAAAACACATATATGATTAGAACATACAAATATGAAAAAGTAAATTTCTAAGAAAAAGTTAAATAAACAAAATATACATGCTCTTTCAAAGGGATGGTCAGATAAAAACAAAAATACGATTACAAAAAAATACATATATGATACAAGAAAAGACAAAAATATATAAATTCAATTTCAAACAATAAAAAAAAATATGGTTTACAATAAAACTTGGACTTCAACAATATGTACTTAGATTTTAGCCATGAAAAATAGCTCATTTACATAGAAGACCAACAAAACATCCATTCATTAAGTTCTTACTGATGCGTCGACCTCCCCTTAATTTACTTAATGACATAGCAGCTGATGTGGAGGGACTCACAAGAGAGCAATCTGTATTTTATATAAATAGATATATGCTATCTAAGTGTTACTCTGATTTAGGAAAAAAATTAAAAGAGTAAAATTGGAGATAAAAAAGGGAATAAATAAACACGTTTTATTAAAAATATAGAAGAAACGATAGAAGAATAAAAAGCAACCAATCGACAACAAAGAGGAAATCACATTCACAAAAAAAGGAAATATTGATCCACCATCTATATACTATTATTTGAGAAGTGATTTTGCTTATGCGTCATGTTCTCCATGATTTTATGTAATTTTGTTTATTTGTCATATTTTAGGATGAATCATTAATTTTAATAATATCATTATTTAAAATTCTATGATATATATATCTTATTATTAATTTATAGATTTTATTAGAATTTTGATTCATGAGTCATTACTTTAAATTATACTGTTATCTCAATTTTATTAAATATTCAGAAATAAGAACTAGGAAATAATTCTATATATTTTGTTTGACAAAATATTTAAGATAATATTTGTTATAGGATATGTAGTGTAATATCCATCAATCAATTTTTAAGAGGTTTTAGTTAGTGGAAAATATATTATATGTAAATACTTTATTGTCTTTGAAATTTAATTAAATTTTCAGTCTTTCTCAAAGAATATATATATATATATATATATATATATATATATATATATATATATATATATAATAAATTAGACATCACTATAATAATTAAAAATTTAGGATTTTCATAATTCTCAAAAAAAATAATACTAATGAACCAAATACTATCTATATGGTGCCATTAGATTAATTTAATGTACTATAATTAAATATAACACGTATCGTATTGTGTAAACACATGTTTAAATAATTAAGTAGAAGAAAGAATTAGAACGTAATTTTGAGAACATGTTTTAAATAATTTACGTATTACACTATATTAATTTTGAGAACATGTTTTAAAATTTTGCAGCAGTTTATAAAATAATATTTTTATCACTATGTGACTTATCTTTTTATCAATTTTTATAAAAACAATTTAATTCATCAAAAATACTATAAATTTCAAATATATTCAAAAATAATTACGTAAATAATATTTAAGTGCTATTATCCCGCGAATCGCGGAAAGTCATCTAGTAGTAGTATATTATAGCTGTGGAGATCGATCGGTTAATGATTAAATTTCTTTTCTGATAACATGCCGTCGTTTTCAAGAAATCTTCTACCCATGTTAACGAACAGAAAAAAGTCGTCACCACCGGTTGATACGATGCTAGATCTCCCCGATGAATTACTGTTGAACAGCTTAGCCCGCATCTCAAGGTTATACTACCCAACTCTCTCTTTTGTCTCCAAGATATTTCATTCTCTGCTTTCTTCGACCGAGCTTTACAGGACCCGAAGGCTGTTAGGCAGCACTTGTATATATGCCTGCTTACCTTCCCTTCATAACTCTCCACATTGGTGTACTCTTGGCTGGAAAACAACTCGAATCGCTCCTTTTTGGAATCCGTTTAAAATTGTAAGGAATCGCACTAGGATGTCGTTGAGTGCCAATCTTCTGGTCTCGGTTCCATCTCATCATTTTTGTTTCCTGATCAGAGTCAGTGGATTTCTACCATAGTTGGTTCTGATATCTACATCATGGTTCGTGGATACAGAGCATTCCTTTAGGGTATTTGTCATGGACTGTCGGGTTCACACATGGCATGAAGCTCCAAGCATGCTGGTGGCCAAGAAAAACCCCCTTGTGAGTGTTATTTATGGGAAAATATATGTAGCAGAGGAAAGAACAGATCGCGATTTCTCGAACTTTATAGAGTTTTTCGATCCCGAAACGAAGAAGTGGGAGCATGTGCCAAGCCCTAGCGCAGAGATATACGAGACAAACTTATACCGTTGTTGCTCCTTCAAAGAAAATCATTGCCTCTTGTTTAGGGACAAGGCTGTGGCTTACAATCCCAAAGAAAATAAATGGGATGAGGTAGCAAAAGAAACCAAGATGCTTGTGCGGCGTGAATTTTCTTGCATGATAGATTACGTAATCTATATGTATATTGGGTGTAGAATGTTTCATTGGTATGACTGTGTGGCAAGATCTTGGGGAGATTTGAAGAGTGTGAAAGAATTGCCTAAATTACCAAATAATTATTTTAGTGGTTTTAGATTGGAGAATTGTGGCGGAAAGATTGTGCTTTTTTTTTTGGGAGGAAAATGTGTGTGGGAAGGAGAAGATGATCTGGTGTGCTGAGATTGCGCTTGAAAGACGTAACAGTCAAGAGATATATGGGAAAGTTAAGTGGTGTGACGTTGTGCTTAGAGTCTCCAACTCATGTCGACTACAACAACTTTTTGTTGCTAATATTTGACGAGCTAGTTGACATATAGGAAAGCAGTTTTAGCTTTCATATTTACCCTTTCATAATAGCTTTAGGATTAAGTTTCATTCATGAAAATGCGATTGTGGCTCCCCTTTTGTTCCCTTTTCCAAATAGATTTAGTATTTGACTAAATTTCAATCTTAAATAATCGATTATGGCTCTCTTGGGTTTCCCCTTCCAATGGCTTTAGGGTTTTAGATTTTACTCACGAATTATCGTTGTAACTATAATATCTTTTGATTTACTTTTTATTTTACCAAAATGCATTTAGTTAGATGCTCGAATCTTTTACATGCATTTCTCTAATTTTATTGTAGGAAAAATCTACGTTATGCATTGAAGTATTGGTTCAGATTTCTTCTATGTTTATTGCCAATATAATTATTTTTAAAGTGATAGTTAAGAAGATGGGATTGGTAACCGAACAATTACCTTCCTCTTTCGATATGCTTTTCAAGCTGCAGTAAACTCTTTTTGGCAGGAGAGAAATCTTCAGCGAGTGGAAAACAGAAGGTACCTCAGGGCCGCCTTCTCAGAACTTCGATAAGCAAGTCTGTAATCGTATCTCCTCATGGAGTAGTAGAGGGAAAGATCGCCATGGAAATGCAATGCAATTGTGGTTTGTTAATCAAACAATTAAATAGTTCATTCTTTAATGTTTTTATTTTTTCCCTATACTAGAGTTGCATTCATTGTAAAATGTACATTCATTCAAAAAAAAGAAGAAGTGATAGTTGTGGTTATACTTGTATATCCTTGGCAGAAGTCAAAGAAAGTAGTGAATAATTGGATTTTAAAGAACAATACATGAACGTATCCATTAGTACTAAACAGAAAACAGACGATTTGCAACAAATACAAGTAAACCAACCATTTAATGGTACAATACACTCAACGATCAAAGACTTTGGTCTTCTTTAGTTCTTGAACTTGGTCTGCAAATTGTTTTCTAGCTGATTCCATGCAAATTGTCCCATGAGCAGTTAATGTTATTATTATTGTTTTGTTCGTCGTTGGTCCTTGTTTCAGCAGCCGTGGAGTCAGCCGGGAATAGTGAATTCAATTGATGAACATCAAGAACAAGATTGTCGTCAGTGACAGCAGATGATTGTCCATTAGAGATCTCTCCACTATCGCTTCCCCAATCAAGAAGTTTAGCTATGTCATCTTGCATTGTGTTCATTTGAAGGGATTCTTCTTCCTTTGGTTTCAAATCTGCATTTCAATAATAAAAATATTTAACCGGAGAGAAGTGTGGGTGAAGTTTTTAGTTTTAGTTTACCTTGTAAGGAACATATGTTTTCAGAAGAATCATATTGTTCGAAACTAATTGAGAAGAAATTATCATTATCGTTGTTATTGTTGTTGTTGTGGTTAGGAGGAGAAGCAGTGAGTTGTCTCCGTTTCGAAGGTCGGTCTCCGTCTCCACCGGCAAGAGCCTCGGCCTCTTCGAGTACATCCTCCAAGAGGCTGCAGCTAATACTTCTTCTATGAAGATTTGTATTGTTGTGTTTCTCATTGTCCATGAAGTTATTGACATTATTAAAGACACCTATCTGGGGGTTTTGGTTTAAAGGGAGCTCTTGTTTCATGGAGTTAACCAGGTTTTTGTGAAAGGAGGTGGAAGAATAGTTAGGATTGTATTGAGAGTGAAGAAAGCTTGGGGAAGAAGTTGTTGTAGGGTAAGAAGAAGGTGAAGGGTTTAAAGAAAATGAAGAATAATTGTTGTTAGCGTTATGGTAAGTAGCGGTTTGAGCGGTTGGGGAAGAGTAAGGTAATGCTAGAAATGATGTGTAAGAGTCTCTAGCAACAGGTGAAAATGGTGCGGTTGAAACACGGTTGAGGCAGTTGAGAGGAGTGTTGGAATTATTGTAGCGTCTCGCAAGGAGTGATGAAGGCGGTTGGAGGAGAGGTGGGGGTCTAGGGAAAGTGAAATTGGTGTTGTTGTCGATTTGGGAACTAGGAAATGTGAAAAGAGGAAGAGTTGGATACTGGTTGTTTCGGGGGGAAGATAAAGGAGACGAAAGTGGCGGTGGAGGCGGTGTGGAAGAGAGTTGAGAAGGAGTCTGCGGTGTGGTTGGAGTGTGAGGGCTTAGAGGATGGAGGAGATAAGCGGTTGGTGCGTTTGTGGTGTGGAAAGTGAAGGATGATGAATGGTTTGCGTTTAACGGCGTTGGAGATGGAAGAGGAGAAGATGATGGTGTGTTTGGTTGTGAAGATTGTTGTTGAAAATACATTTGTTGATGTTGATACTGCTGCTGCTGATGGTTTTGTTGATGGTGATGGTGATGTGGATGTGGATGGAGTTGATGGTTAGGGATGATATCTGGAGGATAAAGAGGAAGTCCTTGGCGTTGAAGGCGTTTCAACCTCGTGTTCCAATAGTTCTTGATCTCATTATCTGTTCTTCCTGGTAACTGTTTAACAAAAATTGTAAAAATATATTTAGTTTCTATTTTTATTCTTGTATATGCAGAGTTAGATTGAGAGAATTTCGTTCGAATAAACATTTACTAAAAGCTTTATATAACTTCTAAAAAAATCGGTAAAAAATTTCTAAAAAATTTAGGAGCGAAAAATTAATGTTTCACTAACAACAGCTAGTTTACAAATATAAAGATTGATTGATTGTTTGTACCTGAGCGGCCATGCGAGCCCATTTGTTACCAAGCTGAGCATGAAGCTGGATGATGAGACGTTCTTCATCTGCTGTGAAAGAACCTTTTCTGAGATTAGGTCGAAGGTGATTGGCCCAACGGAGACGGCAACTTTTGCCGCAACGAGCCAAGCCAGTGTTTTTCTGAACAGCGTTCCAGTTTCCTTCACCATTCTCTCTAACGTACACAGCAAGTATTTCATCTTCGGCCGCCGTCCAGGGCCCTTTCTTCAGTACCACTCCTCCATTTGACATGTGATTGGCCGATCCACCTTCCTTCTCTATTCCTCCTCCGTACATGATCAAAGTTTCACTATGTGTTCTCTCTTTCAGCCTCGTCTCAAGAAAAAAAGAACAAAAATACAAATGTAATTGATTGTTGGCTTTTGGGGGGATTTGAGAAAGGTGAGATCCACATAGAGATTTTCACCCCCCAAGTTTGGCCATGGTGGAAATATTTGATGATCCCTCTTTATTTATTGTTTCCTCTATGACAAATGGTGACGAAGAGGAAAAAGTAACAAAAAGAAGAGAAGATACAACTTTGGTAATTTACCGTGTGAAAACTACAACGGAAAAACAAGAAATATAAGAGATATAAATAAAAATAGAGGGGAGAGATATAAAATTGACAGTGTTTGTTTCTCTGGACACAACTCACAAGATTGGTTGTCTTTTCACTTCTCTTTCTATTTTAAGAAAATGACAATTGTAAGGCTTAAGCTTTGTCCAAAAAAAAGACCATTGTTTTATGAGATTGGTTTCTACAAATAACAAGATTTACCTACGGATTTTATTCTTTGTAAATCTACTTTAAAACACTTTTCAAATCGATTGTGTAGGATTTTGAAATTTAATCTAATCGATTAATATGCATTTCAACTACTATTTAGAGATACATAGCCACATCAGGTTGTTGGAAATTGACACGAACACTAGGAAATTGTTTTGTTGGAGAATCAGACGAATGGAATCAATTTCAATAAAGGTGGGAGATTGAGATTCTCTTGTATCTGCTTTGACTTGACATGTGGAGTAAAACCTCCTTGTCATGGGGACAGGATATGGAATCTTGTGAAGGCAGAAGATGAACCAGCCATCTAAAGGAAAACAATTGGTGGTTAGTTGTTGTAAAATGGTTGTGATCCTTTGTTGATCGCACCTGAACCAGAACCAGCTTGTTGAGGACTTATTCCTGTGATAGATAATACTATAACTTTTGCAGAAATCTGGCTGCTTTTCAAAATTCTAAGATTTTCAAATTTCAGTTTGTTATAATTATTCCCTCCAGCTCCCACTGAGATTTGAGATTCATGCTCGTGAGCTGTTACAGATGCATTGCTCACATCTTCACTTCTTGTGGATTGTGATGATAAGTAGGACTGGATATTTTATCCAATAAATTTGATTCGATATGTTATCTGTTGCTATTCGATCTGAAAATTCTGGATATCCGTAACATTTTGGAGCAAAACAAATAATAAAATTCAATATCCGTTGAAATCGAAGCAAATCAAAAATATTAAAATTTCAGAAAGCGAATATCCGATCCGGTCCATCAATATATAAATACATGTATAATTTTGATTATATTTAAAGTTTTAAATGTATAAAATTATATAATTATTATGCTAACATATGATTTGACATATTCTATTCACATTATTACTTATATAAAAGTAATACATAAAACGAAAAGAAAACATTTATGACCTTTATAATTTTTTTATAAGTTTTGTGTTATTATAATTGTTAGCTAAGTTTAGAAATTTACAAAATATGTAAATTCACTATTTCTTTTAATCTATATCTTTTATATCATACAAAAAAATATTTTACAAAACATATTTGTATCAAATTTTTAAGATTATTTGTATTAGTAAAAAAAATAAGATATCCGTAAGTATCCGCGAATATCCACAAGTATTTATTTATTTTCCGGATATCCGTTTTTTCGAATATCTGTATTTTTCCAAAGCAAAGCAAATCGGAAAATTAGATATCTGTAAAATTCGAAGCAAATCACAAATACCTTCAAAAATCCGGATATCCGATCCGTGCCCATTCCAAATGATAATACATCCGATCGAACATTGGTGAAGTGCTGTGTTTTGTCCTTTTGATTGAAGTTTCTAACTACTTTGACTGTTCATCGTGGCTTTGACTACTAGCTTATTTATATTCACTTTTATTTATAGCTAGATTTTGATCCGCTATTTTAAAATATGAAATTAATTTTAGTAGAAATTTAGTTTATTTTAGATAATATATATTTATATGTGCACTATATATATATATATATATTATAATTTACTAATTGAGACCTGCTTAGAATGCAACAATATTTTAAATTATTTTTGTTTTTATATTTACCTTTTTATGAAATATCTATGCAAAAGGTAAAAATTTCACATATTTTATCATTTCATCTTGGTATAGATGATATTTATTAATTTTGTGTTTATAAGGATAGTTATGTTATATACTTTTCAATTTATATATTGTAATATTTTATTTTATATATATTCTAGTTTAATTAAATGTAATTTCATATTTGTGAAAAAGAAGTAGGCTATAACATTAACATAATATATCTCTTATCGGTAACAATATTTTGCCAATTTCAATTGAACAAACAGCCCAAAATTTATAGTTTAATTTTGCGGAAATTTCAGACCTACCACAAGATTGGTACCACTTTCATATTTACCATTAGTGAGTGTCTATTTTCATATATATCCTAAATTTGTAACAAAATAATACTAAACTATTTTTTAAATATTTATAAAAATATATAAAGCCAACTTCTTAGTACTAAACCCTAAACAATAATCATTAAAACGTAAATCCGAATGTTAGTATATTTTTTATTGAGGATATTTCTCAAAAGTGGTACTTAAATTGTGGTATTTTTAAAAAATTCTTTGTAATTTTGGAAATGTCTTTTTATTTCATTTAATATTTATTTTTCAACTAATCTGTATTAAATTAAAATAAAACTATTAAAATTGAAACCTATTATTTAGATTTTTTTGGAAATATTGTTTTTATTGAGTTATTGGAAATTTTTTGGTTAGCATAATATTATTTTTAAAGTTATTCTAATTAAAATTCTTATAAAATTAAAGACAGAAAGTAGTTGTTTTAGTAATAATAAAGTTGGTTAATTGTAAGATATACTCTCTATGTTTCTAAAAGAGCGTCACTTTAATAAAAATTTCTTGTTACAAAAAGTGTTGTTTTAGAATTTTGATGCAATATACTTATTTTCGGCTTAATATTAATTGAAAAATACAATAATTTTATTAATAAAATTATTTATCTCAAAACTAATAGTTGTAACTAATGGAGCCATAAATCCATTTCAATAATCTTTTGAATGTATGTGAAAAGTGTCTAAGTGACACTGTTATGAAACGAGGGAGTATATTATAAATCGAGGGAGTGTATTATAAATCGGTAATATTTATATCTTAAGGAAAATTCTTATAGATTTAGAAGATTTTGAACATAATGAATTGGTATGTCTTTGCATATTGATTAGAAGGACAGATAGACCTTATTTTCATTTTATGCTTTAATATAATTGGTTAACTAAGTCTTATATGATTAACTAGTGGTATTACGGCGCTACGCGCCGGGTTCTTATATTTTATCATATAATAATTTTAAAAAATTTTGTTTCAAAAAAACAACTACAAAACAAAGTAATATATTACTATAGTTGCTTATGTCAAAGAAGAATAGCATAAATGATTTTCATGGATTAATTAATGCAATAAAAATTGAATAAATAGTTTATAGATTGAACTTAAAACATGAAGTAAAATTGATTTTCTAAAAGGAAACACATAAATGCATGTGTTTGTTTTGTGACTATCTTGTTCAAATGTAGATAAAAAATTCGCTCATCCTCTTAAGATAATAACAATCTCCACATGGTTTGTCCATGTCATGGTTGTGGCAATCTGTTAAGAGTTTCATTGTAGACGTATTGGTTAAAGTAGATTACAGTTAGCTAAAATGTGGAATTTTCTTTTCACCAACAAATGATTTGCAATTAAATAAAGAGTCCAGTGATGTGAACTAGAGCGCTTAGTGAGTCGATGGTGCAAAATCTGAGAAACAGTCAAGGTGATAGTTAGTTTTTGAAGTTTTTAATTGCATGCAATTGCAACATTGCAAAAGGGAAGGTGCTGAGGGTAGTTTTAGTGAAGGATCTCTTATACACATTCATCAATCTAATTTAGATAGAGTTTCCTTGTTTTATTTTTATATCGATTAGTGTATTTGTTTAAGCTGATTTTGTGTGAATAAGTTTAGTATACGTTTAGGCCCAAAAAAATGTTTAGTAAAACGTCTGGCTTGTTCAAACCGTTTCTTTAAGACCAAGAAAATATGTATTATGCTTGTTCGATAAACGAAGTTGTTATTCCTAGATTGTTACTAATTATTCATGACCTCTCTCTTTTTAAATTGTCCCCAAACCTGTCCTAATATTATGCATAGCTTAACATCTATGCTTGTATTGAAAGTCAAAAGAAATGTGAACTGATGCTAATTAGAGCATTATTCTAGAAGCTGTCGTTTTGGACAAACATTGTATCCAAAAGCTGAGCCATGTGTGCTTTCTTAGGTGCTTTGTAGCTGGTTGCAAGGATGGTGTTGGTGAACCACCTACATTTGTATTAACAGATGATTCTTTAGATTTTTTGCTTAAATCATAAAAACAGTTTTTTAATGTTCTTGTGATAGTAGTATGTGCTATATATGTTTTGATGTTGTTGAAGGTAACTTTTTTTGTATTCGTAAATGTTTAAGTAACATGGTAGCATAATTACTTTGATGCATCCTGTAGTTTTTTCTTTTTGCTTTCGTTTTGTTTTATTTTTATCCTAGTTTTCCTGTATATTTTTCTAATGTTGAACTCTCTCTCGAATAAGCAAGCAAGCAACAGAAAATTATCTTAGGTTACTATTATAAGCATACATAATATTTTCCAAATATTAATTTCTTAACTAAGTTCCATATATATATATATATATTATTTTTTTTGAAAAAGAAAGGGTTAAATCCGGACCACTAATGGAACCAAGCCTAACCTCCGGGTGAGAGGTGCAACCCACGACAGGCCCACTCCCGGGTATTCATACGAACGAATCCGCAGCTGTGTGGCCATTTAAAAATGTTTGCAGCCGCGGAGATTCGAACCCATGAGTAATGGGAATGTCATCCTCAACCCGAAATCAGTCCTACCACTAACCCACCTAAAAGTGGTTATATATATTATTTTAAAAGTTTATGCTTAATTACAATTTTGTGCATTTACCAAAAATATATTTTAGGAATCGCGGGTGTTTATGACTGAATAAACATATGTGTAAATATATTTCATCCTACAATTAAAATCCCATAAGAAAAATACCTCTTTCATCTCTACTTTTTGTATGTGTGAATGTTTACTTTAAGGTTGAATTTTAAGAATATATTTTGATTACAGATTAATTATTTGGTGTGGTAATCTATCAGTTTTTGTTAATTTTACGAACTTACTGACCGGGAAAGAAAATTTTCATGAAAGCCAATTCTTATTTTATCCTTTATCCTATTTGATCTTTATTTGATTAGACATGGAAAAAGTCATAAATGAATTATCATATTGTATTTATGATTTTTTTTATTTGTTCTTTAACTTAAACTATATTTGTATCCGTGCAACCGCGCGGATGTTTGTTTTCGATTATAGTTATAGATGCTATAGTAATCACATATATGAGATATGTAAATTTAATGTTTTCCAAACAAAAAAAATATTAGAGTATACTTGTTTTCATCAAATAGATTGTTTCAACTTTTACATGTATTTGTTTCTTATTCTTTATTTTTTTATTTGTTAGATTTGTATTTCATTATTGAAAAAATAAATAGAAATAGAACTTGATAAAATATTATAATTCACAAATATAATGTAATATTTCACAAAATAAGATAGTCAGAAAAACTAAACTGATAGCCTCAAATATTAATACTAGTAAATAATTTAATTAAACATTTAATTATGTGTATATATTTATCTGGATCATTATTTAATTTTAATCAACTATTAAAATATTTCTTTAAATATTTCAGTTATAATAATTTATAGTTACATGTAGTAAAATGTTTAAAACCATCACATGTATTTATTTCTTATTATTATATATTTATATTATTTTATTTATATTTAGTTATCAAACACATGAATGAGAAGTCATGACTTCTGTTTTAATATAATAGATTGGCAAAAATATATTTTGGAAATTTTATAGATTATAGGAATATTTAGTTATTAAACAAATTAATATGTACATGAAAAAATATATTTGATAATTATTTTGTATTTAATCTATATTAAATTTTTACTCGTCCTTAAAACTGGATTTCATTTTAGTAATATCTTTAAATTTCTTCATTTTACATAATATATTATTGTATATACAGAAATATAAGATATATTGTTTTTATACATGTATTGTACTCTGTCATCATATTATATTTTTAACATAAATATTTTATATGTATGAAAATAAAATTTATAATTTAATATAACTTCATCAAATGTAGTTCAATATAATAATTTTATTTAAACATGATTAGTTATGATTATAAAATAGATAAGTTTATGTTAGAATTTTTATTTTAAATTTTATAAATACTAACTGTATATATATATATATATATATATATATTATTGCGTAATAATATTTAATTAATAATTATGAAATTAGTGAAATATTTACATGCATTTTCTGAAAATTAATATTGTTAAAATATTTAGATCAACATAATAATTTTCTTTTAATATGATTTATTTTAATTATATGATTGATAAAAAAGATATAATATTTATTTTTCATTTTGTAAATGTTTAACTGAATATATTAGTTTATTCTAATATTTAAAAAAAATCACGAAATTAGTTAAAATATTTTCATATAATTTTTGAAATATAAGTTCTGTTAAAATGTTTTTAAACATATTTTTCGAAATTTTAATATATGTATATGATTTAAATATATGTTGGATTTAATATATTGTTGTGAAATCCCTAAAATATTGGGAGGTTATTGTGTTTTATATAATATTGGTTATTAATGATTGAATAATGTAATGTATTATATTTAATATGAAGATTAATGATGATTAAAATGTAATGTGACCAACTCTAGTTGATAGTCCATTTTATAAAAAATTACACATGAATGAGAAGTCATAACTTCTGTTTTAATATAATAAATAGATAAATGTCTTTTGTGGATTAGATGTATATTGTAGAAATTATTTACAAACGTTAATCTCATAATGAGATCTCATTGCCGAAAACGTGACATTTCTTTTAAAATTCCTGCTCCATGGAAAATTATAACGAACTGAAATATTTAAGACAAATCCATTTAACATTCAGTTTCTTCACAAGATTACATACACTTTTGTTTTCTAATAAAACTTGAAACACTGGAGTTTTTACCTAGCTAGAGAGGGGGAACGGCAATTTTGATAGTTGGAGTTGATTCAAAACTGTTTAGGTATATGTGATGAGACTATATATATATATATATATATATATGCAGTGTCTTTCAACCAAAAAGCTTCAGCCTTTCTCAGCGTCTTCCAATGCAGTCTGCAGTTCTTTTCTCTTCTTTTATGTCTCGTCCGTGTAGCCTTGTATCCAGATCATAAGGACACACTCCTTGTTGTTCATCCAATGGTTCTGAACACATGTCTGAACATAGTTCCTTCTAAATACTCACTCTTCTCTGAAACCTCATATAAACCGTTACAGAAAAAACAGTTCCACTAAAGACAATAAATATTAATGTTATGTGGGAGCCTATGCGATGGAGTTGAGACAAAGAATCCAAATCTTTGACCGCTTGAATATCAAGGACTTTAAAGTCAAGTAGTTTACAGGCATAGTTACCCTCCTGTTTATCCAATCAATCTGGAGAAGCTCAAACTCAGTTTGTAGTTCTGCTTCAAGCTGATTCATTTCTCCTCCACAATCTTCTTCCCCTTCCTTAAACATGTAATGTTTTAAAGATCCTTCATGTCCAACACACAAAGATGTCTCCAGGAACTGTGGAGAGTAATAGTGATCAGTAGAGTATTCTGGGCAATCTAAAACGTCACTCATGATGGAATACTCGGAAGTTGAGTTCTTGTTGTCCAAACAGAGGCACTTGCTGTCTTTCGAAACGGGAAGAAAGTTAAAAAAAAGTTAAATCAATTAAGGATATCGTAAATGTAAAGAGATCCAAAGAGGAGTACAACAATCAGAGAAAGAACGAAGATTTAATCATGACAGAACATTAAGGATATCGTAGCTCTGCAACCCACATCGATTCAACTTGTACCATCCACAATCTAAACCCAAATAAACCAAAATAAAGTGAAAAGAAGATTAAAATCCTCTTCATATAATTAAAGATGGAACGACCCAGAACCGTGAATTATTATTTTGTTTTAATTCGAGATTTGCGTAAATGAAAAGAAATCCAAAGAGGAGTACTTACATGCTCATCGATCAATAACATCTGGACGCTCAACAGTTGCCTCCCTCTGTTGATGTTTTTTGCCTCCCAGACCTTAAGAGACGGAGCTCCGATGTGTTGGAACATCTTCAGGCTCTCAAATCAGCAAGAACAGTGTAGGAATTAGCCATCGGAATCGGTTGCTCGGAAATCAAATGTTTTCAGATTTGGTTTGAGTTGGATTTTCCATGATAGGAAGGTGAGGTATATATAGCTGGAGATCTAGGCAGTTTCAGAGCTAACGAAAAGGCTCACCGATATCATAATGAAAGAGTGGATTAATCAAGGGAAAACTCAAAATTAAATGTGGGATTTAAGGAGTTGAGAGGCGTTACGAAGTTATGTAGTTTAGTTTCTGGTAAATATCGACGCCGGAAGAGAAGGAAGAAAAAGAAAACCCTTTATCCTCACTCTGGAGACAAAAGAATTGGGTTTATGTGGGCTTTTTTTTTAAAAAAAATAAGGAATCCCAAATTAAAGAAACAGAAATAAACTAAAACTACGCGCGAAGAAACAGAAATAAATTAAAGCTACACGCGTGAGGGGAGGGGAAGGGGAGGGGGAGGGGGAGGGGAGGGAAATGAGTGTCATGCACGGACGTCCCAACGCGTTGACACGTGTCGCCAAAGTCTTTCCTCTGCTGAGCGACGTAGATGCCTAAAAAGGCAGATGAGCCTACTTTGTTTAGTTAGACTAAGATTAAATCCGCCGGTACAAAAAAAATAAAAAAAAAATATATACAAACTGTTTTTTATTTTTTATATAAAAATTAAATTACATTTTATATATTTTTCATGTCAAATTTGTGTAATTATTTTGAAATCATAAATTTATGTAAACATATTTTAATTATTTTAAAAATCATAAAATTTAGGGGAGTTTATTGGACTTGGAGTTTGAGAAGGTTTTGAGGATTTTAAAATTTAGTGGAATTTAGAGAGTTTTGTTAAATTCAAGGATTTTGCTGGAGATTTAAAAGGGGGTTTTGGTAGGATTTGGTAAGATCTTTCTTAAATATTTTAATAATAATTTTAACTGATAAACTACAAAAAAACGTAATATGTTTGTTAGATTAATATTTAATACATATATACTAGGGACTTACCAATAATACTACTGTATGATATAAAGAATATATGCATGTTATGAGAAGTCTGTAAATATGATGAAAAAATTGAAACGTTCTTCTAGACTGGAGAATTCAAACAAAAGTTCAACTCTTATACATAAAAATTCAAAATAAAAGTTTATAAACTATTTCACTTCGAACTTAGCTTCATTGTGATTGTCATCTTAATACGTCCTGCCAATAATGCAATAAATCATCTCATACATATCAACCAAGTAACACAGTTGTGATATATCAATGTCACTGTCAACCATAAATATTAGACAAAGAAAGAGTTATAACTTACTTTATGTGCATATCACCGTTGAGATCCACTAATAATAGCATCATTCCACATATTTGAAGCAATTGTTGCTCTCCATTCATTAGCAAGTTCTCTTTGTTGTTCTTGTGTGCCAGGAAATTGAGAACTACCAGTATGCGATTGGGTAACATCTTGCTCATCAGAAATCTCTTCTGGAGGAAATTCATCTGAACGGCACTTCTGGCGGAGATAGTTATGCAATGCAGCACATGCAAGTACTAACTCTGCTTGTGTCACATATGGAAAACAAGGTGCAGATTTAAATATCAGAAATCTTGATTTGAAAATACCAAAAATCCTTTCGATGACGTTTCTTAAACAAGCATGGCGATGGTTGAACAATTCTTCTTTATTTCTTGGATCACTATATCCTCCAGTAAACTCCTTTAGATGATATCGGGTACTTCGAAATGGAGTTAGGAAATTTTTCCGGTTGGCATATCCACAGTCAGCCAGATAAAATTTTCCTGAAATATTATAAAGTACATATTAATTAGAAAGATACAAGATGTGAGTAAAATAAAGTATCTTAAACATACATAACATATTTTCCTATGGAATAATGTATGTACCTTCGGGGACTTCAAATTTATTGTTACTTCTCGTTAGAGCATCATTTAACACTTTTGCATCGTGAGCTGAACCTTCCCAACCAGTAAGGACATATATGAATTGCAAATCGAAATTGCATGCAGCTAGAACATTTTGGGATAAGATTCCTTTTCTGTTACGATAACAAGCAGTTTCATTTCCTACTACCATAGCAGGAATATGTGTTCCATCAATAGCTCCGATACAATCCTAAAAATCGAAATACAATTATTAACCGATAAAAATAAAAATAAAATATAATTTTTACATACCTTAAAGTATGGATAAAATCTTGTGCTTTCTCTAATTTTTGAAGGCACACCATTTCCTGGTTTAGCCATCAAACTTGGACCAATGCTGTTTATGGCCCTTAAGATTTTATTAAAGCTCTGACTTATTGCAAAACTCGATCTCTTGAATACATCTCGAGGAAGAATATATCTCGTGCTCTGGCCAACAATGAGCAAAAATGTGGCAAGCATTTCCTCAACCGAAATCCATCTTGTATCTATTAAAGATGTTCTTTCTCTGATAAGAGTGCACAAATCCAAAAAAACATCTGGATACATACGATATAAACCTCGAAAATGTTCTGGATCTTCAGTTAAAACTTTTTGTATATATTCATTTCCAAGTCTTGTGGTTGGATTCTTAATGGGACGTTGAATTTGTGAAACTAGACAATGTGCAAGAAAGCAAACTCTCACATTGATAGTTGACATCAACTGAAGTATATCCAAGTCTGATTGGGATCTCTTTTTCCCTTTTCTACATTTTCTTAACTGTAGTTCTTCATTCTCATTAATTGCTTGATCCATGACAGAAGAATCTGAAAATTTAAACAGAATAGCATTTCTTTTAGATAATATCAACAACAAAACATGACAGTTAAAACTGTGAAAACAAAATTGTAGCAATAAAATGAAATTGAGAAGGAAGCTTGGGTAAAGTCTCATGACTCGTATAATACAATAATATTTTCTTTCTCCTAAAAGTTGTTAGATAGTAATGATTGGCAGAGGCATATCACCAAGACTGGTTATTTTCAAACTTGTATAAGAACTCTGAAATGTGAACTACTGAACAAAAATAATTTGAACTTGCTTATACATATACACCTACTTTGCATAAAAAGTACAGAAGTCTCAAGTTTTTATTTCTATCAGTGGCTCACTATGTAACCATAGTAAATCGGGCTGTGTTTGACAATTTATGTAGAAAACGAACATTACCAATGGTGGTGTGGGACGTCTCTAGACGTAGAAAGTGATCAAAGAAATTATAACCTACAAGAAGATAAAAAGTCCATAAGAAACTGCATTTTATTATTTGAAAGCAAGTTAAGCAACTAGAAGAGGACGAACCAAACAAGAAATAAAATAAAAACCCTCATGAAGTAGCATAAAAACAATTGAGAAAACTAAACCAATAAAACTACCAAAAGCACCTAATTCTTCCACCGGATATTTCATGGCTTAGGAACAGAACGTTTAATCCATCTAAAACGTTCCTCCCTAGTCATACTCATGAATCCAGCTTTCATACCAAGCTTGTGAACTAAAGTCATTGCATCAAAACGTTCATTTTCTTCTAAATCAGGAATTTCTTTAATTTCGTCTCATACGTTATCAACTTTTTCCTCAGCTTCTTTCTCTTCGGCTTCCTTTTGCCATCTTTGTTGAATCATACTGACAATCTGATTGGTAGTTCCAGTGACAGCACTTATTTCATCTGAAATCTTCTCCACGTTATATATGTCAGTTCTAGCTCTCTTTCTTACCGGGAGCTTTTCGACCGCAATCGAACGTCTAAAAGATGAAGCTTGTTCTACACCATCATCGTCATCACCATCATCCTCATCGTGGTGATTCGCATCATCACCCATCCTTTGAGGAATGTCTCCCCCTAGAGATTCCCATTGACCGTCTCCTGCTATATTGGTACGAGCATCTGTGGTATCGCCTAACCCCACTGTATTATTTCCTTTTGCAATATTTTGTCCAAAGATCTTCTCTAGGTCTTCAAAATCTTCAAACGTGTCGTCACGTAAATATATATCTTTCTTGCGTCCCTGTTATGAATAAAAAATGTTGTTATCATAAAAAAAAATATTTGCATAAGCAAATGCATCATAACTTTTAACAAATTTTATACCTTCAAGTAATCATCCCACACTTCTTTGGGAGCAGTAAATTTCTTCGCGTCCTTATCCCAACCAAATCCTGAACTAAAACGAAGAAGATCTACAAAACTCTTGTGTCTTTTCTTCAGAATCTTTGTTTTGTTTTTGTATTGGGAAAAGGTTTTCGTAGATTCACAAATTCTGTTTAACTCCGGTAGTATTCTTTGTTCCACGGTAAGCTTATTGAATTTACCACTCGCATCAGTCCAATTCTGATTAACTCCATCGACCAACAAGCGCAAAAATGTTTTGGTTTCTTCGAGCGACCAAGAAATATATTGATTTTTAGTTTTTCCTTCTTGATCTCCCATTTTAGTGCAAGAGATAGCTACCCATATTTTTAAAAAGAAACATAAAACATTACAGAAAACCAAGAAGAACACAACCGTATAATTCAAGTAATTTTATCACCAAACCACTCATGACTGTAGAAAAAGCAACATAAACAATAGTAAATACAAAAACTCTAACCTTTCTTTTTCCAAGGAAGCTGCCCACGTCTCCACTTCTATTGTTCACGTATGATTCTTGGCTTTGATACACATCTATATATATGTGACAATATTTCCAACAAACTAGTGAAAAGATAAACACAAACCTATAACGCCCCGACCGCCCCTACCGGTGAGTCACCCATCCCTCTATCGGACTCGTGGGCCCCACCCCTGTCCGACGGTCGGTCCGTTAATTTTCCAAGGCTCCAAATCATTGTTTACTGACCCTGCAATCACCACCCGACCTTTCCCCGTGCTTTGACCTCACTCGCACGCTATCGCAAATCACTTCCCGATAGGTCACCCATCCTTCCACTACTCCAGCTCAAGCACGCTTAACTTTGGAGTTCTTTCAGGATGTGTTCCGGAAAAGGTAAGTCAACTTTGGTGATATAGGTAGCCAAATCAATTATCTTAAGCCTTTTCATGTACCACAAATCCGGGATGTTACAATTCACCCCCTCTCAAAGAACGCAACGTCCTCGTTGCGCCCCACACAGGTCTCAAGACGCCTTTCAGGTCAGAACTGAGACGACTAACCAGGCTCTGATACCACTTATAACGCCCCGACCGCCCCTGCCGGTGAGTCACCCATCCCTCAATCGGGCTCGTGGGCCCCACCCCTGTCCGACGGTCGGTCCGTTAATTTTCCAAGGCTCCAAATCATTGTTTACTGACCCTGCAATCACCACCCGACCTTTCCCCGTGCTTTGACCTCACTCGCACGCTATCGCAAATCACTTCCCGATAGGTCACCCATCCTTCCACAACTCCAGCTCAAGCACGCTTAACTTTGGAGTTCTTTCAGGATGTGTTCCGGAAAAGGTAAGTCAACTTTGGTGATATAGGTAGCCAAATCAATTATCTTAAGCCTTTTCATGTACCACAAATCCGGGATGTTACAAAACCATTCTTATCAAAGCAAAAATATCATATCTAATATTTCAATGATTATCAGTATCAAAGCTAACATATAATTAAAAAATAGACAAATGGAAAGATATTTTTCTAGAAAGAAAATCTCAAACAAACGTAAATATTACGTTCCAATCTATTAAACAAGTGAACAAACTTAGGAAAATCCCGACGGTAACATAGTTGTTGTTGTGGCTTTTACTTTGGGAACTTTTGGTTTGTTCAATAACCAAATATAGAGAGGATCTTCAATGTCTTTGACAGCCTGACAGGTCTCTGAGATCGATGATGGTGAAAAAGTGAGAATTGATTCTATTCCCGTCTCAGTAATGTTCTTCTTTTTTTCATGAAAATTGATTGTTATGACAGAACTATCATAGTTATGTCCAGTAAAATCTTTAGCCAAAGCAGACAAACGGGAAAAAATATCATTTGCAACAACCAAACCTATAATAAACCATGTGTAGTCTTTAATCTTGGTCTTCAACCTCAGTAATAACCTTGGCCACAGAGTCAGTCTTACTAGCCAAGAAATCAGTGTACTCTTGGTATGGAGATTTCTGGAATCTCGTCTCTTTCCAGAACTATGGTGTAAGGAACCCATATGTCTTCTGTAGACAATCAAATCAAGCCTTAAAACAAAGAGGGTTTTGGTAGATCCTCTGGTGGAAGTGAAGACATCATCGATACCAGCAAAATGAAGAACCTTCTTACGAACCCTAGCCGCCACAATACCAGCACCTTTCGGAGCAGGAACCATCCTAACAGAAACAGAACCACACTTGCCAGTAACCTTACAAGGAACACTATGCGGCTTCTGAATCTTATTACCCCAATAGCCTCTCCTCACCGGAATCACAGACAGGTTCGCGAGAATAATCCCACCTCTAATAGCAGTCGGAACCTCCTTCGAGCACTTCACTCCCAGCCCGACATGTCCATTCGCACTAAAGTTCTTCTGTCATTGATATTATTGTTTCTAATATGAATTCCATCTCTTGAGGTGGTATTTGATTCTATTGAATTTCAAAGGTAAATGATAATTTTTAACATCCAAAATGACTTTTGATGAATCCCATTTATAAAATCCATATTTTCCAATAAGGGGTGATTTAATAGGAGTTTTATAAATGCTATATCCAATAAGAGGGGATTTGTAAAACTTTTTATAAATACCTTGTCCAATAAGGAAGGATTTGGCAAAATCCTAAAATTTTACGAAATCCCAAGTCCAATAAGCCCCACTTAATTTCTAATCTAGCTTTAACAATATTCACTTCAATTATTTCAGCAAATAAACATCTAACTAATAGTTGTACCTTTAATCTAAATCTAATGTTAAATTTTCAAAATTTTCCTTCGCTTGTATACAAAATCACACACAAAAAGTAAAATGGTATTATCGTAAACTAAGCTTGTCATCATCTGTTTTTGTCGTGGAATCTGTCGGCTTGAAAAATTTTTTTTTCCAAGAACAAACTCTTTTCTATTTTCTAACGTGTTTGCCTCTTGAATTTTTCCGCAAAAAATCTCCAGTTTCACACAATCAGTTTCTCTTATTGATTTGTTGACTTAAAGGTAAAGAAATATTGGTGGAGAGAAAAATAGTGAGTTGGAGAAAAGTTTAGAAGTCGTTTCAAGCGGTTTCATCGCATAGTTTTCTCTTCTCCTTCATCATTCTTCTCGCTCTCAACCTTGATCATGTTTTCTTTTATCAATTATGATGATCAGTTTCTTTCTTTTTCGTAATTGCTATCTTGATTTCTCTTTTGTATAGTCAAAGTTGAGAAAATTATTTAAATTAGTTGATTAGTTTCTATGATATTTAGTTTTGACTACGTTTAGTTTGCGTACAAAATATAAAATTAGATATTTGTGTTTAACGATGTCTAAAATAGAAACTTTTATCTTCATTTAACTATGTTTACCGCAGATTTATATTTAAACTTTTAATGCTGTTTCGTGCTTTGACTTTTTGTAGTAGATTTTGCTGCATGTTTCATCTATGAAATATTTTATGGTTATCACATTTGCCTTTTGTTAGCATTATTTTATTTAGTAACTTTTAAACTTCTTCTTTGTGGCATCGGGTTTCTTTTCATCATCTTATGGCAACACCACTACTTATTGTTTTGAGAACATGCTATGTGTACATCTTAAAGATCAATATGATATACTCTTTAACTTGTAATATTAATTGTGGATGTGTTTATGATTGGTGTGTTTGATTAAGATGAATTTGGTTGTATCCCTAACTCCTTTTGTTGCAGTTGCTTATAATAGATTTGGTTGTGTCTTACTGTTACTTGTGTGTGTCTATAGCTGGTGTATTTGTTTGTGATGGATATGGACTTGGTTTCTTAGTTATTGTCTAGTACTACATAACATCATGCCAAGATGTTGTAATTTGTTACGTTTTTTTTGTTCTTAGGGAAGAATGATTCTTACTTATTTGTGTGATGAGTTGAAACGAGATGATTGAAAATAATCATGTGAATGGTAATATTCTCATATTTTTTCTCTTGCTAATATATCAATTTTAATGTTTAGAAACCATATATTTTTATTCAAAATACAATCTCTAGTCTATATTTCGTTTATGCTTGCAAGCGCTATGCCGCAAGATTAAATGTGTAGAATATGTAAGACACTCATGCCTGGACATGAAGAAACTATGAGTAATGAAGCCACACTTCTTGTAAGTTGGTTCTTCACTATCTGCATGAGAACTTATCAAAGCATGTTTTCCTATATAAAAAAGGTTTTTCTTCATCGCTTTTCATCTATGTATTCTATATTTTTCTCATCTTTTTTCATCGGTGTAATTTTTCTCTGTATTTGTCAGATTTAGCAACTTGTATAATGAAAAGACATGTATATTGTTTTGTGTATAAATATTTAAATAGATTAATTTATGATCTGTGGACCTTACAATTGGAAGATGTTGTTGAAGATTTCTTTGTAGACAATATTACTCATTCTAGTTCTTGAGCCTTTTTCTTTTTGTATGCAGTGGCGGATATACATAGACAAAGGGTGGAGCAGTTGTCCACCATGGATTTTAAAATTTTAGTGTTTTTAATTTTTTTTATCAAATGCCTATGTTGATATTATTGATAAATATGTGTATGCCCCGGATCAAGATAACTTCTAGATCTGCCACTGCTTGTAAGATGCTTAAGTTTTCAGGTGTTGTTAATTTTGCAAGAGCAACATATAGCTAGCCATGACTTAAAATGCTTTAGGCGAATTCAGAATCACTGATTTCAAGCTTTATCATTGGTTTTTATTTATGGTCATTGCATAGTATACTCTTTTTGAAAATTGTCTTCTCTTAGGTATGAATGTGAGACCATTGAAGATAAAATGACTATTGGGAATATGACTCTTTTACCAGTATTTGTACATGTGACTATTTCATCTTCGATAGCTTGTTCTGCCATAGGAGTCACGATGAGTGTTGTTGCATTACAAAGAGATTTATAGCGATGTGTTTGAGTTTGAGATAAACAGTCTCTTAATATAAAAGTATTTAGAAATAATAAAAAAGTAAAACTACACATTGTCTAGATAAATGTTTAATGGATTTTTTTATATTGTATATTTACTTATTCTACTTGTTTTGTTTTTATAAACATTTGTGATATGACGATAGATCTTTAGTGTAGTATTTTTTTTTTTTAAATATTTTATATTTACTAATTATTTATAATATTATATATTTCTAGATAGATGTTTAATGTAGTTTTATATTTATTATATTGTATATTTACTTACTTTTTATATTTTTAATATTTTAAATTTACTTATTCTAATACTGTAAATATATGTTTAATGTAATATTTTTATTTCTTACATTGTATATGTACTTATTATTTATTTACTATAAAAGTTTCAGATATATATTAAATTTATTTTTTCTATTTCTTATATTTTCTATTTAATTTTTATATTTTCTTATATTGTATATATATTTATTATAATTTTTTTGTTTTTATATCAAATGATAATATTTCGTTAGATGTTAATGTAATATTTATATTTCTTATATGTATATTTACTTATTATTTATTTTTCCTTATATTGTATATTTAGTTATTATTTATTTACCTTTAATAATAATGCTACATAGCATCTTTGGAGAAAAGAATTTCTGCTGAAGTAGAACGGAGCCTGAAATAGTTCATTTTATTAGTATAAATGTAATATTTCGAAATAATTTAAATAGAAAACTATATGTTATTTCAAATATATGATTGATATAATATTTACTAATATTTTAATACTACCACTTTTAAAATATATTTGGAAATAATTAAATTATAAAATATATATTACTTTAGATATATGTTTAATGTAATATTTCATTTCTTATATGTATATTTACTTATTGTTTTTTTCTTATATTGTATATTTACTTATTATTTATTTTTTCTTATATTATTTATTTACATTTTATTTTGTTTCTATTTTTTTGATAATAGTGACACGTGGTATCTTTCTAAAGAAATTGTTTTCGCTGATGTGGACGCTTCTAGGAGCTTCAAAAGGTCATTTTATTAGTTATAATTTATTTTTTCTTTATACAAATTTTATGTTGTCTTTTATTTAAAAAAAAATTTTAAAATTATATTAGATATCCATTTTAAGATAATAAAGAAAGTCTTCAATTGTCTAACTTAAGTACAATATTAGATATACGTATTTGCAGGGGCGTTAGGTTTAGGTCATGTCGTTTAGTAGGTTTAGCAAATATTGGTTGTTAATTAATTTCAAATAATTTTTAAAAATAAAATTAGGTGTTTTCCTGCGCTGTGTGCAATAATCAGCTTTAATTTAATTTATATTAAAAATTATTTTTATTAATGTTGAAGATTTCATTATTTCTTACTAATATTTTAGTATAAATTTAATTTAAATAACCATAACATTTTGGATGAAAATTATTTTTATTATAAATTATATTTTAGAATATATATATTAAAAAAATTATTGTATTAAATAGATTTTTATGTTTTTATTTTGGTTAAATATATTAAATAAACTTGCATAAAGTTAATAAAAAATTCAAAATAATTGTTTTCTAATTATCAAAATAAAACTTAACAGAAATTATAATAATTTTTGATATATAAAAGGAACTAATTATTTTACAATTAAAAACTAAAATTTTGTTTTAAAATAATTCTTGAAATTATGAAAATTTTAGTAAAAACAAGTGTGTATATCAAAGTAGAATTAAATAATATTTCAAAATTTGCAATGTTATATTCGAATAATTATTTTAATGATGATGTATAAGTTCTTATCATATTTTAAAAAGTTAACAAAAAAATATAAATCAACATTAAATGTAATGTATAAATTAGTACAATATTCTAAAAAGTTTATTAAAAATAAATCAACATTAAATTAATTATATATGTCATATTTAATCATAAGAAATATCATCAATTCAGTAGACATGTCATATTTGTTTCTTAGAGTGATTGTAGAAACTAGAAAAGACTTGTGAAAAATCATTCTTTTCTCAAATAATATCTCAGGAATGTCTAAAGAATCTTAATGTATTGGCATTGTTGTTAAAATTAAATTATATTAAGAGGAATACAATTTTTTTTATGTTTTATATTGAAAGATATCTATCGATCTGTAATTAATATGTTCATTCGCTGGTGTATTGATTATTGTTTGTGTCAGCTAAATTAATCACTACTAGGCCATGACCCGCCCGACCGGGCGGATGCTACCTTATTTTTTAATTTTTTTTATTTATACTAAATGATCTATTCTTTAATAGTTACATGTAATACTTTGAATTTTTTTGTGTTTTTAATAACAATTGAGTGTGAAAAATGTTTGATAATATAGAATGAAAACATCAAATCAACAATGATAGATTATAACCAAAATATATATATGAATATAGTTAATTTAAAATGTGTTTTAAGATAAATTACTTTGAGTTAGTAAAATATATGAAATAGACAAACAAATATAATTTTGTAACATCAGTTTATTTTTCTATCTTGTATGGAAATATAAAATATTAAAATGTTCATGTAAGATTTATAAAAGAATTAATAAAAGTCATATGTATAAAAAATTGTTTATTGAGAAAAAATATATATTTTTTAAAAAATTATTTGTTAAAATGTGACTTGTATATCTGTAAAATGTATTTTTATTTATATGGATCAAATTTGTATGAAAATGTATAGCTAAATTGTTGTATTTACTATTTCAAATGTATGGTCCTATATACTTTCTACTTTAAACATTTTGTTATACTGAATTTATTTGGACAATTTTTTTTATGAAAATATACATAACATAACATATTTATATATCAATCTATATATTATATAAATGTTTCATTTGTGATTTTTATTTTAGTTTTTACTTATAAATAATAAAAATGTAATAACTATTTAAAGATATGTAGATAATTAATCCTAAAAATCCTAAAAGGTTGGTTAATTAGTATGAAATTAATTATTATGTATAATTTATGTTTAATTACGAAATATATATATGGAAATAATTATTTTCAGACACACACACACACACACACACACACACACACATATATATATATATATATATATATATATATATATATATATATATACATATAATAAAATAGGAAATACAAAGAATATTAAAAGTCAGGCTTATTAATTATTGTTTCCATAGTTTTTTAGTTAGAATTTGATTTTGAAAATGCATTAATTAAAGAGAAAAGACAAAGAATCATATATGGTAAGTTAATTAATAGTTTCAGTGGCATGCCATTGTAAATAACACTGAAAATTAAGGGGTAATTTATATATGTACTTCAATTTTACTAATAGAGATTAGATACTCATTTAGTTCTAGAAAGATAATATTTTCATTTGTTTACACATATTTTAAAACACATTTTATTAATAATACAAATAATTATTTATTTTTATATTTTTTCATAAAATTTAAATCAATGGTTATTCAATAGTTCAATTAGTTTTCTTAAACTATATATTAAAAAATTCTATATTTTTAAACCGGAAGAATATTAAATTATAAGTATGCTGTATTTTTGGATTAATTTAGAAATATCTTAGGTCTATGCAAAGATCTAAACTAATTTCAAGTGGAAGTGTAGTCCATCAATATACTTTTTCTCTGGGGTTATGTAAATAGGTCCAAAACATAAACTTATATCTGTGTAGGTGTTCAGAAGCAATATAATTTAGTTTTGTATAGCAAATTAATCGAATTTTAAACGTGTTAACGTCCCAATCTCATCCCTTTATAACTAAAAATGTGGCATCTTATAACTAGCTGTATTGATATGGACTAAGAGGATTTGCAACAAATAATTACAACAATCTTACAATATAAAATAGTAGGTTGAAAATCAAAGTAACATTTAGTGCTATTTCATATCATATCCCGCTATGAAATAGAGTTTCGAGTAAAATAAATTTTAATTGTATTCTATTTTAATTTCACTCTATATATAATAGAGTAAAAATAATTTTATTCAATATATATAATAATTTTAGTTATTTTTGGCTATCATTCTACTTTTAATTCTAAAACGTAGTATTATTAGAGTAACAATCATTTATATTATAAAATTATTTTATTTAGAAGAAACGATAGAGTAAATCACTGGAGATGGTTTTAGGCAATAACAAAACAGACATGTATAAAATTGCAACCTATAACCACTCATAAGTTGAAGGTCGAAGTCGCAGTTGCAGAGATGTCTAGGAGGATAGATCTGCAGTAATTGTTGCACAGACTACATGGTAACTAGATTATGCCACATACTCGCAGTCGCAGTGCTTTGTAATATAGTATTCGGAGTTGGCTTAAGTTAAGAGTGTCCAAATGTATTTTACATCAAGATCATGTAAACTTGTGAGATAAATAGAATATTACAAAGTCGTATGTCGAGAAAGAATATACGTATTCATACATCGCAAACAAAAAAATCGTGTCAATTTTCGACGGGACAATGTGTCATGCATGCATAATTGTGAGGTTACCTTTTGTTTCCTTTCAAAAATGTGTTTTTATGCTCCATCCGTTATATCTGATGTTTTGGATGTTTTATAGAGATTAAAATAAATATACACTTTTCTAATCATTTCTTGTTAATGTTTACTCTATTTTACTAAACTATTGGGCCTAGAATACTATAGTCGGTTTATATCATGTATTTCCTTTTCCTAAGATTAGGTTAATGTCAATAGCTTGTTTAAATAGAGACTTTGGTCGATGAATGAAAGATAAGCAGTTCTATATTCTATTATATGATATCAGAGTCAGGTTATGATCCTGGAACATGTGGGTAATGGGCCCTCTGTGGATATATGGTATCAGAGGGATTGATGAGAGGGATTGATCAACTTTGACGTGTTGATCATATCGCTCTCTTTCTACTTATATTACTTCTATTACTTCTTCATCGATCAAGATGTCTGTTAACTCATCTTCTATTGATCCTTCTACGGGACTGGCTACACAGACGCAAGGAACGTTGCCTGAGGTATCACCGTACTATCTGCATCCTTCAGACAATCCTGGTGCTCTCATTACGTCAGTACGTCTCACACAAGACAATTATCCAGAATGGTCGACGGAGCTTAGCAACTCTCTACAGGCTAAACGGAAGCTTGGATTAATCGACGGTACAATCTCGAAACCAGCCGATGATAGTCATGACCTAGTACGGTGGCTTGCGGCAAATTCTATGATAGTTGGATGGATTCGTACGTCTATCGACTCCAAAGTCAGATCAACTGTTACACATGTTCCTGATGCACATAAACTTTGGGAAACATTACGGTTTCGGTTTTCTGTTAAATACGATACTCGAATTCATCAGCTACAAGACGCTATTACCAACTGCAAACAAGATGGTCAATCGGTTCTGGATTACTATGGCCGATTAACAAAGCTATGGGAAGAACTTCAGAATCTCAAAACATCTCGTGTCTGTACTTGTACTGCAGCTGCAGATATTGAGAAAGAAAAAGAGGATGCACGAGTTCATAAGTTTTTCTTTGGGCTTGATGATTCTCGATTCTCTTCTATACGGTCAAGAATAACAGATGAAGATCCATTACCAGATCTTAATATTGTCTACTCCAGAGTAATTCGTGAGTAGCATAACATGATAACTACTTGATCTACGGAACAAAGGTCTGATGCTTTGGGTTTCTCGGCAAAAACAGAGAGCTCTACCAATGTTCATGTTTCAACAACTTCTACACCATCACGTCCTCGGGATCCATCGCGTACCTGTACACATTGTGGCAAAACGGGTCATGATCTTTCAGAATGCTTCCTTGTTCATGGGTTCCCAGAGTGGTATCACGAGAGACAGAGTCACACGCCTTCTGGAAATCGAGGAGCACGCGGAGGACGATACAACTCCAACAGAGGTCAGGGTTGAGGACGCGCGAATGCGACACAGTCTTCTTCCCAGATCATCTCGGATCAGATTGCTTCTTTGATCACTCTTCTCCAGAATCAACAAAGCAACCTCTCCTCCGAGTGCTCGTCTGGTAAAACTACCCTTACTGATGTTATCATTGACACAGGGGCTTCGCATCATATGACAAGGGATTTAACTTTACTTCATCATGTTCACGACATTGCTACTTCCTCTATCTTATGTCCTAATGGTCGCTATTCTACTGCAACAAAACAAGGAACTTTGACACTTAGCAAAGACTATTCTTTGCATGACGTTCTTTTTATCCCAGATTTTCACTGCACACTAATCAGTGTTTCCAAGTTATTGAAACAAACGGGCTGTATTGTGATTTTTACTGATACATTATGTGTTTTACAGGACCGTTTTTCGAGGACTATGATTGGAGCAGGTGAAAAATGTGAGGGGTTTACTACTTTACGGGAGTCAAGGTTTCACGAGTTCATGGAACTGCAAAGTCGACATCTTCTTCTTCAGTTTTATGGCATCGTCGTCTTTGACATCCGTCATATAAGATGCTTTCTACTCTACCGGCTTTCAAGTCTCTTTCTATAGTTTTTTCAGATACTAGTCATTGTGATATTTGTTTTCGAGCTAAACAAACTCGTCAAGTTTTTCCGTATAGCCTTAATAAAGTTTCTGATTCCTTTGAGCTTATTCACTGTGACGTTTGGGGCCCATATCGCACACCTGCTTCGTGTGGTGCAGTATATTTTCTTACTATTGTTGATGATTTCTCTCGGGCTGTTTGGACCTACTTAATGCTTGAGAAATCTGAAGTTGCGAATTTACTTAAAAATTTATGTGCTATGTCTGAAAGGCAATTTGGTCGCCAAGTACGCACCATTCGGTCAGATAATGGGACGAAATTCATGGTCCTTAAGAAGTACTTTCAGGAGAAAGGAATTATTCACTAAACCTCCTGTGTTGATACTCCTCAACAGAATGCTCGAGTTGAACGAAAACACAGACATATTTTAAATGATGCTCCTGCCTACTTGTTTCAAGCTCGTTTGCCATCGACATTTTGGGGAGAAAGCATCCTGGTTGCTGCTCATCTTATCAACAGAACTCCTACACAGCTGTTGAATGGCAAAACACCGTATGAAGTATTACAAGGAAAGCCTCCAGTATTTGATCAACTGCAAGTTTTTGGATGTCTCTCTTATGAACACCGCCGAGCTCGAGATAAAGATAAGTTTGGCGTGAGAAGTCGAAAGTGTCTCTTTGTTGGTTATCCGTTTGGAAAGAAAGGATGGTGCTTATATGATTTGGAAACCAATGAGTTTTTTATCAGTCGAGATGTTGTTTTCGTGGAAGACAAGTTTCCTGGTATTGAAAACGAAGAGTATGTAACACCTCCTGTGATGCAGGATAATTTGTTTGATGATTGGCTCCTTCCGGTTATTCAATCCAGGGGGAGTTCAACGGCTCCTGATCCGATACAAGCAGTTACCCCGGCTGCTTCTTCTGTACCTTCTGCGACGACCGATACTGCATCACCGGTAGTACCATCGTCGTCTTCTCCTCTACCTTCTCCTTCATCTTCTTCGGGTACTATAACTCCGGATCCTACTACTCCTACTACTAAGTCGTCTTCTACGAGTGTCTCCTCGACGACACCTTCTACGCCTCCACAACCACCTATATCGGACACGGAACAAACAGTTCCTGATAAATCTCCCGGTCTCTTGGAAGTTCTTGGTCGTGGTCACCGAGCTAAGAAACCATTGGTGCTTCTCAGAAATTTTGTTGCTCATGTGTCGACCTCTGAAAACCCCTCTCACGTTCCTTCCTCATCAAATCAGAGTTCTCCAACAGCTTCAGGTAATACTTTGTATCCGATCACTAATTATCTTTCTTCCTCTATTTTTTCTGCAAAACATCAGGCTTTTCTTGCTACTATTGTCTCGGAGAATGTTCCTAAAAATTTCAGAGAAGCTGTTCTCGATGAAAGATTCAATGGTGCTATGAAGACTGAGATTACCGCACTCGAGGATAACCATACATGGGACGTCACTACGTTACCACTGGGCAAGAAGGCAATCACATGCTGTGGATCTATTCTAACAAATACAATGCAGATGGCACAATTAAACGATCCAAAGCTTGCTTGGTTGCTCATGGTAATCGACAGAAGGAGGGTCAGGATTACAAGGATACTTTTGTACCAGTTGCAAAGATGAATACAGTACGGTTTCTACTTAAAGTTGCAGCAGCAAAGCGATGGGAGGTGCATCAAATGGAAGTTCATAATGCATTTTTGCATGGTGATCTCCAAGAGGACCCCGGGTTCAAAACAGAGGATCCTTCTAAAGTTTGTCGGCTTCAGAAATCTCTTTATGGTTTGAAACAGTCTCCTCGGTGCTGGTTCTCTAAACTAAGCAAGACTCTTCTGGATTTTGGTTTCATCCAGAGCTATGAAGACTACTCCTTGTTTTCCTTTCTTGAAGGAAATATCTGTCTCCATATATTAGTTTACGTGGACGATTTCATTATAGCAGAGAATGATATTGCTACTATTCAGCGTTTTAAGAACTATCTTCATAAGAATTTTAAGATGAATGACTTGGGGAAGATGAAGTATTTTCTTGGGCTCGAAATTGCAAGAGGACCTGAAGGGATTTTCGTGTCACAGCAAAAATATGCATTAGACATTGTTGCAGAGTGTGGGCTTCTTGGCGCCAAGCCTGCTCCTGTTCCGACTGAACTCAATCACAAGCTCCCATTGTCTCGCAGTGCTCTTCTAACAGATCCCGGAAAATATAGGCGCTTGATTGGTCGTCTGATTTACTTGACTTTTACTAGGCCGGATCACAGTTACATCGTTCATCTACTTTCACAATTTATGCAAAAACCACGTGATGATCATTGGATTGCTGCATTACGGGTGGTTTGATATCTCAAAGGTACTCTAGATCAGGGTATTATGCTCACTTCGGATTGTAATATGCAACTCACAGCATACTGTGATGCGGATTGGTCAGCCTGTCCTATTACTCGACGTTCCTTGAGCGCTTATGTGGTTCTTCTTGGCGACTCACTTGTTTCCTGGAAGACGAAGAAGCAACGAACAGTTTCACGCTCATCGACTGAAGCTGAATATCGCTCAATGGTAGATACTACTTGTGAACTCAAGTGGCTTAAGCGGCTTCTGAGTCAATTCGGTTTTTCTCATCATCAACTCATGCGTATGTTCTGTGACAGCCAGTCGGCGATTTATATAGCCAAAAATCCGGTGTTTCATGAAAGGACTAAGCATGTCGAGAATGATTGTCATACTGTTCGAGATGCTGTTCAAGCAAAGCTCCTTACTACTGAGCATATTTCTACAAAGCATCAACATGCGGATCTTCTTACCAAAGCATTACCAGCTCCTACATTTTGTTTCTTACTGTCCAAGTTAGGCATTCGCACAACGTCATTGCCAACTTGAGGAGGAGTATTGGACCTAGAATACTATAGTCGGTTTATGTCATGTATTTCCTTTTCCTAAGATTATGTTAATGTCAATAGCTTGTATAAATAGAGACATTAGTCGATGAATGAAAGATAATCAGTTCTATATTCTATTATATAATCATTTGTTAGAATATTTTTTTGTTTCTTAATTAACTATTGTAGTCAAATTATATATTTCCAGCTTACCAAGTATTCAAACATAGCTTTCCCATTCACGTTTCTAGAAAAAAAAACTATTTTTTAACCCAAAAAATTGTATTTAAATAAATTATTGTAAAAGTGAAAAAAAATTAAGTGATTTATCTTTCAAAAAAAAACATTAATATTCAAAATTCATTTCTGTGGAATAAGATTAAACCTCATAAAATCTTACTTTTAATCTTTCAAAAAAAAAAAAAAAAAAAAATCTTACTTTTAGCAACGCGGGGAGTAATAAATCTCAATACTATTGAACTGTACAGTAATATAATCTTATCGATGTGCGCAACGATTTATGTTTGATTGTCACTTGTCAGTTGTTTTTTTCCTTATGTGAACCCACTCAATTAATTCAGGCCATCTATTTATGTTTTTTCTCGCAGTCTCTACAGTTCTGCATAGTGGAGACTAAAGCTTACATAATAGTGACTTGATTTCTTTCATTTCAAGCCGAAACTAGACAAATCAATGTTCAGAAAACATGGACCTGTGTGTTTTAATTTCACTATGTAGCTTCATAAAATTGTAATAATATGACGAAGAAGAAAAGTTAAGCTAGTAAGAAAATTTTACAAACTATTGAGTTAGGATGGTGAAGAATTCTTCTGTGATCTAGGCCAGAGATCAAATATCGATCTGCTATGACTTCCATCGTTAGATATCTACCTGGTCACTGTATATATATATATATATATATATATTTTTTTTGCAGATCTGGTCACTGTATATTTTTGAATGGCGACAATGATATCATACGTTTTACATGTTCAGAAGATTATTGTGGAATCCAATACAGGATTTAACCTGATTATATATCAACAAGAAAAATAAAATGTTTGACCAAAACATAATAAAATAATACTATTGCATACTCTTATTTCATCATTTTTATGTTGACATTTGCCTCTCTTTGAGGTGCTGACATTTGCCTCTCTTTGAGGTGTTGGCTCTGATTGTTTTTATCTCGGTTTTGTTTTCCTGTAAAAATGTTGGCTAAATTTTTGGTGTACCCAACTCTTAATCACTTTTAGTTATGTTCGAATCAATGAAAATATAACAAAAAGAACTACTGGGTAAGTGGCCATATAAGTGGATAACTCAAACAACTCAAACCTCGAATTACAATAAATGAAATGCATGTCTTTATTTGTGAAAGTACAGTTTGAACTGAATTAGCTTTAGATGTGGAATTGTGGAGCTTGTGGTTATCTCTATTATTAAAATAAAAGTACATATATAAATTATCCCTTAATTTTCAGTGTTATTTACAATGGCATGCCACTGAAATAACTAAATGAACCATTAAATGAACTTATATTTAATAAATTGTTGTCTTTTTCTAATTATTAAACAATTTCCTAAATCAATTTAATTTAATTTCGTATCTAAAATATTTCCTAAAATAAATTAGCTGATTTTAAGAATATTCATATTTAAAATTTATTTTAACAATATTAAAATTGGATAATGTTACGATTAATTATTTTGAACGAAATTCAAGTTTAAATTCGACATTAAACAATATTTTGAATATTCCTAAAATATATGTTTAACTTACCATTAATTATTTTGAATAATAAAATCTATATATGCTAAGATTTTAAATATTTTAAACTACTTATAGAACAAGATGAAATATTTGTAACTCAATATTATTTTGATATAATTAAATCTCACCTAAGATTTTATATTTTTTAAGAATTTTTAAAGTATATGTTTAACTATTTTGGTTGCTATTAATTATTTTCAACAAAAAAATTTAATACTGAAATTTAAATATATTTGAATTGTTTGTAAATCAATGTTTAATGTTATAACCAAATATATTTTTTCTAACGTATCTAAATCTTACCATATTATCCATATTTGATCAAAATATTTAAATTCTTTTTACATTTGGAAAATAATTTCATGTTACAAGAAATATTATTCAAACTATCAATAGGTCAATATTAATTTTTCAAAAGTTTGATAGCAAGCACGGAATACTATTTTACAACACATAAATTATTCGACTGTTGTTTTTATAAAAATTTAGAAATATGTAAATATTTAATAATATAAACTGATAGACATTTAAATAATATTTATTTATATAAAAAATGAAAATAAATGACCGGACGGGTCCAGCTCTAGTAATGGATTAAGAGAGAAAGCTTTGTGTTATTTCATTACTAACAATAACGTAAAATAAAGTCATGAACGCCTCACGCGTTTATGCAATATTAATCCCACATTCCCACTTTACCTCAAAATCTCAAATCATGGAAGGGAAATTATCAAAAATACCATTTTCATGATACCACTTTTCAAGTTTACACTAATCAACTATACCACCAAATTTTTAATGATCAAAATACTATTGTACCCCTAATTAATTAACCTATTCTCTATTCTTCACGATCTCTTCTTTACCGTATCCGATTGAAATTATCGGCGAGATTAAACCACTCCGGTGGCAACCGTTGTCTTCTCGATCCATCAACCTAGCAATAGGATCCTTGATTACATCTCCGATTACTTGATCCTCTCGCGCGATACACTTCGGGAATCTGGAGTTCCAACGAGATCGGTGATCCACTTCAGATGTTCCTATACTTCGTCAATCTTCGTCAGGTTTAGTTAGCCCTTTCTCTCTCACCACATTCTCTCTTCATCCACGAAACTTTGGGTTTTCTCTCCTGCAGGCGAATCGCGCGATTCTTACGGATGAAGACAAAGTGAAGGCGGAGACTGAACGAGCCAAAGGCCCAGTCGATTTCACGACGCTCCAATTGCACAATCTCATGTACGAGAAGAGCCATTACGTCAAAGTTATCAAGGCTTGCAGAGATTTCAAATCCAAGTATCCAGACATCGATCTCGTTTCGGAAGAAGCTTTCTTCCGCGACGCTCCTGAATCTATCAAAGATCAATCCGTTCCAACTGATACTTCCAGCGTTTTGATGCCCAAAAGGCTCAACTTTGAGCTTCATCAGGTGCGTTCAAGTGGATTTTGAATGTTTTGTTTATGTGGAAATGATTAAATGTTTATGATTCAGTGGAAAGAATTGTGTAAGCATCGAGCGAGATTGGAGCAGAAGAAGAAGAGTTTACTAGAAACCATTGCTGAGCGTAAGAAGTTTCTGTCAAGTCTTCTTCTGCACCTCAAGTCTCATCTCAAGAAAGCATCGCTTCCTGTACAGAACCAATTGGGTATACAGCACACCAAGAAACTCAGGCAGCATAGTTTAGCTGAGCTCCTTCTTCCTGTCCTTTATGTAATTTACTCTCAGCTTTTGGCCCAAAAGGAGGCTAATTTGGTGTTTGATTTTTTTTAGGTATGTCGAGTAATATAGAGAGTTCTAGGTTGGAGGATGATGGACCTGATGATGATGATGATGGACAAAGAAGAAGAAAGCGGCCTAAGAAGGTTACTAGCAAAGAAGGATCTGACAAGGCAGGATTGTACTTCACCCTTTCAAAATTGTCCTTCACGTTTATGATGATGAGACTCCTGATACCAAGCCCATCAAGCTTGTTGTTCTCAAGTTTGAGTACTTTCTGAAGCTGAATGTGGTATGTGTTGGCGCTGAAAGTTCTCTAGATGGACCAGAGAATAATATATTCTGTAATGTATCTGAAAACAAGGATGCGATGGAAATCGTTATGAGTGTCACCAGAGACTTGAGGCTCCCCTCCTACGTAGCCAGTAATGGTCCCTCATGGCTACGTTCTCTTCTGAGCAGCGAAGCTGCTGCATAACCACTTCCTTTTTCTCTCTTGTTTTCTTTGTTATCCCTAACACCTACTGGTGTTTAGTGGTTTTGTTTTTCTTTATCCCTCCTTTGCTTCAAAACTTTGTTTGAACTTTTGATTATTGGCCTAGTAATGAATTGATTCAGTGTTAAAAAAAAGATGATATAAATCATTACAAAATTATTTATGAATTCTATAGTTACAAAATGATGCTTTTGGTTAAAAATGATTTTGTAAATAATTATATGTAATTTACAAACATTTATAGGAGAATTATAAACTTTTATAAATAGTTATATAAATATTTATACGTGTTTTATAAACTTTATAGATGGTTGAGATGGAGTTTTATAAGCTCTTATAAAATTTATAAATGGTTTTATAAACCTTTATAAATAGTTATATAAATATTTAAATTGTTTTAGAAACCTTCATATTTTTATAAACCTTATATAAGCTCTTCAAACCCCATTAAAACCTTTTATAAACTCTTACAATTCTGAGATAATTTTTTCATAAACTTATTTAAACCCTTTATAAACCCTTACAAATTCTATATAATTTTTTATAAACATCTTTAAACTCTTTCGGCTTAAAGCCCAACACTTTGATACACAAGATTAGATTTATAAAACTAAAGAACACATGCAAGCTTTGTAAAGAGATGATGATAAGTGGCAGATTCTGTGGCACATGCGGACAGAAAGCAAGGCTCCACCGCTTCAGAAATTTTACATACATTTATAAATTATTTTATAATCTCTTATAATAGTGTATAAACTTTATAAATTATTTTTATAAACCCTTATAAATTATTTACATACTCTTATAAACGCTTATAAATTATTATACTAACCATTATAAATTGTTTATAAAGCTTTCAAAATGGTTATAGACTCTTTTAATTGATTTATAAACATATACAAATTTTATAAAACCTCTTATAAATGAAATATAGATTTTCATAAAGTTTTTATAAACCCTTATTAATAGTATACATATAAGTTCTGTGAGAATGCAGGTATGCCTTATAAATATTCTTTATAACTGATTTATAAACCTTTATAAATTGTTTATATATATATATATATATATATTCTTAGAAATGATTTATAAACCTTATAAATATTTTATAAGTATTTATAAAGATTTATAAATTTTCATAAATATTTATAGATTATTTATAATCCTTATAAAGCCTTGTAGAAAACTAAGTTCAAGTTTGGTATACATATCCTTATAAACTGTTTTTATAAACTCTTATAAATGAATTATACTTTCATAAGAAATTTATAAGGCCTTATAAATTATTTATAAACCGTTATAATCTATTTATAAATGATTTTTAAATATTTACAAATGATTTTTGTAGACTTTTGCTTTTGCTTTTTACCCAAGAGTAAACAGGATCCTGCTAAACATTTCTTTGTCTAACTATGGAGTTTGAATAATTTGCAGGGCTAGCTGTGTGATGTTGAACAA
The DNA here is from genome assembly GCA_026261945.1 of Hirschfeldia incana. Classification (NCBI taxonomy): domain Eukaryota; kingdom Viridiplantae; phylum Streptophyta; class Magnoliopsida; order Brassicales; family Brassicaceae; genus Hirschfeldia; species Hirschfeldia incana. The sequence goes on along the minus strand of JABCMI010000003.1, from coordinate 9,394,224 downwards.
AGGCAAGCATATAGTTGAAGTTGTTTCTATGTTGGTCACCATCCTTCAGTACCAAGCTTATCTATAAGAAACCGGACTCTAAGAACAATGTGTCTTATGTAGCTGTCAAGCTCAAGGTTTAGACCGATTCATAGTGCTGGTTACGTACTGGAACGTAAAGAGATGATGATACGTGAGAGATTTTGAGGCACATGTGGACAGCAAGCAAGGCTCCACCGCTTATGAAATTTTACATACTCTTATAAATTGTTTTATAATCTTTTATAATGGTATACAGAATTTATAAACACTTATAAATTATTTACATATTCTTATAAACCCTGATATATTATTTTACAAACCTTATAAATTGTCTTATAATCATTTCTAAATGGTTATAAACTCTTATAAATGATTTAAAGACCTACTAACTGATTTGTTTTATAAATATTTAGAAACGGTTTATAGACTTTATAAATTGTTTTTATAAACCCTTATAAATTATTTGCATACCCTTATAAACTCTTATAAATTTTTATACAAACCATTATAAATTGTCTTATAATCATTTCTAAATGGTTATAGACTCTTTTAGTTGATTTATAAACCTATACAACTCTTATAGTACCCCTTATAAATGATTTTATAAACCCTTATAAATAATGATTTTATAAACCCTTATAAATGATATTATAAAACCTTATAAATAAATTTAAATATTATTATAAATGATTTATAAAACCTTATAAAAATTATATTTATAAATGATTTAGAAAAATAGTTTATATTTCAGACAAAAGTTTTCTACAAAACCTTATAAATGATCTATAAACTTTAATATAGGTTTTGTAAAAACCTTTGTAAATCATTTATAAACAATTATAAATGATTTATAAATTACACATATATTCATGATACATCTGATTGTTTAAATAATTAAATAGTTTTATAAATCCTTATAAATGTTTTTATAAACCCTTATAAAACTTTGACATAAACTTTTAAAATATATTTATTAGCTCTGATAGATAAAGTTATGAATAAAATTGTTCTATATTATTTTTTAAATCCTTATAAATGATTTATTAACTTTTATAAATGATTTAAGTAACCCTTATAAATAATTTATAAGATATAATTTATAAAGTTCTACAAATTGCTTATAAAGTTCTACAATTTTTTATAACCCTTTAAAATCGATTAACTAACAAGCTTTCCATCACTCCAAGTACCCTGCTAAAGTATATGAATTTGACAATAACAAACAAACACGAGAAAACTAGTTAAAGAGAAGATGTTGTTTTTATTTAAACCTCGCCAAAGTAGAAATTACTCTCCATATCCAAGATCGTACGAACTACCAAAGCACCAATATCACGTCCTCTTTCTTCCACCGCTTGCCCTCTTTCAATCAATGTCAGATCTGCACCAACCTCTGCAAGAACAAGAGCTGCAAACAAACCAGAAGGACTACCACCAACAACTGCAATCCTCGGTTTGCTTCTTCCTTCTTCTCCTCCTCCTCCTCCTCCTCCATTTCCGTTGATAACCACAGGTTCGTGCTCTCCAGCTTTTGCATCACCGTTGATTCTTTTACACCAGTTTACTACACTGATCAAGTCTCCCGAAACCGTCTTCTCAGGAGGAAGATGCTCAACAAGCCCAAGCTTGGGCTCTAACCAGAAAATGAACTGGCTTTGGCTTCATTTCTATATATTCCCTGGTCGTATTCGTAATTTGGTTCACTTAAGTAGACATAGATTTACTGTAAGTATGTTGGATAATGAGATATTCTTTCTTAAGCTAAAGGGACGTACTTGATCAGAGTAAGAAACCCTTTGCTAAGAACCATACCTGCTTCTTTTTTTGTGTGAATCCAACTGGCTTGTCTCTCTTTCAATCTGTACAAAGGTATAGGGCGAAAACTTGTGATGTACTGAAAAAATCCGCAAGTTTCTCGTGTTATGATACATTTGGGCTTAGATAGTAGACTGGACCGATATGTTGAAGTGAGATCGCTACCTGAGTTTCAGAATGTATTGATGATGAAATACTTTTAGTCTGTTTTGATGTTCATCTTTCTCTTACAAAAAGTTTCCGAAGCATTTGATACTCTGTGTTTTTCTCTCATGTTTGATAAATAATCAACGAATTGCATACTGCTTATAAAATTTACCCTTAAAAACTCACTAAGCATAATTCATAAACCCTTATAAAATTTAAATAGTGTTTTTATAAACCTTTATAAATGATTTATAAACCCTTATTATTTATATCCTTTTAAATTATTTTACATACTCTTATAAGTTATTTAAAAACTTTATAACTTTCTTATACATATTTATAAATGGTTTATAGATTTTATAACTTGTTTATTTTGCATTTATAAATAGCTTATAGACTCATACATATAATTTTACATACATTTATAAAAATTTTTATAATCCTTTATAATGATGTATAAATTTGATAAATTATTTTTATAAACCCTTATAAATTGATTTATAAACCCTTATAAAATATTTTTATAAACCCTTATAAATTGATTTATAAACCCTTATAAATTGTTTTATAATCCTTTATAATGGTGTATAAATTTGATAAATTATTTTTATAAACTCTTATAAATTGATTTATAAACTCCTATAAACTGATTTATAAACCCTTATAAATTTTTGTATAAACTCATATGAATTGATTTATGAACTCTTATAAATAGAGGGGAGTTATGATCAGTAATGTTTTAATATTCTTTTTAATCCCTTATTAATAATATGCTTTGAGTGTTATTCTGATGATTATGATGATGTTAACATCAGATGGTGAAGAAGGACGAGAACATGAAACGGCTTGAAACTAATCTCCTAGAAGCTGCTAAACAATTAGCTAGCATGAAAGTTGCGTTACCAGAAGTGTTGGAGGAAAGAGAAGAGATGTGTAAGGAAGTGAATGACTGCAGAAAGATAAATATGGATTTGGAGTCAGAGAGATGTTGCAGGGTTTCTTCAGGCGTAATGTAACTGTGGTTACTATCTGGAGAGGAAGTTGTCACTCGCTTAATGAGACAGAGGTTACAACTGTGATTTGTGGTAACAGTGAACTCAATAAGCTTGTGGATATAAGCCTTGAAACTGTCAAGCGAGTCATCTGCATGGATGTTGAGTTCTCATCTGAGGCGAGCAGTACTTGGAAGACGAGTTCGCTTATGTAGATGATGCTTTTAAATTTTCTTAAGCAATTAATGGTTTTGTACACCCTTCTAAATTTTTATAAACTCTTACAAAACTCTTAAAATGATTATATAAACACTTATAAATTGATTTATAAACTCTTATAAACTAAATTATAAACCCTTATAAACTGACTTAAAAGCCCTTATAAATGACTTATAAACTTAAAAATAGTTTATATAATTTTATAAATGATATATAGAATCTTATAATGATATATAAATCTCTTATAATGATTATTTATAAACTCTTATAAGCAACAAAATTGGTGGAGAGTTAGTTAATTTGTTGAATATCTTGTGGTTTCAGAGAAGAATAATTTATAAACAAATGACATAGTTTGTATGGTCATATAAACAGTTTATATAGTTTACAAATGAGATATAAACCTTTATATATTAGTTTATATATATATATATATATATATATATATATATATATATATATATATATATATATATATATATATATTTTTTATAAATGTTTTATGAACCATTATAAACAAGTTTATGTGTTTTAGAAAAAAATTCACAACCCCTTATAAATGATTTATAAGCCTTTATATAATGTTAAAAGAGTACTTCATAAACGAATTACCTTTTGTTTTTAAAGTGACATAAACTGATTTATAAACCATTTAAAACCCTTTATAAATCCCTCATAAATTGGTTTATTAACTTTATATTTTTTTATAAAATTTATGAATGTTTTATAAACCCTTATAAATTATTTAAATGATTATATAAAACCTTATAAATATTTAGTATTTTCTTATAAGTGATTTTATAAATGTTTATAAATCATTTATAGGAATATATATATAAACTATTGATAAAGGTTTATATGATTTCTAAATCTTTAAACATGATTTATAAAAATTTATAAATTATTCATAATCATTATAAAGCCTTATAGACTGATTTTACACGATTTTATATGATAAATTTTTATATGATTTCTAAATTATTTATTTAGAAACCCTTATAGACTGATTTTATAAACTCTTATAAAGTCTTATTAATTTTTTTAACCATTATATATAATCTTTTATTTCTTATAAATAATTTACAAAAATTTATAATATAATTATAGACACTTATAATAGCTTTATGAATATTTATTTCTAAAGTTTTGTAAAGATTTATAAGACTCTTGAAAAATATTTATTAACTCTTATAAATTGTGCTATGAAGAATATTGAACTCTTATATTTTTTTATAAACCCTTATATACAGATTCATACACCTTTATAAATATATTTATAAAGCCTTATAAATCCTTATGAATCTTTATAAACCCTTATAGATTATTTTTCAAACTCTTATAAATTATTTAACCACCGCAAAAGCTTCATGTAACATCGTTAAAGAACTGGAATCAAGATCCTTATAAATGTTATATAACACCTTGTAAATAATTTTATATACTCTTATAAATTATTTATAAACTTTCATAACTTTCTTATAAACACTTATAAATGGTTTATAGATTTTATAACTTGTTTTATATGCCATTATAAAAAGTTTATAGACTCTTACAAATAATTTTACATACCTTTATAAATTGATTTATAATCCTTTATAATCGTGTATAAACTTTATAAATTATTTTTATAAATTCTTATAAATTATTTACATACTATAAACCCTTATAAATTGTTATATGTAAAAGCCATTATAAATTGTTTTATAAGAGTTTCTAAATGGTTATAGACTATTTTAGTTATTTATAACATGTTTATGCATTCTGTTGTATTTGATGAATTTGGTTCATGTCTTTTACGAAATCTTATAAATTTTTTTATAAGCCTTTCTAAAAGGTTATAGATTCTTATGAATGATTTAGAGACTTTATAGAGGCATGAATAAACAAATTCTTTACATACACTTTATAAAAGGTTTCTAAACTTTTATAAATGATTAATTAGCCGTTATTAATGGTTTCTAAACCTTCTAAAAACTTTTATGAACTTTATGAATGTTTTATAAACCCTTATATAAATATTTCTATGTGTTTTATAAAATTTATAGATGCTTAATACAAGGTTTTATAAGCACTTATAAATTTTATAAATGGACATAAATGGTTTTATAAGCATTTATAAATAGTTATATAAATATTTATATGCATTTGATAAACTTTATAGATGGTTGATACAAGGTTTTATAAGCTCTTATAAAATTTATAAATATTTCATAAATGGTTGTATATGCCTTTATAAGTAGTTATATAAATTATATATTTTTTATAAAATTTATAAATATTTCATAAATGGTTTTATAAGCCTCTTTAAATAGTTATATAAATATTTACCCACAAAGATGAAAACTCTCCTCTCAAAACCATTGACTTTGGTCTCTCCGATTTCTACAAGGCGGGATGTGTTCAAGGATATATATATAGTGGGTAAAGCTTATTACAAAGCACCAGAGGCGTTGAAAAGGAAATATGAATCAGAAGCTGATGTTTGAAGTATTGGTGTCATATTGTATACATATCCTTATAGACTGATTTTATAAATTCATATAAATGAATTATACTTTAAGAAGATATTTAGAAAGCTTTATAAATTGTTTTGATAACCAATTATAAATATATTTATGAACCTAATAAATGATTTTATAAGACCTTATATATATATGATCTATACATAATGTATACATATCTTGATAGAAAACTAAGTTCAAGTTTGGTATACCTATCCTTATAGACTGATTTTATAAACTCTTATAAATGAATTATATTTTAGAAGATATTTAGAAAGCCTTATAGATTGTTTTGATAACCAATTATAAATAGATTTATGAACCTAATAAATGATTTTATAAAACCTTATATATGATCTATACACTGCTTTATAAAATCTTATAAATGTCTTTATAAAAGATTTATAAACCCTTATATAATCTATAATTTGTCTTATATAAGCTCTTAAATTTTTATTAACTCTTATAAGAGATTTATAAACCCTTATATATGGTTTATAAACCTTTATAAATTATTTATTGAAATATTCACAATCACTCCCAGTATGGTGGTACTTATGAGACTTCAGACTTTCACTCTGCTCTTGGGAACGTATCGATGCTCCTTAGAGCCTGTTTCACACCCATCCTAGCAGCTTCCCTCAAATACCAATACTTGAAAAACTAAAATTCAAAGAACAACATCATCAGATATATATATATATATATATATATATATATATATATACTAAATAAACAAGACATGTCGATAGCATCCATGCTCAATACTACAAGACAAAATAAAGATCAAATGATAAAAGTTTAAAATCAACTGGATAGAAAACACATCAATGAAGTTAAAATCAACTGATGAGACTTCAAATCCATATTTCCCTAATGATAACATTCAAATACTATTTCACAGCACCTCTGTACCGAGTTTCACAGGAAACATGAAACAGAAGATCATTCACTGGTCTTCTTAGAACAAACCATAGCAGTTTCAAGGCAGTAACTCAGGTCGTGCAAGAACAACGTAGCGAAACTACAAAACCAGCATCAGATATAGATGACCCTTCCAAACTACAAAACCAGCATCAGATATATCAAAACAGAGACCACTTCAACACCAAGTACATTGAGCATAACATTTTTAACAGAAGAACATTTTTGAGACAATGACACAAGAGAAGAAGAACAATGAACATAAGCAGAATTTTAATTAAACATAAGCAGAGAATAAACACGTTTATATTAAGAGAAGCGAACATGAAACATAACGATAAGAATTACTCCTAATACAACAAACATCAATCATAATCTGAGACATGCGTAAACAACAAAACAACCGCTTTACCTTTTGATTTGAGACGAGGAGGAGAAGAGCAGAGCCATCGACGAGAGGAATCGAGAGAGAGAAGGCCAAAGGGTGAGCCTGACGAGAGGAATCAAAACAGGGAGAACGTCGACGAGAGCTAGATCACCGTTGAGATCAACCGAGGGAGACAATCCGGAGAAGGCAGAGAAGGATTCGAGAGAGAGAGAAGCCGAGAAGGCCGAAACACCATCTTTCCTTCACCCAGTCTTGTTTCTGCACCTGCCTCTATTCAGATTTTATAGCCGGAATCATCGATTTCGTCGCCGGAGTCGTCGATTTCGTCGCCGGAGTCGTCGTCGCTGTGTGAGAGAAATGCCTGTCGACAGAGGAGGTGAAGAAGAATCACGTGAGAGAAAGAGAAACAGATGGTGGGTAATAATGTAATTTGCTCATTAATGAAAAGTGTATTTATGAAAATATCCTTATACTAGTGGTATAAGTGAATTGTGGTATGAGAGAAAGTGTAAACATGAAATTTCCCCATCATGGAAACTTATAACTCGTCTTTTATTAATTAACTTGTTTTTTCTTACAAAGAGAACAGAAACAAGCTCATTTTATATATATAATCGTATGATGTGCAAATATGCTTTTAACATATTGTAAAAATTGTCGCATTTAATTACATAAAGTCATTAGATGCTTTGATGTAAATAAAATGAAATTGGCATAACAGTGGGGTAAGACATACCACATAGAGCCATGATCAGTCTGACAAGAACAAAAAATGAAGCTGACTCTTCTTGCATTTTTATATTTTCCTCTTTTCACATCATCATTACTGAATTATCGATTGATTTTTCTCACTTTGTAGATTTTTCCGGTCAGTATTCACATTTCTCTTCTCTCTATATAAACCACAGTAAGTTTATATCTCTCTTACAACTCCAAGAGCCTCGGAGCTATAAACCCCAAACCAAATAGTTCGTCGGGAAAAGAAAAGAACATGCCGACGAACAAGACACCATCCCTCACCATATTTTACCTCTTCCTCGGTTTACTTTGGTTCGATTATTTTCCCGGTTTAGAAGCAGCAACCGGAAAACTAGGTTCGGTTCCGGGAGTATACGTGTTTGGAGATTCGTTGGTTGATGCCGGAAACAATAACTACTTAGCATTTTCCGTTTCCAAAGCTAATTATCCACATAACGGCGTTGATTTTCCTGGCAAAAAACCGACGGGAAGATTCAGTAACGGTAAAAACGCCGCCGATGCTATCGGTGAGTATATATATTTTTTTTCATTTTTCGCAGTCATTTTATTGTTTGTATATGAAATAAAATTAATATTTTCTTTTTGGCATATGAAATAAAATAATTAATATTTGGCCCAAATACTCGCTACGCGTTCAGTGCGGCTACTCCAAATTGATCTAGCAAGCTATCCGAAAATTAGGAACAAATCATAGAGTGTTCATATATATATGTTCTGAATTTTAGCTATTAATACATATATATTAATCTATTTCGAGGATAAACAGAAACGAAAAGTTGGATGTAATCCTAATTAGTAGTTATATACTTCGAAATTGTTGCAACGCTACGATAGAGTATTTTTTAGGAATTCATTTTAACTTTTTCATGTTGATTAATAATTAGCTGAGAAATTTGGTTTACCGCTACCACCACCGTATCTCTCACTGAGAGGCCTATTTAAAGAGAAAAGGAGAAAATCTGCCGCCGTGACCGGTGTGAATTTTGCTTCAGGTGGAGCCGGTATCTTCAACAGCTCCGACCAAAAACTTGTAAGTTATTTACTTAGATAAAATAAATATTCCATCCTATGATATATACTATACTCGTTTCTAAAATTCTGGAAAAGAGTGAAAAGGAGTATTGAATCGACAGACGGCATTCTTTTAACTGATTCAGGGACAAGCTATTCCTTTATCACACCAAGTAAACCACTGGCTCTCTATTCATCGAGAACTGACGAATCAGCTTGGACCAGCCGAAACACAAATACATCTATCCAAATCTCTATTCACTGTAGTCATAGGTAGTAACGATCTCTTTGACTATTTTGGATCGTTTAAACTTCGAAGAAGAAACAATCCTCAACAGTATACACAATCAATGGCTGATAAGCTCAAAGAGCAATTGAAGGTAAACCACACACCTATGAGCACTACATGTGGTTACATATGTTAAACTCCTAGAAATATTGATTGGATTTGCCAATATAAAAAATATTTTATTAACAGAGGATTCACGATACTGGAGCAAGCAGATTCCTAGTAGTCGGAGTTGCACAAATTGGTTGCACACCGGGGAAAAGAGAGAAGAACTCAGCGATCCATGAATGCGACGAAGAGGCAAACACGTGGTGCTCTTTGTACAACGAAGCTTTAGTAAAGATGTTGCAACAACTCAAACAAGAGTTGCAAAGCTCAATGACTTACTCTTACTTTGACAACTTCAAGTCCTTACATGACATTATCTCCAACCCTGCCCGTTACGGTACGTTAAAAAATATCTGTTATCACCTCTAATGAAAACTTGGACGAATTCATACCACGTTCATGAGACTGAAAACCAAATCAGACCACCGTTTGTATTGCATGTCACGAGAATGATCTAAAATAATAGCTGATTTTTTGTTGATATATATAATTAAACAAAACGGTCTTTTTTTTCTTTGTAATATTAGGTTTTGCTGATGTGACATCAGCTTGTTGTGGAAATGGAAAATTAAACGCGGATACCCCATGCCTTCCAATCACGAAATATTGTTCAGACAGAACCAAATATCTCTTCTGGGACCGTTACGGCCATCCCACGGAAGCTGCAGCTCGAACCTTCATCGACCTTATGTTATCTGATGATTCACAATACTCATCTCCTTTAACTCTCACTCAACTGGTTTCTTCATAATGTCAGTATGTGGCTTCGTTGAGAAAGTTTATATCATCATATAGAATCAAGTATATCAATGAAATAAATTTTATTAATTGACTAGTGTTTCTCTCAGTTTTTCATGGACCTAAATAGGTTATCAGATGAGCATGCATACACTATGGGATTTACGTCTTTTGCAGAAAATTGAGATCTTGCCAGTTAACGATTTGGCTGTGTTCTTCATAATTGTATTTGGGGAATCAAAGCTTAAAGTTGTTGCGAATGACTAATGAGAGAGGGAACAAAGAGACAAAGAATGGATGTTAAATGATGCTAGTATACTTTCATTAACTCCATTTATGACACAAATTTAAAACTCTCAGAATTCATTACAAATTACCAACAAATGTTTGACCAAATTAAATAAATATTTGTTTTTTAAATAATTCCGTAGAAGATTTGTCGATGATTTATTCATGAATATGCGTCCGAAATGGCCTTGTTTAGTGTACTGACTGATAGTAACTGTGTAGATCCTTGAGAATTGAGATCCATTGCCTCTATTTATCTTCATGTATCTCTGACATTTCTCATTTTCTTACAAACTTAAAAGAAAATTGTTAAAACTACCACATTCCTAATACCACTTTTGATGTTTACTTTAACAATATTTACAATCATTTTTAGGAAATATAGATGCTTATAACCCTAGGATTAACTAGACTTGAAATCAAGAGTTGAGGAGTGTGGTTTTTGAATGTGGGGTTTAGGATTTTAATAAATATATAAATAAATACTTAAAAAACAAAAAATAGATTCAAAAAGAATTTTTGAATTTCCTACAGATTTCTTTTTAAAAACAAAACTTCAAAATAAAAAAAAGATTGAATTTGAAAAGTTATAATTCGAAAACTCTTATTTTTTTTTGCAATTTAAATTTCTTTAAATAATTATTTATATATATATATATATATATATATGAAGCAAGTGTATAATTTTTTGTCTATTTTTAAAGAATGTATTTTTGAAAATATTGCTTTAATAAAGGTAAACATGATTAATAATACCAATAATATGGCAAAAATGAAATTTCCTCAACATAAACCGTACCTAAATGATTGTTCTTCACTATGCATGAAAAAAAATCGTTTTAGTTAATAAAAAATATATATTGATTATACAAGTTACGTACGAATAAAAATATAAGATACATATGCCATCTTAAATACATAGTCATAAAGTATATAATTTTGGTAAAGATTGACCAGAACAATATATGCATTGCCTTCATTTAATTGATTATGTTTTGAATGACATTTAAACTTCTGGTCTCAGATTACCAGTGATTTTAGTTCAAATGATGCCAAACGAGTAATATAAACGGGCCTGGTTCTTAAAATAGCAAAAGACTAAACACCAATAAAGAACAAGGGACCCCAAAAAACAAAGGTTTTGAAGAAGCAATCTCTTCCAATACACAGGGCTGAGTCAAGTAAGACTGATATAGATGCAATAATGAAACCGTATAATAGGGATCTGGCGGGTATGTTTGTGATGAGAGTGCTGTAGTTAGCACGTAACACTTTAAAATGAGTAATTTGCCAAATATGACCCGAAACAATGATTTTAAATGAACTTGAATCAAATGCAAAACTAAAATAAAAGTCTTGTGAAATTACAGTCAACCTCTTGTGATCAAACAAAAAAATAGAAGTTATTTTTACGCATATAGTTCTAGTAAGTCGTCTGATTTGTCTGAGATGTTGTAAGTCGTCTAGACGACTTCCAAGTAAGTCGTCTGGTGTAGTTGGTCTTAAAAATAATTTATTTAAAAAAATATTTTGACAATTGAAAATTTAAAATCATTTAATTATAAATAGTTTTCAGCATAAATGAGTGAAAGTAGTTAATTATGATATTACTTGGTTTTAAGGTTTGACAACATATGTAATATTATATCTATTCTTAGGGTTAGATTTTGGAAAGCATCAAGATTTTTTTTTTGAAAAATTAAACTTTTACTATATATGTTTATTTCTCAGTATAGTAAATACTTATTAAATTTAATTTGATTTTATGAAGTGTTTAGTTAGTCAATTAAGTTTAGGAGTTATGTTTAGGGTCTAGACGACTAACTTATCAGTCGTCTTTTGAATAATTTAAACCAGACGACTTACATGTAAGTCGCCTAAATTTTTCCGCCTAAACGTTTATTTTAAAACAAATTTCCCTCTTAAATACTATTTTATTCAGAAAAATTAAATTTTACACAATAATAATTGTTTACAAAACTAAAACTGAAAATCTAAAATATTTATTTGAAAATTAAAATTTCATCTACATATGTTTATTTTTATGTATAATAAACATTTTTAAAGTTTAATTTAATTTTATGAAGTGTTTAGTTAGTTAATTTCTTTTAGGAGTTATGTTTATGGTCTAGACGACTTACTTGTAAGTCGTTTGGTGAATAATTTAAACCATACTTACATGTAACTCTTCCTAATATCCCCGTCTAAATTTTAAGAATTTTTTCCGTTAAATAATTTAAACCAGACTTGTAAGTCGTTTGATATGTTTGTGATTTGCATGTGTACTCTTTAATTGTGATTTTTTTTGTAAAATCAGTAATAATATTTTCCAATATGTAATATATGTGTTAACAATGTTTTTACACATTTACAAATCAATGAATCAATTAACTTCAATAATTTTTCTGATCTTTGGATCTCCCATATGCTATAATAAACTCCAATGGCCCTATTCTCAACTTAATAAACAAGAATGTTGCTAGTCTCATATTGATACAACATTTAAGGAGCATTTTAACCATTTTTCCAATTCATAACAATAATCATCATTGGTGTCTATAACAATAATATTTAAGAGATGGAAACAAACAATAGTAACTAGTCAAAACATATCACATTTTTACAAGTTTGTGTTGAAAAACTTAGTCACATTTAGCAAAAGTAAGGGAGAAAACATATTTTGAAAATATAAGTTTTACATATCTTGAGATACTTAACACTCTTAAAAATACAAGTTATTCAAAAATTATCGTACTTAAAAATTAGCATAGAAGACTTAAAAGTTAGCGTAAAAGATACATATCAAAACAAAATTATTTAGAACTAGATGTGGATACACAAATAAGAGTTATCGGAGAAGAAAATTAATGGTTAGTGTGCTGAGTAACCGAAAGAACAAAAGCACCTCGACAGAGAATCAATACACAAAAAATCCGACTGAAGAAAATGACTGAGATGGAAGTGCCGCTAGCGTAAGCTCTGGACTGAGCATCTTCCCTGTAAACGAAATTAACCACCTAGTTATTTCTATGTTTCATATCTGTGTAGGTTGTGGGTCATGGTGATCTGAAAATAAAAATAATTCAGGCCAATGAAATAGAGAGTGAGAGAGAATAAGAAGTTCAATAAAGAGAATCTATGATTAGGTGTTTTAGAGCTTCAATACGGTTGATGAATCCGGTATTCAATTAAGATTATAAAAAGTTAGAGATAAGAAAAAAATAGATACCAGAAATAAAATGGAAGAAAAACGAGTGTGTTTCATATTATGACACTTTGTGGATTTTTTTTACATGATAAAACACTTTGTGCTGGAGGGACATTTTTTCCTTATCCACAATTCTTATGTGACTGGCTCTTCCTTTGAGACTAGTTTCTTTTATAGTGAAGACTTAGTTTCCAACGTCAGCAATTTATTTATTTTATTCTTAAAGTTTTCTATGTCTTTTTTTTTTGCAAAGTTCTTATGTTTTTATTTTTTTTTCTCAAATTTTAAGATATTTGAAGAAAATATAGTTATTACGATTAATTGTAATTTATTTTTCTCTATATTTTAACATCTATTTTCGTATATATATTTTACATATTTAAAAAATATATGGACATGAAAAATATGGATAGGAAATAGTGGACAAGTAAGAAAAATATATGAATAAAAAATTGTGGACATGGATGGATGCATGTCTTACAAGAACCCAAAATCAAGGAGTATCAATTATGGTGAAAAACAGTTAACTGATTCGCCGGAGTAGCAGTATGAACACAAGGAAAGATCGAAGAGGAAGAAGAGAGATGGTTGGAAGAGGAAGAAAGGTGCAAGAGCTATAGTTTCTATAACTCAAGCAGAGATGAAAAATGTTTAAAAAGTATTAAGAAAATATATGGACATGAAAAATGTGGACAGAAAATTGTGAACAAGTAAGAAAAATATATGCAAATGTAAAAAAATGTGGACATGGATGGATGTCTTACAAGAACCTAAAATCAAGGAGTATCAATTACGACGAAAACGGTTACTGATTTGCCGGAGTAGCAGTATGGATACAAGAAAAGATCGAAGAGGAAGAGGAGAGATGGATGAAGAGATAGTTGAAAGAGGAAGAAAGGAGTGAGAACCATAGTTTCTATGACTCAAACAGAGATGAAAGAGGAGATGGTGGGAAGAAGAGGAAAGAACTGAAAGAGGAAGATTTTTTTTGGAATGATAATTGTGATGGAGAGGAAGAAGACGGCATCTGCTAAAGACTCGTAGTGTTATTAAAAATATTCTATGGCCGGATCTGAGTTTCTTAATTTTGACGACGAGTTCGACGGCGAACACCGGAGTCAGATTGAGACTTATAGACCACCGGCGCTGAATCTACTAAGTCGGATGTACCTGCTCTTGGTGTTGAGACGCTTGGTCTTCAGTTTCCTCATGGTTCGCGGCGGGGTTCGAGTGAGAGTGTTACGACTGCGGTGAATTGGATTTCGATATTAAATTGCTTTTAAATTTTATGTTCTTATGTTTGTGGAACTTAATATAACCATAATCAAAAGGCATAAAATTATATAGAATTTATAAAAATATTTTAGTTATTGTAATATTGATATATGTATGTAACTTCGTATAGATCATCATTTTGTTTTCTAATATCATTAAAAAAATCCAAAAATTAATTTTATACACATTATTAAAAGTTAGCATAAAAGATACAGATCAAAACAAAATTATTTAGAACTAGATGTGAATACACAAATAAGAGTTATCGGAGAAGAAAATTAATGGTTAATGTGCTGAGTAACTGAAAGAACAAAAGCACCTCGACAGAGAATCAATACACAGAAAATCCGACTGAAGAAAATGACTCAGATGGAAGCGCCGCTAGCGTAAGCTCTGGACTGATCCATCTTCCCTGTAAACGAAATTAACCACCTAGTTAATGCTATGTTTCAGATCTGTGTAGGTTGTGGGTCATGGTGATCAGAAAATAAAAATAATTCAGACCAATGAAATAGAGAGTGAGAGAGAATAAGAAGTTCAATAAAGATAATCTATGATTAGGTGTTTTAGAGCTTCAATACGGTTGATGAATCCGGTATTCAATTGAGATTATAAAAAGTTAGAGATAAGAAAAAAATAGATACCAGAAATAAAATGGAAGAAAAACGAGCGTGTTTGATATTAGGACACTTTGTGGACTTTTTTTACATGATAAAACACTTTGTGCTGGAGGGACATTTTCTCCTTATCCACAATTCTTTTGTGACTGACTTTTCCTTTGATGCTAGTTTCTTTTATAGTGAAGACTTAGTTTCCAACGTCAGCAATTTATTTATTTTATTCTTAAAATTTTCTATGTCTTTTTTTTTTGCAAAGTTCTTATGTTTTAATTTTTTTTCTCAAATTTTAAGACATTTGAAGAAAAATAGTTATTACGATTAATTGTAATTTATTTTTCTCTATATTTTAACATCTATTTTTGTATATATATTTTAAATATATAAAAAGTATATGGACATTAAAAATATGGATAGGAAATAGTGGACAAGTAAAAAAAATATGTGAATAAAAAAATTGTGGACATGGATGGATGCATGTCTTACAAGAACCCAAAATCAAGGAGTATCAATTATGGCGAAAAACAGTTAACTGATTCGCCGAAATAGCAGTATGAACACAAGAAAAGATCGGAAGAGGAAGAAAGGAGCAAGAGCTGTAGTTTCTATAACTCAAGCAGAGATGAAAATTGTTTAAAAAGTATTAAGAAAATATATGGACATGAAAAATGTGGACAGAAAATTGTGAACAAGTAAGAAAAATATATGTGAATGTAAAAAAATGTGGACATGGATGGAAGTCTTACAAGAACCCAAAATCAAGGAGTATCAACTACGACGAAAACGGTTACTGATTTGCCGGAGTAGCAGTATGGACACAAGAAAAGATCGAAGAGGAAGAGGAGAGATGGATGAGGAGATAGTTGAAAGAGGAAGAAAGGAGTGAGAACCGTAGTTTCTATGACTCAAACAGAGATGAAAGAAAAGATGGTGGGAAGAAGAGGAAAGAACTGAAAGAGGAAGATTTTTTTTTGGAATGATAATTGTGATGGAGAGGAAGAAGACGACATCTGCTAAAGAGTCGTAGTGTTATTAAAAAATTCTATGGCCGGATCTGAGTTTCTTAATTTTGACGACGAGTTCGACGGCGAACACCGGAGTCAGATTGAGACTTATAGACCACCGGCGCTGAATCTACTAAGTCGGATGTACCTGCTCTTGGTGTTGAGACGCTTGGTCTTCAGTTTCCTCATGGTTCGCGGCGGGGTTCGAGTGAGAGTGTTACGACTGCGGTGAATTGGATTTCGATATTAAATTGCTTTTAAATTTTATGTTCTTATATTTGTGGAACTTAATATAACCATAATCAAAAGGCATAAAATTATATAGAATTTATAAAAATATTTTAGCTATTGTAATATTGATATATGTATGTAACTTCGTATAGATCATCATTTTGTTTTCTAATATCATTAAAAAAACCCAAAAATTAATTTTATACACATTATTAAAAGTTAGCATAAAAGATACATATCAAAACAAAATTATTTAGAACTAGATGTGAATACACAAATAAGAGTTATCGGAGAAGAAAATTAATGGTTAATATGCTGAGTAACCGAAAGAACAAAAGCACCTCGACAGAGAATCAATACACAGAAAATCCGACTGAAGAAAATGACTGAGATGGAAGCGTCGCTAGCGTAAGCTCTGGACTGATCCATCTTCCCTGTAAACGAAATTAACC
Source organism: Hirschfeldia incana (assembly GCA_026261945.1). Taxonomy (NCBI): domain Eukaryota; kingdom Viridiplantae; phylum Streptophyta; class Magnoliopsida; order Brassicales; family Brassicaceae; genus Hirschfeldia; species Hirschfeldia incana. The sequence continues at coordinate 9,377,237 of JABCMI010000003.1, read as the reverse complement.
ACCTAGTTATTGCTATGTTTCAGATCTGTGTAGGTTGTGGGTCATGGTGATCTGAAAATAAAAATAATTCAGACCAATGAAATAGAGAGTGAGAGAGAATAAGAAGTTCAATAAAGAGAATCTATGATTAGGTGTTTTAGAGCTTCAATACGGTTGATGAATCCAGTATTCAATTGAGATTATAAAAAGTTAGAGATAAGAAAAAAATAGATACCAGAAATAAAATGGAAGAAAAACGAGTGTGTTTGATATTAGGACACTTTGTGGACTTTTTTTACATGATAAAACACTTTGTGCTGGAGGGACATTTTCTCCTTATCCACAATTCTTTTGTGACTGACTTTTCCTTTGAGGCTAGTTTCTTTTATAGTGAAGACTTAGTTTCCAACGTCAGCAATTTATTTATTTTATTCTTAAAGTTTTCTATGTCTTTTTTTTGCAAAGTTGTTATGTTTTTATTTGTTTTTTCTCAAATTTTAAGATATTTGAAGAAAATATAGTTATTACGATTAATTGTAATTTATTTTTCTCTATATTTTAACATCTATTTTCGTATATATATTTTACATATTTAAAAAATATATGGACATGAAAAATATGGATAGGAAATAGTGGACAAGTAAGAAAAATATGTGAATAAAAAAATTGTGGGCATGGATGGATGCATGTCTTACAAGAACCCAAAATCAAGGAGTATCAATTATGGCGAAAAACAGTTAACTGATTCGCCGGAGTAGCAGTATGAAGACAAGGAAAGATAGAAGAGGAAGAGGAGAGATGGTTGGAAGAGGAAGAAAGGAGCAAGAGCTGTAGTTTCTATAACTCAAGCAGAGATGAAAAATGTTTAAAAAGTATTAAGAAAATATATGGACATGAAAAATGTGGACAGAAAATTGTGAATAAGTAAGAAAAATATATGTGAATGTAAAAAAATGTGGACATGGATGGATGTCTTACAAGAACCCAAAATCAAGAAGTATCAATTACGACGAAAACGGTAACTGATTTGCCGGAGTAGCAGTATGGACACAAGAAAAGATCGAAGAGGAAGAGGAGAGATGGATGAGGAGGTAGTTGAAAGAGGAAGAAAGAAGTGAGAACCGTAGTTTCTATGACTCAAACAGAGATGAAAGAGGAGATGGTGGGAAGAAGAGGAAAGAACTGAAAGAGGAAGATTTTTTTTTTGGAAGGATAATTGTGATGGAGAGGAAGAAGACGGCATCTGCTAAAGACTCGTAGTGTTATTAAAAAAATTCTATGGCCGGATCTGAGTTTCTTAATTTTGACGACGAGTTCGACGGCGAACACCGGAGTCAGATTGAGACTTATAGACCACCGGCGCTGAATCTACTAAGTCGGATGTACCTGCTCTTGGTGTTGAGACGCTTGGTCTTCAGTTTCCTCATGGTTCGCGGCAGGGTTCGAGTGAGAGTGTTGCGACTGCGGTGAATTGGATTTCGAGATGGAGAAGATGACGCGGAGAGGATGAGGCGGAGACTAAGAATGGTGAGAAATTAGGGCTTGGAGATCGGGGAAAAAAGATCTACTTTCGAAAGTGGGTTTATCTTTCTATTTTTCTTTTTCTTTTAATTCTTGGCCAACAAGACACGTGAATATTTTGGTTAACGCAGTATAGTTAAAGGCAAGTGTGGTTAGGTTAGGATTGAGGGTATATGTGATATTTTAACAAGATAAAGTGTGTCACACGGGTGAAATGTCTTAATGTGTAATCTGAAAGACAAAATGTGTCTCAGAGAATAAAAAATCAAGAAAAAATTAAAGATGGCATAAAGTTAGACGAAGAAGGAGATCCGAAATGAGAGAGATATTCCACTTGAATGATCCACACGCCTACCACCTATACAACGGTTCAAAGTGTCACAGTGGTACGAAGAGACTACGAGTATAGATGTAGGGACAAAAATGGAAGATAACAATTTAGTTTAGTTGGGCAAGTAACTGGGTAAGTAGCAAATTAAGCTTTATTTATAGATACATCACCAATTTTCCCTAAAATTTAAAGGAACATAAACATTTTTAGATTAATTTTAATATTTCTTTTTTGATAATTTAGAAGTCAGGCCATTTATGTTTCTTTGAAGTTTGGGGGGGCCAATCAACCTTTTTGTTCCCAGAACCGGCCGTACACTTAAGCTATGAAAACCGAAACAGCTTGGGAACAAAGTATAGAAATGATTTTAGGTGTCGTGAATGATACTTTCATTGGCGTTTGTACGGCGAAAGAAATGTACTTTTTCGATTTGGAGATATATTGACTCTGAAATTCTAGATGGGAAGCGTAACGAGAGGAGATCTATGACTTTGGGAAATAATATACTCATGTTTTCTGAGATTGAAACACTCCACACGAACATATTGAAAACAGTGGTGATAGGAAGGTTGCATAATTAAAACAATCGTGACCGTAAAATTTAACTTCTATTCTCCAATTAAAAAAAAAGATGATGGACACAAAATCTCGGTTTGCTAATTTTTTTGCCGTCTAAAATCTAGGGTTGCTATTTTATATAGATTTTTATTATAAACAAGAAAAAAAGACGGCTGACATCTCTCATACAACTCCAAGGGGGAAACAAAACCCAAATTAAAGAGTTTTGCCCGGAAAAGTAGAACATGCCGAAGAACAAAACACCCTCCCTCGCCATTTGGTTACTATTCCTCTGTTTACTTTGGTTTATTTCATTTCTTGGTTTGGAAGCAGCGACCGGAAAACTAACTTCGATATCGGGACTATACGTGTTTGGAGATTCGTTGGTTGATACCGGAAACAATAATTACTTACCAATATCCATAGCCAAAGCTAACTATCCACGTAACGGGGTCGATTTTCCTAAAAAGAAAGCCACCGGAAGATTCTCTAACGGAAAAAATGCCGCCGATGTTATCGGTGAGTGTCAAATTATTATTTTTATGTGGATATGAAATGAAATTAATAATGTTTGACATATTTATGTCAGGCCACATTTTGTTCGAAATAGATACCTGAACGTGCTGGCAAAAAAATACATATACACTAAAAATACTAGTCATAAAAATCAGAAAATAATATTCGTAAAACAATATTACTTAAAACAATAATCCTAAATCATAATCTATATATAGTGAACCATAAATCTCAAAAACCCATAAATTCTTTCAAAAATATTTCCTCAATTCTAAATTTAAATATATTATGCTTTGTATAATTAATAATTTGTATATTTATAAAATATTTAAAATTTTCTGCTGCTTTATTTTTATTTATTTATAACATCTTTAATTAATGATATAGTTAGGTAACGTGATATATATTTGTCTATATGGTTCTAAAGATCATATCAGTGGTGAATGTGGTAAATAGGTTATAACCAAACGATTATTATTTGAAGTAAACAGCTTAAATCGTAAATGGAGAGGTTAAATAATAGACGCAAAGAAAAGGTGTCACATGTAACTTGTGGTTTTGGCGGAAAAGCTGGATTTTATGGTTTTGTCGAGAAAATTTTATTTTGGGATTTTAGCGTAAAAATTTGATTTGTAGTTTGGCAGGAAAACTTAATTTGTGGTTTTGGCAAGAAAATTTGATTTGTGGTTTTGGCGAAAAAATGCAGTTTTGGCGAGAAAAAAAGATTTTACGATTTTAGCGGCAAAACACGATTTAATGGTTTTGATGAAAAAAATTAAGATTAAATTTGGCTTATTAAAAAACCAATGTATAATATAAAAATATTAATGTTATGAAAAATATATTTAATATCAAACCAAAATATATTATGAGAAACCAAAATATATTTAATAAAAGACCAAATATAATCTGAAATTTTGCTTATTATGAGGAATTGGGTGTTAATAAAAATATATATGAGAATTATGCTAGATTTAGTTTATTAAAATCTAATTATATATAAGAGAAAATAAGTAAAGCTTGGTGTAGTTAAATTGGTTTAGAAATTTTGTTCGGTTATTTTTTTGTTTATATATATATTTGATTCATTTTTTATAAACTTTTATTGGTTTGGTTATGGATACATCATCAATACTATTAAAACCGGAGCAATTTTTATCTACTTACAAGTAGTCTAGGTTGTTCCATGTCATTTATTTTTGTATTTCCTTATATTTAGCTTCCCTATTATTTCTAATTACATTTAACTTAATATTATTAAATAGAAATCATACCTAAAATTAAGGAGCTAACTAACTAATCTACTATTTTCTTAAACTAATGAATTTAAATAATATTAATACGAAAGTTTAATAATAAATTAATTATATTTTAGCTATTAATGTAATAAATAATGATATATGTCTATTAATTTGTATATATACAGCTATATATTAATCCAAATGAAAAAAAAAACAATTTCTTCAAAACCCTAAATATATAAAAAAAATATAATTCTTATAGTTAGAGTATTAAAATTAGATATACATATATATAAATATATGATAAAAATAGTAATAGTTCGATACTATTAATATTTAGTATACGATGAAACATATTGCTATTGATATTTTTATGAACATATTTTTATGGGTTATTCAAACACATATAATATATTTATCAAATATTAACTAATTCAACAAATATATTAACACAACTATATCATAAAACACTACGTTAAAACATAAATTGATGCAAAATAGTATGAATAAATAGTTTAATTAGTTGTAAAATATAATTATATATATATATATATATATATATATATATATATATATATATATATATATATATATATATATATATATATTATAAAAATATAAATAAAAATTATAATTAATAAATATTTACATTTCTAATGCAATTAATGAAATTAACTTTAAAATTTAAAACAAGTCATAAACAAAACATCAAAAAATATAATAACATGTGAATAACAAAAGTAAGCTTACTAAATAAATTAAAATTATATTTACAAACATAAATCATTAAATTATAATAGACATATATAAATTTTTGATCCTTAAATATTGTATATTTCATTTTTAGTATGCATCATCTCAAATATTGATTCATTACACTTACAATAAGATGAAAATTTAGTTAGACAAAAGAATTGTATTAAAATTGGAACACCGCTTTCATTATATATCCACTTCATATAAACATTCATGAATATATATAAGAATACTTTAACTATAATAATTTAATTCAAGCCGAATTGCATATTGGATCACTTATCAGTTCAACCGATAGCCAGGATCTCGGGTACTAGCTGTAATTAAGAGTTTTATAGGAAAAATCATATTTTATCAAAAACTAAACTGAATTACATATGATACCACATAATTTGCTGATTTAGCAGCGGGTCGGGACGGATTTTAAAATACTCAATATAATGTTTCATTTTAGCAAATGTAGATACAATAAATACAAATTAATATCAAATAAATTTGGAATGTTTCGAAAAATTATCCCGCGGTTTGAAACCGCAGGTCAAAATCTAGTTATCCATTACAATCCAAACCATTTTAACCTAATTCATTAAGTCCATTATCATATTTTATCCATTAATCTATTTGTACCCAAATTTTCTATCCATTAAGATTCATGGATTGGATTGGTTTGGATTGATCTATTAAATTTTATCTATTTTGACACCATTACATGTAAGCCTCCTAATAATTAGTTGTTTTTATATTGCATTTCAAAGATATTTGTCGATTTGAACCGTTATTCTGAGACCGAAAGATTTTTGTACATATATCTCTATAATATTATTTGATAAGTCAGTTTCCTATGTGTCGCGTTCACGTAAACTCTCACGATATTTGATTACATTGATACCCTTAATGAAAAAAATAATTTAAATAAGATTATTGATTTTAACTTAAATTCCTTTTTAATATTTTTCAAAAACATATCTATTAAAAAGGAAGTAATTTTAAAGTTTAGAAAACGAATTTAAAAGCAAAAATATATGTATAAATAATATAATTTCATTAAAAGGAAAGTTCACAAAATAGTAATATTATATTTAAAAATATTTCAAAATAACATAATAAATACATTTTTATAGGAACAATATATATATATTCAAAGTAACAGAAATATTTTTATATATCTATCTATTTTTAGATAGATATATGTTTTATTGACTAAAATAGTTTAAAATTAGTCTTATTGAAAAGTTATTTATATTTCTTATATTTAGTTAACTATAATATTTTTCAAACACAGCAAAAATATCTATAAATTATAATTTACTTCTATGATATGATTTCTCAAATACAAACACAATTTTTACTGCTTATTTTTAGGAGATATTAAGAAGAAAAAAATATTATATTTTACATTATCAAAATTATATATTTTCTCAATATGAAATTGCTTTTAAATTTTATGTTCTTATATTTGTGAAACTTAATATAACCATAATCAAAAGGCATAAAATTATATAGAATTTATAAAAATATTTTAGTTATTGTAATATTGATATACGTATGTAACTTCGTATAGATCATCATTTTGTTTTCTAATATCATTAAAAAAAACCCAAAATTAATTTTATACACATTATTAAAATACATGCACATTTAAACGATAAATAAAATTAATTTGACTTGGTTTAATTATAATAAAACTAATTAAACTTCAGTTTCGAATTTGAAAGAATATATGTAACTTAATATACTCACAACATGAGTGATTTGACAAATACAACTTATATCTAAAATCACAAATTTAACTATAATAAGAAAATATAATTTTATAATAACAATAATTTATTTTATAACTATAAATTATAAAATTACTCAAAACACATTAACAAATGAAAATAAAATATTAACCATCTGTGATAATTTACATATCTAAGAAAAAACCAACCTAAATGCAAATAATAAAATTAATCAAATTTTATTATAATTAAAATTAAAAATATTATAGTTAAATTCAGAGAAATAAATGCAATTCAATATATTCAAATGATAATTAAATCGACTGTAAAAACAACAAACCCGAATAGATATAACATATTTAAAATCATATGTCCAATTAAATTAATATAATATTATTAATATAAATTATGCATAAAATTATATATTAATTTAAAATTAGAAGTAAATAGCAATAAATTATTATAATATATATTTATTTTATCAATATTTATATCCGTGCATGAGCACGAGAAAATCACCTAGTTCACTAGTAAATAGTAATCATAAATGAATAGTTGAAAATAGATGGAAAGAAAAATTTCTCCTATAAATCATAAGAGGAACTTTCCAAATTTAGTAAACCGTAACCGCTAAATAGAATCTAAAAACTCTAGCCGTAAATAAAATTTTAAATGTCATAGGAATGAAATTTAGAATGTCCTATGACATTCCAAATTTCATTTACAAAACTATGATTTTGACTTTTGAGGTATTCATCTTAACTCTGTTTATTTTTCGGGTTAATTAATTATTAGCTGAGAAATTTGGTTTGCCGTTACCGCCGCCGTATCGCTCACTGAAAGGCCCATTAAAAAACAAAAAGAGAGAATCTGCGGCATTGACTGGTGTGAATTTTGCTTCAGGCGGAGCCGGAATCTTCAACAGTTCGGACAAAAAACTTGTTAGTCAAATATATATATATCCTTCCAAGATATATTCATATTATTTTTAAAATTCTGGATGAGAATGAAAAAGATATTGATTCTATGGTTGGCACTGTTGTAGGGACAATCTATTCCTTTGGCACACCAAGTGGACGATTGGCTATCTATTCATGGCGAAGTGACAGGCCAGCTTAGACCAGCTGAAGCACAGGTCCATCTATCCAAGTCTCTATACATCGTAGTCATCGGCAGCAACGATCTTTTTGACTATTATGGATCGTTCAAAACGAGAGAAAAGAACGATCCTCAACAATATACACAATCAATGGCTGATAAACTCAAAGAGATATTGAAGGTAAACACAAACGTTTGAATATCTAAATACTAATGATTACATATATGAACTCCTAAAAATTTTGATTTGTTTTACTAATTGAAAAATACAATATTAATAGAGAATTCACAATACTGGAGCACGTAGATTCCTAGTAGTAGGAGTTGCACAGATTGGTTGCATACCGGGGAATAGAGACACGGACTCAGACCTCCACGAATGCGACGAAGAGGCAAACAGGTCGTGCTCTTTGTACAACGACGCTCTAGCAAAGATGTTGCAACAACTCAAACAAGAATTGCAAAACTCAATGAGTTACTCTTACTTTAACATCTACAAGTCCTTGCAGGACATTAACTCCAATCCTGCCCGTTATGGTACGTAAATAATATATTATATTTTGTTATCACCACTAGTGAAAACTAGGACGGATTCATACAGCAATCTTGAGCCTTAAACCGAATCAAGCTCTTCATATTGCATGTCACGAGATTATATAAGAAACCAAAACCGTGTCCTTTTCTCTTTCTGATTTTAGGTTTTACTGACGTGACATCAGCGTGTTGTGGAAGTGGAAAATTAAACGCAGCTAGTCACTGTCAACCGATTTCTAAGTGCTGTCCAGACAGAACCAAATATCTCTTCTGGGATCGCTTCGGTCATCCTACAGAAGCTGCATCTCGAACCATTGTGGACTTTATGTTATCTAGTGATTCACAATACTCATCTCCTCTAACTCTCACTCAACTGGCATCTTCATGATGTCAATATGGGGCTTCGTTTCCCAAAGATTAGATCATCATATAGAAAATGGACTCTGGAGACTTTATTACAAATCAAAGTATATACACGCACTAAATTTGTTAGAAATGAAATTGCCAAAACGGTACAAATATACAGCATGATTGTCGATTTGGTATAAAACTTTTCTTGTCCACTTTCTCTCTTTTACCATTTCCAATTATAAAAGTTAATGAAATACATAGTTTTATAAATCATAAAAATTGTAAAAAGTATAAACAATTGATAAAACACACATATACACAAATTGGTATTTTTTATGGTTAAAAAACTTGATAAATTAAATTTTAAAATTATGTTCTATTAAAAGTAGAATTCATCTTCTATGAAAAATGAGTTAGTAGAAAGTAAATTTTATATTAAACAAGTTCGTCTACTTTTTTTAGAACTAACAATCTAGTTTTACTTAAAATTTTAAATATAGGGAATGTGAATTCTACTAATTCTAAAGATAGCTACTTTTCTGTCGAATGCATCTTCTATTTTTATTTTGTACTCTTCAACTTCCAGAATGTGAAATCTAGACACTACTCTAACGGCTACATGAGGTAGAATCTGCTTATGTGATTTTATCTTCGTTCTACGCAGTAAAGAAAGTGTTTTCTATAGATAAAAAAAACATATTTTTTTGCAAAATTTTAGAAAATTTAGTTAAGAAAATATTCTAAAAATATTCTAAAAACATTTGAAAGATTCTAACTTACTAAATTTTATTTGGTTACTAGTGTTATTTCAATTTTACCAAAGGGATAATCATGTTGATTGTTTGTTATGTTTTGGCAATTTTCCCTAAATTTTATTTGGTTACTAGTGTTCTCTACTTCTCTCAATTTTTTACTTGCCTAGTTTTGTTATTAATGTTTCTAGTTGCTCAATGGTTCAAAATATGTTTATACCTTAAGAAAATGTAACGTTAGGTTTTTCAGCCTCAACAATTGGGTTGTCACTAAGCCTCAACAAAAGATAAGGAGAGGCATAGTGATCCAACTCCTTTTTTTATACAAAAAAAAAAGAACTGAGCCAACTTCTTCGTTGCTTTGTTACATTCAATACTCCAGAATACCAACTTGATATCAAAGGAATCGTTCGTTGGACAAGTCAAGAAACTGTCGGACTCGGCTGGATTGTGATATAGGACGCACATCAGTACTGTTAAAGCCATGCTATAAGTGTTTTATCTTTCGGGTTGGACTTAATGTTTAGGAATCACAACAAAAGCCTTTCAAGTTTCAATATTCAATAATGGAGCAGTACAGTGCACGTTGTTTTAAATGGAAAATTCCTTAAATGGAAATTTCATTTGATAATAAAATACACGAATAATTTTAATCCTTGTTTAATACATGAATTAATTTTCATTGTCTATTTAATATATTAATTTTTGAGACTCGTACATTTTACACATCGTTTTAGATGATAGAAACTATATTTGACAAAAATGATGACAACATTAGTGTAAACCTTGAAACATTATCACTACTATCAAAGCGAAAAATAAGAATTAGAAATGCATAACACTAAACTAATTCCAAAATCAGAAATTACATATTTTTTTCGTTTTTTTCACGCGATATGGAAATCAACTCCACTCCGAAGCAATAAAAAGAGAAATAAAACCGAAGAAGAAAAGGAACAAAGTCTAGAGAATAAAAGAGATTGAAACAGATTAGGGTACCAAACTCGAATTGAAACTAACGCCAATTAGTTTCAATTGGCTGACAGTGAGCGTGCTTTTCACATTTTAACCACATGTTTAATTAAAATTAATGGCATCTTCTATCAAACATAATCGAATCGTCTAGATCAAAATGTGCAAATTTCAAAAAAATTGTATTTAATGGAAAACCAAAATTAGTTTGTGTAATAAACGAAGATCCAAAATAGTTCGTGTAACAAATGAAAATTAGTTTGTGTATTTTAAAAGAATTTTCTTTTCATAATTTAGATTTGTGTTTAATGAGACATTAACACCATTGTTACTTACGTTAAATATATTTAACGTCGTCTAAAACGATGTATAAAATCTGAAAATTTCAAAAGTTCGTTTATTTGATAAACAACACAAACTAGTTCGTGTATTAAACGGGAATCCAAATAAGTTCGTGTATTTTATTAGCAAATGAAAATTAGTCTGTGTACTTTTAAGGAATTTTCCATGTTTTAAACGATGAAAGTAATGTTGTTTTTTATGATCCTGGTATCCGGAGCTTCGAGAGGATCCGACTAGCGCTAATAACTGTCACGCCTCCAATCCTGAGAAGGATTGTCGGGACGGACCATGGTTCGAGGAAACGTACCGCCGGTCAGTAAGACCAAAGGCAAGCGTTCCATGGTCCAAATAAAGGGTTAAGTATGATAAAACTTAACCAAATAAGAGTGAGAATAAAAGAAGTCAGCTAGGACGAGTAAAACAGTAGCTGGTCAAAGCTACCGAGAGGAATAACTGAGCTGATCGAAGCTAGGTTAGTTCACTCCAGCTCGGCCAGTACTAAGTCAGCTCCACTAGCTGGACTACTAGCTCACTCAGCTGGGTCAGCTGGGAGCCAGCTCATCTCAGCTGGAAGGACTGTTCGGGTTCCGGGACAATGGTCCGGATCCGGGCCGGTCCTGGTCCGGGTGGTCCGGCCATGTGGTCCATGGACCAGTGGGCTCTTGGGCAAGTCCGTGGGCATTGTCTAAGGGACCTGAGGAATGGTTTAGGCTTCAGCCTGACCCAAGAAATGGGTCTGGGCTGGTGGCGGGCTGATTGGCCTGGTTACATGGTCCATAAGGCTGTGGGCTCTTGTGGGCGGGTCATGGGCTGAGGTATGAAGCCTGGGCTTGGCCTGGACGAGGCCTGGATGTATCTGGACGTGTCCAGAGGTGTCTAGAACCTTCCATGGGCGAACAGGTACAATCTGGACCGTTGGTTACAATCGATGGTCAAGATTTGTTCTAAAGGGCTGCATGGAAGGGATGTGTCTCTTTACACATAACCCCTCGTTTCCTATAAATAGGGAAAATACATAGAGAAAAACGTAGAGAAAGAGAGAGAGAGAAAGAGAGAGTTTCCGGCCAATAAAAGGCAGTTTTCGTGGTGGTTTAGTTTTCCGGCGACTCTGATCGTTTGAGAATCAACCTCTGCTCGAAATGGAAGATCAGAACAAGGGGAAGAACCCTGAGAACCCAGACGTGGTTCAGAAGGTATGGAAAGGGCCGTGGTCCCTTCAGTTCCTCCGGTGAGCCCTTGTGGCCGAACCGCGGTTCTGTTTGGTTCACTAGTCCCATCCGTTTCTCCCTGGCTGTTTCTAGTCTATCTTTTCCTCTTCTTTCTGGTCGTACACGAAGGGTTGTGTCTGTTGGGTCCAAGGGTTGCATCTCTTGACTTGAACGGTCACACCCTAACCACAAACTTGACCATGGTCGGTTATGTGGGACAGTGCGGATCGTACCATTGAATGGGCGGTTGGTCTGAACGTGTGGGAATGACCCAAAGGGTACGAGTTGCCGAGAGTCATCAGTTGCCAAGGGTAATGAGTGTCCTTAGAGTACAAATAACCAGAAGGTACGAGATACCAGAGTTATAAGTACCAAAAGGTACCATAGACCAAAGGGTGCCATGACTAAGGGGCGCGAGTTCCAAGGGGTGCATATTCCAAACGGTACCAATGGATACAGGCTGTGACCGGTCCATATGGGTCAGACCAAGGTCCAGGTCAAGGACGTATGCACAGTTGTCTAACCGGAGTATGAGTCGCAAGGTCGGCCGGTTGTGAATCAATCCGGGCTGGGCTTGGGCCTTACTCAATTGGTATGGATCCAGGGCCAGTACTGGATCAGGTAAGGGCGTCCGTTGGGCCATTGAGCCGGACTCCAAGTACACCGGTCGCACCTAGATTCTGTCCGGATAGTCGGACTGGTCTTTGGACGATACGGACTGGTCGTGTTCTGATATTTTGTCTGGGCTGTCTATCTATTCTAAGTCGTGGGGTGGTTGGATGAAAGACTTAGAATATGATAGGCAGTTCCAAATCATTTATTCTTATATTGTCTGAGGTTTATGATTGTCTTAAGATCCAAGCCAAGCATTGTAGGATCAATCCGTTTCACTTCGGTTATGATTAATGCTGGCTGGTTCTGTTTCAGGAAATGAGGCTTGTGGTGGTCAAGCCAAGGAACCGTGAAGGCTCTATCAGTGAGAAGCTGTGCAGTGTGTGGTTAAACAATGCTAGGGAAGAACTAGTCATTGTTTATGAGACTGTTAACAAACTATGTATTGGATCACATGTTTAAGTTACACAAAGTAGAACTACATTTATATTTCCGCTGTGCAAATCCGATTATTTTGTTTATGAGCCTCATATCTGAATATGACTTAGTAAATAATAGATATAAATGAATCAAACAAGCAAAAATTATCCAAAGTAAGTCTGCGGATCCAGTTGGGCCGAGAGGCCAGGATCGGGGCTTACAAGTTGGTATCAGAGCCAGGTTGATTCTAGCATAGTTTGGGTTATGGTAGTCCACACACACGCGCAGCAGCTGATAAGGTCTCACGGTGAGGGTATTGATTGCTTAGCCTAGGGATTTCTGTCTGTTTTCAAATTGTTTAGTCATTGTACTAATGTTTTCTGAATCCTTAGGTTGGAAGAAGCAAATCAGGAAGGTCCCGTGAGAGTAAGGCAGCGGCAGGACAGACTGGCCAATTGGTGGCTGACGATGCTAACCTGACTGGGTTACCAACCGATCCGGTTGTGACTAACACCGGTCAAGGAGAAATCAATGATCCGGCCAACCTTACTCCAGGGAGAGTTGATGGTACAATAAGGGAGGGTGACGAGCAGCATGAAGAGGAAGTTCAATCCTCTAATGCCGAGCGTCATGCCGACCAACGTACCGGTGCGGTAGATGGTAAAGGAAACCATACCGCAGAACCATCCATGAAGGATGTGTTGGAAGCCATGAAGGCTGTGGGAAACCAAATGGTAGCCATGACGCAGATGGTCACCCCACTGGTGAACTCATCTGTAGGGCAGGCTTTACCTATGGCAACGCCCATAGCTAATGGTACAGTCCATGAAACGGATGAGGTGATTGAAATCGACCCACCCGTAAGGACTGCGAAAAAGGTGGACTATCTAAGCTTGTTGCAACACATCACCCGTCTGGGTACGCAACACTTCTCAGGTAGCACCGATCCCATAGAGACAGACGAGTGGAGAAGTAGGCTAGTTCGAAACTTCAAATCTACTCGTTGCCCATAGGATTATCAGAGAGACATTGCGGTCCACTTCCTGGAAGGGGATGCGCATAATTGGTGGTTGGCTGTTGATAAGCGCACCAATGGAAGTCTCCAAAGTTTTGCGGAATTCGAAGTAGAATTCAACCGCAAATACTTTCCTGCAGAGGCATGGGACCGTCTGGAAGCAAAGTTTCTAGATTTGGTCCAAGGCCGCAGGACCGTACGGGAGTACGAAGAGGAGTTCAACAGACTCAGGCGCTTTGTTGGAAGGGAGCTTGAGAACGAGGCAGTACAGGTTCGTAGGTTCATACGAGGCTTGAGGCCCGAACTGAAAACCCATTGATCGATCCGCACCTTCAGCTCTGTTTCTGAGCTGGTTGAACGAATGGCTCTTTTAGAGTCTAACTTGGCTGAGGAAGCTAAGCTTAAGTCTAAGTCACAGTCTGCCCAAACCGGCAAGACTAATGACAAAAAGAGAAAATGGGACCAGGTCGACGGAGGCATGACCTCTAGTGGACGACCTGTGTGCTCAAAGTGTGGCAAGAACCATCCTGGTGAATGCTGGAAGGCCATGGGAGCTTGTGTACGATGTGGCAGTATGGACCATTCGATCCAGAACTGCACTCGACCAGGTCGACCCACTGGTCAGTCTGGTGGAAGCGGCTCTCCTACTTGCTTCCAATGTGGCCAGAAGGGACATTACAAATCGGACTGTCCCAAGCTGCAAGGAGGTCAGGAGAAGGGTCGTGGAAACAATGGCAAGTCAACCCAGAACAGGCCAGCTACGAACCCTCGGGTGTACGAGCTGACCAGAGACGATGGAGCCTCAGGATCGTATGATTCGATTTCTGGTAATTTCTGAATTCAAGTCTTTTTACTTTCAAGTAGAAATGCTTGGTCTGGCACCTAGACAAGAATGTCTAGGGGATTCTGATGCGGGTCTCTGTTAGGGACCCTCATGATTGGTGGTGTTGAAACACCCGTACTTTTCGACACAGGGGCTACACATAGTTTTGTGAGCCCGAAACTGGTCGGAAAGGGTCTGTTCTGTCTGGACACTGGGGGTACCTCGGTGATAGTGAATGCAGCCGGAGGGCAAAGAATGCATTCACTTGGAAATATGTCAAATATCCCAGTGTCAATTCAGGGAAGAAATTTCCCTGTGAATCTGGTCTGTGTCCACCTAAAGAATCACGAAGTGATCCTAGGTATGGACTGGTTGGGAAAGTATCGGGCCACTCTCGATTGCCATAGGGGTCGTGTGCAATTGGAGAATGGACTTCATCCGATCCAGTACCAATGTCTGGGTCCGGCTCTAGAAAAAATAGTGGTATCAGCAGTCCGAGCAGTACGGATGCTGAAACAGGGTTGTCAGTCCTTTTTGGCCACAATCACCACTGCAGAGCCCAACCGTTCTTTCTGTCTGAATGACCCTGCAGAGGATTCGTTGGTGTCTGAGTTCCGAGACGTGTTCCAGGCGCTACAGGGAGTTCCCCCTGATACTGTTAGGCCGGAACCGTTTATGATTGAACTAGAACCAGGGACAGCTCCGCTGTCCAAGAGTCCGTACCGAATGGCTCCAGCCGAGATGGCTGAGCTAAAGAAGCAATTGGAAGAATTGCTTGACAAGGGGTTCATACGACCAAGTAGCTCCCCTTGGGGTGCACCAGTCCTCTTTGTGAAAAAGAAGGATGGTAGTGTTGGACCCGAATATGACCCTCAGGTGAGGTCACGATAAAATGTAAGCTGCCAAGTGGGCCGCGTAAAGCCCATCACATTAATACGAGCTGGAAGCTGAATTGAAGGCTGAACCTGGAAGTCGTCATAAAGGAGGTCACGTTATAACGGGAGCTGATACTTCGGAGACTCGGTCAAGAGGAACCTGGAGCAAGTACGTAACTGAAGCCGTGTATTTCGGAGATCGGTTAAGGAGTTATCGACGAAACCTGGACTATATAAAGACAGAGAAGATCTAGAATAGGGATCCATCTCCTAAGATATAACAACTATCAGATTAGATTAAATACATTACGCATTCTCCTTGTAATCATCATAAACACCTTTTGTAACACTCTTTGATCATCAATATAAACGTATTTATTCATCAAGCTTATTTACGGGATTCAGCCCACGATTCATTGTCTCTCAACCTAACCTAAAATCTAAGAAGTGAAACCTTGTCTCTCACAATTGGCGCCGTCTGTGGGGACAATTAATCGAATCCCTTTCTCCAAAGCTTAAAGATGAATCCACTCGATGGAACTAATCCATCTAACCCCGATCAATCGAACCTGAGCAATAGCTCACCGAATCGCACTGCTTCGGGGGCAAATAACTCGAGAGCTCCCGGTGGGACCAACTCTGGGTCCTCAGCCCTCAACAACACACCGCATCAATCCATTCCAAACCATACAGAAGCTCAGCTTTCTGAGATCCGACAGATGATGCTCCAGTTGGTAGACAAAGCTCAACAAACCGAGCGAACTGTGCAACAGCTAGCCGAACGGCAGCAACAATTCGAAGAGATAACTAGATCTCAGTCCGCAATAACCCAACCGTCCGTCCATCAGGGAAGAGGGATCACGTTCCATGAACGAATAGCTGACCCCTCCTTCCCTCGAGAGCGTCTGAATTTCTCCCTTGATAGTTCAGGAGCAGACGGTCAGGAACCTGCTTTCCAAACGCCTCGCGCTAGGACAGCTCCTGCGTTTGTCCCACCAGTCATCAGCACCATGGGGAGCAACGTAGCGACGACGAGCTCCGCGCCCGATCGAAACACCGCTGGGGGCACTCGATTGCCTCCACCACTACCTCCTTCGGGATCTGGAGCAGGAACCAACATTCCGTCCGGGGGCAGAACATCAGCTCCGGTGTTCCAAACTAGGGTTTCAACCCCAAACGCCGACAGATTTCAAAGAACGGATGCTGATCCTGCAGCTCTTCACACTAATCTTGCTCGGAACCTGAGGACGAACGAACGATCCGTGTCGCCAGCTAACTGGGAAAATGATCAAGTCAGGTTCCGCCAGGAACCTGTGCGTCGAACACCCGAGAACGATCCAAATGTCCTTCCCTTCGAGGGACCTGACGCGATTCGCAGATACATGGAGCGAACCCACGCAGCTCTCCAGAAACTGGGAGCTCAGGTCCACAAAGCAACGAGCTCAGCTCCCGAAATCGAGAGCCTAATCGAAGAAACTCGTGGAACTCCATTTACCGATAGAATCGCTAACTCTTACATAAGAGATACTCGAAAAATCAAGATCCCTGAATACGATGGAAACACCGACCCAAAGGCTTACTTAAGAGCCTTCCAGCTAGCGATCGTAAAAGCTCACTTCACGAAGGAAGAATGCGATGCAGGATATTGCAGAACATTTGCTGAAAACCTGACTGGAACAGCTCTAGAATGGTTCTCCAGCCTAGAACCAAACTCTATAGACAGCTTCGATCAGCTAGCTAACGCCTTTATGAAACAATATTCAACCCACATCATGAAACAAGCCTCCGAAGCTGACCTCTGGAAGATCAGACAAGGACTGGGAGACTCATTGCGAGTCTACATCGAAAAATTCAGGGCAGTAAGAACCAAACTCTCGAACCCTAACGATCACGTAGCTATCGAAGCCCTCAGGAGAGGTCTCTGGTACAAATCAGGCCTCTTCTCGGAGCTGACGCTAAATCCTCCTCCGACTATCGACGACGTCCTCCACAGGGCCTCCAGATACATTACCTTGGAAGAGGAAACTGCGGCGTTAGATAAACTCCACAGAAAATCCCAGAATCACCCGAAAGGCGAAACCTCCGACGGGAAGGGACCTCATAAAAGAGGGAGCTCCCGAAATAACCAGACTCAGGGAGAGCACTCCTATGTAATCGAAGATGACAAGGAAGAAAAACCTGTCGCCGCAACAGGCAAAGCCCCCTGGTCCAAAGGCTACGACGAGAGCAAACATTGCTCTTATCATGATCGGAAAGGACATTCAACCGAAGAGTGTTGGGACCTCCAACGACAACTGGCTGCTAAGTTTGCAGCCGGAGAAATAAAAGATGTGGACCTCAAAAAACCACAGCCTTATCAAAAGAGAGGTCCCCGTGAAGACTCCCCGAAACGCGAAAGGTCACCTGAAAAGGAAACAGATTCGCCACCTCCCGCTCCCAAGAAGAGAGTCGAAATGATCCTTGGGAAATTCCCCCAAGGAAAAAGCCTTCAAATCGAAGCTCTCTTTAATAAAACACCTCCCCAATCGAGCCCCGACTCAAGGATCGATTACATCCTTGGAGGGTCCGATTCATGTCAAGACTCCGTTAACTCTATTAAAAGTCACGTACGGAAGGCTGTGTCCAATACTCAGTCTAAACCGACCAAACCCGAGTCTAACACTAAAATCTCTTTTTGGGAAAGTGAGACATCAAACCTTGACAGACCTCACGACGATGCCCTCGTCGTAACGTTAAATATAGCAGGGTACGAGGTACCTAAGCTCATGATCGACACCGGAAGCTCCGTCGATCTCATTTTCTATAACGCATTAAAGGGAATGGAAATAGATGATTACGAAATCGTCGACCAGAAATCCAACCTTGTGGGCTTCTCAGGAGAAACAGCTACCTCACTGGGAACCATCAAGCTCCCAGTCATAGCTGGCGGAGTCATGAAAATGACCAACTTCATAGTTGTCGACAAACCATCTCCCTTCCACGCAATCCTCGGAAGACCTTGGATCCATAAGATGAAAGCAGTAGCTTCAACTTATCACCAATGCGTGAAATTTCCAGCAACCGATGGGATAGTTACCATACATGGTAGCCAAAAGATTTCAAGGATCTGTTACCTGGGAGGGTTCGAGATCATAAAAGATTCCCCCCAATAGCAATTACAGGTCCAGGAGAGTCGTGAAATGCAACAGAATATCCGAGGTCCCCCCAAGAACCTCATCGAAAAAGTTAGCATCGACGACTCGAACCCTGAAAAACAAGTAAGCATCGGATCTGAGCTACCTCCCGAAACTAAAAAGGAACTCATCGAATTCCTAAAACAAAATGTCAAAACCTTCGCATGGGCCACCAGTGACATGAAGGGCATAAACCCCAACGTCACCACACATAAGCTCAATGTAGATCCCACCTTCAAGCCGATCAAACAGAAGCGTCGTAAGCTAGGCCTTGAAAAAGCCCAAGCCGTTAACGACGAGGTTGATCGACTAACAAAGGCCGGATCAATCCGAGAAGTTCAATACCCCGATTGGTTAGCCAACCCAGTGGTAGTAAAAAAGAAAAATGGGAAATGGAGAATCTGTGTAGACTTCACCGACCTAAACAAGGCCTGTCCCAAAGACAGCTTCCCGTTACCTCACATCGATCGATTAGTCGAAGCAACGGCCGGCCACCAGCTCCTGTCCTTTATGGATGCCTTCTCCGGATATAACCAGATTATGATGGAGCCTGAGGATCAAGAGAAAACCGCGTTCATAACCGAACGAGGAACCTATTGTTATAAGGTTATGCCATTTGGCCTGAAAAACGCGGGAGCTACCTATCAAAGGTTAGTAAATAAAATGTTTGCTGGACAACTTGGAAAAACCATGGAAGTCTACATCGACGACATGTTAGTCAAGTCTTCAATGGGAGAGGACCATATTTCCCATCTAAGGGAATGCTTCGACATCCTCAACAAATATGACATGAAGCTAAACCCAGCTAAGTGTACCTCCGGAGTATCCTCCGGCGAATTTCTAGGTTACCTCGTAACCGAAAGAGGCATCGAAGCCAACCCGAAACAAATAGCGACATTCCTAGAGATGCCGTCACCTAGAACGACCAGAGAGGTACAAAGATTGACTGGACGAATCGCAGCACTAAATAGATTCATCTCCAGGTCCACTGATAAGTGCCTCCCATTCTACAAACTCCTAAAAAATAATAAGAAGTTCCTATGGGACGAAAAATGTGAAGAAGCCTTCAAACAGCTGAAAGCATACCTCTCGGAACCTCCGATACTGTCAAAACCTGTAACTGGAGAACCACTGTACCTGTACCTGGCCGTATCGGCAGCCGCAGTTAGTGGGGTGCTAGTACGGGAAGAGCAAAACGAACAAAGGCCTGTCTATTACACTAGTAGAAGCTTAATAGATGCCGAAACGAGATACCCTACCATGGAAAAACTAGCCTTAGCAGTCGTAACAGCTGCTAGGAAGCTACGACCATATTTCCAATCACACTCAATCATCGTAATGACCTCACATCCAATACGAACGATTTTACATAGTCCTAGCCAGTCCGGACGACTAGCTAAATGGGCTATCAAACTCAGCGAATACGATATCGAATATAGACCTCGAGCAGCTGCAAAAGCTCAGGTCCTTGCCGATTTTGTTATCGAGCTCACGTCCGAACATTTAGACCAAGAGATGGAGGTCCCAAAATGGAGCCTATACGTGGACGGAGCCTCGTCAAAACAAGGCTCCGGCGTCGGTCTAAGACTAACCTCCTCAGCTGGGGAAACCATCGAACAATCCTATAGACTCGGATTTAACGCCTCCAACAACGAAGCTGAATATGAAGCATTAATCGCTGGCTTAAAATTAGCCCTTAGCCTCGGAATCCGAGAGCTGAGTGCCTACTGTGACTCTCAGCTAGTAGCTAGCCAGTTTCACGGAGAATACGAAACGAGAGATGAAAGGATGGGGGCATACCTCGAAGTAGTCTTAAGCCTGACAAAACAGTTCAATAAATTCGAGCTAATGAGAATCCCACGAGGAGAGAACTCTTCAGCAGACGCACTCGCTGCGTTAGCCTCCACGTCCGACCCTCTCGTAAAACGAATTATACCCGTGGAAGGAATCGAAAAACCGAGTATCGACATAGCTACAAAAGCTGAATTAGATAACATGTCAAAAGCAAAAGTCGAGGATAACAAACTTCCTACGGAAGCTACCCAAATCTTCACGACATTTTGGTTCCCTAAAACCAGAGCACGCAGCTTCAGAAAACACTCATTTAACAATACAACCAAAAACTTAGAGGACCACAACCAAAGTGAGGGCATTCACCGAAGTTCGGACTCTCCCAAGCCTAACTTAACGAATACCCCCGGGGGCACCACCGAAACCTCGGAACCACTCGTCCTCAAGGTACAAACAAGAAGCCGCGCAGCTCGCAAAAACACAACACAAACCACCGGGGACAACGAAGGAATTGGAGATATTCTTCGGAACTCAGACCCCTTGGAGCCTGTTCCAACGAATACCCCCGGGGGCACCACTACACCAGGTCCCGAACAGGAACCTCCCTCCTCTCTTCACAACAAAGTTGTAGGAAGAGAAGACTGGAGGATACCGATCATGGATTACATCCTCGAGGGAAAAATCCCACCCAATAAATGGGAGGCTCGAAAACTCAAAGCCCTAGCAGCAAGATATTGCATAATCGAGTCAGCCCTCCACAAACGAAGCGTCTCCGGACCTTACCTAAAGTGTGTTCATGGTCTGGTAGCTATGAAACTCATGA
The DNA here is from genome assembly GCA_026261945.1 of Hirschfeldia incana. Lineage (NCBI taxonomy): Eukaryota > Viridiplantae > Streptophyta > Magnoliopsida > Brassicales > Brassicaceae > Hirschfeldia > Hirschfeldia incana. The sequence continues at coordinate 9,355,825 of JABCMI010000003.1, read as the reverse complement.
AGGAAATGCACGACGGTTCCTGCGGTAATCATTCCGGGGGCAGAGCTCTAGCTATCCGAATTAAAAGGCAAGGTTACTTCTGGCCTACTATTATCGCGGACTGCGAGGTCTACTCCTCATCATGCGACAAATGCCAAAGGCATGCACCGATCATACACCAACCAGCGGAGAAGCTATCTAACATATCAGCTCCCTACCCGTTCATGAGGTGGTCTATGGATATCGTAGGGCCATTAGTACCATCAGGCAAAGGAAAGAAATTACTGAACCTCCTGGTCCTAACCGACTATTTCACGAAATGGATCGAAGCTGAAGCTTTCCAACAAATAAACAGATTTGAGGTCGAAGGATTTGTTTGGAAGAACATTGTATGTAGGCACGGTGTCCCATACGAAATCGTAACCGACAACGGAGGACAATTCATATCCCACGATTTCAAAAAATTCTGTGATAAGTGGAACATCCGTCTCACATTCTCAACACCTCGGCGACCTCAAGGTAACGGCCAGGCGGAGGCTGCTAACAAGTCGATCTTAGCCAACCTCAAGAAACGCCTAGGAGCTCAGAAAGAACTTTGGTCAGAAAAACTACCCGAAGTACTATGGGCTTGCAGAACCACCCCACGAAAGGCTACGGAGGAAACTCCTTTCTCCTTAGCCTACGGGATGGAAGCTGTCGTCCCAGCAGAAACTACCGCAGGCAGCCTCCGACGGGAGCTCTGCACCTCGAACCCCGCAGCTAACAACCAGCTCCTGATGGATAGCCTCGACTTAATCGAGGAAAGACGAGACCAAGCCTTGCTCCGCATTCAAAATTACCAGCAAGCAATGGCACGGCACTATAACTCCAAAGTAAGGCCCCGGCAGTTCGCTGTAGGAGACCTGGTACTCAGAAAGGTCTTCGAAGGAACCAAAGAACCAGGAGCTGGAAAGTTAGGAACCAACTGGGAAGGACCCTATCGAATTATCCACATAGTACGACCCGGAGTTTACAAACTCCAGAAGGTACGAACCGGGGTACCTGAAATCCGATCGTGGAACGCCACGAACCTCAAAAGATACTATCATTAGGTACCCAAATTCCTTGAACTACGTTTGGCTTGATCCCTTGACTGGGTACGTAGGCAACTCCGTCATGAGTGCAGCCCCAACCTCTTCTCACCAATCTCATCATCTAAGCTAAAGTGGCACCTGTCACCAAGGACGCTTAGCCCAAAAATAAGCTACTACGTAAACAATCTGAATCATGTACTCTTTGATATCTGACATTAATAAGACGATTAATTCAGTTTCATAAGCATCAAAGGTCTTAAAACCCTCTAAGAGAATTCAGGTCCCATAAAACCGCGACCTGAGCTCAATTATCTCGAACACATTCAGGTCCTTGAGAACCTGGACCTAAGGTCTCAAAATCCTTAACATAACCTAAGGTCTTAAAATCCTTAACACCCACGAAGGTCTTAAAATCCTTGACATAAGCCAAGGTCTTAAAATCCTTGACAAATCAATAAGGTTTCAAAATCCTTGACATAAGCCAAGGTCTTAAAATCCTTGACAAATCAATAAGGTCTTGAAACCCTTAACGACAACCAAGGTCTTAAAATCCTTGACAAACCAATAAAGGTCTTAAAATCCTCATAAAAATCAAAAGGTCTTAAAATCCTAAAGAAGCAACAAAATCTCAAAACTCCTCGATTTCATTCACCACATTCCAAAGGTCCAGAGATCCTTCGGATTAACTCAGGTCCATATGAGTCTAACTCAGGTCCCGACAGACCTGGATGCCAGGTCTCAGAACCTTCAAATTGGACTCAGGTCCCCAGATTTTCCGAAACAACGACAAGGACCTCTCCTTGAAGTCCTCATGACTAAATGTTAACTAAGCAAAAATGTTCGCAATAAATCGAAACTAAAAGTCCCAATTTGATTCATCAATCGTTATGATTAAGTAGGACATGACCAAGCTCAAAAACTCGAGATGAAAGCAAATAAGTCTTAAATATAGCAAAGGGTTTAAAAGCCTCCCCAGGCTACCGAAATCCTAGACAGTGATAAAGGTTTAAAGGCCTCCTCAGGCACTAAAGTCGTAGAAGTCAAACGAAATTTAAACCAAAGTTTGGGAAACATGAAATATAAACTTAAAAGAGCCATAGCTCTTAACCTTCCTTCTCATCTTGGGTCGGATCACCATCACCCGCTGGAACCTCTCCTTCAGCCACATTAGCATTGCCTCCTTGAGCTACCTCGATCGGAACTAAAGCAGGAGCCATTAAATCCAGATTAGAACCATATTCCCCAGAAAAGGACGGATTAAACATGTTAATCTCGAAAGTACCTGAGCTGTCCGAGATCTGGGGAAGAGGAAGCTTGCTGACTGAAAAGTCAGACACTTGAGCCTTCTCATACGCGGTCGTCGCACCAGGCAACTAAGCCACCAGCTGGCTGTATTCCTCCTCAACACTCTGGATCTTGTTGTTCAGCATGTCCTTCAAGAGATCAACGTTGGCTTGGAGCTCCTGAGCGTACACCAATGCACTGACCTCTTCCTTCTTCTTAGCAAACTTCTCCTGAACACAGGTCAGGATCTTGCCATAAGCTTCAGCGACCTCTTTCTTCCCTTCCCTGACTGCCAGCTTGACCTCGGCCTCCTTGTTCTTCTGGCTCTCCTGGGATGAGGCAACGAGCTCACGAACTTGGCGCTCAGCTATCCTTCGAGCAGAGTCCAAGTCACTAATCCTCCTGCTCTTCACCTGGATATCGAGCTCTTGGCTCTCAATCTTTCCTTGTTGAGCATCAGCCTTCGAGCCCAGCCTCGTCACTTCGGCTTCAAGTTCGGAGATTCGAGCCCGGGCCTGATCGAGATCAGCCTTGGCTGCCTTAACCACCTCGGTAACCTCAGCAAGCTCACCAGCATCGGGGGCATCGCGCAGAGCATTCTCAAACCCGAGCTGGGCCCTGTTAACAGCCCCGGCCAACTACGACAACAACGAAAAATGATGATAAGTATCATTCCCAACAAATGTAAACAAAGAACGGGTAGAGATCACGCACCTGACCCATACAATGGGCAATGTCGAGATACTCCTCCCGGTTAGACAAGTCCTTGAGCGCTGGAAGGGGACATCCTACCCTCTTCAGGTGCCTCAGTATCGCGGCTAAGCCCCACGAATCATCTAAAATCGACCCAGGCTTCGAATGGGTGAAACTCCACCCAACAGTTCCTCCCCTGGAAGACGAGGAGGAGGATCGAGTGGGAGCTCCGCCTTGATCAGTCCTAGGCCTCTTGTGCCTCGACGGCTCAACTTCGCAGGTATCCTTGGGAGCCGGATGATCAGCCTCCGGTACAGGGACCTCAGGAAGAAGAGTGGCATCCTGAGCTGTGACCTCAGCAGGAGCAGTCTCAGTGACAGGTTTGGATACTCCATCATCCAAAACGTCCTTCACCGAGTTAAGGAAAGATCCTCCTTGGCTCCTATCTCCTCCACGGGAGGCACTAGCAGCCTTCGAAGGGTTACCCCTGGAACGAAACGATGGCCTTAAAGTCATATCACCTGACTTGGTCTTTTCGGTACCTGAAGCGCTGGCACCGGTTGAGATTGATACAACAGAGTCCCCTGCGGAAACTGGAATAACAAGAATTCTTATAAAAATGGAAAATGTCGAAAAAACGGCAAAGCTGTTTAAGAAAGGGTTCGAACTCGAACTTACCCTCAAGGTTCTCAGCAGGAATGGGATCTTGAAAAGAAGCGTTGAAGACGTCTGGGAACCTGGCTGCACCTATTCGAGATGTGGTGTAAGCAGGCCAGGTACAGGGAGTCTGATGCAACTTACGATATAGAGCCCTGGTAAGCTTGGTAGAAAGCTTCGGAGGATCTTCGATTTCTGCGAAACAAGTCCAAGCAAAAAGGTTAATCAACCACGAATAGATAAACTCCGTAAAAATTTATCCCTGGAAATCCTAACCAGATGGGTTAGTCCAAGTAATCCTGAGATCCCGACCTACAGGGACCGTCGAAGGATCGACTTTAACGTAGAAGTACTTCTTCCTCCAGTCGTCATCACTACTAGAAAATCTAAAGATGACATGATTGGGGCGACTAGGAAGGTAGAAGGTTCCGGTACCGCCTTGCTTAGAAGCACTCTCCTTCAAAGAGAAGAGGCTCATAAGCTCGGTAAGACCAACACTGACTCCTTCCTCTCTAGCTCTAGTGATGAAACCGTTTATCACTCGGATGACTGAAGGACAGAGTTGGGAAAGAGCCAACTGGTAATGATCGAGGAAATCGAGCAGCAGCGTCGGGAGAGGAAATCTCAAGTGACACTTGGAGATGTACTTCTCATGACAACAAAACCAACCCGCCGGAGCGGTTTCGGGGGTATCATCGGGACCACAAGTTCGAGCAAGCTCCTTCCGGCCAAGGGCTTGAACCATGAGGTTAACCACCTCCTGACTTGTCAATAACGAGGGTGAATGGGGATTACTTCCTCTAGAGTCGTCCCTCTTCTTCCGCTTAGAGACTCTGGTCGCAACCGTCTCTCTGGCTTTCTTCTTCCCCTTCATCTTGGCTCCAACTTCCTGTTTAACCTCCAATAGTTTAGCTCCGGAGGCAGAGGGAGGCATACCGGATTCACCGGAACCTTCTTTCGGAGGATTCATGGTATGGGAGGGTCAAAGAAAATTTCGATTGCGAGGTTCGGGAGAGAATTCGCAAGAAAAGTGACGAAGAAGATATAAAAAAAAAGGAAATCGCAGTAAAAATAAGAGAGGAGAGAAGTTACCTTGGGAAAACCGAATGGAGGCGTGGAGAAAGTGGGAGGCGCAGCAGTTAATGCTCGCAGCTTTATATCCCATCAACTCTCGAGATCCGGAAACGTCATTTCAAACTTCCTCCATCTGAACCGTTGATTTTGGTTAGCGTGATAAGGACCGTTAGATCGGATAAACCGTATCTGAACAAGATAAGAACTAATCATGACCTTAACGAAAAGATAAGGTCGGTAGCTGGATTCTAGCTTCCGAGACAAAAGATTTTATTCGGAAGCTGGGGGCAACTGTTGGACCCGAATATGACCCTCAGGTGAGGTCACGATAAAATGTAAGCTGCCAAGTGGGCCGCGTAAAGCCCATCACATTAATACGAGCTGGAAGCTGAATTGAAGGCTGAACCTGGAAGTCGTCATAAAGGAGGTCACGTTATAACGGGAGCTGATACTTCGGAGACTCGGTCAAGAGGAACCTGGAGCAAGTACGTAACTGAAGCCGTGTATTTCGGAGATCGGTTAAGGAGTTATCGACGAAACCTGGACTATATAAAGACAGAGAAGATCTAGAATAGGGATCCATCTCCTAAGATATAACAACTATCAGATTAGATTAAATACATTACGCATTCTCCTTGTAATCATCATAAACACCTTTTGTAACACTCTTTGATCATCAATATAAACGTATTTATTCATCAAGCTTATTTACGGGATTCAGCCCACGATTCATTGTCTCTCAACCTAACCTAAAATCTAAGAAGTGAAACCTTGTCTCTCACAGGTAGCATGCGTCTGTGTATCGACTATCGAGGGTTGAACATGGTTACTGTCAAGAACAAGTACCCGTTGCCCAGAATAGACGAGTTGTTGGATCAACTAAAAGGAGCCAAATGGTTTTCTAAGATTGATTTGGCCTCAGGGTATCATCAGATTCCCATAGAGCCAAACGATATTAGTAAGACAGCATTTAGGACCCGGTATGGCCACTACGAGTTTGTGGTTATGCCATTTGGTCTGACCAATGCGCCTGCTGCATTCATGAAAATGATGAACAGCGTGTTCCGGGATTTCTTGGATGAATCAGTGATCATCTTCATTGATGATATCCTAATTTATTCCAAGGATGAGGAATCTCATCGGAAACACTTGAGAGCCGTGTTGGAACGATTACGAGAGCACAAGCTTTATGCTAAACTCAGCAAATGCAGTTTTTGGCAGAAGAGTATTGGGTTCCTCGGTCATATTGTTTCTGACCAAGGCGTCTCTGTGGATCCAGAGAAGATCAGGGCAATCAAGGATTGGCCCAGACCACGCAGTGCCACGGAAGTCAGGAGCTTCCTAGGGCTGGCAGGTTACTATAGAAAGTTTGTGAAAGGATTCACAAGCTTGGCTCAGCCTATGACACGGTTGACTGGGAAGGACGTTAAGTTTACATGGTCCGAGGAGTGTGAGAGATGTTTCTCTGCACTTAAAGACATGTTGACCAGCGCACCTGTCCTAGTACTTCCGGAGGCCGATCAACCATATGTGGTCTATACGGACGCGTCCATAACTGGGCTAGGTTGCGTATTGACCCAGCATGGGAAGGTCATCGCCTACGCGTCAAGGCAGTTGAGAAAACATGAGGGAAACTACCCCACCCATGATCTCGAAATGGCTGCGGTAGTATTCGCCTTAAAAATTTGGCGATCATACTTGTATGGCGCCAAAGTTCAGATACTTACGGACCATAAAAGTCTGAAGTATATATTCACCCAGCCTGAGTTAAACTTAAGGCAGAGGAGGTGGATGGAATTTGTGGCTGACTACGATCTGGATATAACCTATCATCCGGGAAAGGCTAATCTGGTCGCAGACGCCTTGAGTCGGAGGAGGGCAGACGTATCAGTAGAACGAGAGGCGGCCGACCTAGAAGGTATGGTCCGTTCTCTACGGTTGAATGCACTGACCCCAGAGTCAGCACCGCTCGGGTTAGAGGCGATTAACCAGGCCGACCTGCTTACTCGAATACGGTTAGCTCAGGGTCAGGATGAGAACCTGAATAAGGTTGCTCAGAATGATAGGACGGAGTACCAAACAGCGATGGATGGTACCATTCTAGTCAATGGTCGGATCAGTGTTCCCAATGATAGGAACTTAAAAGAGGAGATTATGAGGGAAGCCCATAAGTCTAAATTTTCGGTCCATCCTGGTGCGACCAAGATGTATCGGGACCTCAAGAGGTACTATCATTGGATCCGAATGAAGGCTGATGTTGCAGAATGGGTGGCTAAGTGTCCTACTTGCCAGCGCATTAAAGCAGAACATCAGGTCCCTAGTGGGTTGTTACAAACCTTACCTATTCCAGAGTGGAAGTGGGATCACATCACAATGGACTTTGTGACAGGATTCCCCACCACCAGGAGTAAGAATGATGCAGTCTGGGTTGTGGTAGATCGCCTAACCAAGTCAGCACACTTTCTGGCCATCAAGAAGTCGGATGGGGTCGATCAAATTGTACGCAAGTACATTGATGAAATCGTCCGACTACATGGTGTCCCGGTAAGCATAGTTTCGGATAGAGACCCAAGGTTTACATCTTATTTCTGGCAGGCTTTCCAAAAGGCCTTAGGAACAAGAGTAAACATGAGTACTGCCTATCACCCACAAACGGACGGTCAATCGGAGCGAACGATCCAAACCTTGGAAGATATGTTGAGAGCATGTGTCTTGGACTGGGGTGATTCCTGGGAAAGACATCTACCTTTGGTAGAATTTGCCTACAACAATAGTTTCCATAGTAGTATTGGCATGTCGCCATACGAAGCTCTGTATGGGCGTCCCTGCAGGACACCATTATGCTGGACCCAAGTTGGGGAACGCAGCATGATTGGCCCAGAGATTGTCGAGGAGACAACTGAAAAGATCAAATTCCTGAAGGATAAGATGAGAGAAGCACAGAACCGCCAAAAGAACTATGCAGATCGAAGAAGAAAAGATCTCGAGTTCGAGGTGGGTGACTTTGTGTATCTCAAGATGATTACCTTCAGGGGACGAGTCCGAATTTCTGAGAGAAGGAAATTAGATCCAAGGTACTTAGGTCCATTCAAGATAATTGAAAGAGTGGGCAAAGTGGCATACAAGTTGGAACTACCATCCAAGATGGCTGCGTTCCACAATGTGTTCCATGTGTCCCAGCTCCGGAAATGTCTGTCGGACCAAGACGTGATCATTCCTGCGATTCCTGATGATCTTGGTACGAACCTAACCTTAGAAACAAGGCCGGTTCGGATTGTAGATAGGATGGAAAAAGCAACCAGGAACAAGACCGTCCAGATGATCAAGGTCATTTGGGACTGCAGTGGGAAAGAGATAACCACTTGGGAAACAGAAGCTAAAATGAAAGCTGAGTACCCAGAATGGTTTGATCAATTTGTTTCTACGGAAACAATGGAACAAGGATTCGAGGACGAATCCACCCTAAGGGGGGGAGACTTGTCACGCCCCCAATCCTGAGAAGGATTGTCGGGACGGACCATGGTTCGAGGAAACGTACCGCCGGTCAGTAAGACCAAAGGCAAGCGTTCCATGGTCCAAATAAAGGGTTAAGTATGATAAAACTTAACCAAATAAGAGTGAGAATAAAAGAAGTCAGCTAGACGAGTAAAACAGTAGCTGGTCAAAGCTACCGAGAGGAATAACTGAGCTGATCGAAGCTAGGTTAGTTCACTCCAGCTCGGCCAGTACTAAGTCAGCTCCACTAGCTGGACTACTAGCTCACTCAGCTGGGTCAGCTGGGAGCCAGCTCATCTCAGCTGGAAGGACTGTTCGGGTTCCGGGACAGTGGTCCGGGTCCGGGCCGGTCCTGGTCCGGGTGGTCCGGCCATGTGGTCCATGGACCAGTGGGCTCTTGGGCAAGTCCGTGGGCATTGTCTAAGGGACCTGAGGAATGGTTTAGGCTTCAGCCTGACCCAAGAAATGGGTCTGGGCTGGTGGCGGGCTGATTGGCCTGGTTACATGGTCCATAAGGCTGTGGGCTCTTGTGGGCGGGTCATGGGCTGAGGTATGAAGCCTGGGCTTGGCCTGGACGAGGCCTGGATGTATCTGGACGTGTCCAGAGGTGTCTAGAACCTTCCATGGGCGAACAGGTACAATCTGGACCGTTGGTTACAATCGATGGTCAAGATTTGTTCTAAAGGGCTGCATGGAAGGGATGTGTCTCTTTACACATAACCCCTCGTTTCCTATAAATAGGGGCACGCCCCACTCACTTTTCTCATCCAATTCCAGAGTAAAATACTCAGAGAAAAACGTAGAGAAAGAGAGAGAGAGAAAGAGAGAGTTTCCGGCCAATAAAAGGCAGTTTTCGTGGTGGTTTAGTTTTCCGGCGACTCTGATCGTTTGGGAATCAACCTCTGCTCGAAATGGAAGATCAGAACAAGGGGAAGAACCCTGAGAACCCAGACGTGGTTCAGAAGGTATGGAAAGGGCCGTGGTCCCTTCAGTTCCTCCGGTGAGCCCTTGTGGCCGAACCGCGGTTCTGTTTGGTTCACTAGTCCCATCCGTTTCTCCCTGGCTGTTTCTAGTCTATCTTTTCCTCTTCTTTCTGGTCGTACACGAAGGGTTGTGTCTGTTGGGTCCAAGGGTTGCATCTCTTGACTTGAACGGTCACACCCTAACCACAAACTTGACCATGGTCGGTTATGTGGGACAGTGCGGATCGTACCATTGAATGGGCGGTTGGTCTGAACGTGTGGGAATGACCCAAAGGGTACGAGTTGCCGAGAGTCATCAGTTGCCAAGGGTAATGAGTGTCCTTAGAGTACAAATAACCAGAAGGTACGAGATACCAGAGTTATAAGTACCAAAAGGTACCATAGACCAAAGGGTGCCATGACTAAGGGGCGCGAGTTCCAAGGGGTGCATATTCCAAACGGTACCAATGGATACAGGCTGTGACCGGTCCATATGGGTCAGACCAAGGTCCAGGTCAAGGACGTATGCACAGTTGTCTAACCGGAGTATGAGTCGCAAGGTCGGCCGGTTGTGAATCAATCCGGGCTAGGCTTGGGCCTTACTCAATCGGTATGGATCCAGGGCCAGTACTGGATCAGGTAAGGGCGTCCGTTGGGCCATTGAGCCGGACTCCAAGTACACCGGTCGCACCTAGATTCTGTCCGGATAGTCGGACTGGTCTTTGGACGATACGGACTGGTCGTGTTCTGATATTTTGTCTGGGCTGTCTATCTATTCTAAGTCGTGGGGTGGTTGGATGAAAGACTTAGAATATGATAGGCAGTTCCAAATCATTTATTCTTATATTGTCTGAGGTTTATGATTGTCTTAGGATCCAAGCCAAGCAATGTAGGATCAATCCGTTTCACTTCGGTTATGATTAATGCTGGCTGGTTCTGTTTCAGGAAATGAGGCTTGTGGTGGTCAAGCCAAGGAACCGTGAAGGCTCTATCAGTGAGAAGCTGTGCAGTGTGTGGTTAAACAATGCTAGGGAAGAACTAGTCATTGTTTATGAGACTGTTAACAAACTATGTATTGGATCACATGTTTAAGTTACACAAAGTAGAACTACATTTATATTTCCGCTGTGCAAATCCGATTATTTTGTTTATGAACCTCATATCTGAATATGACTTAGTAAATAATAGATATAAATGAATCAAACAAGCAAAAATTATCCAAAGTAAGTCTGCGGATCCAGTTGGGCCGAGAGGCCAGGATCGGGGCTTACAATAACTGTCCACTAGAGCTTAGCCAGGAAGTCCGTCGAGGCATTCAAGAGGGCTGGTGATCACTCCATGTAAAGTCACACATTAGAAGGCTTCTGTGTATCGGACTCGAAGATCCCTCAAGATAATCACCTTCTAGCGACGCTCGAACCCATAGCTTCCCAAATTGAGTTTAGCCACTGGACCACTAACGCGTGGTTGATGAAAAGTAATGTTGATTGATCTTAATGATCAAAAGTCAAAACCAGTTCACCTGATAAAGTGGTATTTTAACCCTTTTGGATATCTGGTTTACTCATCATGCCTCCCTTTTGATTTGGTTTATTCACGCCTCCTTTTTTTTGTTTGGTTTAACAAGTCACTGAACTTTTTGTTTGGTTTAACAAGTCACTGAACGCCTCAAGATATGTACAGATTTGGTTTAGTAAAACAATATCTTGTTAGATCAAAGATTAAACAGAAGCAGCAGAAAGGTTGTTGACATCCCAACTATCAACCCCCTCCGCCTAAGTTGGTTCAAATGAAATTCAGTAGAACTTTCGTAAATTAAAAATGTTAGGACTTTGAAATTTTAGTAATTTATAGAGATATTAATTTACAAAAAAAAATCTTATTTATTCTAAGATGCGCAGATTTTTGATTTTAGTGTATAGACGCATTAATTTCTCTTTTTTTTTAAAAAAAATTGACATTTCTATGAATTTATTAAAAATCATGTGTATCAGACCCGTACCAATGTACCAGATCAGCCTAATCCGACCAGTACTTTAGGCGGCTTAGTCTTTTATTTTTCTCTTATGTACTTGGTTTCCTTTTCCTTATTGGATTAGGATTTCCATATTCTTATGACGGTCTATTATTTGTATAAATATGTATCCCCATCGATCATACATTAATAAGAAAGATTAGTTTATTATTTGTGTGTATATAGTATATATTGCATAGAACTTAAATGTGTTTTTAAAATATGTTCTTACTTATATAAAATATGTATACATATAAATTATTACTTTATAACGAGACCATATATATTTACATACAATTTTCTATAAAAATATTATCTTATTATTTTACTGATTTAAGTAAAATTTTAGGTTTTTTGGGTTTTTGATTCTGGGTAGATTTTCGGGCATTTTCGCGGTTTCTTCCGGTATTTTTAGGGTTTTTGGTTATTTTGGATTTTTTCGAAAATTATAGGTATTTTACGAGTATTGAAACTATAGACTCAAATCTATTCGGACCCGACAAGATCCGACTCGAAAATAATTGAAAAATTATAAGTACCATATGGATTCAAATTTCCAGGACACAAAAGATTCGGACCTGACAAAATCCGGCTGAACCCCATCCCTAGACCTGGATGCCTAGACCTATCCCGTTCAAAAACTCTCAAAGTAACCATTTTAAAATCTTTATATACACAAATGTATGCATGCAATTGTTTAATAATGTCTAAGTGCAAATTAGCAATAAGTAAAATAAATAAATAGCTAGAACCATTAAAAATGCAAAATGTCAGTCAAATAGATGATTATTCGAATACAGCAAAGTATATATAAATAATAAGGTAAGAAAGAAATCATGTGCTATACTAAGGCTTTGATTGGTAAAACATTAGCATTAGCATGATGCTCTACATTATCCAATCAATATTTGTTACAAAAGCATTTATAAAAGCATTTATTAAATGATAATGCTTTCTAAATGTTTTCTAGCAAATGCTCTCATATGAAGCTTTTGGAAGAGCATTTGCATTTATAATTTATAAATTTAAGAAAAATATATAATTAGTTCATTTATTTGATTTAATAATATCATAAAAATATCTTTATATCTAGAAAATAAAATTTTCATTTCTAAATAAATTTACAATTTAAATATGTTTATTAAAAAATATAATTAAAATTTAATTGTATTTAATTAAATTAATATATTATTATATTTTAAATTAATTATATAAATTAGATAAATTAATTATGTAAATTTAAATAATTAATTATCTTAATTATATTATATATAATAATATTTTCAATAAATTATATAAATTAAATCATATTTTAAAATATAATATAAGTAAATCTGTTATAGAAATTAGATTATATTTTAAATACAAATTAATATTTTTAAAATAGATATTTTAATTTTAAAATTAGTTTTTAAAATAACATTTTTATTGTTAACATAATTGATTAGTAAATAAAATATTAAATTAATTATATTTTATATATTAATATATATATATATATATATATATATATATATTACAAATATATTCATTATAAATAAATATATTATATATTATATATTATATACTAGTTTTAATAATAAATTTAAATAACATGTCTATACTGCTTTACCAATCAATCTTTTAAACAATTTAGCAAAAATATACAACTTTTATAGCATACTTTCTTTTATAGCATACTGCTACTGTTTTCTCATCTGCTTTACCAATCAGGGCTTAAGAAACATATCAAATGGAAGTTGATTTTTTTAAAAAAATTACCAACCATGGCCTAAGAAACATATCAAATGAAAGTTGATTTTTTTTTAAATAGAGATTAGATTTTGTGAAAATGGTTTTACATCTGGATTGGTCAATCTCCCCATATTAAACTCCATACCATAAAAATTGTACATACTCTTAATCTATCTCATATTTGCACACAAAAATAAAATAGAATCTATCTCATATTAAAATTGAGTACTAAATCTAGAAAACAATATAAAAAAAAACATTTAAACAAATACAAGTGTCTTCCTAAATTCGTCTGCTTTCTACAACGGCGACTTTCCTTAGAATCTCTCTCTCCCAAACCCGTCGTCGTTGATCGATTCTCAATTTCTTCTTCTCCCTCGCTTTCAATGCCGTCTCGTTGACAAGGCGTAAACTCTTAGCTTGCGCACGATAATGGACGCGCCGCCGCTGTCTTTCGTCTCCAAAGCTAGAACTGCTTTCAATTCCGCCGCCGCTAAAGCGGAGCGCGTCTTCACTGATCTTAAATCCGATCGAGGTTCTCTCTCTCTCTGTTTCCCTCCCTTTTCCCGTAGCTTCCGCTTCAATTTACTTTTTTTTTAATTAATTTTTCCATTTACTAAAATTTGACTGATGCGTAGACTCTGATTTCTCGACCTCTGATTTGTATGCCTTTCTCTCCTGTTTAAATCCTTTTTCTCGTTTCGTTTGAATCCAAATTCTATTTTGGACTCTCTCTCTCTCTCGTTTCAAATTCAATTCTATTAGTTCTTTAAAAAAAATCTTATTCTATTTCGGTGTTTTTTTTTGTTTGAAATTGGTGATGTTCATCTGATTAACTCGAGTGTTCTGTCTATAAGTGGAAGAGGAGGAGCAGCCGTCGACGAGGAATGAGAATGACTCTAAGGTAAGACAATTGTGGAACCATCTTTGGGGTTATTGTATAATAGATTTTATTTCAGTATGTGGAAAATGAATAGAAACGAATATCAAACGGATATTAGGATTTGTAACAAGTAATCTAGCTACCCTGGTTACAGAATTTTAGAATGTAGATATGTTTTCTTTTGGGATGATGTGAAAGAAAGCACCTTACTTGAACCAGTACTGAGCCTGTTAAAGAATGGTATAAGGAAAAAATTTATATTTCAGCATTTCTTGGCATTTTCACATTTGATGATTACTATGTTATTATTGTCCAAAGTTACATTTTGTTTTTAAGTTTCTGTTAACTGGAAATGTGTGGAACAGGAGGAGAATGAAGTGAAGCCACAGGGATGGAGAACTGCACATATTAGGAAAAAGCAAGAGTGGCAAAATAAACTCAAAAACTTGAGAATTGGAAGGAAAGAAGAAGTCGTTGAAGATAAAGATTTGGCTACTGAGGATTCAACCATGCTTGCACCTTTCTATGACCAGAATTCGCTTATTCTTAAAGCGCAAGAGCAAGAAGCCAAGGTATCAATGTTCTTCTTTTTTTTAGATCACTTTTCTCTTTAGTTTTTGATATATTTTTTATTTTTCCTAATGGCAAATGTTTAGGCATCTGATGTTGGTAACTTGGTACAAGTTCTAAATGCTGTTGATGTGAACAGCATTCCTCGGGCATCCATTGTGAAGCAGCTGGCTGTAGCCATCGAGTGAGTCTGATACATCAACTTATCTTTTCTTTTTTTCATGTAGTTTCTGGCTACAAAGTTTTTGGATGAGAAAATTATACTGATTGAGATTGAATTTGTAAATAATCCATAAGGTTTAGGTTTATGTAATGTATTTACAGTTTTCCTGTATTCTCGGGCTATATTGCTTTGTCTCGCTCTGCTTTCTCTTTTGTGCTTATGGCTTTTTTTTCTTCAGAGCGGGGAAAATGGCTAAGACAATGAAAGAGTTTGCTGCATCTTCTGGAAGTTCTTCACCAGGGAGGGAGAGAGGGGGCTTGAGCCTCTCTGCGGTGAAATCGATGGTTCTTGGTGAAAAAGAGGATAAACTTGGTTTTGATTCAAGAGACGAGGAGAAACTTGTTTCTCTTATAAATGCCATGTTTAATGTTGGTAGGTCTGCCTAACACAGGGAAAATTATCGAACTATATTCCAGTTACTGCTATTTATTTTCCAGCTGCTTTTAACTTTGGCAAGTTATTCACAGATGGTAACTTCCTCGTCAGAATGATTGTCTCTGATTTGGAGTCTCCCACCAACAGAGCATCTTTTGCAAAAGATCTTCATGTTGCTCCCCCTAATACCTTTGTTGTCAAGCTAGCTGAAGTAACCGGAAGTTTTACAACACCAAGCAGAATGGCTTTGTTCTGGTGCAGGGTTGTTGATGAAGTAAGTTGCTCTGTAGCATATGTTCGGCTTTAAAATATCCCTCTTCGCACTTTTGGTATGATATTTGCTATGTATTAATATTATATGGATTTCGCTGTGTTGGTGTCTCTCCTTGGATAAGTCACTGCAAGAAATGTCATATGCTGTAGCTATTTGATAACCTCTCTCAAATTATCTACATGTGCAGTTGAGGAAATTTTGGAATGAAAAGAAAAACATACCATGGATACCTCTAGACGAGAATCCGGATTTAAAAAGCTGCCTACTTCACCAGTGGTTACAAGTTATAAACTGCTGTCTTGCCAGGAAAGCACGCTTCATAGCTGCTTCTGAAGCCTTAGATGCTGTAATGAGCCAAGCCAGTCCAGCCAATGAAAAGTCAGATATTTTGGAAGGAATGGGTTCTCCCGTTTCTCTTTTGTATGCTAAAAATAACACCGGAGAACTCATACTCCGCCTAGGTGTCCACCACCAAGTTCAGAACTTAACAATGTTGGAAACTGGTGAACCTGTGTATGCCCCAATAACGCAGGTTCGTAACTTCAGTCGTAGTTGAAACTTGAAAGAAAATGTAGTTATCATCTTACATCTCAGTCCTATTCTTTTTTTAATTTTATATCCATGTAGGAGGGTCCGTTGTTGACAGAAGATCTTATAAAAGAAACAGAGGAACTAGTGTTGCGGACAGGGAGGTGAGTGCAAATGATTGCTCTTTCTAGTTAGCAATATCTTTTCTGTGGGTTGTAAAACTTAATTAATCGGCTTCTCTCTAAACCCTGAGTTGACGATTTAAAGACCTGGAACAGAGTTAGATGATAAAAATGGACTTTTTATCTAGTTTAGTAATCTCTATTTAGTTATTAACATTTCAGACAATTTTCAGATATCCAGTTTTCTTAATAAATTCGATTGTTGTCTTTATTATGGTTCAGCATGGGGGCTGGGTGTTCTCAACTCTTGTCTGACATGCAGGCTTTCAAGGTGATTGTTTCAAAGTTGATGTTTTTAGTGAGTGATGTGATTACAAGTGCTCATGTAAGAAATTTTTTTGTTACTGATATGAATTTTCATTTGTGTATGTATCTCGTTTAGGCAGCAAATCCTGGTTGTATTTTGGAAGATTTTGTGAGATGGCATTCTCCTCCAGACTGGACTGAAAATGATACTTCTTCGGGAGATGACTCTTCTCCCCTACGAGGTCAATTAAGCACCCGAATGCAAAAAGAAGGTTCGACCTTTTTCTCCTAGTTTTCTATCAGTCACGATTTACCCATGTCACATTCATATTAGTAGTAATCAATCAAGTCTCACTCTCAAATTTTCTTTGCAACTTTTATGTGTTCTTAGGTAATTTATGGCGGGAGCTCTGGGCAACAGCTAAACCACTGCCTGCGGTTAAGCAAACACCTCTCTATGATGAAGATTTAGCTGTGTAAGTGTCAATAATATGGCATCTTAGTCATAGTGGTTAGTGGATCCTGTGTTTGATAGCTCATGAAGATCTTGTCCGTTTCTCATTAAAATTTACAACAGGGAAGGAATCTTAAATTCTTTGGAAGACATTCCGCCTGCTGAATTTTTCGGGCAGCTGTTTATTTCTCTTGTAAGTTTTCCCCATCAAATCGCATATTATCATTTCTCTTATTTTATGTATTTGTAAGATCGTTGTGTAGCCCTTGTCTAGAAGAAGAGTCTTCGATCAGTAGGCATCGTTTTAAGAAGAGTCAAAATATTGCGTTTTTTGTGAATGCTTGAATCTTTGAATTCGGGTCTTATAGTATTTTATCTGAACTCCAGGAAAATGAACAAAATCGTAGTCTCACATGATGGACTGAAAAAAAAAAAAAACTTACACTAAGATATTAGCTATAAACAGTACCTGAAAAATGTACAGGTCGCCCTGGGATTTGTAATGGTGGAGCCAGTAGTAGCCACAAACGATGACTTGTCTAAGCTTTTCTTCGAGTGCAAGGATTATGTAGTCGCGACCTGCCAGGGAGACGCATGGACCGATAAGCTTGATGATCTTTGCCAGGTACGAACTATTAACTATGTGCACATACTCATCACAACACTGTACAAATATTTGAAAGTCTCACGTAGATATCCCCTTAATAGAAGTAAGAATGTTTTAACAAATGACAAAGTAAAAGGTTATGTGGATATGAACATGATTCAACTGAGTCATACATTCCAAGTCTATTTGATTTCTTGATAGATTTGGGTTTGGTTTTCTTTGATATTGATAGGTGTATGAAACAGTGGAAACAATGTTAGTACATCCAGAAAAAGTGTTGAGATCAATGAAGCAAACAGAGGAGTCGCCGTCAGGTGGGAACGAAACAAAACGGCGGTTCAGGCGGCTGAGCTTCATCTTCCGTGGTAAAGAAGGAAACAAGAACAAAGTTCCATCAGAAACTAAACAGAAAAGTACAGAACCGAGCCCGAGGCAGTCTTTCTCGAGTCTTTTTGATGGAAAGTCGTCTCTGTTTGCAAAGAAACCACCCAGACCTGCTGAAAATGGGACTCTTGTCTGAGAATCCTTCTCATATTTAATTTATTTGGTTCATCTGTTTTTTGAGTCGACTCTCAGTTATATAAATATTTCTTTTTGTTATGGTGTTTTAGGCTGTTAAGTTAATTAATTGGTTGATAACTGTAAATTTATATTCATTCAAAACATTTTTTTCAGATTGGAACTTGAATCTTATGAAAATGAATATTGCGAAAGTGAGAAAAGCTTTTCTGTATATATCTGTGTTTGAACGAGAGTATCTGCTGCAGGAAGCTTCTGATTACGTGTGAGAGTATGAGACTAATCAACTTGTCTGGGTAATAAGTATGGGGCCTATGGACCGATTGCTGTTAATGAAACGGCGGCGTTTCGAAGCTTACTCTTTTGTTCAAACATTACACGTGTACAAATCTTCCAAGTTTACCATATTCTTGAAAAATTGCTCAAAGCTCTCCCAGGAAAGTCATAGTCGTCATACCAATTCAGCAAACCCTAGCTTCCTCACTCTGCGTTGAAGTTTCTCTCTCAATCTCTTTTGGTTAGATTCAAATTCTCTCTCTCTCTCTCTTGATCTTTATTCATTTTTTTTTGTTTATGGATTGTGCGTGGTGAACAGAAACATTACGAATCTAAGCATGTCATGATGATTTGAGGTTTCTGAGAAACGATTGAATAGGATTGTAGAATTTTTCCCCCCATTTCATTTGTTTGTGCGATTACAAGTGTTGGATCTCTATTTGATCTGCTTTTTTTCTAAAGACAAATAACAGAGATTCGGTGGGTGCTAGAGGAGGGATGATGTTGCGTGCTGTCGTAAGGAGAGCTTCCAGTAGAGGCTCTTCGGTTACTTTTCCTTCTTCTTCTTTGATTCGTTCCATGTTTTGTGATTAGATTGAAATTCTTTTATTACAATGGTTTTGATTGATCTCTCTGTCACTGCAGTTTTCTCGTGTTGCAGCATCTGCTCAGAGCTTTCATTCTGTTTCAGCTACAGAGGTAACGTTTCTTCTTGATTCAGTCGCCTATCTTTGTATTTTAATTGATACTCTATTCCATGAACAAGATGTTCATTTAAGTTTTTATTTGAATATTACAGAGTCTTGTGCCTCGTGGAAGCCATGCTCGTAGCTTCCATCATCGTTCTTGTCCAGGTATTTTTTTTTTAATTACGGAACCTTTTGCTGTTGTCATTCTTTTGGTTAGTTTAGATTCAATGGATTTTAACAATCCTTCCCTTTTTTTTTGCAGGGTGTACAGAGTGCTCGAGGTTAGGAACCTTAGTTTTGTTTTGTTCATGCTTAGAATTAAAATCTATACTTCCTATCTTTACGAGTTTTGTATTCATGTGTGTAGGACTGTTCTCAGCAGCTTCCAAGGCACAGCCCTGCAAAGATGGGTCAGGCCTTTTTCATCTGACAGCGGTATGGTTTACTCTTAGCTTAAGATACTTCTGTTTTCGAGTTTCTCTGGAACCTACATGTAGCTTAGCCAAGCTAATCTTTATGACTGCATCATCAGTATTTGGATACATGATACAACATTCATTTCATTTCTGATTCTGACTTTTATGAGATGTGTGACTCAGTTGCGTTTTGGCTCTACTGTTGCTTTAACTTGAATTTCTAGGCCTTTTTGAACCAATTGTTTTGTATTTGTTATTGAAGGAGATGTCGTTGAAGCTGTTGTGCCTCACATGGGTGAATCGATCACCGATGGAACACTAGCCACCTTTCTGAAGAGTATGTTTTTTCCTTCCATTATCATCTTGTCGTTTCATTCCCGTGCATGTAGCGTATGTATTATCTATTAATATTATATTTTTTTGGTGCAGAACCTGGTGACAGAGTAGAGGCTGATGAGGCTATTGCACAAATTGAAACTGACAAGGTGTCAAACAATTACTTGCTTTATTCTCTCTTATATTCTTCTTTTGTCCATTTAGATCTTTTTCAGGTTTCTTATGTAGCTTACTATAATACTTTTGTGTGACTCGTCTCTGTGCGTTAGGTGACAATAGATATTGCTAGCCCAGCAAGTGGTGTGATCCAAGAGGTAAATATTTCTCTTGTTTATTGTCTCTGTTGTTCTTCTCCTGCGCTCCTATACCTTATTGGTTCTATCATATATGCAGTTTCTTGTCAAGGAAGGAGATACTGTAGAACCGGGAAACAAGGTTGCTATCATATCGAAGTCTGCAGATGCTGTGGCTCATGTGGCACCGTCAGAAAAGATACCGGAGAAAGCTGCTCCCAAGCCTTCCCCTCCTGCTGAGGAACCCAAGGTTGAAAGTACTAAAGTTGCGGAGAAACCTAAGGCATCATCAGCGCCACCACCGCCGACTAAACAGTCAGCGAAAGAACCGCAGCTTCCTCCTAAGGATAGGGAAAGACGGGTATGCTAACTGCGTCATTTAGTTTTTACTTTTATAGTCTTTCCTTTTCCCTGTGAAAGAAAAGCTATTGACGTCACATGATTTGATGATATGCCATCTTAACAACGTTGCAGGTTCCTATGACAAGACTTCGCAAACGTGTGGCGACTAGGCTGAAAGACTCTCAAAACACTTTTGCGTTGCTTACAACATTCAATGAAGTTGATATGTGAGTTACAGCTAAAACTCTTATGTTCATGTCTTTATCAGTATGGAATTCTTAGAGTGCACTAATAACTAATCAACTCTTAGCTCACCAACATGATCTTATTTTCTCACATAGGACCAATCTGATGAAGCTCCGATCTCAATACAAGGATGCATTTTTTGAGAAGCACGGAGTGAAGTTGGGGCTTATGTCTGGTTTCATCAAAGTACGCTTGAAAAGTTTAACGTATCAGAACTCTACATAATTAAGATATCAGAGCTCCACGTTTAAAGTAATTTTCTTCAACCCTTTGTTTTAGGCTGCTGTTAGTGCCCTCCAGCACCAACCAGTAGTAAATGCAGTGATCGATGGAGATGATATCATTTACAGAGACTACGTAGATATCAGTATTGCTGTTGGTACCTCTAAGGTTTGTTTTCGCTATTCTCTTTGATAGAGAGATCCAAACATATACTTATATCAAACCATCCTATGAATTGACCGGTAGTATTGATTAATCCTTTTTTTTCTGTGTCCAGGGTCTTGTGGTTCCAGTCATCAGAGGTGCTGATCAGATGAACTTTGCCGACATAGAGAAAACAATAAACTCTCTTGCTAAAAAGGCTAATGAAGGAACCATCTCAATCGACGAGATGGCAGGAGGATCATTCACAATATCCAATGGTGGTGTCTATGGAAGTCTCATAAGCACTCCTATCATCAACCCTCCTCAGGTTCGGTTCGGTTCACTCCTCACGATAACTAAAACCTTAACACATGAACGGTTCTTTTACTCCCTTACTAACGCAAACAAAATCTAACTTTTGTAGTCTGCTATACTTGGAATGCATTCAATCGTGCAACGTCCAATGGTTGTAGGAGGAAGCGTAGTACCAAGGCCAATGATGTACGTCGCACTGACGTATGATCATAGGCTGATTGATGGAAGAGAGGCTGTGTATTTCTTGCGCCGTATCAAGGATGTTGTGGAAGATCCGCAGAGGCTTCTTCTCGACATATGATGATGAATAAAAAAGATCAGACACCAGAAGAGATGATAAGTCTCTTTGGCCTTTTTTTTACCTGTTTCCTTTCCGGTAAACCGTTACAGATATTTTAATCTGTGAATGATACTTCTGAAGAAGAGTTTCTTAATAGTTCCAGGAGTTCTTGCCAGGCAGTGAAAGCATTGGTGCATCGAGTTCTTTCTATTCATATATACACTTAACAAATGTTACTACGATTTTTACTTAAAATAATGCCACTGATTTCTTATTGGGTTAAAAGATCTTCATTTGCATCGAGATTGGTCATGATGTGATTCAAAGAATAAATACTTTTCGGTAACTATGACTACCTAACAAATCTGAAACGCAAGAAAACCATGTTTTAGCTTCAAACGCAAGTGTAGATTCTAGTATTCGAACATTATTAAACGAGAGAAAAGCTTAGAAGCATATAAAGTCTTCGTATCCCGATTTACCCTCTGTTAGCTGAAAGGCTTCCCTCTGCTGTAGTCACTGGAATGCCTAGTAAGTGGGGCATATTAGCCCAATATTTTTAAATAGCGTTTTTATATATATTTGTATAACTAGATGTTCTCTCGCATCATGTGCAGTAAAAAAATATAAAATATATTTTTAATAAATACAAAATAAATTATGTTTAAAATTAAAATTTTATTTTTCTTATCACTATTTTAATATAATTTTTAATTGAACATAAAAATTAATATAAAACTATTTTGTTTATTTTAAATTATATTTAAGAATATGCATGTATATATTTAAAATTATAATCTTAGATAGATTTTTCTTTATATTTATTAATTAAATATATTAAAAAAATTGTGGTAGAAAATTTTATAATTATCAAAAATTAAAACTAGACAATATTTATTAAATTTTTAAATATATAAGAAATTAATGATTTTACGATTAAGTTTTATTAATTTTCAAAAAGAAGAATACATTTTTGAAAAAAATGTAATAAAATTGTATAATTTTAAAATATATAATTAAATGATATTTTCGAAATTTTTAGTGCCATATTTAAATATATTTATTTTAATGATGATTTATGAGTTATTACCATATTTTAAAAATATTTCCAAAAATATAGATCGACACTAAATATAATATATGAGTTATTACCATATTCTATAAAGATTTCCAAAAATATATATATTTACATTAAATACAATTGTTCATGTCATATTTAATCATATATCATGTTATCAATTTTAGTAGACATGTCACCACTTTTGTCCATATCATATTTAATCATATGTCTTGTCATCAATTTTAATAGATACTAGGTGGCCGACCCGCACCCTGTGCGGGTATAAAAATATAGTATAATATCGATTGAGTTCAAATGTGGGAGAAATTGGAACAAGTGAGAGTTCTAATGCTGAGACATGATTTTCGCAAATCTCCACGATGCAGTAGGGATGAAATTCGTTACTTTTTCGGTTCGGTTGGTTTGTTTAGTTCGATTTTAATATATTTTTTTCAACTAAAGTAAACCATATGTCCAGTTCAGTTTATATTCGGTTCGGTTTACTTTTGGATCGGTTTAATTAAGCTCTTTGTCGTTTAATTTTTTAAAAGAAAAATTATGTTTTTAATACATAAATTATGTACAAATAAACTATGTGAACTAAATTCAATAAAAAACTGAAACAAAAACTAAAAAAAAATCACAAAAAGTATATAAGAATAAAACAAACGAAACTAACTAAAAGTAAGAAAAAATCAACATCATTAGTATGTTTTTCATAAAAGTTAACTATTTAAAAAACAAATGTAAGAAAATATACAGGAGAAAGTGACGTATTAAAAGAAAACGTGATAAAAATCTCATAGGTATCACAATCCCATAGAAACCTGCAAAGAAAATGTGATAAAATTTAAATATAATCCATAAGTAATACAAAATAAGTAGAACAATTTTGAATTAAGAAAATCCTATAGAAACCTGCAAAAAATTGTCAAATTTTGTAGCAATTGTATAATATAAAATAATTTAATAGATTTCTAAATTTTATTGAGACTTACCTTACTATTAAATTTGCATATCGCTATTGAAACAGACTGAAAATGGTTTGTAGTCAACTACAATCGGTCTTTCGTCTGTGTTATTTATCTGTTGATAGAAGAAACAAAAAAAATATAAAAAATTATAAATTTAAATTTTTTTATCAAATAAAAATAGATTAATAAGTTAGTATTGACTGTACCTTCTTTTTTTTTCTTGTCTTATTAGGTGGATATTTTCATAATAAATGATGTTTAGAAATATAAAATAACGAAACAGTTCAAAGAAAGATATTAAAGTAATATTGTATTAAATGATTTACAATAAATATGATATAAACTTGTGCAATTAAATCATATTCAAAATAAGGTAAGTTTTTAAAAACGAATTAACAAATTAGAAACACTAAGGTAAATTGCATTAAAACAATGTAATAAATATGATTACTTGCACAAGTAGTCTGTGTTCAAAATAAGGTAGGTTACTAATAAACTAAAACATTAAATAATAATTATTAATTAATAATCATATTTTATAAAGACATTTTATCATTAAGTCTTATGGTTCCTGAAAATATTTTTTATAAAAATTTAGAATATATTTATAATAAAAATATTTAGAATATTTCAAATTTAAATAATAATTAGGAATTAATAATCATATTTTATAAAGATATTTTACCATTAAGTCTTATGGTTCCTGAAATATTTGTTATAAAAATTCTTGTAAAGACATTTCTTGAGATATATAAAGTTCTATGTTCTTGTAATATTTGTTTTCCTTTAATAAGCCATGAAGCAATTTAAAGAAAGATATTAAAAATTGACTGTTATAAATTTGTAATAATTAACATATCATTTAAGACAAATAATTGAACCCAAAATAATGTAATCATCATATCAACTTGTCCAAGTAATTGATAACAAAATAAGACAAGTTATTAATAAACGAATTAACTAATTAAAAGCATTTACCAATAAGGTATATCTTTCCTAATACCATAATATGAATATAAAATTAAATAATAATAATTAGTTTTGATTTTGATATATTGTAAAAAAGAATTATCAGTTTTTAAAAAATATAAATAAAAAAAGGTTGAAATATAATACAAAAGAAAGACCAAATAGTTTGGTTTCTTCAATCAACTATTCTCTTTTATCAAATTGATTATGTTGAAATATGCAACAAATATTTTACAGCATAAACAAAATCAATGGCTTCGTTTCAATTCAGAATGTCTCGTTTATTAAAAATTGATGTATATATATATAAATATAAATATAATAAAGATAATAGTTTTAGGTTTTTCTAAATCTAAAATCACCATTATATATGTGGTTTTCTAAATAGATAATAGTTTTGGGCTTTTCTAAATTAAATCACCATTATCATATAAATTTATACAAGTAATTGATAGCAAAATAAAGTAAGTTACTAATAAACGAATTAACTAATTAGGAAAATAAAAGACATTTAAAAGTCAAATTAATGTGATACTCTATTGTGTAATAAAGAAGATTATATTATTTGAAAATAAAAAACATTATATGATTTGAAAATAAAGAAGAATTAAAAGTCGAATTAATGTGATACTCCATTGTGCAAGAATAGCAGATTCTGAATAAATGTGATCAAAACTTTCGCAAGAATTATTTCAATTAAATATGGTAACTTACATTTATAGTACGTTCATAAGATATCATATTAATTGTGCAAGAAAAGAATTAATAATCGATGCATGTTCTATCAAAAATGTGCAGATCTGTGTTCCCATATAAACGTACATTTTCTCAAACCGTATGGACTACATGTATATACACTGCTCCCTTTGGAAGAGAATAGACATCACACAATATTCATATTCACAATCTAATTTCAGTGAAAAATAATTAAACCATATATTGAGTTACTCAAAACGGAAGTTCAAACCGTATAATGAATATTTTTCTTTCTTTGAACTAATATTATGAGTATAAATTTATTTCACAATAACTAATTTGCTTAACTGCAATGATTAGAAAAGTTATTTCCAAGTATGAGTTCTTGTGAATATTACTAACCTCTACGGAGATGATGTCGAAGAATAGAGATAATGTCGATTTAACTCAAGAGAGATGTGCCATATTTCTAGTTTTCCTGTCAAGAAAATGGTTGTGATAAATTAGAACAATGGAAATTTCAAATTGTATCAGACTCAAAAGTAAGCGTAAGACAGCTTCATATTATTCAAATTCACATATTGCAAGTTTGCAACAATATGAAAAATGATACACGGAAATAAATAAAAAATATGCAAACTCAATGTCCATTTTATTATATTGTCTTTAGAATAAAGCCAAACTAATTCAGTGACATCTCACAAATTCACTTACGGTAGAAAGAATAATTATGTAATGATTAAGATGTTATATGAAACAATATAAGAATATCAAATATCATCTATTGCATTTAGCTATGCGGATGTATAATAGCATCTAGTTTCTAAATCACTTGCAAATAACAAAATAATATAAATCAATAAGAACAAGAACCGGATCTTATAGCATGTCTCATCAAATTATATCAATCAAACGATAACAAATTCCAAAATAATAAATCATATCGATAAAATAAAATTTGCCAAGAGTAGTATAAGTAGATCAAACATACTTTCTTAAAAGGTAGATCAGTGACGAAACAATACTCGTTGTATCAAAAAATAAAGCATGACATAATAACTTATCTCGGTAAAAACCAGATTGAAGAACAAAGATGTTATCGAAATGATATACGCCTCAATGTCAATCAAATCATATATAGTTTCAGTGGAAAATCGTCATAATAGGGTATCTGCATATAAACCAAAAGAAAAATCAGCTCTCATGAAATATAAAAGTTTAATGTTCTAAAATAATAAGAAGAAAAAATTCAGAACATTATTAATATAAAAAGTTCAGAATACAAAGTTCAATGATTTCGTTTCTTCTACTGCGACTTCTTATTTATAGTAAATTGGTAGACGTTTTTCGATGATTTAGCTTGCATGATAAGCTAAGAAGTAGAATATTCTCTAATAAATTCTCAATAAATCAATATTAGCAAGGTAAGTTAATATTAGTAATGTAAGTTAATAATAACAAATTACCTAATTAGATATTATTCGATAAATCACACCAACCAATGTAATAAATATGATATCAAAAGTGAATTGTTTTCCGTATTTGTAATAAGGTAAATTATTAATATATGTAATAATTAACATTCTTGCGCAAGTAATATCTAATAAGGAAAATTATTAATACATGTAATAATTAGTAATAAATTAGTAAATAATTAGTGATCGACTAATCAATTAAGAGTACTGATTTCCTTTTTAGTTTGTATTAAGTGTTACTTTCCATTTTAATATTGTCGACTATTAAAATACATTTATATTTCAATCGAGAAAACATAAAAGGTATGTAATTAATATTCATTTCCTAATAAATATGCTCGTGAAAAAAATAAATCAAAAATAAATTTCTAAAAAATCAACCAATAGAATCGCTAGTTTTCTTCTGAGAAGAGTTGTGTGATGCCACGTGTCAAATGTACTTCTCTTTTAGAATATAGAGGGATTTCAATAACATTTTTTTACTATTCAAATATTAATAATTAACATGATTTCATTTTTTAACATGATTTCATTTCATTATGACTTACAATGATTTTCATGTCCGGAATTATAATAATTACTATGTTTCATTTTTTTCACATATTATGATTTCAATAACAATTTTTTTACTATAATAATTATGATTTCGTGATCAACAGATAAATTATAGTTTCTGAGACTTTTTTTTTAAATTATCAATACTCTAATATGAATGTCTTGCCACTTAAATATGTCATTATTAAGTTACCATAATTGTACCTTTGAAATATATATATCGATTAGTTAAGAACGTATATTAATTACATGGTATGTGTTTTTGGCAAGGTTTGCCCGATGGAAAAAAATAAATCAAAAAGAAATTAAAAAAAAACCGACCAATAAGATTATAAGAATTAATCCGAGAGTGTCTTGTATGATTGCCACGTAAGCAGAAATCACTAAAGTGACTTCTCTTTTAATGTATAGGAGGATATCACCATTCTTTTGTGAAACTGATTGTAGAGAGTATATGAGGCAAAATCACTTCGTAAATATAGTCTAGGGGATTGCAGTGGTGGTGGATCTGAATGACTTAATCATCTGATACTGAACCGCAAGCATAATTTTTTGGTAATTGATTGTTGGAAGAATTATATCACTGACAAAAATCCTAGATTTGTAAAACTATATTTTGTACTTGGGGTGTTTTCGCATGGAATTTATTATTCATTTTTAATTTATCGTTTATCAATTATTTCAATATCAATATGATTTATTTTTTATTTTATGTCGGGAAATTATTTATATATTGTCTAATTTCAATATTTATAACTTGTTAACATTTTGTTTATTTATTAACGGAAATACAACCTTATTGTCTTGTGTGATTAACCAATTTTTTTCAACATGGAAGTTAAAATAGGAGTAATGCATATTGTGATTAGATATTTTCTTTTCATGTGGTTTATAATGTGTTTGTTTTAAAATATCTTATATGTGAGTTTTTGTTTATTATGTTGTATTTCTCTATTTCTTAAATACAAAGGTAGATTTATGTTTTCTTGCTGTAAAATTTAATCTGTGGATTTATTTGTTGTAGACTATTTTGTTGTAGTTTTGTAAACCACTATTTTTTTTGCTTTGGCAATAAAACTCTTTACAGTCATATTTTGATTTTTTATAGAGATTTTTTTTGTTGTTATTTTTTATGCAAAAAGGTTGATTGGTAGGCATATATAACGCTAGACTAAATTTTGGCTGTCTGTCAAAAGCATTTATAATTGCGACCAATCATCCCCAATAACTTTAGACTAGATTTTGACTCGCAAATCCGTGCGGATAACCTTTCGTTTTATAAATACAAATTTTTTATACTTTATATAATCATTTTTAGTAAAAGCTAGTCAATTTGCATATTTTCTTGTGTTATCTATTATTTTTAATAATTATACAAACTAGTTTTGTAACAAATAGTAACTAAAAGATATATCCAAATTAATGTGTAACATATAGTTTTGATCTTTTCTATATAAAGAAAGATAAGGTCAAAAATACCGAATCTAAGAAATGATTACACCTTTATCTTATTTTCAAAGTATTACTTACCTCTTTTATATATACCAGTACAATTCACTTTCCACAAATGTGATCCTCCGAGATTTATTACCGTAAATCACTTAAACCTAACAAAAATATACATTTTATGGAGGCCCTTATATATAACACTATTTACTTTTCACCCATATATATGAGTCTTCTCCTCCTTGTTTTTTTTTGTGCAACCCTCCTCTCTCTTGCTATTCTGTAGATTTGTTGTTAATTTGAACTCCCCTTCTCACTCTTTATTTAAGTTATTATCGTTAACCCTAAATCCCTTTCGAAACAAACAGATTTCAAGAAACACACGAAACAAAACAAAAAAGATGCCTCTAAAAAACAAAGTAATGAGTTGCATAAACTTCATCGCCGTCCTCCTCTCAATTCCTGTCATCGGCGTGGGAATCTGGCTCGCTATGGGAAAAGTGAGCTCATGCGTCATGCTCCTTAACTGGCCAATAATAATCCTCGGAATCTTGATCCTCCTAGTGGGTCTCGCTGGTCTCATTGGAGGGTTCTGGAGACTCACTTGGCTTCTCGTCGTTTACTTGATTGCAATGCTTGCTCTCATTGTACTTTTAGGTGTTCTTGTCGGATTTATTTACATGGTTACCAATAAAGGATCTGGTCATCCAGTACCAAGTAGAGCCTATCTTGAGTATAGTCTTCAAGACTTCTCTGGTTACTTACGTCAAGGAGTTCAGAATTCTTACAAATGGGATCAGATTCTTAGTTGTTTGAGTGCTAGCATGTGTCCTGAACTAAACCAGAGATTCACTGTGGCTCTGGATTTCTTCAATGCTCATCTTAGTCCCATTCAAGTAAGTATCTTTTCCCCTTCTTATTAAGATTTTCTACTTTATTTTGCTCTGATGATGACAAGAAAAATGCAAATAGTTCATGCTCTTATTACTTTTTTTTGCTTTTAGTCCTCCAAGTTTTGGGTAATTCTTATTTCTTGCTGCAATCTAGGGCTGCAATTCGTATGGAAATATAAAATGTCTTTATAGTCAAAGAAAGATATTAGGGTATATCTGAATTCGAATGGCAAAGAAGTGGGTGTATTAAAAGGATTAAAATTATAAAATGGATATGATTCTTAGGTGACTATTTCCAATGGCTTATTGAATTAGTTGATTCAATAGTTGAAAGCTTACAATGGCTTACTGAAAAATCAATTGAATTCTAGGTGTATTCAAGAATGTTGAACGAATTCACCAATGTTGAATCATTGAAGATGATCCAAAATGAACCCTCAAAAGACATTTGTCATTAAATCACTCTTGACAATGAATTTTCTGATTTGTTATCTTTTCTTTCAATTATTTGAGATTAATTATCTTCTAAATTTTTTGTTAAAAAAAATATTCTTACATCAAAATTTATCTTTTTCATATTCTATAAATAGAGATTTATTTTATTTCATTTGGACACAAAAAATATATTTTTTTCGACTATAATTGTTTTATTAGACTACAATAAACTTGTATTTTTATATTTTTTCCTTTTCTCTAGTCAAATGAATCTAAATAATAGTATTTTTAACTCTCAGAATTCTACTAATGACTCTTTTAATCAATCACACCAAACAACCTTTTACCACCGTATCTTTTAATATTTATTAATATCTAACCTCGTTTTTTATAGTTAACCACATTTTTAAAAAAATTTACAGTCTGGTTGCTGCAAGCCCCCAACAAAATGTGGCTTCAATTTCGTGAACCCTACTTACTGGACAAGTCCCGTAAATATGTCTGCAGACAGGGACTGTCTACAATGGAGTAATGAACAAAACACTTTGTGCTACAATTGTAACTCTTGCAAAGCCGGGCTGCTCGCAAACCTCAAGACATATTGGTTAAAAGCGGATATATTTCTTCTTTTGGCGTTTATCGCGGTTTAATAGTCGTGTATGTATATATTCAGCTTTCCGGAGGATTTTTAATGTAAAAACTCCTTCAATTAAGTTTCTTATGGGTAAAAACCTCTCAATTAAAGATTTGATGCAACCCCCCCCCCACCCCCACCCCCCCCCCCCCCCCCCAAAGTCATCTTTCTTAGTGAATCAACCCCTTCGTCAACAGTATTGTTAAAAGATGTATTTATCGTTATGTATAGTACGTAGCGTTTCATTTATGACCAAAAAACGACATTGCTCTTTTTTTGTATCTCTTCTCCATTTTTTATTTTGTTGGTGTCATTGGGTCAAAATAGGGTTTTGTAATTTGTTCACAGAAAAGTTGTTAGTTATTGGTTAAGATGAAACAGCAAAACTGGAATCATATATTTAATTAAGTTATTAAATACACAAACAGAAAATTTTCTTATAATCATGGTTCCCTGCAAAAGAAGAGTAAGATAGTCTACTGCAAAATACTAAGAGCTTAGATTTTCAGCGTGAGTCTCTTCACTTTCATTTTTTTTTCTGAAAAATAAGAACTCAGCTTCTTTCTCCCAACTCTCCCACCCTTTCTTGAATTTAGCTTCTCTCACCCTCTTTCTCGATTTCATCCTCACTCAATTCTCAGAATCTATTATATTAAGAGAGAATTCCTGACTTTCTTAATATGTGATTTTTTTCTTTGGACTATCTCTTAAAAATTATTTGAATGAGTTTTTGTATACATATTTGAAAAATTATAATTATTCTAAACAAATCAAATAGATATTTCTATATTTTCAATGAATTACATCTGAACAAAAAAAATTCATATCTTTTTATTTACAATATAATAATATATTTTATTTTCATTAAAACATTTTAAAATATGTAACTATTTTCGTTTTCGTATTTTAAAAAAAAAATAATATAAATGTATATTTAGTTTTTTTAACTTATACAAACTTTTTAAATATTTAATTAGTTTTAAAAATCTTTTAAGTATCTAATTAGTTATGTAATTATATTAAAGTCATGTACTATTTTGCATTAAATTTGTGATATTAATTTAAATAATATTGTTCAGTTTAATCTTTGATCTCTAAAATTTAAGATTGGTTAATTCAGAATTTTGTACTACATTGTTGAAAATTTACTATCAATATGAATGATCCGTCTACAAATGTTGTTTTGCTATTTTGAAAGTGCATTTAGTTTCTGTTTTTCAATATAGTAGCAGGTTTAATTTTATATTTCAATAATCAAAGTATATGACTGTTTTATTTACAAAAATATAATCAATCTCATTTTTATATAGACCATATTTATATATATTATATATTAGTGTAATTGTTTTTCTTTGTTTTTCTTGGGCAATTTTGAAAGTGCAATAGGTAGTGTACCAATTAATATCATTAACAAAAATGACAGATGAATGATTCAAAAATATATTTCATGTAGAAATTTTTATTTTCATTGTTTTATTATCAAATATAGTTTAATTATATAACATTAATTTGGGACTAATAATATTATAATGAATTTTTCTCTTTTTTGTTCTTTTGAAAGATCTCTCTATATTATTGGATTTATGTTTTAGAATGTATTTTCACGAATATTGTAATCGTTGACTAATTTTTTTACCAAATAGAAGAATATCACAAAATATTTAAGTTCATCAGACTCAAACTTAGATAAATTAATATTCAGATAGTGAAAAAAACTTATCAATGATTAATACACAATCATACAGAATAACAAAAATACGAACAAAAAAAACTAGATTAAAAAATGACACAGTGAAATTTGTCAGCCTTAACCTTAAGATTGCAAGAAAATATCTAATGGATGGATCTGTTAAAACGTGAAAATATAGTAAATGAAGTTTACTATATCCTTTGCAATTTCAGTCATTATTCCTTATTGTTTTTACCAGACATAGTGAACTCTGTTTGATTGTACATGAACACATCAACCTTACAAAATCACTACAAGAAAACAGGCCAATACCGAGGGAAAATATCGTCGGAATGTCTTCGGAATAACGGTATTCCGACGACATACCGAGCATATCTTCCCTCGGAATAATGGCCTCGGTATTTAGCAAGTCCTCGAAATTTCCTCGGAAATTTCCGAGGCAATTCCGAGGAACAACAGTTCCGAGGACATACCGAGCACGACATTTCGTCGGACGGGTCGTCGGTATATACCGAGGACTTTCCGAGGAAACGGATCATCGGATTACGGATTAGAAACCGAGAAACATTCCGAGGAAACAGTCCCACGGAATATTCCGAGGAAACAGTCCCTCGGAATATACTGAGGAAACTGTCCCTCGGAATATTCCGAGGACTATATTCGTCGGAAACAGTCCCTCGGAATTTTCCGAGGGAAAGAGTCCTCGGAATATTCCGAGGGACTGTTTCCTCGGAATTTTGGAAAAATTAATTTTTTTAAAAAATGAAAATTAGAAATTTAAAATCGAAAATATAAAATTAAAAAATTAAATTTCGAAAATAGAAAATTAAAATTCTAAAATTTAATTTCGAAAATATAAAATTCAAATTCAAATTCAAATTAGTACAAATAAAAAAACATTCGAAAGTTGTAAGAAAAAAAAACTACTGGTTGGGGTTTGGGTTTTGGGGGTTCGGGTTCTGCAGAGTCGGGAAGGTCACGTTCGGGTGCAACGTCCTCATCATCTCCATCATCTGCTCGTTCAGCTTCTTCTGTGCCTCGAAGTCCGCTTGCTGAGCCTCGAACCTCTCTTGGTGAGTCGCCATTTTGTTCTCCAACGCAGATATGCGAGTATCCTTGTCTTGCAGCTGACCAAGGAGTACTTCGGTATCAACAAAAGGTGGTGGTGCGGCTGAAGATGCAACTGACTGGGCCCGACGAGACAAACCGAACAAATGTCCCTTCCTCTTTGGAACCGTCTGAAATAGAAAATTGACAAAGTTAAACAATAGGTTGACAAAGTTAAACAATAGCTAAGATGCATGAAATGAAATTTTATAAAAAAAAAAACTTACCGATTGAACGATTTCGTTGATCCGAGCCTGAGGCAACTGGGTACCCGTCGAATCGTCGTCGTCGGTTGGAAGCTGAGACGCTGCTTCTTCAAGCTGAGTGCTGATGAGGTTGACCACATCTCTCGCAAGACCATCATCAATCTCGCCGGTCTTCTGGTTGGTATACGCCCTCTTCATTAGGGCGAAATCATCAACCGGCTGACCGTCATTTGCTTCCACCTTGATATCAATATAAATTAAACAAAAAATTAGTAATTAGAAGAAATTAATAAAAATTTGAAACTTATAAAATTTGAAAAAGAAACGAATGAAATTACCATGCGATCCCTGAGAGTTGCTTGAGACTGAGCACCCAAGTTGTGCTTGAAGACGCCCTTCCCTTGACGCTCGCTTTTGCGGTTCGTGGAGTTGGTGGAAGAAGTAGCTTTCGTCTCATCCTTACTCCAATGAACACAGAAATCCGCCCAGACCGTCATGTTCATCGACTTTGGGACCTTTATAAAAAAAATTGTTAGATAAGTTAAAAAATTTAATAATAAATTTAAGAAATATTTAAAATAGTAAAAAAACCTTGTCTTTTTGCCACTTCTTCTTCCACTCGTGCATTTGATACGAGTAGTTCGTCATGACTTTATGGACGAAGTGGTAATAGATGAACGTCGTAAGGTCGGGATTCCAGTTGAACTCTTGCTGCAAAAAATACATAATTAGTAGAAAAATTATATTAAGAATAAGAATATAAAAAAAAAAAATTGAGAAATTTACCGCAAATTGTTGAAACCACAGGACTTTCTTCCAGGTAGGGAAGTCCGAGAAAGTCGGATGTCCCTCGTCCAAAGACGAGTACATCATATGGTTGAGCCATGTGCTGATCCCGTTCGCGGATCGGTCGAACCATGTTTGATGCCGTCCAGATGGATACGGAGTGAGAAACGGCAGCCGCTCACGACCCGGCTGTCGAACATACTCCGCAACCCTCACCAGTTCCGGAGGACCCACATAAGTCGGAGGAATAGGGGGTGCAGCACCGGAGCCAGTAGGAGCTTCGGGAAATGGAGAGGGAGATGTTTGGTGCGAGCTGCGGGGCGATTGGGAATCCTGAACGGAGACACTCCCCGAGCCACGACCACGACGCTGTCGAGGAGGCGGGGTCTGATCATAGTCATAAGACCTGAGTATAAAAAATTAATAAATTCTTAAAAAAAATAGAAATAAGTTTGAAAAAATTTTAAAAAAAAGTTTTAATATATTTAAAAAAAGTTTTAATATATTTAAAATTAAGAAAAATTTATAATTTATTAGATTACATGATTTATTTATATGAGTATAAAAAATTAATAAATTGTTTAAAAAAATAGAAATAAGTTTGAAAAAAATTTAAAAAAAAGTTTTAATATATTTAAAAAAAGTTTTAATATATTTAAAAAAGTTTTAATATAAGAAAAATAGTTTTAATATATTTAAAATTAAGAAAAATTTATAATTTATTAGATTACATGATTTATATATATGAGTATAAAAAATTAATAAATTGTTTAAAAAAATATATATAAGTTTGAAAAAAATTTAAAAAAAAGTTTTAATATATTTAAAAAAAGTTTTAATACATTTAAAATTAAGAAAAAATTATAATTTATTAGATTACATGATTTATATATATATATATATATATATATATATATATATATATGAGCATAAAAAATTAATAAATTGCTTTAAAAAATAGATATAAGTTTTTAAAAAATTTTAAAAAAATTTTAAAAACGTTTTATTATTACTGGAAACTTAAAAAACGTTTTTAAAATTAGAAAATTGTTTTTAAAAAATCAAAAAACGTTTTAAAAATAGAAAAACGTTTAGAATTTTAACCAAAAAAAAAAACCATTCCAAATCAATGAAAAACAACAATCAAACCCACAATCATAACTTAAACTACTCATGCAATCCTAAACTATCATCTAACACCCTAAAATCCGAAATTCTAATCCCATCATTCCTAATCAATCACAATTTTGGAAGAAAAGAGAGAGATATAGAGTTCTTACATGATTGGGAAGAGATTTGGCAAAGAAATGGAGGAAAGAAACGGTGGGAATCGCCGGAAATCGATGGAGGAGAAGGAGGAGCCGCGTAGAGGAAGAGAGGAGAGGAAGAGAGAAATGGGGAAGAAGAAGATCGCGGTTACCCTAATTTATGAGGGGTCCGACGGACTATTTCCGTCGGAATTCCCTCGGTATTTTTTAATAGGTCCTCGGAATTCCCTCGGTATTGGAATATTCGATATTTCACGAAATGTTTGGCGGTTAGGGGTTTCCCGGGTGAATAAAAAAATTCTGAGGACCACAACTTCCTCGGAATTTCCTCGGAAAATACCGAGGACATTCCGAGGAAACAAGTATTTGGGGTTTCAAATTCCAATTTTTTTTCCCGATTTTCATTTCTTATTCAAATTTAACGCATACCATTGAGGATTCTTTGTATAGATGAACATAAACCATAAAAAAACAAAATATCAGAAATGATTGTAAGTATCTCGTTTCACGTTTGTTAAAGTGTATAAGTGTTTATCTTATGTTGTGTGGTTTTCGTTCAAGCAATCGTAAAAAGTGTTTGTTATTGTGTAAAACACCTAAGTATGACTTCATAATATGGTTAAGACACTTAATGAAGGCTATATACGTGTTATTCAATCCGTAAAACGTTGTTTACGGTTCCCTAAACCCAGTTCCTCGGGATTTCCTCGGAAAATACCGAGGACATACCGAGGAAAGTATTGAAAATCATTGCCTTCCTCGGTATTTCCTCGGTATTTTCCGAGAAAATCCCGGATATCCTCGGTATTTCCTCGGTATTTTCCGAGGAAATACCGAGGAACAACACAAAATAATCAAATCCCTAAATATTATTAATTAAAATTTAAATGTTTATTTGTTAAAAAAATTTAAATTAGTAGTAAACTTACCTCTCATATGGAAGAACATCTTCGCAGTTGGTGAGCAAATATGTTTGCAAATGACTACGCTCCTGGTCAGTAAGTCGACGGTCTTTTGGTTTTCCGCTAAGTCGTCCAACATCTGTGAAAATGTCTGGAACCTTAACATGATATGTTGCCCGTTCGCCTCTATCATCATGCCGAGCAGGTCTTCTGTTTTTGGTATGAACTTCTGCTGGAAAGTAGTACTCGGCAAAGTTTGAAATCTCTTCATTGATCATCTGTGCGACTATAGAACCTTCCACCCTACTAAAATTTTTCACCATCTTCTTCAAATGGAACATATACCGTTCATACAGATACATCCATCTATACTGCACAGGACCACCAAGTTCCAATTCTCTTGCCAGGTGAATAACAAGATGCTCCATAACATCAAAAAATGAGGGAGGAAATATCTTCTCAAGGTTGCACTGAATCACGGCTATGTTAGTCTTCAAATTTGTAATACCTTCAAGAGTCACTGATCTGCTGCATAAATCGCGGAAGAAAGCACTTATCCCTGCAACTGCTTCATGAACTTTTCGTGGTAATAGTTCTTTGAAGGCAAAAGGAAGGAGGCGCTGCATCATCACATGGCAATCGTGACTTTTCAAGCCAATAAACTTTCCTTCCTTTCTGTCGATACAATTACGCAAATTAGATGCGTAACCATCCGGAAACTCCACATCGTTTGAAATCCAATCAAAGAAAGCATCTTTTCCCTCTCCATCCAATCGGTATATGGGAAAAGGAGCCCTACCATTCTCATCAACATGAAGTTCTGCACGAGCACATATATCGACTAAATCCAGTCTTGACTTCAAATTATCCTTTGTTTTACCTTTAACGTTAAGGATCGTGTTCATGAGATTGTCAAAAAAGTTCTTCTCAATATGCATGACATCTAAATTATGCTTTAGCAGATGATGCTCCCAGTATGGCAAATCAAAGAAAATACTTTTTTTGTGCCAGTTATGTAGATCTCCAACAGCATCTACCGGAAAATGCTCATGTCCACCAACGTCTGGGGTCCTTTCTGCACCGTAATCTCTTAGTTGTGTCTTCAAACCTTCTCCACTAACTTCCTCAGGTGGACCATCAAACACATGTTTGTTCTTCCTAAACAAATTCTTACTCCGACGGTATGGATGATCATGTGGTAGGAATCGTCTGTGACAGTCAAACCAACACGTTTTTCTTCCGTTCTTTAGTTGGAAAGCATATGTGTCATCTTGACAATATGGACATGATAGCCTCCCATGCGTTGTCCATCCAGATAACATACCATATGCTGGAAAATCACGTATTGTCCACATTAGTACTGCCCGCATTTGAAAGTTTTCTTTACACGAAATATCGTATGTTTCAACACCGTGAGCCCATAGTTGTTGCAACTCATATATTAGTGGCTGAAGAAACACATCAAGTGATCTCTTAGGATGCTCTGGCCCGGGAACGAGAATGGAAAGAAACAAAAACTCTCGTCGCAAGCACAAGTTTGGGGGTAAGTTATATGGTGTAACAATGACTGGCCATAGAGAATATTGTCTTCCACTCTTCCCATACGGGCTGAAACCATCAGTACATAATCCAAGGTAGACATTTCTTCTCTCATATGCAAAGTCGGGATACAATGATTGGAAATGCTTCCACGCTTTTGCATCAGAAGGATGTCTAATCTCACCATCTGTTGAGTGCTCCGCATGCCATCTCATTCGTTGCGCTGTGCGTTCCGAAAGATACAACCTCTGCAACCTTTCCTTCAAAGGCAAATACCACATCCTCTTATATGGCACTGGAACTCTTCCACTCGTATCTTTGTAACGACGCTTCCCACAAAATTTGTATGTAATCCGCTGCTCATCCGCCCTCCAATAAATCATGCAGTTATCGCTGCATACATCTATTACTTCATACGGTAAACTAACACCGGATACGAGTTTCTGCACCTCGTAGTATGAACCTGGAGCTACATTATCCTCAGGTAGAATACCTTTTACAAAATCAGCTATCGCATCCACACAGACTTCAGCCAAGTTATAATCGGTCTTAATGCCCATCAGTCTTGTAGCAGATGATAAAGCTGAATGACCATCTCTGCAACCTTCATACAAAGGTTGCTTTCCAGCATCCAACATATCATAAAATCTCCTAGCTTCTGCATTGGGTAAATCTTCTCCTCTAAAATGATCATTTACCATCTGCTCAGTACCTACACTATAATCTAAATCCGTTCTAATTGGTTCTTCTAATCTAACCGCCGGCTGAGGTTCGCTAGTACTACCAAGTTCATAACCAGTTTCCCCATGATGATACCAAATTTTGTAACTTCGTGTAAACCCATTCAAAAATAAATGAGTCCAAACATCCCACTCTTTAATAACTTTTCTATTTTTACAATTAGAGCAAGGACATCTTAACTTACCTGTTTCTGCTTCCGGTTGTCGGCGATATAACGCCATGAATTCGGTTAAACCTTGTTGGTATTCTTCCGTAAGCAATCTCGTCTCCGGATCCAAATGAGGTCGATCGATCCAAGAACGAAAATAATTTGAAGAAGACATGTTTTTTTTATCTAAAATTCGTGATACTAGGAGAGAAGAAGAAGAAATGGGGTGAATGAAGAGGAGGAGGGATGGTTGTATTTATAGAAGAATTCCTACCGACATACTGACGGAATTCCGAGGAAATTCCGAGGAAAGTTCACATATCCTCGGTATTTCCTCGGAATTTTTGAAATCACACAACGGCTCTCCCAACGGCTCTCTAACGGCTACAAAAAGTCCTCGGAATTGAAGAAATATCCGTCGGTTTTTTTCCACGGACATCACTTCCTTGGTATGTCCTCGAAAATTTCCGAGGAAATGGTGTTTCCTCGGAATTTCCTCATAAATTTCCGAGGACATTCCGAGGAAACCCAGAAATCGGGTTTCTTCGAAATGTCCTCGGTTTTTCCTCAGAAAATTCCGAGGACCATCATTTGCCCTCGGAATTCTCTCGGAATGTCGCTGTTTTCTTGTAGTGAATGTTGAACAAAGTACTATTTTCTAGGTTTGCGAATTAGTAATAATTCCATTACACAATAACAATCATCTTTTTTTACCGACGTGCTGAAAACATACTTGAATATTTTTTTACAATCTTTCATACTTATTTTGGTCCTGGAACTGTACTGCTAGTGAAACATAAGGCAAGTTATTGTCATGAACAGAACGCTGAGAAGTTGTTGTGATAGCTTGTTATTTGTTAAAAACTCTATAACCATTTATTTATCTGCAAACTACAACTTGAAGACTTTATCAATTAGTTAATCATTTCAAATATATAGAATTGGGACAGTCCATCTTGCAAATTGCAAAAGGAATGGGGAAAGAGTCAAACTTGCGGGTATCTTGGATTCAGAAATGCTCAAAAATTAAAATCAATTATTTACTTTCATGATTCAGGAAAAGAAAGAAATAAGAGTGTATCATCACGGTCTCCACCCATAAAAGAAGAGAAGTGACTGAGAGGTGCATTGTAATGACCATGCTCGTTGATTCAAATGTTCTTCAGTACCGTGCCAAAACGTCTCAAGAATTTCAGAACTCCTTTCCATATTGTTTCATGGAAGTAGCTCATCCCCGCTCTCATTTCATCTTGTGGTGTAGGTGGAATTCTTCAGATTTTCATCTGTGAGGAAAGCAGCTTGAATCTGGTGCAACAAATACAGAGCTTTAGTTCTTGCAATAAAGAAAGCTTTACAGAGATTTTTGCAGAGCTTCATCGAGTTCTTGTTAATCATTAGGAGTAATGTTCTTTCCATATAACAGTGTAAAAAAATCACATATTCTGGTAACATTGAAAGAGCACATCAGTAATCAAGTGTCGATAAATTGGGAAAAAAATTCTACAGACCATCCAAAACTTTTGGAGCAAAAAGACCAATGATTAGATTGAGTGGGATGATTAGTTAAGACCAAGTCAACAGGCTGATTCTTGAGAGCATCAAACATCTATTTAGGAGTCTTTTTAAGCAGAAAGGGCCTCCTTTTGTCTGAGTCTCTTCAATGTTGGAGTCTGTTGTTGCAGTGGCCTGATCTGCGAACGTACTAATCAAACTTTGAAGATATAGAGAACAAAGGAAGTTAAGATTTTGCAAATTACATTACATGAAAATATGTATACAATTATAGATTGTGTGGAATGAACTTTTGAGAGCTTCTGAAACAATTAAAACAAATACGAAGGATTGATATAACCCATGATACTGCCCATGATGCAGAGAAAAACTCATAACTTCATAATCAAGGGAAGGAGAAGAAAATGTATACCACTAAAGATATGTTGAATCTTCTTACTACATAATCAAGGTAAAAATAGGAGCCAGGCCTTATCATCAAGAAGAAGCATGTGAAGTTCCATAAGCTCCCATGCTTTCTTAACGTTATGTGCTTCCCATAAACGCCTA
Organism: Hirschfeldia incana; assembly: GCA_026261945.1. Lineage (NCBI taxonomy): Eukaryota > Viridiplantae > Streptophyta > Magnoliopsida > Brassicales > Brassicaceae > Hirschfeldia > Hirschfeldia incana. The sequence goes on along the minus strand of JABCMI010000003.1, from coordinate 9,314,855 downwards.
AGACGTGTCACCACAGTCTGAGAGACACAAACGGACTTCAAATCAAGTATATGGGCTGAAACCGTTGTTTCTTGTTGTTTGCGTAAGGAAGCAGAAGGGTTGTATTTGGTGAAGCAGTGAGATTCTGAATTTTCTGCATCCATTTTTATAGTTGAACGTATTAGGGATTAGCAATCAAAGTTAGGTAAGGGGTAATTATATCATGAGAGCTTGATGAGAGAGTTAATGGTGAATCTTAATAATAAGGTTTCAATGGCAAAGGAGAGCGTTACGATTCACTTATCACAAAGCCGATGAAGATATTCGAGGAGACAACATGTGACACCCAATCACTTCCGCAATATAATGAATAAATAAAAGCGAAAATAAAATAACAATACAACCGAAATAATAATAATAAACTCCGTCATAATATGAAAGTCCATAAGATAGCATAAGGCCTAAAGGCCCAACAACGATAACATCCAAAATATAAAGTGCGTCATAAACCGAAAGTCCAAAATACGAAATAAGCACAAACGATAGATAGAAGCCCGAAGGCCCAAAAGCGATAAAACGATAGTAGTAATAGAAGTCCCAAGTCCGATAGTAGTAAAAGCCCAAAAACACTGGTCCGATATAATCACTCCTACTCATCGGTCTCACCTAAAAGGGGAAAGGAAGATGGGTGAGCGACAGGGGAATCGCGCAGTGAGGTATGGGATGCTAAACCGATAAAACACTGACTCAGCTCATAGCACTACTAAAATGTGGGTCTAGCTCTAGCATGAAACAAACACGGTGTCTACACCACACAGCACAATCAATATATGTCTAGTGGACTAGACATGCTACAACCAATGCGATATAATCCTACCGCATTTCCTCATAAGGATATAAAATATAACTCTACGGCGTCGTAAGTACAGTTGTCCACTCTGTACCCCCGCACTACTGGCGTCGTAAGTACAAACGTCTTTGTACCCCCGCAATCTCCACAATCATAGGCGTCGTAAGCACAGACGTCATGTGCCCCCGCAATCTCCACAATCATATGCGTCGTAAGTACAAACGTCTCTGTACCCCCGCAATCTCCACACATAGACTCGTATATAAACATATACATAGTATATATAGCAATTTTCAGCCTCAATCAATTCATACAATCGTTGAATCCTCTAGACCCCTATTTCCGGTTTAACAATCAATAACAGTAATAAGCAAGCAAGACTCTCAAACTGACTCGATTCAAAGAGACTATCATGTTTCGAAACTAAACTTTTCATAATGGTAGTACTAAACTAGTTCGGGATTTAACGGAGTAGCCCTCACCTTAGCAATGAAGAGAAGTGCTGTCTATGAACTCCAGCTGCTCAAATAGACTCCAAATCGGAAAAGTCAACGGCGGCGGCGGACTGGCGGCGGCGACGCGGCGGCGGACTCCCGGCGGCGGACAGACGGTGGTCGGGCGCGGCGGCTCCGGCGGACGGCGGTCGGCGGCGGCGGCGCGGCGGTTTCACGCGCGCGCGAAGGCTGAACTTCCAGAGGCGATTGCGGCTTCGTCCGAGCTCCGATTGCGGCAATTTTGGTGGCTACGGATTCGTCTTGACGAGAGGAACACGATGGTGGTCTTGCATGCACGAAATTCTCAACGGTTAGAAAGTTATCGACGATTTACTAAAACGGCCGAAACTTAACTTAAGAACAAGGCGGTTTCCGGCGGTTACCTAGAGAGATGATCGGTGGTGACGAGCTGAGCGTGATCACTGCACACGGTGGCTCCGGCGACGAGCTCCGGCGACTCTCCAACTGAAAAATGATCACACAATTTTCCTTAGCTCACACTCTCTCTCAAACACTCTCTCTCTTCTCTTGGATGTTTCTGAGAAACCAAAGTGGAAAGATGGGTATTTATAACCAAAATACCTTGGGCCTCAGGTGTTGAAATTGGGCTTTGTTGGTCTGAATCCGATGGGCCTGGTTTTGGGTCATTACAATTCTCCCTAACTAATAAGGAATTCGACCCCGAATTCGAGTCAACAACCGGCTCTCCAATAACATCCTGAAACAACCCCGGATAATCAATCCTCATCTGAAGCTCCGACTCCCAAGTATCCTCCTGAATCCCATCTCTCTCCCAACGAACTTTGACCAACATGGTCATCATTCCCTTATCTGATGTCACTTGGCGATCCAAAATCTCTACTGGCTCACATGGGGCACACAAACTTTTGCCAAGATCACTGGGTGGCCGCTGCAAAATAAGCTCTGGATCTCTAACGACTTTCCTCAAAACTGATACATGAAACACATCATGGAAGTCCGCTAACTCTGCTGATAAACCCAATCGGTAAGCGACTGCTCCAATCCCCTCCAAAACAGGATATGGTCCCATGTATCTCGGTTTAAGCTTCTTTAACTTTCGAGTCTTAGATCATCCCTGAAATGTTCTCATTTTCAGGTATACCAGGTCGCCAACCTCAAACTCTAAATCCTTGCGCCGCTTGTCTGCATAACTTTTCTGACGGTCATGGGCTTCCTTAAGTCGATTCTTGAGCATCTCAACCTGCTCTATCGTCTCTTGAACCAATGCAGGTTCTACCTCACGTCGCTCCCCTACTTCTGTCCAACAAAGTGGTATACGACAAGGCCTACCATAAAGAGCCTCATATGGTGCCATCTTAATGCTCGAATGATAACTGTTGTTGTAGGCAAACTCGGCTAGAGGTAGATATTTCACCCAACTTCCTTCCCACTCTAAGACACAAGCCCGAAGCATATCCTCCAGAGTCTGAATAGTCCTCTCTGACTGACCATCCGTCTGCGGATGATAGGCCGTGCTCAAATGGACCTTTGTCCCAAGTGCCTTCTGAAAGGCTCTCCAAAACTCAGACGTGAACTTCACATCCCGATCCGATACAATGCTCACAGGAACTCCGTGCAATCTCACAATCTCACTAATGTACATCTGCGCCAATTGATCAGCTCTGTCTGTTGTCTTGATTGCTAAGAAATGGGCTGACTTGGTGAGTCTATCAACGATTACCCATATGGCATTCTTTCCTCCAGAGGTGGTCGGTAACCCCGTAACAAAATCCATGGTACCATGTCCCATTTCCATTCCGGTAATGGCAGGTTTTGCAACAACCCGCTAGGCACCTGATGCTCAGCCTTAACCATCTGACAAGTCTGACACTGCGATACAAATGTAGCCACATCCTTCTTCATCCCAGGCCAATGATAATAACGCTTCAGATCTCTGTACATCTTGGTGTTTTCTGGATGAATAGAGAAACGCGAGTGATGCGCTTGCTGTAAGATCTCCTTCCTTAACAGCTCATCATTGGGAACACAAACCCGGTTCCGGTACATGATCATCCCACTGGAAGCTATATGATATCCAATACTCTCAACCTCAATCTGCTTACACAAAGCCTCATCAGCATCCTGAGCTCTGCGTATTTTACTTAACAAATCTGCTTGCTCTACAGCCTCGAGACAAACGGTGTCTTCATCCACAGTGGTAGCACACAATCTGAGACTAGCCAGCATTCCAGTAAACTCTTGAACCTCCTTGGTTCCTGAAACATCGCTCCCGCGCCTACTCAAAGCATCTGCCACCTGATTAGCTTTTCCTGGATGATAAGCGATCTCCAAATTATAATCTGCTAACAACTCAATCCATCTGCGCTGCCTCAAATTCAAATCCGTCTGTGTAAAGATGTACTTCAGACTCTTGTGATTAGTAAGAATCTTCACTGTTTCTCCATACAAATATGATTTCCATATTTTCAACGCAAAAACAACTGCTGCTAACTCCAAGTCGTGAGTAGGGTAGTTAGCCTCGTGAGGCCTCAATTGTCGTGATGCATATGCAACGACCTTACCCTCCTGCATCAAAACGCATCCCAAACCAGTACCTGACGCATCAGTGTAAACCTCATATGGTATCCCTGGCCTTGGAAGTACCAAAACTGGTGTATGAGTGAGATGTCGCTTCAACTCGGCAAAACTTTCCGAGCAATCATCTTTCCAATCAAACTTGACATATTTGCCTGTTAACCTCGTCATTGGCTTCGCAATGCTAGAAAAATCCTTGACGTATTTCCTGTAGTACCCTGCCAAACCGAGGAAACTGCGAATCTCCGTCACACTCTTAGGTATCGGCCACTCTAAAATTGCAGCAATCTTTTCTGGATCCACAGCAACTCCTTCTTCTGAAACCACATGTCCAAGAAATCCAATCTTCCTCTGCCAGAAGCTGCACTTACTCAACTTAGCAAACAACTTATGCTCTCTAAGCTTTCCCAACACAATCCGTAAGTGCTCCGCATGCTCTTCTCTACTTCGAGAATAAACCAAGATGTCATCTATGAAGACAATCACACACTTATCCAAATGCTCGCGAAACACATCATTCATAAGCTTCATGAATGCTGCCGGTGCGTTCGTCAAACCAAATGGCATCACCACAAACTCATAATGCCCATAGCGTGTACGGAAGGCCGTCTTTTGCACATCTCGATCAGCTATTGCAATCTGGTGATATCCTGATGCCAAATCAATCTTAGAAAACCATGAAGCTCCTTGCAACTGATCTAACAGCTCATCGATGCGTGGAAGTGGGTACTTATTCTTGATGGTGACTTTGTTCAAGCCCCTGTAGTCGATACAAAGCCTGAAACTTTCATCTTTCTTCTTCACAAACAACACTGGTGCTCCCCACGGTGAAGTACTCGGCCTGATAAACCCCATAGCTCTTCCAACTGCTTTTTCGACTCTGCCATTTATGTTGGTGCTAGGCGGTAAGGAGCTCGTGAAACCGGTGCTACTCCTGGTTCCACCTCAATTGCAAGAACATCTGACCTAGCTGGCGGCGGCCCTTTTAAAGCCTCAAAAACATCTCCATACTCAGCAACCACTGGAATATCCTGTAACTCAAGCTGTGCATCATCCTTAACCATCGAAATGGTCGCCAAAAACCCCTCTGCTCCACTCTCCAATAATTCCTCCGCACGCAACATGGAGACAATAGGAATTCCCTGGTGTGTCTGAGTGCCATCAAAAGTGATCCTCCCTTCTGATCTAAGAATGCTAACTCTTGCCTTTGGACAACCCAAGACTACTCGATGTCGCGACAACCAGTCCATTCCAAGTATAACATCATAGAAATTTATCGCCATCTCTGTCAAATCTCCAAGCAACTCAACTCCTCCAAGAGTAACTGGAACATCGCGATGAATGCCAACTGCTCCCAACATCTCTGTGCCGGCAGTCTGAATCTGCTTAGCTTTCGGCTCAAAGACTCCTCGAAATGACCAACACTTAGCCAAACGTGGACTCACAAAACTATGAGAAGCTCCCGTGTCAAATAAGGTGTAAGCTGACTCACCTCCAACAACAACCGATCCTACACGAGAATTTTGCTAACTACACATGATAACCACAAAACAAAATACTCAAACACAACAAGTTTGATAAAAGCACATACCAGCTATCGGCTCAGCTCCTTGATGATCTCCAATAGTAAACACATGTGGAGCAATGGCTAAACGCTTCGGTGGTGGTGGAAGCGCTGCATTGCCCCTCATCGGGCAATCCCTGATCATGTGACCCGGCTGGTTGCATCCAAAACAGTTCCCATGTGACACTGCTGGTGCTGGTGGCGCTGCAATCTGGGTACGTGGTGGCTTCCTACAATGTTTCGCGAGATGCCCAAGCATACCACAGTTAGAGCACTCAAAACACTCTCCAAAATGACGACGACGACAACGCACACAACGAGGTGCCTCTGACTGCTCCCAAGTCTTCTTCTGCGACCCTGAAGTCCCTCCGGTCTTAGGCTGAGTTGTCTTAGTGAATTTCTGCTCCGCTGCCAAACATTTCTCCTGCACAACTGCCTTCTCTATCAGATCCTCCAAACTGGTGTAGGTAACCACACTGCACCTACCGCGAAGCTCCACTCGCATCCCCTTTAAGAACCTCCTGATCAGATCCTCCTCATCAATACCATTGCCCGCAAACCTGTGAAGCTGGCGAAACTCCAACTCATACTCCCTGACGGACTTTGCACCCTGCCTTAAATGCTCAAAATCATTCTTCTTCTCATCCAAAGCCTCCCTAGGAAAGTACTTCTTGTTGAATGCATACAGAAAGTCCTCATAAGTCATCTCGCCACGGTGCAACAATCTCACTCCATCACACCAGATGGATGCATCTCCACGCAAATACAACTCCGCAATCTTAAGCTTATGCCTAGGCGGACATGAGATAGTGTTCAAACACTTCTCCAAACTGTGCTTCCAGTCGTGAGCAAGTGTAGGCTCTGTGGTTCCACTGAAATGCTCCAAGTTTACATACTTCATCTGTCCCAACACTCTGATGAAAGTCTCATCAATCTCGGGTACACGCACTGGGAATGGAGGTGGCGGCGGTGGAACCTGAAAGACCCCTGGAGCAGGCTGGATAGGAACCTGCGGATATTGTGGCGCTGGGGCCTGCTGAGGCGGAACCTGATGGTCATGCTGAACATGAACTGGCGGTGCCTGCTGCATCTGAATCTGCGGACCCTGCTGCACCTGAATCTGAGGACCCTGCGGAATCTGCTGACCCTGCTGAACTGCGGCCATCTGTCTAGCAACCTCCTGAGCAGCTACTCGGGCAGCCTCCTGGGCAGCTTCCCTGGCTGCCTCTCGAGCAACCTGCTGAACAGCCTCTTGAGCGGCCTGTCTAGCGGCATCCTGAACCATCTGCCTCAAAGCATCCTGATCAATAGGTGGAACAACCGGTTGCGGGTCTGCTGGCTGCACATGCTCATCCTCAGCCTCTCTAGCAACTCTGGCAGCTCTGGTAGTCTGAGCACGGTTTGCTGCTCTCTTTGGCGGCATCTAAAAAGAGAACAATTCAATTAGCTTCTGTTGCACACAGAATACCAACAATTAATGGAGTATTATCGGACATAAATGTGCTTTTGTTTCCATTTTTAAAATTCCCAAATTTCCCAAAATATTTTAAAATCGCATTAAACCGATTCAAAACCAAATTAAAAATCCGAGTTAAAATCCGAATTAAAACCAGGTCTCCACGAATCGCCATCCCGGGTCGGAGCCGGGACGGAACACGGCTCTGATACCAAAAATGTGACACCCATCACTTCAGCAATATAATGAATAAATAAAAGCGAAAATAAAATAACAATACAACCGAAATAATAATAATAAACTCCGTCATAATATGAAAGTCCATAAGATAGCATAAGGCCTAAAGGCCCAACAACGATAACATCCGAAATATAAAGTGCGTCATAAACCGAAAGTCCAAAATACGAAATAAGCACAAACGATAGATAGAAGCCCGAAGGCCCAAAAGCGATAAAACGATAATAGTAATAGAAGTCCCAAGTCCGATAGCAGTAAAAGCCCAAAAGCACTTGTCCGATATAATCACTCCTGCTCGTCGGTCTCACCTAAAAGGGGAAAGGAAGAGGGGTGAGCGACAGGGGAATCGCGCAGTGAGGTATGGGATGATAAACCGATAAAACACTGACTCAGCTCATAGCACTACTAAAATGTGGGTCTAGCTCTAGCATGAAACAAACACGGTGTCTACACCACACAGCACAATCAATATATGTCTAGTGGACTAGACATGCTACAACCAATGCGATATAATCCTACCGCATTTCCTCATAAGGATATAAAATATAACTCTACGGCGTCGTAAGTACAGTTGTCCACTCTGTACCCCCGCACTACTGGCGTCGTAAGTACAAACGTCTTTGTACCCCCGCAATCTCCACAATCATAGGCGTCGTAAGCACAGACGTCATGTGCCCCCGCAATCTCCACAATCATATGCGTCGTAAGTACAAACGTCTCTGTACCCCCGCAATCTCCACACATAGACTCGTATATAAACATATACATAGTATATATAGCAATTCTCAGCCTCAATCAATTCATACAATCGTTGAATCCTCTAGACCCCTATTTCCGGTTTAACAATCAATAACAGTAATAAGCAAGCAAGACTCTCAAACTGACTCGATTCAAAGAGACTATCATGTTTCGAAACTAAACTTTCCATAATGCTAGTACTAAACTAGTTCGGGATTTAACGGAGTAGCCTTCACCTTAGCAATGAGGAGAAGTGGTGTCTATGAACTCCAGCTGCTCAAATAGACTCCAAATCGGAAAAGTCACCGGCGGCGGCGGACTGGCGGCGCCGACGCGGCGGCGGACTCCCGGCGGCGGACTCCCGGCGGCGGACTCCCGGCGGCGGACTCCCGGCGGCGGACAGACGGTGGTCGGGCGCGACGGCTCCGGCGGACGGCGGCCGGCGGCGGCGGCGGAGGCGGCGGCGCGTCGGTTTCACGCGCGCGCGAAGGCTGAACTTCCAGAGGCGATTGCGGCTTCGTCCGAGCTCCGATTGCGGCGATTTTGGTGGCTACGGATTCGTCTTGACGAGAGGAACACGATGTTGGTCTTTCATGCACGAAATTCTCAACGATTAGAAAGTTACCGACGATTTACTAAAACGGCCGAAACTTAACTTAAGAACAAGGCGGTTTCCGGCGGTTACCTAGAGAGATGGTCGGTGGTGACGAGCTGAGTGTGATCACTGCGCACGGTGGCTCCGGCGACGAGCTCCGGCGACTCTCCAACTGAAAAATGATCACACAATTTTCCTTAGCTCACACTCTCTCTCAAACACTCTTTCTCTTCTCTTAGATGTTTCTGAGAAACCAAAGTGGAAAGATGGATATTTATAACCAAAATACCTTGAGCCTCAGGTGTTGAAATTGGGCTTCGTTGGTCTGAATCCGATGGGCCTGGTTTTGGGTCATTACACAACCATCGTGGAAGAAAGAGAGATTATATTATTAGGCTTTGTTACGGAGAAAGAGAGTGCATACTGTCACAATTTGCCCCTCTTTGTCAGTGACGTGGCAGAGAAGAGAGTGTTCTCCTATCGATCGATAGATAGATTGGATGTTTCTATGAACGTCACTGATGCATTCAAGTATCATGCTCTTTTTGTTAATAAAGAAAAGATAATAATTTAGGCTTTAAGGGGAATAACTCTTCATGAAAACGATTTGAAAGTATAAACCAAGTCCAACCTCCAACATAACTTGCTTCGCCGTGCGTGAAGTGTGACTCCTCAGCGATTTTTGTGCATATCAAAGCTATATGCTAATATGCTATAGTATATTGGATTGTGTATTATTGTCTTCTTTTGCTTGCAAGAAAAAGCAATATAGACATAAAGCATAGCCATCAATATTAAGATATTTAGTTAACCAACCACACTTATGCCGATAATGATTCTTTTGAGTCTTGCGTGTGAGCCAATGGCTACATGAAATTAAATATAACAACCACATAGAAATGTCGATCGAATATATAGGTTCGTTAGAAAGAAAGTTGTCATTCTCTTTTGGAAGTATTATCGTTTGTTCATATAATAATAGTCGAGAAGAAAAAAATAATACGATTTTTGAAATGGATAAGGGTTTAAGGTCTATAGTCTATAGACTATAGACCATTCATGCAATCCCAGTGGAATGCATGAAAAATGAGCAAAACTATTTTATTTTAAAGATAATTAGAGATGCTTCATGGTGTAGTGAGTGTGAGCTAACGACAACACTTCCACCTTTTCTAAAGTCAACTTTTTAATTTATATATTTATAAATTCCGTTACAATTTCTCTGAAATGTTCTGAGCAAAATGATTGGTGTTTCGTGGTATAGTCATTTTCTATATATGAATTTTGGAAAAAAAAAAAGAAGTCATGCAAAATCAGGGGATATGTCTTCGTTTTGACTTGTTTGTAACTTAAAAAACTATATTTCCGAAAAGCTTCGGTGAAAATTACAAGTGTTCCTGTGATGAAAGTAATTGATGATGCTGTCTTTTAACTTGGATCAGATTTGTTGGATCAAAATCTAAACGAATCATTAAAACTTAGAAATTATCTACAATGTTTTGACTTTCTTCTCATTTATAAATAAGATGTTTGGACGCAGAAGCATGATGTCTTTTTGACATCATGCATAGAGTTATCCTTTCGTCACCGATTCACCATCAACAACCTTTTGGACGTTAAGTGGAACACTTATACCTACTTTTCTTTCCGTAGTTTATTTGTTTTATACGGTGTTTGATTAAGATAGTTACGTACCAAATGTGTTATTACTTTCCAGTTACCATCTTTTGGTTTGAAAATCAAGATCGCAGAATATTTCTGTCTAAAATAGACTTCTTTTAACGCAAATATATATGATTTTAAATCAGATTAACAAGTTTGATTATTTCTCAAAAAAAAGAGAGTTTGATTCAATAAATTATTAAGGTTGAAAAAGATCGGTTTTAAGAGCCTTATTCAACTAAAAACAAGTTATAAAACAACAAACAACTTTTCCAAAACAAACAACTTTTCCTGAACGTGTATAAATGAAGTAAGAAAAAACTACTTGAGACGACTTCGGTTATCTTAAATTATTCATAAGTAAACTAGTTAACAAGAAACTTTATATGAGTATATAACTAAAGGAAAAGCATCGACATAGAGAATTGAGATAAAAGTCAACGTGAATGAACTTGGCCGGTAATACCAAACTTTGCTTAGTGTGTAGAAAGTAAACGCCAACTTTGGTTGTAGACCCCAAAAAAAGTCTTATGCTTTCACATTTGAATGAACCTCCTTTGGTGGTTTTGGTAAACACGAAAAGAATATTAAATTATAAGGAAAATAATACATAAATGTTAGACCAAACTAAAATAATTAGACTTCGTATAAAGTCAGCTCTCATTACGTAGAGTGGTTTAATTTCCGAACTTAACTTCCTAACCAGAAGAAACACACATCAACGGACGACGACTTTCCCGTATACCGGTTATCACCTTTCAAAGTTTATGTATCTAAACTCAAGATTACTATTATAGTACTATACAGTATATGAAAAATCATCTAGTTGACATTATATTGTTTTAAATAGAATCTACTTGACTATGTAAGGTGAGCTCATTGTGGAACCAAATTCTGCAATATAGGAGTAGGCAATCAGCGATGACAAGTCATAAGTGATGACACAGTCGCATATTCTTGTCAACATTAACCATCGTCAAACGTTAGCTAAGTACCATTTTTCTTAAATGTCTATAAAATTGCCACTATAGTTTTAGGTGCAATTGTCAAAACGGAGTCGATTCTGATAAAAGGAAACTAGAACTTGTAAAAAAAAACTGTAACGTGGCAAAGAAATGATTTTTTATTATTATCAAGAACGTCATCATGTTTTTGTACAAAACCATATTCAAGATGATCATAATACAGAATAATATTATTATCCTCTCCAAAGAGGTTACTATAGTAAGAATAAAAAACGTTATTTTCGGTGGAAGAATATTCCAAGAACAAGCTGTCTTCTTGATCCCAGATCCAATTCTCAAATCCTCCATCTTCGTCTTCCTCCGATGACGTTGCTTCAACGCAATTCTCATCTTCCTCTTCGTCTTCGTTACGTTTCTCTATCTCCCCCTTTCCTCTAACTTCAACCCAACCATCATCTGCAAAGATCCACTCCGGTACATCGGAGTTCTCACCTCCGACGAGTTTCTTGATTCGATCAGAAGCTGAAGAATCCAATAAATTATAAGAATTTGCAAATGGGTCTTGTACTAATCGACTTCTCGAGGTTTCACATGAATCCCAGAAACCTTGATCCAACACTGTACTAGGAGAAGAAGAATTCAGACAGCAACAAGACAAAAGTTGAGTTTTGTCTTCCTCATCAAGAAACGGGTGTTGGAGCAACTCTTCAACACCCCATCTCTGTTTTGGATCTCTCCTCAGACAATTCCTCAAAAAGTCTTTACCTTTCTCCGACAAACACTCTGGAATCTCCGGCGACTCGCCGGTGAAACCAATCTTGTAAATCGCAGCTACCACGTCGTTTAGCTCAGGCCAAGGACTCAAACCCGTAGCCATCTCTATCACCATACACCCCAAGGCCCACACATCAGCCGGAAAACTCTGTTCTTCGCCACGCGCCACCTCCGGTGACATAAACGCCGGTGTACCGGAAAATTCTAAACTCCCTTTTCCCGCCATTTTAGCACATCCGAGATCTGCGATCTTCGCGGTTTCTCCTCCGACCATAACATTCTGGCTCTTCAGATCGCGATGAACGATTCCTTGGCCGTGAAGATAAATCAAACCTTCCAGTATCTGACGCGTGTAGGATCTAATCTCCGGCTCCGGCAACTTCCCGCCGGATTTTTTGATCAAATCGTGAATACTCCCGCCGGAAACATACTCCATGAGGAGATTGTACATCGGTTTGCCGTTCTCCATCGTAGTATTGGACCCAATGTACTTGACTACGTAAGGAGAGCTCAAGTCCGATAAAACAGATTGTTCTCTCTGCAAAACCGCCGATGATGAAAAATCGGCGGATTTGACGGCGAAGAGTTCACCTGAGTTCGTGATTGCTAGCGAGACAGTGGCGGTTGAGCCTCGGCCTATGGTTGGTCCTCTTATCCAGTTTTGTTCCTCCATTGAAACAGAGCAAGAGAAAAAAAACAGAGAGAAAACAGAGGAGGTGGGTAGAGACTAGAGAGAGAAACTTGTAAAGAGAGAGAGGTTTCGAATGTTTAGGTTAAGAGTTATGATGTGATTTGTGTATATATACACTCACTCAAACACAAACTATTTGGTGTGTATATATATATGTGACTTTGGCATGAGGTTATGGTGTCTTAGTTCAAAGTCTGAACAGAGATTATGACATTCTTTAAAATTTATATTTCTTCTCCTCCAATTATTATGCACCAAAACTTTACCTTATCTTTCACTTTAATTTAATTTTAGATTATTGTCTTCTTAGATCTAATACAGCCGTTTAAGTTCGAATTCAAATGTGAGTCGTTAAAAGGGAAATAGAATATGACTTTGATCATTGGTACGTTTCTTCCATTAAACAAATTAAGGAACCATGACTTAATCATGTTCTGGATCCGGATATACACATATATATATATATATATATATATATATATATATATATATATATATTAGATTTACGAAGAATATAACAAAAAGGAAAGTTTGGTAATTAGTTATTTATTTTCACGTCAAAGAAAAGTCATGAAGAAATGGTTCTTAAAATGGTTTTGGTTGGTAGAATGGCAAATAGTTCAAGCACAAATGTACAAAATGAAAGAAACAAGACAAAGTTCAATGATAACTGCCCATCAAATCAGTTATTATCCATCAGATATACAAATAAAAGCAAACTTAATGTTCTTCTAGTTATGTCAAGTTTGTGATAAAGAAATTGTGATTGATATGTTTATAAATATGGTATTATGAAAAGTACGAAAAAGATAACAAGAACCTTGTTATACATATGTGATGTATTAATCATTCCATTGCAGCATATTTATAAATGGAACTAGTCTTTTAGTAAATTTCAAACAGCATTAGTTAAAATACTAATCATGGCAGATGGATAATTCATTTCTGCAAGGTCGTATTTAATAAAGTATAAAGAGAAATCAATAACCATGCTCTAGCTGTTTAATTGATTAACCATAACTCAGTATATATACATCTCATTATATATATATATATATATATATATATATATATATATATATATATATATGGTGCTGACAATATTTGGTGATTTCTCTCAAAACAGATGCATTATATATCCAAATAAATAATTAAACTAAATCACTAGTTTTTTTTTATCAAAAAAAAAAACTAAATCACTAGTATCGTTGTTCATCTATTTATTAACTTCTAGCAAAACCCTTGTTATAGTTATAATTTTCTAATCACGAATGTGATGCAGACATACATAGATATACTTGAGAGAAAATTAAAACAATTAAGGCGGAGATCTTAATTTTTATTTATTTCTCAAACATTTTGTGTGGCAGAGGCGATTGGATGCGTACTGTGTGAATCAAGAAACGTGGCGGAAAAAGATTGGAGGATGACAGCTTTGACGGCATGACCCCCTGAGTGGACGGCGCCGTAACTTTGATCCACCAATAAGCCGAAAACAAGCTGCTGTGACGTGGCGGACGCACAAGCTAAGTGCGGGATTAGCATGGGGGATTAGTCATTTGTTGAGGAAAATGTTTTTTATACCTAACAATACTGAAACCTGATAATAAAGTTTAGAGACATTATTGTGAATCATATATTTTGGAGTCCACAAAAAATCACATCAATATTTTTGTTTCATAATTTTTTATTTTATTTTAGAAATTTGTTTCAGTAATTTAAAATTTGTAAAGGAGAGAGATATTTGGATGATATTTTATAAAATAAACGAATTATACGGTTCTTCTAGCAACTGTAAAATTTGTTCTTTAACTTTTTTGAAATTTCTGTAGCACATATTTTAATATACTTATTATCAGTTAACAGCATCAATTGTTTGTATCCCTTTTTTAGGTTTAATTTGTGTGCGAAAGTAATAAAATGGCAATCACCCTGAAATACGAATGTGCGATTCATTATGTGAAATGTCTTCAATTGGATTGCAAGCTGCTGGGGTTATGTTAGAAGATTCTACATGGAGAAAGGTTTCAAAAGGAAGAAGAAGTGTGCTGGGAACATTATTCGCATCTCTACTTTGCTTAGAGATACAACTGAATTCAGTTCGTTTTTCCTAAAAAGTCTAGATAGAAATTAAATATTTAAATCTAGCTAGAGATATTTATTAATAATTGTAATTTTTTTATTTAATTTTCTTGGCTTTTAGGGAATGGACGGCTAAAACAAACGCGCCTTCATACATGTGACTGAGAAGTGAGATCTAAAGAAATCAAAAGGTTATCAAAGCGTGAAGTGAAAAGTGAGAATTGAAATCACGCTTTGTTTTTAGTTATTAGCGTTATTAGCGTTATTAGCAAGGTTTCTTTCCCGAAGAGAGGTTCGTTAGTTTTATGCTCTACAGTTTCTTCTGCTAATCCCACTTCTATTACTGAGTTTGATGCGTGTTTCTCTTCTGATTTTTTTTGGGAAACGCAAAAGGGGGAAAGTAGAATGTCGTAAATCTAACACTGTAAAAAGTAAAACTTTGGTTATGAATACCAACGACTGTTCCATTTATCGGAAACAAGCAAAAATTAAATACGCTATCGAATGATAAAATAGCACCAGAGGCTTAAGCAAGTGACATTGTACGTAAAATATTACTCTCTCCGTTCCATAAAATAGAATATGTTCTACTTCAATGCACAAAGATTAAGAAATTTGCTTTTTAGAAAATAATATTATTAAATAATAAAAATTAAATGAAATCAACATATCACAAATAATATGGTAAACTATTACTACCTCCGTTCCTGAAAGTATAATTTTCTAGAAAAAAATCTTGTTTTACAAAAATAGATTTTCTATATTATTAAGGTACTTTTGTATGCTTTTAAGAAATATTAATTGAGATTATTTGAGTTATTCAATTTTTATTGGTGGATAGATATTGAAAAATGTATAAAAATAAAAAAGAAAAGATAAATTGTAAACATTAATTATATTCTTAATAAGCGTGAATACTCTAGAAAATCTTATTTTCGGGAACGAATGTAGTATTGGTTAACCAATTTTCAATAAAGTTAAAGTACTTTAAAAGTATCAAAACTTCTTATATTTTGAAACATAAAAAAATCTCCAAACATCTTATTTTATGGAACGGAGATAGTATATAGAACCGGCCTGTGATAGAAGTCAATGAAACATGAACTTGGGGTAAGGGAGATTTAGTGAAGTTAGGTGCGAATTTAAACCCAAAATTTACAACTTTAGTGGCAACAACCTGGAGGGGAACACATGGTGCTAGGGATCTCTTGAAAACTTAAGTTTATATATTCCACGTTTTCAAAAAAAAGGAAGATTATAGACCCAAAATTATCATGAATGCTCTAATATATATATATATATATATAACTGTTTATGCATGCACTAAAAATTGTATGTTTTTTTGCAGAATTGAACTGCTTTTATGACATTGTCATGTGTTTAAACTTTATACTCTACTACAAACAGATCTGCTAATGATGGAGAGGAGTAACGTGAGAACACATTTCTTTATATATGCACAAAGGAGTTAGAATACAAATTATGGCTCTTTTCCACTAAAACTCAGCTCCAATTACTACTTAGCGCAGTTCTTTTCTTCTCTTTTTTTGGTTCTTTTTCATGATTGTTTTCTAACTATTTGATCTTATTTTACCTCGATTTGCTCCATGCAAAAAAAAACCCGAGATATTTTAGAAATCTTTCTTTTTAACCATTAATCCAAAGATTCTTTAGCACTAACGAGAAGTTGAGAACTATGTGAAAGGGTCGGCGTTGAAAAATAAATAAAAGGCACCACCAACAAAGCACCAACCAATGAAATTCAAGAAATGAAAAATACAAAGTTTTTAAAAGAGAGATTCGAACCCAAAAAGATTGTCTTTTTTTGCCTTTTTCAATCGAGAAGAGGGGCTAAGTAAAGCAAGGTCCGTCCAATAATCCAATAAGGGTAAGCTCCAAGTAATAACACTATGACATTGACAACAACTATAAAAAAAAAACGTTTTCTGCTCCAATTAATACCACTATGACATTGACAACAATTATAAAAAAAAAAACGTTTTCTTTGCAAGAGTTCTTTTCTTACGTCAACAAAACTGAGACACTCACTCTTTAACTTCATCCCTACTTCCAAGCATCTCAACAAACGGGGCTTTATCGCTTTTCATGACCTTTAATGCTTCTAGATAGACACCGACCAACTCACCTGAAAAACCAGTCCAGCCCCGATAATCGATCAGACAGACGTCATACACCCTACAACCATTGCATACCAATATTAGTCTATTACCGCAAAAAGTCTTAGTATTATTGATAAAAGAACTGACAAGGTATCAGCTAACATGGCAGGTATTTTGGCTCTTAGCTTATCTGAAACTTGAGTTGGTTCGTTTTGCATGCTATCTTCAGGATCAGACTTTGAACGCACTCTCCTTCTCCACTGTTTTCTCATCTTTCTTTCTATGTTTACTATACCTGTGTCTATGATCATGCTCATCATCTGATGAATCAGGATGCTTATCATGCTTCCTGATCTATGATGATGGCTACGTTTTCCTGGGAATAATCTACATTTTTGTTGTGCTTACCAGAATCATGTAGCTCATGCCTATCTGAAGATTTTCTGTGTTTGTGTCTATGACGGGAACGGCTGTGATACTCATCATCCGAGGAGCTCTCATGTTTGTGATTGTCCTGTGAATATCTGTACTTGGAAGAGCGTCTATGTGATTAGGAGCGGTAATTTCTCTTTGGTCGCTTTCACTGTTACCATCATCAGATGGAAGTGAGCTACCTTCTCTTTCTTTCGCAGCATTATAACCTAATCCAGAAATCCTACAGTCCAACGGTTCAACATGGCTACAAACATTTTCGCATGTTTCAATCTTTCTGCTCCTTAGACAAGTCTGCTTCAGAAGAATCAGCTTCAGTGGCAGCTGCCGAGCTAGAAATCACTTGACCCGTAGATTTGGCCAAATCAGGGGATTGAGATGAAGTAATACTTCCATCACTTCCGAGGCTCTGAGATGTATCATCCAAGGGTTCCTTTTAAGAGGGCTTGATTATTTGACGGAAGAGAATGGTTAGAGGCTACATCTCTCACTGTGGCAATCTTTGCAGTTTCTTTTGACCCTTCAGGTCCATTGGAATCAACTACCTTTACACACTGGTCACCTTCAGCAGACTCGTTTGTTTTAATGTCCCATGCTGAATCTTCTTTAGTATCTTCATCTTCTACAGTCCCATAAACCCTAACCAAGCAGGGACAAAGCTCAACCACATTCCTACCTTCAATGTTTTTATCTTCTACAGAACACTTTCCTGTCAAAATCTCTTGATGTTCAACAAGAAACCTAAAGTAAGGGTGAAGATGATGGTCTGGCATCAAGAAACCCAAAAGTCTGATTGCCTCCTTGTTTGACTCTCAAGACAATTTCAGATTGCGCACCATGTTTGCTTACAAAACTCGAAGTTCTTGCCATGATCTGATGTAATTTCTCAGTTGGTGGCTGAAAAAAGAGGGAAAGTGAACAGGAAAACAATTAATATAGGGAATTTGAAATGCCATGATGCCCGGTTTTAAAAGAACGAACATTTGGCAACACACATGTATTTAGTATTTACATATTGAAATCTGACATAAGTACGGAGAACCAGAAACTGCAAATCAGAACTGTATCATCTGATGTGCACTCATTTTTGTAAGTCATGAATTTCTATCATCTTAATCCCACCTGTAATGCCCCTTTTCATGGCAGAAAAAGTAAACAAGGTGTCTGTGAATGACAACCTTAGACAACTCTATCTCCGAGCTTCTGAAACTCAGACATGGTTGTCCTTTGAATAACATATGCAACTTTCAGATGAAACTAAAAGTATAATGGAAGAATAAGAAATAAACTATTCCCTAAACCAGAGTTTCTTGATATTTTCGGTTCCAGCAAATATCAAGGCAGCAATTTGATTGTGATAATCAGAAGAACCAGCAAACACCAATGTAAGACTTACTCAGTGAGACCAAACAAGCATTGAAGACGAAGAGATTAATAAATCAATGTACTTAAAATCAGCGATGGGGTAGAGAAGAGCAGCAAACAAATGGTGTCTGAATACCTCTCACACACAATGTCAAGATTCTAAATGGGATATGAAACAATAGTAACACTAACCGTGCTCATATTATTATCAGAAATACACATTCCAACTTGCACATAATAGGTTTCTAACGAAATTACATTTACGCACTCAACACAAATGACTACTCAAATCTTTCAATAAAGAGGCTAAAACAAAAAATCAAGTATCGACCTGATATTAATTGTTATAGTTCTCTATAACGTTTTACGTCTCTAACATAACTTGTTCGATTCTATTCGCCAATTTAAGATTAAACGGAGATTTCTACGAAGCTCATCATCCTTACCACTCTCATCGTGCGGCGGAGAAGGAGATTCCGCCGGAAAATCAATATAACGCTCTTTATCGAGGTTCGATTCCAAGTCTGGGTCGTCTGAAACCAGACGGAGACGCTTGGTATGCGGAGGAGGAAGAAAGGAGAGGAGATGATGAACATCGTATCGGTCAATAAAAAGGCTGTTCCAGTCAACGAGCGCCGTAGGGGAGATGACGAAGGTTGCCATCGAATCATCGTCGAGGAAGAGAGCGTGATGGCCAGCATTTCAGAAGATCCATTGATGATTTTGAAATTTGTCTGCGAACTTGGATTTTTACTAAATGACGTTGTTTTATGGACTTTTTGATTGCCGTTTCAGGAGAAGGAAAACGATCAAAGCACTGAATGTTTCCAGCTCTGAAAACATAAACAACGTGCATTCTGTTAAAATGTAAACTAAAACGGCGCACATTGTTTCTGAGAAATTTAGGAATTTTTTTTTCTCAAAAAGCTGTTCTATTACTCAAGCTAGAAATTTAGAATTGATTTGGTCAATACTCTTAAATAGATTATTTTAAAGTTTTTGTCACAAAAAACCTTTAGAAGAAAAATGGCCAAACATAAAATAGTTAAAAACCTTTATCCTAGATATATAAATAAAATTAAATAAAAATAATTTTTTTTTGTTTCAAATTACATGTTTTCAAAAACAATTTTTTAAATTTTTTTCTCAAAATAGTTTCTTGAAACTTTTTTATTTTATTTTTTAATATTTCTTTTTGAAATTCGAAAATACTTTTTGAAACTATTTATGTTTTTTAATTTTTAATATTTATTATTAATTTTATAAAGTTTTGAACTTCAATGCTAAAACTCGAAGCCCTAAGATTTAGATTAATTAAACCAATGAATATAAGTGTGTATTTACCTCTTTAAGAAATATATTGGTCATTTTGATCTTTAATTAGATATTATATTTGTGACAAAAATAACTTATTTTGGGCTATTCAAGATATTTCTCATTGTTTTTCTTTGTATTTTTGACCCATACTAAATAAACCTTGTTATCATTTTGCCCCGTAATCTCAACTTTCATAATAACAGTGTGTCTGGTCTGTTTCTTCTTCTGTATAATGTATTGTTATTAACCGAAGGAAGAGTTAGAATCTCTTCATTAGAACAAAATCATCATCTATCTATATACCATAATCCATTAGATTTCTTCTTTTGAGAAAAGAAATTGGATACTAATTTGTATCGAAGTAATTGGAATGGCAACAAAAGAATGATGACTTACAACTGTTTTGGATGTGTATTATTCAAAGCCAGGGGAAAATATTTATTTTCATAACCGTTAATTAGGAGTATGTCACCATTTCTATGCTTAAGGTTATATATAATGGTAGTGGACTAACATGAGCTGCTGAGCATATAGCTCTAGTTGATGAAGGAAGAAAAGAATCAGTTGTATTTTCCTTATACCTCTAGTAACAATATATCTGGTATTTTCCCTCTTCTTAAAATATGTGAGACCTTGTCACTTTCTCAATTAATTGTTACTATTTGAATGAGTTATAATCCATCATAGACATTGGTGTTAGTTTCTGTAAAGGTTATTTGAGTTCCAAAGTGACGATGAAACTGCTTTTGATGTGATACTCAAACCCGGGAGAGAAACTGTATATTTGCATTTTTAGGAGAATGTCTATCAGAATTAACATTTACTAGTGGAGTGGTCTACATAGTTATGAAGGACGAAGAAAGAGAGTTGTATTTTAAAGATGCAACTGAAGCAAACCATAATTTTGGAAAAAAACTGAAGCAAACCATAATGTTGGAAAAAAAAAACTGAAGCAAACCATAGAACCTGACTGGCTAAATGCGGTTGAAACCTGACTAATGGACACCGACGTTTGGTCACTTGCAATAAAATTTGTCTAGAGATATTCGATGGTAAAAAAATGGAAGCTCCCTTCGTGTAAATTAATGAGGCTAATAGGAATATGGAATCTCTTGTGTGGACAGCCGACGACCTACATCATACATTTTTTTTCACGAGTTTCAGTAGCATATTATAACATATAGTACTACTTATAATCATATGATAAATTAGTGTGTATTAAACTCACAATCAATAGATACTATCTTATTAATGTAAAAAGATGTTTGCGTGTGGCTTGATAGTTAATGCAACAGAAAGATATCGTAGAGAAACAGTAGATTGTCGTATAGTTGAGGAAATAACCAATAGACAGCAAGGGAATGGTGTTGACCATTGTGACGTAAAGTTTGTACATAGTTTAGCAAATTGGAGCAAATCGTTGACTTCTCGGCTTTCTTGAACTATAAACAAACACGGGATTTGATATTTGTGGACGTATTTTGACCAGTTAATTTAGTCAAGATATTTCTTCCATATATTCACAGCTCACTCGTTCGGTAATCTCTTGGTTCACCTTAGCTTTGATTTATTAACAACTGACTACCTAGCTACATCACACATTATTTGACTCGGTTCCGTATTTTTCTATTTCACGAGTTTCGCATGACCATATATATTAGATGGCTCCATATATTTAATTTAGCCTGTATTATAGTTTTCTTATGATTAAATTGAATTTAGAGACCAAATCTATTTTCTGATATGAACATAGGGTTTGTGGTGATGAAGAAATGCACTTTAATTTTGACTCGAAATAAAAACATTTTTTGGTAGAAATGTGTCGTGTTTTGTTTTTGACTTAACTTTCATCTTAATATTTTATTGCTGCAAATTACAATGTAAAATGGCCTTTCATTTTATATTAAAAAATATGATCGTGTTTGATTGGGCGTATAAGGGTCCAAGTCTTAGATTTCAAGTTAAAGAAAGTGCCTAATAGAGTGTGTATAGCTGCCAGTTGCTTAATTTAGAAATATAAATCAGTGGCTCGAGTTTTTTCGGAACAAATATAAAATCTTTTTGTTTATCAAAACAATATAAATCATTTTTGTCAACCAATATAAAATCATTAAGTAACTTAAAATTATAAACAAATATAACTAAAAGAACGCCTTTGCTTCTCCTTGCATCTCGCCTTATTCATCTCGGACCGGCCCATGAGGGGATACGATGGATTCACTCATGGTTCATCACGCATATTAACGTAAAATTTATATTATGTTCTTATTTTCATGTTCACATTTATATATTTCAAATTTTATTTATATTTTCTCTTGACATCCACTATAAAAATGTGTTATATAGATGTAAAACCACATTAATTTTCTAAATCGAATAGCCACTATACAAATTTGTCATATGGATGTAAAACCACATTAATTTTCTAAATCGAATAGCCACTATACAAATTTGTCATATGGATGTAAAACCACACTAATTATCAAGAAACGATGTCTTATAAAAAGTAACACAGAAAACCAATGATTTTTTTTCGATGAAATTCAAATTCTTCACCACAAACCAAATAAACAATAGCGCCAATGATAGTTTTTCTTTTTTTTTTCAGCAAAACTGAAAAAGACATTAAATTTCAACCAAGAGAAAAAAACAAAATCATACAAGCGCATATAAATGACGATCGAGGAGGCTAGTTCTTAATATATTACAAGTATTGGAAGTAGCACGTTATCATTGCACGAGAGTATGCCTAAAATTAATTTCTTTTAAAAATCTTAAATAACACACAAGTAAGCGCATTTTAATTTATATTATAAACGCGTATATGCACCTCAACGTAAGCAAATAAGCATGTGCATGTACATGCCAATAGAATAGTATTCAACTGAAATGAGAATAAAAGAATGATACGCCCCTCTCCCCGGAAAAAAATAGATCGATCGCTTGAAACCTTTCTTTGCCTTTTTCACCACATTTCACGCGTCAACTCGTCTCGACCACAACTATAAACCCTTCGTCCACCTTCTCCTCAATTTCTCACAACACAAACTATCTCTCCCTCCAAATCTCTTCTCTCTCCACATTCACATAAACAGCAAAAGAAGAAGGAGACAAGGAAGGACGAAGAACTATCTCTATACCTCTCGACCTCTAATTAACTAACCAGATACACTCATACATCAAGAGAAAATGGCTCAAATCATGAAGATACTCGTGGCAATGGCATTAACAATCGCAATCACCGCCGTCATCAGCACCACGACGACTAAAACCACCACCATGACCGCAACGCTTTCTCTCGAAGACTCATTTAAGGACCGTACACCGCCAGGAACGGTTAAGATCAGACCGAGTCGCTTCTTGGCCCAAAAAGTCGACCAGGGTCAAGGACCTAAAGCCCGTAACCCTAATGCAGCTGACCATTGCCACAAGGAGCCAGAGATCTGCAGCAGCAGCTATTACAGCACCGGAGCAAACTCTACAATGGCTTGTTGTAACAACAAGTGTATGGATCTATCAACCGACGACAAAAACTGCGGTGCGTGTAAGAACAAATGCAAATTCGGGCAAACTTGTTGTCGCGGTCAGTGCGTTTACGTGGCTTACGATAAACGCCATTGCGGTGAGTGTAACCATAGATGCAATCTTGGCGAGCTCTGCGTCTACGGTCTCTGTAACTACGCGTGATGAATCAATCATTCATTATCGTTAAAAAAGAAAAAAAAATTAAGTAAAATATACGGATGATTTATTTACATGGACGCTAAAAGGTCGGTCCAATTAATTATTTACTTCATAATTAATTAAGTGTTGTGTGTATTTTTTGGATTCCCATAATGTTTTGAGGGGTATATAAAAAGAGATAATTTTTCTAATTTTAATGTCTACGAATAAAATGGAACATCCTCGTTTCCAGTCTGCTGCTGTTTTTCATAAGTTTATAAAAGAGTGTGTATCGTATTATATACACTCCAAATAGTATCATGAATAATGTTGTTGTACTTATAAATACATAAAATAAAATCTCTTTCCTCTCAGCACATCTCGACACTTGCAGATATACATAAAAGTAAAGATGTTTGTGCAAACGGATAGATGATATAGTTCTAAAATAATGCTGAAGCACCTTTCTTTCTGGCTCACGGCAGGAAGAGTGGCCGGAGGGCCAAAACTCACCAGTAATCACATATGTCGATATTTTTTGCGTAGAATGTAAGAGGACTGAATAGTGATCGACGCCACAGGATGAAAAAAGACTGGATTAATATCCATAGGCCACTTTTTAGAACATTTTTAGAGACCCACATTCAAGAAAATAATATTCGGAGGATTGAGAGAGCAATCCCGGTAGGATGGAAATATTTTGGGAACTATAGCGAGCACGCGGAAGGGAGAATTGTAGTAGTTTGGGATCCCTCCGTGTCTGTGTTTATCTACAAGACGTCAGCTCAGGCTGTAACTTGTGGCATCTTTGTGATGGCTGAGAATGTAACTTTCTCTGTCACTTTTGTATATGGATTCAACGAAGTAGAGGAGCGGAAAGCGCTGTGGGATGAGTTGGTTCTACTGAATAATTCTACAGCGGTTGCGTACTCACCTTGAACCGTTGTAGGAGACTTCAACCAGATAATAAGGACAAGTAACCACTCTTCTTATCCTAATTATATCATTGATGTTGCTGGAATGGATGATATGACATCAGCAATGCAAGAGGCTGAAATTTTTGAAGCTTAGGCAAAAGGTTATCCCTTTACCTGGTGGAATAATCAAGATGACAACCCCATCTCCAAGAAGATTGACCACTCCCTGATTAACCGATCTTGGGAAACCTCCTTTCCAGATTCTTATGCTGATTATTTGGAACCTGATCAGTCTGATCATAAACCGTGCCTATTCAGGATCCCTTCGCTCAGACGACGGAGCCGTAAGCCGTTTAAATTTTATCATCATATAATTGATCACCCGGAGTATTTGGAAACAGTGGAAAGGGCATGGCAGGCAGATAGGATTGTGGGCTCTAATCAGTTTAAGTTGGTGCGCTCAATGAAGTGTTTGAAGAAGAAGTTAAGGAACCTAAATAAGAGGCATTTTAGTGGCATATCTGAAAGGGTTAAAGAGCAGGGAGCCAAACTCGAAACATTGCAGCGGGCTCTGCTAACTAACCCTGATCGGCCTACGGCAGTTCAGGAGCATCAAGAGAGGGAGATGCTTGATAAGTTATTGGCTGCAGAGCACAAGTTTTACGGACAAAGGTCACGAGTAAGATGGACAGATGTGGGTGATAGAAATACAAATTTCTACCATAAAACAGTGGCTCAGAGAGTAACTCAGAATCATATCCACTTCTTTCGGGGAGAAGAGAATCAGTTTATTGGGATAGCTGAAGGAATCAAAGCACACTCAGCAGAATATTTCCAGGGTATCTTGGGACACACAGATATGTCAGTTTCACCAGTGAGCCTGCAAGATCTTCAACAGCTGCTGGATTTCAGGTGCTCCGATCTTCACCAGTCATATCTAACCAGGGAGGTAAAAGAGCCAGAGATTAAAGCTACGCTCTTCACTATGCCTCTCAACAAAAGTCCTGGTCCGGATGGCTATTGTGTTGAGTTCCTGCGTGCTTCTTGGAATACAGTTGGTAAGGATGTGGTCGCAGCAGTCGCAGAGTTCTTCAGGAATGGTCGTTTGCTGCGGGACTTGAACACAACTGATATCTCCCTTATCCCAAAGTCACCGGAAGCCTGCAGGTTAGGAGATTACATACCGATAAGCTGTTGCAACATCGTTTACAAGCTTATCACGAAAATAATTGCCAATCGCCTTTAACCTCTGCTGCAATTATGTGTGAGTCCGAACCAAACTGCTTTCCTTAAAGGTCGAAGCCTATGAGACAATGTTCTCCTTGCTTCAGAGTTGATAAGGAACTATAACTCAGACCAGTGCCCCAAGAGTTGTATGCTGAAAGTGGACATTAGAAAGGCATTCGACACTGTTTGTTGGGACTTTGTAGTAAAGATGTTGGAGGCGCAAAGGTTCCCAACGCTCTTTGTAACTTGGATCAGGGAGTGCATCTCCTCTCCAAGGTTCTCCATAGCCATCAATGGGGAACTTGCAGGGTTTTTTCAGGGTCGGAAAGGACTGAGACAGGGAGACTCAATCTCCCCTTACCTCTTTATCATGATCATGGAAGTCATGTCTAAGTTGTTAGTGAAAGGTGTTGATGAGGGAAGTATGAGGCTCCACCCTCTGTGTCAAGAGCCAAGAGTAACCCACTTGATGTTTGCCGATGATCTTCTAGTCTTCTCAGATGGATCAGTTCAGTCGATTTTTGGTATAAAGGAAACCATGGAGATATTTAAATCTTGGACGGGGTTGGAATTAAATGCAACTAAAACTGAGATACTTTTTGGAGGTTATTCTCAGAGTGAGGCTGCGGTTGTAGGTGCCTTGGCAGGCTTTAAGGCGGGCTCATTTCCCACACGCTACCTAGGACTGCCCCTTGATCCAAACAGAATCACTTTGCGACTCTCCAGCCGTTTCTGGAGAGAATAACTTATAAACTTCACTTGTGGACAGTGCAGTGTCTTTCATATGCGGGTAAAGTGAGAATGATTGTTTCTGTTATCTATGCTATGGTGAACTTTTGGAGCTCTGTCTTTGATCTTCCCAAGCGCTTCTATGCCAAAGTAGATTCTCTATGCTCTGCTTTCTTATGGGGTAACAGAACGTCTTCAGCTCATGGGGCGAGAGTAAGTTGGGATGAAATCTGTAAACCAAAATGTGAAGGAGGGCTGGGGATCAGAAAGTTGGAAGAATTTCAGGAGGTGTTCCAGCTAAAGAGGGTCTGGAATTATTTCTCGACAGGTTCTTCTCTCTGGGGGGAATGGTTGAAACATAATATTTTCAAAAGGAAAAGTTATTGGGAGATTGAGACTTCTCAGCGACTTTCTCCAGCTGTAAGAGGAATGATCATGCAAAGAGATAGTGTGAGGGACTTTCTGCGCTGTTCAGTTGGTGATGGTAGAGCGGCGACATTTTGGTTTGACTGGTGGACTGACCTAGGACCTTTAATTGCTGAGTTGGGAGATACTGGTCCAAGGGATCTTCGTGTTCGTCGGTCTGCTTCTGTTGCTGATGCTGTAGTGGACGGCCAGTGGTCGCTGCCAGCGGCGAGATCTGAAGCAGCAGTAACATTACACATTGTCTTATCAACTATGAACCCTCCTTCACCATCAAGGGGCCCCGATAAATACTACTGGAGGAATGATGTGGGTAATTATGTTCCCAAGTTCTCGTCAAAGGCTACTTGGAACAGAATCCGGAAAGTATCTCAATCTGTCACCTGGCACAAGCTTATCTGGTTCAAGGAGGAAATACCAAGATGCTCATTCATTGCGTGGCTAGCAATTCTTGGTCGCCTTCCGACCAGAGACCGTCTATCTTCCTGGGGATTAAACGTCCCGGTGAGATGTGTTTTATGTTCAACTGGAGTTGAGTCCCATGATCATCTATTCTTTCAATGCCCCTTTGCAGTTACTATTTGGTCTCACTTTTGTGCTTCTCAGTTGTTGACTCCTCCGGCATCAATGATTGCTTGTTCTCCTCTGCTGGATCAATCCTCCATCAGATCCTTACCAGGTGCAGCTCCGGTTCTAAAGTTGCTTCTTCAGGTTATCACTTATGTCATCTGGCGTGAGAGGAACTACCGCATCTTCAGGGACACGGCTACATCTGAGTGAGTCTGCATCTCTTGGGTAGATAGGCTCATCCGCGACCGCCTGCTCTCCATTCCCATGCCTCCTTCGCGCCCTCCACCAGCTCCGTCTCTGCTTCAAGTCTTTTTCTCTCTTTCCCTCTCTTTCTCTCATGTCTAATGTTTCTCTTTTCTTGTAATAAGTGGTCTCCCACAACTCTGTAAAATTGAAAACTGGTTATAAATCTTAACATTTTAACCAAAAAAAAAAAACTGATAAGTGACACAACAAAATGTAGAAGACTCCATTGCTTCTCATACTGAATCTTTGGCTGGGCTTCAACATTAGCTAATTTTCTAGTCAATCCCATGGTCCGGGCCTTGAAAAAAAACTGGTCGAGAAGCAAAAAATGTTTTGGTCCTTAATCCTCAGAAAATAGGAAAAATGCTAAAATCACATCGATATGACTCAAACCTTCTACCTAAAGTACACATCATGATGTTCTCACAAATAGAGCGGGAAAGCGATTTATTCATGCCCACACTATGAAGCCGGAAAAATATATATCCAAAGTATATTAATGTGCTAAAACATCCGTAAACTAAATAAGAATTTGAACTGCATAACAAACTTATAATAAATGATTAAAACATTTTTCTGACACGTGTCTATTCATTCTAGAATATATTGATTGATTTTCTTAACTTATTATATTTTAGTTTTTATCATTTTATTTGTTTGTAAAGTGCCTCAAATAATTACAATCATCAAGCTGTTCTTATTTATAATTTCAAAATTTGAAATAAATTTTAATATATGGTGATACATAAGCAAAAATTTTTTTTATCAAATACAAAAAAAAAATTAATAATATAAATACATTATTATTTCATATTAAAATATTTGACACAAAAAGATTAATCAATAAAAATCAATATAAAACAGTATCATAATTTAAAGCCCAATTTAATCTGACCAAAGTCGTGAAGTTTATAAAATACTTTTATACATTTTCTTAGGTTCTTTTAATTGCAAATGTTATTATGTGCTTGCATGATATATATAATATAAATAAAATTAAAAATTGGTAAAATTTGTGATATTATTCATGTTACATACTAGTTTTGTAGCAAAATAACAATAATGTAATGGTCTAGTAGTTTTGTGCAATATTTTTCTCTTGAGATAATGTATATGATAACTATCTAAGTTTCTGCTAAATCATTAAATTTAGTATTTAACTTTAATTAATCTGGTCAAAAAATAAAAATGTACTTTTCAAATTAAAATATAAATACAATAAATTTTATTATTTAAATTATTTACGGCATATTAACAAAAAATAGAATTATTGGGACTAAACCACAAAAACTTAAAACAGAAAAGTAGTCTAATTCATTATATAAACAGTCATATGTATGTTTTAGCTATTTATTATGAGTTTAGGTATGTAATTCAAATTTTTATTTAATTTATAAATTTTGACACATTAATATAGTTTGAATATGTATTTGCTCCACTTTCGTAGTGTTGGCATGAATAAGCCGTTTTCCCAAATATAGCTACAACCATTTTACTTAATTTTTGGCCCTGTAAATTTATATATTTTATCAATTTCTATTCAGACTCGGCAGTCGGCCCTGCCCATAATGTTTAGTGTTTCGAGGTTCGGTTAGGGACTTTGCTCGTTGATTTTCCACCAAATCTAGGTGTGATGGCTCTGGGTACCATGAAGGTAAACAGTGACAAACAAGAGAAATAGAAACGTTTGATACTTTGAAAGTTTTGAGCTTTATTGCTTGATGTTCTTTGTGATACAATGCTGAGTATTTAAAGAGGTAACAGAAAGATCTAGACACTCTACAGCTGTAACAACGTTAGGTAGAAACCAGCAAATGAGTGAACCGGTTGCACAGCTCAGCTGTATAGGTAGCTTTTCCGTACGTTGAGAGCAACAGTCTTGAACTCTGCTTTTAGCTGAAGCCTTCTCTTGTTTGTCTTGTTGCAGAAACGTAGTAGGCTTCGTGGACGGGCTTCGTAATGGGCTTAGGAGGAAGATGAGTCTGGCCCATTTAATAATTTCCTATATATTAATCTTGGAACATTACAACATATTTTATAGTCACATGTCATCACCAGAATGATTTTTAAAAATCTTTAGGAAAATAATTTGGTCCATACGAATATATATTATACTTTTAATTAAACTAATTATCACATTGATTAGTAGTCTTGAATTATTTCTTTAAATAAAAGCTGCATAAGTTTTTTTCTTTAAATAAAACCTACGAAATTACCTAATATGATTAACATATATATGATAATTAATGATTATAAATCATACATATTTGATAAAATAAATTATATCATCTAATTTTTTTTTTAATTTTATTTATAAAAAATTAAAAATCACATTAAGCATTTATTAAAAAAATTAGATTTTTTCATATATATTAACATTTGTAAATTACGAAATATGGTAAGATGTTATTAAGATGTTATTTTTTAGAACAGGACGAGATCCGAAACGAAATATTTCGGATATCAGATATATCTAAACCTGATTTATATACTTAAATATATTAATTATTTTAAAATTTTAATATCTAAAAGAATATACAAAATATATAAGATGTTATTAAGTTGTCCATAATACTTGCAAATATATACAAATAGTTAAGAATATATGTTTAAAATAGTTTAATGATACTCAAAATACCAATACTTCAAATATCTATTGATTTCTCATATGAATGTTAAAGTTAAACCAAATTTTATGTTAAGTTAAGTATTTTAGCTTACATTATACACATTTATATGTTATAAATAATTTTTATTTTTATATTTTGAGACATTTAAAGTACATATGATTTTTTTTAATTAAATGAGTTATCTGAGTCCAAACCCCAACCGAATCCGCAGATCCGAACTAGATCGAACTCACAAAAATTCGAAACATAACTGAACCGAACCAAACCAAACCGAACCAAATGGTATCCGAATGTCCATCATAAATCAAATGTAAAAAAAAGTTCTTGATAACAAAATACGTTCTAATTGTAATATTTAAATACAACATATTTTAAAAAACTCACTCCACGCATGGTGCGGATTATCATCTAGTTTGTTATATTCGTAAAGCTCTCTACCTAGACGTTCAATGGTCTTGGCGAGCAGCCACTTTCAGGAGTATGTCTGGTAGAGTATTCTTAGATCTTTACGTGCCAGTATATGGAATTGATCACAAAAGCCTTTGCTTGCTCCTCCAATGGAAACTGAAGCCGCTAATCCGTATTTCTCCGGCTTGGATATAACAGTTTTGGTAGAGCCGGTCCTGAGCAAAGCTGGATGAAACATTTGTCTCAAACTCCCAATTTTTTTCGAAAATTTTACATTGACAAAGATCTCCAAGAATTTTTGTAGGCTTCCAAGTTCATAAAACTTTTTTTTTACATGGACATATTTTCAGGTCTTTAAAATCTCGGGTCGGCTCTGGATTTAGGTGCATTTGGTACCATCAATCATCTTCACTTTCAGGTAATTAAAACGAACCAACCATTAATTATATGTATTAGGGACTGACTGGTTTCCCCGCTACCACCCGCAAACGCATATTTTGCGGTTGGTAGTGGTTGATAGCGTTTCGACACAATCATGTAAATCGCTACAAATCGATTCAAAACACTCCAAACTTCTTAAAATCAAAAGCTAGTTCCAGCTAACGTTTGCGGTTGCGGACGGTTACAGTTGAATATATAAATAGAAAATTATTTTCAAAAATATTTTAAAATTTTAAAACTAAAATTTCAAAATGGAAATATTATAAATAAAAATATATACATATTTTATATATTAATTTAAATTCGAAAACAGTATCATATTTTTTTATAAAAACCTTAAAATTTCACTGGAATTTTTTAAAATTATTATATATACATATATAAAAAATATACACATATATAAAACAAAATAAAACATTCTTTTAAAAGTTTAAATATAAATTTTTGAAACAATTTTAAAACTATATTTGAACTAATTAAAAATTAAATATGTAAACAAAATATTTTTCTTAATCATATTATATTTGTTATTATTATATTTAATTACAATAGTATGTTTTTTAAAACAATATAGTGTTATAATATGTTAATATTGATAATTTATCATTAAACCGCTGCAATATCTTATGGTCAACTAGTCACAAATATTCCGCAAACGCAACAATTTTGAAACGTCATGCCAGTCATAGAAAACGCTTAAAACGCTTGAAACAGCAACTATCCGCACCCGCAAACTACCGCAGCCGCAACCGCTGCATTTGAACCAGTGGACCCTAAGTGAATTTTGTTTTCCGTTATTTTACGGATCAGCTTAAATGCAAAAAAAAATATGAAGAGCTGTCAACATTCTTGAGAAAATTAATACACCAAATGGAAAAGGGAAGAAACGGAGGATTTACTTTATTAAGGTAGTTCTTGTCCTATAACTGTATTTTTATGACTGCATGACCCTTAAAAAACATTAAGAAAAATCGAATGGTTTCATCAAACATTTGTTACTAGGGGTGTGATAATGCTGGTAGAAGCTATTGTTAATGTAAAGAAAAATAATGTGACAACACAAGTTCTTTGTGTTTCTGTGCAAAAGCATAATTTGAAGATGCAAGTAATGAGTTAACAGGATGAACAAAAGGAGCAGAGTTCAGGTGAGGATTTATCAGAATGGCAGTTCTGACTTCTTAGGAAGGACTGACTCTATCTGACTAGGCCTGCGACATTAACCAGAACCAAATACCCGAACCGGAATGGACCGGTTCGGTTTGGTTTCCTACCCATCGGTGTGGTCAGTACTTCATATTGAGGCTGCAGGTACTATGGATCCTCTGACTCCCAGTTTCGGTCATACCATAATTATCTGATGGGTACTGGTGCTGATTATCCATGGGTATCGGTTTGGTTTCAATTTTTATCCGGAACCGATCGGGTATCCGATTAAACCAGGTTTTATGTTTAAAAACACACATATTTACATCTTCCGAGGGTCACACCCTGGTTGGAAAGGCGAAATGCTATGTCTAATACCACTATGCTACTTCATCTTCTTTGAAATTAATTACTTATTATTAAATATATAATATACGGTTCCAAGTTATTTTTCCTCAAAAATATTTTTTAAAAATATTTTATTCTGTAAATTATGTTATTTTGTAAATATATATGTGATTCAAATAATAAACGGGTACCTGGAACTGACCCGAAACCAGCAGTACCCGATCCAAAACCCAAACCAAAATTTGTTAAGTACCCATTGGGTATAGAATTTATTTATCCAAAAACTCAGATCTGATCGGATCTTACCCGAAGCATCCCAGCCCTATTCTGACTATCTCCTACACTACCAAGAGTTGATAAAAGAATATAAGTTGGGTCTCTTTTAACTAGCTGTGATATTAATTGGGACACTCTAGATTAACAAGAAGGTCTTTAAGGCCTTTTTTGTATTGGGCCCTAACAGGATCTATTGGAGTGGTGAATCAAAGAGACACTTTCCTCCTCTTCGGTATCGCCATTTCAAGGAGGTAGAAGAACAACTCCATAACTCTCAGAGCTTATACCTTTACGCCCGTAAGTGCTTCTTCGCATCTCTCTCTATCTCTCGTCCCTCCCCCCTGATTTTGGTTTTTTGAGTTGTGGTGTGTTTCAAAGCCGCAGAAAATGTGTAGCTGTTTCAATCACTAAGACACGCATTGCATGTGTTCGATAAAATGCCTATAAGAAATTAGCAGTTTACCACTATGGATGTTTGGATTATATGGTTTTATAGGGTAGAAACATCAGATCTTGTCAAGCCATGATCAGGTGAATAGCTTTAGTTACTAACACCTTTTGTAATTACAGTTTCTGTCGTCTTGGGCATAGGTTTGGCTCATCAATCTTTGATTAACCTTAACAATGTTCATGCATTACTTGTTTCATTTGGAGATTCATATAATGCGTTTATGGGCTATAGGAATGGATCTAAACAGAAACTGAAGAAAGAATGGTTGTGTTTTTGTAGAGTTGTTGTTGGGACAATGAAGAAGGGAATACATCCACAGATGCAATGGATCTCTTATGTGACACAGAGCGGTAGATTGATGCACGTCATGATGACTAGGATCCACCATGTTGGCAAAGTCTATCACTTTGGTGCTAAGCGTCAACTGGCTCAAAGCATTGGTCAGATTGCCAAGTTCAAGCGTAGGTTTAACGAGCAGGAGGAAGAACCTACCACCCATGAGAACAACATTGAGAACCAGAAGAAGTAACTGTGTAATCCATCTCTTGTTTACCTTTCCTCAAAAACCAATCTGGAAAAGGCTTTTCATTTATAAGGCACTATGAACCTTGCTTTGCTTTTCCTTGTTTGAGTCTCACTGTTGTTTACAAGCATTTATGAATTTTTGAATCACTACTCTTTGTTTCATATGATAAAATCAAACTACAGGTATCATAAGATTCAAAACTCAGACAGGGTTTTGAACATGGGTTTGATAAGTTTCCATTTAACATCAATACAAAAATTTCTTATGACAGAATTTTCAAACTACCAGAACAAAACAGTGACAATGTAATTCAAACAAGATAAAATGACATAACTAGTGATACACGTTTCTAGTAACTGGGGAAGTTGGGGTTGACATCGGCTGTCCAAGCCTCCAGTCCTCCAACTATATCTTTAGCTGAATCAAAACCAGCATCACGAAGATACTGAACAGCTCTCTGTGAATCATTCCCACGCCTGCAAACAACGTAGAGGCTCGGATTTGTGGTGTTCACATGGCCATCTTCCTGTTCTTTCAGAGCTGAAGTAAGCTCGTTTAACCGAGCCTCTAAGTTTGCAAGAGGGATGTTGAGTGAATCCGGGAGAGAGACAATCTTATAGTGATGAGAAGGTCGAACATCCAGAAGAACATGTCTTTCCTTCTTCTGAAGGATTTCTTTGAACTCTTTGCTGCTAATTCTTGATTCTAAGGGAAGTAGGTTCAACGGGCCCTGTGATCAAACCGGTGCACGTTAAAAGAAATGATGTTGAAAATGGGTGCGAGAAAAGAAAGAAATAGAGAACAATACCGCAGACAAAGGAAACTGGGTGAACTCCTCGTAGTCAAAATCCCTGAACTGCTGCTTGTTGAAAGTTGAATTGTCTCCACAAACTGTGCATTGGGCTGACCTGCCTCTGATCTTGACCTGTGTAAACTCACTTGATTACTTTTTTTACCGTAGATAGAGTTTAATGACGAAGAAGAAGAAAATGGAAAGTGTTAAAACTTTACAATGCGGATCCTTGCAGATAAAGCGTCAAAAAGAAGCATCCGTTCAGTGAGTGGTTCTCCCACCATGCTCGCAAGTTTAATTGTCTCTAGCGCTTGCAGACAGCCAATAGCACCCGGAACTGAGAGAACAAAAAACACAATTCAAGAATGAAGAAACTGTAGAAACGTCTTTTGCGTTTAAAAAAGGAAAAACATTCACGTACCTACTCCAAGAACTCCACTATCAGAGCATCTTTGGCATGCTGTTACCGGTGGAGGAGTTGGAAATAGACAACGGTAACAAGGGCCTCCGTTATGATTATAGACCGTAAGCTTGTATACAAAAAGATAAAAAAAAATGTAGCCTATTATCTATATAATGAGTAACACAACAATTTCGTTTGTCATATTTAACATACCTGCCCTTCCATTCCAAGCGCAGCACCAGACACCAAAGGCTGTAACACAAGTCACACGTCAATCTTTCTGACTATGACTATGAAGAAACAAGGAAATCATAAATGAGAAATCATTAGACCGGCTTTACCTTTCCTAAGAGAACACAACAATCGCTGATCATGTAACGGCTTGGAGGATTGTCGGTTGCATCTACTATGATATCATATCTAATTTAGGCAGTCACGGAAACAAATAACCATATACTTAACACTCTACTAGAGGAGGCTAATGGAGAGATACAGAGAACTGAGACTTCCTATAGCATATATCTAAGGATACTGGCTGAGGATTTCCAAAGCATTGGATGTGCGAAGAGCTTCCACATATTCATCAATTTTGACTGTCGAGTTTATTCTGGATATAAAAAAAAAAAGAGAAAAAGCGCAGTGATTATACCAAAAGAGTATATCACACAAGTATATTGATCCTCAGGGAGTTTGAACTTACGAGCGACAAGCAATAGCAGCAGATTTCACTTTGGGGTGACCAATAAATGCTTCCGTGTGTATAACCTGGAGGATAAACAAATCATAAGAGATAGCAATCAGTATAAGGTAGTATCTTTTGTTCATCTCCCGGACCATAGAAAGTGCCAAGAAAAAGAAAGAGATGACGAGGAGAATTTTCTCAAAAGTCTCGTACCTGCCTATGCATATTGTTGAGTTCTACAACATCATGATCGATAATACCCAATCGACCTAGAAGGATACAATAGAAAAGATGATCAGCAAATCATAATCCAGGGAGAAAGAAAAAAGGTAATTCTATTGATAATACATGTTAGATAGAGTCTAAGAAAACATACCAACACCACAAGCTGCGAGATACAATAACGCAGGTGAACCAAGCCCTCCAGCTCCAATTACTAGTACCGAAGACTTCAAGAGATTCGACTGCCCTAAACTCAAACATACACACACAGAGAGCAGTAACGGGTCAACAAATATTGGTTTTGAGAAAGACATTAGCACAGAGTAAACAAGAAAACCAGGCATTGATCAAATGCAGATATCCACAGGCAACAACATATCACTTCGCCTTACCACTATTATACCCCAGAGGAGATATATAACCTATTTCCCTTAAAAATCCCAAAAGTTTTATCAAAAATAAGCAACAAATACTATTCAGTTTTTCCTTAAAACTAAGCTTCACAGTAGATATCATTCAAATATCATTAAAATTTATCAAGACAATCAAAGGGAAACAAAAGAAACCCAATACAGAGTTTTCATCTTTCAGCTCTAATTAGTGATCACTAGCTACAATTAAAAAATAATAATTAAGGGTAATAAGAGCAAAGTAGTACCTTCAACACCAAAGGAAGGGAGCAACAGTTGGCGACTGTAACGATAAATCTGATCAGGAGTCATCCCATGTTCAAGCCCGTGTTCAATCGCCGTTGGAACAGAGCAGCCATTAGACACGGCGTCGCACCGTTCAACCGCCGCCGTCTCATGGAGCCTTGCTTCGAGAGCAGAGATACGTTGCTCGATTTCAGCTTTCTGTAGCTTTAGATTTTTCAATTCACGGAAGATTTTCGATGAATCTCCACCGTTCGCCTCCATCCTGGCAGTGTTAAGGCAGAGGAACCCTAGAGTAGCAGTAAAGACTAAAGAGGACGACGTCAGTCAACGGGATAATACGTTGACTGTTTTCTTATTAATGCTTTGAATCAGTGCCCACGTGTCACAATAACGGCGTGTTTCTGTTTCTATACGGACAAAAGTAACAAGTTTTGTAGCTTGTGTTAAAAAAAAAAACAAGTTTTGTAGCAAAATACAAGAATTGGCTTCTTAAATTTGTAATTGCTCATTGCAGATGCAGATTCTTGTTCATGTTATTGTTGATTGTACTTTGCTTCGTCGTCACTTGTCCGACTTCTTCACAACAACTTTGTTCCCACGCATAACAATCGTCAATCGGGATGGTCTATGTACCAAACCATGGTCCGCGCTGTGACATGAAACATTGACGGATACGGCAAATAATGGGTCCAACTGGTGACCAAGAAATAGAAAGGAATAATGCATTCTTTGAGATTTCTTAAAAAAATTACCATTCATAAGGAATAGTTTTTTTTTCTTGTTCCCTACCATTCCTTTTTTTGTAGAGAAATAAAGAACAAAATCATTCCTTATCAAATTTGGTATGGAACAACATTTCATTTTCATTCATGCAATTTTATTCCTCATTGTTCTTTTCCTATTTGTTCTTCGTGTTTTTTAAGTGCTCACCAGTTGGACCTATTGTGTTTGCTATATCCAAAGCTAAAACCATGGGTCGATCCCAGTCCATTAAAATTTAAACTACGGCCCATCAAAATAACACGTAAGACACACACGTGGCATCATAATCATAACCCGTCGATGAGACACCCAATATCACCCATCATACATAAATTTACAAGTAGTATGGGAGGGAACCCAATTAATAAGTGATCGGATAAACTCTATCTATTGTTTTGATCTGATCTAACTTGCAGTTTCAAAGTGAGAGACCTCTCCCAACGAAAAAAAAATCAAAATGTTGAGAGCTTATGTGAATCCGAAACTAATTACCAAGACTAATATAACATCATCATGTCTCTACCTTAAGGTAAAGGTATTTCTCTCTCTCTATATATATATACATACTCCTCAATGATACTATAACTATAACTATATTAAACTATGTAGAGAGGAAGTGCGAGCGGTGGGAGGGAAGAAGGAAGAGCTCCTTCGACAGCGGAGGAGTTCACGAGACAAGGTATTGCTAGCCAGACTGTGGAGAAGACGTGCGAAGGAGCAGAGACGACGGCGGCCAACGTATCCAGTGATTCTGAGGCGGGGATGGAAAAAGTGAGAAAGGAGTTTCAAGAGAAGGAGAGTAGAGAGTACTATCACAAGAAGGAAAATGATGATGATGATGGTTTACCTATTAACACGAATAAAGGAACATGATGGAGGGCATGCACAATATCATTGTAGATATGGTGGCCATGATAATATATATTTGTATGTTTAAATAATTTAGTAATGTGCTTTTGAGTATATCTCTTGAGTAGTCATGCATAGAAGCACTGTTACTTGTTTTCTTGTCAATTATTATCGGCTTGTTTCTTAATTTTCATTAGGTTTGTTGCTGATCCTATAAAATACTTTTGTAGTATTTTTTGTCTGTCTGATACTTTTGTAAATAAAAATGTACATTCTGATGGTTTTTAGTATTTTAACAAATCTATATTATTATTTGCGAAGTGATTTTTCATTATTTCACGTTAAAAATTAGACTGGTTAATGTCGTTGTTATTCTTAATAAATAAAATATATAAAATAGCCAACAAAATTATAATGAATTTAAAGTTTATTTCATTAAGTAACTAATTTCATAATCTATCTAAAATATTATTTGCTAAGTGATTTTTCTCAATGGAACTCACGTTAAAATTTAGACCGGTTAATGTTGTTATTACCTTTAATGAATAAAATATTAAAATTAGTCAAAAAATTATAACGAATTTAAATTTTATTTCATTATGTAACTAAATTTCATAATTATTTTTATACTATTTGCGAAGTGATTTTTCGCAATGAAGTTCTCATATTAAAAGTTAGACTGGTTAATATCGTTGTTACCCTTAATGAATAAAATATATAAATTAACCAAAAAATTATAACAAATTTAAAGTTTATTTCATTATCCAAAATCTGAAAAAAAAAAGATTTTACAATAATTAAAAGATAGTTCATATATCTATTGTGTTGTTATCCAAAAATTTCCTCTTACTTAATAATTTAAAAATTAAAAAAATATATTAATAATTAATAAAAAATTACTTATTTATGCATGTATTAATCAGTAACTACATTATTTTTATTATATTACGTTTATTATACATAAATAAACTAATTTCGAAATTATTTTTAAATATTATTATA
Organism: Hirschfeldia incana; assembly: GCA_026261945.1. Taxonomy (NCBI): domain Eukaryota; kingdom Viridiplantae; phylum Streptophyta; class Magnoliopsida; order Brassicales; family Brassicaceae; genus Hirschfeldia; species Hirschfeldia incana. The sequence continues at coordinate 9,275,611 of JABCMI010000003.1, read as the reverse complement.
CAAATAAAATATTTATTTAAAAAGTTCTTAATTTTCAAAAATTATACATAAATATTTTCACTAATTTCACAATATCGTTTATAAAACAAAAAAAAACAAAAAATTCTATCATATTTTTATCTGTTATATAATTATAATCAATCATATTAAAATACATTATTATATTTTTATCTGTTATATAATTATAATCAATCATATTAAAATACATTATTATATTGAGCTAAATATGATAAAATTATATCACATTGATAAATTTCATATTTCTTTTCATAAGTATAATTTATTTATGTTCAAAATAAAAATAAAATACATTTCTAAGAAGGGTTAACATTAGCAAACTATACTATACATGTATTAAAATTAACATGTATTTCATTAAAGCTAATAATATAAAATCTTTGTAACTATTTTAATCATGATATGTTTTCATTTTAAATATAAAACATATATTTATATTTTATATTTTTAAAAATATAATAAATATGCTGAAAAATATTTTAATAATATCATAATTTTCAAAAAGTTTATGTAAATATTTTCACTTATTTTGTAATTAGCAATGCACTATTATTATGCATTAATATATATATATATATATATATATATATATATATATATATATATATATATATATATATATATATATATATATATATATATATATATATATATATATATATATATTTATATGTATAAATATAGAAAATATCGTTTATAAATTGAAAAATTAAAGCTCTATCCTATTTTTATCTACTTTGTCATCATAATCATCATGTAAGAAATAAGCAAAATAAAACAAAAATAAGCAAAAATAAGAAAAAAAATAAACAAAAAAAAGAGAAAATAATGATAAAAAGAGAAATATATTTCAATATGTTTTCAATGTTTAAACAAATATATTTCAAATTATCTAGTGGCACAACCTTTTAAATGGGACAAACTAAGAATCAAGCAAATAAGGTTTAAATGCATCCAAAAGTTCTAAGTACAACATTACTTTCTTTTCTTCCAAGAAGTTGAGTATTGTAATGGTGAATACTACAAGAATGATAGTTTGATAAATTCGCACGACTCTCTCAAACCTTACCATGTTACCAACCTCTTACACTTTTTACATGTTTGAAAAACTACTTTCTTTTCAACACAAAGTGGTCAATCTTATCGACATTAAGAACAGTAAGGAAGAAAGAGGAGAAGAAGTGGAAGAAGATTCCTTGCAGCAGTTGGATATGTAATGATGATGTTTCTCATTTTGATTCCATCTCCGCTATATGGGAAGTTTAATACATTTAAGTTCAAGATATCAATAAGTTCAAGATATCACCAACCCAAGGAGAAGGAGATTCTGATTCTCTGAACAGAGACACTATGATAATCAAAGCAGTATCAAGTAATCCTGGATGTGCAGTTTTGCTGATGTTCTTGACTGCTGCTGTTGTGTACGTGTTAAGGAAGATGATGATAGCAGCGATAGAAGCGAATGAGCATATTGTAGAGAAAGCATTAAATTGTATAGAAATGCTGGAAGCTATGGGTGATATGGTATGATCTTATTAGATTTTCAAGCATTAAATTGGATAGAAATGCTGGAAGCTATGGGTGATATGGTATGATCTGATTTGATTTTCATGCGATCAATTTAATTCACAAATTGTTTGGAATTATAAAAAGATGTATTGTAAATGTTATGATCATATGTGAATTTGATTAATATATTGATCTAACTGTGACACATGAGCTATGTAGTAGATTATTTACAATACTTCAAGAAGCATCTTGGATCTGTTCCAAAGAGTCGTTGAAGGTGACAGTAGTGAGAAAAGCAAGAGAACATAATGCAAAAAAGGGAACATGATGCAGGGAGAGCATTCAACTGGATAGAAATGATGGAAGCTTTGGGAGATGATCTGATTTACTTGCAGTTAGTTATTGACGAACAATGTTTCCTTTTTGGTTTGTTCAACAAGTCAACAACCGTGTTTCCAACAATAAAATTTATGGCCTTTATGAAGGCTTGCAATCTTCTCGAAGCAATATTACCTTACGATTTTACTAATATTTGATTATTTTTTATGGTGTAGTAAGAAAAGTTTAATGTTTTTCTTCGTTACATTTTATAAGGAAACAATAAGGAAAAAAACTGGAGAAAAAAACATGTTAGCAGTTATGTTCGCAAAAGATCTTTATGTTTTAAAATAATGTCAACTCGCTAATTTTATATATCTCTATGCACTAATTTTAATATCAAAAGGTGTGTACAAAATTTTTAAAAGTTATATTATTGATGACTGTGTATATAACTATATATTTTAATATGGTAAAATACGTTGGTAAAACTTTCAACAGAGTAAAAAAAACAAAAAAAACGCTATTAATACGTTGGTAAAAAAACACTATTAATACATTTACAAATTTAAATATTCAACAGAGACAACTTAAAAAAAATTACAAAATTACACTGACTAAACAACTTTATTGGAGGGGGGGGGGGGGTGGCGGCAGCTATACATTAAAGGTAACAAAGATAGTGGAAACATCGTATCCTAGTGGTTTAGGTTTAAAGGTTTTTACATTCAGGTTTAGGATTCGAACTTCAGACTATGCAATTGCTTGCAGATTTTAGGAAAATTCAGGTTTCAAGTTCCGGAGAAAGCAATTTATTTATGCAACAACGAAAAAAAGACGTACAAGAGATCTTCAACATGAAGCAAGTAAATCATGACAGTAGTGGATCTTCATAGGACGGCTCAAATGATGCAGTTAGGTGTAGATTTCATAAAACAAGTAGTTTGCCGGTAGTCGAATCGTCTTTGTAATTTTTCTTGTAGTTGCAGTGTCATAATAAATCAGCGTTAAAAAGAAAGGTAAAAAATATATTATCGAGTTTAACTTTTAACGTAAGAGAAATAAAAAAAAATCAAATATGAAAAAAAATATTATTGCAAGATTAACAAAAAATGTAAAGATTCATACATTTTGAGGAAAAAAAACTAAGGAGGATCCAGTCTAGTTGGATTTGTGGGATAATTAATGAACCTAGATAAAGCCCAACGTTGGATCTTAACCCACTGTACACATTCGCCTAAAACCCTTAGCCAAACGACTTTATGGGGAGGGGTGGGGGGGGGGGGGGGTAGCTATTCTTTTTGTAGCAAAGATAATGGAAGCACCGTATCCTATTGGTTATTAAAAAAATTTACATCTAAGTTTAGGATTCGAACTCCTGACTAGACAATTGCTTGCAAATTTTCAGAAAATTAAAGTAATAAGTTCTAGAGAGAACGATTTATTTATACAAACAACAGAAAAAATGCGTACAAAACATCTTCAACATGATGCAAATAAATCAGGACATGAATGAATCTTCATAAGACGACTCAAATGATACAGTTAGGTGTAGATCTCATAAAGCAGGTAGTTTGCCGGTTGTCGAAATCGTCTTTGTAATCTCTTTTATAATTGCAATGTCATAATAAATCAGCGTTAAGAAAGGGTAACAAAGATATTAGCGAGTTTAACTTTTAACGTAAGAGAAATAAAACGAAATCAAATATGAAAAAAAAAATAATGGAAGCCCCGTATCCTATTGGTTATTAAAAGTTTTTACATATAAGTTTAGGATTCGAACTCCTGACTAGGCAATTGCTTGCAAATTTTAAGAAAATTCAAGTTTTAAGTTCTGGAGAGAACGATTTATTTATACAAACAACGGAAAAATGCGTACATAGCATCTTCAACATGATGTAAATAAATCAGGACATGAATGAATCTTCTTAAAATTTTAAGAAGATTCATTCGAACTCCTGACTAGGCAATTGCTTGCAAATTTTAAGAAAATTCAAGTTTTAAGTTCTGGAGAGAACAATTTATTTATACAAACAACGGAAAAAATGCGTACAAAACATCTTCAACATGATGCAAATAAATCAGGAAATAATGGATCTTAACCCATTGTACACATTCGCCTAAAACCCTTTGCCAAACGACTTTATGGGGAGAGAGGGGGGGGGGGGTAGCTATTCTTTTTGTAGCAAAGATAATGGAAGCACCGTATCCTATTGGTTATTAAAAGTTTTTACATCTAAGTTTAAGATTCGAACTCCTGACTAGGCAATTGCTTGCAAATTTTAAGAAAATTCAAGTTTTAAGTTCTGGAGAGAACGATTTATTTATACAAACAACGGAAAAATGCGTACATAACATCTTCAACATGATGCAAATAAATCAGGACATGAATGAATCTTCTTAAAATTTTAAGAAGATTCATTCAAACTCCTGACTAGGCAATTGCTTGCAAATTTTAAGAAAATTCAAGTTTTAAGTTCTAGAGAGAACGATTTATTTATACAAACAACGGAAAAAATGCGTACAAAACATCTTCAACATGATGCAAATAAATCAGGAAAGAATGGATCTTAACCCATTGTACACATTCGCCTAAAACCCTTAGCCAAACGACTTTATGGGGAGGGAGGGGGGGGGGTAGCTATTCTTTTTGTAGGAAAGATAATGGAAGCACCGTATCCTATTGGTTATTAAAAGTTTTTACATCTAAGTTTAGGATTCGAACTCCTGACTAGGCAATTGCTTGCAAATTTTAAGAAAATTCAAGTTTTAAGTTCTGGAGAGAACGATTTATTTATACAAACAACGGGAAAAATGCGTACAAAACATCTTCAACATGATGCAAATAAATCAGGACATGAATGAATCTTCATAAGACGACTCAAATGATACAGTTAGGTGTAGATCTCATAAAGCAGGTAGTTTGCCGGTTGTCGAAATCGTCTTTGTAATCTATATTATTAAAGTAGAAGTACAAAATCAGAGTGTTTGGTTACTTGAATAGCGTATTAAAAAAAATTAGAGTGTTTGGAAACTTTGATTGTAGTCATTAAAAAGTAGTGGGTTTAAGTAAAAAAGTAGTGGTTTTAAGTAAAAAAGTAGTGGACTTAAGTTATTAACTTAAGTAAAAAAGTAGTTTTAAGTAAAAAAGTAATGGGCTTAAGTTATTAAGTCAATTATAAAAAATATTGTTAACATATATAATAAAACTACAAAACAAAGTCCAATTTGAAATACCAACTCAAATTATGATTTTTATATTTCATATTAAGTTTTTAAAATATAATATATATAATTATTTATATGATGATACATATAAAATACTATTAATTATATGATTAATTATATGATGATACGTATAAAATACGATTAATCATTTGATAAAATTATACGATATATAATAATGACTAATGATGGGTTTTCGGACATCCATACGGGTTTGGTTCTGATCGGTTTGCGTTTCAGGTTTTCGAGGTCAAAAATTTCAGTCCTATTAGGATGATTATAAATTTTTGTTTGAGTTTGATTCAGATCTTTGAGGGGTTTGGTTCGGGTTTGGATAGCCCATTTAAATTATTTTTAAAATTTTAAATCACTATATATTTTAAATTTCTCAAATCTATAAATAAAATAAGATATTACCTATAAATTTAAATAATATATGTCATAATATCTAAGCTTAACATATCAATTGGCTTGACTTAAAATTTTGGACACAAAATCAATAATTATTTTAAGTATTTTTGGTGATTTTAGTATACTTTAACTATTTCAGATATTTATTTTTGACTACTATATATATTTTCAAGTATTTTAAACCAATTTAAAAATATCATTTTTGATGTTTTATATACGTTAAATATAAAAATAATTAATATATGTAACTATATAAATCTATTTTCAGATAGATTGAGGTACAAGAATACTTCGCTTCGTATCCGATTCGATTCTCTAACTAACAAAATTTTGAATAATTCGAATATTTAATCAATTTATGTTCGGGTTTGTTACTATATTTTCGGATTGGTATCGGTTTTGTTCCTTGGATTTATTTTGACAAAACCCTAATAATTACATGAAAAACAAATATCATGATATTTTTCAAATATACATCCGCGCAGATGCGGAGATCAAAGTCTATAATCATTTATTTTAACAACAAGCCAAATAAATATGTCGATTGGGGAGATAATAAAATAAAGGGCTTATTGCAAAAGTGACTCAAAACTTGGAGTCAAACAGAAAACTAACATTTTCTTTTGACTCATTTTTTTTTTTGAGATTCTTACCCCACACTTGCATTTTATCTACGAAAATGCCATTACTTTTTTTTTATCGAAAATTGCTTCTTTACTGTCTCAACCTCATCTTCTTCAAGTATTTACAATAGTGCCACTACCATGAATAGTTCCAACAACCTTGTACTAACTGTATGGAGCTTTTAATGCATTTTAATGCACGTAAATCTCTTTACACTCTCTCTGTTTCAATTGTTATGAACTAAAAACAACATTTCTTTCACTTTCTCTCCATATTCATCCAAAAAACTCAAGCTTTTGATTCAAAATATTTTATGGTTGAAAGAGCCATATTTCTTTCGTTTTGACTTACGGTTGCTTTCGTTTGAGGTTCTGGGTGGTTTGAGAAGACTCTGTGTGCAAACTAAGTCATCTCACCTAGTTTAAGGTACGAATTTGAATTTTTTTCAAGATCTGTTCGCGTAGAAGACTTACTAGTAAGTCATCTGTATGTAGAAGACTTACTGATAAGTCTTCTGGTCAAACGGACGACTAAAACTAAGTCGTCCAGCTTTGTTTGTTAAAAAAAAAACTTTAGACGACTTATATATAAGTTGTCTACGAGAAACGGGTTAGTTTTGCATTTGACCGAATCGTGTCAGATCTTTGACTATTTCTGGACGACTTATAATTCAGTCGTCTCTGGGAAAGTTAAAATTTCAATATTTTATTAAACTAGACGACTTAAACGTAAGTCGTCCTAGGTTAGTTTTGTAATTGAAAAATAAAACTTGAAATTTAACTTTCTCCAGACGACTTAAATCAAAGTCGTCCCACCAGAAGACTTAATTTAAAGTCGTCCGGGGAAAGCAAAGTCGTCTAGAATATTTACAAATTTTCTGGTCAAACCTTGCTTAAATCGGACGACCTTAAGTTAAGTCATCTATCTGGACGACTTTCATTTAAGTCGTCTAAATATGGACGACTTAGTCTGGACGACTTTGCTTACCCCGGACGACTTTAAATTAAGTCTTCTGGTGGGACGATTTTCATTTAAGTCGTCTGGAGAAAGTTAAATTTCAAGTTTTATTTTTCAATTACAAAACTAACCTAGGACGACTTACGTTTAAGTCGTCTTGTTTGAATAAAATATTGAAATTTTAACTTTCCCAGAGACGACTAAATTATAAGTCGTCCAGAAAAGTCAAAGATCTGACACGATTCGGTCAAATGCAAAACTAACCCGTTTCTCGTAGACGACTTTTATATAAGTCGTCTGAAGTTTTTTTTTTAACAAACAAAGCCGGACGACTTAGTATTAAGTCGTCCCTTTTCATTTTCAATTGCAAAAGTGACCTCTTTAGACGACTTACCTTTAAGTCGTCTGGACGACTTAATTCTAAGTCGTCTGCGGCAATGTTTATTGAACTTCTTCATTTTCTCTATGTTTACTAATGTGTTTTATTTTGAATATTTGCAGATGATTTTTCAGTTACATGCAGTGTATGGAGAATGGTTGTTGAGAGATTGCCGTTGGGATTTTGTGGTTGATGATCTCAAAGGAGCAAGATTGTTTTTATTGAATGAAGATTCAACACATGCTGAACTTGTTGCAATGGCTCAAGAAGATTATAACCTGGACATGAGAACAGTGACTGTGGAGATTAGCTACTCATTACCAGCAGAAATGATGATGGCTCCAGGCAGTCCTCCCATTCATGTTACAAGTGATAGACAAGTTCGAAACTTGCTCGAGATACTCAAAACGCATAGAGTATGTCTTTGTGTATCAAGCCGCAGCAAGGTGGAAACGGTTTCAGAGGAAAGGGATAATGATGAAGCTGGTGAATGGGAAGAAGATGTTGGTGATGATGAAGCTGGTGAATGGGAATTTGTTGAAGATGAAAATCAAGATGGGGAGGAAGAAAATGGGGAGGAGGAAAATGAGGAGGAAATTGTTGGTGAAACAGATCAGAATGGTGGGGATTACAGTCTTTATGGAAAGGTTCAAGATGAGGATGAGGAAGATGATGATAATGTTTGTTTTGAAGAAATCGAAAAGACATATGCTAAGTCAAAAGCTATTGAAGGAGGAAAATCGGATGGTAGTATCTATGTCAACCAGAGTTTTGATAGCAAGGATGCACTGCTTTCAGAGCTGCGGTTGGCAGCAGTGAGGGGTAGGTTTTCTTTCAGAATATACAAATCAACGAAAACTCTCCTTGTGGCAAGATGTCGGGTTAGCGGTTGTGGATGGAAGATCAGAGCGAGTGTGAAACATGGGACAAACACGTTTTGGGTAACAAAGTATGTGGAAAAACATTTATGCTCAGTGGGAGACCGAATCGCTCAGCGGAGACACTGTACTCCGAAGTATGTTGGTAGTCTTTTCATTGATCGTGTTGGGATCATTGATGGGATTATTCCGCAGCATATCACTGATGCAATGAAGAACATGTTTGGCATGGAGCTTGATTACACCACTTCATACAGAGCATTGTTATATGCACAAACATTGGTGAGAGGATCAGCAGAAGAAGGGTATTCGCGGCTGGCATCATATCTCGAGCAAATCTCCATTGCAAATCCTAATTCTGTCACGGCTATAGAACTTGATTCTGTTAAAAGATTCAAGTATCTATTTCTATCTTTTGGAGCTTCTATCACAGGTTTTAATTATCAGAGAAGGGTCATTGTGGTGGATGGAACTCACCTAAGTGGAAAGTATGGAGGTGTTATGTTAGTTGCAGCCGCACAAGATGGCAATTTTCAGATATTCCCATTGGCTTTTGGGACCGTGGATGCTGAAGATGATCCTTCTTGGGAATGGTTTTTTACAAAATTGGCTAGTTGTATATCTCATGACAAGCCTCTGATGATAGTCTCCGACCGGCACTCGGCCATTAAAAGTGCGTGTGATAAGGTGTTTCCTTGGGCAAACCGAGGAATATGTTATTATCACCTTCAAGAAAACATTGTCAAAAAGTTTAAAGGGAAACATCTCATGTACTTGGTGAAAGGGGCTGCTTATGCTCACACGGTTTACGATTTTGACCGGTACATGGCTGAGATACGGAGTGCAAACCCGGAACTTGCAAAGTATTTGGAGGATGCCGACGCCAGCCTATGGTCAAGGGTTCATTGTAAGGGGAACATGTTCAACATAAAAACAAGCAACATCGCTGAATCTATTAATTCCGCACTGAAGAAAGCAAGAGGATTTCCGATTACGTTCCTGCTGGAGTTCATAAGAAAGAAGTTAGGAAAATGGTATGTGAAAAGGAGACAAGATGCTTTGAGTCTCACAACTCCACATAGCCGGGGTGTTGAATACTTGCTTGCTGTTCGAACAGAGATAGCGGATACGATGACGGTCGAACCAATTAATGGATGGAAGTACTTTGTCAAAGGTGGCAAAATGGACTGTGTGGTTGATTTGGAACATGCAAAGTGTGATTGCTGCTGCAAATAAAGTTGGTTTGCATATCTCCTCACTTGTATGTCCAGTGTACTCAAAGAATTATCTGTATGCAGGATACTCAGAGAATATATATCCTATCGTGTCACAACATGTTGAGGAACGAGAATGCTTTCCTCCAGAAGTAAAGCGTGGTCCGGGAAGACAGAAGAAATCAAGATGGCAATCTTGGTTGGAGCTATCTAGGATGAGAGGACACAAATCCAGGAAGAAACACAGGGCACGGAGATGCTCAAACTGCAAGGAAACTGGCCATACGAAACCACAATGTAAGCAACCAGTTGACTAGTTGTCCAGACGACCTTAATTTTAGTCGTCCAGTCTTGATTACCCGTCTAGACGACCTTAATTTTAGTCGTCCAGTGTATTTTATTTTTAGACGACCTTCTTCTAAGTCGTCAAGTGTATTATATTTTTAGACGACCTTCTACTAAGTCGTCCAGTGTATTTTTATTTTTAGACGACCTTCTACTAAGTCGTCCAGTGTATTTTTATTTTTAGACTACCTTCTACTATCCTCTCTATCATCTTAACTTGTTTCCTTTTGTTTCATTAGCAACTTATCAACTTATGTATTTTGGTTTGTACAACTTGTGGGGTTTTCTATGTGAACTTTTATTCTAGATGTGCAAAATGTTAATTGTAAGTCGTTCAAACCCTCCAGACGACTTATTTGTAAGTCGTCCAGTTGGAAGACCTTCCAGACGACTTAACTGTAAGTCGTCCTAACCCTCCAGACGACTTATTTATAAGTCGTCCAGCTGGAAGACCCTCCAGACGACTTATTTATAAGTCGTCCAGCTGGAAGACCTTCCAGACGACTTATTTGTAAGTCGTCGAGACCTGAAGAACTTGCAGACGACTTATTTGTAAGTTGTTCGAAAAAAAAAGACAAGTTCAAATATATACAAGAGACAAGTTCAAATCTATACAAAAGACAAGTTCAAATATATACAAGAGAAAAGTTCAAAGCTATACAAGAGGAGTTCAAATCTATACAAGAGACAAGTTCAAATCTATACAGCTAATCATACATGCCCACAAATCTATCACCATCCACATTTTCTTGCAAATGCTGATTAAGAAGCTCCGTCCATATATCCACCGCCATACAATCCCTCATATTCTTCACGTTGGCCCTAGCAAAGTCTTTAGGGTTAAAGGGGACCCCAAGAGCATGACATTCAATGTACTTTAGAGCGTACACGCCACAATCACCACTGTTGGCCGTGGGTATTCCTTGCACCGGTCTCTCATAGGTGTATGGCTCCAACCCGCGTGCGACCCGTAAATCTTCGTTGGGAGCGCACTCAACAAGCAGATAAGGGAACATCTCGAGAAATGGCTGCATTATCTCATCCCATTCTGCTGGTACCGACGATGAAGGTATGTTGTCCCAGACGACTATGTGCCTCTTAGGGATCAATATCCAAATAGCAACCCAATGCTTGTTGTTCAAGTTCACTGGCGCATAGATATCATCAACGTCCTCCCCCCACTTCTTCATTGATTGGCAAAATGAAGGTATTGATCCTTCATAAAAAGCCCACGCCCCACCAGGTAGAGCTCTCCCTAAACCGTGGTGATCAGGTTCTGAGGCTTTAAAGATGTGATACTGTTCTCTCCAAGACTGGGAAAAGTTGTGATCCAGGAATGCCATTCGCTCGCTCCTGAAAGCTTGTGGGTTCTCCTGATACCTCTGCCTCAGCACATTAATCCAAGCATCTATATGCTGCAGATGGCAATAATACAAGTTAGAAGATACCAGACGACTTATATTTAAGTCGTCTAAATGGTCGTCCAAGTAGACGGCTTTCCAGACGACTTATATTTAAGTCGTCTAAATGGTCGTCCAAGTAGACGACTTTCCAGACGACTTATATTTAAGTCGTCTGGTAAATATAAGTCGTCTGGAAAGTAGTCTACTTGGACGATTTTCCAAACGACTTTCCAGAAGACTTATATTTACCAGACGACTTAAATATAAGTCATCTGGCAAGTCGTCTACTTGGACGACCACTTAGACGACTTTCCAGACGAGTTATATTTACCAGACGACTTAAATTTAAGAAGACTTACGCAGTCTTCCAGCCATTCAGTTTTGGTCCGGAGGATTTTATACCACCAAGTAGGTGATGTACGTGGTTTGTCCTCATGCTTAGTGTAATAATGACTGCAAACAAAAAAGCATTCAGTTTTGGTACACTAAATCAAGCAAAAAAGCAATCAGTTTTGGGTAAAGCAATCACTTACGGATCAGTTTTCAACTAATCAGCGAGTTCCTTCAGCTTTTCTCTGTTTACTGGAGGAAATGGCTTATAGGCTGCCACTTTAGCTTTATTTTTCTCTGCCATATAAGGAGATAATTGCGTGGGAGCAGGTTTCCTCGCTCGTTCACTCCTTCCACGCACATCAGTAGCAGCAGGGGGAGCTGTTTTGTCCAATACAACCAGGCTCGGTTCTGTGGCTTGAACGCTTGATTCTGGAACGCTTGGATCAGTGGAAGCGACGCTCGGTTGGAAGGTGGAAGAGAGGCTCGGTTGTTGATCGGTGGAAGAGAGGCTCGGTTGTTGATCGGTGGAAGAGAGGCTCGGTTGTTGATCGGTGGAAGAGAGGCTCGGTTGTTGATCGGTGGAAGCGAGGCTCGGTTCGACAGTGGAAGTGACAGCAACAATCTGTTTGGAGGAGACACCATCTGCTTTATTTACCGAGAAACCCTCATCGAATGTATCCTCCGGCAAATATCTCTGCAATATAAAAGTTGCACATTAGTTAACAATGGACGACTTAAATGAAATTTGTCTGGACGACTAATTGACCCTGGACGACTTAAAAAAAAGTTGTCTGGACGACTAATTGACCCTGGACGACTTAAAAAAAAGTTGTCTGGACGACTAGTTGACCCTGGACGACTTACAATTAAGTCGTCCAGGGTCAACTAGTGGTCCAGACAACTTACATTTAAGTCGTCCAGGGTCAACTAGTCGTCCAGAAAGCTTTTTTTTAAGTCGTCTGGACAACTAGTTAACCCTAGACGACTTACATCTTTGAGTTGAGGAGGAGGCTGTTTGGTAGGAGGAGGAGGAGGCTGTTGCTGTTTGGTAGGAGGAGGAGGAGGCTGTTTCCTTTGAGGAGAAGGCTGTTTGGTAGGAGGAGGAGGAGGCTGTTTGGTAGGAGCAGGAGGCTGTTTGGTAGGAGCAGGAGGCTGTTTCTTAAGAGGAGTACGCTCTTTGGTAGGAGCAGGAGCCTGTTTCTTAAGAGGGGTTGTCTGAATGGGTTGAGGAGTAGGCTGTTTATCTTGAGGGGTTGTTGTATTGGGTTGAGGTGTAGGCTGTTTGTCTTTAGGGGTAGCCTGATTGGTGATACCAACCTTCTTCTCCACAGCTTCCAACCTATCGGACACCTTCCTAATCTCCTTAATGCACTTCCTAAACCCTTCTTTCATGCACTCAGTTACGTCCTTGAACATTTTTTCCAACTCCTGTTTGGTCATCCAATCCTCTTCACTAGCCTCTTTAGGAGCCTCTTTAGGAGCCTCTATAGGAGTCTTTTTACGACCTTTCTTCAGAGGTCTTGGATTGTCTTCCTCCTCCTCCTCCTCCACAACAACCATCTCTATCTCTTTGGCTTTCTTCGATGTAGCCTCCTCAGGTTTTGTATAGACCTTAGTACCAGTGACTTCCCAGCAATCTAAGGTCCACTTCCACGGTCTCCGATCATACATCAGTTTGATGATGTTCTCCGCGGGCAGGTCCTCAACCTCAGAGTCCCATTTTGGCCACATTTCACTAATGTCCTTCTGGACAAAGTTGATCACGCGGGTCTGCAGTAAATAGAAGGATCGAGTTAGATATTTGAGCAAGACGACTAAATAGACGACTTGTAATAAGTCGTCTACTAAGTCGTCCAGCTGGAAGACTTTCCAGACGACTTATTACAAGTCGTCTACTAAGTCGTCCAGCTGGAAGACTTTCCAGACGACTTATTACAAGTCGTCTGAAAGGTCGTCCAGATGGACGACTTAGTAGACGACTTAATTAAGTCGTCTGAAAGGTCGTCTAGATGGACGACTTAAGAGACGACTTTAATATAAGTCGTCTGCGCAGTGTTTTGGATTGAAGTAAATACCTGACGCAAGATAGCAGATTTCATTGATCTGCGGCCTCTGCTGCCTCCGTAAGCCAGTATCGGTGGAGACGGACTGTTTGCTCTGGGACCACCAATACTAGCACCCAATTCCGGCATAGCTGTGTACACCCAGACCTGAAGAACTTGTATAAACCCATCCACGGTGTAGCAGCCAGTAATATCTTTGTTCCACAAAGCGTCCATCAGCACCTTAAACGCGACTCTCCCCCATGGATAATTCTCAAACCGATCTAAATCCATCACTAGCCTTTCCAGAGAAGATCGTGTAGCGGTTGAAAACTTTCTCCCTTCAATGAATCCTGTGAAGATGGAAAGGTACGCGAGCCGCTTCCGATCTTCCGTGGACCAATCCCCGCATCTGTTCAGTGCTGCTATTATCTGATCTGTAGTTGGCCCAGCTTCCAGATGAACTCCCAGCATCCCCCAGAAAGAAACCATCTCTTTGGTAACTTCATATTTTGGTGTCTCAAGGTCCTCGATGTACTCGCAGTTTAGACCAGTGATGTTTTCAAACTCTAACAGTGAAAACCTCAAAGGTTCTGGACCAACCAGAGACCACATATCATATTTCTTCTGAATGTCCAGCTTGAAACTGAGCATGTGGTGAACCAGCCTTGAAGCCCAACCAAATCCCTGCTCCTTGAACTTGATGAAAACTCCCAATCTCGACTCCTTGAGCTCTTCAAATTCGTCATCAGTAAGAGCTTCCTTAAGAGCAGTATGCAACCTCTTGTTATCCGTGTGATACGAAATGCTATTGTGGGCTGGTGGCTCAGAGCCTGGTGTGTATAACCTACGGGGGAGTTCTGGAATATCCATCCTTTTTGTCTGCAAAATAATCAAAGACAACAATAGAAGTCAGAACACAAGCTAAATCAATCACGCCTTAATTGTTACTCCAGACGACTTAGTAGACGACTTATAATTAAGTCGTCTGGAAAGTCGTCCAATTGGACGACTTAGTAGACGACTTAATTATAAGTCGTCTGGAAAGTCTTTCCAATGGACGACTTAGTAGTCGACCTGTAATAAGTCGTTTGGAAAGTCTTCCTGCTGGACGACTTAATTTAAGTCGTCTACTAAGTCGTCCAGTTGGAAGACTCTCCAGACGACTTATCTTACAAGTCTTCCAGTAGAAAAATGTTAAGCGGACCTGATTAGTCGCAGAAGGAGTTGGAGTACTCGTCATTGCGGTTGTTGTACTCGTCATTGCGGTTATAGATCTGAAAAAATAAAAGTGAAACGGTGAGAATGAGTACATTGATAGAGAAAACATTTTATTTTCATCTTTTCCTCGAGATTGATGACTTACCGGCGTTAGGGTTTACAGAGAAACGGTGCTACGGTTTACAGAGAAGAAGCGGCGGCGAAGCGGCGGCGCTAGGGTTTGGAGGAAGCGGCGGTGAGAACGTTGGTGAGCATGGTGGCGAGGTCGACGGCTTGTTCGGAAATAGTGGAACCGGCGGCGCTAGGGTTTAGAGGAAGCGGTGGCGCTAGGGTTAGAAGACGCTGCGGCGAGAACGGTGAGAATGAAGTTAGATAGCCGACGTTGAGAACGATTGTTTGTTCGGAAATAGTGGGAATTCGAATCGCCTTTGATATCGCCGGTGAGAGAGAACTGTTAGGGTTTCTGAATTTCGCGAAAAATGAACAAAAAAAAAAAATCACCTTATATATTGGGTAAATAATCCGGTTAGCTTTAAAAGTACATTGGTAAAATTTAAGGTTTGGTCCGGTTTAGATGATTTATTCTGGCTGATAATGTACATCAGACGACTTAATATTTAGTCGTCTGTCCACAGACGACTAAGTTTTAAGTCGTCCAGACCCTAAAATGAACCCCTAAACTAAAATGACTAAATTAACTAACTAACCACGTTATAAAATCAAAGTATAGTTCAATAGTGTTTACTATACACAGAAATGAACACGCTTAGGTAATTTTTAAATTTTTTAAAAACGGTTTTAATGCTTTCCGAAATCTAACCCTGAGAACATATACAATACTACAACATATGTTGATGAAACCAAAACTAAAGAATATCATGACGACATACTTTCACTCATCTATGCTGAAAACAATTGAAATTTGTTATATCCTAATTTATATCTCTTAAGACATATGTTAATTACATAATTCCTATTTTTCACCTATCAAAATATTTTTTACAGAATTTTTAAATTATGTTTAAGAATAACTGTCTTGCCGAGGGGTAAAAACGTAAAAAAAATCCCGTTTTTTTGTTTGGTCACAAGGGTCCTAGTTGTAATTTCAATAGCCTTTTAGGTTACTTTTGCCTTTGACCCAAGTTGGGGTATTGTTTTGGGTTTGACTCCAAGTTTTGAGTCACAATTGGCAATTCTCCCTAAAATAAAACCAGAGAAATACATAGTTTACCAAAGACATTATATGTGTCGGATTTATTATAAATAAAGTTTTAATAAGATAAATAAATTCAATAATTACAAAAAAAATAATAGATTTCATAAAATAAAAAATATTACCCGCGTTTTCGAAGCGCGGGTCAAAATCTAGTCTCTTTTATAATTGCAATGTCATAATAAATCAGCGTTAAAAAAGGGTAACAAAGATATTAGCGAGTTTAACTTTTAACGTAAGAGAAATAAAACGAAATCAAATATGAAAAAAAAATATTATTGCAAGATTAACAAAAATTGTAAAGATTCATACATTTTGAGGGAAAAAAAAACTAGGGAGGATCTAGTTTAGTTGGATTTGTGGGACAACTAATGGGCCTAGATAAAGCCCAACGTTGGATCTTAAGACACTGTACACATTTGCCTAAAACCCTTAGCCAAACGAGAAGCTTAAACATTTTCCGAGCTCTGTTCACGGGTATTGAGTCAATCCTCGCCGATCTCTTTCACCGGAACTCTCGCCTCTGTTTCTTCCAGGTATCTCTCTCTCCCTCTCTCTCTGATTCCGATTCGAACCTAAGTCTCCAATTGCCTCTTCCATATCTCATTTATTCAACTCTTCTCATCGCTTTGAGGTGATCAATCTATTTAGGTTTCAATCCTCGATCCCGTCTCTAGATTATTGTTTCTGATCCATATAAGGGATTCATGTTAATTAACTAGTCTGATTTAATCGTTGCTTAATTGAAAATGAAGCTGTTGTTTTGATTGATCTCTGTAACCAAATGGCTAAGACTCTGGAGAAGTTTAAACACATGTTTCAGTGATGTATCTTTTAAGCTTTACAGAGAGTCGTAGTTACAAAGGAGAGATATCAAAAGGATGAGTGGGTTTAGAGCTTTCAAAGCACAGGTGCCCATTCACTGGAGCGAGAGCTTGTACATAACCTTGGTGAGAGGTCTCCCTGGAACCAGGAAGCTTCACAGGCGTACACTCGAAGCTATGGGACTCCGTAGATGCCATCGCACTGTTCTGCACTCCAACACTTCTTCCATTAGAGGAATGATTCAACAGGTTCTCTTTTTTTTTTTCTCATTTTTCATATGTCATCATGTTTCCTCTCTCAAGCTTGATACTGACTTTAAACTTGTTGGTGATGATACCCTCTGAGCAGGTTAAAAGGATGGTTGTTGTTGAAACAGAGGAGATGTTCAAAGCTCGCAAAGAAGCTGAAGCCAACCACAAAGCTCTCCGCCCGCCGCTTGTTGTCAGTCATTCAATCCCTGCAACAGGCTCATCCAACATGTCTTGAGTATTTTCAAGAAGATGGTAGAGCTCTTCAACCGTCACTTTGTTTAAGATCCTGGTACGGGGGAGGTCATAAGTAGTCTAGGAGCGAGAAGAAAATGTTGGTCTCAATGGGTTCGGTGCTCTTTTGTTCTTGTACACACTGGATACTTGTTTATGTCTGCGCTCATTTTGTCATATGACTCATAGCCATCTGTTTGGTTACTTTCTGTGGGTTTCAAGATTTGGAATGGGGAAACTTGTTTGTCCTTTACTCTCAGATTGGTTAGAAATAAGAATGGTGATTAGGTATGCGATACGAAAACTATAAACCCTAAGATGACTGGGTCCGTTCTTTCATCTTTGAAAGAACATCTGCAGGTGCTACCCAGAACATACAAATTACAAAATCTTGTCCGGTGAAAGCTTCTTGATTTGCTTAATCTCCCGTTAACTAACGCTCATACTCAACAGCCCTAATTTTATAGATAAAGTACATTGTGAAGTAATCGTCACTTTGATCAGACATAAAAAAAGTAATTGTCACTAACGTCCACCTTTTTCAGTATAACACTCATATTTTGCCGTAGTCCAACTATTGCAAAGGATTGCTTGCAAGGGTCGCATAAAAACGGTGAGAGGCTCTGCATAAAGGAGCAGCTTTTGGATTGTTAGGGCTAAGTTCACACTTATATATCCCTCCATTTCTGTCCATGGCAAAGAACACCATGACCGGACTCCAAGCAAACGTGGGGGAGCAAGATTGAGATTAAGCTACTACTACTTTAATCAATAGAAAATCCATAAAGCAAATCCCATTCCATTGTTATTGTAGGATCTAATAATAATGTCATCATCGTCTTATTGAAAACTGTCCATTAATATATATATCACAACATCTTATCGAAAACCATAAAAGACCCAACTAAAATCAGAACAGATACATGCCTCCACTTGCAACACCACCGGTCTGATGGAGCATTGCATCGATCTCATCTCCATCTTCCATATCAAGCTGGTAAAAAAAGTGTACGAAGATTCATGGTTTAGTAAATGATAACAAGTCGAAAAACGGATAAAAGGTAAAGATAAGAGAGTGTGAGATAGGACCTCATCTGGAGTCTGCTCAGCACGGAGACGACGCCCATCAAACAAGAAAGCAATTGCGTTCATATCCACAGATTGACGGTCGCAGTAAGCGTTCATCAGCTTCTTAAGCTGAGTGCTCCTCTTGATCTTAAAGAATACTTCATTTCCATCCTATGTATCACCAAATCAACAACAGAGAGAAAAAGATAAATGATTTTACCCCAAATCATCACCATTAACGTTTTATCTTAGTAAAATCGTATAGTACAAATCAACAAGTTCAGAGAATGCCTAACAATTAAAACTCAAATAAGATGACAAAAAATGATTACGAATTTGCATAAAAAGCGAAAAGCTTTAATGAAACAAATGCTCAATTACTCAAAATACAAATATGTTCAATTCTAAAATGCCTAAGAACGAAAAGCTTTCATACGACCCCTACGAACGATTTCTACAATTTATGACAAAACATTTAATCACAACTCTCAAAGCAATCTCTGTGTTGTTTTTCAAAGTTTCGATTTAAGCCACTTATAAAGCCACGCCTAGACAAGAATCTCCGCCTCTGTAAGCAACTCATACACAAAGCTTAAAACTTTATCAATCAATACACAGTTTTCCAGAAACTTTTTAAAACGATTCCTTTAAGACACACATGCCCATGAAAATACCCCATATGTTATGGATAAGGGCCGAATCTAAATTCATAATACTAGATTTCGAGAGAAACCAAAAACCCTAGAAGAAAACCTGGCCCTTGACTTTGAGATTGATGTGAACTCCTCCTTGTTCTCCGGGCTTCTTGTCTTCTTCCTGTGTTGCAGACATCTTCCTTTTTATCAGATTCTCCCGAAAAGCTAAAACTCCGATCAAGTCCTGAGAGAGAGAGATTCGCCGCGATTGCTGAATTGCGAGAGGAGAGAGACTCGGAGAGAATAAATAGAAGACTGAAACCACTTACTTCTTGGTCGCATCGGATTCTTGTTGGCTTTTTATCGAACGGTTGGTGATTATTTGTCGTATATCATCTGACGGCTGAGAGAACATCGAATCCGTACCTGAGACGCTGTCGTTTTAAGATAGAATTCGTAATGGGCTGATTTAATACAAACGGGCTCATGTGGGTTAGTAGTTACTAGTTTCTAGTTAGTTAGTTAATTACTCTTCTGACTAGAGCCGGTAACCACAAAAATCGGCCAGATATTTAAATTCCATATATCAACTAACACAATTCGGTTTTTACTTACATTGACCTATTACATGTTAGTCAAACATGACAGAATCTGAACTGTCAAATGCAGTTACCTGATTGTATTTTTTACTAGGGTCAGCCCATCCTTCGGGCATGGTGTTAAAGTTGAACAAATTTTAAAATGGTTTCCGAGTGGTTGTATAGTTAGGATAGAGTAGGTGATTTTGTAGGAATTATCAGTATCATATTAGGTTTTTATAGAAAATTAGTGGTTTATAAAATTGCTCTGTGCAATACAGATGTATTAAATTTTGTTTCAAGTAACTGACCGGTATTATGAATTCCTACATTTGATCAACTCTTAATCTAAATAAATTATGTACCACGGAATTTTGGATTTTAACTGCCTTGGTAAATTAATAAAATATTAACTTTGCGATGTTTGAATATAAATTCAAAGCACATTATTATATATTTTAGTAAATCTCATAGAAAATGCAAGAATGATGTTAACATAGTTCGAGTTTTAAGTAAATATGAAATAAGAGCTTTATGTCCGGGTGAGTAATTATAAATTTTAAAAAAATCAGGACGGTTGCAGCACAAAAAAACTTGCCCTGCTCAATGCTTTCGCCGTTCCTTTGCTCATTGGGAGATATGGATCAACCAATTTACAAATGCAAGTCACGAACTTTAGTAGTTGCAATCAGATTTGAGTATATACAAAAGTATAAAGCGAATGCACAGCTCTAACATGTGTCGCTCCGATGCCCTTAAAGATTTCTTTGAAACATTGGTTAGTGAAATATAAAATAATTTTAAAAGCTAAAATTTTATGGAATATTTTTTAGTAAACATTGGTTGTTTTTGTGTTTCACTTCTTTTTTCATTTGTTAAGTAAGGCATGTATGCGAGTTTGATATAGTGTTTGAATTATGTTTTAATAAGAACTAGATCTTGACCCGCCCGACCGGGCGGGTATTTATTTTATGTTTTTAGTTTTTTTTGTTTATATTTACTAATAAGTTTATAATATTTAAACATAAATAAATAAAAACATAAATCAAGATTGAAAATTAATATTTTAGTTCTAATAAAAATAAAAGTTAAAAGTTTAATTAAATGTTCTGATATAAAATCTAAACTTCCTAATTAAAATAATATAGAGATGAGTCCTATTTTTTTACAATTTCAAAATCTTAGCATCCCTTAAAAACAAATAAAATAAATTTATAAATACATAAAATATATAAGCATATCTGGAAATATATTTTCTATTAAAATAAATTTGTTAAAGAAAAACAATATTGCGCTGTTGTTATTTATTTCTAGAGTTTGACCCTTGACTGTATAAATATTTGCTTTTACTATAATTGTTTTCTTCGTACTAATGGTATAATATGTTTCATAATATATATATACACATATATTTGTAAATTAAAATATATTACATTATTGTTAATATAACATTTTAAAACATAACAATTTTATTTAGTACATTGAATATTTATATCTTGTAATTTTAATCGTCTATTATATCACACTGTATCATCTAAACACATCCAATATTTATAACTAATTGGACTTATAGTATGAAACCATTATACCAATAATATATGAATAAATTATTATATTTTATTTAAATATTATATAAATTGATTATGATGTGTGGTTTTAATATTTAATATATTAATACGAAATGTATTGGGAAATCTATTTTAGTTAGGATTTGAATAAAGAAATCTATTATTTAAAGTACGAAAAGATATTAAATATTTAAATAGATTATTTAAATAAGTAAAATATAAGTATAATTAAATATATAGATTTTTATTGTTTAAATATGAATTAGGAAAATGCATTTATGAATCGGAAAAGATAACTATAATTAAGGAAGTTAAATTTATTAATTCAGTGGCATTCTAATGTAAATAACTTGAAAATTTTAGGGGTATTTTCAAAGTGTACTTCTATTTTAATAATATAGATTTATACATGAATTTTGGAATTTTGGAACTCTAGACACAAATAATGATGTAATTCTGTTCCATAATGTCCATGTCCTCTAGAGTAATAATAGAGTAATCACTGAGTACCTTTTTTTTAATCTTTCTCCAGCAGCTTTTGGATGTAGTTAACGTGCGTTCCCATTCTAGGGTGTCTAGAAATTGTTTCCCATGTTTCAAGTTTCCATTGCACAGCAGCAAATATACGTACCCATATCATATTTACCTTGAGCTAAAAGTTGTTGATTTTCTAGACTTTTATTTGAGTGTTTATGAAAGAAATATTGATTTTCTAAACCTTTCCTCATGCTTTGATTTATACGAAGACAAAGTCTCGGCTTTCCCATCTCTGACTTGTAAGATCCATTCTGCAAAATCTTTGTCTTCTTGTCGCAATCTCATGTTATAGATAGGGAGAAAATTTGTGCCAATTTCTATAGATAAGACTTGCTGATTGATGCGAGAACCATGTCCGTACTTTGGCTGTGGGATAACTTGCAGGATTTGTCTGAAATCACTGATGAGAAAAACCGTCTTGCCACCAAAAGGCTGTGTGGCAGCGTCTGAGTTTGCAGGTGATAACAAATAAACGAAATGATACAATTTAATTTTGATGAATTTAGTTTATTTTTAATTATAATTTCATTATTTTACTATAAATTTAACAATTTTTATTTTAATCATATATCACTTCTCAAATTAAAACCAGGTAATTAATGATTTTGAATTACTACCCAAACATGATGAATATCCAAAAAAAAATATAGCTACTCTTTGAAAAATAGAAAATGAATCATCCAACATATCCTAAAAAATTATTTATTAGTTACCGATATATATTCTCAAAACTTGCATAACTCTTTTTAGTAACTTACTATAACATATTTTTCAGTACTATAAAATAAATAGTCATACTAAATTATCCACTACCTAAAATGAAGCTTTAGCTATTCTCAATGCCACGACCCTAACAATTGCATCATCAAAAAACTATATGAGAAGTATCTCCTCGCTGTCTCCGGCTCTACATTACAGCCATTTACACCCAATTGCTCTTAGTTTGGCCGAGAAAAAAAGTTGTAACCAGGCGTATATCAACATAAAAACATATAAACTTCTCTATAGTTAATTATACACCTAAGATGTAAACTTTAATCTTATGTCAACTATTACATAAGATTTTTTTCGATCAATAGCTTATTACTTGGAAGGTCCACAGTCCCTATATAAGCAAACATTAACAACATCCACGATCAATAAACAATTAAGCTACCACCAATTTTGTAATAATCTCTTCAAACCAAATAAAAAAGGAAGCAAAAGAGGGACCATAATGATCTGATATAACATTTATCACAGACAAAAGGTAAAGAAAGGAAGCGGAAACCTCAATCTCGAGTTCAATGACACGTTTGTTTTGAGCACTAACAGATTATGCTGTTTATAGCCCCTCGGTGTTGTTGGAGAACTTGACAGGAGGTGCGGGCGCCCGTTACGCAAACCAACCAGACCACCACCACCACCAGCGCCAAGTGATGACGTCCCTCCTCCGCCACCAAGATTTCCTTTCGCCACCATTAATGGCCGAGGCTTCGGCTTCACTAAACGACATAGACATACCGATTACTGGCGACGATTAATATCTCTGAGATTTTCAGAACCTTCACTCCTGTTAACCCTAAACAGAAGTCAGTGAAGATCTAAAGCTATGGTAATAAGGAATAAATCAAAAAAAAATTCAAGCTATGAAATCAAACTTGATGTGGTTCTTCTCAGCATCTGAAACGTCTGAGTAAAGGCTTGATGGTAATAAGAAATTTCCAGAATCTTGTTTGGAATCACTAAGACTCTGTTCTACCAAACTTGATGTGATTCTTCTCACCATCACTAAGACTCTGTTCTACTACCTTATGGTTGAGTATCAAAAAACATCACAAACTTCCAGAGATAATATAAAAGAGAGAACTCATGAAGCTCTGTAGACAATAGAGAATACCTGATTAGCCAACAATGGAATGGCCCAGCTAAACCGTCTAATGCAGCTGCAAATGACAGATACGGATCTGGAAGTGCACTACCAACCTAAATACAGAAACGAACCATCAGAAATGTCAATCTTAGGCAAAAGAATCTGACTTTTAGAGCTGCATGTGGAACAGCGACATTGAGAGACTGTGAGCATACGTACCAGGTGACCAGTGTGAGCACTAACGTTTCCACCCTATGATCACTACTACCAGAAACAAAAACAAAGTAAATGGTTGCAAATCTTGAAAATAACTACAAAAATTATAAGAAAATAAGTTTAAATGCATAAACGGACGGATAAATTTGTACAGACCTATTGAATCGTGATGTAAAGCCTCATGAGCCCTTTCATTTTATCATCATCAAATCCCAACATGTAATTTACACTATAATCCAAAGATTTATCTGAGGGAATGGAATCGCCATTCTTATACATCCTACAATGATTTAGTAGATAGGTAAATACGAAGCAAAAAACAGCGGACGACAGATCTTCCCAATAAAGGTACACAATCAGTGCTAAAAGCCAGAAGATTCAAGATAAACACTAACCTCAATTGAAGAGAGATGTGGATACTGCGATTCGCATAGGAGTGATTGTAACATATTTATACACGATTCATATACGAATTAAGAGGATTTAATACGGAAATTAACAACGCATACCGTTACACACATATCTGAATCGTCGTCTGCCGACGAAGAACACCAAGGAAACGATGATTAGGTTTCGGTGGAGAAAACGTTAATGGGCCTCGAGTCGAAGAACAGATGAGCACCGGAAGTCGAAGCCCAAGCCCAACTCGAAGACTTCACGATTTAAATGAAACGACGCGCATCTGACGTGTCACGACCACATATCACCTATTTCCACGCTGGATCCGAGCTGGCATGCCTGAGAGAGATACAAACACTCCTTTATAGTATAAGATTATCTTTTATTATACTTAATGAATATTTAACAAATATATATTTTCATATTCTTCTTCCCTTTCATCATCCAAACAAACTAAATAATCAAACGATCTTTAAACTCCTTTTTTATTCCTTGATTTATAGATAATAAAAATAAAATATTTTTTAATAATTTGAAATTATATGTTTTCAAACTTGAACTTTTCTAATCTTTTATCAATTTTTTTCTTAAAAAATCATCCCCTAGACTATATTTGCCAAGTGATTTTTTAAAAAAGGTGACACGGCATCTATTTATTCCACATATCATCTAATTAGTCTTTAAAATAATTTCTAACCACATAGTCTTAAATTCTTTCCTTAAATAAAAGGTATGTAAGTTTCTTTCCTTAAATAAAAATTACAAAATTACCTAATATGATTAACGTATATATGATAATTAATGATTATAATTCATAGATATTTGATAAAAAAATTTGTATCCTCTATCTTTTTTGTTTAATTTTATATTATTAAAAATTTAAAAATCACATTAAGCATATGTTAAAAAATAGATTTTTTCATATATGTTATATTTTGAATTTTTTAAAACGTCTATAAATTACGAAAAATGACAAAAGTCTCATACTAAAAAATTTGTGATCAATGGTTTATTTGTTTTTTTTGTTCAAACAAGAGACAATTGATCAAAAATCGTATGAATATAAAATTTTAGTATATATATATATATCATTTAAATTAAATTATCTAATATATAAAAATATAAATATTTAATTTCAAATTTTACATTGAAAAATTATTGAGATCTTAATATTATATATATATATATATATATATGTATATTGTTACAATCAGAAATATAGGCGTAGAAAAAAATTACTAGAAAAAAAACCAACCTAAATAGAATCTAAAAAATAGTACAAAACTATAATATATATGGTTAGTTATCTGAATGACTTCAAAATTTTGGTATCTAGAGAATTAATACGGAACCCGATCAAAACGAACCCGCAGGTCCGAACCGGATCGAACTCACCAAAAATCGAAACATAACTGAACCTAACTATACCAAATGGTATCCGAGTGTCCACCCCAAATCAAATGTAAAAAAGTTTAAGATAACAAAATATGAACTAATTGTAATATTTAAATACAACATATTCTTACTGCACAAGGTGCAGGAAAACACCTAGTTTAATTGAAATTCAAAAATAATTTTTGAAACTATTGTATAAATTTATATTTTTAAAATTTAATATTGTTTTTTAAACACAGTAATAATCACTAAGTTATTTACATACAGTTACTTATGATAAATATACTTTGTGAAACTAATTCTAAGCAATTAAAAACCCATAACAAGGAATATGAATATATTCATATTCCTACATAATTACATATTTTCATACCTTCATATTCCTTGTGATGAGTTTTAAATTATTTAGAATTATTTCCACAAAATATATAAATCATAAGTAATTGTATGTAATTAGCTTAAATATTATTACCGTGTTTAAAAAACAATATTATAATTTCAAAATATTAATTTTAAAATAGTTTCAAAAAGTATTTAAATTTTTATAAAAATTGCAAAAAAATTGAAAAACAATCGAGATTTTTTTTTGAAAATTATCAAATTTGAAAACATATAATTTCAAACTACTTTTTATCAATAAATGAAGGGGTAGAAGGAGAGGGAAGAAGCTGAAAATACTTTTAAAAAATAGGTATAATAGAAAGTAATACATAATATAATAGTTAATTGCGTTTGGCACAGTGGCTAGTGAGTCTATTGTTACCCTGGTCAAACCCGTGTTTGAATCCCCCATACCTCATTTTCGAAATTTTGTTTTTAATAATTAATAATTATTTAGAAATATAAAAAGCCACGTAATCAATATATAACGAACATCTCAGATTTCGTCATGTTTGACTAATAGATAATTGGTCAATGTATGTAAAAGTCGAATTGCGTTAGTTGATGTATGAAATTTGAATATTTTATGTGTTGATGTATGTTTTGGCACATAGTACATGAATTTTATGGAATTGGTCGATTCTCCAAGAGAGTCGGGACCGCGACTCTCTTGTAGATGTATGAATTGGTCGATTCTCCCTGTTATATACATATGTCGTAGTGTGTGAATCGTTGGTTATTTAGGGGGTGTTATTGAATTTTATGGAATTCACTGTAACTGTAGTCTATATTAATATTCGCGGCCATACATTATAATTGACATCTATATTTGTTTATTTATATAATGGCAGTTTTTTAATGAGTTATTAACACTCAAAGACAGTTTCATGACTTTTATTATAGAATAAAACAGTTATTGCTCCTGAGGCAGTTTATTATAACTACAAACTAACTACGTTACTTTTTGAAACTAAATAGGTCCCACAACTTTTAGTTTTCTTTCTATGTAACACAGCTTTTAGTCTTTTTTCTCTGTAACAGAAAAACAACTTTTAATGGCAGAAAAATTCAAAATAAAAATATAGAAAATGATGGTTTTATTGTAAAAGAGGATGAAGATGAAAAGGATGAACGGTCATTACTTGAACACGAAATTGATATGAACGTAACTCTTGCCGCAAAAGTTTCTCGTCTTCTTCTACTTCGTCGAAGTCTTAGATCTGGCGTAGTCTTCTTCATCATCTCCTTCGACGCGTTTATTCATCTCTTTTGTTGAGTATAACAATTTTTCAGGCGTCGTGACTTCATTGCCTTCGTCTTCATGGCACTGTAAAAGCTTGATGACATCAATGGCCACTTTTGGGGTTTTTACATTTTTGGTCCTTAATATTTTGTATAATTTCGTTTTAACCTAAAACTTATTAATTGTACATGTGTAAATGTTTATATATTTACATGTTTATATGTGTATGTATGTGTATGTTTACATCTTCACTTGTGTACATTGTATATCATTAAAAAAATATACGTGTACATATATTTCTAGCTGATGACTGAAATGATTGTGTATATTGTTCGTTAAACTTTATGAAAGATTAACACTAACTATCATAGGATTAGGACATGTACATTAATGTATTTTTTTGATAACTAGATAGACATTATAATTTATAATTGGTCTTACACATGTACATATGTACATGTTTACATGTTTATCTGTGTAAATATTTATATGGTATATATGTATATGTTTACATCTTCACTTTTGTACATTATATATCATTATAAAATGATTGTGTACATATATTTCCAGCTAATGATATATATGATTCTGTACATTGTTCGTCTACTTGTACACTTGTGTACATATATCATTAAATAAATGATTGTACAAAGTGTTCATAAAGTAACCTGCCCATTTGTTTTAAGGTTCTAATTTGTTCAAGTTTTTACACGTGTACATGTTACAAAGTGTACACATGTCGTTTGTTTTTTTGCTCAATACCAAAAAATGGTTTTACATGTGAGTGCCTATGCTTCAATATACACGTGGACAAGATTATACATGTGAATCATTGTACATGATAGTAAAATTTGTGTGCACATAGATATTATATGGTTGTACACTGTTGGAAAGTTGCAAAATTATCCAATTAGATAGTGGGATATTATGGTAATGTGTACACATATTTATGCTATATCACTTCTAAGTCAAAGTACACGTCCCGAAACTTGTAGATCCAGATGAGTAATGTTATGCCACTTTTGGCTATTTGAGCAACGATGGCCACTTTTGGCTTTATTTCACATATGGTCCCTCGACTTTTGAAGATAATCATTTTTACTCCAAAAGTTTCTGATTTACAAATATATCTCTTTCAAATTAACTCCTCACTTTTAATTATACAGACTAGACATCCGTGTTACACGAACGGGCCTTTAAATTACTGAAAGTTTTCAATTCGGCTTTTAACTTTCTGTGATGTACACATACACTACCATATTTGTTGTACACATGTACACTATCAATTTTTAATGTACACTAATGAATGTACACAACTTTACAATATATTAAACATTTAAGCTACCAAATATTTAATGTACACATGTACAATAAGGAATGTACACATATGTATCTCAAACATATGTGTACATGTAAAATATTTGATAAAATATAATATGTATACACATTAATCCTTGTCGATAGTCAAAAACAAATGTGTACATGTATGTGTACATGTATGTGTACATTATTTAGATGATATGAATGTGTACATAAGTTATGTATGTACATATATCGTGTACACAAATACATTGAGTGGTTACGTGAATATGTATTTTAGTATACACATGTACTTGTTAAAGAGAGAATTTCTATTTGTAGGTACAAAACGTTTTCATTTTAGTGAAAGAGGCTTACTTTAAATTTTGATAACATATGTGTTGATATATTTTCGACAATGTCTCTATGACGAACAATTATGAGTGTACATATGTGCTGTATAATTGTTGGTGTACACATGTACAATGTTAATATATTTTTGATGTACATTTATACTTGAACCATGTCTCATTGATAAGTCCAAACCCTAAGCTCAATCATACAAAGTGAATAGTGTTCATATGTTTTAGTGTCAAAATACATCCATCGATATATTTTTGTAACTTCCGGTTATATATATATGTTATAGTGATTTCCACTATCAAAAATTGACAATGATATATTTTGATGTACAAGAAAGTGAAATATGGATACAAAAACCAGTGTACAAACAAAGATGAACAATATTTTGGTGTTGAAATAAATAGTAATATTTATTAACATTTATCTGTATTCAATGTAAATATTGATTTAACTATTCAAGCATACATAATATATGACTATAGACATCTACATCGATTTGCAGAAAATTATATGTACACTTATTACATACATATACATGGATAGATTTACATAAAATTATGTGTACACTTATTACAAACATATACCTTTAGATGAATTGTATCCACGTGTACATCATGTGATTGATATCCAGATGTACACTTTGATCTAAAATTTTACAAATATGTAATTATATACAATTTCGTAATCTATTTACAAATTTAAACATGAAACATGAAGTTTCGGTGGTGAGAGCTTAGGTCACGACGTTTTGACGGCGAGAGCTTAGGTCACGGCAGTGGAGAAAGAAGAGTTGCGGCGGCGACGTTTCATCATCATTATGCAATTTCGGAAATATGGCTTGACACATCTCAAAAGATAGATTTAATAATAAAGATGTCAATTGTAAAACGTATTTTCTGGAAATAATTTCTGAAAAAAACAATATTCATTTTACAAAAAAAGTTAAGAACTTAAAAGGAAAAAATGAAGAAGAAGAAGAAGAAGATGTATGAGACCTACTTTATTTTGTTTGATATGAAAAGATGTGATTAATTTTTTTAGAAATCAGATATCAATTAGTTAAGTTAACTCATATACTCATTTAGTTAGTTACGTCGGTTGGTTAGGAAGGAACTAATAAAGTAACATAGTGCTTAATGGTTAGAAAAAGTGTCTGTGTAGTGAAAACTGTCTTTTTATGATATAAAAAAACATAAAACTACTTTTGAATGTAATTATTTCTTTTTTAACCTCCCGTAAACATCAAGGACAACACTACAAGAAAAAAGAACTATCGTTACGGTTTTTTGAGACTAGATTTTTCAGTCACATATTTGTGACATAACAGACACTGATTTGTGACTAATCTTTTATGTAAAAAAAGAGTAGCTATTTGGTCACAATATTGTTACCGGCTTATATCGTAACCAAGTGATGTCACATTTAGTGACATAAACGTGACAAAAGTAAATGAGACATAAAATGTGACATAATTGTAACTATTTTTATTGTTACCATAGCAACAACTATGTGACCAAATGTTATGTCTCTATTTATAACGATATCTAAACTAAATGTCCGTGACTAATGCATTGAAAAGATAACAAATAAAAAATGTCATAACTTTTAAAGCGCAAAATTATTTGTGTGATCTTGCAAGGTTTATTTAACTCATCTCCAAAAGAAAATATAACTTTAAATATGAAAGTTTTTCTCTCAAAAAAAAAATAAACTTCCGAACTTCAAATTTAAAGTTTTGAGTAGTGAAACTTCAAATATAAAGTTTCATTACAAAAGTTCAAATTTGAAGTTTAATAATTTATTTTGCATTTTAGTCCATAATAATTATATATTGCATTTATGATTTTTAATTATTTTGCCAATTTATCCTTTTAATCCTTAAAATATTATAACTCATATATATTTCAAATTTCTTTTATAATTTAAAATTTACACATAATTTAAATATAAAATTTGAAATAAGATTTGAAATTTTCAGACTAGATTTAGACTACAACAATATTACAAAAGGCTTAACAAATGCAGTAGTAATCATATTTATATACATATATATTTTTATATATATTACGGAAAATTCTATATGATATTTTACTTGTAATTTAATATTTAATTATATATTTCTTTGTAAATTTTATATAATTTAGTATAACATTTATTAATTAATATTTCTTTAATATTTTATATATATGGTATTTAGTTAAGTTTGATGTTTTGCTTTTGGAAAAAACTACCTTAAAACTTCGAATATAATTTTTGAAAATTTTAAAATAAAATATCTTTTTAGAGAAGCTCTTAAGTAGCTCTATATTTAACCATGGTTTATCCATTTTGTTTTGTGGTTGAATATGAAACCCTAATTCTATACACTAATCCCTAATCTCAAACTCTAAATTTAAACTTACTTAAACAAATTAATTAGATCTTTTTAAAATTTAGAAATTACTTCTTAAACTTTAACTTCAAATATATATTTAAAAGAATTAAACTTATATACTCCAAACACATAATCTCAAAATATATAAGTTAAGTAAAATCTCAAATCAAAACCCTAAACTACATCAAACCCTATATCATAAATCAAACTTGAACTATAAATCTTCAACTCAAACTCAAAATTTATTTTCTGAAAATCTTTAATCCCAAGTTTTTAAACTTAAGCTTTTAACGTTGCATATAATTCAAACCATATATTCATACTTACTCTTAAATATTAAGACATTAAGTCATATCACATACTTGAAACTATTTTAAAATATATTTTTTTTTTAATTTTAAACTTAAACCTCAAACTCCAAATCATATATCATAAATTTTGAAATCTTTTTTTCATTTCTAGAATTATATAACATGTAAGCTAAGTGAAGTAAACTTATAATTAAAAAAAAATCGATCAACAATAAAACTTATATTAAACAAAAAAATAAGAAAAATCAGAAACCAAAATTCTATCGCTGTACGAAATGAGATTATAAACAAAAAAACTTATTTTTTATCAACAGAAACAATATTTCTAAAACAACTAATATCAAAGAATTATTCTGTCAGTTGAGAAAAAAGTATAACAACCAAAAAAAATCCTATTGGCTGATTCACTGGCACAAGGATTAAGCTTTTCACCGTTGGATGAGACTGGATCCAATGGACCATAGTTATTCATTTTCTTCAGATCTCAATACATATGCTTTATTCACTGCTGGCCTCCCCATCTCCTCTCTTCTCTTTCGTCAGAAGACATCTGATCTATGTCTCTCCGGCCTCGCAAGATCTCTTCCTTCACCTCTCTCCATCTTCTCTACCGCTCCGATAGTGGTCGTTTATATTAAGTTTTACTTCCATCATATCTCTTCTGCGTGGGTTTGATTTTGGTGCAGGTTGAAGAATTGAATGACTGGTCTCTCTACCTCTATTTTATCTCAAGCTCGCCGTCTCACCACCACTCCACCAAGGTTCGACATATCTTTCTGTCTTTGTCTCTCTCTTTGAATCTAATTTTTGTTTGTTTTTGGTAAAGGAAGGTGGATGATGCAGAAGAAGATTGATGGTGGAGGAGACAAGACCAGCCGTGGTCTCAGTTGCTGGTGTGCGGTGGAGGCAAGGCCAGACATGGCGGCTGGAGGAGGCAAGGCGAAGCAGGCTTAGTTTTTAGGGTTGATATTTTTAATGATTTGGTTTAGTTATCTAAACCGTATTTTAATTTAGACCAATTTCATTTTGTAAACCAATTTATATTTATTTCGATTTATAGATAGTAACCAATTAAAACTGAGATGTTACTATTACTGGCATACTTTCCGATGCTTACTTATGACAAATTAATAACACAATACAAAAAAATAATTATGCAATTATAGTAACCAATAAATATCATTTCTTTAGTCATGGAATAATGTTTGTAACTAATTTTTTGATTATGATAGGCTACATTTTAAATTAGTAATGAATAATAACGGTTTGGGACATTATATAATGTCAGTATTGGTGACATTTTGTGACAACATACCAGTCACTACAAGTGACATAGTCGTCACATTAAATATGTCACAAATTAAGACAGTTTGAGACAATTTAATGAGTAGGAAATTGTTACAGTTTTGTTACTGGTATACACTGTAACTATGTGTGACTATTTGTTACAAAAAATTTAGTCACAAGTAATTGTTACATTTTTGTTACTCTAGAACATTTGTGACACACGTATTGTAACCATTAAAAATTTGTAACAAAAACGTAACAATGATGATATTGTTACGATTTCCTTGTTATTGTGACAGAAAATTTCGTCACAATATCCTTATTTTTTTGTAGTGCAAGCAGCTACGCTCAACTCGATGGACAGACAAGACATCATTGAAGCGACCTAACACATTGAATTCTTTTCCTTGGTTGATAAAAAAGCTTGAGTATATAAATGCATATCCCCTATATGTTAATCCTAAAACATTACAACATGTTTTGTAGCCACGTGTCATCACTAGGATGATTTTTAAAAATCATTAGAAAAATAAGTTGGTCCATTGAAATATATATTATTTTTTATTAAACTAATTATCATATTGATTAGTAGTATTAAATTATTTCTTTAAATAAAAATTATGAAATCACCTTTTTTTTGTAACACAAAATCACCTAATATGATTAACGTATATATATGACAATTAATGATTATAAATCATACATATTTGATAAAAAAATTTGTATACTCTACATTTTTTACTTTATATTATTGAAAAAATTAAAAATAACATTAAGCATATTTAAAAAATAGATTTTTCATATATGTTATTATTTTTATTTTTTAAAACGTCTATAAATTATGAAAAAATGGTAAGACATTATTAAGATTTTATTTTTAGAACGAACCCGATCCAAAACGAAATATTTCAGATATCAAATATATCCAAACCAGATTTATATACTTAAATATATTAACTATTTTTAGAATTTAATATCTAAAAGAATATACAATATATAAGATGTTATTAGTTGTCCAAAATACTTGGAAATATATACAAATAGTTAAAAATAAATGTTTAAAATAGTTAAATGATACTCAAAATATCAATACTTCAAATATCTATTGAGGTCTTATCCGAATATTGGAGTTAAACCAAATTTTATGCTAAGTTTAATTATTTTAGCTTACATTATACACATTTCTATGTTATAAATATTTTTTTTTATTTTTTATATTTTGAGAAATTTAAAATATATATCAATTTTTTTATTTTTTTATAAATTAAATGAGTTATCTGAGTCCAAACCCAAACCGAATCCGCAGATTCAAACTGGATCGAACTCACAAAAAAATCGAAACATAATTGAACCAAACCAAACCAAATAGTATTCGAATGTCCACCCCAAATCAAATATATAAAAAAGTTCTGAATAACAAAATACGTTCTAATTATAATATTTAAATACAACATATTTTAATATTATAATTAAAATAACTCACATGACGACGTATTATCATTTAGTTCTGTATCAGTATCAGACTATAAGACAAAGTTCATATTTTATTAGGGACATAATAGTTAAAGAGAAGTCAATATGAAAGTGACTCCTCCTCTCTTGCATATAATGGACATTGTGTTTCATTTTCTCGATTCCGTGTGAACGGGCTTACCGACTTCGAGCCTGGACGAAACAAATCGATAATCATAATACACTATTCATATTTTTATGTCTGATGTGTTTTCATTATTTAGGTCTTTAAACATGATCGTTACAGACTTTAGCAAAAAATGATGGGTTGTTAAAAGAAACATGTTTGATGAAACCTACTTTTAATTTGTAATCGTTACCACATTATCGGTTTGAGCATATATATGAACATATCTTAAATCAAACAATCATTGGATTACGATCTTTTTTTCATTGGATTACGATCTTTTAATCCAAACTAGGTGCATACAGCAGGAACTACTTATGTTACATACCTAAGAAATAAAACGAAAAAGATAAGTATTCTTAAATCATGATTTGCATAGATATTACAGGTGAAATAAAATTGAATGTAGTATGTATAGATTTTTTGCATTTAACAGGTTCATAAAACTGCTTATTAAGATTCAAAATAATTTTTCACAGCTTAGGATGCAAATTTACATTTTGAAATGCATATTTCACGTAGTAATTACAAAGTTTTATCCTAGATTTTACCTCTTGACAAAAAAAAAATCCTAGATTTTTATTAAAATTTTGCTAATAGTAGTGTCAACTTAAACTCTACAAGTATCACATTGTTTCCCCCATGGACGGACACCAAATATATGGACAATTTAGCTTGATTCATTATTATACCATCCGAATTATTTGAGGTGTCTGATTGGCTAACCTACAAGGTTTCCGTCACACATGACAAATCTAAATGCGTTCATTATCCCAACTTTCTTAAATCTAATACTAGTTAGATCGAACTTGTAGATAAACAAATTTACTATATAAGTTCTTCGATCATTTAAATGTTAATCCTGTTCTTCCATCACTGAAAATATATCTATCGTCTAATTATTGAAAAAAGTGTAGAACACATCCAAAGGAACAAAACGACTGAATAGTTGGGAACTCTCCATATTTGATTCGACGTAAGAAAAAGAGAAGTTGGAAATCAGAACTATAACTTTCACAGTGACGAGACCAAATGTTCTTTAACATGATAGTTAATATTGATATTCCAACAATATACGATTTTTTTTATAAAATTATGGGAAATTTGGAAAAAAAGAACAAAAAACCTAAGACTTTGTCTTTGGTACAAAACCAACATTTGTCACTTTTGGACCTACACTACTCTTGAAGGCTATAAAAATTCATATAAATTAATTTACAATGTGAAAAAATAAAGAAAAATAATATACACAAATTAGTCAAGCAAGTGCATATAAGAAAAATATTTTTTATTCCAAAAACATTTAGAATTGTGAGTTGAAAAATTTGGTAAACATGGTAGTTTATTAGATCTACCATCTACGGTGATTCAGAATATGCAATCTACCTAAAACACAATAATCTACATAATGTAGACAGTGAATTCCACTAGGTAATTTAGGACCTACCATCGCAGTATATTCAGTCTACATCTCTTCTACATTCTACGTTTTCGGTAGATCATAAGATCTAATAAATGGCCGTCCATCTTCTTTTCCCGAATTTGCATTCTTCTAACTTTTTTTTTATCTACCGTATCTGTATTTGCTATCTACCGTCTCATTTCTATTCTACCGATTGTAGAATGCAAGTTCTACCGGATTTGAAAACAAAATCCGAAAATCTTAGAACTAACTGTCACGAAATATTCCCAAAATCTTTTAAATCTTTTTTATTTCTTATTTTAAATATTTTTTCCTAAATTTTAGTTCATTATTGTAGTTTCCTTGTTGTCAACCACGATTTGGAGTTGGCTTACGGTCCTACTGTATATAATTTTGTAATCACCCGTTATTCTCAATAGTTTCAAGTAGTGCAGTGGTTTATGTTGTAGTTATTAATTCCCAGTTGAAGTGTTCGATGCCCTCATTCCCCTTTTTATTAAAATATATTTTTTTTTGCAAATTACACAGCTTGTGGGACGGTTCAAAAATCATCAAGAGAATAGGGACCATTTTACAATTATGATGGGTATGGAGTAACCAATCGAAAGTTTGGGTCTGATACAAGATGACATTTTCTGCAAAGTTCAAAGTTTAGGGGCAATTTGTATACACTCAGAAGTTAAGGGATCTGTTTTGCAAATTTCTGGGAAATCACCATTGGAGTTGTTCGATCTTTTTCTCACCGGATCCGGAGCACGACGACGACGGAGTTCGACTTTGACAAAGATGACTAATTTGAGCATGACGAAGACGACGGTGTTGAGCACTGCGGAGAGGAGACGATTTGGACCAGAGATTCCATGGTGGAGGACAACGACAAGCTTGGAATTGTGGTCTCGCCTCCTTTACTTTAAACAAATGAAAATTATTAAAATTAGTTTTAACTTAGTTTGGTTTTTAGGAAAACAAATTAATTATATAATTAGAGGGTTAAATTGGGGTTAACATTAATATTTATTCTAAGTGGACAAAAATCACAAAAATGATTCTAAGGGGACAAAAACATAGTTTAAGTGTTCTATTTTTCCAAATTTTCCTAAAATTATTAAAGGAGCTCGAAAAAAAGTATGGTTAATGTGCCAGTGACAAAAAAAAGTATGGTTAATGTGCCACTAGTGAACATATTAACTGGTTGTAATTTGTCAACTTGTGATGGTTTTCATGAAAGCTGCAGTCATATCTTTACTGAATTCGAATTTACTTTTTGTCAATTGGAATATAGTTTCTTATAAATAAATAAAATTTGATATCTTTAATTTTGTTGTTGTAACTTGTCAGACTATGTCATCTAACGTTAGAGCAGCAACATTAGTGAACTTTTAAAAAAGTTCACACATTTCCAAAAAAGAAAAGAAATAATATAATAATACTTTTTTGGTGAACTCGAGTTAGAATCACTGAGATGAATCCGTATTAATACTATTCGCGAATTCCACTAATATGTGACGATCCGCGATTAATTGATTGATTATTTATTTATTTAAAATTTCAAATGAAAAAGAATAAAAAATTATAAATGTGACTTTGGGATTCGAGAAAAAAGAGCTTACTGATGCAATTGCCCTTTAGGAAAAATCACCAAGGAAAAATCACCAAAAATGATATAAAAGCTGCAGTAAAATATTTAAATAGATCTAAAATCGAATGTTAGTTTTGGCACGTACCCACCTTCTGACAACATATGGTACAACATGCAATCACTCTGATTAAACACAATAAAATTAGTGATAAAATAAATAATTACTTGCACACGTAAAGGAGCTCAAAAAAAAAGTTAAACAGTTAAAAATAAAAGTAAGTCATCCCCAATATCTTGCATGGATCCCATCCACTCCCTCCACCTCTCTCTCCTCGTTCACTATATAAACAACATATTTAGCTCTGCCTAGAAACAAACATTTCTCAACCTCTGCGCAACAATGGGTCTCTTTGTTCTATCTCTCCTAATGCTATCATCATTCTCAGCCATTTCCTGCTTGCAGGTCAAGCTTTCTCCGCCGCCGCAGCCGATCAGAGCTACACAGACAATTGGGCTCAAGAAAACGTGAAGAAACACACGCCAGCGACTAATATCGAAGCCATCGCCGTCGGTAACGAAGTGTTCGTCGATCCCAGAAACACGACGACGTATCTTGTCCAAGCTATGAAAAAAGTTCAGAGCTCTCTCTTTAAGTTTAATCTTAAGGTCTCTTCGCCGATTGCCCTGAGCGCATTGGCAAATTTTTACCCGCCGTGCCGGTTCGTTTAAACCGGAATTAATCAAACCGGTTATTAAACCGATGCTGGATCTGCTCCGCAAAACGGCGTCGCATATCATGGTGAATGCTTACCCGTTCTTCGCATTCGCGGCTAACGCCGATAAGATCTCGTTGGATTACGCTCTGTTCAAGGAGAACGGGAAACGTAGATTCCAGTAACGGTTTGAAGTATGACAATCTCTTAGACGTGCAAATCGCCGCCGTTTTCGCCGCCATGGCCGCCGAACGGACGACGTCAAGCTCGTGGTGACGGAGACGGGCTGGCCTTATGCCGGAGACGAGAACGAGATCGGCGTCGGTTCGGTTAACGCGGCGGCTTATAATGGCGGGTTGGTTAAGAGAGTGTTTAACGGGAATCACTTAACGTCTATCTATTCGTTATGTTCAACGAGAAAACCAGAAAACGGGTCCCACATGACATCGGAGAGGAACTACGGGTTGTTTTACCCGAACGAGAACAAAGTGTACGATGTTCCGTTCTCAGCTAAGTCAACTCAAGTCAACGATGGCAAAAATAAAGTTCTACGACGCCCTCGTCGCACAATGGACAGACGTTGTGCGCAGCGAACGGGAAGACGAAGGAGAAGCTTCAGGAAGGTCTCACTACGCTTGCGGCTAAGGAGGCGCTGATTGCCATCCGATTCAAAAGGGTGCCACGTGTTATGATCCGGAATCATTAGGGGCACACGCTTCTTAGGCCATCCACATTGGCAAACTCTTTGATCTCGAGTTTCAATGCATTTTTTAGATTATTTTATTGTTTTAATTTTCGTTTTTCTTTTTTCTTTAAAAAAAAAAAAAAAAAATCTTAACCTATAGCGGGCCACCACGTGTCGTGGGGCCCGCAGAACAGTCAAGATACAGGTTCACTCCAGCGATACGGATTCACCAATCTGCCTTTATTTTATTAATTTTCTTTCTCAAAAAACGTGCGAACCCCTTGTATGAAACCTCAATGCACTTGCTCTTAGAGGATCCGCAATGGTGAGATCTATGAAAGTCTTTAGTTTTATTTTTTTTATTATTATTTTTTTTCTCTTTCGAATTAAAAAAAAAAAAAAAATATATATATATATATATATATCAACCAATCACGAAGTTTTACGTACGCAAATAGTATAAAGATTTGTTAAGAAAAAGTCCTTATTTAAAAATTTTAAAAATTAAATCTTTAATTTTTAATAGGGTCTACTGATTATTTAATTATTATTTTTTTAAAATTCTTCCTTAGAACATTAATATCGCAGTTTCTCTAGCTGGATTTTAGCATTAATTGGCCATTTAATTAAATTAGAATGAAATTAAATTGGCGTAACCAATCCTTTAGCTGTAAACTTTCTGAAAGCATGCAAATGAGTTTTTGAAGGCATGTAAATAATTTTTAGATTTATGATTTTTCTTATTCTCACATCTTTTTGGGGTAAAGCCAAAATTGGGATGATTATGCGAGCATGTATCATACTCCATAATATGATTGGAACGAGATGGATATTCTCTATCAAATCTTCCAGAGTTCTAACAAGGAGAAGACACCGGGAGTTCACATGTCGATCCAAATCATACTCATCCCGACCCTCCAAATCTCGCCAATATGAAGACTGTTCGAATCTCCATGCGTGATAGAAAAAGACATCAACAATTCAAAGCTGATTTGGTTGAACATGTATGGCGTAAATTTGGACATGGTGAAGACAACAACTGAGCTCGGATATTTCTTTCAAAATTTTCTCGTTTATTTAATAATCATTGTTTTTATGTTTTAATTTTAAATTCTATGTTGAAAATGTTATCTTTTAATATATTTTATTTGATAAATAAATTTTATCTAAAATAAAAAAAAATATATATTTTTTAAAAACCTTAGTTAAGAAACTTGTAATGGAAGCACAAAATCTAACAGTTTCTTAACTAGATTTCTTATGTCCACTAACTACACTTATATACTTAAATAATCACACAGAAACTCATTACAGTTTCTAGGGATATTAATGCTCTTAAGGATTTTCTTAGGGAAAATTTGAGAATTGGGCAACTTTAAGTTTGAAATTTGCTGGTTGGACAACTTTAAGTTTAAATTGGTTAAATGGGCAACCTACTAGGAGAGAGAATATATCTTAGACTATTTTAGCCTTTTTGCCCACTAAACTTGGCAAGTTGATAGTATTATTTCGTGGGCCCATAATTTACTTTTGCCCACTACTTTTTGTGGAGAGAGAATGTATCTTAGACTATTTTAATATTTTTGCCTACTAAACTTGACAAGTTTCTAGTAAAATTTTGTGGGCCCAGAATTTACTTTTGCCCACTACTTTTTGTAGAGTCCACTATTTTTTGTGAATCACACTAACTTGCTATCAACTATTAAATATATGAAAGTTATTCATTAAATTGTGTATTTTGACTATAAGTTAAGTTTTCAGATTCATAAAATTCGGGCAAATGTATGATAAATTATTAATAGAATTTTGTAAATTTATAGATAAATTTAATCAATTAAAAAACCTATATAGATTTTACATTCTTTTTGCCTAATGGAATTCACATGTTTTTTTGCCAAAAATAGAAACATAACTCATAGATTCACTATATTTTTACCAACAAGATGATAAATTGGGACTGACCTTACATTGCACTCGTTAATAATTGTTTCGTTAATAAAATGAGAAATTCGTTAATAATTCAATTTTTTTTGATAAAATAACAAATTCGTTACCAATAAGTATCGATTTTGCTTCCGTGAGACACAAAATTGTAACTCACATAATCAGTTTTTTACTGAAAAAGTTAATTAATTTTTATTTAGTTTTACATACATAATCACAATTTTATGCATTATTTAACTCATAGTGCATTAAGTATTTTTATTTAGTATTTGTAATATTATTAAAAATTAATTTTACTTATCAGCATGAAACACTAAACCCTAAACCCACAAACCCTAGCATAAATAAGACGAACCAAGTATTTTTCAATTTTATTTGTCTATATAAATAAACATCCACATCAAAACTCTAAACCCATAAACTCAAAACTTTAAAGAAACACTAAACCATAAACAAACGACTCTAATAAATATTTAAATAAATAAAAGTAGAAAAATATTAAATATTTTTAAATTAAACTTTTTCAAAATTTGAATCCTAAACCCTTAACTCTAAAACTCTAAACCCTAAACCATCAAATCTACACCATCAACTTTAAAACCCTAAAACCTCAAATCTAAACCCTAAAACTTCAACTCCAAACCCTAGATCTTCAACTCTGAACTCTAAACCCTAAACCCTATCCATCTACTCTAACTCCTAAGGTTTGATTAGTCAACCCTAGTGTTATTTTTGTCAACGTTAACCCTAGTATTATAAATGTAGTTTTACCTCTTTAAAAGTAGGTAAAAATAGTTAGTATAAACATGTAAAATGGTACTATGAATGTGGTATTTTTGACACTTTTCCATGTAGTAATTTTGAAAACTTACATGAAGCCTACATTGTTTTCCAAGTAATAATTTTGATCTATCTATATAAGTATACATGCACATCAAAACCTAAAAACACAAAAACTCAAAACTGTACACTAAACCCTAAACCCCTAAAACCCTAAAATCTCAACTATAAACCCTAAACTCTAAAACATCAACTCTAAACCCTAGACCATCAACTCTAAACCCTTAAAATAATAGTTTAGCTTTAACTTTAATATAAATGAACACTAAATCCAAACATGGCGGCCTTAACCCTATTATAAACAAACGCAATAGGTTGCGTGATCCTATTAAAATTTATCCACATGTATGATAAATTATTCATAGATTTCTGTAAATTTATAGATAAATTTAATCAGTTAAAAAAACTATATGGATCCTCCATTGTTTTGCCAAAATAAATTCCGCACTTTTTTGGTCAAAAATGGAAACATAACTCATAGATTCGTTAATAAAATCATTTTGCTTTCATGACGCACAAAATTGAGAATAAAATGAGAAATTAGGACTGACCTCACATTGCACTCGTTAATAAATTTTTTGTTAATAAAATGAAAATTCGTTAATAATTTAAAAATTCGTTAATAAAATGAAAATTCTTTACTCAAGGAATCAATTTTTCTTTCGTGACGCACAAAATTGTTACTCACATAATTTTTGATTAGGTTTTGTTACTCACATATTTGTTACATCAAAATTAAGTAATATTTATTTAGTTTTACTCACATAACCAAAATTTTATTGAATTAATTAATTAACTCACAGTGCATTAAATAATTTTATTTACTATTTATAAAATTATGTTAATTAAGGTTAATTAACATTTTATCTTGAAAGAAAATTGAAACTAATATG
Source organism: Hirschfeldia incana (assembly GCA_026261945.1). Classification (NCBI taxonomy): domain Eukaryota; kingdom Viridiplantae; phylum Streptophyta; class Magnoliopsida; order Brassicales; family Brassicaceae; genus Hirschfeldia; species Hirschfeldia incana. The sequence goes on along the minus strand of JABCMI010000003.1, from coordinate 9,232,992 downwards.
TTAATTTTCATAAATTGATAATTGTTGTCTAAATTATATTAAATAAAATTAATATATTATCTAAATATGAAAATATTAAAATAGTAAATTATTTTAGTTAGTGGCAAAAACGTATAAATAAGACGAACCAAGTTTTTTTTATTTTATTTGTCTATATTTGTACACATATACATCAAAACCTTAAACCCGCAAACTCAAAACTTTAAATGAACAGTAAATCCTAAACCAGCAATTCTATTAAATATTTAAGTAAATAAAATTCAAAATATTTAAGTAAATAAAATTAAAAATATATAATAAATAAAATTTTAAATGTTCTTGAATCAAACTTTTACAAAATTTGAATCATAAACCCTAAAACCCTACACCATCAACTCTACATTCAATTTGGGCTCATTGGACTCTTCTATCTAAGTTTTGGTCCGAATCGGGTGAAAACCCTCTAAAACTCTAAAACTCTAACACTTTAACTCTTAACACTAAAACTTCAACTCTATACCCTAAACCCTAGACCCTCAACGATAAACCCTAAACTTTATACCCTCAACTCTAAATTCTAAATCCTAAGTTTTGATTAGTTAACCCTAAAGTAGAAGAAACATGTCTTTTCCAATTTTATTTGTCTAAATAAGTATACATCTACATCAAAACCCTAAAACCACAAACTCAAAATTTTAAATAAAACACTAAACTCTAATAATATTTAAATAAATAAATGTAAAAAACTAAATGTTTTTAAATTAAACTTCTTTGAAATTTGAATCCTAAACCCTAAACCCTAAAACCATAAACCATCAACTCTACACCTTAAACCCTAAACTCTAAAACCCTACAACCTAACCCTAAACCCTAAAACTTCAACTCTAAACCCTAAATCTGAGCTCCTCAATTCTAAACCCTAAACACAAACCCTAAGTTTTGATTAGTTCCTAAGTTTTTTTTGTCAGTTAACCTTAGATTATAAATGTCATTTATAAACTCTAAACCCAAACCCTAAATCCTAAACCTTAAACTCTAAAACCGTACAACCTCAACTCTAAACCATAAACCCTAAAACTTAAACTCTAAACCCTAAACCTGAGACCCTTATCTCTAAGCCCTAAACCCAAACCCTAAGTTTTGATTAGTTCCTAAGTTTTTTTTGTCACCGTTAACCTTAGATTATAAATGTTATTTTACCTCTCTTTTTTTTAGACGACGAAAGACTAGTCTATTACTCAAACTTGAAGTGGTTTAGATAACTATACCAGAATAGAAAACCAATGAAATAAAGAGTTTTATGGAAAGATCTCACATTCCTAGCTAAAGAATCTTAAATCTGATTTTGCGCTCATGAAATATGTGTGATTTTGAAGTCCGGGAAGCATTTCTTCAGTGTCTCTATTCTCTTTAAAAGTGAGGATAAAAATGGTTAGTATAAACATAAAAGTGGTGTTATGAATGTGGTATTTATGAAAATTTTCTAACTAATAATTTTGGAAACCTACATGGATCCTTCATTTTTCCCAAGTAATAATTTTGATTTTCTATATATGTATACATCCACATCAAAACCCTAAATGGAACACAAAACCCACAAACTCAAAACCTTAAATGAAACCTTAAATCCAAACCCAAAGTGTATACTAAAAGGTGTACACTACAAGGTAGGAGATGTCGCGAATTCTTCCAAAAGTGTTCAAATGTCGGTGTACACTACTAGGTGTACACTAATAGGTGTACATAATTAGGTGTACAATAGGTGTACACTACTAGGTGTGCACTAATAGGTGTGCACTAATCCACTATTATTTGTTTTTATGTTTATGTTGTAAGTTTCTATCAAGTGTACAAGTCCTTTTATGTATGAAATATATTAGTGTACACCTTTATTGTACACCTAGTAGTGTATGAAAGGGGTTAATGTAGCTATTTATTAATGTAATTATTGCTTTATAGGTTTTTCCTCAAAAAAAATATATGAAATTACAAATTATATATCCACATCAAAACTCTAAACTCGCAAACTCAAAACTCTAAATGCAACACTAAACTCTAAACCAACAAACTCAGAACCCTAAATAAAACTCTAAATTCTAAACCTTGAAGCTTCAAACCTAGTATAAATCAAACATTAAATAATATACTTTGATCTTTATAGACTATACCCTTCTTGTTATTTACACTATTGATCTACATATTAAAGTCTATGTCGATGTTTCAATGATTATTATCTCCTTCAAAATATGTTTTCCTTTAATTTATACATTTTGCATATAATACATTTTTAAATTTTATTTCTTTACATTATAAATAGTAAAGATGTTTAAGTTAATTTATATTTACATGTTCTGTTTAACAAGATATACTTTAAACATATATCATTTTAGTCTTTTACAGAATTTATAAGTAAAAAATAATTTGGTCAAATAGTGTAGCGTTATTGTTTTAGTAAATTTATACATAGTAGTATTTATCATATTATTTTAGTAAATATTATCGATATAGGATAGATTTTTTGTATGTTATGATATTAAGTTTTTTTAACTAAAACTTCAAAATATTAGATTGTTTTAATTTTTACAACATGTATAGTTAGTTTTTACATGGTGTATTTCAAAACATTATTCTTTATTTTCTATGATTTTATCTTTTATAGAATTTGAAATATTATCTTTTATAAAATTTAAAATATTATCATATTTCAAACATTAGATTTATTATGTATGAAATTGTTTAGTGTATACCTAGAAGTGTACACCTTGTGGTGTACACCTAGTAGTGTACACCTGGTAGTGTACACCTCAACTATCGTTTTTATCTCATTTATGGCACTGCTCACAGTTTTATTTTTACCACAATTTTATTTTGATCACTTAGTCTAGTTTTGTCATTTATGTTAACCATGTTACCTTTCAAAACTCTGAACCCACAAACTCAAAACTCTAAATGCAACACTAATCTCTAAACCAACAAAATCAGAACCCTAAATGAAACACTAAATTCTAAATCTTGAAGCTTCAAACCTAGTATAAATCAAACATTAAATAATATATTTTGATCTTTATAGACTATACCGGTCTTGTTCTTTACACCCTTGATCTACATATTAAAGTCTATGTCGCTGTTTCAATGAATTGATTAATGTTAAAAATAGTAACACTATTATGAACACTGATAAAACATTAATCCTAAACTATAAACTCAAAACATTAAAACATATACATGAAGCCCTAAACCCTGCATGAGGTAAACCCACAAACTCAAAACCCTAAAAATTAACACTAAACCCTAAAGTTAAAACCATACCCTAATATAAATAAGACGAACCAAGTGGGAAGATTGGAGAGAAATTAAACACTTTATTAAAATAAATAAATAGTTGAAATGTCTCAACCGTGTGAAGTGCCATAAATGAGATAAAACCAACAGTAGTTGAGGTGTACACTACAAGGTGTACAATACTAGGTGTACACTACTAGGTGTACACTACTAGGTGTACACTAAGTAGGTGTACACTAAGTAGTTTCATACTCGAAATGATCCAAATATTTGACTTGAACACTTGTACTGATTCAAAATATATTTTTTTTTGATATCAAATATCTAATTAATATGATAATATACAGTTAAATACATTTTTTGTATGTTGGATATACTCACCTTATGAATTGTGACTAATCTGTGAAGATTTTGAAATATTTCAGATTTAGTTTACTTATGCTACTCTGAGTCTCTCAACACTTCAAATATATATAGTTTTGTCTAAATAACATATATCAAAAATTTGAAAACCTCGCATATTTATTAGTGCAATTATTATCTCCTTCAAAATATGTTTTCCTTTAATTTATACATTTTGCATATAATACATTTTTAAATTTTATTTATTTACATTATAAAAAGTAAAGATGTTTAAGATAATTTATATTTACATGTTCTGTTTAAGAAAATATACTTTAACATATATCATTTTAGTCTTTTACAGGATTTATAAGTAAAACATTATTTTGCTCAAATATTGTAACGCTATTGTTTTAGTAAATTTTATACATAATAGTACTTATCATATTATTTAGTAAATTTTATCGATATAGGATATTTTTTGTATGTTATGATATTAAGTTTTTTTTTAACTAAAACTTCAAAATATTAGATTGTTTTAATTTGTACAACATATATAGTTAGTTTTTACATGGTGTATTTCAAAACATTATTCTCTATTTTATATAATTTTATCTTTTATAAAATTTTAAATATGTTCATATTATAACTAAAAACAAAATATAATTCAAATTAAATTTTATTATATACTATTATATTTTTGTATATAAACTGTTTTAAACAATATATTGTTGAGATTTTCAAAATATATAAGACGAGAATATATATTTATTGATATACAAGTTTAACCTTTCTTAATTCATTAATATTTATATTTTTCATATAGTTTACAAATTTTAATCCATTTTAATGGCGAGTGAAAATTTACTTAAATAAGAAAATAAAAAATATAAGTTAGTTAATTTATCTATTTAATATAGTCTTTTTTATATTTAATTCATATAGCACTACTATTTTATATAATACAGAATATAATTACATAATTTATAAACAAATAGTATAGGATTTTTTTCTTGTTTTATAAAAACTAATTAAATTTTTAACTAAGCTTTTGTTAGATTCTTTCTCAACAGATTTTATTATAAATTAAAAAAAATGTTTTTTAATATTGATGTAAAGAATCAAATATGTCCATATAAACTAATTATTTAAATTTTTTTTTGCTATGATTTGCTAATAGCAGATAAAAAATAGAATAGTAAGTTAATAGATTAGATGAAATTCTCTGTTATTGAGTTAAGCATTTGGTAGATCGAAATGAGAATCCATTAATTCAATATTTACTATATTTTAGTAGAATTTCGTTATTTGAGATTTTAACGTACTTTTCATCTGTTATTTTTAAAGGACTTGAAAGATAAAGTTTTTTTCCTCTATGTTTTATCAATTAAAAAGTCTATTTATCTGGTTCTCACCAATTGATAGAATTCAATTAAAGATGAAAAAAATATAATTATTATCGAAGAAGACGAACATAGAGATTCTATGTCAAAACTGTTTATATTAGATCCATGTCCGAGAAAAAAATTGTTGTTACTGGAAAACCCAAATAAACCTGAGTGGTGGTAGCAGTTGCTTCTGTTTCATCTATAGATATGATTCACTTTTTCAAAAGTATTCAGATTAAAAAAAAATATGATTAAAAGAAAAAAAATTTTAAAAAAGTATTCAGATTAAAAGAGGAAGAGGTCACGTGTTTATGATAGTTCGAACAAATTTTCCCAGTTGAAAAACCCAGAAAAAAAATCAAGCTTTGAACTGGATTTAATTGAAAAACCCAGAAAAAAAAATCATGGTCATTTCAACAGCGGAGAGAGAATGCGCCAGAGAGATTAAATCAAAATCAAGCTTTGAACTAGATTTAACTGAAATGGTGTTGGTGCAGAGAAGAAGGAAAAAGAGAAAAAAAAAAGATGTGGAGAGAGAAAGAGAAGGTTTGTGTCAGATTTTATTTTAAATATATTTTAAATGAAATGGCAGAACTGTAAATAATGTATCTGAGGAAGGTTTCAAAGGACATTTAGACTCAAGTTTATATGGGCAAATATGAAAAGTTGCCTATTTTGCCAATTTAAACTTGATGTTGCCCAATCAGCCAATTACAAACTTAAAAGTTGCCCAATTTGCCAATTTTTTCATTTTCTTATGCGTTCAACAGTTACTATCAGAAGAACGCACGTGGTGTTGGCACTTGTGATTTTGGTGGTGCAGCGTACGTTGTCTCGCAGCCTCCTAGTACGTACTCTATCCCCTTCTGTTCATTTTAATTAATTAGTACTTTACGTATTTAGTGGTTTGATATTATCGAAAGTTAAATATTTTTTTTCTAAAATTCGTGAGAGAAATGGACAAGATGGTTGAAAGATGGTTTGATAATAATAATGGAGGTTAGGGTGGTTCAACAACATATGCAACATTTGTAAAACTTTATACTATCAAATTCTTTCTTATATTAAGTATAAGTATATATGTTCAAAAAAGAAGTATAAGTATAACAAAAATGTGACATATAAACGGGAATACAAATGCCCACCGACACTTCAGGTATGGACCCTATCAGGCAACTCCGACGAGCCCAGACATTTTTCCACAACCGAGCATTTATGCTAATATGGACTATATATTCTGGAGGAAGAATAACATCATTGAGCCAGAACAAGACATAGATCCTTATCCTTGAATAATCTGGTATATATGGAAGGTCCGAAATGATAAACTGTTTCGAGGGATAGATAGAGATCCACTGGAGTTGGTTAGATATGCATAGAGCGAATGCCAAGCATGGTTTAATGCAAATGAGATGATAACACCAGTGATACATGAGAACTCTAATCGGAATCTCCAAGTCTTACACTTGGAGAACATATGTTTGGTGGATGGATCTTGGACGGCCAATGCAGAGTTCAGTGGATGTGGATGAGTTTGGAAGGACAGTGCTGGACAAGCAAAACTGATTGGGATACGAAATCTAACCATACTCGAATTAGCTTTGCACTCGGAAGTAGAAGCGCTGCGATGGGCGATGGAGAACATGCTTCAACATTCACCCTGCCAGAACTTTGGTACAGACTGCAAGGATTTGATTGTAATGATAAAGGAACCCCAAGCATGGCCGACCTTTTCGACAGAACTAGAAAGGATAGAGACATTGAAGATTTGCTTTCCGGATTTCAACCTCATTCATGTTCCACGAGCTCAAAATCAGACTTCAGATTTTCTTGCTAAGATTGCTAGATCTTTTCGTAGAGAGCTTTATTTTATAGGTTATTCTATTCCGGTCTGGTGGTTACCCAGACCACCTCAAGTTTGAGTAATAGAATAGCCTTTCGCCGTAAAAAAAACGGAATACAAATTAAATTAATTGATTGGTTTCCTCTATTTCTGTTTGTAGAGTACGAGAAATGTGAGTTTCCAACAGGGCACTGAAATGGGAATGGAGGAGAGGATCCGACGGATTATTTTAGTAGCAATTTTCTAGTTATCTTTTTAATACATATTGTTTTTGTCATTCGAGTATATGATCATTTATTGCGTAGATTTTTTTTTTATAATCCAGGTATCCGGACCTCTCACTTAGTCCGACTATCCCACCGCGTCTAATCGGAACTGGCGAAAAAGGTCTTGGAGGCCAAACGGAAACCATGTTAAATCTGCTGTGACCGGGTCTCGAACTCATGATGGCAGACACCTCAGCCGATGTTCTTTTACCACTAGACCACGAGGCCCGGTTATTTATTATTTATTGCGTAGATTTGTTTTCATTATCGTATATTTGGTTTGTTCGTCATATAATAGAAACTAGATCTTGACCCGCACAACTGTGCGGGTGCATATTTTACAGTATATATCTAGTATATATAAACTTTAAAAATTTAAAATTTTACGGTTTTAGTTTTACTATTTTTGTTTATTATTTAAACTTACGTATTTTATATTGTGTAATAGGGACGTCCCCATAAAATATTATGAAGCCTAAACACTGTAGTAAATTTTACAAATATATATACTTTATGTAATTTAATATTTTTAACTTAATATTAATGTATCATTCTCAAATACACATAATAACTCATGAGATGAATCACTTATATAATTATAATGTATTTGTTAAATTATATATCAAGAAATTTTGGAGAAGATATTTAAAATATTTGAAAACAGAAAGTAACAATACGAAATATATATTATATATTTGTTCTTTATTATTCAAAAACCCGTTAAAATAAAAATATAAATAATTTTAATAATTTTCTAACAAATTAATAACAATCATACAAAACCTAAGAATAAATATTAATTGTATTTTCGGTCATAATGATCTATGATTCAAGTTAAACCCATTATTTTTTTTTTAGTATAGTGTTATCTATGTTTCCAAACAATGTTATATTTTTTTACTACTATTTTTGTTTTCAAACAATTTTAAAACGTACTTCAGCTTTAATAAGATAGACTAGTCTCAGTATTTTTTTTTAATTTAAACCTTGTGTGAAGTTGACAAAAAAACCTCCTTGAAGGTTATGCATGTAATCAACTCCAGTTGCGCACTTGCGTGCCGTTTTATTACGTACGATTAAAAGAAACATAAACCATAAAACTAATCATCTAACTCCCGATTATGGAATATATGACAATACGTGTTGGTTGGACCGATGTCTATCGTTCATCTTACGGTTATGGCGACCTCTACGTAAGGAAAAACGTATAGAGAAACCAGGCGTCATGGTTTGGTGGTAAAGGAACTTTGGCTGAGGTGCCCGCTATCACGAGTTCGAACCCCGGCCACATCAGATTTAACATGGTTTCCGTTTGGCTTCCAGAATCTTTTTCTCCATTTCCGGTTAGACGCGGTGAGATAATCGAATTAATTGAGAGGTCCGGATATCTGAATTATAAAAAAAAAGTATAGAGAACTGCCTTATATATATCTATATATCAACTTATTATCAACATTATTTAATGTAACATTTGATTCTATAATTATAGAGAACTGATAATATATGTAAAACGACATTGTAAGATCGATCACAATGAGTATGGATTTGATTTAGCCTATGCAGAGGTTCAAAGAGAAAATAATTAAACTTCATGACAGTATTTTGCTTTTGCTGAACTGTAATATCATATTCATTAAAGTGGCCTTGGCTGACTACAAGATAGTCAAACATGTGCTTTGGCCAAAATTGATTTAAGATTTTTAGGGGCCAATATTTAGCACCAAAATGCCTACAACTCTATTGGCATTCGGTATTCGGTAAGTATCTTTGTATGCATGTTTTAGGTCATGGGTTTAAATCTATGTGTACACATTTTAGATTTTTTCCAAAATTTATAGTCAATGGGACAAAAAAAATTACATGCCTGATGGCTCAAAATATTTGATCAGGTACAGTCATAGAGACTCATAGTTGAGTTCTTAAAAAATTTTAATAGCTTGATTCCGGACTAGTTTACCAGGCCAAAACAAAGAAAAACAAGATAACACTAGACTGAACACTGGATCACTAAAGCCAGAGGCATTAGATAGACTGAGCACTGGATCACTAAAGCCAAAGGCATTAGATGACATAACTTCTTTTTATGCTTTCGGGCCAAAATGGTATTCCGATCTGTCTATTGTTAAGTATTGATAGCTTTATACTGATACAGTTGCCTTGTAAAACACTATGTAGGATTAATCAATTAGGTTAAACCAATCTGGTTATGTTATCCGGTTTGGAGTAATCACATTAGTAAGTCGGTTGGTTTAATCTGGTATTGTTAGTCCTTATCATAAAAGAATATACGGAGGTGTTAGTTGATATATATATATATATATATATATATATATATATATATATATATATATATATATATATATATATATATATATATATATATATATATATATATGTATAGATATATCTTGATAACGACCAAGCGTGTTGGGAATTATCTTTGTCGTGAGTTTCTCTTGTTGGAGAAGAAGAGCTCGGATCGAGACCCAGTGGATTTTCTGGACTGAGTCTAGCTCCAGTGAGTAATCTCTGCACATCGCAGGATAACACTGGGTTAACAAACTTCCTGTGTCGTTGTTACTCTGTTTCTGTTGTTTACTTGTTCCACACGAGTGCTTGAGAGAACGTGAGTGTTAGGTCTTACGAGTTGTGGTCAAGTTTCCGCGGAACAAGTGGTATTAGAGTCGTGGTTGAGGTAGATCACCATGGGAGATCGAAGTACGAACTCTACGTACCGGTAAGAGGTACAACGATTCAATGAAGAGGGCGACTTCTCACTCTGGACGATTCGTATGATGGCTCACTTTGGAGTCAATGGTTTAAAGGAGGTTATTCTTAGTGATAACTTTGAAATAGAGGTTCCCCCGGCAAAGGAGGAAATCAAGAAGGGAGCTGATGATGATGATGAAGAGGATCCAAGTGAATCGAAACCAAAAACGATGTTGGATCCAATCAACTGGAGAAAGATGAGCGAGCTAAGGACATGATAATCCTGAATATCAGCAATCAGGTTCTGAGGAAGATCAAGCATTGCACGACAGCTGCCTCAATGTGGTCTTTACTTGAAAGACTATACATGTCAAAGTCCCTTCCTAATCGTATCTTTGTCCAGTCTCAGTTTTACACTTTCAAGTGTGAGAGCTCCAAAAAATTGAGGTTAATGTTGATGAGTTCTTAAAGATTGTAGCAGAGATGGTAGCTTGAATGTTAGTGTGACAGATGAAATTCAAGCTATAGTCTTCTTGAACTCCTTGCCTATGAGTTACGATCAACTCAAGCATACTTTGAAGTATGGAAAAGAGTCGTTGACACTGGAAGAAGTGTGCTCTGCAGCAAGATCGAAACATCCAGAGGTTAAGGAGATGAGTAAATCAGAGAAGGGTGCTGCAACAATCTTGTATGCTGATGACGGAGGGAGAAATCCAAGGAGAGATTCTCTTGGCAGTAACAGATACCGAAGCAAATCAAAGACAAGAAAAGTGGTGTGCTAGTTCTGTAAGAAAGAATGACATGTCAAGAAAGATTGTTTTGCACGAAAACGGAGCATGGGAGATGGTGATGATGACGGAGAAGCTGCGGTAGCCATTGAACAACTTGAGACGTGTGATGTGTTGAATGTCTCAGTTGATCACACGAATAGTGAATGGGTTATCGACTCGGGCTGTACTCATCATATGACTGCCCGGAGGGATTGGTTTGTTAAGTTCTCAGAGAAGGACGCAAGCAAAATTCTGTTGGGAGATTACAACTCAGTGGAGACTCTCGGTATTGGTACATTCATAGTCAACACGAATGAGGCTCGGTGAAGTACTTAAAGAATGTTCGATATGTGACCACATTGAGGAGGAACCTAATATCCACTGGTACTCTAGACAAACTTGGGTTCACTCATGAAGGTGCACGTGGTAAGATCAAATTTCAGAAGAATGGCAAGCTGGCAATGCAGGGTACCCTGAAAGGAGGTTTGTACATACTCGATGGTGAAACTGTTACTGAGGAACTATGTCAAGTGAAAGGTGTCAAAAGCCAGACATCTATCTGGTATAGCAGGCTTGGTCACATGAGCTATAAGAACTTACATGTTCTTGTGAGGCAAGGCGTGTTAAAGAAGAAAGACATTGGTAAGGATGCGTTTGTGAATATTGTGCTGTTGGAAAAGCAAAGCGGGTTAGTTTTGAGGCAGCGAGACATGAAACTCAGTGCATTCTTGAATATATACATGATGATTTGTGGGGATCTCCAAATGTTGTTCCATCCATGTCTTGTTGTCAATACTTTCCATCACTCGTCGATGACCATTCAAGAAAAGTGTGGCTGTGTTTGCTAAAAACAAAGGATGAGACTTTTGCAAACTTCTGTGTGTGGAAGAAGCAAGTGGAGACGCAGGTCAACAAGAGGGTTAGGTATCTACGTACTGATAATGGGCTCGAGTTCTGTATCCATGCGTTCAATGAGTTCTGTAAGAGGAATGGTATCACTAGACACCGCACCTGCACGTAGACACCACAACAAAACGGTGTGACTGAGCGTATGAATCGTACATTAATGGAGAAAGTGAGGTGTTTGTTAAGTGAATCAGGACTTGAAGAGAGATTCTGGGCAGAGGCAGCAGCAATCTCTGCGTACACAGTGAACAGATCACCATCCTCAAGACACCAGAGGAGGTGTGGCTAAACTAAAAACCTGGATATAGACACTTGAGAACGTTTGGCTCGTTGGTGTTCGTATATATCAACCAGGGGAAGTTGAAACCAAGAGCAGTGAAAGGAATATTTATTGGTTACCCTACAGGGACCAAAGGCTATAAGGTTTGGATGATGGAAGGTGATGACTGTGTCGTGAGTAGAAACGTGAAGTTTCAAGAGACCTTGATGTATAAGGATGTGGCTAAGGAAACAAAGGTGGTTAAAGAGAGTATTCTTCCTGCGTCTGAGGCTGTGGTGCGAGATGTTGTGTCACCTGAACATACCGTTCAAGGTGGAGAAAAGGAAGCCATTCAGGAAAATGAAGTCGTCAATGCACCAGATCTCACTCCTGCAGATACAACAATATCAAGTCTGTCTAATTATCAGTTAGCACGGGACAGGCCAAGGAGAAATATAATGCCACCAGCAAGGTTCAGTGACTATGAGTGCACAGAAGATGAGATTGCATTCGCATTATATGTTGCTGAAGTGATGATAGTTGAAGAACTTCGAGATCTCACAGAAGCAAAGCTGAGTGTTGAGTGGGTTAAGTGGAACGCAGCTACTGATGATGAGATGGACTCTCATATCAGGAATGGAACTTGGGTCCTGGTTGATAAACCTGCAGACATGAAGATTATCAGTTGCAGGTGGTTGTTCAAGTTGAAACCCGGTATCGAGGGGATCGAACCTGAAAGATATAAAGTAAGATTAGTGGCTCGTGGATTCACACAGAAAGAAGGGATATACTATCAGGAAGTATTTGCACCTGTTGTCAAGCATGTGTCCATCAGGATGCTCCTGTCACTTGTCGTGAATTTGAATCTTCAGTTAGAACAAATGGATGTCAAAACCGCATTCCTGCATGGGAAGTTAGATGAAGACTTGTATATGTATCAACCTGAAATGTATGTGGTTAAGGGCAAAGAAAATCAAGTGTGCTTATTGAAGAAATCTCTGTATGGTTTAAAACAATCACCACGACAGTGGAATAAGAGATTTGATCAATTCATGAAGACACAAAGGTTCTGTAGAAGTGAACATGATATGTGTGTGTACACAAAGAAAGTCTCTGGAGAAGGCCATGTATATCTACTACTATATGTGGACGATATACTTATTGCAGCTCAGAGAATGGCTGATATAGCAGAGCTAAACGTCAGTTGAGTACCACTTTTGAGATGAAGGATTTAGGAGCTGCGAGACGGATACTGGGAATGGACATTACACAGGATTGCTGTGCAAGAGTTCTCAGGATGTCTCAATCATGCTACTTAAAGAAAGTAGTTGATAGTTTTCGAATGGCTGATGCAAAGAGCACTCAGACTCCAATCGGAGCTCATTTCAAACTTGCAGCTGTCAAGGATAGCAGTGAGTGTATTGATACAGAGGAAATTCCGTATTGTTCTGCTGTGGAAAGTGTTATGTATGCGATGGTTGGGACTAGGCCGGACTTGGCTCATGGTATTGGTTTGGTTAGTCGCTACATGAGTAAGCCAGGAGAGGTGCATTGGGAAGCTGTCAAGTGGTTGTTAAGATACATAAAAGGTACTCAGGATCTCCAGTTGGTTTACACAAAGTCAGAGAAGCTTGAGATACAGGGCTATTGCGACTCGGATTTTGGTGGTGACTTAGACGAGAAGCGTTCGACGTCAGGGTATCTGTTTACTTTTGGTGAGAATGTGGTCAGCTGGAAGTCGAGTCTTCAATCAGTTGTTGCGTGATCCACGACTGAGGCTGAGTTTATTGCACTTACGGAAGCTGTGAAGGAGTCTATATGGCTGAAAGGATTGTTAGAAGATTTTGGTTTTGATCATGGGGCAGTGAAGGTGTGGTGCGGCTCTCAGAGCGCGATTTGTTTGTCCAAGAATAATACTTATCATGAACGGACAAAGCATGTGGCTAGAAAGTTTCACTTCATAAGGGATATCGTTGATAAAGGAGAAGTTGATGTTCAGAAGATACACACAAGTCATAACCCTGCTGATATCTTAACGAAAGTGGTTCCAGTGGGCAAGTTCAAGAGTGCGTTGGACTTGCTCAAACTCCTCAAAGCCTGAATAGGTTGAGGCACTTGCCAGAGGTGTAAGTCCAGAAGGTGAATCCACGGGAAGAGGTCGTGGTCTGTTGAAGACGAAGTGGTGTTACAGTATTTCAGCTAAGGTGGAGATTGTTAAGTATTGATAGCTTTATACTGATACAGTTGCCTTGTAAAACACTCTATAGGATTAATCAATTCGGTTATACCAATCTGGTTATGTTATCCGGTTTGGAGTAATCAGATTAGTAAGTCGGTTGGTTTAATCTGGTATTGTTAGTCTTTATCATAAAAGGATATACGGAGGTGTTAGTTGATATATATATATATATGTATAGATATATCTTGATAACGACCAAGTGTGTTGGGAGTTATCTTTGTTGTGAGTTTCTCTTGTTGGAGAAGAAGAGCTCGGATCGAGACCTAGTGGATTTGCTGGACTTAGTCTAGCTCCAGTGAGTAATTTCTGCACATCGCAGGATAACACTGGGTTAACAAACTTCATGTGTCGTTGTTACTCTGTTTATGTTGTTTACTTGTTCCACACGAGTGCTTGAGAGAACCTGAGTGTTAGGTCTTACGAGTTGTGGTCGTGTTTCCGCGCAACATCTGTCAATTGCTTTGAAGATTTCAGCAGCGTGTGTAGCGTGCTACTTGGAAAACATGTTGTTTCTCTCTGAATGATGTTGTAGGACAATATTTTATTAAGAAAGTCGTTGAAGATGTAAAAAATACTTTCTCAAATTAACAATGTACGTACACAAGATGTATTTATACATACATTGTATTTGGTTTAGTGAAAGGAGGCTAAACCAAAGATTAAAGTTAACCGGAATCTAATTTAACTTAACCAATCTCTAATACACCCCCCTCAAACCGAAGTCGACGAAGGAGAGAAGAGGTTTGAAATGGAAAGTCTCCGAAGAATGGAGTAGAAAGGACCCGGATGAAGCACCTTTGTCAAGATGTCAGCATGCTGGTTACTCGAGGCAACGTGAAAGAGACGCATGAAGCCATTCTTGACTTGATCACGGATGGTATGACAATCAATCTCAACGTGTTTCGTACGCTCATGAAACACGGGGTTGTGAGCGATGTGAAGAGCAGATTTGTTATCACAAAACAACTTTGCAGAGGTAGTAACAGTTACCTTCAAGTCTTTAAGCAGTTGATGAAGCCATAACAACTCACACGTAGCAAGGGCCATACTCCGGTACTCTGCTTCCGTGCTACTGCGACTAACAGTCTGTTGTTTCTTCGCTTTCCAGTTGATCAAAGACTTCCCAAGGTAAACGCAGAAGCCTGATATAGATCGACGAGAATCCGGACAAGTCGCCCAATCTGCATCAGCAAACGCATTAAGGCAAATCTCAGAGTCAACAGAGTAAAACAATCCTTGGCCGGGATTGGACTTGAGATAAGGCAGAATGCGATGAGCTGCTTGAAGATGTACATCCGTTGGACACGAGAGGAACTGACTGAGATAATTCACCGCAAAAGTGATATCAGGTCTCGTGATAGTGAGATAAAGAAGACGACCAATCAGTTCACGAAACGGCTTTGCAGAAGGCAACAGAGTTCCAGTATCTCGACGAAGATGAACAGAAGGATCCATCGGTACAGAGACTGGCTTGCAAGCTAACATTCCAGTCGAAGAAAGAATGTCCAAAGCATACTTCCTCTGGCAAATAGAAATTCCAGTAGCGTTGCGAGCAATCTCCAAGCCTAAAAAGAACCGAGGAACTCCCATATCTTTGATGTCAAAAGCATTATGCAGAGCTGTCTTCAGTTCAGTCAAAGCTTCATCATTGTTGGACGCAATCAAAATGTCATCAACGTATACCAACAATGCAGTGAAGGACGTAGGAGTCTTACGAACAAAGAGAGTATTATCCACCGGAGACTGAGTGAAGCCAGCAGCTAAGACAACATTGGAGAAGCAATGGTACCATTGTCTTGAAGCCTGTTTAAGGCCATATAATGACTTGCGAAGCTTGCAAACTGGATTAGGAGGAAGAGGAACTCCATCAGAAGGTGTGTAACCCAGAGGTAAGCTCATGTAGATCTCTTCGTCTAGATCGCCATGTAAAAAAGCGTTGGTAACATCCATCTGTGTTAACTTCCATCCTAAACAAGCTGCCAAACTCAAAATCAACTTGACACTTGCAAGCTTAGCCACAGGGGAGAAGGTGTCAATGTAATCAATACCCTCTTGCTGAGTATAACCCTTAGCCACCAAGCGAGCTTTATACTTCAATATGGTACCATCAGGATTGTACTTTATAGTGAACACCCACTTACAACCGATGACATGCTTCCCTGGTGGTAAAGATACAACAGTCCAAGTTCCCTTTGTCTCCAAAGCTGTTATCTCAACACCCATGGCATTATTCCAAACCTTAAGTCGCACAGCCTCTTTAAACGTATGAGGTTCAGTCTCGATTGTGCAAGAAAGAGTAAAGGTTTCATATTGAGGACGAAGTTTAGAGTAAGTGAGAACAGAGGATAAAGGAAAAGGAATAGCAGTATCAAAGGTCTCTGAAATATGTGGAGTAAGAGGAGAAGGGTGAAAAAGAAGATTACAGTGATAGTCAGATAGCCAACTCGGTGTTTTAGTCTGTCGTTGAGGTCGAGTATTGAGTGATGAAGTCTGGCTTGTATTAGATGTAACAGTCTCTTGTGGTAATGAAGCACTAGTATTCGGTTGAACAGGCGAGGACAGAGTTTCATGCATCAATGAATCAACGTCTAATGCAACAGGTGAAGGCAAGATATGAGAACTAAACAAGTCAATAGGATTCTTAGGTAAATTCATCTCTGCAAAAGGAAAAACAGTTTCATGGAAGATAACATTCCGAGAGATACTAATAACATGAGACTGTAAGTCCAAAACTTTGTATCCTTTATACCCAGTAGCATATCCAAGGAACACACACTTATTAGCACGAGGACTAAACTTGTTCCTATCCTTCATGTATGTCGAAACATAACACAAGCAACCAAAAGATCGAAGGAAAGAAAAGTCAGGAGATTTCTTAAAAAGAACTTCATAAGGAGAAACTTTGTCAAGAAGCAAAGAAGGAGTACGATTGATCAGGAAAACAGCAGTCAGTATACACTCAGACCAATAAGCAAGAGGAACCTTTGACTGAAAAAGTAACGCACGAGCAACATTCAAAAGGTGTTGATGTTTCCTTTCAACCACAGAATTTTGTTGTGGAGTATATGCACAAGAAAACTGATGAATGATACCTTTAGATTGAAACAAATCAGTAAATGCAAGCTCAGGAGCATTATCACTACGAACTTTCTTAACCATCACCTTAAATTGAGTTTGAACATGATTAAGAAAAGCTGGAAAAACTGTTTTAACATCACTTTTATTCCTTAACATGTAGATCCAAGTTACACGTGTACAATCATCTACAATCGTAAGAAAATAACGAAAACCTTCTATTGACTCAACTGAAAAAGGACCCCAAGTATCTATATGTATAAGATCAAATGGGTTTATAGACAACGTTGGATTAGAAACAAATGGAAGACTTCGTTGCTTAGCTAAAGGACAGACACTACACGGAGTTGTATTGACTTTAGATGACAATGGAATACCAGGAATGTGATGCAGCTTTGCAAAAGATGGATGACCTAAACGCTGATGCCAGAGAGTTCCATCAACCAATGATCCACAGAAAGAATTTGAATGAGCATGTAATTGAGGCTCCAAAATGTAAAGACCATGTAAAAGAGACCCTTTACCAATCGTCAAGTCCTGAATATGGTCTTGTATAAAGCAAGAATCATAGTAAACATGAGTAGACAAATCACGATTCTGCAACAGAGAACTAACACTCAACAAATTGAATTTAAAAGTCTCAACATGCAACACATTATGAAGAATAAGAGTATCTGAAACATGTACTGTCCCCGTGTGACTTATAGGAACACTAGTGCCATTAGGAAGAGAGACTGTCACACCTGTTACAGGACAAACTTCACTAAACAAACTCAAGTCAGAACAAACATGACTTGTAGCACCACTGTCAACTATCCAACAACCAGATGGTAAAACGGAATATAGGGTGGAAAGGCAATGATGTTGAAAGGTAAAAGTATGATTTTCAAAACAAAGATTAGGAGAAGGAAACACAATCGAAACTGTACCAGCAGTGGATGTAGAAGCCATGAAACCGTGTTCAGTAATAGTGCCAGTAGGTTGTTGAGAAGGTTGCTTGTCATTGACGCGAGTCTGAGCGATCAACTGTGTCAGGAGGCTCTGTACTTGATCCGTAGAGAACTGGTTAATATCCAGAGATGGACCAGAAGCAACAGAATTTGCCGATTGAAGCTGACTCTGCGTCGGAAACTGAGTTTGTGGCTTAGCTACAGGCTGTTGAGATTGGACACGAGGCGTAGAAGAAGACTTCTGATGCAAGCGATGTCCAGGAGGATAGCCATGGAGCTTAAAGCATTTTTGAACAGTGTGTCCAGTGCGTCCACAATGAGTACAAACAGGCTTCTGTGAGTAACGATTCCCCTGATATGCTGCAGCATAAGCTGCATTTTCAGGCTGACCATTATAGGAACTTGGATCAAGAGAAGCTCCCACATTCGAATCAAGAGGTCCAGAATTCTGAAATGCCACATTATCCAACATCTCGGACATACCACAGCAAGATGGGCCATGTTTATAGGCTACATAGGTAGACAACTATTTATATGGGAAATCATCTGCTGGGCTTTCACCATGGGCTCTGATACCATATTAGGAAAGTCGTTGAAGATGTAAAAAATACTTTCTCAAATTAACAATGTACGTACACAAAATGTATTTATACATACATTGTATTTGGTTTAGTGAAAGGAGGCTAAACCAAAGATTAAAGTTAACCGGAATCTAATTTAACTTAACCAATCTCTAATATATTTCTCAGAAAGCCAGAATGGACGACGAGTTGATTGGATTAAGAAAGTCCACTAATAGAGCAGATGAAGAATGAAAATTACAAGTAACTACCCAAGTCTGGTTTGAGCTTCTCCAAAGACTATATATCCCATGTGACCTCTTGTTAAATTAGTTGAAGAAGGGACTTGTATTTTGATCAAACTGGTAATGTTTAGTGAAACTCACTCCTATATTTAGAGTACTTTTACACCAAAAAAAAATATTTAGAGTTTTTTTTTTTTGAAAAATATCGAAAAAGTTAGAAATAGTCGACTTAACCATTTTAGAGTAAGTGATAGATGTCGTGCGGGGAAGATGAGTTTATATACATTCACAAACAAACACAGGAGCTGACGATCAAACTAATAATTATAAGAGTGTATCTTTTATTTATTTCTTGCATAAGAAATCGTATACATCTTCATCAATAAATTACAGCAGAATGTGAATTGTACATAAACTCAAATTTAATGAATGACTAGATTCTGACCTACCATTTAAAAGGGTGGATATATATTTTATTTAAAATTGAACGAAAGATAATATTTTTTGAAATTATATAATTTGTCAATTTTTATTTGGGATTTTGTATGCACATTCTCATCTCACAACATCATTTTTATATTTATATGCGTTTTAAAATAGTTGAATTTGTTGAATTGGCGAGACATAAGATTTATTTGACATATTTTAGACTAATTTATTAATATATATGTGCAGGGGTTTTAATAGTTTTTACCAACATTTTTGTATTTGATCCAGATCCGTGGTCGAATCGGTAATCGGTAACATGTATATAGTATAGTTCAGATTTGCTAAAACCTAATATTTAAAAATCAGATAAATCCGTAAATATCTTAAATTATGTCACTAACTTGAGATCCGACACTGGTTGACCCGATAAAAATCTATATAAATTTGATTGTATTTGTTTTAAAATGATTCAACTTTTGATATATTTTAATATTACATGATTTGATAAAATAGAAAAATGTATGATTTGTTATTCGTTAAATTTTTATAATGCTTTTACTATATCTTTTATAGAAATTAAATATATTCTTTAAATATTAGTTAATTAAAATAAGAAAGTTCTAAAAATAAGTAAATGTACTATCTTGTAAATATGATGAAAATCTAAGGGTATAATCCAAAAGTTTTAAAATAGAATCCTGATTTAATAGTATAGACTAGATTTCTCTTTTGTAAATATTTTATTTCATAACATATATATAATATGTTTAGTGTAGATGCATAACAGTCATTTTTATTTGTATTATTTCATTATTGAGATAGAACTGTATCATACTTTATTAATTTAAAATTATATTTTCAACTGAGTATTATTGTAGAATGCATGAGTTTTATTGTATAAGTTACTAAAAGTGTGGTAGAGTTATATTTATATACCAATTTTATTAATAGGGTTGAAAAGATTGTGTAATATACACACAAAAAAATTGAGTTTTATATGGCTTAGATTCGAGTTTAAAGTATAAAAATGTATACATTCAATTTATTTCAAATAATTGTGGTGCAAATATTGCTATAGTTGATAGTTTCTGTTTAATTAATATTAAATGATTTTGACTTGCGCAACCGCACATGTGTTTATTTTCAGTATTATATACATAGATATTTGTTTTAGATCATTATTGTATATATTTTTAACATTAATAATATATTTAAACCTTTATATAACTATTTCAAATATAATAATTTTTAATTTAATTTAAAGAATTAATCAGTTGTTTAAAACTATCATATGTATTTGTCACTTCTTATTATATACTTACATTATTGTATTTGCATTTAGTTAATATATCATGAAAAACATATATTTGAAAATTATTTTTCTTGTCATATATATTCAAATATATATATATATATATATTAGTAGCTTTAATGAAATACATGTAAATTGTTATGCATGTATTATATAATTTGCTAATTTTAACCCATCTAACTAACGTGTTATATTTTATTTTTGAACATAATTAATTTGTAATTATGAAAATAAAATATATAAGTATATTAATGTGATACAATATTATCATATTTAGCTCAATATAAAAATTTATTTTTATTATGATTGATTACATATAACAGATAAAAACAGGAAATGGATTTATTTTTCATTTTATAAACAATAACTGGATATATTAATATATAATAATATTTCTGTTGTTCAAAAAAAAAAATATTTCAAAATTAATTGCAAAATTAGTGAAAATACTTAAATATAATTTTTGAAAATGAAGATCTTGTTAAAATATTTTTAAACAAATTTGTTAGAAGTTTTCATATAAATATATTTATATTTAAAATAAAAAATATCAAATGAATTTATCATTAAAGTAGTTCAAGAATTCTATATATTGTTATTCCTAAATGATGATCTAAACTAAAAAATCACACATGAAAAAATCATGACTTCTATTTTAATAGATAAGATGTTTCCTTGTAAATTTTACTTCCATTTTACGCATGTCGTCATAAATTAATTTGCTACAACCAAATTTTCTCGTATTCTCCGTCACTAATTCTTTGTAGTGTTAATGAAATCTCAAAGTCTTTCATTTCAATTCCCTTTTTACCTAGATCATATGTTAGTGAAGTTAGTTTCATATTATATTTGTGATTTATAGAGTTGATTTATCTTTTACACATCATCAATGCTTTGCGCTTAGTTAAAAGACATAATAATGTTAATAAAGGTTTGTCAACAGTTGTTAAAGTGCCTCAATCTTGCAAAGTATATTTTTGTAAGATAAATCTCATAACTGCTCCAAATATTAGAAGTCTCATTAATTGTTCCAGATTTTGTTCTTTGACTTAGCATATTTGTTATTAAAGAGACTAAGAGAGTGAACTCTAGTTTCTGTATATAGATTTTGGACTTTACAAATCTTAATTGTTTTTATTATTATACTTTAAAAAAATGTTTTTATTATAGATTAATGATGCTTTAATTAGTATGAAGATATAACTATTAAGTTAAACCATATCCAACAAATACAATTTTTAAAGGACTTGTCAATTTTTACCTTATATTATATATGCTAAATTCAATGAAAACATGATCGTACAAATAAACTATTTTTAGGTAACTTAGTAACTTTCTAGACCCATAACGCTTCTATTTATAACCCATTATCCCAGTGTACTGTGTAGCATCCCAGAAATCAAACTTGCATCATTCACATCTACATTTTCTGATAAAATTTTACAAAAGAAAAGAAGGCGTTCCTAAATTCAGAGAGATGAACAATTTGCGGCCTTACTGTTTCATTATTTTTGGCCACTCTTGTCTTGGCCGCAACTTGTATTTAGCTTCTTTACTTCAAACTAAGTTTTACGTATTGTCTGCTACAATATGAATAATCATTTAAATAATTTTTTATTCTTTTGGCAGTTTCAAACTCTGTGGTGGAGGCCAAAAAAGAAATCATAATCTCATTCAAATGCAAAAAGAAATCAGATTGTTTATCAAACATTGCGTGTCAGGCTTGTGTTGATTGCCGATGTGATAATAAATTGTGTAGATGTCATGGTTTCAAAGAAGAAAACGGGAATTCAAGAGTTGCGCCATTACCCTTTTAAATCACTCATCAGTTTCCTATTAAAAATCTTGTAACACCCATATTTGGGTAATTGTCCATAATAACATTTTTTGAAGTTTTTATCTTTAAAATAGCACTAGAAAAAAAAAGTCACAAAAATAACATTCATCAATAGACTAAATTACTTTGATACCCTTATATTAAATAAAACAAAAAAAATAAGAAAAATCCGACTTCAGGATGGAGAAATGACGAACGTCGAATCTCATTTCAAACTCTGGCGAAGAAAACTATCATCATCTCCGACGACATCTCCGTCGAAGACGCCGGAGACAGTATCATGGCCAACCTCATACCATTTCGCGACGTCAAACCTTCGATTAGAGTTTCCGATTTGGAAATTGAATCAAGTTTTTGGGGGAAGGGTTTTGCGATTGAAGGGGAGGGGGGGGGGGAGATGCCGAGGAGTAAGAGGCACAAATCGAGCAAGCACAATGATGTGAGAGACCACTCTGATTCAGAGAAAGAGGAGAAGAAGAGTAGTGGTAGCGTGGTTAGGGTTTCTGGTGAGAAACGAGGAAAGGAGTATTACGATAATGGAGAGTACTATGAGGAGTACACGTCTTCTTCTTCCAAGAGGGGAGAGGAAAGACGACCGGGGAGGATGAGAAAGGGGAGAGTTCAAAGAAGAGCAAGGTGTCTAGAGAGAAGAGTAGTAGGAGGAGAGAGGAAGGAGATGGGGAGGATGTGAGGAACAGTAGTGGGAAGCATAGGGAGCCTAGTAGAATGGAAAGCAAGGGGCTTGATATGGATAAGAAGTATAAAGAAAACAAAAGTGAGAAGCTTTATGATGGGGATGATCACCATAGATCCAAGGGTCTCTCTGATAAAACTGGTAGAGCTTTTTTTTTTAATTCTTGTTTTAATTGACTTGAGGGACACAAATTTGGTTACAGTCTGTGGAGATTCATTTGTTTTCTGTTGTGTTTGTGTATGAATCAACCTTCTGGTTTTATTTGACTTGAGTGTTTATCTTTGATTTTACTGTTGTCATGATCCATCTCTCGTGTTTGTGTATGAATCAACGTTCTCGTTTTAATTGATTTTATTGCTTCATAGACAGTTTTGGTTCTGTTTTCTCTCGTGTTTGTGTATGAATTGTGGCTAACAAATTTACATGATGCCTTTTCCTGTAAATGGAATACATACCTACGTCTAGTCTTTTGGATCAGTGTTGTGATTAGCCCTTGCAGAATTTTATTAATGTATCTTTTCTTTTCGAACATATGTAGAGTTACTGCTACTTTGCTTGTTATGATATTTGAGGCCGTCTGTAACTATATTTTAAAATACATGGATAAAGTAATTCCATTTTGTGCAAGTAAAATCGCACTGATCCCGTGGAAGACTGTACATCTCCATCACTGGTAGTTTATACTTTTCACTTTCTCAAGATATTATATGCTTCATTGATTCTAGGTGGGTTCCATGTGGTTTAGGAAACCCATCCATAAGAGTACAAAATCTAGCGTCTTTAAAACAAGGATATCTGTCCATTGTGTTGAATGTTGACTTGGACATACAATAAGATTATTTTGGCTTATAGCTTTGATGGTTACATGTCTATGGTTATTATTATGGAAGGTATTCCAAAAGCATCGACAAATATGATACTAACAAAAATATTTTTGTTTTACTAGACATGGCAGAAATACAATGAAAATATTTTGGATAGTAAGTAAAATATTTAGGAAAAACTTCTTGAAAATTTAATATTTAATTAAAAAGAAAAATATTAGGATAACAATTAAAATTTTTAAGAAGAGCTCCATGAAAATTAATATTTAATTAAAAATGTTTGGATAGCAAGTAAAATATTTAGGAAGTACTTCCTGAAAATTTAATATTTAATTAAAAAGAAAAAATATTAGGATATCAAGTAAAATATTTAGGTTAGCTTGAAGTATTTTCAATAATTCTATCAAAAAGTGTTAAATGTGATATCATCAAAAATGTTAGGATAACTTTTGGAACTTTTATGATGGGTTTCCAAAAAAAAAAGAGTGTGTTTTCTTACATATATAAGTCAGTTTTTGAAGAAAATCAAAAGCGTGTTAAATATGTTAGACAATTCTTGTTCAGGATGCCTATCCTAAAATAGAACTTAATCTTCCAAAAAAACATATCAAAATCTATAAGAAAATTCATTGGCTATAGAAATCACCAAATAGAGTTAGTTGTCTACAAAATAGAGAACACATAGCAAACCGAAAACATTAAAATAGGATAATTTGAAGCATTTTTAATAATTCTATCAAGAAAGTGTTAAATGTGGTACCATCATAAATGTTTGGATAGCTTTTGGCACGTTCAGGATGGGTTTCCAAAAAAATGAGTGTGTTTTCTTGCATAAGTCTGTTCTCGAAGAGAATCAAAATTGTGTTAGGAATGTTAGACAATCCTTGTTCAGGATGGCTATCCTAAAAAGGGACTTAATCTTCCAAAAAAAAATAATCAAAATCTATAAAAAAATTTGTTGGCTATAGAAATCACCAAATAGAGTTAGTTGTTTACAAAATAGAGAACACATATCAAACCGAGAACATTAAAATATAATAAATTGAAGAATTTTCAATAATTCTATCAAGAAAGTGTTAAATGTAGTATCATCATAAATGTTTGGATAGCTTTTGGCACTTTCATGATGGGTTTCCAAAAAATAAGTGTGTTTTCTTGCATAAGTCTGTTTTCGAAGAGAATCAAAATTGTGTTAGGAATGTTAGGCAATCATTGTTCAAGATGGCTATCCTAAAATGGAACTTAATCTCCCAAAAAAAATATAATCAAAATCTATAAGAAAATTCATTGGTTATAGAAATCACCAAATAGAGTTAGTTGTCTACAAAATAGAGAACACATATCAAACCGAGAACATTAAAATATGATAACTTGAAGCATTTTCAATAATTCTATCAAGAAAGTGTTAAATGTGGTATCATCATAAATGTTTGGATAGCTTTTGGCACTTTCACGATGGGTTTCCAAAAAAAAATGAGTGTTTTCTTGCACAAGTCTGTTTTCGAAGATAATCAAAAGCGTGTTTGGAATGTTAGAAAATCCTTGTTTAGGATGGCTATCCTAAAGTGGAACTTAATCTTCCAAAAAAAAAACATAATCAAAATCTATAAGTAAATTCATTGGTTACAGAAATCAGCAAATAAAGTCATTGTCTACAAAATAGAAAACATATATCAAACCGAAAACATTAAAATAGGATAACTTGAAGCATATTCAATAATTTTATCAAGAAAGTGTTAAATGTGGTATCATCATAAATATTTGGATAGCTTTTGGCACTTTCAGGATGGGTTTCCAAAATAAATGAGTGTGTTTTTTTGCATAAGTTTGTTTTCGAAAAGAATCAAAAGCGTGTAAGAAATGTTAGAGAATCCTTGTTCAGGATGGCTATCCTAAAATGAAACTTAATCTTCCAAAAATAACATAATCAAAATCTTTAAGAAAATTCATTGGCTATAGAAATCACCAAATAGAGTTAGTTGTCTACAAAATAGAGAACACATATCAAACCGAGAACTTTAAAATAGGATAGCTTGAAGCATTTTCAATAATTCTATCATGAAAGTGTTAAATGTGGTATCATCATAGATGTTTAGATAGCTTTTGGCACTTTCATGATGAGTTTCCAAAAAAATGAGTGTTTTCTTACACAAGTCTGTTTTCGAAGAGAATCAAAAGTGTGTTTGGAATGTTAGAAAATCTTTGTTTAGGATGGCTATCCTAAAGTGTAATTTAATCTTCCAAAAAAAAACATAATCAAAATCTATAAGTAAATTCATTGGTTACAGAAATCAGCAAATAAAGTTCATTGCCTACAAAATAGAAAACACATATCAAACCGAGAGTATTAAGAAAAGATAATTTGAAGCATATTCAATAATTCTATCAAGAAAGTGTTAAATGTGGTATCTTCATAAATATTTGGATAGATTTTGGCACTTTCAGGATGGGTTTTCAAAAAAAAAAAATTAGTATGTTTTATTGCAAAAGTCTGGTTTTCAAAGAGAATTAAAAGCGTGTAAGAAATGTTAGACAATCCCTGTTCAGGATCGCTATCCTAAAATAAAACTTAATCTTCCAAAAAAAACATAATCAAAATTTATAAGAAAATTCATTGGCTATAGAAATCACAAAATAGAGTTAGTTGTCTACAAAAAAGAGAACAAATATCAAACCGAGAACATTAAAATATGATAACTTGAAGCATTTTCAATAATTTTATCAAGAATTTGTTAAATATGTTATCATCATAAATGTTTGGATAGCTTTTGGCATTTTCAGAATGAGTTTCCTAGAGTCTGGTTTTCAAAGAGAATTAAAAGCATGTAAGAAATGTTACACAATCCATGTTCAGGATGGCTATCCTAAAATAAAAATTGCTCTTCAAAAAAAAAAAACATAATCAAAATCTATAAGAAAATTCATTGGCTATAGAAATCACAAAATATAGTTAGTTGTCTACAAAAAAGAGAACAAACATCAAACCAAGAACATTAAAATATGATAACTTGAAGTATTTTCAATAATTCTATCAAGAAACTGTTAAATATGTTATCATCATAAATGTTTGGATAGCTTTTGGCATTTTCAGGATGGGTTTCCAAAAAAAAATGAGTGTGTTTTCTTTAAATTTTTAATTCCAATATATTTTTTTTTTCTTAAGGTCGCCCCTAGGAAAAAGGGACGTACGCTGGGTATTAGTTCCGTCAACGATGTTCCAAGAACGACATCGTCTTATGGTCAGAGACGGGAAGATGAAGTCTCTCAGCTGCGCGAGGAGTTGGTGTCGATAAAAACGGCATTCACTGCTCGTATGACTGGACTCGAGAACTTCTTGGACGTTGTAGAGGGCACAAATTCAGAATGGGAGTCAATGTTCAGGACCATTCGACAACAAAATCCCATTCCAGGTGAGTCATCCGGCACACATGACGAGGCGGATCTCTTGAAAAGGAGCAAGGAATTATACGAGGCGATGAAAAACAACAATTAGTTTTTTCTTCGGTTGTTGTATTATAAAATTCAAAACTTATTTATATATTAAATGTTTTCTTATTTATTTTTATTTTAAATTATAATTTTGTTAATAAATTACTTAATTTTTTTAAATTCTTTTCTTTATATTTTTAAAATTTAGTAAAAACATAAAGAAGTAAATTCGTAGCTACTTTACGACATCGTTACATGTAAACTTTACGAGGAAATCACGAAGAAACTTTAACGAGTTCATTATAAGGAAAATTTACGAAGTAATTACGAGGAAACCTACCGAGCACTTTACGTGGAACTGTCACGTGGTCTTTACGACGAAAGCTTTACTTTTTTTATTACGAGGAAAGCTACCGAGCAATTTACGTGGAAATGATCATGTGGTCTTTACGACTTATACCTTACTTCTTTATTACGAGGAAAGCTACCGAGCACTTTACGTGGAATGGTCACGTGGTCTTTACAACGAATACTTTACTTCTTTATTACGAGGAAATATTTACCTTGCTAGTTTACGAGGAATTGGCGAGGAATCTTTTTTTACGACGAATGTATAATGACGAAACCTCTTTCCTCGTTAATTCCTCGACGAAAATGGTCGTCGTTAAGCCTGTGTTTTCTTGTAGTGAAATTTGATTTTCTTTTGCTTGGTGTCTTAATGTTTGGCTTACACAGGTTGATATCTTTGGTAAGCTCGTGAATTTGCTTATGACATTTTTAGTCTCTTGCTTGTGCTTGTGAAACTGTGTAGTGTTTTTAAAATTTCAGGAAGCATCTGTGTAGTTTCACGAAAGCTTTCGAGAAAATTCGATGATAACAAATTTGAATTATTTTTTGCTTGGTATCTTATTGTTTGGCTTACGCATGTTGATATTTTTGGTAGGCTCATGAATTTGCTTATGACATTGTTAGTCTCTTGCTGGTGCTTGTGCTTGTGAAACTGTGTAGTGTTTTTAAAATTTCATGAAGCATGTGTGTAGTTTCAGGAAAGCTTTCCAAAAATTCGAACTTAATCTTCCAAAAAAAAATATCAAAATCTATAAGAAAATATTTTGGCTATAGAAATCACCAAATAGAGTTCACTGTCTACAAACTATAGAACACATATCAAAAAGAAAACATCAAAATAGGATAGCTTGAAGCATTTTCAATAATTATATCAAGAAAGTGTTAAATGTGGTATCATTAAAAGACATGTATGCTATATAAGATAGTTTTTGGCACATTCATGATGGGTTTCCAAAAAAAATAAAATGAGTGTATTTTCTTTCATAACTTTTTTTCGAAGAGAATCAAAAGCGTGTAAGGAATGCTAGACAATCCTTGTTCAGGATGGCTATTCTAAATTGAAACTTAATCTTCCAAAAAAAACATAATCAAAATCTATAAGAAAATTCATTGGCTATAGAAATCACGAAAATAAAGTTCACTGTCTACAAAATAGAGAACACATATCAAATAGAGAACATTCAAATAGGATAGCTTGGAGTATTTTCAATAATTATATAAAGAAAGTGTTAAATGTGGTATCATTATAAAACACATATACTATATATGATAGCTTTTGGCACATTCGAGATGAGTTTCTAGAAAAAATAAAATGACTGTGTTTTTTATCATAACTCTGTTTTCGAAAAGAATCAAGAGAATCAAAAATATTAGACAATTCTTATTCAGGATGGCTATCCTAAATTGGAACTTATTCTTCCAAAACAAATTGCATTTTTCGCTAGCATGCGTGTGGTAAAACATCAAATAAATTTTGATATGTAAATAAAAGATGATATGAAAAACACTTAATCAAACCATATTCAATTACAAGAAGAAGAAACAAAATCAAGAAATTAGTCACTTGATCTTAGTATCAAAAAGCAAAACAACACAAATCATGCATTAAGAGTTCTATTCATTATATTCCTTGTTAACATCAAGTGTCCAGTTATCAGTCTCTTCAAAATAGTAAGAAGGGTTCCTAAAACAATAATATTTAATTAAAAACAAAATTTTAGGATAGCTAGAACTGTTATGTGAGGCAATTGAGTCGCTGTTATTGTTTTCATGATCAATCGCACCATCTGAGCGATTCTCTATAGTGATATCAACACCAGGAGTTTCAGCTATAGGCTCAGAAGCCTTGGTTTCTTCCATAGCCATTGGTGAACTGAAAAAAGTAAGGCATTGCTTAGTCATATATGTCCAACAATACACAGGAGTCTGTTTTACAAAAGGAGATGATTTTTTACCTAGGTGATGAAGATGGGAAACCGTTAGAAATATGACGTGACGTGCCGTGCCTATTTCATCAGCTTCTTTTGAGGTTTCAAACACATCTTTCGGGATACAAACGCTCCCGGTTGGATCCATAGTTACTCCAAGAGCCAACACAGCTGCATTAACAGGAGCGGTAGTAAATAAAAAGAACACAACTAAACATCATCCAAAACCAAAGCTATTTATAAATCCAAACTGTTACCATTTGTGGTGTCTCCATTGTAGTTATCAACACCGGTTCCACTGTCAAAATACAGTTGAGAAACTTAAGAAGAAGGATATATTGGTTGATACATAATTAGGAACATGCAAATTAGGAACAGTATCAATATTTTTAGGAAGGGTTTCCAGAATTTTTTTATAAAAATTGGACTAGTCTCATCTGTATATATAATGTATGCTACAATGCCTGCACCTAAGATAGTTCATATAAATACATAGTCATTAGTAATCTTTTTTCTCACAGTACATATGCATACAACTGGAGAGCCATAGAGGTATTGTTTATACACAACCACACATACATATTTATCATTGTTTGACCAAAACTAACGAACGGGAAAAAGAGAAAAGTAGCCAATTGGTCGATTAGTCAGTGAACCTGATAACTATTGTCATCGTCGTTGAAGGGAATCATCACACATGGGAAATCATCCACGGCCTTTATACCTTCCCTCATGGAGTTAAAGTCAGAGCATTCGACTAGTGCAACAGTTGGTCCACTATTTTCTTCTCTGCAAGAGGAGACAATGGGAAAAGTCAAACCAGAGTGGGAAGACCTGACATGACCTTCTAAGAGACGTGACAAAATCCATCATTTTTCACACCAAAAATCGATAGGAACAAACACAGAGGCCAAGAGAGTTCATTAACCTGCTGAAATTTGTTCAACAAAGACGCCATTTTTCATTCTCGCAATGGAACAGAGAACTGTACATTGAAAGTTTATGTACCTCTTCAATTGGTAACCGAAACGCATCGTCTCTAGCTTCCTTGTTGAAATCAAGCATCTCAGCCTCAACGTCTTGGAAACAGCAGCTACACTCTTTGTCTTAGGCTTAGCAGTAACCTTAGCTTTAGGTTTCGCCGCAGCTTTACTTGTTGTCTTTGCTTTAGGCTTAGCAGCAGCAGTAGCAGCAGGTTTCTTGGTCGGTTTGGCCTAAGCAGGAGCAGCTGCTTTACCCTTCGGTTTAGTAACAGCAGCAGCTGGTTTCTTATTAACTGGTTTCGTCCCTGCAGCCGGTTTATCTGCAGACGGAATCTTGAAAGAGGCTTTGACTTTAACGGGCTTCCCCGAAGCGACGAGTCTCCTGAGATTGACGAGAAGAAGCTTCCTGAAAGTGGGAGAAAGCGACTTCTGCTTCTCTTCGATGAACTTCTGAATCGCGTATTGGCTTGATCCGTTTCTCTCCATCAACGTCACGATCGCATCTTTGATCATCTGCAAACTAAATTGAACCAATCACTACTTTGCAAAACCTAATCAGATCGGAAATCGAATCTCGTTACCTCTTCGTAAGGAAGGTGAAATGAAGTGGTAGGGGAGTGAGAAGTAACGCCGGAGACGATGATAGACGAGATGATCCTGCCGGAGATGATGACGGCCGAGACGTATCAAGTCGGAGATGATGAGATGAGATAATTCATTAGAAAATATAATTAGATAAAGATAAGGATAAAATGGTAAATAGACATATTAAATAAAACATTTTTGTGATTTTGAATCCTAAATGCTAGTTTGGGAATAAAAACTTAGATTGGTGTCATTTGAGTCATTTTCTCCCCATATTTTCCATAATATATAATTATCTCTAATAATTTTGAAAACTCCATTTATTAATGCATATCATCTCTAAACATAAATAGTAATAAATGCGATAAATCTCAGAAATCTCGATAAAAACATAAACTCTGAAGTCTGAAAACGAAAGAAATAAGAAGAACACCCACATCACTGATCTGAAATGGATCACTCTTACTCACCGGTCTCCCCTCAAACAGTAATAAAATTAGAGGTAAGTAACATACGAGTCATTCAGTGAGGTATGGACTGTTAAACACACAATACACTGACTTGAGTAAATAAAATTTTTACTATGAAATTTTAGCCCTAACATGAACACTCACAATGCCTATACTTAGGGCTGGGACAGATTCGAATATCTGGGAAATTTAGGGTATCTGGATTCGAATTTGTCGGATCCATAGATTTAGTATCTGGATCCGGATTCGAGGCTTTCAGATATCCAAATTCTAGATATCCGTCTATATATTATAACCCACGGATATCCGGATTCAGAATCAAATTCATATAAAGAATTAATAAAATAAAAATAATATTTATAAGAAAATATTAAATTCTAAAATACTGTATCAATTAAAAATTTTATACAAGATTTATAAATATAAATATGAATATAATATTGAAAAATAAAAATATAGTATTATAAAACTAATTATATGAAAAAATATCAATATATCAAATATAATTATTAATAAAATTAAAATTTTAATATATTTTAAAAGTACGGATCCAGATGTCCGGACCTAAAAATTAAGATATCTAGATCCGGATCCGGTTGACGGATCCTTGATTTTACTATCCGGAAGCTCCGAATATCCTATTTTTGGAGCGAATCCGGAACGGATCTCGGATTGAATCTAGATCTCAGATATTAAGTCTCATGCCTACCTATACTGATGAGTGGTTTAAAAAGATAATATTTATACTGATTAATGTAAATTTTTATTAAAATATATTTTAGGATAATAATACAATATATAAGAATTATCTTTTGTTTTAAAATAATTAGTTTTATTTTAAAATATATTTTGAAAATGTGGATAATTCTTATTATTATTAATGTTAATCACTTATCTTTTTAAAAAAAATCGTTTTTATTTTAAATAATTTGTATATTTAGTTCATTAAGTGTATAAACAGTATTAACCATTATATCACTTCGCAAATAATAATGTGGATAATTCCTTTATTTTTTTTAAAATTGACAAATAATTATAAAATGTCATATTTTCATACATTTGTGTTTTATTTTATAAAAGGCTTAAACTTTTTAGTTTTCTTTATTGTGTTTCATTTTAAATGATTATTTATGTTAAAAAATTTAAAATTTATTTTTATAATGAATTAAGTTGGTATAAATCTGATAAATTAATTTTATTATTTGGTTAATTTTTTAATTAAAAATTATATATTTTTAATAAAGATTTATACTTTTCAATAAGAAAATTTAATTTGTTTTATAAATGCTTAAATTATATTAAGAAAAGAGAAAAACATAATAATTAAGTGTCTAATTTGTGTTCACTACATAAAATATTTAGAATGGTTGAAAAGAGTTATTTGAGCTTGGACTCAATGGCCTATACAAAAAAACGTGAGAATTAGACCTGATTTTTTAATCGGCCCAAATGTCCTAAGAGAGATCTGATGTGGGTAGTGAGCTGGATCCGAGAAAAATAGCCCAATACAGATTTGTTATTAATATTACTTGATTGCCCTTAATGAAACCTGCAATGTTAGTAAGGAAAATAATATCTTTAGTAAGAAAGTTAATATGATCCTAGTTTAATAATATTGATAAATGCCTTCACAAATTAATGCTTTCCAGATTTTTCATTCACATAACATTAGTCATGCTAGAGTCTCTCTCCGCACTAAGCACGCGCAGAAAAGTGTGTTGATTGTGTATTTATTGATTATAAGTTCAATGTTTTTCTTTGGAATGGTAGCACTGTCTTTTCCAAAATGAGTAGCTTAAGATAAATACTCCACAAAAACTGTAATAAGATACATATATATAATTACATACTTAGGTCTAGATGTCTAGGATCCGTAAGATCTATATCCGAAAAAACCCGATCCTCACCTGCCTAAAGACCCGAATGCATAAGCATACTCTCTCTTATTAGAGTCTATGTGCATTTTATCAAAGTTACATTTATTGGGTTTGGTAAGAGTTTAACATTATTTGAGAGTTTTTTATGCAAATTTCACATTTGGTTAACTTTAAACCACAACAACTTAACATTGAAACGTCGAACATTTTGATTCGCATTTTCAAAGCGTTAAATCGTTGTGGCTTGTGATTAATAAAGTTTAATTATTAATCATTTTCTGATCGTAAATAAATTTAATTAAACTGTGAAATTGATGTTAGAACCCATTTTCTGAAACATTTAAAGAAACCGTAGTACTTTTCTAATTCAAATGAATTGACTCCAACACTCAATAATATACAATATTGATATATATATATATATTATTTTTGCTAATAATTGTTAACATGAATATATTTGCATGTCACGTAATTGTAATAGGAGGTGGATTTGAGAGGTTATATATATATAAGATTACGTAATCAATAACACGTTTAGTCAAAAAAGTAACACTGAACTCAATTATTTTGGTTTATGGTACTGTACAATTTACATTTATGATATATTTGATTTTGGAAACAATGAGAGTCGATTTATTCATTTTAGTGGGCCCGAAATATATGCCATGGGATTTTACGGGTTGTTATTAGAAAATGATACAGTTACATATAATTTATTTGGTTGTATGTTACTATTGAAATAGTCCAGACAACTTTGTAAGTAGATTTTTAGGATTCCTTCTCTTTTAATAGTATAGAAGTATAGATGATATACTTATTTAGAAAAACATTCTAGTTATTTCTACTACATTGAACTAGTAGACCACGTTAGATACATTTAGGAAAAGTGTATTCTTTGAGTTCCAAAATGTAGATGAAAAATCAGCAGAAATAATGACAATCGCACTGCTCCATTCGGCTCGTGCAATAACCTCGTCCTCGTTTGTTAAATTTGACACATTCGGCTCTACAAGTTTCAGAAAAAACATTTGAAGTTTTTTTCTCCCAGAGTTTTAGTACAGAAGCCACTGATTTTTCCAGCAACCGTCGTTTCTCCTATTATTATAATAATTAGAACATAACCTTAGTTTTCATATTTAAAATAAAAAAAATCATTTTTTGTAAAAACATATGTTTCGAGAGTTTTCTGCATATTTATTCAAAAAACTGAAATTCTATATATCTTTTTTTCTTGAAACATCATTAAACTCAATAATATAAAATTAAACATATAGTCTGTGTAGGTATATAAAATAAATGGCATCAAACAAAATTTATTTTTGAATGATTATATAATATATTCAATAAAGCTGTAAATGTACATACATACCGAGCAATAGAATTGAAAGCATAACGAAACCAATAAACCAAGGTTTCAAAGTAACTTTCATCTTCGATAATGAAATAATGGTGTTCAAAAAGTTAGAAACAGAGAGAAGTACATTTATAGATGAATCACAAACTGAAGCATGACTAATTTAAGCTATACATCATTTCAAACTCCGAAATAAACGGATCTAGTTTGACAAAAAAATCACAATCTCTGTTTTTGTCTATTTAATAACATTAACTCATTTATATTTAACTTTATTTAAAATATTTTTGATATGCATAAACAGTCAAATTCGATTACGTCACCGATTCCGAATTTATATAATATATAGATAAATGAGAAATGACAATTTGATATAACAGTGTTTAAAAATGACAATTTCATTGAATAAAGTAGATATATAATTTTCTCAAAAAGTAGAAATATAATTTTGAAATGAAAGAAAAAAAGAGTTAAATATTTCTATATACATTTTTGAAAAAATACTTCGTGTATATGAGTGACACATAAGCAAATTTAGGTATTAAGTTAAGACTTGCGCAAAAAAAGGATTATTAAATTTATGAAATGTACATAATTTTACATGAAATATATTTTATTTTGTAACATAAAATATGATATACCATAGAAATACCAGTTCTAGACCATGGTATAAGTCATTTTTATAGTTTATTATATATGTTTGAAGTCAACTTTAGAGTCTTTTCAGGTTCACGGACGTTTGGAGAAATTCAGTAATTTTGGAGTTATTTGAGGTGCATAACTGCAAAGACGCATTAGAAGTTTAGCTATGGATGGAGAAAATGATACATATAAATCTATTTGTCTATCATAATAAATCATCTGATACTCGTATCAAACTACAATTTTGTTGAAAGTGCTAGAGAGAAGTTAGAGGAAAAGAAAAGAGAATAGTACGAATACAGAATGAATAATTATTTATCATAATTTATTATATACTTGTAATGGTTTTACCAAAATAGGTTTTTTTAAAAAAAATCTTAAAAGTATCTACACAATATTCTTTTAAATATAATTTAAACGTTTTATGTTTTCAAAAAACAAAAAGAAATAAAAAAACATTAAAACGATGTCTCCTTTTCTCCTTCTCCAATTCTTCATTTCAGAAAAACCTTTTTTCTTTCAAGTTTCACAATGTTTTCCATTTTGTTGTTAACTGCTTTAGTTTTTTTTTTGCAATAAAGTTGATTATTTTCACAATATTTTTTATGTTTCCCATTTGTTCAAGTTCGACTTAGCGTCGGTTCGATGGACTCTGAAATTGCAGAGCACAAAATCTGAAATGCTTGTCCCGGTTCCAAACTCTTATCTGATTGATACCATGAGAAAACTCGATACAGGAATGAGTTGAATGGAGATGATCCCACCAAATCCATATAAGCCACCTGTTCAATAAAACAAAACAAGAGAAAGCTCTAGCGATTAATACTCATTTGCTAGTTGCTACATGGTATGTGCTTGACCTTTTGACCATATCCATCTGTAGTGTACTACTGAAAAATGATTTATAATGCTACTCATGAGCAACAGAGACGTCTAAATCAATCATCCATGAACTTTGTGCTAGCGAAATAAATGAAGACACAAAGAACAAGACATGGTTCTTTCCCTCATCATTTACCCAATAATGCTTTGAAACTACATTGCAATTTGAAGTTATAGGTGTTCAGGAGTAAAATAACTTGTGAACATGGAAATCAATTGGTGTATTTTTCCCTACAGCCAACACAATCAGTAACGTCATTAGATTCATGCAATGCAGTGTATTTTCACCTTACAAATTATAATTCCGAAGACAAAGAAAATATTATATTCATTTCCTTCCCTTTTCGAAGAAGTTGCTCTCACTTACCATGAAAAAGTGGAGTCCATCCTCCAAAAACTTCTTTTGGATAGCCATTCTCAAAGGTTGACAGGCTCGTACATTTTTACGCTACTTTGTTCTTGGCCACCCAATCATGTTTCTTTTGTCTTTTCCTGCAGAAATGTATCCTTGAGCCACACACAACATAATCGTTGAATACGCCTTTTCTTCAGTAACTTCCATCTCAGCTGTAACAAGTTCAATCTTTTTCTCTGACAATGGTGCCCAAAGACCTTGTTGCTTCAGCAACGCCTTCATCTTGATTTGCCAGAGACTGAATTTGTTTCTTCCAGTAAACTTGTCGATCTTCAAGTTCATCCCAGACATCTTCTCACCAGATTCAACCCAAAGCTCTGATACCAGTTTGTTGTTACAAATGTGAGAAAGTATAGATTAACATATTAGATGAAAAGAAAGAAAGACATAGAAATTTAACGTGGTTCACCTCTAACGGCTACGTCCACGGGCAAAGAGAGTGTTTTATTGACGGAGGCGAGTTTTTCAGAATACACTTCGTGCTACCCTTTGCTTACAGAATAGGGTGAAACCCTAAAGGTTATATATGAAAAGGTTTAATGAAACTTTCCATATTTCTGAATTGGGCTTGCGTATCGATCGATACGACAACATGTCTATCGATCAATTCTCCAGCCTATCGATCGATGCAACAACATGTCCATTGATCGATGCTCCCGCTCCGTGTTAGAAATTGCCTGATCCATGACACCTGGATCACCCGATCTATGCCAACTCTCAGATTCAAGGCATATTTCAACAAATCTCCACCTTGACTTGAATCCTCCATAATCAGATGTAGCAGAATGCACTTCTCTGTGCTCAGAAAACAGATGTACCAGACTCTCTTTGCCTCAGATGTTCCGTCGAACTCAGATGTCTCGTCGGACTCAGATGCTCCTCAGAGCCAGATGCTCTCTTCGAGCCAGATGCCCCACTGGGCCAGATGCCCCATCGGGCCAGACGCCCCACCAGGCAAGACGCCCCTTAGGGCCAGACTTAACAACTTGAGATATTCAGCAAGTCAAGCCAAAGCTTAAACTTGCTGTGAGGAACCGTCTTAGTGAACATATCTGCAGGATTATCAGATGTTCCTACCTTCTTCACTTCAATCCTCTTCTCACACTCATAATTAAGCAGCTCTTCCATCTTCTGAACATCACATATCTTCTTGGCAGTTATCATCTTGTCATCTACATACAACCCTGGATAGATATACAAAATATCTGCTACCTTGCTCATGTAAATACAACAGTCACAAAGACTCATGTCGTAGCCAAAACTGACCATATAGCTGTCCAACCTCTTGTACCTCTGCCTGGGAGACTCCTTAAGTCCAGAAAGTGACTTCTGAAGCTTACATACATAGTCTTTGTTACAAGGAACTAGAAAACCATCCGACTGAATCACAAGTATCTCATCCTCTAGATCTCCATGAAGAAACACTGTCTTCACATGAAATTACTCAAGCTTCAAATCCTGATGTGCTACCAGCACTAGCAGCACTCTAATGGAAGTATCTCTGATTACATATGAGAATATCTCATTGTAGTCTACTCCCTCTATATGACTGAACCCTCTTGCAATAATCTGAGCTTTATACTTAACTCCTTTTACCGATGATGCTTCATCCTTAATCCTGTAGACCCACTTGCATGTAACATCCTTTCTCTCTGATGGCAATGTAACCAGATCCAATGTATGATTCGTTTCATGAGATCCCATCTCAGCTCTCATTGCAGCAAACCATCTATAAGTGGATGGCTCATAAGTATCCACTTCTTCTGCAACCTGTAGTGTATAATCCACCATATATTCAAACATATATCTATCTGGTGGCCTGATATCAACTCTTATTGGCATGTCTCTAGCAATACTGTGTTTTGCAGACCCAACACGTTGATTTCCAGAATTAAAAGACTCTGGCTGCTCGTCTGTCAACGGTCGCTCGATATCTACTTCCGACATCGATAGATATTGACCATCCGACGTCGATCGACACTATCCACCGATCATCGATCGACACTGGTCATCCCTCATCGATTGACACAAGTCATCCGTCGTCGATCGACACTGTTGATCGGTCGTCGATCGACACGGTTCAGCCGACTGCACTTCCTGCATCTCCACCTGTTTGTCGAAGCCCTCTGCTGTAACCCATAACATCTCCTCCAAACTTTTAAATTGAAAGCATGCACCTCGCTTTCTCATACAAGGTTTGGTTAACTCTCTCTGCTACACCATTCGTTTGTGGTGTATCCCTGACTTTAAGATGCTTAGTAGCTCTTGCATCCTTACAAAACTGATTGAATTCTGATGAACATAATTCCAGACTATTTGTTAAAACTATAGAACCTTCCAGCAAATACAGATTACCATGAATGAAACCTCTCAGAACCACATCTGAACCCCTGTAGACACTCACTACCCCATCTCCACCTAAATACTTGAAACCTCTGCTATCCAATAGAAAAACTGAGATCAAGTTCTTGGAAATAGCTAGAACATGTCTAACTCTGGCCAATGTGCAGACTCTACCACCATGTGCCTTGAGCTTTATAGAACAGATTCCTGCAACGTCGCAAGTAAAATCATTCGCCACCTTGATCTTGCCATCAGTCACTGTCTCATACTCTGAGAACCATTCACTCCTTGGACACATATGATAAGATGCTCATGTGTCTAGAACCCACACATCCCTAGAATGTGTATTTCCATGAGCAACTAGAGCAATATCGTCATCAGACTTAACTTCATTCTCTGCTACAGCAGCGGAATCAGCTTGCTTCTTCTTAGGACAATCTGATTTCCAATGTCCTTTTTCATTGCAATAATTGCAAATATCAGTTGGTTTAGGACCTCTTGAGATTGACCTTTTGTCTTTCGACCTCCTGTCTTTCCCATATTTCTTTCCACCACCTACAAACAACCCAGAAGCTTGGTCATATGTACCAGAACTTGATGTCTTGTGTCTCAACTCCCTGCTGTGAAGTGCCGACCTGACTTCCTCCAAACTCATTGTATCCTTACTCCCTATGAATGACTGAACAAAGTTCTCATAAGAGTTAGGTAGTGAAACCAATAAATTCAGCGCCGCATCCTCATCCTCCACCTTAACGTCTATATTCCTCAGATCTAACATAATAGAATTTAGACTATCAAGGTGATCTTGAAGTTGTGTACCTTCCTGCATCCTCATAGCGAAAAGACGTTGTTTCAGAAGTAGTTTCTTAGTTAGAGATTTTGTCATGTATAGACTCTCTAACTTCAACCACAAACCAGCTGCAGTATCAACACCGGAAACTTCGATGATGATCTCATCTGCCAGACACAACAAAATCGTTGAATACGCCTTTTCTTCAGTAACCTCCATCTCAGCTGTAACAGGTTCAATCTTCTTCCCTGACAACGGTGCCCAAAGACCTTGTTGCTTCAACAACGCCTTCATCTTGATTTTTCAGAGACTGAAACTGTTTCTTCTAGTAAACTTGTCGATCTTCAAGTTCATCCCAGACATCTTCTCACCAGATTCAACCCGAAGCTCTGATACCAGTTTGTTGTTACAGTTGTGAGAAGATATAGATTAACAGATTAGATGAACAGAAAGAAAGACATAGAAATTTGACGTGGTTCACCCCTAACGGTTACGTCCACGGGCAAAGAGAGTATTTTATTGATGAAGGCGAGTTTTTCAGAATACATTTTGTGCTACCCTTTGCTTACAAAATATAGTGAAACCCTAAAGGTATATATATGAAAACGTTTAATGAAACTTTCCATATTTTCGGATTGGGCTTCCATATCGATCGATACGACAACATGTCTATCGATCGATTCTCCAACCCATCGATCAATGCAACAACATGTCCATCGATCGATGCTCCCGCTCCGTGTTAGCAATCGCCTGATCCATGACACATGGATCGTCCGATCTATGCCAACTCTCAGATTCAAGACACTATTTCAACAAAACCAATAGTTTTAGTGAGCTGCAAAAGGAACCCTGAGTGATCTTGTAGCTTTATCTCGTTACGTCAGATCAAATTATGTATTATGGAGTCGTCCGTTGATCCTTCCTCTCCCACACTCGTTCGTCTTTCCGCAAAACCAAGAAGATATTGGGGGTTGCCTATCAACACATGCATTCCCGTCGAAAGGTAGTCATTAATTGCCTGATCTGTCACCAAAACTTCATGAGTTTCTTCATTCTCTCATTGGTAGAGAGATTCATGATCAAGTACCTGCCACCGCATCTGTAAGACCCGGAGATCTTACGTGGGCTGAAGGGCTTGTTCCCGGCACTGACTTTTGCAGACTTTGTGCTCTGCAACTTGGTCATCCACTTGGCTCGATGGATTCTGTTCAATTTTTAACCTTCCTTTGGTTCACCATGATTAAAATTGCAGGAGTTGGTTTCCTTTTTTTCTCAGTCATATTTTTCTCTATTTGCTGTAATGTTTGTATAATGGTACCATGAAAATGCATATAGATATACATATAAGAAAGACACTGTTTTTTGCTTCCTCCACAAGACACTGCTTTTTTCCTCCCAGTTCAAACAAATAACAGCAACAGAAACAATCATATCGTGTTATTTTCTTGTTGCTATAGAAATTATTCTTTCTCTCTTGTCATCTCTATTACTGAAAAACAGCTGATGAGTAATTATAATAATATTGTCTTTATTAATTTCGAATTTGTATCTTAAAAGAGTCAATTCACATTTAAGAAAGTGTAGTTTTCAAAAAATAAAACAAAAAGGTAATTTTCAAATTTCAAACTGTTAGTGGTGTAATTTACAAAATATCTCATTAATTCCATTATGAAATTTTTCAAGTTAAAAATGTTAAAATATATTTGTATTCTCATTAGTATAATTTTAGAACAATAGTACTTAAGTTAGTAAAAGTATTTATAAGATCATTTTATAATTAATATTAACTTTTAGATACATATAATATTTACTATAATTTAAAGTGATATTTTATATAACAATAAGTATCAAAATAAAACTTTTTTTTGTAACTGGAAATGAAATTAAAGAGATGTCAAGAAGTAAAGGAAAATTTTGTTTTTACACATTATGGGATTGTCTGCACTTTGCATGGATTTTTTTAATATTTTCTAATTTTATAAAATTTAGATATATTAAAGTTAAATAGAAAGAGCTAATCAAAAAAATAAATGTTTATATATATATGTATAGTTTAGTTTTATTTTTGTCAAAAAA
Source organism: Hirschfeldia incana (assembly GCA_026261945.1). Lineage (NCBI taxonomy): Eukaryota > Viridiplantae > Streptophyta > Magnoliopsida > Brassicales > Brassicaceae > Hirschfeldia > Hirschfeldia incana. Next base: position 9,190,961 of record JABCMI010000003.1, on the reverse strand, counting down.
TATATAACATTAACCAACTTTTGTCCAAACAAGAAAATTTGGTTTTATATAATATATAAATAATTATATTTGTGATTAAGGGGATGTACTGGACTGTGGATTTTAAGGAGTCGTTTAATTTTAGTGGGATTTAGGTGAGTTTGAAGTTATTTGAGTGATTTTAATGAAAATTAAAAAAAAAAAATAAAGCAAAATCTATAGTTGATTTGGTAAACTATTTTCTATGAATTTCAGAGTTATTTTGGTGATTTGCTTACTAGTTTCTCTATCGATGCATTTATTTTTGCCACAATATCAGGTAATTCAGAACTCCTTACTCATAGATATCACATGACTCGTATTGCAAGATTTTAGTTACTTGTAAAAGCCTAAAATTTTAAAGGAAAATAGATTTTTTAGGCCAAAAAATAATGTTCATGTCCCATTATGCTAATCTTATATGCTTTATGTCCTACTAGGTTGCGATATATATTATATAATTTACCAATTGAAATCCATTTTGAAATTGATTTAATTTCATATTTTTAAAAATTAAAAGGAATTGGTATGTATTTGCGTATTGATTAGAATTATATATAGATCGTATTTTCATTTTTATGCTTTAATATAAGTGGTTAACTGAGTGTTATATAACTGATTTATATATTCTTGTAGACAAATGTTATGTTGTTTTTTTTGTCTCAAGTTGTTACATACTACTGTATTAAATAACCATTTCAATATAATCAATAAATTCTTAAATTATCCAACAACTTTAGCTATTGGCAACAGCTTTAAAAGTGCGGAATTATTATAGATGAATAAAATTTTGTACAGATTTGTATATATTATTATTTTGCTGAAAAAAAATTTATATATTATTATTTATTTTGGTTATATTGTTAAGTGTTTTAGTTTCTGGTTTTAGATGATAAATAATTTATTAGAGGTTCTTTTCCAAATTAAAGTGATTAATGTTTAGCTTGTTGTTTTTTTTTGAAGTTTTCCTATTGTTTAAATTTTAGATAAGATTCTGAAAAAAAAAATTGATTTGGAAATATGTTTTTGAAATTTGATAGTTGCTAAAAAGTATGGTCAAATAAAATTATTTTAAGAAAATATTCCGCTTTTAATATTTAACATCTATTGGTCGAAGAAATGATTACATCTTTATCATTAGGGCTGGGAAAAAAACCTGGATCCGAAGAACCGAACCGAACCCAATCCGAAAAAGTAGTACTGAATTCAAACCAAAATTGATTAAATATCCGAATGGATTCAAATTTTTGGTATTTAAAGAACCGAAACCAAACCCGACCCGAACCAAAGTATTTCAGATACCTGATTATATCCAAAATAGATTTATATACTTATATATATTGATTATTTTTAGATTTAATGTATATTGAAAACATTCAAAATATATAATATACTTTTAATTTGTTCAAAATACTTGAAAATTATACAAACAACTAAAAATACATATCCAAAATAGCTAAAGTATACTCACTAAAAATACTTAAAATATTTAGTGATTCACAATCCAAATATTCAAACCAAACAAATTTATATGTTAGTTTTAAGTATTTTGACATATGCTATTCAAATTTATATGTAATATATTATTTTATTTATAGAATTTTAGAAATTTTTAAGCATATAATGAATTTTAAAACTTTTAAAAATAATTTAAATGGGTTATCCGAACCCGAACCGACGCGCAAAGATCCGAACCGAACCTGAACCAAAATTTAGAAATACCTGAATGAAAGTGAAATCTTTAAACCCGAAAACCCGAAATCCGAGTGGATCCAAACCGAACTCGAATGGGTACTCGAACGCCCACCCTTATTTATCATATTATGCATTTAAAAAAATAAATTTGATTATAAACTAATTATATAAACTCTATATGTGATGAGACTGGAAACATATGATTCATATGCATCGGCGTGAACTCAGTGGTGATTTTATATACACATTTTAAATCGGTGCAATTTTATATATACATTTTCAAAGAGAAGGAATGTATGGGAGATAATGTACTTTATATATACAAAAAAAAATGATTGAGAATGACTTATCAAAAAAGAAGTTATTGAGAATTCATGATTTAATTTTACGGTTTTTACCATAGCAAACTATAAATAAGTATATATCTCAACTCAATAATATGTGTTATTAATTATTAATATAGGACCAGTAATTTAGATTGCCAAATAGCATAAGTTGCCTTTTGTTTAACAGCCAGAGAATATTATCTGCGCATGCATTTATTATTTGGTCGACAATTTCATAATTTTAAACGTTTGTGTCTGATTGGCTGAATATATAAATGACAAAAATAATTTAAATGAGCCAAATAAGGTAATGGCATTTTTTTGTAAATAACTTAAAAAAAATGGCAGAATCCTATTAGGGATTCTGCTTTAATAGTATAGACTAGGATAAGACCTGCGCCTTGCGCAGGGTAAAATATTTATTAAAATTTTATATTTTTATATTGTAAAATATAGTTATTTCTGCGGATTTTTTACGGGTTTGATTTGAGTTGGATCGAACTTTATGAGTCTGGTTCCGGTTGATTTTTATGTACTTTAATTTTTTCAAAATCTATAAGTAAAAAATAATATATATCTTAAAAATTGAATAATGTATGCAAAAATAATTAGACTTAACACAAAAATTGGTTTAACTTAAATATTTGGATAAGAAATCAATAAATATTTTAAGTATCGTTTAGCTATTTTAAACATGTATTTATAACTACTTCTATACATTTTCAAGTATTTTGAACAATATTAAAATATCTTATATTTTTGTATATCTTTTTAGATATTAATTATTTAAATAATTAATATATTTAAAAATATAAATCTAGTTTGGATATATTCTAAAATCTTCGAACTACCCTCCGAAACAAACGATTCAAACTGCTTCACCAGATCTTTCTTAATGGAAGCATTGATCTTAACACCCTACAAAAAAGTAATTAATAGAAAATTTTAGCATTGTCATGTTTGCCAAAAAAAACAAAAACAAAAAGTGAAGCTTATTACATTGTAGTCGATTAGAACCATCTCTATAGTGAGACCACCAGCAACAGAGTATTGTTTCCACGAACGTATGATCTTAACTCTAATCTTTCACATCGATTTGAAGGGTTTCAAATCACACACATCAGTAAGGAAAACCATTTATGACGATGTTAAAAACTCGACTGTTTTTCGAACGTTTGAGATGCAATAATATGGAGAGGTTGAACGCTACTTATATAGGTAGCTAAACTTAATTCTACTGTCCATATATGACACCAATGATAATTATTAACATATATTTTCACCTTGCCGTTCACTCAAAGTAATACATATATATACAAGATCGAATATATTACCATAACTCATATCATTAATAATTTACTTGCCGAGGGCATAAAACCATTGAATTAACCATCAACACTTGATTATGCTGGTTTACTTTGGATTAGGATATTTATTGTTAGTATTGGTTTAATAAGATTAACAATAGCAATGAAAAAAAATGTCATTCGTCGTGAGAATGTTCTTACAGCTACGTGCATGTGTAACACTAACATTAACTTCATAAAAAAATCGAACCTCACAAAATGTACTCGGTAGTCGACATTTCACTCTCTTGTTTAGTAGATATCATATGTGGTCTCCCGAATTACTTCCACACGGACACCAACACATCAACACCAAGTCATTTAGTTTTTCTTTAAGCATAGAGAATTAGATATTACTGATCCAAAGGTGTTCTATTCTGTTCCTTGAAGACAAAGGTTCTAATGTCCGACGTATAATATGATGGGATAGAAGCACACACACAAAAGACCCGCGCCTTACAGACATTCATACGTTCGAGCTCACCAACAACACGTATTTCAGACCTTGGTACTTGCCTCTGCATTGCTCCATTCGCAATGGCTCTGACGCCTCGTCCTTGCTCCATTCGTTAACCTTCTTCCTTGTGCAATTCGTGATGCTGGTGATGCCTCGACCTCACCAACAAAACGTCTTTCAGAGCTTGATACTTTCGAGAACACCATTAGTGCAACATAAGTTTATCAAAATGCTCTTTCTCCACCGCCGTAATGGCTTTCATGCTCTGCATGCTCCATTCGCAGTGGCTGGCATGCCTCTCCCTTGCTCCATTTGTTAAATTTCTCCACTCATCCATCTTTAATCGCTCTCATGCTCATGCTCCTTTCGTTAATATCACCGTTTGTTAAGCTCATATGTGACTCATGACTCACAACGTTTTGTTCGTGTACTCAAACTTTTTTTTGTCCCCATTTTACAAAGACATATCACTAAATACCAAGCCTGGACCAAAACTTGTGTTCATATATACATGGAACCACGATTTGTAGGCTTGTAGCCAAAATACAAAAGAACAAAGTCATCAATATGACATAATTACGAGCAGGATGTCTTATATAAATAAAATGCTTGTTCGCTTTCTTGGTCTAAGTATATACATGTATATTGTGTATATATGTATCAACTATTCATTTGTCTTATTCATTGACGTTTCTGCGAAGTTTCTCATTTGACATTAGCTAAAGGACGCTTTCCTTTTGGACAATTAATCAAGTCATCCACATGTACCTTCGTCCCATATCTATCGTGATTACAATGTAGATAGAACATAAATATACAGACATGTGATGTATCCAAAAGAACCGTAATATATAACATAACTCATACATGAATAACCAAAGTTATAAAAATACAAAACCAAATCCCTCCCTCTCTTTTGTATACCCAATGAAAGCCACACCAAAATAGAAAAGTGGAAAAAAAATGAAACGTAAAAACCACCGAGTTCTCTGACCCCATGAGAAGCTCAATTTAACCCAAATTTACTCTTCTAATTCCAATGAAAAGAAACACCAACCCACCTGGTGGACCTTCGAATTACAAAGATGATGAAAGCCAGAACCACTTTATTTACGTACACATATAATTTGCCTTGAGTGGAACTTAAAATTCGAACATGATAAACCTTGAACCAATCTTGAGCCCCATTTGATTTTTCTTTGTACAACGTGTAGGAAGATGTTGAGATGAAGAGGATCCGAGGGAGTTTATAGTGGGCTAACATCAACATTTCTCCTGATTTAGCTCCTCTGATCCAAGCTTCTTCTCTCATCTCAAACACACAAAGAAAAAAAGTGATGAAGATTAAACGCCAGCTAGTGTCAATGTATATTAGGAAAGTAATGTTCGATTTTTTTGTGAGAAGCTCTATTTGCTTGACACGTCAGATTCTCCTCTCAAACTCTGCTTAACCTTCCATATATAATTTTTTTAATGTGAATGCATTTATTGCAAAATGCTTTTCTTTTAATAAGAAAGGGATTAGACTAAATATTTTCAAAATGACAACATTGCCTTTTATTTCAATTAAAAATTTGAAATTACAATTAATAAACCAATTGGTAAATATTAAAATATAAATTTCAACTAAAATAATTTTTAAAATATATGAAAATCTTGAAGACCCTAAATATATCTAAATAAATATAATGTATTTATATATATTAAAGTATTTTATAAAATATATAATTATAACTGAATTTCTTAATTACAATTAATAAATCATTACAATGTATTTAGATATATTTACTATTATAATAAAATATATTATTCATATAAGGAAAAAAATATTTCCAAACACGTTTTTTTTGATGAATCAAAATTTTAATTTTAAATTTGTAGTTATAGTTAATAAATCATTATAATGTATTTAGCTATATTTAATATTATAATAAAATAATTATTAAATTAATACATAATAACATTAATCAGAAAAATCATTACAATGTATTTATCTTATAAAATATATTGTTATAATTGAAAATTTTAATTACAATAAATAAATTATTATAATATATTTAGTTATATTTAATATTATAATAAAATATATTATTCATATATGGAAACAAAATACTACCAAATATTTGTTGCAATTAAATCATGATTTTTTTTTAAATCGATTTAACAAATAAGAAAACTGAATATTTCCAAATATTTTCTTCCCATATTTTTTGTAACTGATTATCTTTATTTTTATCCTTATCCGTATAATATGTATTCTACTATATTTAGAAGCAATTAACATTTTTAGAATAGTTTTAGATTTATAGTATTCTGCATATTCCGATCTCTACAGGTTTTAGATTTATAGTAATATGTATATTCCGGTTTCTACAGTTTTTAGAAAGATAGGTAAAACGTAGAATGTGTTTTCCACATATTTTTAGATTACTATTATTTATGTAGATCACATATTCTAAACATGGTAGATTCAATGAAAAAGTGGATTATATTTTCTACTGTGTAGAATATCAATTCTACTTTTAGTAGAACAAAATATGAAATTATGATTTAAAAATTTTTAGAATTGAAAAAATATCAATACCTTGATATAAGTATTTCATCACTAGTTACTATTTTTAAATATTTGTTTTGTTTTTAAAACTTTTTATTTCATTTATTTTGTGAATTATTAAAGGATATTATAGGAAAAAATGGTCTAAAAAAACAAATTTCCCAATCTTAAACTACTAACTTCAAAATCCTCATGACACTTTTTTGACTCCTCTGCAACTGAGATCTGCATCACGGTCGTTTTCTGTATTGCTTCCCCCGAGAAGCTATCACACAAGTTCTCCAGACACATTCTTTTATTTGAACATACTTCAGCCTTTGTTGATGTATGATACAATGGAAGTGAACAACTCAACCTTCGAAAGGTACTCTTGCATAACCAAACATGACCATGTTTAGTGTTCTCATTAAAAATATTGCTTGGCATGGGTCCCACTGAAGCTGTTTAGCCACTGCTACTCTAGACTCTATAATATATATGGCTTGAAATATTCTGATGGATCAATTCTCTTCCGAGCCGGATAAGTCAGCAACTCAACATGTGCAGAAAGCGCTAAGTTTACGGAGCAGTTTATCCATTCATCAACATAAGAACCTACTGAATCTTTCTGAAACCTTCACGTTCAGCATCTCCATACGCTCAGCAGTGATTCCCAAATAAGAATATGGTTTCTTTATCTGCTTAAGCTCGACCAATCTCTGATGTTCTGGAAAATCAGTTTTCTGTGATTGGAATCCAGAAACTAATGATGAGACCTTTGCTTCTTCAGATGAGAGGATGAGAGAGACGTTTTCATTTATTTATTCACATAAACCAACCCTTACGGAAACGTCTCTAGATCTCATCAAGGTTACAAACAACTTCGCTAATTTGGGAAGAACTCCATTAACAGTCTCTCGTTTCTTGCATCCAATTTCTACAATCGATATAACAGTGTTTCATCTTGTTCTTTGCTTTTACTGGTTTTGATGCTCAAAACCTATCATCTACTATGTTCTTCTGATTGTTCCAACAATGGTGTTTGCTAAGTTCCATGATTTAAGAACTCCATGAGGATCAGTGATAAATGTCTGGGTTCCTTGTAAGCATCTTATGTCGTCTTTATTAGCAGCCATCGCAGGAGAATAACAGAGAAAAAAGATGAACATAGTAGTGATGATTAATAAAGGAAGAAACTTTATGGGGTTTGAGCCAATCTCCATTGATGAAGTGTTCAGAGGTTTGATTTGTTTGTATCTGCCAGTGGATCTGAGGAACAAAGATGCGAGTCATGAACGGCAGTCTCAAGGGTTAGATAGATACAAAGTAGCAGTCAGTTGTCTTTTGTATATATATTCTCTTGTTCATCGTTAGATTTTTTTTTTTAATTATTTGAAGTCTTATCAAATAACACATGTAGAGGTAGGAGTTCTAGAGTGACAATTTTAACTAGAATGAATTTAAAGTATCCAAAATCACATTCATAGCTTTTCTTTCAAAATAATATATACCTTTTTGAATAACAGTTTGATGTAGGTTATCTAAATGTTTAATTGAATAACAGGAGATTTGCAAGTGTCTGTAATGATTTTACATAAATTACATGTTCAGTAACAGGTGATTTAAAAAGAATTTTTAAAATCCTTAGTTGAATAACATGGGATTTCAAAACAACTGCAAAACTTTTTAAAATCTTAGTTTCAATATATCCCTCTTTCTATTCAAATTTTAGTCTTATTACCATTAATTAAATTTTCTAATACAATAGTCAATATTATATCTACCAATTTTGAATATGATTTTATTTTATTGGAATTGTATTATATTTTCAGTTTGACGGAATAAAATTTTCATATATTTATTTTATTGTATTGTATTTCATTTTTACTTATATTAGATCAGTTTATAATCTTTTGTTTCGTTTACTGTGCAAATATACTCTCTCTGTATTATTTTAAGAGGTGTTTAAGATTTTTGCACAAATATTAAGAAAACACAAACTTTTATGTAATTTACTAAAACAACCAATAAAAAAGATGCAGTATTTTATTAATTGGTCAAAGTTTCAAATGACTTTAAATTTCACCTAGAATTGTGAGAACATCACTTATTTTGGGACAAAATCAAAATCCTTAAACATCACTTAAACTGATACGGAGGAAGAGTTAATTTGCTCAAAATACTAAAAGAAGTTGGATACCATTCTTTGGGGGGGGGGGGGGGAATGGTGATGATGGAGGGAACAAAATTTGGGGGAAATAGGGTAGAGAGTGCAAATAAAGGAAATGTTGTGGGTATGGAGTACAAATGCTTTATTTTCTTTTTATATTAATATCTGATCTATGTTCAGTGAATATTTGATTTGGAATTCATGGCATAGCATTTAAAAAATCTTCACTTATATTGATACAATATATCTTTTAGAATGATCTCACAAACATAACCAGTTCTACCAATGATCAAACTGTTTATCATAGGAATTAATAAAGAAAAATAAAAGAAAGGAATATTTTTGGTGTAAAAATGAAAGGATATAATAAAATACTATTTACAAATCGAGCTCCTCTTGTAGCACGCTGGTCTGCGATGGCATTTCAGTGTGCAACATGCGACCAGTTCGAAGCTCGACCAAGGCACCTCATAGAGAGAGAGCGGCCAGGAAAGTAGTAGTCCAGTAGTGAGCGTCTTGATAACATCAAACATATGAGGTATTTCTAAATATTTTCTTTTTTCCAGCATCTCTTAATTTACATACCAGTGTTTTTCCCGCACATGTACAATGTGTTTTTATGCACCATGTGCAGTAATAAAATTTTAAATTTAAATTATATTTAAAAGTATTTTTTTTTAATATTCTAGATTTTATTATTTACCTACCAATTTTATAATATAAATTTTAATTAGTTAAAACTAAAATTTAATAAAAAAATTATAATTTTAGGAGAAATTTCCAGAACTACAAGATTCCTAACACCACTTTTCATATTTATCTTAATCACATGTAACCTCATTATTAAAGAGATAAATAGTCATTTATAATCCTAGTCACCGAATTGACACATATGGTTTAGAGTGGAGGATGGCGTTTTGGAATGTAAGGTTTAGGATTTTAATAAATATTTAAATAAATATCTACTTTGAAAAAACAATTAAAAATAGATTCAGAAAGACTTTTTGAATTTCTAAAAGAAAATTTGCAAACAAAGAAATAAAAAAATTAAAAAAAGTTTGAAATTGAAAATTTAGAATTTGAAAATAATAATTATTTACATTTATATATCTTTAAAACAAGGGTATATGTTGCATATACAATGTTAGGTAGATTTTAATTTACTTCTTTTAATATATAAAAATCAATTTGTAAACAATTCTTTAAAAATGATATGAATTTTTTACTATTACCAAAAAAATATTAATAGAATTTCTAAAATTTAAATTTTTTTTTAATATAAAATAAATATAAATATGAAACAAACGGTTTTACGGCTAAATATTTATATATTTTTTTGGAAAATGTATAAAATCTTGAAAATATTGTTTATCAGTAAAAATAGTAAGAATATAAAAATAAATTTAATCATATTTCGAAATTTATAAAATACTTTATAATTATTATATTATTTAATGTCATATTCAAATATAATTATTTTTATGATGATTATGAATTGTATTCATACTCTAAACTAATGTGTAGCCCGCGCATGCGATCATAGACATTTATAATTAATTATTAATACATATTATTACTTATTGAAAATTATAATAATATAATTTTATTAGAAAATTATTTAGTATATTATTTTTTTATAATTTCTTTGTACACTATATTTATTATCAATAAATAATTCCAAAATATCATCAATGTTTTCTTTTCAATTATTTTTTAGTATAATAGTTTTTTTAATAATTTATTTGTACACTATATTTATTATAAAAAATAAATTCCTTAATATCATCAATATTTTGTTTTCAATTATATAAAATTAATTTTTATTATCAATAAATAATTATTAAATATCACTAAATATTTTATTTTCAATTATATAAAATTAAAATTTACTTGTCTTACTTTTAGTCGACAAAAAAAATTAAAATTTACTTGAATGCTATTTCTTTTTTTGTTTCCTCTTTTTGAATTTTAAATTTTTTAACTAAAATATATTTTTGGATAACAACAAAATATATATAAAAGGTTATCTTCAATTTTGGATAATCCTTATTATTATTAATTTTAATCACTTATCTAATCAAATTGATTTAAAATTCGTTTTTATTTTTAGCTAATTTATATAATTTATTCATTAAGGATAAAACCGATATTAACCACTTTAACTTTTAACGTGAGAGATCCGTCGCAAAAAATAAATTCGCAAATAATAGTATTTTATATAAATATTTATTAATTCAAAACCAACACGATATATTATTATTAATGTTTTTGAGAAGTTAAAATGAAACATCAAATTATTTAAATAGGATAAAAAATTCATTAAAATATATATCCTTATTATTGTGTTAAATTGTTTTAGACATTCACATATTAGAATATTTTTAGAATATATTTTTTTACAAATGTGTGTACTTGATTAATGTTAAATTATATTTTTTTTTATACCTTAATTTTATATATTTTTATACCTTTTTATAATAAATATATTAGTTCAAGGTAACAACATAATATATAAGAATTATCTTACTTTTGGAACTCTAAAATATTATTTCAAAATAACAACACAATACATAGGAATTGTTTTTTTTTTAAATCTAATTTTATTTAACATAAAATTTTGTATTTAACATCAAATTTAGTTTTAATTATATAATATATGATATATATATATATATAAACTTATTAAGGATAGTATCGATATTAACCGCTCCAACTTTTAACGTAAGAGCTTCGTTGCGAAAAATCACATCGCAAATAATAGTACAGATTTTTTTGCCAAAAATACAACTCAACAATAAAAGAAAAGGGTAAATTTCAATTATACCATAATTTTGATACCACTTTTCATATTTACCACTAGTAAATGATTATTTTCAAAAATACACTAACTTTATGATAAAATAACACTAAACTAATTTTTCAAAATATTTATAAAACATATATAAACTCAACCCAAACCCCTTAATATTAAACCGTAGACACTAATCACTAAAGTTTAAACTCAAATGTTTGTATATTTTTGATTGACAATATTTTTGAAAAGTGATACTTAATTTGCGGTAGTTTTGACAATTTATCCAAAAAAAAATGACATGCTATATTTGTCATTAGCCATGTCATCAAATGTTTTAAAAAAATTAAGTAAATGATTGTAAAGATGAGTTGGCTTTAACCGCTAACCATTATAGGAATAAGAGGAATAAGAAATAAATGAAAGAATATGAATAAAATAAGAAGAAAGTCGATTTCTTTCCTAATTTGATAAGGAGTAATTGTAGTATATTATTTCTTAAATGTTAAGGAATGTTAAGAAATTATACGTATCAAATATTCTTTCAAACTTGTGTAAATTATAAGGAATAATAACAAATACACTATTTCTATTCATTCTCGTCCTTGGATATGTGTCAAATCATTTCTCGTATAATGATTCGAGATTTGGAAATAAAAAAGAAAAGAGAAATATTTAAGAATATCTTATTTGTTTGGATTCAAGGTTTCGTGTTTGCTTTTCTCTTCTTCTATTCCTCTGTTTTGTGCTTTTCTTAAGCTTCGAACCGGTCCAAAATATTGTGCTCTTTACTTACCAAACGCGCTGCAAGAGGAAGTCACTCATGGTCCAAAATAAATTATTCAAATAACGCCGATATTTTTTACCCAAGTATTTTATTATCTATTATTATAGCTGGTCACGAGATGAAAAACCAAGTCTAAACAAGTGTTAAGATTTTAAAGATTTTTTTACTTCCCAGGACACATTTTGGAATAAGACACATTCCACTTGTTGAGCACTTTAGCTTTAGTCAAAGACCTCATTGTCCTTGCAGCAAACAAAAGTAAACCAAACCGGTTCAACTTCACCCTAAACCAAATCATGGAACCAACTCACATAAACCAATCATGAACCCTAGTCACCACATTTCCTCATTTCCTCTCTATTTGCAAGGAATGATTTCTTCCCCAATCTCACAGTTTTCTCCATTGTAGTTACCACAATCTCACCGTTTCACTCTCCCTTTTCTCGAGTTCATATGGATGATTTTCCAGATCTCAACGGTCTCAAGTTTTGATTTTTTTGGATTATTTAAAAGCTTTGTTCTTGCAGCTTCGTTCTCACAGTGACAATCTGTTTTGTCATCTTGTTGTAGGCAACAACAAACCGGGTTCCATCTATGGTGAAGCGCCGGTGCCGTCACTCCGTTAAAGCTCTCTGTTTCGACTTCTAACTTTTTGCTTGATACGAGACTACTCCGCCGGGTATTTATTTCTCTCTTTTCTGGATTTTTATCCTGAAATTCATTTTATTTTGAGATTCATGCTTTGTTTTTGTTGCTCTTTTTCCTTTTTTCTACTCAAAGGAAAAGGAGAGAAAGATCGAACAAACTCATGTGTGGACGGATTGTTTTGGACAGGAGATTGGTGATCATGGGGCTGTGTTCAGCACGGTTGTGTTCAGGGGAGTTGTGGGCATGACACTTGTGTTCGGCGGGTTCGTGTTCAGGAGAGTTGTGGACAGTATCGCTGTGCTCAGGAGAGTTGTGGACAATATCGATGTGTTCATGAGATTTGTGGACAGTATCGCTATGTTCATGAGATTTGTGTTCGGGAGAACTGTGGTGAGCTGAGCACATGAGATTTTTGGGCAAGAGAGATGTGTGGACAGTTGATTTGGGCAAAATATTTTTTGCGCAAGAGAGATATTCGGGACCATATCCACACAACCCTGTCCACACCGACCACATCCATACAACCGCTGTCCACACTGACCACATCCACACAACCGCTGACCACACCGACCACATCCACACCGGCTGTCCACACCGACCACATCCACACAACCGCTGTCCATAGTCTCTTTGTCTCAAGCTTTAGAGTTTCACTCAATTTCCAGAAAATACAGAGCTCTTTGTTGCAGAAATCTTGTTGTTTGTTATGTTTCTTCCTCTTGGTAACTAATGTTGTAGCAACTTCTTGTTATCTTTATTTTTCTTGGAAATTTTCTTTCTTCCACTTTTCTGAGAAAAGAAACATGATATGTTAATTTTTTTTCATAAACACCAAACAATAGCATTGCAACTAAATATATATTTTTTAAAAATCTCACGAACCACAAATCTCTAATCCTCTGTTGATTAAATTCCTAACTCCACCAATGGAACCATTCTCTCATTCGCCGATGGAGCCAATCTCTCTCTCTCTCTCTCTCTCTCTCTCTCTCTCTCTCTCTCTCTCTCTCTCTCTCTCTCTCTCTCTCTCTCTCTCTCTCTCTCTCTCTCTCTTTCTCTCTCTCTCTCTCTCTCTCTCTCTCTCTCTCTCTCTCTCTCTCTCTCTCTCTCTCTCTCTCTCTCTCTCTCTCTCTCTCTCTCTCTCTCTCTTTCTCTCTCTCTCTCTCTCTCTCTCTCTCTCTCTCTCTCTCTCTCTCTCTCTCTCTCTCTCTCTCTCTCTCTCTCTCTCTCTCTCTCTCTCTCTCTCTCTCTCTCTCTCTCTCTCTCTCTCTCTCTCTCTCTCTCTCTCTCTCTCTCTCTCTCTCTCTCTCTCTCTCTCTCTCTCTCTCTCTCTCATTTAGCTCTGACAAAGGATTAGAGTTTCCAGATGTGCATTTTGTGTTTCAGAAGTTCGTGCAGCTTTAACAACAAAGAAGAAAATTTAAAATTCATGTTGCCATCGTCAAGCTGGAGCTTTTAATCTCATCGCTCCGATCATCTCCGTACTTTCTAATCGGGTGGCCACAAAATAAAATGAATAAAATACACTTCTACACAAACTAGACTTTTGGACATATGTGCATTAATTTCACGTCTTTTTCAGACTCAACGCTCACAAATGTTTCAAATCCCACCGATGGATCAAAAAGTGCTTTAACCCATCCAACGGTCAGAGACAGAGCCACACCTAACTTCTTTATTGTTTTATAACCGGTCAAAGACAGCTACCAAACCGGTTTCCTAACCGATGAACATCGATCTCGTCTCATTAAGGGTAAAAAGGTACATCTCCCTCTGAAATCCAACAAATTGTGTCCACCAAGCGAAATGTGTCCCAGCTTGTAAAGAAAAGACAGAATGTGTCCTTTGTGGTAATCAACTCATTTTTAAAACCAGTTTTGAAATTAATGTTCAAATTAGTTTCATTCATGGTTTTGTTCACTTAAACGATTAAATAATTTTCTATGTTTTCCTAAGAACTACACAATTTCAAAAAAAAAATCAATTTTCAGTCTCTTGCTCAGAAGAAGATGATGATGAAGGCAGGAACATAAAATGCATTAGAAGACTTTCAAAAAGTTTTCTAAATTGTAAATTTACTATTTGTCTCTTAAGATTTTCAAAAAAGAGTTCTCCAAAAGTCTTTTCTAAGGTGAGAAGACTCTTCCAGAAGTCATGGAGAAGCCTGCTAATGAAATCTTAAGTCCGAGTCAGAGTAAAACATGCATAACAAAAAGGTTAATAAAAATAGCTTCCAAACAGAGAAAAAACTTCTAAAATTAAACTTTTATACTTAAATAATAAATAAAACAATCATATTAGATTGTATCTGTAAGTTTTCAAATCTAACATATGAAATACACAAAACTACATATCCAAAGTTTATAAATCTACTTTTAAATGAGTAGAAGATGAGAACCATGTATAAATTAGTGAGAAAGACATGAGACAAAAAAATTGGAACTAATATAAAGTTTAGTATTTTCAAGTTTAAAGAAATTAGAGAGAAGTAAAGGGAAAAGGGTATTTTCCGACCTGAACATTTTCGATCGTGTTTGTTCATACCCAAACAAATCATCAGTGTAAAACTATACATGAACTCAGATTTTTTTTAAACTTTCGACCCAAACTTTAATCCGTAGTATGAAAATCTACCTTGACTAACATCGCGTTAGTCAACCATTATGTTTTACAAAACGACGTTTTTGTAATGTATAAAAATTTTAAAAAGTTGCATCAGCTAGGGATCGAACTGTGGTCCCGTGGAAATATTACAATCTCACTTACCACTATGATACGATACTACGATTGTTTTCTTATTAGATTGAAAACATTTATATGTTGATTTGTATATTCTAAAAAAAAAATATTTTTGTTTACAAAATTTATTTAGCACAAATCATTATTGCATTAATAATTTATGTAGCTTAAGATTTTTAACACTTTTACAAATATAATAAAACTAAAAATAACATTTCATGAATTATTCAATCTAACATACAATGACATTTCTTAAATTATTATTCAATTTTAACATAATAGTGATTATAATTTTTTTCTTAAAAACCAAACTTAAATTTTAAATGTGTATCCACTGTTTATTTCAAAAGTTAAGTTTTGATTTTTTTAAGAAAAAATATAATCACTATTATACGTAAATTTTAAAAATTTAATATTTAAAATTAGATAACTATTTGAAAAATGTCATATTAAAGACTGAATAAATTTTAAATATATTATTTTCAGTTGTATTATATTTGTAAAAGTGTTAAAAATCTTAAGCTACATAAATTATTAATGCAATTATGATTTGTGCTAAATAAATTTTGTAAGCAAAATTTTTTTTTTATTTTAGAATATACAAATCAACATATAAATGTTTTCAATCTAATAAGAAAAAAATCGTAGTATCGTATCACAGTGGTAAGTGAAATTGTAATATTTCACCGGACCACAGTTCGATCCCCAGCTGATGCAACTTTTTAAAAATTTTATACATTACAAAACGATGTCGTTTTGTAAAACATAACGGTTGACTAACGCGATGTTAGTCAAGATAGGTTTTCATATTACGGAATAAAGTTTGGGTCGAAAGTTTTTAAAAAAAAATCTTAGTTCAGGTATAGTTTTACACTGATGATTTGTTTGGGTATGAAAAAACACGATCGAAAATGTTCAGGTCGGAAAATACCCTTTTCCCGAGAAGTAAAACAGTAGGAGTTTGGGGCAAATAAGAGCTTTAAGCAACACTAGGTTACCAAATAAAAAACAAATCAGACATGGAGATATACCAAAACGTTAAGATATGTTATGAACAAGGCTCAAAAGAAAGAAAAATGAATGTAAGATGTGATAGATCTACCTTTATATAACACACAAAAAAACATATACAAAACTTCTAGATTTATCTTTGAAGGAGTGGAAGATGAGAACCATATAAAAAAAAATCTGCAAAAACAAGATAAATAAGTTAGAATGACATAAGACAAAACATGAGAAATTGATATAAAATTTGGTGTTTTCAAGTTCAAAGAAGTTAGAGAAAGGTTGAAAAGTTTTAGTTTAGAAAACAAGTAAGAGTTTTAAACAACAAGATGTTACAATGATTACTAATGCGACTCCAAAATTGCTGTCAGACGCACCCTTCTCCCGGATCTAGACAAGCTATTTCTAAGAATATTGTAATTAAAATTTAAAAATAGATATTTTTAGAGAAATGTAATGATCATAAAGATGGAAGCACTTTTTTTTCCTTTCATTTGATATTTTGTCAAAAAAATTGTATTCATTATATTTTATTAAAAACAATAACATAAAAACTGATATGATACATCAAATCAAGAAAAACAAAACAAGCTCTTGAGAAACAATCTATCACAACAGAAAAGAACTCAATGATAAAGTACATACCAAAATTTGGTTGGATGATGACAAAAAAGTTGTTGAGAACAAACGCAAATTAACTTTACAGAAAGCTAAGAGAAAAAAATGTATTGAGGCAAATACTCATTCAAGACTTCTTATTATTATGTGACTGAATAATATTACAACCTTAGACCCGTATTTTGTTTTTCTAAACCGAAAAATGCATACCATACCGTGAGGACCTTTGGACCATGCACCTCCAGATGTAACCTTGATAGCGAGTTTATCTTCAGTGCGCCTATATCCGATCCAATGATTGCTGGAATTTTACTGGTGCACAGATTTAAGACACATCCAGACGCAACAACGTTGATATCAGATGATCTTGTTGCGCGCTTTTTAACGATCGGAACTTTTCTCGCATCACAACAGGTTGCAGTCGCCTTCATCTTCTACACGATAAAAGTTTTCTAGATAAAGATAGATTTCTGTTTTGTTGTTTTGAAAGAGATCCCTTCTGAAAAGTTTACTCTAGAAGCTGTCGAACAATCTACAATAAACATTAACAGAAAATCCCCAACTTAAATCCTTATTAAAGAGAAGGTACTTCTCCATTGCAATAGTTGACAACAACAAAAGAAAAATAAATAAAAATACTGTCTCCAATGACACCCAACAACATATATTTTGATAAAATCATCTTAAAGGTTTCCAAATGGTTGATTTGGATATGAAGACTTCTTCTCAGTGTCCAAAGGAGATGGAGTATGACCATTCCTCAGAATTCCCTCCTTAACACCAAGAAAATCAAAAGTCAGCATATTAGAGCCTCCCATGCTAACGTTGTTACCCAAATGAGGGCCGAAAATGCTACTACCGGACCAGCCTTGTTGATTTTTTTTTGTCACAGGTAGAGAGTTCATTAGATTCTGAAGGTTTCCATTCTGATTTTGTCCAAAGCCATTAGCGACCACACTTGCCAAAGATGAAAATGAAGAAGGCAACCCTCTTAGCAAAGCAGGGGAATTGTTGTTGGTCGCACCATGGGTGAAATGATCCTGATTAGAGGGCTGGCTCCTGAGAGTCTGATCGTTGTGTGCAAAAAAATCCCTGGTTCGAAAGATTAGGGTTGGTGGGCAGCGAAAAAAACTCTTCAAACTTTTTCTAAGATGAACGGTTCATATTGTAATCTGCAGCTGGAGGGGTTATACCAGTGTTTGAGTTGTTACTGAACTGGTTGTGAGAGAGCACAGAATCAGCGCCGCCATTAAAGCCATGTCCACCAAGAGCAGAAATAGCACTGGCGTAAAAGTCTCGTGTGCCAAGGTGATAAAGGATTTTACTTAAATCCTAATATGCAAATCAATGTAGTATAGATGAGTGTCAATCCAATCCTAAGTGACCATGATGCAATGAGAATGCAAGCAAATGCTTAATCTAAGTGCAATCAGTTTAGTGAAGTGATATGATGCAAATAACAAGACTCTAAAGCAATAAAGGAACAAACTTTATATCAATGAGATGCAATAGGACCCATGGGACTAGGAATTTGACTTCAAGTGATTAAGATCCAATCTAGAAGTGGCAAGATGACAACAAATGCAATTCCTTAAGTCTAGACACAATGCTAAACAAACTCTTTGTCAAGATGAATGTTCATTTACTATCTTTAATCAAACACAATGTCTTGGCTCAACTAATTCAAGTAATCAATAAGAATGAGTCTATTAACTATCTAAGCTTTCCTAACACAAATGTCTTTGGCTAAGCAAACAAAGAGCTAAGAAGAGCTGGTTCAGACATTTCATCAAACACCTTGTGGGTGGGAAATGTCTATAGCTCTAGATTAGAGTGGCCAACACTAATCTAGCATTAAGAGCACTCAACTAACAAGGAAATAGATAAATCTAACACTAAACACTCTAGATCTTCACTCAATCACTCTAATCATCCTAGCCCATGAATCCAAAAGGTAACTACTCACTAATAGACATGATAAACCCAAAAATCAAAGATGATTCAAGGCTAATCATGCTTAGTGATCAAGATAAATCAATAAACACAAGAGATAAAGATGAAAAGAAGCTAAAGATTGAATCTTTCACCAAAATGTGATTGTGTTTAGAGAGAATACAAGATAAGTCCTAAAATTAGGTCTAAAGAGTATTTATAGTGGTCTAAAATCGAACCGGGTCAACCCAACAAACCTGGGTTGACCCAAACATAAATGGGTAAAAATCTGGTCAACCCTCGAATGTTGACTTTTTGGGCAGTCACAGCAGCTTAGTGACACTGCTGCGCCAGGCCGCTGGGAGTCTCGCAGCAGCTTTCTTGCATTGTCTCCAGGCCGCTGCGTGAAGTCGAAACCGGACAGGGAGGGGTGTATTTTCCCAGCAGCTTTGGAACTCCGCTGCGCAAAGCCGCTGTACCTGTGGAGCAGCTTCTCGTCTCGTCAACAGGCCGCTGCGTGGTCATTTGGCCGCTGTGTCACTTGTAATCTCGCCTCAAACTCATGAATCACCATTTTTGCCTCAAAATTATTCCCAAATGCTCCAAAGTCACCATTTGACATCTTCATCACCTGATAAGGACATATGTAATGCAATGCAACCTAAACATACCTAAATGCAAGCTTAGATGACCAATATGTACATAAAATAAATGATTAAAACTATGAAATTAACAAGATATCACAAGGTTAGTGCTGTTGTTGTTGTTGTTGATCCTATTGCCGAGGCTAATCGAATCGCGCTGGCTTCTGAGAGTCTGATTGATGTTAACATTAAGAGCTCATAAACCCACTCACCATCCTAGATGCTAGCTCAAATGAGGTTCCTATGCTAGCAAGAGATGAGAATAAATCTATGTCACCTCCAATACTCTCAAGATTTTGCACATGACAAGCTATCAAAAGAGGCTTCACTCATGCAAACTAATGTTTGGTTTCAAAGAATGGCTAAGGTTCAAGGGAGGGAGTGCCATTTGGGTTAACAAAGGGTGGTAAAAATGGAATGAGATAACCCAAATGTGTATGAGATCCATGATTAAGTATGCAAGTGCCCATATGCAAGAGAGATTAAGTTCATTTAAGCCAAAGTTCAGTTTGGAGATGGTTTCAAGAACAATGTCAAAATCAAGCTAGCAAACAAGTTTCAAGAAGAGTTCTCAAGGCTCGAAGCGTGCAAGTCTTTCAAAAGATGCTTAAGCTACTTGATATGATTAACTAGGGTGTTACTTTGAGTTCTAGACAAGAGTTTCTTTACAAGGCATTTTAAATCATTGCTCCCTATGCAAATGAATGCACCATATATGCATGATTCTAGACTCTTAATATCTTTTTTTTTATGCAAATAAGTATATGCTCTAGACTCAATCTTAAGGATGCAAGATGCAACTACATGCTTATTTTTGTGTTTTTTTTTTAAAGATTTTTCAATTTTATTATTTTATTTATTTTTTTTGGTTTTTCTATGCAAATATATATCTACAATGCAAGACTCAAATGCTCAAACAAAAGACTAAAGAAAAACATTAGCAACTTGGTACCTCCCCCAAACTTGAATCATACAGTCTCTGTGTGAGGGAGATACCGAAAATGGAAACTAAATTCAGTAGAAAAGATTGGTATATACAATGATAAGGTGGAGAAGATACCTGGCTATGCAAAGGAGGAGGCGCCCTCCGTGTCATCGTCGTCTGCGGTGGCGACTGAAGGAGACTCGTTGGAGGATTCTCTGGTTGGAGGGGCTTTGTTCCTGTGCTTACGACGGAGCTGGTATTCTGGAGAGCGAGGAGGACCATAATAAATGGGGAATTGGAGTGTTGAAGGACTAGCACCAGCCATCACATCATCACTTTGGCATCCTGAACTGATGGAAACTTGAGAGAGGAGTGAAGTGACCATCTTCATCTGTCTCTTAAGCGCCTTAACTGAGTTCTTGAGCTTGTAAATTGTGGAGTCTTGCATCTTGTTCCATCGAAGCAGCTTGGCATTTTGAGAGAGAGATTGGCGCAATGCCATGTTGGATATGACACCACTATAAGGCTTGAAGTAATACCTCTCTGTCCCATACATCGGGGCTGGTGTGATTGGTCCTTCATCATCAGCATCACTAGACCAAGCAGCTTGAGAAGAACTGGCCCTGGCCTTTTTCTTACGCGGTTTGGTGATGTTATCAAACGGACCATAACCTGAAGGAATGAGCTCATGAGCTGCTGGAGTGAAAGCTATGTGCTGAGGATCAGATAGCGTCGTCAACCTCTCACAAGGAAGAAATATGCATAATTGCACAGGCTTTTTGTCACGTGACCAGAAAGGGTAAACAAATCGATGTTCTTCCTTCCCTCCAAGAAAATGAGTTTTCTTCAAGTAGGGGATATCAATGGAGGCTGGAGGATGATCCTGAGGCCCCAAATCAATTCCCAAGGCTTCCAAGATAGGGGTAATGAGACTTCCAATAAACAGCTTTAGCGTTCCGTTCTGGCTGGTCCAAGCCCAATCTCGGTAATACCCAAATCTCTTCATCAACAATCCCACAAGTCCCATATCCTCAAAATCCCTTGGAGTGGTGTGAAGCAGTGAGTCCCCAATAACTGGGAGGAGTCCTAGAGCTAGAAGTTTAAGCTCGTCGTTATTTACCCCGCTTGGTTCTCTTCGTGAGTAAAATGTATGATTAAGGACCTTGTGAGCATATATCACTGCAGGATTAGAGATATGAGTGCTCTTATCCTCTCCCGCTACACGCGTTCTTCCAGAAATCTCAACCCAAATGTCGCTTACAATCTTGGATTTAGTAGGCACATACGCGACACGCTTGTCTTGGAACCCGAAAATGGAGCTTAGTTTCTTGTAACCGACAGTGTGAGTCTTCCCATGGATCTTAAAGGATATGTGTCCAAAGCCTTCAGTCTCATGCTCATAACCGTGGTAAAAAGCAGTGAATGTTGACAAGAATTGACAGGAAACTTCTTCGTAAACTCCATAGCTCATACTCAGCAGTGATTCCATGCCCATGTTATGAAGAATCAGTCTCACATCTTCATACAACCCAAGTGTACGAAGAGCTTCAGGATCCGGAAATCTCATCGACCTCCATTTGATAGCCCCCTTAAGTTTCTCGTAGAGTTGCGCAGAGGTTGGGTTGGTGGTGGTTGGTGGCACTCTCTTCCTTTTCTTGACTTGCTTGGAAGCTGGAGCTGGAGCCTCTTCTTCATCCTCAGTCTCATCTCTAAGACCCCCTTCTATTATCTCTTCAATCTCTGTCTCAGTTGCTGCTTGTTCAGCTGGTGTCCTCTCCTTCTTCTTTGGAGCTGGTTTGCGCCGGTAAACCTGTACTGGAGGTTTTTGCACTGGCCTGCCTGCCCTTGGCGGGTTTGCTCTAGTTCCTGCTCCAGAAGAAGTTGCCGCAGTCTTGATGGGAACAGGCCTTGGTTTATTTGGATCGATTTTCCGCGCCTGCTCTTTGGTTCTTGCCATTGCTACCTGAGTCAAACAGCAAGCTTGAAAGTGTGTAAGTGATATGATATGTAAGAATCACACAAAAGCTTGCAATGAGTTAATATGTTCAAAGGCAGTAAGAAATATTCATAATCATCTCCTCTAACTCATTATAACCCCCAAACTCAATTTCTAATCAGCAATTATGTTCAAGAATTCTAAAAATATATCCTTAGACTCTTAAGAGCAGTTTCAAAATTTCAAGAGATTGCCAATTTAATCATGTTTAAATGAAACAGTCTCACAGATTAGGTCTATTCATGACTCATCAGACAAACTTCAAGCCATTGATAATTAACTTCTCAAAATTTTCGAAATCCCCAAATATCTCAAGAACCCTAATTAATTATTTTTTTTTTAAAATCTCAATTGCAAGCATCCTGACATGATTTTCATCTACCCACTGCCTCATAAAACCCCATGTGAACATTATTAACAAGTATTGAACACGAAATCGACCAAACAACAACTTGAAAAAGTTGAAAAATTTTGACCCACGAAATTGTTTTGGTCGAATTCGCCATACCTGAGCCTGTTTTTGAGAGAGATGGATGCAGCTTTGTTCGCGTGAGAGAGAGGAAGGAGAGAGAGAGAGTCACGACTTTAGGAGAGGAGAAGAAGGGCCCACGTCCAATTTGCAGGTGGTTTGGGTCTGGTTCAATTAAATTGAACCGAACATCTGATTCGGTATGTCTGTCTGGTTTTCGCAGCAGCTTTTGTACACTGCTCCAGGAAATAGATACCGGGCAGGGAGGGGGTTAATTTCCCAGCGGTTAGAGCATGCCGCTCCATGAGGCTGCTGCGACACTCTTAACATATTTAATCATCAATTCAGATGGTCGCAGCGGTATGTCGAGCCGCTTCGATGAGCCGCTGGGAACGTTTTGACCTCCAAAACATCTCGTCTATTGCCCCAACTTTTCCTCTATAACCTGATGCCCTGATAGACACAGAAAAATACCCAAAAGTAATCCTAGAAACCAAAAATAAAATATGAAAAATATATACAAAGATAGACATGGGACTTCCTCCCAAGTGAGCTTGTTTTAAGTCTCTAGCTTGACTACCTTTCATTTTGGCTAGACGGAGGTAGGATCAGAGAGTGGAACCAAGGTTCCTTCCTCCTCTTTTGTGATTCCCATGTAGAGTTTAACCCTTTGTCCATTGACTGTAAAGTCTCTTCCATCAGTTCCCCACAACACAATTGCTCCATATGGCCTAACTTCTTTGACCTTGAAAGGACCAGACCATCTAGACTTGAGTTTTCCAGGAAACAACTTCAGTCTAGAGTTGTAGAGAAGCACTTGATCACCAGCACTGAACTCTCTCTTCAAGATCCTCTTATCATGAAAAGCTTTAGTCTTCTCCTTGTAGATTCTTGAGTTCTCAAAAGCATCAAGTCTAATCTCATCAAGTTCATTCAGTTGGAAAAGTCTCTTCTCTTTGGCACTTTTGATGTCAAAATTCAACAACTTCACAGCCCATAATGCCTTGTACTCAAGCTCCACTGGTAGGTGACAAGCTTTTCCATACACAAGGTTGAAAGGAGTGGTTCCCAAAGGTGTTTTGTAAGCTGTTCTATAGGCCCAAAGTGCATCATCAAGCTTGCTAGACCAATCCTTCCTTGTAGTTCCCACAACTTTCTCCAAGATAGACTTGATTTCTCTGTTAGAAATTTCAACCTGACCACTTGTTTGGAGATGATAAGGAGTTGCAACTTTGTGTTTCACACCATTCTTCTTGAGAAGATTTTCAAACAATTTGTTGATGAAGTGAGAGCCTCCATCACTTATCACAACCCTTGGAACTCCAAATCTTGGAAAGATGATACTCTTGAACATTTTGAGAACAACTCTAGCATCATTGGTGGGGCTTGCAACAGCTTCTACCCACTTGGAGACATAGTCTACAGCCACAAGAATGTATTTGTTACCAAAAGATGAAGGAAATGGCTCCATGAAGTCAATACCCCACACATCAAACACTTCAACTTCTAGAATAGGATTCTGAGGCATCTCATTTCTCTTGGTGATGTTTCCTTTTCTTTGGCATGAATCACACTTGGAGACAAAGTCTTGTGTGTCCTTGAACATGTGTGGCCACCAAAATCCAGCTTGTAGAATCTTAGAAACTGTCTTGAATGTAGCAAAGTGACCTCCATAAGATGATCCATGACAGTGTGTGAGGATTCCATTGATCTCCTCCTCAGCTACCACTCTTCTATAGAGTTGATATCTACAAAGTATTTAAAGATAAGGTTCATCCCAAAAGTACCTCTTGACATCCTTGCAAAACTTCTTCTTGGCATATCCTACAAGATCCAATGGTTCTCTTCCAGTTGCCAAGTAGTTCACCAAATCTGCATACCATGGACCTTTCTCTTCAGTTGTTTTGACCTCCTCAAGCTTCTTACCAGTCTAGCAAACCTCAACCACTGCTCTGATAGCCATAAGCTGCTCCTCTGGAAGTCTTTCATCAATAGGAATCCCACAATCTACTCTCATTCTAGATAAGTGATCAGCTACTTCATTCTCAACCCCGGGCCTGTCTTTAATCTCAAGATCAAACTCTTGCAGCAGCAAAATCCACCTCAACAGTCTTGGTTTGGCATATTTCTTGGCTAAGAGGTGCCTCAATGCAGCATGATCAGTGTAGACAATCACCTTAGACCCAACCAAGTAGCTCCTGAACTTCTCAAATGCATAAACAATAGCCAACAGCTCCTTCTCAGTTGTAGAGTACTTCACTTGGGCATCATCAAGAGTTCTACTAGCGTAGTAGATCACATGTGTCTTCTTGTCTTTCCTCTGTCCCAAGACTGCTCCTACAGCATAATCACTAGCATCACACATAATCTCAAAAGGAAGACTCCAATCAGGGGGTTGAACAATGGGAGCATTAACCAATTCATGCTTCAGCTTCTCAAAGGCTTGAAGACACTCATGATTAAAGCTAAAGGTAGCTTCTTTGCACAGCAGCTTGGTCATGGGTATAGTGATTTTGGAGAAGTCTTGGATAAATCTCCTATAGAACCCAGCATGGCCAAGAAAGCTTCTTATGTCTTTCACTGTCTTTGGTGGAGCCAGCTTAACCATTACATCAATCTTGGCCTTGTCTACTTCAATACCCTTTTCTGAAATCTTGTGTCCAAGCACAATCCCTTCTTTAACCATGAAGTGGCACTTCTCCCAATTCAGCACGAGGTTGGTGTCTTCACATCTCTGTAGGAC
This sequence comes from Hirschfeldia incana, assembly GCA_026261945.1. Classification (NCBI taxonomy): domain Eukaryota; kingdom Viridiplantae; phylum Streptophyta; class Magnoliopsida; order Brassicales; family Brassicaceae; genus Hirschfeldia; species Hirschfeldia incana. The sequence goes on along the minus strand of JABCMI010000003.1, from coordinate 9,165,119 downwards.
CCTGCACAAATTAGACAAACAAGCAGAAAACGAAGATCCGTAGACAGAGAAATCATCCATAAATACCTCCACAACATCTTCAATAAGATCAGAAAAGATAGACATCATGCACCTTTGAAAGGTAGCTGGAGCATTACATAACCCAAGTGGCATTCTTCGATAAGCAAAGGTACCATAGGGGCATGTGAATGTTGTCTTCTCTTGATCATTGGGATGTATGGGGATTTGGAAGAATCCCGAATACCCGTCAAGAAAGCAATAATAAGGATGGTTTGCAAGCCTCTCAAGCATTTGATCAATGAATGGCAATGGGAAATGATCTTTTCTAGAGGCTGAGTTAAGTTTTCGGTAATCAATGCACATCCTATGTCCTGTTATGGTTCTAGTGGGTATTAATTCATCTTTGTCATTTTTAACCACAGTGATACCACCTTTCTTTGGGACTACATGCACAGGAGATACCCATTTACTATCTGAGATAGGGTAAATCACACCAGCATCTAAGAGTTTAAGAATCTCTTTCTTTACAACATCTTTCAAGTTGGGGTTCAACCTTCTTTGATGTTCAATAGAAGTCATAGATTCATCTTCAAGATGTATCCTATGCATGCACAAAGAAGGTGATATCCCTTTAATATCATCAAGTGAGTATCCTGTTGCTTTTCTATACTTTTTAAGTTCATTCAAAAGCATAGACAATTCAGTTTCACTCAATTCACTACTCACAATGACAGGATATGTATTATTAGGGCCAAGAAATGCATACCTTACACCAAGGGGAAGAGGTTTAAGCTCCATTTTTGGTGCTTTGAGCTCACTCCAATCATCTTCTTGAAGACTCTCTTGTAGATCAGCTGAAGCAACATGTTGAACCACTTGTGGCAGCTCTATAAACTGATCTTCCCCACTCTTCTCTAGGTGAACATCTAGCCTTCTTACAAACTCATCACTCTCCTTGTTTTCAATCAACTGGACCTCTCTATCAACACTTAGAGCATGTTGTAGAGAGTCCTCAATTGCCAACTCCTCAAGAAACTCATCAGCTAGAGCTTCCATCTCATCAATGTAGAACACTTGGCTTTGGATAGTGGGCTTCTTCATTACCTCCTTGATATCAAAATGGAGAATGTTCTCTTTCCCAAGGTGGAGATCAATTTTACCATCTCTCACATTCACCATAGCTCCAGCAGTTGCAAGGAAAGGTCTTCCAAAGATCAAAGGATCTTTAGGCTCTTCATCCATCTCAAGCACCACAAAATCAGTAGGAACCTCAAAGTTCCCAATCATGACAGGAAGATCCTCTAAGATGCCAATGGGGAGCTTCACAGAGCGATCAGCTAGTACCAAAGAGATTTTACACTTCTTGTACTGAGTAAATCCAAGCTTCTTGGCAATAGACAATGGCATGAGGCTGACACTTGCTCCCAAATCACATAGACACCTCTCAAATGTCAAAGATCCAATAGTACATGGCAAAGTGAAACTACCAGGGTCTTCTAGCTTCCTTGGGACAGTCAATCTCTGAATAATAGCACTGCACTCATGAGTAAGAACCACCATCCCTTCCATCTCTTTCTTCTTTTGTGCCACAGCATCTTTCAAGAATTTGCTATACTGAGGAACCAACATGAAGGCATCAATAATAGGCATAGTAATCTGAACCTCACTCATCTGCTTCTCAAACAAGGTCTTGTACTTTTCCAAAAGTTGTCTCTTGAATCTACCAGGAAAAGGAAGCTTTGGCTCATAGGGAGGAGGAGTGAATGCAGTCTCTTTTGATGAAGTAGCAGCTTCATTCTTGCTCACAACTTTCTTCTCTTCTCCAACCTTTCCTCTTCCCTTTGCTTCAACTATCTTCTCCAAGATTTCTTCATTAGTTTTCTCATCAACAATCACTACACCATCATCTACATTGATGACCACTTCCCCACCTTGTTTCTCATTATCCTTAATGAGAACTCTAGGAGGCAACTCTCTACCACTCCTAAGAGTGATTGCTTTCATTTGCTCCTTGGGATTTTGCTCAGGCTTTCCAGGAAGTGTCCCTTGTTGGCGATTTGAACTTGAACTCATGGAGGCAAACTGGTTTTCTAAAGCCTTGAACTTGTTGTTGAGATCATTATAGTTCCCATCAATCTTGTTGTGTAGATTCTTCAGCTCATACCCAATGTGCTTCTCACTTCTATTTTGAGATTCCAAGATTTGTTTCAACAGAGCATCAGTACTACTCTCTTGTGGAGCTGAAGTAGAAGATCCACTTTGGGGCTGTGTAGACTGGTTCCCTTTTGAAGGATAGTTCTGCTTGGCTTGATAACCACCTTGTTGGTTGTTTGAGTAGGGTCTTTGCTGGTAGTTGTTGTACTGAAAGTTTGGCTCCTTCTTGTACCATGTCCCATTAGCATTGACAAAGCATAACTCCTCTTGACCTTCTAACCCATCAACTTCATTCACCACAGCATTTCCTTCCTGTTTCTGCTCACCAACAAAGTGCACCTTCTCTTGCTTAGCTTTATCCAAAAGAAGCATATCAATCTTGTCTTGAAGAGCCTTCAGCTCTTTTTTTGTGTTCTGATCCTCACCACCACTGCCTCTGTTGCTCCTATCATGCTCATCATTGTAGACAGAATCACTCTTAGCCATATTCTCCACAAGCTCCAAAGCATCAGCTTCAGTTCTCCCCAAGAAGAAACCATTGCTAGCTGTATCAAGTTGGCTTCTATACTTAGGCAAAACACCCCTGTAGAAAGTACTAAGCAAGCTCTCCATATTGAAGCCATGGTGTGGACACTGTGATATGTAGCTGTTGAACCTCTCCCATGCTTCTCCAAAGCCCTCAAGATTCTTTTGAGTGAAACCAGAAATCTCATTCCTAAGCTTGGCAGTTCTTGAGGTAGAGAAGAACTTGGTGAGAAAAGCTTTTTTGCACTCATCCCAAGTAGTGATTGAGTCTCTTGAAAGACTCTTTTCCCATGTGTGAGCTTTATCTCCCAAAGAGAATGGAAACAACCTGAGCATGAAAGCATCTTCAGAGACACCATTGATCTTTGTTGTTCCACACAGCTTGTCAAAGTTATCCAAGTGGTCTAGAGGATCCTCCAAAGCAAGACCATGGTATTTGTTGCTCTGGATCATGTTAATCAAGCTGGACTTGATCTCAAAGTTGTTGTTCTCCACAGCTGGTGCTCTGATGCCTGCCCTATGACCATGGATATTGGGCTGATCATGAGTTCCAATAGCCCTAGCTTGGCGCTGTGGATGTTGTGGTCTAAGGTTGGCAGCTCCTTGACCATTACCCTCTTCATCTTGAGGCTGATTCTGATGCTGATCCATCTCAAACCCCAATCTGTCAAAATGAGCCTGTCGCTCTTCTTCTCTTCTCCTTCTTGTGTTCTCCCTCTCAAGTGCTCTGATGTCTTCAACCAAGGGAGTAAGGTTTGTTGGCCCTCTACTTCGCAAGTTCATACACCTGAGAATCACAAGTAAAGGAAGAAGTAGTATTAGTAACCAAATAAAAGAAAATAAGACTTAGTCTCAAGCAATGACCAAATCTCAATGTCACAATCTACTAAGGACTGGCAACGGCGCCAAATTTGATAAAGGATTTTACTTAAATCCTAATATGCAAATCAATGTAGTATAGATGAGTGTCAATCCAATCCTAAGTGACCATGATGCAATGAGAATGCAAGCAAATGCTTAATCTAAGTGCAATCAGTTTAGTGAAGTGATATGATGCAAATAACAAGACTCTAAAGCAATAAAGGAACAAACTTTATATCAATGAGATGCAATAGGACCCATGGGACTAGGAATTTGACTTCAAGTGATTAAGATCCAATCTAGAAGTGGCAAGATGACAACAAATGCAATTCTTTAAGTCTAGACACAATGCTAAACAAACTCTTTGTCAAGATGAATGTTCATTTACTATCTTTAATCAAACACAATGTCTTGGCTCAACTAATTCAAGTAATCAATAAGAATGAGTCTATTAACTATCTAAGCTTTCCTAACACAAATGTCTTTGGCTAAGCAAACAAAGAGCTAAGAAGAGCTGGTTCAGACATTTCATCAAACACCTTGTGGGTGGGAAATGTCTATAGCTCTAGATTAGAGTGGCCAACACTAATCTAGCATTAAGAGCACTCAACTAACAAGGAAATAGATAAATCTAACACTAAACACTCTAGATCTTCACTCAATCACTCTAATCATCCTAGCCCATGAATCCAAAAGGTAACTACTCACTAATAGACATGATAAACCCAAAAATCAAAGATGATTCAAGGCTAATCATGCTTAGTGATCAAGATAAATCAATAAACACAAGAGATAAAGATGAAAAGAAGCTAAAGATTGAATCTTTCACCAAAATGTGATTGTGTTTAGAGAGAATACAAGATAAGTCCTAAAATTAGGTCTAAAGAGTATTTATAGTGGTCTAAAATCGAACCGAGTCAACCCAACAAACCTGGGTTGACCCAAACATAAATGGGTAAAAATCTGGTCAACCCTCGAATGTTGACTTTTTGGGCAGTCACAGCAGCTTAGTGACACTGCTGCGCCAGGCCGCTGGGAGTCTCGCAGCAGCTTTCTTGCATTGTCTCCAGGCCACTGCGTGAAGTCGAAACCGGACAGGGAGGGGTGTATTTTCCCAGCAGCTTTGGAACTCGCTGCGCAAAGCCGCTGTACCTGTGGAGCAGCTTCTCGTCTCGTCAACAGGCCGCTGCGTGGTCATTTGGCCGCTGTGTCACTTGTAATCTCGCCTCAAACTCATGAATCACCATTTTTGCCTCAAAATCATTCCCAAATGCTCCAAAGTCACCATTTGACATCTTCATCACCTCATAAGGACATATGTAATGCAATGCAACCTAAACATACCTAAATGCAAGCTTAGATGACCAATATGTACATAAAATAAATGATTAAAACTATGAAATTAACAAGATATCACAAGGTTAGTGCTGTTGTTGTTGTTGTTGATCCTATTGCCGAGGCTAATCGAATCGCGCTGGCTTCTGAGAGTCTGATTGATGTGCGCCAAAAATCTCTTGTTTGAAGAGAATTGCATTGGGAAATTGGTTGGCCGGGATCAGGGTTGGTGGGCTGAGGAACGAGCTTTTCAAACTTTTCCAAAGATGAACGGTTCAGATTGTAATCTGCAGCTGGAGGGGTTAACCCAGTGATTGATATGTTACCAAATTGGTTGTAGAGAACACGGAAGCAGCACCGCCGTAAGAGTCTCGTTTGCCAAGTGAAGAAGAAGCACTGCCGTGAAAGCCATGTATGCCACCACTTCCACCAGCGGCTGCTCCCATTTCCAAGAAGCTCACCATAGGCTTTCTTACTGGCTCATGTTTTAGTGCATCGCAGACTGTCTTGCGCGAAACATAATTGTTTCTTCTGCAATGCATCCCCAAAAAATGGTCAATATTTCAATATATTCCTATATCCACCAAATATAAAAAATTAACGAAAATAAACAATATTTAAACCACAAAATTCATTTTGTAGCAGACACCTTAAAAATGTAGAGCGGTAAAGCGGCGTGTCAAATTCTAAGTAAAAATATTATGTCAATTTCAAACCTCAACTGACTATAAGATCTATGGACTAACAACACATTTCACTAATGTTTGTTAACATATGTTCTTGTAATCAATTCTCATTTGATATCAGTGATATAAACCAAACCATTGTACAGAAATTATCAATTATTAAACGAAACTATGAAAGGCGGAATATGGTTTTACCTAGAGAAGGTGGTACCACAGACACATCCATACACTTTGGTACAACAAATCCTAGAGTGATTTTTCCAATCAGATTGAAGAGCATAAATCTCTTCCTCTAACTGTCAGAAACAGTAGCCGACACCTAATGTGTCTAATATATGTTATTCACGCATCCTATCAACACCTCTAAACTTGTCTAATTTACGTTATTCACGCATCCTATCAACACTTCTAGACTTTAAGCAACTTTTTTTTAATATTACTGACCTCCAAAACGTTTCGGGTTCACAGTAGTGACCAGAATAACACTTGGAGTGTTTCCATGCGCTTTAAACTTCTCACAAAAATCCGTAGCAGCTTTGTCCCATAAGTAAAGCTCCATCACAGGACCACTGCAGCAATCAGAAACTCATGTGATAAGTGTAATGGTATAGGTATATAACAAAAACATGAAGAATAACTTACTCGTTGGACCAAAATCCGCTTTGCATAAGCTATTTCGACTTCATCAAGCATAAGACTGTCTTTCAGGGTCTGCTCATTCACCAGTTTCATGTGACCAACATAATCTGCAAGCAGATAAATAAAACTTAAAACTATGTATACTAAATAATCCGACTACCATGAAACAAACGTAGACAACTAAGACCAAAACCTAACATCATCCTAACCAAACCAGTGATAAACTACAAAATCCGGTGGGAGCTTACCATATAGATCCCCCTTGAGATCGCATGCCGCTTCAAATTCTTCATATCCATAGAAGCGGAACCGGTCTCCAGGAATCTGAATCGGGCTGTTCTCCAGAACAGAGAGGACAGAGGTCCATGAGAAGGTAATGGTCACGTCGGGTTCAGCAACCCGATACACAGTCTTGCTTCTAGAACCATAAAACTTATTAAATCTATAAACAGAACCAGCAGTCATACGCGGCAGATAGGTATCAATCCTGCTTGGTGGGATGAATCCTTCGATCACAGTACCCTGTTCATAACGAAAAGAAAAAGCACGACTGTCAATAGCTAAATCGATCAAGCGAAACTGATTAAGAAAATTCATAAAATGTTGGAATAAACATGTCCGTAAATCAGAAGCATCTCAAGACCAATAAGTGTCTTCGTGAGTGCGTTCCGAGCCTCCCAAAAATGAATCAGGCGAAACCTTAACTCGCCTTCTTGTGGACCAAATTTGACATCTCCGAAGAACAAAAAGTCATCACCTTTCGCAGAGGGGACACCAGATCCGCCGCTAGGTTTTGTCGGCTCGGCGGAGAGGAGAACGGCCTTGCCATTTGTTTTCTTCACCTTAGGATCGCCGGAGACAGCAGTAGCGAGAGAGACATCGGTTTGACTGGGTCGGCGGAGGAGAGAACGTCCTTTCCTTGTGGTTTCTTAGCGGTAAGATCACCGGAAATAAGAGATTTGCTGTTGGAGTTCATGGTTTGAGAGAGTTTTGTGTGTAACAGATACTATGAAAATGAGAATGTTATACAAAAACTCAGAGGGAAAAAGGTGTAACGAATTCATTAATAAGATCATTTCAAGATGTATCATTGAACACCAATGAATACGGTGTCGACTGATCGATCCGTTGAAGAAGGGGAAAGGTCGGAGAGATGAGATGTAGAAGAGATTCATCGGTTCACCGTTTTAGGGTTCTACAAAAAACGAAGAAATGAGATGTCGAAGAGTTAGGGCTACGAACACATTATCCGATCATGTGATTTTGGGCTTCTGATCCATATTCTCATTTGCCGTAAATATAAAATAGCCCAAGATCAACCCAATTCGCTTTGACGTGGACAAATAAAAATACCCTATTGGCTAATTTAAAGTGGTGACGTGGACGGCCTCTCCCCCTCAATATTTTCCTCTTTTACTTATTGTGTGATATAATCCGGTTGGTTCGATTCGAACCATCATCACGCGGATTCATCTGGGACCAGCTCAACAAAAATAAATGACAACAAGGGGCCAGTGGCTATGGATCAAGAGGATATTTTTGGGCCTGGATCTGGATCCGTACCCAGTTCTGGATAACCGGGTAAGAGCATTTGCGTCAATCTTAAGCGGCCATAACTCTGTTTAAAAACCCTCTCTCTCTCTCGCTAACTCTTTAGCCGTCTTGTGTTCTCATAATATACTCTTCGACTCGCTTCTCTTCTCGATCTCCGCTGCTTCCGTTTCTTCATCCATGGTATGTTTCTCTCCGTCTCTCCTTACTTTCGCTTATCGCTTTTCCTCCACAGATCGATCCTATCGTCTTCGATCTCGCTTGATCTGTTGATTTCTTATTTATACGTATTCTCAGGCTTTACCTAACCAGCAAACCGTCGATTACCCTAGCTTCAAGCTCGTCATCGTTGGTGATGGAGGCACAGGTACCGTCCTTTGCTTAGAAACTCAAATATACAGAAACGCGATTTGTAGAGTTTGGTGAATCTCTCCCCTTCGATAGCTTGATCTCGTTTAGTAGTGTAGAATTTTGTAGCTCAATTCCGATTAGAAAACTCGATTGTGATGCAGTTTATTGATGAGATTTGTCTACAATGGTTGTGGGATTGAATCTGGCTGTGTATTGATGACTTTGTTGTGATTTATGTGCACAGGGAAAACTACCTTTGTGAAGAGGCATCTTACTGGAGAGTTTGAGAAGAAGTATGAACGTAAGTACTTGCTCCTGTGGCAAAGAGTCTTTTGTTTATTTACATTCCATGTGTAGAGACGTGAAAGCTCTATAGATGGTAAGCTTTTTTTTTTATTCACGAGTTTACTGAATCTGATGGTTTCTTGTTTTGCAGCCACTATTGGTGTTGAGGTTCACCCTTTAGACTTCTTCACTAACTGTGGCAAGATCCGGTTTTACTGCTGGGATACTGCTGGACAAGAGAAGTTTGGTGGTCTTAGGGATGGTTACTAGTAAGTCTTCTCTTCTATGTGCAGTTTATTTGTCATACGAATCACTTGATGATACATGTACCCTGGTTGATTTCTCTCTAAACAATATAATATATTCTAGTGCGAAATCTATAGTCTTTATAGAGTTCTTGTGTTGGCAGTTTGGTTGTGTTGTCAAGCTGAATTATATACTTCTCGTCATTGTTGTTTTCAACATGAAAGGTTATTATAAAGCAACAGTTGCAAATTGTTTCGTTAACGCGAAGCGTTTTTTTTCTTGCAGCATCCATGGGCAATGTGCCGTCATCATGTTTGATGTTACTGCACGTTTGACTTACAAGAATGTCCCAACATGGCACCGTGATCTTTGCAGGTATTTATAACACACATAAGCTAGAGTTTGTTGATGGCTATCTGTGGCAATTTGCTAAACGGAAATGTGATATCGTTAATATTTAATGCGCAGGGTCTGTGAAAACATCCCAATCGTTCTTTGTGGGAACAAAGTTGATGTGAAGAACAGGCAAGTGAAGGCGAAGCAGGTGACATTCCACAGGAAGAAGAATCTCCAGTACTACGAGATCTCTGCCAAGAGCAACTACAATTTCGAGAAGCCATTCTTGTACCTTGCTAGAAAACTCGCCGGGTAAGAAAAGAGTTTTAACCCTTTTTTTTATCAAGAAAAGAGTTTTAACCCTTTAACTGTAATTCCGTAAGGTATTAAACTCAGAAGATGAAAACGGTTGATAATGTTTGACTTTTTACTTGTTTCAGTGACCCTAACCTTCACTTTGTGGAGTCCCCTGCACTTGCTCCCCCTGAAGTCCAGATTGACATGGCTGCTCAGCAACAGTAAGCTTTCTATTAAACCCATTTTTTAATCTAATTCATTTTCTGCTCGGTTTCTTCCTTGGCTTAAAAGATTTTATATATTCGTAGGCATGAGGCGGAGCTCGCAGCGGCAGCAAGTCAGCCACTCCCTGATGACGATGATGACGCCTTCGAGTAAGGGAGAGAGAGAGAGAGTTCCGCACTATGTGATTCCGTCGCAAGTATTATCATTTCTTTTTTCTTTTGATGGTGCTACTTTTATTTGTGTGTTCAGAATATGAGTTTTAAAAGTCGAGGTTTACTTTAAACGCTGTCACTAGTATTTTGACCATCTACCCGTTTAAGTCCACCTTTTAATTTTAGTTATGAAAACTATTAAAGATCATAATTTGAGACGAAAATGCAGATATCAAGTATCTCTTGTTTGTCTAGCTTGAACACCACTATCTTCTGTTTCCATTCTCGTAGTTCTGACACTCGAGGTTTGTATGATCGACAATCAAAATCTCTGGATGCACGTAAATGAAACACATAAGTTGGATCCTATCCATCCTTAAACATAGATTTCTATAACAAAGAGAAGTCATCATATGGTCCATATCCTAAGTATATGAGAATAACCAAAGGGCAAATCTTACTTGAAGTTGCAAGCTTTGGACTTGATCCACTTGGAGATGAACATAAAAACATCTGTTTCAAATAGATTAATGAGTGTACTGAGCAACAATACATCAAAGATAAACAAGAGGTTACAAAACTCTTTTATATAAATGAAAATTTATTATCACTCAAGTTTTGATTAACACAAAAAAGTAAATTAGAGTCATAAATAAGAGATTGTTTAAATCAAATTTGTTAATATTACCACTAATTCTTTTAGCTTTCATTCTTTACTTTTTATCTTCAAACACTTTTATTTAAACATTTAGCTTAGTTTCCTTAAAGATGTGTGGAATGATGAATAAGAAAGATAAATATTTTGGAACTAACATCAACCAAAGATAATCTGAGACTATCTTTCAAAGAGTTTGTTTTGTTTGGCACTAGTTAATTTATATCTTAGAAGGATTTACATGTTAACAAACTGAAAATGAAGTAATTCAAAAGAAACTGAATTCAAATAAAAGCAAACATTTGTTTTCACTGCACAAATTTTTGACTAAAAAATCTTTGTTATCTAAAAAGTTGAACAAAAAAAAAATTATATGATTTAATACAAATTTTTATTTTCAATTTATTATTATTTTTAATTCTTACTTCGACAATATTTTCTAGGTTCGCCACTAAGGTTGATTGTCTTTTATTTCTGTTTTGTGGACATCTTGTAACCAATTGAGGGGTTATATCTGCTTGAGGAGTCATTATATTAATGATAAGTGGAAGTTATACAGTCACATCTTGGCAATTTGAGATCTTAAGGCCCCACATATTGGTGATGCAATAGCAAATAAAGTTTTGATATCTTAAAGTATTGCGGTTAACTTGGGTAATGCTTTTGTAAATGACAACATGAAGAATGTGAATGAATTGTTGTGTGATGGAAAATTTTCTTCATGTAAAGTGTTGTGCTCACATTCTGAATTTGACTGTCAAGAAATGATTGAAGTTAGGTTCTAGTCTTGTGGTGAATATTAGAGAGAGGGAGTAAATTTTATTAAAGCTTCTGATTCGAGAAAGGACTAATTTTGTGTATATGTGGAGGGTGTGAACATTGTAAATGTAGTTGGTCTGTCCTTGGATGTGAATACACGATCGAACTCCACTTACGAGATGTTGGTGAGAGCTCTCACGTTTCGTAAAGCTTTTGATAATCTACAAATGTATGACAAAAAATACAAATCTTTACCTTCTCCAGAAGAGTGAGATCGAGAAGATTCGAGACTTCTTAAAGTGATATATTACAATTATAATATACTTTTCTGGAGTTAAATATCCTGCAACCAATGTTATTTCATGCTAGTATGGACGATCAAGTTGTTGTGGAAGTAAGCAATATGTAATGATGATGAGATTAGATTGAAGGCTGTGGATATGCAAAGTAAGTTTGAAAAATATTGGGATGAATATAGTGCATGTTGTTTAGCTATGGCAGCATTATTAAATCCAAGGATTAAGCTGTAGATACTTATAATAAGTTGGATCCTAGAATATAGGGAAGTTATTTGTTTTAATTGATTAAGTTTTTTAATGTTATCTTAAAATGAAAGATATAGCTTAAAATGAAATATTTTTTTAGTGAAGGTCCATTTTTAAAAAAAAATCACACATGAATAGAAGTTGTAACTTCTATTTTTTAATATAACTAGATTTGTATCCGCACAACCGTGCGGGTGTTTGTTTTCGTTTATAGTTATATATATATATATATATATATATATATATATATATATATATATATATATATATATATATATATATATATATATATATATATATATATATATATATATATATATACTATAGTAATCACATATATGAGATATGTAAATTTAATGTTTTTCAAACATAAAAATATTAGAGTATACTTGTTTTCATCAGATAGATTGTTTCAAACTTTCACATGTGTTTGTTTCTTGTTCTTTGTTTTTTTTATTTGTTAGATTAGTATTTCATTATTTAATAAATAAATAAATAGAAATAGAACTTGGTAAAATATTATCATTTACAAAAACAATGTAATATTTCACAAAATTTGATAGTTAAAAAAACTAAACTGATATTTTCATATATTAATATTATAAAAAAATTAATTAAACATTTAATATATGTATATATATTCACTTGGATCATTATTTAATTGTAATCATATATTTAAATATTTATTTAAATATTTCAGTTATAATAATTTATAGTTACATGTTGGAAAATGTTTAAAACCATCACATGTATTTATTTCTTCTTATTATATATTTATATTATTGTATTTGTATTTAGTTATTAAGCAAATTAATATGTACATGGAAAAAACATATTTGATAATTATTTTTTATTTAATTTATGTTAAATTTTTACTCGTCCTATAAAACTGAATTTCATTTTAGTAATATCTTTAAATTTCTTCATTTTACATAATATATTAGTGTACATACAGAAATCTCAGATATATTTTTTTATAAATGTATTGTACTCTGTCATTATATTATATTTTTAACATAAATATTTTATATGTATGAAAATAAAATTTATAATCTATCAATTTAATATAACTTTATCATATGTAGTTCAATATAATAATTCTATTTTAAAATGATTAATTATGATTATAAAATAGATAAGTGTATGATAGAAGTTTTATTTTAAAGTTTATAAATACTAACTGTGTATATATATATATATATATATTTATTGCATAATAATATTTCATTGCTAATTACGAAATTAGTGAAATATTTACATGCATATTTTGAAAATTAATATATTGTTAAAATATTTAGATCAACATAATAGTTTTCTTTTAATATGATTTATTTTAATTATATGATTGATAAAAAATAGAATATTTATTTTTCATTTTGTAATTTTTAACTGAATATATTAGTTTATAGTAATATTTCAAAATTAATCACGAAATTAGTTAAACTATTTTCATATAATTTATGAAAATTAAGTTCTGTTAAAATCCTTTTAAACAGATTTTTTTCGAATTTTAAAATATATATATATATATATATATATGATTTAAATATAAGTTGGATTTAATATATTGTTGTGAAATCCCTAAAATATTGGGAAGTTATTGTGTTTATATAATATTAAGGTTATTAATGATTGAATAATGTAATGTATTCTATTTAATATGAAGATTAATGATGATTAAAAATGTAATGTGACCAACTCTAGTAGATAGTTCATTTTATAAAAAATCACACATGAATGAGAAGTCATGACTTCTCTTTTAATATAATAGATTTCAAACTAATCACGAAATTAGTTAAACTATCCTCATATAATTTTCGAAAATGAAGTTATGTTAAAATCCTTTTAAACAGATTATTTTTGAAATTTTTAATATATATATATATATGATTTAAATATAAGTTGGATTTAATATATTGTTGTGAAATCCCTAAAATATTGGGAAGTTATTGTGTTTTATATAATATTAAGGTTATTAATGATTGAATATTGTAATGTATTCTATTTAATATGAAGATTAATGATGATTAAAAATTTAATGTGATCAACTCTAGTAGATAGTTCATTTTATAAAAAATCACATGTGAATGGGAAGTCATGACTTCTCTTTTAATATAATAGATAGACTAGACCTTGACCCGCCCGGCTGGGCGGTTATTTATTTTATGTTTTTAATTTTTTGATTATATTAAATAATGTATTTGTAATAGAAAAATTTATAAATGGTCCATAAGTTCAAAACTCATTTATAAATGATTTTTGCCAATTTTAAAAGAATATCACGTGAACTATATTGTAATATATATTCGGTATACACAATATTATGGTAAGCGCAACTTTGGCAAATAATATGGATTTTAATGATTCACATCATTTAATATTAGATAGTTGGTCAAATAATTATTCGATGTAAGTGGATAAATTTTTTTGGATTGAATTTTTACATTAAATTTTCATAATTATTAAAGATTGATCAAAAAATCAAGGGTAAAGAAAGATTTTGAAAACAAATTAGGTTATTTTAATTTATTATTTTCTTTCTTTAAGAAAGTGAGAAAAATCAAATTGGAGTAAATAATAACTCAACAAATAAATATGTTTGAATTATTTATGGAAGGTTTTTACAGCAAAACAATTTAGACCTAGTTTCAAAAAAAAAAATTTTGACTTCCTTATATTATTGTTGCCAGTTTTTTTTTGTAACATTTAGAATAAGGAAAATTCATTAATAAACTAGAAAAAACAACATTAATTAAAGATAGTTAAATTTATTACTTCAGTGGCATTCTAGTGTAAATAAGTTGAAAAATTAAGGGGTAATTTATTTTTGTATTTCTATTTTAATAATAGAGATTTGCTTTTCCAAAGTCCAACTAATCGGTAGGGGTAGTTTCGTAAATTCGATGTGAACCATCCGAACCAAATTTACTTCCTCCCCAAGAACATCTTTCTCCTTTCATCGCCGATTTCTGCATAAATACATAAAACCTGTTTCGATTCTCAGGATTCATTTACGCTTCTCTTCCTCAAGTGATGTTGTTAACTAGGGTTTTATCAAGAGTTTCTCGCACCCCGGGCTTACGCTCGTCTCTCTCCTCCTTGTCTTCTTCTCCTCAGAGGAATCAGATTGTTCCGATTCTTTCCTCCCAATTCCACTCCCTCGTACACGGAACCCCCAATAAGGTTAGTTGTAATCCAATTTCGTTAATCCTAGTTAAAAATCCTATTTGGGTTTTTTTATCCTATTTGGGTTTTTTTTTTTGCAAGGGTTTAAGGTTTTTGTTCAAAAACGAATCTCAACTCTTTCTTTTCGAAAAGTTGACTTCTTTATCATTACAGAGCTCACGGTTTTAGTTGTTAGCTGTATGAACTAAAAGTATATGCTTTTGATTACTCTCTTTTATAGATCTTCTTGATGCAAATTGTTTTCTTGCAATCGTTGTAGATCTTCAACCTATTAGGAATTGTTCAAATTTGACTTTTATTGCTTTTATTGGTATTATATGTCTGAACGTTTATACGCTTTTATTGCTTGAGCTTATTTGGATGCATATTGGTTTGTTTGTGAATCTTCAACCTATGATGTATTGCTTTTACTAATCTTCATATTATGTATTACCAGCTTGTTGCGGCTCCAGTATCGCTCCTAAACCATTCAACTCCAGATTTCAATGTCTTTCAAAGGTTCGGCTTTTTCTCCTCTTCCTCCTCAGCTGAACCCAAGGAAAATGAGACCAGCCAAGCTTCTTCTGAGGATGCGGAAGCAATGAAAGCTACAACAGGTGAGGCGAAAAAGAAGCTGATAGAATATATTAGATAGAAGTGTCTAGTTCTGCACAAGGATGTTTGATAGGGTTACTAAAACGAATTTGCGTTATCTGTTCTTAGACGATTTTGAGGCTTTGTCAAGGGATGATTTGGTGAAGCTTGTGGTTGAGAAGGAAGATCTCGTCAATGCTCAGCAGGAAGAAGTGAAGGAAATGAAAGATAAAGTTCTTCGAACTTATGCTGAGATGGAGAATCTAATGGCCAGGACTAAACGCAATGCTGAGAACGACAAAAAGTTCGCCATACAGGTCTACTTTCACACTAATCCTTACTTGTCCTACTCTATCTATGACCCAGTAGTACTGAATGCATTTGTTTCTGATGCAGAAATTTGCAACGAGCCTTCTGGATGTGGCGGATAATCTTGGGAGAGCTTCTTCGGTTGTCAAGGAGAGTTTTTCTAAGATTGACACTTCAAAAGATTCGGCTGGTGCTACTCCACTCTTGAAAACTCTTTTAGAAGGAGTGGATATGACTGAGAAACAATTAGCTGAGGTAACTAAAAACATTCGTTATAAAAATGTTTATTGAGGTAGTAAAACAAAGATGAGATATGAGACTGGTTCTGAGAATCTGTAAAAAAAAAATTGCAGGTATTTAAGAAATCTGGTTTGGTGAAAGAAGATCCTTTAAATGAACCGTTTGATCCAAACAGACATAACGCAGTGTTCCAAGTCCCGGATGCTTCCAAGCCACAAGGCACAATTGCTCATGTCCTTAAGGTACTACTGAACTATATATATACAGCTCTCTTTCTTGCTTTGGTGACTCTTAAGTTAAGCAATATTTTATCTTTTGCTAGTCCACACAAATATTGTGGATTCTCTTGCATAATTTGTAAGCTTTTTGGTAACGGTTCTGCTTTTATTATATCTCTGCAGTCTGGATACTCGTTGTTTGATCGAGTTATAAGACCAGCTGAGGTTGGTGTTACTTGCGCCGTGGAGAAAGAGGCCGAAGCTTGAGAAACTCAGACGACGAAGAGTTGAGCTTTGTCTCGAACTTTTACACCTTCATGTTGTTGTTTTCTTTTATACTTTATAGCTCTCTCTCACACACTCACATATTCATTGGATGAACAAGATCTCATAAAGTAGCTTGACGTTGGCTGCACTTCCAGGGAAGCCCTGGTTCTTGTAACTTTATTTCACAAAATTTTCATGAAAAGTTATAAAAATGGAACATCGAATGATATTGATTTTGATTCTGACGAAGCCACCAGGCTCTTATATTGTAACATACACATATAAGCTTCTTCTAACTAGAGATACACTACTATTACAACATACAGATCCAGAAGGATCAAACTGCAGTGAGAAAAAAACGCAACAACAAGTTAAATTACAAGACATGCGAGCTACAACAACACCAAACCTGTTGCTTCATCCCAATTAAGCATATGATTTCTCTCTTCATTCTTCAGTCCCTTCAGAGTTCAGACACAGTCCAAGTTTCAAGTGACGAGTTTTAGCTTCCTACAGATGAAGTAACAAGTATGAACAAAACTCACACACCTTCATCAACAATCTTACAAAACCAGCAAGCTTTTTTACCTTAATTTGGTCTGAGTCTGTTAAGTTCATGTCAAGCCCAACGGCTTTAGGCAATGGAGAATCATCGTCGAATTCATCATTCTCTTCCGCTTCAACCTCAGAATCCTTACCACCCACTTTCTCTCTATGCTCAAGCATAGCAATCTGCAAAAGTAATCACCACACCAATCTCAATTACCTAAATAAAAAACCCTAAAATAGATTTTGCCGAGAAGAAAAAACTAACTGGAGCGTATCTGAATCTTCGTTTAGGCGCCGGCTCCTCGGTCTCACCGGAGCCGTTAGCATCGGAGGGAAGTGGGGTCCACTTATGGAGAATCAGATGGTGCGGAGAATTGCTGCTGCTGTTGTTGTTGCTGCTACGACCGTTGGATTTAGAAGCTCGGAAAACGCCGACGGGTGAGGTGGAGACACGTACCCACTTCTTCTTCCACTTCCTTACACGGCCGCTGAAAACCGCCGTCGCAGCCGGTCCGCTGTATCTCGATGAAGTTCGGCTCAATCTCGACCCTACGCCTTCCATCTCGACTCCTCCCCTTACCAAATTCTCTTTCTCTCGCTGTCACTGCCCCGACAAAACTATTTTAGTTACTTTAATTAATGTATCTGCTGCTGCTTATTTTACTCTGTTCTGTAAAACGCAGCGTTTTCAAGCGATATCTCTTTCAAGTTTTAAGGACACAAACGCAGCGTTTTACAGCGTAGAAGAATATATAAAATGCAACCTTTTATCGTCGCGTACGGATATATACGTAAATTACCAAGATCTATCTCCTTCAAACACGTGGTGGCGCTTCAAAACACTCAGTCATCTCCTTGAAGCTAAAGCAAAAGAGAGAGGAGAACAAATGTTGAAGCTAGCTCGTCTTGTGATTCAAGTCTTCTGAACCCGGTTTATGCGGATTCAGAGTAGAAAATGGAGACCGGTTTAGTTGCTTGATTCAAACCGGGAAGATGTAAACCAGTGGAAGATCCTCTAGGGTCTGATCATCATAAACGACATTATAGCCAAAGTTTTGACCCATCTTCTTGTAACATAATAGAGAGAGAGAAACTCTGATTGCCATAGTAGCTCGAGATTGAGCTCTATAACTTCTTCTGAGTGTATTGTCAGTCACCTATAGGAAGCCAATATCTGATATGAAAAAATGTTCCAGTCACATAATCAAACAATCATAAAAGATTTAAAGTGTTACCGTGCGACTCCATGGCCTGCGGAAATGTATAGGTGACTGGAAAGGATTTAAAAGACTCTATACAAATAGCAAACAGCTTTCCAGAGATGGAGAAAGCTTATTCATAGCTCAAGACTCTTAGGTTTAATATATACGTCACATATCCAAGAATCATGAAACATAGGTTTAGGAATGCTGCATTTTGCTAACTAAACTTTACACACGTGTTTTTTTTTTACTCTTGTTCCTCTCAGTTATGAGGTGGTTGTTGATGTCGTCTCTGAGCTAAAATGGAACCCTGAGAATGGGTATAAAGATATGAAGATCGTTGTAGAGTTAGGCGATGAGATATAGGCTAAAAAAAGCTTGTGACAGACAACTAAGACAGAAATACAAGTCCCTTGCTCACCAAGGCTTGGTGCATTGAAGATTGTCACTGAACGAGGGCTACATGTAATGCAGCGTAGCATCTTATTACTATTGGCTTTGGTTTTCTAGTTTCCCTTTTTTAATTATTATGTTAGATAAATATTAGTATTCCTATTGTTTACGAGATAATGATTAAGACTTTAGGATAAAATGATAGATCCTAATCTTTAAGGGACTCAGGTTTTTTCTTATTGTTATATATATAGTGATCTTGATTTGTAAGATACATAACTTTTTGCATATTGAATTTAATAAACCAGAGCTTTTGTTTTAACAAACTTTTTGAATCCTTGTTTATGGAAATTCTTGAGAGAATTCAACAGATTTAAGAAGACTTAGCTAACGGGTATTCGCAGAATCAACGTTACTTCACATTATCGGTTACTAGACGGTACTTCCGCTCCGTCAATTGGTATCAGAGTCAGATTCTTTAATTTTTAATTACAGCTCGATCCAATGTCATCTCATACAATGGCGCTTCATGATCCTATAAACTTCATAATCTCGCAAGCTATAACATCTGCTGTTGATGGCGTACTAGCAAAATTATAGGTGATCTCAACGAATTTAAGAAGACTTTGATCCTAAGTATTTTCATAATCAATAGGATTCACTGTGTTATCCTAGTTTTTCGGATATTCTCAGAATCAAAGGATCTCTAGTCTTATCCCTAAAGGCTTCCGCTACATCAGGTGGTATCAGAGCTAGTGTTTTGGTTTCTTAATCAAAACTTGATTCTAGAACCATGGTGAATTTGTTTGGGGAAATCGACCAAATAGTTTTCAAAGAAATTCATGGTGATCCAATCTTTGATCATTATGATGAATATGGTTGGATTCAATACAACGATAGCAAATCTGAAGGCCGTGAGGTCAACAATTTAGGAGATGGAGTTACTGTCGAGAAAATTGGAATTCTCCTTGTGTACGGCAGCAACCTAGAGCTGGGGAATTCACGTTCTAATGATCTTGGTGACAATTGGGCTTTGACAGAAGGTGGCCCAACAGGTGCTTTCACACATCATCATTGTAATAAGGAGGAGCACATGAATATAAACTTGATGGTGATTACGTTGTTCATGGTGCAAGTCAACGTTGATGAAATAGGCAATATTGCGTATTTGTTTGGCAAGAATATTGTCATTGGATGCTAAGAATTTGAAAAAAAACAAATTAATTAAAGACCACAGTTAAGATTTGAGGACGAATATTCTCCAGTTTGGAGAGAATGATGTAGATAAATATTTGGAATATTTTCAAATTTTTATTATTTATTTTATTAGTTATTTAGATATTTATCTTTAATATTCTAGTATTTTATGGTTTTCTTATATATAGTCGTTTAGGCTTAACTTTGTATTCATTTTATGATTTGATTAATAAAGTTAAGAGGTTTCTCTTTGTTTTTGTTTTCGAAAGATCATATGTGATCTCAACGAATTTAAGAAGACTTTGATCTTAAGTATTCTCAAAATCAATAGGATTCATTGTGTTATCCTAGTTTTCCGGGAATTCTCAGAATCAACGGATCTCTAATCTTATCCCTAAAGACTTTCGCTACATATCAGGTGGTATCAAAGCACCTATATATGAGATCTTAGTGACTACAGGTGGGAGATCTTGCAGTCATTGATATATCTGCTACAACAATAGATGAGGATGGGTCAACCGAGCACCACTTTTAAGAAGGTAATGAACAACTTTCAACAAGTTATACATAAGGAGTTGTCTTCTCTAACTGTATTTCTCTAATGAAAACAGGTTGAAGAAACTCTGATCAAAAGACGCCAAGAGATGGACCAGGAAGCCAAGGAGCAAGCAACAGACAACGCCATTCTTGAACAGATTCGAAAGGTCGTTCATTCAATTCCATAAAGCATTTTGAAGCAGTGCCATTGCTCATTAGTGTGACTGAAAACATTGTCTTCTGCTTCTTTTTTGTTTTCAGATGGTTGAAGTAAAGATTCCTCAATCTTTATTCGAGGAACAATAAAGACAGTTTTACGGAGCTAGGCTTCTAGAGATTCAGGCAAGCATTTTAACGCTTATATCTCTTACTCTCTTTTACTGTCACTAAGATGCTTAATCTTCAGTGACATGTTGCTGTAGGGAAACATGGAGCTCACCGAAGATCAATTGGCTTCTCTATCAAGCCAAAAAGCAGTAAATGAGTTTCTAGAAACTCAAAGAGAGAGCATTAGCAACACAATCAAGCAGCATTGGCTGTTGGAGATATCTTCAAAGGCGAAAACTTAGAGGTAATTTTAAATGCTTTGTAGCCTTGTCTCCAAGAGAGGAACTAAAAGATAAATTAGTAACAAAAACAAAGTTCAAAAAAACTTGAATTCAGTTCTCAACCGATGAACTAATTAAAGAGGTAGGGAAATCTATCACACACTACAAGAAATATGAGTATTGGTAGCAATTTGCGGTAGCACAAATTCATCAACTGCTACTAAAAATACCAAAATCAGATCATAATTCTATCGTAGCATTAAATTCGTCCTACAATAAAATTTTGTTAAGCGGGCAAATAAAATTTGGGAATTTCATTTACAGTAACACTTTTGTGCGAAAATTTTAGTTTTCTCCGCCAAAACACTTAGAAAAAAAAATCATTTTATCTCTTTTGTTTTTATCAAAGTCATTTTAGCTCCTCTATCTTCTCCTAGAATCCCCCTTCGATGATATTTTTTTCCTTCTCAGATTGAAATCGAAGAATATTAGTGGAGGAGGAGACGAAGCCACCAAGGAGCTGCTGTCGGAGTTGCAGTGACGGTAACACAGTCGCTTGTCAGTCGTCGCCACCACCACCTTCGCCATCTCTCCCATCCGCCATCGCTCGCCACCACCTCCAGCACCATCGTTCCTCACCACCTCCTCCATCATCGCTTCTCAGATTCTTCGCCGGTCGCGACCTTCACATAAAGAAACCCCAGATCCGTCTTCGTCCTCTATCGTTATCTTTTCCACCTTCTTCTCAACTTCAAATTGAGGATCAACCGCTCTCTATGCTGAAGATATTTTCTCTTCGCCATAACCTAATAAGCAGTGGTTTATAAGTTCGATTTCAAAGTTGCAAAGATTGAATCAATAGAGCTTTGTAGAATTGTCAAGGATAGGTTAGAAAGATTCTTCTTTTCTGGCTACATTCTGTCAATGTTTCGATAATTTTCTTCAAATCTTTTGTCTTTATCTGTTGTGTGTTCTACCTGAATTGAGCAGATATGCACTTGTTCTTCTTCCTGTCTTCGCCACCGGGAAATCGCGAGACAGACATTCTCCCGTGAACAAAGAGCGCCAAGAAGACCACTAAAGCAGTAAGTGTTAGTCCTTTTCACAACCATTTATCATACCAAGTAAAAACATAAAGCTACTTCCTTTACCGAATAAGTTTACTTCTTGATTCAGATTTGCAGGTCAAGTTTGTAGCTTCAGACAGTAAACTCATGACTTGGCTCTGAAAGATCGTTTCTTCACTGAAGGGTAGTAAGATTTGAGATTGTTCTTATGTCGTCTTAAGAAGGAAAGAGGCGTACTCATCAACATCATAAGAATCTTGTGCCTCTTGCTGTTCTGTCTTTGTGGTAACCAGACATCTAAATCTCAGACTTTTATTACATTATCTTATTATATCCAGAGAGATATGATATGTTATGTTATTAAGTAAGCTTTGTCAACCTGTGCTAGGCGTTGTGTTGATTGATGTCGTCTGCATTTTGTTAGCTTGCCGGAAACTCAAAAATTGTCCAGGTTAGAGTTTTCTTTACTCGTTGAATGTTGTTTGCTTCAGATTGTTCCTTATAACATAGTTTTTTTGCTTCTTCAGTCACTGCCTTAGCAGAATCACAAATAGACAGAAGCATAGAGCAGCTGTTAAAGAGAATGGGAGAACTTAGCAGTGTTTATGAACCTGCTGCTTCTAACCAAGTTAAGCTAGAGGAGCTTCCGCTCTTTGAGTTAACTAATTTCAGTCATGAAGAAAAGGGTTGCTTTAGCTCTCATTCACTTAGTTTTGATACAACAAAGGAGGTCATAGAGCCAGATGTATAATCCAAAGAACCACTTAACTTCCTGCATTTGTACGTTGTACTTGATGAAAGTGTAGCTCGTTCCTCTTCTTAGGTGCTCTTGTGCGATAAGCCATCAGCTGGACTTGATCTCATTGCATCAACGGTAGTTGAAGATTTTACACGATCTTTTCATTTGACGGGCAAGGAGGATGCACTTGCAAAACTAGGAAGATTGCCTCGTATTTGGTTGTTGACAATACATGCTCCTGGTGGATTTGTTGGATTTATTTTTGAGTGGTTGTATGTATTGTTGAATAAGTTATGCTATACAAAATTATGTATTTTTGGATCATTTATGGAATATAAAAGTCATCAATACATACCCTAAAACCTAAATTTTGAATATTTCATCATAAAATCTAAAGATAACACAACATAATATGATAAAAACAAAATCTAATACTGATATTAATTAGAAAGAAAAACAAAATATTTTTTTACCTCAAGATCTAAACCCTAAATATGCCCTAAACTTCAACATCCAAGACTTATAAACAAAATTTCAAAATGAACATTTATAATTTTCAAACTAATAATTTTATAACTATATAATATATTGTTTAAATCTTAATTATAAAATTTAAATCCAAACATTTTAATTTTATAAATTTATAACTATACCCTAAACCTTAGCTCTAAACATAAACCATATCCCCACTTAATAAAAACTAAAACCAAAATTTTATTTATTTTTGAATGTATATAAGAAAAATTAAACTTAAACTTCGATAATTTAAAAAATCAAATATTTAGTTTAAATTCTAAATCTCAAACACTAAAGCTCTAATCTACACTCTAAACCCTAAACCACATACCACATCTATTAACATATAACATATATCATAAAATATCAAATCTTTTAACTTTAAACAAATTATAATCCATATAAGATAGATATACTAATCCAAACTGTATATAAAATTTCAAATTATACATTTACAAAATAAAATTAAAACACCAAATAACAAACAGCAAAAAAAACAAATAAAATAAATATTCTCATTCTCTTTTTATTATTTTAATTATTTTAGTCAACCATACAAAAAAACCAAAATATTTCAAGTTTTAAATTATTATCTCAGATTATTTAGAGTTTAGATAATTTTTATAATAGCGATAAGTAGTAAATAGAATGATAATTTCTATTGTTTTTTTAGAGCCATTGATTGATTTAGATCAAAGGTCCAGAATCATTCCTCAACCAATCCTCGCACTTTTCTCTGATTGGTCTATTTTGCTTATGGCGCGGATCAGCAAATATTTGTTCCTACACCGTTAGATCAAATTAATCCAACGGACTACATGTTTCTTCCTTTCCTTTTTTCATTTTCTTTTTTTTTTCTATCTTCTTCCCTAATCTCTGTAACTCCCTTCTTCCATTATCAGAATGCTTCTCCCATCGACACCACCACTACTCCCTTCGATTCGTCGCACTCTTCACCACCACTACGGCCGACGACGTACTTGTCGCCATCACCACCACCGAGGCGCTCGTCACCACCACGACTCCGTTAGGAAACAAAGACAAGACTCGAGATCTGGAGTCCGCCAACGAATCTCTCAACAGTTCTCCGCCCTTCCCTTACCTGTTCAGTCTCTCCAGTTATCAAACATCTTCTGGTGAGAAACCGATTGGAATTTCCCGCAAAGTTTGATGCTTTTATATATTTTGAATTCTATTATTCAAGCTTTTAATTACTGCTTGATTTATTCTTCCTCCATACTCATACTTTGAAATGGTTTCTTTTGTAGAATTAAAAAAAGTATTAATCTTGGATGGGTTTGGATCACGAAGAAGCTGAATTTACATACATTTTCAGATTTAACCCAAGTTTCTCCGCTTGTCTTCTCATACCTTTCTCAAAGAATGCTATATTCATGGTAAAAGTCTCAACCTTTCTTGTTTTCCGTTTCAAAGTTCCACACTTGTGTTTATGATTTGATTGTAATTTCAGGAAGCTTCAAGGCAGAAAAGAAGTTCCAAGCGTTGCAGCACCGAGTCCATCAAGTTCTCTCCAACATGTGTGTATGTTGGTGATGCAGTGGTCCGCGTGAAGATGATTCAAGGATTGGATCAGCTGGTGTGGTTATGAGGACAGCAGATGGTAGTAGAGATAGAGATGGAGACGGAGTAGAGGAAGACGTCGAGAAGAAAGAGGCAAAGCAGGAAGAGGCGGCAGTAGAGAGATTAGGTTTAGGGTTAATTAAGTTTTGGTTAGTTATGTTTAGATTTGGTTTAAGGTTAATTAGATTTTGGTTAATGGGTTCTGGTTTAAGTTACTTAATTTTTCTAAATGCTGGTTTGGTTTTGTAAAACAATTTTCATTTGTAAATTATTTTAATTAATAAATAAAATTCAAATTTAGTTCTATTTGTGGATTAATTTTAATATATATTGTAATTTAATTTTAATTTTAATGAACTAAAATTAAATAATTAAATTAATAATTATATAATAGTAATGAGATATAATAGCATTATATCAATCTCGTTATAAAATATTTTGCTGTAAATCATGAAAAAATACTATTTTCTAGCACACGAGTAAACGCTAGTATATCTCTACTTTTTATAGCATACGAAAATGTGCTACGATATAGGGGGGGGTCTACCATAGCTGCGGCTGTCATAGCGTTAGTGCTTTCGCTATGAAAACGATACGATAGCGTTTTTACGGTGCTACTAATGCCGATATTTCTTGTAGTGCACAGAGTTCAAGAAACATAAATTAGAGTACGATGAGGAACGTGTGAAAGATCAGGTAAGTTCTCTCGTGAATCTAAAGTATAATCATTTCCTTTGAACTAAAAGATAATTGAAAGAGAGGGAGGTTCTGCTTGAATTGGTGGAATAGGTACAAGAGATTTTAGAAGGAGCTAAAGTGCTAGAATGGCTGAAAGAACGAGATGACATACAATACATTACTCGTTGATTAGCATAGGTAATGTATGTATGGTTGACATGTTCTGTTTTGTGAGCATTTTTGTTTTGGAAATATGATTATTTTGTCATGAGGAAAGACGTCTTTCTATTTTTTGATGATAGTTTTTGAGATTAATAGCTGCAATAAATTATTGCTAATAATAACATTGTTTTTTGTTTTTTTTTGTTTTTATTCACTTCTTAAGGTTATGATTATTTTGTCAGAACCAGTGGCAGATGTAAAAAGCTAATTAGTTGGAGGCACAATAATTTTTTCCATTGTAATTATTTTTAGAGTATAAATATTTAATCAACTTTATATGCCAAATTGCCAACTAACTATGACTCCTTTTCTTTGTCACATAACTCCTTTTCTTTTCTAGTTTGGTTTTATATTTTTGACGCTTGGCTAATTAAAGTCCCCTCTGACCCCATCATTTACGCTTGTCTTACCTGAATTTACGAAACTACCTCTCATGATCCAACGTTCACACTCAAAGATGATCTATTCTATAAATTCTCTTGTATGACCAATTGATAACAGGTTGTATCCACTTTACTGTAATTATATAGCATAACTACCTTCTTATTATTGATATATGTTTAGTGTATCTATTATGTAACTGCATTTAAATAACCACCTATAACTACCACGTGGAATAGCCAAACTGCATTTAAATATAGGGAAAACTCAAAACTTGGAGTCAAACCCAAAAGAATACTTCAACTTGGGTCAAAGGCAAAAGTAACCTAAAAGGCTATTGAAATTACAACTATCCCCTTGTGAACAAACAAAAAAACGGGATTTTTTTTACGTTTTTACCCCTCGGCAAGTCGTCTGTTTAGACGACTTAAAAATAACTCGTCCAGACGACTTAACTGAAAGTCGTCTGGACAGTTATTCTTAAACATAATTTAAAAATTCTGTAAAAAATATTTTGATAAGTGAAAAATGGGAATTATGTAATTAACATATGTCTTAAGAGATATAAATTAAGATATAACAAATTTCAATTGTTTTCAGCATAGATGAGTGAAAGTAGGTCGTCATGATATTCTTTAGTTTTGGTTTCATCAACATATGTTGTAGTATTGTATATGTTCTTAGGGTTAGATTTCGGAAAGCATTAAACCCGTTTTTGAAAAATTTAAAAATTACCTAAGCGTGTTCATTTCTGTGTATAGTAAACACTATTGAAGTATACTTTGATTTTATAACGTGGTTAGTTAGTTAATTTAGTCATTTTAGTTTAGGGGTTCATTTTAGGGTCTGGACGACTTAACATTTAGTCGTCTGTGAACAGACGACAAAATATTAAGTCGTCTGATGTACATTATCAGCCAGAATAAGTCGTCTAAACCGGACCAAACCTTAAATTTTACCAATGTACTTTTAAAGCTAACCGGATTATTTACCCAATATATAAGGTGATTTTTTTTTTGTTCATTTTTCGTAAAATTCAGAAATCCTAACAGTTCTCTCTCACCGGCGATATCAAAGGCGATTTCGAATTCCCACTATTTCCGAACAAACCATCGTTCTCAACGTCGGCTATCTAACTTCATTCTCACCGTTCTCGCCGCAGCATCTTCTAACCATAGCGCCGCCGCTTCCTCTAAACCCTAGCGCCGCCGCTTCCACTATTTCCGAACAAATCGTCGACCTCGCCACCGTGCTCACCAACGTTCTCACCGCTGCTTCCTCCAAACCCTAGCGCCGCCGCTTCGCCGCCGCTTCTTCTCTGTAAACCGTAGCGCCATTTCTCTGTAAACCCTAACGCCGGTAAGTCATCAATCTCGAGGAAAAGATGAAAATAAAATGTTGTCTCTATCAATGTACTCATTCTCACCGTTTCACTTTTATTTTTTCAGATCTATAACCGCAATGACAAGTACTCCAACTCCTTCTGCGACTAATCAGGTCTGCTTTACATTTTTCTACTGGAAGACTTGTAAGATAAGTCGTCTGGAAAGTCTTCCAACTGGACGACTTAGTAGAAGACTTAAATTAAGTCGTCCAGCTGGAAGACTTTCCAGACGACTTATTATAAGTCGACTACTAAGTCGTCCATTGGAAAGACTTTCCAGACGACTTAAAATGAAGTCGTCTTCTAAGTCGTCCAATTGGACGACTTTCCAGACGACTTAATTATAAGTCGTCTACTAAGTCGTCTGGAGTAACAATTAAGGCGTGATTGATTTAGCTTGTGTTCTGACTTCTATTGTTGTCTTTGATTATTTTGCAGACAAAAAGGATGGATATTCCAGAACTCCCCCGTAGGTTATACACACCAGGCTCTGAGCCACCAGCCCACAATAGCATTTCGTATCACACGGATAACAAGAAGTTGCATACTGCTCTTAGGGAAGCTCTTACTGATGACGAATTTGAAGAGCTCAAGGAGTCGAGATTGGGAGTTTTCATCAAGTTCAAGGAGCAGGGATTTGGTTGGGCTTCAAGGCTGGTTCACCACATGCTCAGTTTCAAGCTGGACATTCAGAAGAAGTATGAGATGTGGTCTCTGGTTGGTCCAGAACCTTTGAGGTTTTCACTGTTAGAGTTTGAAAACCTCACTGGTCTAAACTGCGAGTACATCGAGGACCTTGAGACACCAAAATGTGAAGTTACCAAAGAGATGGTTTCTTTCTGGGGGATGCTGGGAGTTCATCTGGAAGCTGGGCCAACTACAGATCAGATAATAGCAGCACTGAAGAGATGCGGGGATTGGTCCACGGAAGATCGGAAGCGGCTCGCGTACCTTTCCATCTTCACAGGATTCATTGAAGGGAAAAAGTTTTCAACCGCTACACGATCTTCTCTGGCAAGGCTAGTGATGGATTTAGATCGGTTTGAGAATTATCCATGGGGGAGAGTCGCGTTTAAGGTGCTGATGGACGCTTTGTGGAACAAAGATATTACTGGCTGCTACACCGTGGATGGGTTTATACAAGTTCTTCAGGTTTGGGTGTACACAGCTATGCCGGAATTGGGTGCTAGTATTGGTGGTCCCAGAGCAAACAGTCCGTCTCCACCGATACTGGCTTACGGAGGCAGCAGAGGCCGCAGATCAATGAAAGCTGCTATCTTGAGACAGGTATTTACTTCAATCCAAAACACTGCGCAGACGACTTATATTAAAGTCGTCTACTAAGTCGTCCATCTGGATTACCTTTCAGACGACTTAATTAAGTCGTCTACTAAGTCGTCCATCTGGACGACCTTTCAGACGACTTGTAATAAGTCGTCTGGAAAGTCTTCCAGCTGGACGACTTAGTAGACGACTTTAATATAAGTCGTCTGGAAGGTCGTCCAGCTGGACGACCTTCGAGACGACTTATAATTAAGTCGTCTATTTAGTCTTTTTGTTCAAATATCTAACTCGATCCTTCTATTTACTGCAGACCCGCGTGATCAACTTTGTCTAGAAGGACATTAGTGAAATGTGGCCAAAATGGGACTCTGAGGTTGAGGACCTGCCCGCGGAGAACATCATTAAACTCATGTATGATCGGAAACTGTGGAAGTAGACCATAGATTGCTGGGAAGTCACTGGTACTAAGGTCTATACAAAACCTAAAGAGGCTCCATCGAACAAAGGCAAAGAGATAGAGATGGTTGTGGTGGAGGAGGAGGAGGAGGAGGAGGAGGAGGAGGAGGAGGAGGAGGAGGAGGAGGAAGAGGCTCCAAGACCTCTGAAGAAAGCTCGTAAAGAGGCTCCTAAAGAGGTTCATAAAGAGGCTAGAGAAGAGGAAAGTTGGTTGACCAAACAGGAGTTGGAAAAAATGTTCAAGGACGTAACTGAGTGCATGAAAGAAGGGTTTAGGAAGTGCATCAAGGAGATTAGGAAGGTGTCCGATAGGTTGGAAGCTGTGGAGAAGAAGGTTGGTATCACCAATCAGGCTACCCCTCAAGACAAACAGCCTACTCTTCAACACAATCAGACAACCCCTCAAGATAAACAGCCTCTTCCTCCTACCAAAGAGGCTACTCCTCAACCCAATCAGGCAACCCCTCAAGATAAACAGCCTCCTCTTCCTACCAAACAGCCAACTCTTCCTACCAAACAGCGTACTCCTCTTAAGAAACAGCCTCCTCCTCCTACCAAACAGCCTCCTCCTACCAAACAGCCTTCTCCTCAAAAGAAACAACCTCCTCAAACGAAACAGACTACCCCTCAAGCCAAAGAGGTTAGTATCAACAAGAATTAAGTCGTCTAGGGTTAACTAGTTGTCCAGACGACTTAAATAAATGTTTTCTGGACGACTAGTTGACCCTGGACGACTTAAATATAAGTTGTCTGGACCACTAGTTGACCATGGACGACTTAAATGTAAGTCGTCCAGGGTCAACTAGTGGTCCAGACAACTTTTTTTAAGTCGTCCAGGGTCAACTAGTCGTCCAGACAATTTTTATTTAAGTCATCCAAGTTCAACTAGTCGTCCAGACACCTTTTATTTAAGTCGTCCATGGTTAACTAGTGTGCAACTTTTATTGCAGAGATATTTGCCGGAGGATACAGTCGATGAGGGTTTCTCGGTAAATAAGATCTTGCCGGAGGATAAAGCAGATGGTGTCTCCTCCAAACAGATTGTTGCTGTCACTTCCACTGACCAACCGAGCGTCGCTTCCACTGATCAACAACCGAGCCTCGATTCCACTGATCAACAACCGAGCCTCGCTTCCACCTCCCAACCGAGCGTCGCTTCCACTGAACCAAGCGTTCCAGCACCACATCAAAGCGTCCCAGCACCACATCCAAGCGTTCCAGCACCACAATCAAGCGTTCCAGACACAGAACCGAGCCTGGTTGTATTGGACAAAACAGCTCCCACTGCTACTGTGCGTGGAAGGAGTGAACGAGTGAAGAAACCTGCTCCCACGCAGATATCTCCTTATACGGCAGAGAAAAATAAATTGATTGCTTTTTTGGCAGCCTATAAGCCATTTCCGCCAGTAAACAAAGAAAAGCTGAAGGAGCTCGCTGATTGGTTGAAAACTGATCCGTAAGTGATTGCTTTACCCAAAACTGATTGCTTTTTTGCTTGATTTAGTCTACCAAAACTGATTGCTTTTTTGTTTGCAGTCATTATTACACTAAGCAAGAGGACAAACCACGTACATCAACAACTTGGTGGTATCGCATCCTCCGGACACCCAAAGAATGGCTGGAAGACTGCGTAAGTCTTCTTAAATATAGGCCGTCTGGTAAATATTAAGTCGTCTGGTAAATATAAGTCGTCTACGTAAGTCGTCCAAGTAGACGACTTTCCAGACGACTTATATTTACCAGACGACTTAATATAAGTCGTCTGGAAAGTCGTCTACGTAAGTCGTCCAAGTAGACGACTTTCCAGACGACTTAATATAAATCGTCTGGTAAATATAAGTCGTCTGGAAAGTCGTCTACGTAAGTCGTCCAAGTAGACGACTTATATTTACCAGACGACTTAATATAAGTCGTCTGGAAAGTCGTCTACGTAGGTCGTCCAAGTAGACGACTTTCCAGACGACTTAATATAAGTCGTCTGGAAAGTCGTCTACGTAAGTCGTCCAAGTAGACGACTTTCCAGACGACTTATATTTACCAGACGACCTAAATATAAGTCGTCTGGTAAGTCGTCTACGTGGACGACTTACCAGACGACTTAAATTTAAGTCGTCTGGTATCTTCTAACTTGTATTATTTTATATGCAGCATATAGATGCTTGAATTAATGTGCTGAGACAGAGGTATCAGCAGAACCCACAAGCTTTCAGGACCGAGCGAATGTGCTTTTTGGATCACAACTTTTCCCAGTCTTGGAGAGAACAGTATCACGTCTTCAAAGCCACGGAACCGGATCACAAAGGTTTAGGGAGAGCTCTACCTGGTGGAAGCTGGAATTTTTATGACGGATCACTACCTACATTTTGCCAATCAATGAAGAAGTGGGGGGAGGACGTTGATGATATATATGCGCCAGTGAACTTGAACAACAAGCATTGGGTTGCTATTTGGATATCGATCCCTAAGAGGCACATAGTCATCTGGGACAGCATACCTTCAACGTCGGTACCAGAAGCATGGGATGAGATAATGCATCCTTTTCTGGAGATGGTCCCTTATCTGCTTGTTGAGTGTGCTCCCAACGAAGAGATACGGGTCGCACGCGGGTTGGAGCCATACACCTATGAGAGACCGTTGAAAGGAATACCCTTGGCCAACAATGGTGATTGTGGCTTGGACGCTCTAAAGTACATTGAATGTCATGCTCTTGGGGTCACCTTTAACCCTAAAGACTTTGCTAGGGCCAACGTGAAGGCTATGAGGGATTGTATGGCGGTGGATATATGGACGGAGCTTGTTGATCAGCATTTGAAAGAAAATGTGGATGGTGATAGATTTGTGGGCATGTATGATTAGCTGTATAGATTTGAACTCATGTATAGATTTGAACTCTTGTATAGCTTGAACTTCTCTGTTGTATATATTTGAATTTGTATTTGAACTTGTCTTCCCTTGTATATATTTGAACTTGTCTTCCCTTGTATATATTTGTAAATTTATAAGTCGTCTGCAAGGTTTTCCAGCTGGACGACTTACAAATAAGTCGTCTGGAGGGTTTGGACGACTTATTTGTAAGTCGTCTGGAAGGTTTTCCAGCTGGACGACTTACAAATAAGTCGTCTGGAAGGTTTTCCAACTGGACGACTTACAAATAAGTCGTCTCAATTTTATAAAATACACTTGAAGGGATAGTAGAAGTCTAAAAATAAAATACACTGGACGACTTAGAAGAAGATCGTCTAAAAATAAAATACACTGGACGACTTATATATAAGTCGTCTGGACGGGTAATCAAGACTGGACGACTAAATTTTATAAAATACATTGGACTTCTAAATGTTATAAAATAGACTTGAAGGGATAGTAGAAGGTCGTCTAAAAATAAAAATACACTGGACGACTTAGTAGAAGGTCGTCTAAAAATAAAAAATACACTGGACGACTTATATATAAGTCGTCTGGACGGGTAATCAAGACTGGACGACTAAAATTAAGGTCGTCTGGACAGCTAGTCAACTGGTTGTTTACATTGTGGTTTCGTATGGCCAGTTTCCTTGCAGTTTGAGCATCTCCGTGCCCTGTGTTTCTTCATGGGTTTGTGTTCTCTCATCCTAGATAGCTCCAACCAAGATTGCCATCTTGATTTCTTCTGTCTTCCCGGACCACGCTTTACTTCTGGAGGAAAGCATTCTCGTTCCTCAACATGTTGTGACACGATAGGATATATATTCTCTGAGTATCCTGCATACAAATAATTCTTTGAGTACAGTGGACATACAAGTGTGGAGATATGCAAACCAATTTTATTTGCAGCAGCTATAGCATGAGAGCAAGGTATTTTCTCCACTACATAGACACCATAATCACACTTTGCATGTTCCAAATCAACCACACAGTCCATTTTGCCACCTTTGACAAAGTACTTCCATCCATTAATTGGTTGGACCGTCATCATATCCGCTATCTCTTTGCTAACAGCAAGCAAGTATTCAACACCCCGGCTATGTGGAGTTGTGAGACTCAAAGCATCTTGTCTCCTTTTCACATACCATTTTCCTAACTTCTGCCTTATGAACTCCAGCAGGAACGTAATCGGAAATCCTCTTACTCGCTTCAGTGCGGAATTAATAGATTCAGCGATGTTGCTTGTATTTATGTTGAACCTGTTCCCCTTACAATGAACCCTTGACCATAGGCTGGCGTCGCCATTCTCCAAATACGTTGCAAGTTCCGGGTTTGCACTCCGTATCTCAGCCATGTACCGGTCAAAATCGTAAACTGTGTGAGCATAAGAAGCCCCTTTCACCAAGTACATGAGATGTTTCCCTTTAAACTTTTTGACAATGTTATCTTGAAGGTGATAATAACATATTCCTCGGGTTGCCCAAGGAAACACCTTATCACACACACTTTTAATGGCCGAGTGCCGGTCGGAGACTATCACCAGAGGCTTGTCATGAGATATACAAGTAGCCAATTTTGTGAAAAACCATTCCCAAGAAGGTTCATCTTCAGCATCCACGATCCCAAAAGCCAATAGGAATATCTGAAAATTGACATCTTGTGCGGCTGCAACTAACATAACACCTCCATACTTTCCACTTAGGTGAGTTCCATCCACCACAATGACCCTTCTCTGATAATTAAAACCTGTGATAGAAGCTCCAAAAGAGAGAAATATATACTTGAATCTTTTAACAGAATCAAGTTCTATAGCCGTGACAGAATTAGGATTTGCAATGGAGATTTGCTCGAGATATGATGCCAGACGCGAATACCCTTCTTCTGCTGATCCTCTCACCAATGTTTGTGCATATAACAATGCTCTGTATGAAGTGGTGTAATCAAGCTTCATGCCAAACATGTTCTTCATTGCATCAGTGATATGCTGCGGAGTAATCCCATCAATGATCCCAACACGATCAATGAAAAGACTACCAACATACTTCGGAGTACAGTGTCTCCGTTGAGCGATTCGGTCTCCCACTGAGCATAAATGTTTTTCCACATACTTTGTTACCCAAAACGTGTTTGTCCCATGTTTCACACTCGCTCTGATCTTCCATCCACAACCGCTAACCCGACATCTTGCCACAAGGAGAGTTTTCGTTGATTTGTATATTCTGAAAGAAAACCTACCCCTCACTGCTGCCAACCGCAGCTCTGAAAGCAATGCATCCTTGCTATCAAAACTCTGGTTGACATAGATACTGGTACCATCCGATTTTCCTCCTTCAATAGCTTTTGACTTAGCATATGTCTTTTCGATTTCTTCAAAACAAACATTATCATCATCTTCCTCTTCCTCATCTTGAACCTTTCCATAAAGACTGTAATCCCCACCATTCTGATCTGTTTCACCAACAATTTCCTCCTCATTTTCCTCCTCCCCATTTTCCTTTTCCCCATCTTGATTTTCATCTTCAACAAACTCATTATCACCAACATCTTCTTCCCATTCATCAGCTTCATCATTATCACCAACATCTTCTTC
Source organism: Hirschfeldia incana (assembly GCA_026261945.1). NCBI lineage: Eukaryota > Viridiplantae > Streptophyta > Magnoliopsida > Brassicales > Brassicaceae > Hirschfeldia > Hirschfeldia incana. The sequence goes on along the minus strand of JABCMI010000003.1, from coordinate 9,130,496 downwards.
TCATTCACCAGCTTCATCATCACCAACATCTTCTTCCCATTCACCAGCTTCATCATTATCCCTTTCCTCTGAAACCGTTTCCACCTTGCTGCGGCTTGATACACAAAGACATACTTTATGCGTTTTGAGTATCTCGAACAAGTTTCGAACTTGTCTATCACTTGTAACATGAATGGGAGGACTGCCTGGAGCCATCATCATTTCTGCTGGTAATGAGTAGCTAATCTCCACAGTCACTGTTCTCCTGTCCAGGTTATAATCTTCTTGAGCCATTGCAACAAGTTCAGCATGTGTTGAATCTTCATTCTATAAAAACAATCTTGCTCCTTTGAGATCATCAACCACAAAATCCCAACGGCAATCTCTCAACAACAATTCTCCATACACTGCATGTAACTGAAAAATCATCTGCAAATATTCAAAATAAAACACATTAGTAAACATAGAGAAAATGAAGAAGTTCAATAAACATTGCCGCAGACGACTTAGAATTAAGTCGTCCAGAAGACTTAAAGGTAAGTCGTCTAAAGAGGTCACTTTTGCAATTGAAAATGAAAAGGGACGACTTAATACTAAGTCGTCCGGCTTTGTTTGTTAAAAAAAAAACTTCAGACGACTTATATAAAAGTCGTCTACGAGAAACGGGTTAGTTTTGCATTTGACCGAATCGTGACAGATCTTTGACTTTTTCTGGACGATTTATAATTTAGTCGTCTCTGGGAAAGTTAAAATTTCAATATTTTATTCAAACTAGACGACTTAAACGTAAGTCGTCCTAGGTTAGTTTTGTAATTGAAAAATAAAACTTGAAATTTAACTTTCTCCAGACGACTTAAATGAAAATCGTCCCACCGGAAGACTTAATTTAAAGTCGTCCGGGGTAAGCAAAGTCGTCCAGACTAAGTCGTCCATCTTTAGACGACTTAAATGAAAGTCGTCCAGATAGACGACTTAACTTAAGGTCGTCCGGTTTAAGCAAGGTTTGACCAGAAAATTTGGAAATATTCTGGACGACTTTGCTTTCCCCGGACGACTTTAAATTAAGTCTTCTAGTGGGACGACTTTGATTTAAGTCGTCTTGAGAAAGTTAAATTTCAAGTTATATTTTTCAATGACAAAACTAACCTAGGACGACTTACGTTTAAGTCGTCTAGTTTAATAAAATATTGAAATTTTAACTTTCCCAGAGACGACTGAATTATAAGTCGTTCAGAAATAGTCAAAGATCTGACACGATTCGGTCAAATGCAAAACTAACCCGTTTCTCGTAGACGACTTATATATAAGTCGTCTAGAGTTTTTTTTTTAACAAACAAAGCTGGACGACTTAGTTTAAGTCGTCCGTTTGACCAGAAGACTTATCAGTAAGTCTTCTACATACAGATGACTTACTAGTAAGTCTTCTACGCGAACAGATCTTGAAAAAAATTCAAATTTGTACCTTAAACTAGGTGAGATGACTTCGTTTGCACACAAGGTCTTCTCCAACCACCCAGAACCTCAAACGAAAGCAACCGTAAGTCAAAACGAAAGAAATATGGCTCTCTCAACCATAAAATATTTTGAATCAAAAGCTTGAGTTTTTTGGATGAATATGGAGAGAAAGTGAAATAAATGTTGTTTTTAGTTCATAACAATTGAAACAGAGAGAGTGTAAAGAGTTTTACGTGCATTAAAGCGCATTAAAAGCTCCAAACAGTTAGTACAAGGTTGTTGGAACTATTCATGGAAGTGGCACTATTGTAAATACTTGAAGAAGATGAGGTTGAGACAGTAAAGAAGCCCTTTTCGAAAAAAAAAGTTAATGGCATTTTCGTAGATAAATGCAAGTGTGGGGTGAAAATCTCAAAAAAAAAATGAGTCAAAAGAAAAGGTTAGTTTTCTGTTTGACTCCAAGTTTTGAGTCACTTTTGCAAAAAGCTTATAATTATGGAATAAATAGATATATCACGTTATATTTAAGGGTGGTAGAATTGCCAAGTATGACTCAAAACTTGGAGTCAAACCCAAAAGAATACCCCAACTTGGGTCAAAGGCAAAATTAACCTAAAAGGCTATTGAAATTACAACTATCCCCTTGTGAACAAACAAAAAAACGGGATTCTTTTTACGTTTTTACCCCTTGGCAAGTCGTCTGTTTAGACGACTTAAAAATAACTCGTCCAGACGACTTAACTGAAAGTCGTCTGGACAATTATTCTTAAACATAATTTAAAAATTCTGTAAAAAATATTTTGATAAGTGAAAAATGGGAATTATGTAATTAACATATGTCTTAAGAGATATAAATTAAGATATAACAAATTTCAATTGTTTTCAGCATAGATGAGTGAAAGTAGGTCGTCATGATATTCTTTAGTTTTGGTTTCATCAACATATGTTGTAGTATTGTATATGTTCTTAGGGTTAGATTTCGGAAAGCATTAAAACCGTTTTTGAAAAATTTAAAAATTACCTAAGCGTGTTCATTTCTGTGTATAGTAAACACTATTGAAGTATACTTTGATTTTATAACGTGGTTAGTTAGTTAATTTAGTCATTTTAGTTTAGGGGTTCATTTTAGGGTCTGGACGACTTAACATTTAGTCGTCTGTGAACAGACGACTAAATATTAAGTCGTCTGATGTACATTATCAGCCAGAATAAGTCGTCTAAACAGGACCAAACCTTAAATTTTACCAATGTACTTTTAAAGCTAACCGGATTATTTACCCAATATATAAGGTGATTTTTTTTTTGTTCATTTTTCGCGAAATTCAGAAACCCTAACAGTTCTCTCTCACCGGCGATATCAAAGGCGATTTCGAATTCCCACTATTTCCGAACAAACCATCGTTCTCAACGTCGGCTATCTAACTTCATTCGTCTTCTAACCCTAGCGCCGCCGCTTCCTCTAAACCCTAGCGCCGCCGCTTCCACTATTTCCGAACAAACCGTCGACCTCGCCACCGTGCTCACCTACGTTCTCACCGCCGCTCGGTTGGGAGGTGGCGGCGGTGAGAACGTTGGTGAGCACGGTGACGAGGTCGACGGTTTGTTCGGAAATAGTGGAAGCGGCGGCGCTAGGGTTTAGAGGAAGCGGCGGCGCTAGTGTTAGAAGACGCTGCGGCGAGAACGGTGAGAATGAAGTTAGATAGCCGACGTTGAGAACGATGGTTTGTTCGGAAATAGTGAAAATTCGAAATCGCCTTTGATATCGCCGGTGAGAGAGAACTGTTAGGGTTTCTGAATTACGCGAAAAATGAACAAAAAAAAACCACCTTATATATTGGGTAAATAATCCGGTTAGCTTTAAAAGTACATTGGTAAAATTTAAGGTTTGGTCTGGTTTAGACGACTTATTCTGGCTGATAATGTACATCAGACGACTTAATATTTAGTCGTCTGTTCACAGACGACTAAATGTTAAGTCGTCCAGACCCTAAAATGAACCCTTAAACTAAAATGACTAAATTAACTAACTAACCACGTTATAAAATCAAAGTATACTTCAATAGTGTTTACTATACACAGAAATGAACACGCTTAGGTAATTTTTAAATTTTTCAAAAACGGTTTTAATGCTTTCCGAAATATAACCCTAAGAACATATACAATACTACAACATATGTTGATGAAACCAAAACTAAAGAATATCATGACGACTTACTTTCACTCATCTATGCTGAAAACAATTGAAATTTGTTATATCCTAATTTATATCTCTTAAGACATATGTTAATTACATAATTCTCATTTTTCACTTATCAAAATATTTTTTACAGAATTTTTAAATTATGTTTAAGAATAACTGTCCAGACGACTTTCAGTTAAGTCGTCTGGACGAGTTATTTTTAAGTTGTCTAAACAGATGACTTGCCGAGGGGTAAAAACGTAAAAAAAAATCTCGTTGTTTTGTTTGTTCACAAGGGGATAGTTGTAATTTCAATAGCCTTTTAGGTTACTTTTGCCTTTGACCCAAGTTGAGGTATTCTTTTGGGTTTGACTCCAAGTTTTGAGTCATACTTGGCAATTCTACCACCCTTAAATATAACGTGATATATCTATTTATTCCATAATTATAGGAACTTTAATGTTTATCCCAAAAAATAGTATTACGTATATGCTTTTCTTTATTCAAAATGGTAAATGTATTTTTTTGTTCCTATTTATTTCCTAATATTATGTTCTATATCTATTCTATTAATTCTCATGTATGATCAATTGATAACAGATTGTGTCCACTTTACTTTATAACTGTAATTATATAGCATAACTACCTTCTTATTATTGATATATGTTTAGTGTATCTATTATGTAACTGCATTCAAATAACCACCTATAACTACCACGTGGAATAGCCAAACTGCATTTAAATATAACGTGATATATCTGTTTACTCCATAATTATAGAAACTTTAATGTTTATCCCAAAAAATAGTGTTACGTATATGCTTTTCTTTATTTAAAATGGTAAATATTTTTTTTTCTTTGTTCCTATTTATTTCCTAATACTATGTTCCATATCTAATTTAAATTCTGAGTATTTATTTGACAAACAATGACATTACAGAAATGAGGAATCAAATCTATATTCATATAAATTCAATTAAAAATAAATATTTATTAAATGTGTTTTTACTTAATGTTAATGAAGACCATATCAACTCATTTACATATATTATTATATATATAACATAATATATTAAAATTTATTCTTTTTAACATTTTTCAAAAACTTAATTGATTTTCGATGTCAGTTGGATTTGATTTTAGTTTTCGGTGCAGGTTGGATTTGAACATCCAGGTCGATTTAAAGTCGGATTTTTGGTTCGAAGATTCTTAACTAATTATGTTTGGTCACTAAGAAGTTATAATATATTGCAAACTTTAACAATAAAGTTGAAAAATAATTTTTGCAATGCATATAACACAAATGTCTATGCTACTTGACATTTTTAATATAGTTACCAAAAAATCTATTAAATTAAATTAAATTAATATTAAACATAAATGTCTTACAAAAAATAACACAAATATAAAATTAAATTTCTCCAAAAACTTTTTTAGAAAATTATACCTGTCTTTTTAAGGATAGATGACACAAGTATATGACACAAGTACACACTTATGAAACTTGATTTATTTAATATACTTACAAAAATTATCTATTTTATTAAATTCATATCATACAAAAATATGACTATACACACACAAACAAATAAATTATATTAGGAAAAAAAATTAAAAACAAAAAAATATACCAAGTAGATAAAATTTCACCAATCCTAGTGCTAAGTAATAACAACCAAGTAGTCCCTTTGTTTCACTTTATTTGTTGTTCTAAACTTCGACACACATATTAATAAAATCTTTAATTTTATATATTTACTAGATAAATATATCATTACCAATACACCTAAATAGATTTCAACCAATAGAAAAATATATTAGATTAAAAAGTCAATAAATTTTGCGTTGAAATCATAAAACGTCACTTATATTGAAACAAAAAATTTTGCTCCTTCGAAACGGAGGAAGTATTAACACAATTTCTCCAATATTTATAAAACTTGATAATCATATTTCTAACTAGTCTGATAAGAGTTATTTTTGAATACAAATATACAATCCGAGATACTGCTATTTTTGAACAAAAATATTCTGCTAATTTGAAAAGATAAGAAAACACAGTTTTTACACTTCTGACGGCAATTCTACAAAGAATCTGACGACTACAGAGAAGTTCCATCTTTTTTTTAAGGTATTATCACAGTGTCTACGTTATTATTATTATTATTTTTTTTTTTAATTTTCCAAACTACATATTACAGTTCCTTTACTTTAAAATCTTCGAGGAATAATTATCTTTGTAAATTTATTTAAGAAAAGTTATCTTTTGTCAAGAAAATCATTTGATGATTGATTGCAACCGAAGATATTTACAGCCGTAATATTAATTTATAGTAATGGATAAGGTAAGAACAAAACTTAGGTTCACTTCCTAGGGTGAACTTTTAAATTCACTTTTATAATTAAAACCAATCAAATTGATAAGTAGGATTATTAAATAAAGAAACTAAAAAAGGATAATAGCTTTAAAATAATATAAGAAACATAATTTTTTTTATCAATTAGGTTTTGAGAATTCTCTTGAAGTTTGATAACATGAAGCTTCTTCCAAGTAAATTTTAGTCTGAATCACAGCTTCACAGTTTTGAATCCGTACGTTTCTCTACTCTCTTTTATCTTCTTTCAAGTTAAGAATAATAATTATCTAGAATCTTATTTAAACAAGTTATACACAAACCTTATACTCTAGATCTTAAACCCATCATAAAATTTGGGTTTAAGGTTTTCGATTGAGTTGAGAGTCTAAGATTTATGGTTTGGGTTGAGGGGATTTGAGTTTAGGGTATAGAGTTTGAGTTTGGGTTTGGGTTTAGTGTTTATGATTTGGATTTAGGGTATAAAACTGTATTTGAAAGCACAAAATTGAGATCCAAAAAGTTTGACAAACAAAGATTCATATTTTTTCTGTGAGGGATGAAGAAAAAGACATGTCTTTTATTTTTTTTTAATGTTTTCCTTTTTAAAAAAAAAATATTTTTTTTCTACTAATTCTACATGTCATTATAATTGGTGTAGAGGTGAATTAAAAAATTCACCACAGAAAATGAACCCAAATCATTTCCGTAAAGTAATTTTACTACTTTGAAAGCCTCAAAAGAAGAAAAAAAAAATGGATCAACTGTGACTTATGGTCCTTAAAACGTAGTAACTGGTATACAATGTTAATTTGTAGTTGTTTTGTAGATCTATTATTAGCATATACATAACATGGTGCAGCTTTATATAATGACACAGTATAACATGTGCTGGAATGTGATGGTATTGGGGATTTTAGCAACTTTGAATCCTTTGCAGTGATCCTAATGTAATATGCCAACTTTGTTTACCGTTTGTACCTCAACTTATCCGGCAAGAGCAAAACCGTTTGAAATCAGACAAGTTCCCATTGCTACTCCTTAAGAATCTTAACTATATATATATATATATTCTTTTTTTTTTGGTTTTTGCTTTCACCGACTGCTTGCTTCATTCATTTCCAAATCATTATGTTTTGTTGTCTTTTACTAATTATCAAGTAATCTCAGTTAAATGTTTCAAAAAAAAATTTTGTGTGTGTGAAAAACGTTATAACTATTGAAGCTTTTTATTTAGTTCTGAGAATCAAAATGTAAGAAAAGGGATAAAAAAATAAAAAAGTAAGTAAATTGTGTGGGTCAAACAAGCAAAGCACAAAGTCATGGAAGAGTAAGAAGACGTAGAGTCTGTGAGTGAACAATGTCATGTTTTAGTAATAAAGCAGAAAAACTTTTAAAAATAGATTTTTCACTCTTTTGTTAATTTAACGTACAAAAATTATGGGTCTCACACCACCTCCCCATCTCTTCCACCTCTCTCCATCCATACATAGATTTTTTTTTCATTTTTTTACCTTCACTACGTTAAAAAGAATTTCTCTGACTCTCGAACAGTGAGTTTCTATTGTCGCCATAGAGCTTCAGATCTACAACAAGAAGAAGAGTGTTGTGTAGAGAAAGAGTGAGAACCCCTTTTAAAACCCTTACAAAGTTCACTGTCAATTTCAGTAATTACAACTATTTTAGATTTGATCAGTTTGATGTTATTTTCAAGTTCGTTTCTGATTGCAGGGTTTCATCACCAAATGATGATTGATTCCCCTTAAAGTTCGTGTTTTTTTAAACACAAAGATTTGCTTTTTTTTTTTTCTGATAAGTTTCTTGGGCTTCAACTTAAAACCAATTGGCAATTAGTGGAGTCATCCAAGTCCCTTATATATTACTAATGTCCCATTCATATTTCCAATGTGGGATCTTCTCTCCAATACCCTCCTTCGAGATAATGGTGGGTCTAACCATTGATCTCGCAGAATCCATCATACCCCTCCCTCCTTCGAGATAATGGTGGGTCTAACCATTGATCTCGCAGAATCCATCATACCCCTCTGAAATCATCCTTTATTTTCTAGCGATCTCGGAGAACTGAGTCTTCTATGAGCCATCAGCTAATGGGATGATCGGGCCACTGTCCGGGCCGGATTAATTAATAGGTCAGGGTATTGAACCTGGCTCTGATACCATGATAAGTTTCTTGGGCTTTCACTTAAAACCAATTGACAGAGTCATCCAAGTCCCTTATATATTACTAATGTCCCATTCATATTTCCAATGTGGGATCTTCTCTCCAATATCTTCTGCTTGATCGGATTGTAGGTTATAGCTTTTGAGCTTCACAAGTTCTAGCTTTTGATTCCGATTCAAAGAACCTTTTTTAATATTGTTGGATTTTAGAGGTTTGTATTAAAAAAATGGGTCGTTAGAGGTTAATCTTTGATTAGAGAGTGTTTTGGATTAGGAAAAAAATTGCAACTTTGATTGAGAACAACTTACAAGTCTCTTTAAAGTACTTGTTATTTTTGCTCCTAGCTTCTGTTTCTTAATCCAATTTCATTGCAATCTGATACTCCAGTAAGATCTAATGTAGTTATAGCACTGCCCATTTTATCACTGTGAAGTTTACTTATGATCTCTCACTAGTATCTTTTCTGTAGGAAAACCTTGTGATTTTGGTACAAAGGTGGTCACAGATGCTGAAAGTCCTCTTCATGGGGAGATCACTTGTGGTACCTTACTCCAAAATTTCAGGTAAATAAATCTCTCAAACCACATCTCCATCTATGAAACTGCAAAGGCTTACTTTCTTTACTCACCAACTTTCCTTATATTATAGGAAATCTGGGATGAAGTTGGTGAGAGCGATGAGGAAAGAGACAAACTACTACTTCAGAAAGAGCAAGAGTGTCTTAGCGTTTACAAGCAAAAAGTTTAGCAGGCTGCCAAATCCCGACTTTAAAATAGACGACTTTCCAGACGACTTATATTTACCAGACGACTTAATATAAGTCGTCTGGAAAGTCGTCTACGTATGTCGTCCAAGTAGACGACTTTCCAGACGACTTAATATAAGTCGTCTGGTAAATATGTCGTCTGGAAAGTCGTCTACGTAAGTCGTCCAAGTAGACGACTTTCCAGACGACTTAATATAAGTCGTCTGGTAAATATAAGTCGTCTGGAAAGTCGTCTACGTAAGTCGTCCAAGTAGACGACTTTCCAGACGACTTATATTTACCAGACGACCTAAATATAAGTTGTCTGGTAAGTCGTCTACGTGGACGACTTACCAGACGACTTAAATTTAAGTCGTCCGGTATCTTCTAACTTGTATTATTTTATATGCAGCATATAGATGCTTGGATTAATGTGCTGAGGCAGAGGTATCAGCAGAACCCACAAGCTTTCAGGAGCGAGCGAATGTGCTTCTTGGATCACAACTTTTCCCAGTCTTGGAGAGAACAGTATCACGTCTTCAAAGCCACGGAACCTGATCACAAAGGTTTAGGGAGAGCTCTACCTGGTGGAAGCTGGAATTTTTATGACGGATCACTACCTACATTTTGCCAATCAATGAAGAAGTGGGGGGAGGACGATGATGATATCTATGCGCCAGTGAACTTGAACAACAAGCATTGGGTTGCTATTTGGATATCAATCCCTAAGAGGCACATAGTCGTCTGGGACAGCATACCTTCAACGTCGGTACCAGAAGCATGGGATGAGATAATGCAGCCTTTTCTGGAGATGATCCCTTATCTGCTTGTTGAGTGCGCTCCCAACGAAGAGATACAGGTCGCACGCGGGTTGGAGCCATACACCTATGAGAGACCGTTGAAAGGAATACCCTTGGCCAACAATGGTGATTGTGGCTTGTACGCTCTAAAGTACATTGAATGTCATGCTCTTGGGGTCACCTTTAACCCTAAAGACTTTGCTAGGGCCAACGTAAAGGCTATGAGGGATTGTATGGCGGTGGATATATGGACGGAGCTTGTTGATCAGCATTTGAAAGAAAATGTGGATGGTGATAAATTTGTGGGCATGTATGATTAGCTGTATAGATTTGAACTCTTGTATAGATTTGAACTCTTGTATAGCTTGAACTTCTCTGTTGTATATATTTGAATTTGTATTTGAACTTGTCTTCCCTTGTATATATTTGAACTTGTCTTCCCTTGTATATATTTGTAAATTTATAAGTCGTCTGCAAGGTTTTCCAGCTGGACGACTTACAAATAAGTCATCTGGAGGGTTTGGACGACTTATTTGTAAGTCGTCTGGAAGGTTTTCCAGCTGGACGACTTACAAATAAGTCGTCTGGAAGGTTTTCCAGCTGGACGACTTACATGTAAGTCGTCTCAATTTTATATAATACACTTGAAGGGATAGTAGAAGTCTAAAAATAAAATACACTGGACGACTTAGAAGAAGGTCGTCTAAAAATAAAATACACCGGACGACTTATATATAAGTCGTCTGGACGGGTAATCAAGACTGGACGACTAAATTTTATAAAATACATTGGACTTCTAAATGTTATAAAATAGACTTGAAGGGATAGTAGAAGGTCGTCTAAAAATAAAAATACACTGGACGACTTAGTAGAAGGTCGTCTAAAAATAAAATACACTGGACGACTTATATATAAGTCGTCTGGACGGGTAATCAAGACTGGACGACTAAAATTAAGGTCGTCTGGACAACTAGTCAACTGGTTGTTTACATTGTGGTTTTGTATGGCCAGTTTCCTTGCAGTTTGAGCATCTCCGTGCCCTGTGTTTCTTCCTGGGTTTGTGTCCTCTCATCCTAGATAGCTCCAACCAAGATTGCCATCTTGATTTCTTCTGTCTTCCCGGACCACGCTTTACTTCTGGAGGAAAGCATTCTCGTTCCTCAACATGTTGTGACACGATAGGATATATATTCTCTGAGTATCCTGCATACAAATAATTCTTTGAGTACAGTGGACATACAAGTGTGGTGATATGCAAACCAATTTTATTTGCAGCAGCTATAGCATGAGAGCAATGTATTTTCTCCACTCCATAGACACCATAATCACACTTTGCATGTTCCAAATCAACCACACAGTCCATTTTGCCACCTTTGACAAAGTACTTCCATCCATTAATTGGTTGGACCGTCATCGTATCCGGTATCTCTGTTCGAACAGCAAGCAAGTATTCAACACCCGGGCTATGTGGAGTTGTGAGACTCAAAGCATCTTGTCTCCTTTTCACATACCATTTTCCTAACTTCTGCCTTATGAACTTCAGCAGGAACGTAATCGGAAATCCTCTTACTCGCTTCAGTGCGGAATTAATAGATTCAGCGATGTTGCTTGTATTTATGTTGAACATGTTCCCCTTACAATGAACCCTTGACCATAGGCTGGCGTCGGCATTCTCCAAATACGTTGCAAGTTCCGGGTTTGCACTCCGTATCTCAGCCATGTACCGGTCAAAATCGTAAACCGTGTGAGCATAAGCAGCCCCTTTCACCAAGTACATGAGATGTTTCCCTGTAAACTTTTTGACAATGTTATCTTGAAGGTGATAATAACATATTCCTCGGGTTGCCCAAGGAAACACCTTATCACACGCACTTTTAATGGCCGAGTGCCGGTCGGAGACTATCACCAGAGGCTTGTCATGAGATATACAAGTAGCCAATTTTGTGAAAAACCATTCCCAAGAAGGTTCATCTTCAGCATCCACGATCCCAAAAGCCAATAGGAATATCTGAAAATTGACATCTTGTGCGGCTGCAACTAACATAACACCTCCATACTTTCCACTTAGGTGAGTTCCATCCACCACAATGACTCTTCTCTGATAATTAAAACCTGTGATAGAAGCTCCAAAAGAGAGAAATATATACTTGAATCTTTTAATAGAATCAAGTTCTATAGCCGTGACAGAATTAGGATTTGCAATGGAGATTTGCTCGAGATATGATGCCAGACGCGAATACCCTTCTTCTGTTGATCCTCTCACCAATGTTTGTGCATATAACAATGCTCTGTATGAAGTGGTGTAATCAAGCTTCATGCCAAACATGTTCTTCATTGCATCAGTGATATGCTGCGGAGTAATCCCATCAATGATCCCAACACGATCAATGAAAAGACTACCAACATACTTCGGAGTACAGTGTCTCCGCTGAGCGATTCGGTCTCCCACTGAGCATAAATGTTTTTCCACATACTTTGTTACCCAAAACGTGTTTGTCCCATGTTTCACACTCGCTCTGATCTTCCATCCACAACCGCTAACCCGACATCTTGCCACAAGGAGAGTTTTTTTCGTTGATTTGTATATTCTGAAAGAAAACCTACCCCTCACTGCTGCCAACCGCAGCTCTGAAAGCAGTGCATCCTTGCTATCAAAACTCTGGTTGACATAGATACTGGTACCATCCGATTTTCCTCCTTCAATAGCTTTTGACTTAGCATATGTCTTTTCGATTTCTTCAAAACAAACATTATCATCATCTTCCTCTTCCTCATCTTGAACCTTTCCATAAAGACTGTAATCCCCACCATTCTGATCTGTTTCACCAACAATTTCCTCCTCATTTTCCTCCTCCCCATTTTCCTCTTCCCCATCTTGATTTTCATCTTCAACAAACTCATTATCACCAACATCTTCTTCCCATTCATCAGATTCATCATTATCACCAACATCTTCTTCTCATTCACCAGCTTCATCATCACCAACATCTTCTTCCCATTCACCAGCTTCATCATTATCCCTTTCCTCTGAAACCGTTTCCACCTTGCTGCGGCTTGATACACAAAGACATACTCTATGCGTTTTGAGTATCTCGAGCAAGTTTCAAACTTGTCTATCACTTGTAACATGAATGGGAGGACTGCCTAGAGCCATCATCATTTCAGCTGGTAATGAGTAGCTAATCTCCACAGTCACTGTTCTCATGTCCAGGTTATAATCTTCTGATAAGTTTCTTGGGCTTCCACTTAAAACCAATTGGCAATTAGTGGAGTCATCCAAGTCCCTTATATATTACTAATGTTCCATTCATATTTCCAATGTGGGATCTTCTCTCCAATACCCTCCTTCGAGATAATGGTGGGTCTAACCATTGATCTCGCAGAATCCATCATACCCCTCCCTCCTTCGAGATAATGGTGGGTCTAACCATTGATCTCGCAGAATCCATCATACCCCTCTGAAATCATGCTTTATTTTCTAGCGATCTCGGAGAACTGAGTCTTCTATGGGCCATCAGCTAATGGGATGATCGGGCCACTGTCCGGGCCGGATTAATTAATAGGTCAGGGTATTGAACCTGGCTCTGATACCATGATAAGTTTCTTGGGCTTCCACTTAAAACCAAATGACAGAGTCATCCAAGTCTCTTATATATTACTAATGTCCCATTCATATTTCCAATGTGGGATCTTCTCTCCAATATCTTCTGCTTGATCGGATTGTAGGTTCTAGCTTTTGAGCTTCACAAGTTCTAGCTTTTGATTCCGATTCAAAGAACCTTTTTTAATATCGTTGGGATTTTAGTGGTTGGTGTTAAAAAAATGGGTCGTTAGAGGTTAATCTTTGATTAGAGAGTGTTTTGGATTAGGAAAAAAATTGCAACTTTGATTGAGAACAACTTACAAGTCTCTTTAAAGTACTTGTTATTTTTGATCCTATCTTCTGTTTCTTAATCCAATTTCATTGCAATCTGATACTCCAGTAAGATCTAATGTAGTTATAGCACTGCCCATTTTATCACTGTGAAGTTTACTTATGATCTCTCACTAGTATCTTTTCTGTAGGAAAACCTTGTGATTTTGGTACAAAGGTGGTCACAGATGCTGAAAGTCCTCTTCTTGGGGAGATCACTTGTGGTACCTTACTCCAAAATTTCAGGTAAATAAATCTCTCAAACCACATCTCCATCTATGAAACTGCAAAGGCTTACTTTCTTTACTCACCAACTTTCCTTATATTATAGGAAATCTGGGATGAAGTTGGTGAGAGCGATGAGGAAAGAGACAAACTACTACTTCAGATAGAGCAAGAGTGTCTTAGCGTTTACAAGCAAAAAGTTTAGCAGGCTGCCAAATCCCGACTTTAAAATAGACGACTTTCCAGACGACTTATATTTACCAGACGACTTAATATAAGTCGTATGGAAAGTCGTCTACGTAAGTCGTCCAAGTAGACGACTTAATATAAGTCGTCTGGTAAATATAAGTCGTCTGGAAAGTCGTCTACGTAAGTCGTCCAAGTAGACGACTTTCCAGACGACTTATATTTACCAGACGACTTAATATAAGTCGTCTGGAAAGTCGTCTACGTAAGTCGTCCAAGTAGACGACTTTCCAGACGACTTAATATAAGTCGTCTGGTAAATATAAGTCGTCTGGAAAGTCGTCTACGTAAGTCGTCCAAGTAGACGACTTTCCAGACGACTTATTAAATATAAGTTGTCTGGTAAGTCGTCTACGTGGACGACTTACCAGACGACTTAAATTTAAGTCGTCTGGTATCTTCTAACTTGTATTATTTTATATGTAGCATATAAATGCTAGGATTAATGTGCTGAGGCAGAGGTATCAGCAGAACCCACAAGCTTTCAGGAGCGAGCGAATGTGCTTCTTGGATCACAACTTTTCCCAGTCTTGGAGAGAACAGTATCACGTCTTCAAAGCCACGGAACCTGATCACAAAGGCTTAGGGAGAGCTCTACCTGGTGGAAGCTGGAATTTTTATGACGGATCACTACCTACATTTTGCCAATCAATGAAGAAGTGGAAGGAGGACGTTGATGATATCTATGCGCCAGTGAACTTGAACAACAAGCATTGGGTTTCTATTTGGATATCGATCCCTAAGAGGCACATAGTCGTCTGGGACAGCATACCTTCAACGTCGGTACCAGAAGCATGGGATGAGATAATGCAGCCTTTTCTGGAGATGGTCCCTTATCTGCTTGTTGAGTGCGCTCCCAACGAAGAGATACGGGTCGCACGCGGGTTGGAGCCATACACCTATGAGAGACCGTTGAAAGGAATACCCTTGGCCAACAATGGTGATTGTGGCTTGTACGCTCTAAAGTACATTGAATGTCATGCTCTTGGGGTCACCTTTAACCCTAAAGACTTTGCTAGGGCCAACGTAAAGGCTATGAGGGATTGTATGGCGGTGGATATATGGACGGAGCTTGTTGATCAGCATTTGAAAGAAAATGTGGATGGTGATAAATTTGTGGGCATGTATGATTAGCTGTATAGATTTGAACTCTTGTATAGATTTGAACTCTTGTATAGCTTGAACTTCTCTGTTGTATATATTTGAATTTGTATTTGAACTTGTCTTCCCTTGTATATATTTGAACTTGTCTTCCCTTGTATATATTTGTAAATTTATAAGTCGTCTGCAAGGTATTTCAGCTGGACGACTTACAAATAAGTCGTCTGGAGGGTTTGGACGACTTATTTATAAGTCGTCTGGAAGGTTTTCCAGCTGGACGACTTACAAATAAGTCGTCTCAATTTTATAAAATACACTTGAAGGGATAGTAGAAGTCTAAAAATAAAATACACTGGAAGACTTAGAAGAAGGTCGTCTAAAAATAAAATACACTGGACGACTTATATATAAGTCGTCTGGACGGGTAATCAAGACTGGACGACTAAATTTTATAAAATACACTGGACTTCTAAATGTTATAAAATAGACTTGAAGGGATAGTAGAAGGTCGTCTAAAAATAAAAATACACTGGACGACTTAGTAGAAGGTCGTCTAAAAATAAAATACACTGGACGACTTATATATAAGTCGTCTGGACGGGTAATCAAGACTGGACGACTAAAATTAAGGTCGTCTGGACAACTAGTCAACTGGTTGTTTACATTGTGGTTTCGTATGGCCAGTTTCCTTGCAGTTTGAGCATCTCCGTGCCCTGTGTTTCTTCATGGGTTTGTGTCCTCTCATCCTAGATAGCTCCAACCAAGATTGCCATCTTGATTTCTTCTGTCTTCCCGGACCACGCTTTACTTCTAAAGGAAAGCATTCTCGTTCCTCAACATGTTGTGACACGATAGGATATATATTCTCTGAGTATCCTGCATACAAATAATTCTTTGAGTACAGTGGACATACAAGTGTGGAGATATGCAAACCAATTTTATTTGCAGCAGCTATAGCATGAGAGCAAGGTATTTTCTCCACTCCATAGACACCATAATCACACTTTGCATGTTCCAAATCAACCACACAGTCCATTTTGCCACCTTTGACAAAGTACTTCCATCCATTAATTGGTTGGACCGTCATCGTATCCGCTATCTCTGTTCGAACAGCAAGCAAGTATTCAACACCCCGGCTATGTGGAGTTGTGAGACTCAAAGCATCTTGTCTCCTTTTCACATACCATTTTCCTAACTTCTGCCTTATGAACTTCAGCAGGAACGTAATCGGAAATCCTCTTACTCGCTTCAGTGCGGAATTAATAGATTCAGCGATGTTGCTTGTATTTATGTTGAACCTGTTCCCCTTACAATGAACCCTTGACCATAGGCTGGCGTCGGCATTCTCCAAATACGTTGCAAGTTCCGGGTTTGCACTCCGTATCTCAGCCATGTACCGGTCAAAATCGTAAACCGTGTGAGCATAAGCAGCCTCTTTCACCAAGTACATGAGATGTTTCCCTTTAAACTTTTTGACAATGTTATCTTGAAGGTGATAATAACATATTCCTCGGATTGCCCAAGGAAACACCTTATCACACGCACTTTTAATGGCCGAGTGCCGGTCAGAGACTATCACCAGAGGCTTGTCATGAGATATACAAGTAGCCAATTTTGTGAAAAACCATTCCCAAGAAGGTTCATCTTCAGCATCCACGATCCCAAAAGCCAATGGGAATATCTGAAAATTGACATCTTGTGCGGCTGCAACTAACATAACACCTCCATACTTTCCACTTAGGTGAGTTCCATCCACCACAATGACCCTTCTCTGATAATTAAAACCTGTGATAGAAGCTCCAAAAGAGAGAAATATATACTTGAATCTTTTAACAGAATCAAGTTCTATAGCCGTGACAGAATTAGGATTTGCAATGGAGATTTGCTCGAGATATGATGCCAGACGCGAATACCCTTCTTCTGCTGATCCTCTCACCAATGTTTGTGCATATAACAATGCTCTGTATGAAGTGGTGTAATCAAGCTTCATGCCAAACATGTTCTTCATTGCATCAGTGATATGCTGCGGAGTAATCCCATCAATGATCCCAACACGATCAATGAAAAGACTACCAACATACTTCGGAGTACAGTGTCTCCGCTGAGCGATTCGGTCTCCCACTGAGCATAAATGTTTTTCCACATACTTTGTTACCCAAAACGTGTTTGTCCCATGTTTCACACTCGCTCTGATCTTCCATCCACAACCGCTAACCCGACATCTTTCCACAAGGAGAGTTTTCGTTGATTTGTATATTCTGAAAGAAAACCTACCCCTCACTGCTGCTAACCGCAGCTCTGAAAGCAGTGCATCCTTGCTATCAAAACTCTGGTTGACATAGATACTGGTACCATCCGATTTTCCTCCTTCAATAGCTTTTGACTTAGCATATGTCTTTTCGATTTCTTCAAAACAAACATTATCATCATCTTCCTCTTCCTCATCTTGAACCTTTCCATAAAGACTGTAATCCCCACCATTCTGATCTGTTTCACCAACAATTTCCTCCTCATTTTCCTCCTCCCCATTTTCCTCTTCCCCATCTTGATTTTCATCTTCAACAAACTCATTATCACCAACATCTTCTTCCCATTCATCAGCTTCATCTTTATCACCAACATCTTCTTCTCATTCACCAGCTTCATCATCACCAACATCTTCTTCCCATTCACCAGCTTCATCATTATCCCTTTCCTCTGAAACCGTTTCCACCTTGCTGCGGCTTGATACACAAAGACATACTCTATGCGTTTTGAGTATCTCGAGCAAGTTTCGAACTTGTCTATCACTTGTAACATGAATGGGAGGACTGCCTGGAGCCATCATCATTTCAGCTGGTAATGAGTAGCTAATCTCCACAGTCACTGTTCTCATGTCTAGGTTATAATCTTCTGATAAGTTTCTTGGGCTTCCACTTAAAACCAATTGGCAATTAGTGGAGTCATCCAAGTCCCTTATATATTACTAATGTCCCATTCATATTTCCAATGTGGGATCTTCTCTCCAATACCCTCCTTCGAGATAATGGTGGGTCTAACCATTGATCTCGCAGAATCCATCATACCCCTCTCTCCTTCGAGATAATGGTGGGTCTAACCATTGATCTCGCAGAATCCATCATACCCCTCTGAAATCATGCTTTATTTTCTAGCGATCTCGGAGAACTGAGTCTTCTATGGGCCATCAGCTAATGGGATGATCGGGCCACTGTCCGGGCCGGATTAATTAATAGGTCAGGGTATTGAACCTGGCTCTGATACCATGATAAGTTTCTTGGGCTTCCACTTAAAACCAAATGACAGAGTCATCCAAGTCTCTTATATATTACTAATGTCCCATTCATATTTCCAATGTGGGATCTTCTCTCCAATATCTTCTGCTTGATCGGATTGTAGGTTCTAGCTTTTGAGCTTCACAAGTTCTAGCTTTTGATTCCGATTCAAAGAACCTTTTTTAATATCGTTGGGATTTTAGAGGTTGGTGTTAAAAAAATGGGTGGTTAGAGGTTAATCTTTGATTAGAGAGTGTTTTGGATTAGGAAAAAAATTGCAACTTTGATTGAGAACAACTTACAAGTCTCTTTAAAGTACTTGTTATTTTTGCTCCTAGCTTCTGTTTCTTAATCCAATTTCATTGCAATCTGATACTCCAGTAAGATCTAATGTAGTTATAGCACTGCCCATTTTATCACTGTGAAGTTTACTTATGATCTCTCACTAGTATCTTTTCTGTAGGAAAACCTTGTGATTTTGGTACAAAGGTGGTCACAGATGCTGAAAGTCCTCTTCTTGGGGAGATCACTTGTGGTACCTTACTCCAAAATTTCAGGTAAATAAATCTCTCAAACCACATCTCCATCTATGAAACTGCAAAGGCTTACTTTCTTTACTCACCAACTTTTCTTATATTATAGGAAATCTGGGATGAAGTTGGTGAGAGCGATGAGGAAAGAGACAAACTACTACTTCAGATAGAGCAAGAGTGTCTTAGCGTTTACAAGCAAAAAGTTTAGCAGGCTGCCAAATCCCGAGCTGAGCTTCTTCAAAAGATAACCACCAGGATTCCGGTTACTTGGTTTCAATTTACTTGCGTCGCTTATCTTGGCTACTGGTATCCACATAGCTCTTAGCTATGCTACTCTCCCGGTAAAGTCTACATTTTACATTTTAATTTAATTTAATTAACACTACCAATCCGTTTATGATGGGAGTGTTTTTGATTATTATAATAGGGGTGGATACCATCTCCATTCTTCCCTATCCATATAGACAACATTCACAAGGCAAAGCATGGAAGCGATTCTAAAACATATGACAATGAAGGGAGGTATAAAGTAATAACATAGCTTAACCTATATTAAGTATAACATGGTATGCCAATCAGCGTCTGCTTTATGTGTGTGTGCGCGATTGTGGAAGGTATACACCAGCGAATCTTGAGTTGATGTTTAGCAAATACGCGAGAACAGTGCCAGACAGATTGAGTATTGGAGAACTATGGGACATGACTGAAGGAAACCGGGATGCCTTTGACTTTTTCGGCTGGTACATAATTTTGATCAAATGTGATTATAATTCCTTGACTATTAACCAATCTTTGGATTCTGAAGAAGTGTATATATTGGTGTCTAGGTTAGCGAGCAAGGTGGAATGGGGAGTATTATATGCGTTAGCCAGTGACAAAGAAGGATTATTATCAAAAGAAGCGGTAAGGAGGTGTTTTGATGGGAGCTTGTTTTATTATTGCGTCAGGAATTATACCGAGATGAGTGAGTACAGAACGTACTACTGATGAGATCTTGGTTCTTTGTAGTCTGATGGGCACCTCGTAGGCTTGATTATGAACTGGTTCTTTGTAGTCTGATGGGCACCTCGTAGACTTAATTATGAACTATAGTTCCTTGTAATTCATAATTATATTTTACATATAATAACGTTGGCAATATGTATTTTTTTCTTTTAAGTCTGAAACTTCTTTTATTAAACCATAATATTAGAATGTAATGGTAAGATATAACTATTAGACATATAGGGATTATAGTGCATCGAATCTTGTCGAGATTTCGATTTTGCTTGTCATGATATCCGTTTGGTTCAGCGGAATTGATTAGGAACCCGACAGAATGAAAGAAAGAGCTCCTTTTCATAAAGATTTAAATAAAGAAAGTCTTACCTAACTATTTTAGATTACATGATCAAACAGCCATGCCCAGATAAGAGAAGAAAAACAAACAAAAGAAAAGGCGCCCTAAGCAAAAAAAAAAAAAAAGAGTTAAAACAAGCACACGAACGTCGTTTTTTTATAGTTAAGTAAAAGATAAAGAAGCGACGATATGAAAGAACTGCAGATTCTCCAAGACATCCGTGGCATGGCTAGTGGCTCGACGTTCAACTCTTGAGAATAACTCGTTGCTTAGCTCTTCCCCGATATGAGCTTCAACTAGTACTCCAGCCACGCTCCGACAACTACTAGCAAAAACACGACCGACCTCGGATGCATCGTCCGGCTCGCTAACTACAAGTGGACTTCCTCCTTTGTAAACTACAAGCTTCTCAATGGTGAAGGAGCCATCCGCTTGAACTACTTCCTTGAAGTCTTGCAGGCTTGGAGCGTACACCGGAATATTGAATCCGTCGCGCTTCTCTGCCGCTACCAAACCCTACCATCAAAAAAATATTGCAAACCATCTATTTCATATTCTCTATTTTTATGTTACGGTAAGAAACGAACTGAAAATCCTTGATAAGATCAGGACGTTAACCATTTAAACTAATTAATGTCAGTGGAAATATTTCTGACGATTCCTTTGAACACACAAAAATAGGTGGTGGGATAATGAAATAGCCAAGTTTTGATAACATTTCAACTCGGTAGAGTTTTGATAAAATAAACAATAGAATGCATAATAGCACTAATAGATTAATGACGTTTATTTTTGTAGTTATTTGTTTAACACGATTACAATATATATTAAAACTAATTTTCAAACATGTGAAGATGTTTTAAAAAAGTCAGTGTATGTAGAGAAATTGAATTTCCAAGCGTTCTTTTGTGTCCTACTATTCATCACCAGAAATATGTGAATATTTATTTTAATATATACTTACACTAAAATTAAACCAGCAGGAATAATTATAACTACGTGAATAACTTATAAAGAGGGTACACTAACTTTTATGTGTGAATATTTGTTAATGATAACTCAACACATGTAAACTCTACTTTTTCGTAGTGGCTACATGATTTAACGGGGTGGCAATTATAATGTTAGAAAGTAACGTAACAATTCTTGTTGAATCCTTTTGTATGTCTTTTTCCACTGTACGTGGTCGTCCAATAATATGGCTTGTTTGTTTCGACATGGTCATGATGTCGATATATTGGCGACTGCATAAAATGAACATCTCAGTGAATGGTTAAGATTCATATGGGGGTCGATGAGGGGACAATCGGCGGGCAAGAATGATTATTAAGTTTTAAACGAGTGATGAGGGTGTGTACTAACGTGGTCTTAAATCCACCACCATCATTAATTTGCTTAATTTTGTTTCGTTAGTATATCGATTTACACCCAAAAAAATATTCAATTTTGTTAACTTAATTTCAAAAAACTTGTTTATAACATTTGAATGCATACACAGTAAGTATCTACGTTTGATAATTCCCTCAAAAATATTTTCTTGACATAAATTTGAATTTTAAGAAACTCTTGGATGTGGATAATATTTGATTATATATCATATATACAAAAACTAGTATACTAACTTTGATGATTTTATGACTGAGAGTTGCAAATCTTTTGGTCAGGAGCTGCTATTTAGGTTATAGTTCAATAATTTTCTCATTTAGATATAGAGGCTCGAGGTTAATAATGAATTGTGAGATTGATTTAAGTAATGTAGTAGGAAGATCGTTATTTAATTAAAGGTGGTACCTCTCGGACAAGGTCGTCCCAAGCGTCCTGAAAATGAGTGCCGAAGAGTAGACCGGCACCACCCTGATCGGTTGGGTCCACAGAGGTACGACCAAGACAAACGAGGAACATGGATCCGCCTCTCTTAACCTCTGCCGCTCTTGCTCTCAAAAAGTCCGCCAAGTCCGCTTGAAATTGGCGTTTGTAAGCCGTCGCAATCTCCGCTCCGGCGCCGTGTATGAACACCCTTCCTCTATTGTAAGCCGCTGATCTCTTGTCCGTTATGCTCTCCGGTACCTACCAAGTTGCCCATTTCACATTTTAACCACATTTTTAATAGATTTTCTGGTTAATAATATTCATTCAAAATATTAAAAAATCATAAGCTAAAATAATGAAAGATTAGATCGAAAAATAGAATAAACAGAACCGTTAAAAGATTATACTATAAGAGCCGAACCATGCCAACTGTAAATAACATGAGCTATTGTACTTTATGTTACGTAGAGTGTGCATACCTGAGAGAGCCAATGCAAAGAAAAGGCCGAGTGGAAAATATCAATTGTTCTCGCGGGGAAAAGTCTCCGGTAAAACGATCCGGGAACACCAGCGACGAAGTAGGAGCGATTTCCGTCGGCAGCAAGGCACTCCTCCATGCAAGAGTTAGAGACAAGTGGTGGAAGAAGCTGAAAAAGAGTGTTGAAATCGTTGCTTGGGAGGTCGGAGAAGAAAGCTGTGAACTCCGGTGGGTCGATCCCAGCGGAGTCAAAACGCTTAGAGATGTGTTTGACGATGAAATCGATGATGTGAATGGTATTTGCGCCGGAAGAGCAACCGAGATCAACCGCCGTGAATGGTGAACGGTTGGCCGAGGAGTTTAGGTGAACGCTGTCAAGTGTTTCTTCTAAGAGGTGAAGCATGGACCGTGCATGCATCGCCTGCATATATTTGGTAAAAAAAATTAACTTTTCAGGATTTATGTTTAAACGAACGATATCTTTTTCTCGCGACTTAGTAAAATATGTACACTTCCATGCACATCGTCAAAATTATACGCATTCTTATATACACAGCTAAATTAATTAACTTAACAGCTAAATTAATTAATTTAACATCGATAACTAAATTTTATTAGTTATTTTATTCTGGTATGGTTACTTAAATCATCTCAAGTTCGAGTGATATAATGATTTTTTGTGTAAAAAAACGTAAATCAATGGTTCCAATCCGATTCAAACAGATACAATCAAAAGATAAATCAAAATTGACTTGATTTCATATTTCCACTAAACCGAGTTTGCTAATTTTTAATCACTTCCTTGCTTAAAACACAATTTCTTGTTACATTTCCAACTTTATTACTGGAGATAAAGTATAATCGAGTTATTAGAAGTTTTTCTTAATGGAATTAACTATAAATAAAGATGTAGAGACCTGAGCTTGAGAGTTATTTGCATAGCTGTCTTGTCCTTTGCCTCCTTTCATGCTGAGAAGTCTCTCGAGCTTCATGTTACATACAGCAACGTTATCTCCCTTGGAACTCATTCTCTTACTCTCTCCTTTTTTTTTCTTTTTCTTAACTCCTCTCTGGTTCTCCCTCTTTCTCTATACTTTGTTTTTGTGAATGAGACAAGCTTGAAGGGACGATACATATTTATAGAATAAGAGGGCAAAGAGAGGAGATAATATATGTATATAATTTATTTAAATGGGAAACATATAATTAAATGTGCCTCTGCGTACATATTGTGTATATACTGATTATTCATGAAAAACAACGCATCATTATGTTTGTTTCCCAAACAACAAAATATAATTATGTGGTGTACTTTGCCACATGATATATATGCTATATACATGGTTTGTCATTTTGTAAACTGTACGTTATTATTTTTGACAATCACATTTCTTGTAGGGTTCATTGGAATAACGGGTAGGACAATATAAATATAGCTATATGTCACACACGTATTATTGTATGAATCTTTGATGTGATATTTTTGTCAAGTATTTTTGCGGTTGTGATTTGAATGAAAACATCTAAAATGATATTTCTGTTAAGTCTTATGGCAATTTTTTTAGTGCTCTCTGTGCATTAAAAATAGCACTTGTACTCCGCACACATCTACATAAGCATACATTTATTTACCCTGATGTAGAAAATTTTTGGGTCATGAAATACTATTATATATGTTCTTTTCGTGGTGATATAAACTTCTTTGGAAGTATATATGTCTTATTTTAACTCTATTTTGTGGTAGTTATAGTAGTTAACATGTTTCTATTGATTGAGATATATATATATATATATATATATATATATATATATAGTATCGAATATAGTTATTTCTTGTCTTATTTCTTTAAAAAAAATCAAGTTGTTGTTAGTTGATTTGAAGAATAGTCTCAGCGGATAACTAGATCAGTGAATGGTAGTTAAGACTTAAGAGTATTGTGATATCGTAAGGTTTTGATTTTGTAATGAATATATATGATGGATGGCGACATAACAACTATGGTAAAACAAGAATTTATTGTTTTTAAGATTAGTAAGTGGAGTGTTGTCCAAAAAAAAAGATTAGTAAGTTAATGAGTCTTAAGAGTAATAACTTATGGCTGGCTTTAGATATCCATGATGAGAAAAATCAAAAGGAAAATGAATGTGTTTCCATTTGATACCACCCGAGGCGACACTAGGAGTATTCAAGCTATGATACGATCGTAGTTAGATTCATGCATGTTTCAAACATTCTTCACCCGTTGCTTTTTTATCCACTATCGTATAATCGTATTATTCATATCCCAAGTACATTGGTCCTAATATTAGCCAAAAAGAGAATCGGTACCAAGTCCTAACGATTGGATCTCTATCAACTATATATCCTAAAATATGGTTAAGTAAACGATGTCATTATAACTTCCGTTCTTTTTATTGACACCAGGCTACTATATATATGTTCATATAATCGAGTATATATATATATATGCAATGTAATGTAGAGTTAGGTGATTAAACCAATCGTTTAAGGTCAGGTGATCTGTGATCCACTCGTAACCTTAATTAAGAACGATTTTCTTAATTTTACATGGACACCTCGGCTGGTATATATCTCCGTTGTTTAAAACTTTTTGTTTATTTTAAGGTTTAAATCTCCATTAGTTGATTTATTGCGTGATATAATAAATTGAATAATTTGTCGGCTACATGCATGAGTAAATGTTAAAGTAGCATATGTAGGAAAAAAAAAGAGTGGGTAAGGCACGAGATTGACGCCGAAAATTCCTGGAATCCAATGGAACAGAGAGAGTGAAGCTATATAAGAAAAGAGAGTAGTTTATTCATCATGTTGCCGGTTTTTTAAAACTCTATCCATTTCTCTACATTTTCATCATCCCTATCCTAAAACTAGATGCTATTATTTTCTTATTTTCAACCAAACATAATGTTGGCATACCCATAAGCAATGTTATATTGTAGTACTAATAAAAGATAGAAACAAATAGACCATACGACTCTTAATATAAACAATAAATATATAACCTAAAATAAGATGCTGCTCTTATTATGAAGTTTGAGTTCTCATCCCAAATTTATACAGATTTTAGATTTGTTGTCTTTGAGGTTCTCACGCGATTAATTAGCGTTCTTGTACTAAAATTTTCTTTTAAAAGAATTGCATGTCATTGCATATTGTATTGGAAATGCTATATTTGGGTCTAGTTTGCATTGTCATAAAATTTGCTATTCTTTATATTAAGTTTCTAGTTATATTACAAAATTCTAGTTTGAAGGGGTAGGATAAATATCAATTAATTATTTAAGTAAATTGGCTAACAAAAATTAGTCATGCATAAAATATATATTAAAATATCTACCTGTATTTGTATTCAATCTTTTCAATATCGAAAAAGTCAAGACAGCCGAAACGAGCCCCATCCAATAAAAGCATAACAGATTATTGTCCATCACATTTTCTCTATAACAGGAAATTATTGTCCATCCCTGTTGCCAATTAATTGCCATGTACTAATTTAAGGTGTCTACTAATAGTGTAATGGTAATACTAATACCCTTAGTCTCGTTCATGAATATTTGAACTAATTAAAAAGGTGTTCATTAGTCATTTAATTCAAGATAGTTTATGGGGTGTTTATAAAAATCACGGCGTCTGTTAGTAGACACCTACATATGGATAGCTATTGCATGCAACTCGTAGGTAAATATGATATTAGATTAAAAAAGAAAGAATAATCAGCAAAAGGTAAAAGAGAAGTAAAGATACAAGTGGGTCCAATATATCTTATATTAAGCCAACAACCAAATTTTCACTAGCATGCCACAAGAGTCGTGAAAAAGAAAGTTCTACTGCTCCATTCTTCCATTCTAATCTATACATTTTTTTCTTTGAAAAAATCTAAGAAATACTACATTTAATGTTTTAGTAATTTCATAACACCACAAAACTTTGAGCTACCGCATCGTTCCAATATCTTAAATGGGGTTCTAAGCAGAATAAAAATAGTATTTTAGTAGAATTTAGTAATCTGATAAAACTTTTGGCGTTTAAAAAAGAACTAAGTGGAAATTGACATGTTCTTGTGGTTTCTACATAGTATCTCATAATATATTTTTTGTCAACTTTTTGTTGTTTTTCTCCTAATTTTTACATTTTTTTCGTTTTGTTAATTAAGATACTCTCTAAGTATTTTTGGTTGGAAGTACGGGTTATTTAAAATTCTGAATATTTTAATAAACATAATGTTTATGATATCTTTTTTTATTTGTTTAATGTTTATGATATTTTGTTTGAAAATTATATATTTTCAAATGTAGCATTCTTGAACATCTTTTTCATTTTTGGCTGTTGTCATCCTTGATGTTTCACTAACTCCACAGTCATTTGATTTTTTTTTTTGATTTTCCTTTGATGCTTAACTGTTTTTCTTATCTCTTACTTCTTTCTAACTACATGTACTTGTTTTATGTATTCTTATCTTAAGATGACTAATTGTTTACGTAACAAACTCATCTTTCCTTTTTAGTACATTTGAAAATTATTATAAATTGAGCTTGAAAAGGGTCTAATTAGAAGAAAGAGGAGAGATTATTGACTAATTATGTGATGTATATTTAATTGAGATTTGGATTTACCAATGACTACAAACTTTCAAGTAACGAGAGTGTCACAATTATACAAGTTGTTGCGATTTTTATATTCCTACATGAATAATTTCCTCAACCGATATAAAATTAATTCATTGTGACTAATTATCATAATTACCTTTTTCAAATGTCGATATAGTTTTAGAGACCTTTAATGTCAAAGGTGTAGTAGTATTATATACTTCACAAAAAGTAGTATATGTGTTACACTAAACTTTGAATAAAAAGTTCGTTTTAGTTAGGGTTACCTTTGAGTTAATATATTATATATCAAAGAAAATGAGACCTATTGGTCGGATACATGAAGGGGGAACTGTATGATTTAGAATTAATTCAGACCAATCAACTGATTATATTTTTGTTTTTCAAACTCTGACCAATCAACTGATCTATAACGATATTTAACTGCTAATTATCGTTATGATTTAATAATGTTCAGATATAATCATCGTTTCTCGTGGATACCTAAATGTGCCACAACCACTAACTGGAATACTAACACCTTTTGTCTGTATCTGTGGCATAAGTTTTTATATTTTTAATCGAATATACATTAGATGTCAATTAGATTCGAATTCCGAAATTCAATTATGTAGGATTCATGACTGGATCTTGAATAACTTTGGCTATTAGTTTGGTTCTATATTCTTTGTTTCTCAATATTCTTTTCTTCTACAACTTAAGCCAAGAGTTGAACTAACTTTTACAAACTTAATTGATAAATTAAATCTTCATATTTTAACAAAATATTAGAGAAGAAAACACAAATATAATCCAAAGAATGCTAATTTCTGTACATGTAATATAGCTACACTCTGGGGATCATATATATGTGAAATTTATTATGTCCCAAAAGTTGAAAGCAAATTAGATTAATAATAACCAGAAGACCAGGAAGTCTGTTTTCTTAATAGTTTCCGAGTCTTTTAACATACATTTACCGTGATCTTCGGTCTTTCACGTAACACTAGACCCCAATATGTGCTCTTAAATTACTTTAATCTTTAGTTGCATTTGCATATATATGTTGTTGTTTCAAAACTAAACTAACCAAAGAACTGAGCCTATGCAATCTATTAAGTTTAAGCTATTTATTAGTTTTCTCCTTAACGACCTGTTTTGTCGCAAATAAGTATCAAATTTAAACGTTCCAAAAACAAAAATTAAAACGGTTCTTAAAAATTCCACTTTATCTGATATCAAGGTTTGATGATTAGTAATGGAAATAATGTTTAAATTGCTAAAAGAGAATCAATCTATATAATAAACTATGCTGGCTTGTGATTATTAACAAATTATTGAAATATTTGTAGTGTGCTGTTGCTCATTAGAAGAAAACGAAACGACTAACGGTTAGTTAGAGGAGAGGAGATTAAGTAAGATTTACCAGGTGACTTGAAAGTTGAAACTCAACTTATATCCTTGCACTCACAATAAATTGCATTAGTGCTTTGTTTTTTTTCCTCCGCCAGGCTTTTAGAAGTAACATCATCAGTGATCATCACGAGGGCTAAAGAGCTATCCGTAATTTAGTCTTGTTTTAAGTTTTAACTTTGAAGGTTTCGATGGCAGCATTTACTGTTAGAGTCTGATTAAATTGTTTCATTAGTATTGGGATATTCGAAGGTTATAACACGGTTATTTATTACGTATATTATTCTCTCCGTTTCTGAATAAATGTTTTCACATAGATTAAGAAAATTATTAAAATATATTCAAATTATTATTGATTACATTTTTGGCCAAAAATATTTGTTATAAATAAATTAATTTATAAAATCAATGCAGTTTGTAATTAATTTTCAGCTGAAAATAAATATAATTTGTATTGGAATTGTAAGTGATATTTTTTGTATAAAAAAATAGCAAAATTGACAATTATCATAAAAGGGAGGGCGTATTTCACAATCTAACAGCCACAAAAGAATATGTTGCTTTCCCGAAGACATCGACCACAGATTATGTATGGCTTATCCTCTTGCGCCTAACGATTTTCTTAGTATTTTATTTTATAAATCGTGTACTCGTAACTGAAAATTAAAGGCTCACCGAACTTTAAGAAAACTGGGGTATTCAAAGTCAAGTTTTTCAAAATAAAATAGGAAGTCTTTATAGGTCAAAAAAGCAGAAAGTCTTTTCTTCGATTCTCAACACTTTCTCTTAATACTTTTGCTTTATTTCCTTTGACTTTGACCTATATACACTATCTTTATCCAATTCTGAAAACAGAGATTTTTAATCACCACTATTCGTTATCTTACAAAAGCTTAAACAGTTCTTTAAAAAAATAATATATATATATATATATATATTACAAGCTCAAGCTTATTTATGAATGTCACTCTTGATTTATTGATCTACTTTTCTTTTTCTGTTATCTGTAAATTTTATAGTTCTCATACATAATTTCTGTATAGCTTTCATACATGTAAGTGATGTAACAACTTCACAAAAACTTAAAAATTCTCTCACTCGTCACATTATGCTCCACAGTTGACAGTTCAACACAAGCGAAACAATATACTTCATTTCTGATTGCAGGTTACATTTAACTTCTTCATTTTCATTTTAACATCAAAAGTGAAAAGGCTATTCTATATTTTAAGTAAACTTTATAACATGCTTGTTTTTCAACCGATTTAACTTATTAAACCATTAGTAGCTTCATCCACATCTTGTGCCACAAGCTTGAATTCTGCATTGGGGTGAATTTCGATATATCGGTCTACGCATCCTTGGCAAATGTGGGATATTTATGGAGATTTAAGTCTAATTTTGCCTAGTTACTTTTGTTATGTATGATCAGCCTTTAAATCGGACTAGACATTTTAGTCCGATTTAAGTCTAATTTTGGCGGCAGCCTTGTAATGTCTTTTAGACACATCACTACATCAGCTAGTTATTGTCCCGTGGAAGATTGCAAATGGATACTCACTGTTTGGTCAGCACCAAGTTGCTTTTATTAGATACTCACGAGAGCCTTCAATCTTGTGATCTTATTTTTCTTCGGCTTGAGCGTTAATGTTACTGCTGTTTGAATGTGATCCTAATGTGGTAAAAAACGGCCGAAAATTCTAGGGAGTGTCATGAGTAAGAAGAGCCTGAGGAGAGACATATGCAACTTTCTCTCCAAGTTCTGGATTTATTTATCTGAAACCATATTGACTCTATGGATGCATGAACCGACCTGATTATTATTCGGTAACTAGATTGTAAAATTCAGAAGAATCACTGCTTCTTAGTCAGTCGTCACTCGTCGAAGCTCTGCTTTCTTGATCCTGCAACCCTCTTTAACTCTAATGGCTCTTTAGCTTACTTGTCGCACACACCTCCTTGCCTCATCATCAGAGCTGATCATTGAGGATATTATGCTGAAAAGTTCATCCCGTGGCTGGGTAGCTACGACGGGATTGTGCGTATCTACCACCGACTCGACCCTATTTCGTCTCTGGCGTATCCAAAATGCATCTCACTGCCTCCTCTTGTAACACTGCATCATTGCCAATGCCAATGTGGGGCCAATGTCATCATCTCCTCATTTTCCTCTCCAAGTCTGAACCTTTTTGTTTCCCTGCAATATCACCAATGCAAGTCCCTGCAATATCACCAATGTCTTGCAGACATCAAATCTATTAATGTAGAATCATAAACCCTAGAGTTTTAGCTGTCTTTGTGGGGATGTTACAGTCACTGAAGTCTGAGTTCCAAACTGTTTCTGTGACCAGTCATTTCCACTTATAATGTCTGAAATGGTTTACCAAATTGACTTTTTTGGGGTTTGCCTTGGGTTTAGCATATCATATTGATATGTTAGTTTTAATTCAGAGACAATCTGGAGAAAACCCAAAGAAGTAATTGATATTTGAGCCTGAAGATGGTTACATTTTCTGATAAAAGGAATATGCTTAACAAACAAAATATGCTTAACAAACAAAAGATATTAGAAGAACAATCTACGGGGAGAAGATGATTTGTTGGAACTAGCTGCAGGAGACTGCCTCTGGTGAGGCATAGACATCCCTTTGTTCTCTTGCTGACCTGATGATCCCGTTTTGTCCAGTAGCTTAGCTGCTCTTGGATCACTGAGAAGTGTCTTCTGGAAAGACTGTGAGAACCCCGTGGCAATTATCGTTACATGAATCTCTCCTGTGTATCGATCATCCACAACAGCTCCAAATATGATGTTGGCTGATGGGTCTGCCAAACTTGTCACCACCTGCCAAACCAAAAAACAAAATCATCCCAAAAAAACATGACAAGACTGTGCATCGTAATATGTTACAATTGAAGCTAAAGACTCTGGCACCTGAGATACTCGGTTCACTTCCTGCAAAGTAATGTCTTTTCCACCGGTGATGTTGTAGACGACACCAGTAGCTGATTGTATGGATGATCCGATCAATGGAGCCAAAGTGGCTTGCTCAGCTGCTTCCTCTGCTCGGTTCTTGCTTGAAGAAACACCTACCCCGAGCATTGCGGTGCCAGAATCTTTCATAACCGCCTTCACATCCGCAAAATCTACATTGACCAGTCCAGGTATCTGAAAGAAAAGAACAAATGAGATCTCTCTTACAGTGAGCATTCTCATCAAACAAACTTGTTAACGCTTTACACATATGCACACACTCACAGTAATAATATCCGAGATTCCTTGAACTCCTTGCCGTAAAACATCATCAGCGAGAAGAAAAGCGTCCTGAAGAGGCGTCTGTTCATCAGCAATATCTAGTAGACGATCATTCGGTATCACGATAAGCGTATCAACGTTCTTCTGCAGCTTCTCAATGGCTTCCAGTGCCTATAGAGAGAATCAAACAAAACTAAGCATGGAACCATAACAAAGCTTAAAACCAATTCAACAAGGAGGTAATGGTGTCACCTGCAAAGATCTTTTGCGACCTTCGAAGCTGAAGGGGTAAGTAACAACACCAACGGTCAAGTAACCAGCGTCCTTGGAAATCTGAGCAACGACAGGAGCAGCACCAGAGCCAGTGCCACCGCCCATACCAGCAGTAATGAAAACAAGGTCAGATCCTTTAAGAGCGTTAGCAATAGCGTCTTTAGATTCTTCAGCAGCTTGTTCTCCTAGAGAAGGGTTCCCACCAGTACCTGTATTTAAAAAAGAAAAAAAAAAAAAAAAAGACAAACTTGTTAGCTTCCGAGTAGTCACAACGTTACTTGTCTGAAGAGAAACTAACCAAGGCCACGAGTTAGGAGCTCTCCGATTTGAAGAGGGTTCTGAGCAGAAGACTGTAAGAGAGCTTGAGAGTCCGTGTTTATCGCATAGAAATCAACACTCTGCGAGGAATCAAAATTGGAACTTTCAAATTATCAAATCGAAGCTAAAGGCTGAGATTGAAGATTGGTGTGACCTGTAAGCCGCTAGAAATCATGCGATTGACGGCATTGTTACCGCCGCCGCCGACACCAATGACCTTAATCCTAGCAGACTCCATGGGAGAGAAGGAGCATCTCAACCGTGTTGGCTTAGACCTTTGCTTTGAGAAGCTGCCGTTGATTCTGGTACTGTGGGGTATCGATTTCGAGAGAAAGGAGGAAGAGATTGGTAGCTCGTTGAGTTGGGCCAACGGACGACTAATCGCCATTTTTTTGTTTTTTTACTTCCTCTCTCCTCAATTTCAGACGAAAGAGACAAAGATGGTTGTTTTAGGGTTTTAGTGAAGAACAAAACACAAAAATATCGACAGTGGAGTGTACTCCTCACAAAGGAAAGCTAGAGATCGAGTGTGGACCCTTTTCGTTTCCCAACGATGCCGTTTTAGGATCATAATTGCAACGAGTCGATATATATATATCAAACAAAGTTTTCTAAATTTACAACACACCAAAGACACCGTTATTCATTCACCAACAATACAAAACCCCTCTTTTCAGTAAATCTCAGTTGTTTTGGGAATAGAATGTGAAGTGAACACAAGAACATTTCAACAGGCAACAAGGTTTTGATTTGTTCAAGATAAGGATTTACAAATAATTATAGTGTATGGATTGAAGATACAGATGGATGGAATAGAAGCAAAGCAACTAGGCATTGCAAGCTCATCATAGCTTTGTCTAAGTTTGAAGGACATTTGTGTGAGTAGAGGGAGTCTACTTACTCTCCTTCACTTAAGATTTGGGACAATCAGAGGATTCATCTGTGCTATATATACAATTGCCCACCTAATCAAAATCAAGAGATAAAAAAGGTATGAAAAAACATAGAATCAGAATCGATAAAGGAATCACGAGTTTCAGTTATATGGTGGCTTCCAACTTACTAGAAGGGTTGGTCACTTTGTTTCATTTTACGTGGTTTGTTATATCCCACAGGGAAATGGAGGGAATGTAAGCAAATGGAATTAATCTCTTTTGCCAACAAGGGTTTACAACATAAAAGTTGAAAACTTACATATCATCCAACAGCAGACAGTAGCAGTAATGACCAAGGTATGGTGTGGCCTTATTCAGACAAAACAAATACTACTAGTCAAAGCAAAGTAGCGAAGATATTAGGGGATGCGGCGGATCCTCAAATAACAGAAGCTTAAAGCTTGATTGGAAATTACTACGAGACTCTTATATATTCAGGGTACAGAATGCAATTGTTTGTGTTGTGACACTGGTCACACTGTTATGAGGAAACCCATCTTTTGATCCTTATCTGATCGAAAACAGAAAAGTGTCTGAAATCTCACAGATTTTTAAAAAGAAAGCTCTTCTCCTCTACGAGGAGGACGACGGTCTATTCCTCGCTGATCTGAATTTGGATCCGTAAAGATTATATCTACTTACTCTTGTTGTGAAGGTAAAATAATAACTCAAGAAGAAGCTTCTAATTAGTATTTGTAACATCTGAAACATAACCTACAATTTTGAACAAGCTTAGTCTACAACAAGCCATTATACAAAAACTTAAACTCTTTTCGTCAGATTTTCTATTTCTAATATCACCGAAAATGTATCATACTATTCAAGTCATGGTTAACTAATGGTAAAAGCAAAAAAAAAAGTTACATAAAAGGTTATCATGCAAACATTTTGTTCAGTTTTAATATATTATCATACACCTTATTGAGTAAAAATTGTAATTGTTTTTCTATAAAACATCCCCCAGAAGTCTTTTTGGTTTTACTATTAAGAGAGAAGAAACCTCTTTTGCGGTTACCGTCTTCTACTCTTTTTCGAACTCTCTCTATGTCTCTGTAAATGTATGGTGAATGGTTAGGTGAAACTGGCCACAACGAACGCTTTACTCAGAATCTGAACTCTGGATCAACGTCCATTGCCCAAGCAAACTTAGCCAGTAGTGACTTATTAAATATCTGCAACAGAAAAAAGCAAGGACAAAAGTCAATTCCAGGTGTTGCCAAATCTGTGACCATGTTGAAGCTTTTTTTTCAAATACCTTCTCAATGGGAACATCATGTCTTTTGCACCATGCAACAGTGATCCTAGGATCCATGTAATTGATCTTAGACGTGCCTAATGCTACAGTTTTCATATCTTCCTTGGTCTGCATATCCCTTTCCATCTTCTCGATCTTGGCATTCGTTTGCATTATCTTCTTCTCCAAACTGTCCACAGAGAAGTTTATTTAAAGGTATGTTTACGCGATAAATAAGTTAACAGCTTTTGCGTGCAACAAGAGGTTAGAGTATTACGCTTCCGGTGTCAAATTCCTCTTTCTCTTTCCATCAGAGCCCATTAGTGGCGTTCTTCCTTTCTTAGCTCTGTCCAGATCAATATCCAGCTCTTTTATTTGCTCCTGTGCATAGTAATACAAAGACAAAGAGTCTGAGAAAGTTGGAATTGTTTTGATCATAAGCTGTTGGATTTGCTTATATGTTTTATCTTACCCTTAGTTCTTCTATTTTCAAAGCCAGCTTCTCCACTTGTGCTCCGTGAGATTTTGAGACTGTACGTTGATGGTTACAAATGATGGCGACCTAAGGATATATCCAAACATTTCAGATGATAACAATCTCTTTAATTATCTATGACAACAGCAGAGAAGATTGGTTCATCGCCATTACCTCCTTGTTTGCTTGCTGATAAACCACAATTTTTTCAGGAACATCTCCATCTCTCGTTTCTTTACTCAACTGTTACAACATCCAATCGAAAACAGCTTAAGGAAAAGAAAAAATAAACTCCAGAGAATGGAAAAGAAAAATATATATCATTGCGAAGTGAATATATAATAAGTACTGCTAAGATTGACCAAACATATACAATTTTTTTTTAAAGGGTGCAAAGAGGTTGGCAACATACCATATCATCCAATGTGATGGATGCGTTATATGTACGGAATACTTTGGCTGTGAGAGCAGGCATGAGTTCCTTAAGATGAGCATTGAGTTTTGAAGTATCTAGCTCGTCAAAGAGATCATCGGTTTTCGATTTTCCTGTATAGAAGCCAAAACCCCTCAAGGCAATTATCAAATTTCCATAGGTCAAGTATGAGATTTGATAATCAATTAGTAGTTAAACTAACCCGCTTGGAACTGCCCAATTGCCTTATAAACAAGAGGCTCAACCTCGACTGTGTTTACATACTGAATCGAGTCTTTACCGAGGAAGTCAAACTGAAAATGCCAAAGCAGATACCATGAACCAAGAACTCTCGCAGATACATGCGTTCTGCAGTCAATTTTTGTTCATGTTGAGATCAAGTATGTATACCTTTAACTTATTTGGAGGAATGCAATCCACGTTTCCTACTTTCAATGTACAGCAACCGACAGTGTCTGCCTCATCATCGTCCTATATTAACCAAGAAAATAAATGTGAGAAAACTGTTTGAAAAATAAAAACAAATTCTATGAATAAAATCAGGTTTTATGGAGTAGTAAAACAATGATACCGATCAAGAAAAGGAACCCTTTCATTGAAGAAGTATCTTTGTTAAACTACCTTCTCATTTCCAGCCCTAAGGGCTAGCTTATCGATGAGATATGTAGCAACCGCTATTTGCCGCTTTGTTACATCCTTGTTACTAAAATCTTTGGTGTATGCTGCTCTAATATGCCCTATACGGTCCTGCAAGAAAACGATAGGTTGTCGATTAGAATAAGTAAAAGCATGATGGTTTACGCAAAAAGCTTTAGCGGAATCAAAAGCTCATTACCTTAAGCTTCCTCGCTTTCTCATACTTCTCCTTGTCGCTCATCCCCTTTAACGCACTACTAGCTGCCAAGAATACATACTTGAACTCTTTCGGGTTGATAGGATCATTCCAGAAAGCAAGCCAGGTGACTGTATTGTCATGCTTAACTTCTTTCCATCTAAAAAGAAACAACACTCACAAAATCAAGTTACAGGAGAAAAAAAACAAATGTGTCTTTTTAAAAGGGAAATACAGAAAGAAAAAAAAGACCTTTCTCCAGGGATAGGACATTCTGGAACAGGTGCCTCTTTACCGATGTTGATTGTAATATCACAAGGACGAATCCGCTTTTTCAGTTTCCCCATCTAGAAAGTAATAATGCACAACAGAGAATTACTAAAATGAGAACAACAGAAAACGTATAGTGCAAGGATGATGTAAGAACGAAACAAATGCAGCAAAACATACCTTAGGGTGTTCTCCTCGGCCTCTAAACAAGCCAGGGGGTTCAACTCTGAAATTTCCAACCTGCAATTGTTTCAAATTTAAGGTCAGTAAATTACGAAAAGCTTAAGGATAGATTGCTATCAACAAAATGAAAAAATCACCTTTTCTCTGACGCCATCAAGAACAGCCCACATGTATTTCTCTTCTTGCGCTAACTTCTCCTCTTTCTGAATCCTTTTCTCCTGCACATCATTAACGTTACAATATTATCTACAGCTCATATGGATAGTAATGAGTTGTTACATAATATGAGAAAGCGATTATTTACTTCTGCGCTCATTTGTTTCTTTATCTCCTTCTCCTGCATATACCAATCATATATGGGACTGAAATCACAATCATCTAGATTTTTAATCACATGGTTCTTTCCAAGTATCTTCCGCCAATCATTCCAAAAGTTATCTCTGAACATTTTTTTATTGTAGTATTCTGTTTCTCTCATCACTGCAAACATAGTGGCAACCTGCAGATAGAATTACTGAAGAAAGTAAGCAAACAAAGAATCTATCATTGAGCAGTTAGAGATAGAAATAAAACAGACCTCTTCTTGTTCAGGAGTCAAGTCAACTGGCTTCCCCTGATACAATATCTTAACACCGTGACGTTTATATGGAGGTGGAAAAATAACACCATTGTGCTCTAGTGTTTTCCATTTCTTTTGCCCATCTCCAGAAGGTAAAGATCTCGAGGACTTGGAATACTTAGAATCTTTCTCCCATTTGTTGGGCTTCTTAGCTATTGTTCTGGATGAAGACGCTATCATACTAGCATTTGGCTTCGCGGACGATGGTTTCTTATTGGAGCTCATCCTCGAGGCAATAGGGACATGATCATCACCATCTGAGTTATCTTCTTTATCAACTACTTGGTTAGCTCTCAGCGGCTTATCTGGCGTAGTAGCTGGATTACGTGAGCCTTGCTCAATCTTCACAGGTCTAGCAGGCTCTGATAGCTTAGGCCTCTTAACAGAAGACTGATTCGAAGAGTTTCCCTTCTCAAGAGGTCTCTTAGCAGGTCCCTGAGAGCTACTCCCTTCAACCTTAGGCTTTAAACCATTCCTATTGATATTGTTAACCAAGGGCCTCTTTTGGTCACTATGAACAGGCTTGCTACTTGATGCACCCACGTTGCTCTTTGTCTGAACTTTCTCATCAGATTCTCTCTTTCTACTGTTATCATTCACTCCCTGAGGCCTCACACTGCTCTTTTGTACTGGCTGCTGCGAGCAGCCACGCACAGAAGAGCTTGCCTGTTTGGTATCCCCTTTAAGCCTGGCACTCAAAGGCTTATCATCCTCAGAATCATCCTCATCATCAGTTTTGGACACAGATGGAGCCTTTCCCAAACCATTCCTCTCCTTAGCAACAACGGATCTATCATCCCCTGCTGGCGACTTCACTGTCGAACGCTGAACAGAAGATGGTGAAGGTTTCATCAGTGAACTTCTTCCGGAAGAAGCTGATCTATTGGGGCTTGTTAAAGGAGACCTTGACGGTGGTGGGGACTTGGTGGAACCGATAGAAGAGCTTCTCTGAGCGTTGTTAGTAGGCCTTGGACGATTTGAGGAAGATGATCCATTATTATTGTTACTGCTTCTCTTGAAAACCAGAGGCATTTCATCTTCATCATCATCTTCGTACCCATCATGACCATTTGGCACCACCACAGGTTTCACAAACGCCTCAGTGGCCATAACACCCGAAAATGGCAAGTTATTCACAATCAACTCTGCTCATCAAACAAAATGAAAAAAAAAGGAAAGATATTTTAATTTTTTTTTCTAAAATTGCAATAACAATTAATTAATACAGGAAAATTTCGAAGCTGTTGAGGTTCGGTCCGAAACAAAAGCTTTGTCCGGGGCAAGATTTAGACATAATAAACACATTTCAATTGGTCAGATCAAAACGAGAAGGGGACATGCAATATCTAAATAGAATTGAATCAGGTCAGAAATTCATAAGTTTGATACGTCTATTGATTGATTACGAGGAAATAATGATATTGATTTGACGGATAACTCGAATCCCCAAAATCAAACTAGGAACCCTAATTTTGAAATCAAACAAGAATTTGTGAAAAAATTAAGCTCAATTGAAATCAAAATCTGGATAATAGATAACTGAATTGACGCAACTACCTTAGGCCACGATGAAATCGGAGATGAAGATGAATTGAATCTCAGAACACTCCTCACGGATTTCTTACCTGCCTTGATGTTTGTCCTTTTTGTATTGTAGAGGCTAAGTTATTGAAACACTCCGTCTGACTCAACGAGTCTTGATGCGATGCCGTTTTGAGGGAATGGAGATTACTTTCCTCTCTATCTTTACTTGGGTTAAGATTAATGAAGGCCCATTTTGGAAAGAATAAAGAAACTGCCTTTAAACCGAAAAGAAAGAGGAAAAAAGCAAAAGAAGACATGTTCCAACTGTCCGTTTCAAGCATGTGGTTTTGCACTAAACCGAACTTGCTTAACCGAATCGAACGAAAAATTTAGGTTATTAATTCTGATCCGATCAGAATAATTTCGAAGCTAGATTGACTACCGGTTTGGTTTAGTTTGACAATTGGTTAATGGTTCAATTTATATTTACTTCTTTAGTTTAAAACCAATCATTTTTTTGGACAACAAAAACAATCAATTTATATTTTATATTTTGAGCGGATTTAGAAGTATTCCTTCCATCTATTTTTTTTTTTTTTTTTTGTCGACTTTTGATTTCATTAGCAAGCCCAATGGGCAATTTACATGGTACAAGCCTTTTTAAACAAATCCAACAACAGAAAGTTATACAATGAAATTAACAAAACTAAAGCGCAAAGGAGACGTTTCTGGATTCACACGCGTCAGAGGAAGGTGTTATCTTGAAACACGTAGAACACACGTGTCCTTAACCCTAAAGACTGCAAGCACGGCCGTCAATAAGGCTTCTCCGCCGTGAAAAGAAAATCTTGCCTCCACATCTTCTTGCTTTTCTGTCGTTGATTCTTGAAGCATTTTGCCGATACCATAGAAGCTCTTTCGCCTTTCGCCGTCGCCGGTATCTGGAAAAAACATACTTCTTCGGATGATTGCTTTTGGGATTGCTCAGACAGACCAAATATTGATTCTTTGTTGGACCGCTCAACATGAGCGCCAAACTCTACTGAATCACTTTGATACAGCTGAGATAAATCCAACATCTTCTCTTCCTTTCTATCAAGAAAGCTCAATCTTAGCCGATTTTCCGACGAAATTTCAAACGATTGAGACTGATTTCCATAAAAAAAGATTAAAAGTTTATCTTTCAAAGTAGTTCTTCCATCACAAGCTAAACGGAATTTGAATTAGCTCGCGAAAGAGTGAAAGGGATCAAATCATAACAGAGAAAGATGAATAAACCGTGAGATAGCTGCTCTGTTATGAGTTGAAAAACACAACAAAAACGACATCGCCTTGCGAAAAAGAGAATCGCCTATGCGAAGACTTATTTGATATATCAAACAAGATATTACAAAACAAAAAACATAATAGAAGATGGTAACCGGCGGCAAAGACCACCGGCTACCGGCGTTGAAATCTGATTGAAAGCTTTTTTTTAGTGAGAGGTGAGAGCAACTAGAGAGAGGCTTCCAATTTTCCCCTGTTCCTTCCATCTATAGATACCCAATGGATAATTTCATAATACAATTCAAGAAAAGGTTAATTTATACATAATCATCAGTTTATTACTAGATTAGTTCTAATATTATTTTAGTTTCTAGTTTAGGTTTGATACCTATAATTTCCTTAAATCTTTTGTTATGAGAAATGATATCTACAAAACTGCCATCATTATAGTTTTAACTAAAAAAATAAATAGATTAATTAAAATCTTACCATTTAACAGATTTATTTTTCTTCACATCATTATCCATAGATATATTCCACAGATTTATTAAATTTTATAGATTTAATTTGTTTTGTACAGATTTTTGACAGTTTAATTTTGGCAGATTTTTTTTTTTTTTTTTTTTTTTTTTTTTTTTTTTTGACAATTTAATTTTGGCAGATTTATTAACAAGTCAGAAAAATTATTTCTTGTAGCTGCAGATTAATTTAGTTTTTTACAAAATTAGACCTACCTAAATTTGCCAGGTTTAATTAAGGTTTGATAGATTTATTTGTTCTTTAGACACATATTTATTTATTTATTGACAAACTTATTTTTTCACAGATTTGTTTTCATTTTCCCACATATTTATCTATTCTATTAAAAGAGAAATCATATACTTCTCATTCATTTGTGATTTTTTGTTAAATTGACTATCTACTAGAATTGGTCACATAACATTTTCAATCATCGTTAATCTTCATATTAAATAGAATAAATTACATTATTCAATCATTAATAAACTTAATATTATATAAAAGACAAAAACTTCCAAATATTTTAGGGATTTCATAAATAATAGTAGCAATATATTGAATCCAACTTATATTTATTCATATATATATATATATATATATATATATATATATATATATATATATATATATATACCAAAATTTCTAAAATAACATGTTTAAAAAGATTTTAACAGAACTTAATTTTCAAAAATAAAAATATATATATAGGTAAATATTTTAACTAATTTTGTGATTAGTATTGAAATATTATTATACACTAATATATTCAATTATCGTATACAAAATGAAAACAATATTCTATTATTTTATCAATTATATAATCAAAATAAATCATATTAAAAGAAAATTATTATGTTGATTCAAATATTTTAACAATATATTATTTTTCAGAAATGGCATGTAAATAATTCACTAATTTCGTAATTAGCAATGAAAAATTATTATGCAATAATATATATATAGAGTTAGTATTTATAAAATTTAAAATAAAAATTATATCATACACTTATCTATTCTATAATCATACTTAATCATGTTAAAATAAAATTATTATATTAAATTACATATGATAAGTTATATTAAATTGATAGATTATAAATTTTATTTTCACACATATAAAATATTTTGTTAAAAATATAATATGATGAAAGACTACAAAACATGTATAAAAAACAACATATCTTAGATTTAATTATATATAGTAATATATTATGTAAAATCAATAAATGTAAAAATATTACTAAAATGAAATTCAGTTTTAAAGGACAGGTAAAAATTTAACATAAATCAAATATAAAATAATTATCAAATATATTTTTTCTTGCGCATAAATTTATTTAATAATTAAGTGCAAATACAATAATATAAATATATAATAAGAAAAAAATACATGTGATGGATTTAAACAATTTACAGTATGTAAACTATAAATTATTAGATTTTAAATATTTAAACAAACATTTAAATATATGACTAAATTAAATAATGATCCAAAATAAATATATATATATATATACATAGAAAATTATTATTATAATTAAATATCTTTATAATTTTAATATATGAAGCTATAAGTTTAGTTTTTCTTAAACTATCTTATTTTGTGAAATATTACATTATCTTTGCAAAAGATAATATTTTAATATTTTACCAAGTTCTATTTCTATTTTCTTTATTCAGTAATGAAATACTAGTATAACAAATAAAAAAATAAAAAGAAGCAGCAAAGAGATGTGAAAGTTTGAAACAATCTATTTAATAAAAAAATATATTCTAATATTATTATGTTTGAAAAACATTTAATTTACACATCTCATATATGTGATTACTATAATATTTATCAACTCAGAAACGATAACAAAATGTTTATATAATTATAAACGAAAACAAACATGTGCATGGTTGCGCGGATCCAGATCTAGTTCAGTGTTGATAGACATGTATTTTTCAAACGATTTATTTCTTTTCAATAGAGTAGTTAGCAAACTTCAACATCCCGATTTATATACTTTTGTCCACAGATTGTTTTTTCCTTACCATCATTTAAACGTAAACCAAAACCATGACTTAAGTCAAACCAAACTATAATTTAATTGTACAAACCAAAGCATAAATTACCTTGGACCACAATGAAAACTGAATCAAACTTTAAACTAAACAAATCTTATCACATCGCTTATTTATCATGTCGAGCCGTACGTCTTTTTCTTAGATAGATTCACGTTTCTTTCCATCAATTTTCCTTCCTTTTCTCTCACGGATGGGGCAGCTTACTTTTACATGTGGTAAATGGACACTTCAAATAACTAGATGCCTATTTGGTGTTGACAAGAAGAAAGAAAAAGCAGCGGTATGGAAGTAAACGATAAAAATTTGCTATGAAGATTTTGGTCAGACAGTGGCGGATCCAGAAATTTTTTTTATCGGTGTTATAATTTAATTATTATTTTAATGAAAGATTTTTAAATATTTATTAATATAAATTTAAATATTAAATAATGTAAATATTTATCAAAATGATTAAAATATTATATTTTAATATAAACCAAATTTTCAATTTAGATTTAGAAGGCCCACAAAATTATATTTATATGTTAGCCCAAAGATAATAAATTTGTTTTAGACAAAAACAAGAAAAAATATGTTAGCCCAAAAAGAATAAATTTGTTTTAGACAAAAACAAGAAAAAATATATAATTGGCTTTAGGCCTGTAGCTTAAAAAAAAGGAAAAATATAAAATAAGGTGTCAAAGAAGAATCGAAAAGGGTGTCAGAGAGAAGAGTTTAACCAACAGAGCTAACGCGTATTACAAGAAATGATTTACAAAGACGAATATTTATAATTCAAGGGGTGTCAGCTGACACCCTACCACCAACATAGATCCGCCTCTGTGTTCAGATGGTGATCAGAGAGTACAAGTTCGATACACAAAAATACAAGGTGAGATTGAGCTACATATATTCGGAAAAGTTATAGTGACATTACCACAAAACACACTGTCTATTGATAATGGAAATCAAAGGCAGTTTTTATGAAGACTGGATATTTGTACTAAGAATCGCTGCGGTAAGTTTTAGTGACATTGCCACAAAACACACTGCCTATTGATATCAGAAATTAAAGAC
Organism: Hirschfeldia incana; assembly: GCA_026261945.1. NCBI lineage: Eukaryota > Viridiplantae > Streptophyta > Magnoliopsida > Brassicales > Brassicaceae > Hirschfeldia > Hirschfeldia incana. Next base: position 9,086,606 of record JABCMI010000003.1, on the reverse strand, counting down.
AGTTTTCTAAATATTTGGAACATCTAAAGACTGAATATTTGTACTCACAATTGCTGCTGGAAATATCCAAGTAGTTTTGATGTAAGATGTCCGTTCTGAAATAGTCGCTGACGTAGATGCTGAAACACACGTCATGTTGAGCGGTGAATACCATGTGGAATGAGCTCGAGCCGTGTGGATTTTGAGACCAAGCATGTATCTTGGAGAAAAGGAAATATGATAAACTTGAAAAGCAAGTTTATGACTTAAATGAAGAGGAATAAATGCATTTCAAAAAGAGAAAAGTTGCATTTGTTGATATAGAAATTGTCCATATCGTGAATTCCTTAGAGACTAGGATTTCGGGAACGTGGAGACTCTATAAGATAGGTATGAAGTCGTCTGTATTGAGACATGGACACATAAGCTGATCTTATAGAGAGAGAAAAATTCTTGGAAGTGTTATTGGTCGTGCTGAAACAGTGTATGAAGTACTTGACAGTAGAGAGACATAATCATGTAGCTTAGGGTTCTTTCAGTAGTGTGTGTTAGGGTGATAACACTAGACGTGTAAGAATTGAATTAAACAGATCTTGTAATAGATTGTTTAAAGAGATTCTAGTAAAACATTGGTGTTTATTTGTATTGTTTTGTCTCTCGGTTTCTTTTTTTTGCAGTACTATTATGGTGTCATCCGCACTTACAAGTAGCGCCTAGACGGCTAGGTAGCCGCATATTTGAACAAGGTTTTAACCTATATATATATATATATATATATATATATATATATTGATAGATATACGAGTTAGATCAGTAATTAACTGGAAAATAGAAGTTTGATTGAATAATTTCTCAAAATTAAAGAAAACTTAACAAAAGCGAGAAACAAAGATAAATATGTCAAAATAAATGTTATTAAATATATTTTTGAGTAACTATAACAACACATGCATATTTTTAACTGGTTCAATTTATCAAAATAGTTAATTTTAGCTAGATAATTAGATTGATGTTAACATATTGATATTAATTAGATAGGAATCCTTGTTTGAGAAGCTTGCCCATGGGATTGCTCTAAGAAAATTAACTGAAAACCAAAATATCTCAACCAACCAAAATCCTCTAGACTATATTTGAGAAGTGATTTTTCAAAAAAATGTGACATGGAAAGCCACATGTCGATCAATTACACTACTTAGAATTTTTTTACCATATAATTAACTTCCAGCATAACTTCTTACCATATATTGTTACCAATGTTACCAAAAATTAATTAATAAAACCTACTAGGATATGACCCGCACTTTGTGCGGGGTGAAAATGATTACATAAAATAAGTCAACATTACATATTATATACATATGTGAAAAGTAATAAAATGTAGTATGTGTAGTAGTCCTGTGATTTCGGTTTCCCGAAACCGAACCGACCCGTTGGTTTTCGGATAACCAAAAATTTTGAAAAATTAATTCTGAAATTAACTAAACTGAATTTCGGTTTAGTTATTGGTTATTTTTGGTTTTCAATTGTATGTCCGAAAATAACCGATATTAATGGTTTTCGGCCTCTTTCGGTATAATTCTCTTTAAAAAAACAGACATTTTCGGCTAATTTTGGTTAAATTTGTATATTTTTGTTTTTTGGTTAATTTTGGCTCAGTTTTTTTTGTTATTTTAGGTTATTTTCGGTTTTTTAATTTTTTTTAAAAAATCGAAAACCGAAAAGAACCAAACCAAATTATTTTTTACAATCCTACCAAACTGAACCAAATTAAAAACCATAACTAAACTGAAATTCTTCTTACTGTTCCTTACAACAGAAATATTATGACAGCGTAATAGTTGGCAAATATTGTGTGATTGATTGTGGTTTCTACTGTATATTTTCGAATGTACATTCTAGTTAGGATACTAATTAGCAATAATTATAGACGATTGCATAAAAACATGATTTTTGGAAACCATGAATATTACGAAACAATTTTTTTTTGCAAATTATTATAATTATTTATGAAGATTAAATATTGAATATAAAAATGACTACACTAAAATTATGGAGAGTGTGACATTAAATAAATTCACTTCTCAAATATATACGATAATTTATTAAATTACTATATATTTTTGTTCATAATTTGTATCGAACATTATATATAAATTCAGCATAGACATTTTACTCGAAACTGAATTGAAAAATTATAAGTATCTAATTGAGTATAAAATTATTCTATCCGAAAGAAATAGAATCAATATGAACTGAATCGAAATGACCCAGACCCAACAAAACTGACTCGAATAGAGTCGATCCGGTAAAAGGCGATTTATACCCGACCTCAAAACATGAAATATCTTATAATATGATTTTATGAGTTCATATTTAAATTATTTAATTTGGCATGTTAGAAATTGTTCAAAACATTATATTAATTGGTCGATGGGCACATACGACGTCTTTTACATCACTACTATGTGAAGACCTGTGAAAATGATTATATATAAATAATTTAATATATTTATTAAATGTTTCATATTAATAACTTAGTTACAACTTTTTACAGAAATCATAATTCATATATGTTTTGTCCCTCCAAATTCACCTTAAGTTTCATTATATGTGTTCATATACTATGGGCTTCTGCAAATACATTTAACTTGTAATTTTTGAGCTTTAATTTTTATGTAACAGTTGACAAAAAATAATATATCATGTAACATAATGGATCAAATTAAATTTATATTTATTGTAGATCAGTTTCTAATAATTTTGGAAATTCTTAAATAGCCATGGTCGCATACAATTTATTATAATACAAATTATTAGGGTAAGTAATGGTTAAGAATAAATTGCATGTTGCCAAAATACAGATAGTAAATTTTTGAAACCATCCTTTCTAAATTTCGGACTGATTGACGAATGAACAAAAACGGTCAACGCGAAATCACTAACAATTTGGTTCCCATTTTTATATGCTTCCCATATATAAAAGATATATTTTGGTATATTTTGGTATGTTTTGAAGACTCTCTAACTGTTCTCTCTTGAGTCTCGACATTTTTCTAAAATAAATAAGTCTTTTATTTGTAATCTTAAAATTTACGTTAGAGTTAGGTTAGGTTCATGTTAATATTAATTTTTAATCTTAAAAAGTATACATTAGAGTTAGGTTCATGTTAATATTAATTTACTATGTTTTTTTAATATTGCATAGTGCAAGTTACTATGTTTTTTTAATAAAAATGTATAAGTTATGTATACATATATGCTATCTTTTGGTATGTTTTGAAGACTATAAATATAATTGTTGAAAAAAGAATATAATACGTAAACACACATATTTTTTTAAAAATGAATAGCATTGTTGAAAAGCTATGCAATATAAAAGATATATAAAATATATGTGTGTGTTGTCTAACGTGGATCCATTCGGTGGAGTGTTGTCTAACGTATTATATGCATGTTACTATAATTCCATTATACATTCACGTTGAACGTATTATATGCATGTCATCAAGAATCAATGAATATGTGTCATCAATGAGAAATGTAAAGAAAAAACATGTAACAAAAATAATAGGACTAATGGCATTTGGATGTAATAATCCTAGTAAATTAAGGATAATTTCAAATGGTGGTTGAGGAGAAATGTGAGGGTGACACATAGGCATAATGGCAACATTGAAATTAATTTACTCTTTGAAGGTTGTTTTCTCAAATTGTTTCCTTATTAATAATAAGGGGATGGCAATTGATATAAATTTTCTAGTGATTAAAGGTTTCTTAGTAAACAGAGCTGAAAACAACCGTGGGTTTGCCGCATCAGCCAAAATAGCAACTTTGTAAATAAAATACCAAAGTAAGGTTTTTAGAAATGGATATTTTAACTAAATAAAATCTTTTAAGGGTAGAAACTTGCTTACTTATTTGATTATAAAGTTCCTATAATAATTCATATCATATTAAATAGAAAATATGTGATCAGAATAAATGCCTATATAACTGACAATCTGGCATAGCTTTGTAATGATGAGCAAGAATTCATGTTAACCAAAATCAAAGTATATAACTGATATATTTGTACTTAATGAGATTCTCATTCACTGGAGTTTATAAACCGTATAAATGTTTATGGTAACAAATCTTATATAGTATAGCTAATTAGGAATAAATAAAATTTAAAGACAATAGGTATTCCCTTTTATTGTTACAATTTCCCTTCGATCAAGCGTGGGTAGTTACTTCTAATTGCTAGATTAAAGCGTATAGAACTTAATATATGCGTTTACATTAAATGTAGCATAATTTATTCCTAAACTAAATATTAGAGGCTTTAATCATCGTTTGTCTTGGTCTGATTAAAATTAACATCGTTATAATGATCTTATCAGTTTCACAGATGCATACACTGCTTAGGCTAATTTTGAAAAGTATTTAATATGAATTTTTCCACAATATCTCAATGTATAATCGCCAAGAAGCATATCTAAAATGATTTGTAATGAATTGACAGTATATACTATTTTTATCAAGTTCATCGTAGTTTTTTTTCTTAAAAGTTACACAGAACATAGAACATACCAATTTATACGATAGTGCTTTGCTTCACATTTATATACCAGAATGTTATAAGTAGTCTGGTAGTATATTTTGTTTATTTTTTTATATTTTCTAATGCAAAACTAAAAGAAGTATTTATATACTGTATATAAATATATGTATTACTGTATGCGAAGGATTTTGCTTCACACTATAAAAAATATATATGATAGTGCTTTTCTTCACACTAAAAAAGTAATCCAGAATTGTTATAAATCATCTGCTAAGAAATATTATATTTGTTATGCTGTTTTATAAGGCGAAGCTCACGTACGATGACTTTCATATATGTAATTTACTGTATGAATGATCGTGATTATAATTTGGTATGATGTTTCTTCTTCATAGCTCAGCCTTTGGTATCGTGAAAGCTAAGAAATTCCAATATTGTTTTATGTAGGCTGGTGACCATATAAGAAAAAGCTTGTAACAATAATAATAGGACCAATGGCATTTGGATGTAATAATCCTAGAAAATTATGGATAATTTACTAAGATGGCTGAGGAAGAATGTGGAGGTGACACATAGTCATAATGGCAACATTGTGATTAATTTACACTTTCAAGGTTGTTTTTTAAAATTGCTCCCTTTTTAATAATAAGGGGATGTGTCTAACCATTTGTGTCTAACCAATTCGGTAAACCATAAAAATTGTGTCTAACCATTCGTGTCTAACCATCCATCGTGTCTAACCATTGGTTTCTAACCAAATAGGTCTAATAAAACCGTTTATAAGGTTGCATCTATTTCTAATCATTATTTCTTATCATTCTTACCTTCTTGCCTAAGTTCTTCTTCCACCCTATTCTATGAGATCTTCCAAATATACATGGCCAACAAATGAAGAGGTATTATGATTCCTTTAGAGATCCCATGTTTAGGGGATATTTTTTATTATAATTTTTTTTATTATAATTCGATTATAAGTTATAATTCGTTTATATGGTCTAATATTTTAAAATCTATGTTAAATTTATGTTGTGCAGGATTTAGGCAAATAGAATAATAGGAAGTCAAAATTGTTCTCTCTTGATGTAAGTCGTATGAATATCATATTATTCACATGATATTCACAATCTTATTATTACGCAATCTTATTATGGATTCAAATATGTTTCAGGGATCCAAGTGGTATGAATATCATAGTATTCACATGAAAAACAAAAATTATGTCAATCTCCTAGATCATCAAGAAAAATCGAAAATGTTGGAATGGATGGAGAATAACAAGTCAAATGAGACAATATGTGCAAGCAACTTTGTTTGGGATCCAAAATTTGAGAAGTCGAAACCTAAATTTTGAATCGGCATCCATATATTCTTCAATGTTTTATTGTTTTTTATCTATTCTTCATTGTTTTTATTGTTGTTATGTTAACTTTAAAATAATCATGTTTTCTCTTATATTCCGTTCATAAAAATCTTTTAAATCTATGTTAATTTTATTTTTTCTAATTCGGGATCCATATATTATCAATACGAAAAGTACAATATGTTTTGCTTGGTGAACAAGTTGAACCCATATAAATCCCCATGTCTTATTATTCCATTATATTGAGAATATATATACATTACGAGATGAATGACTTAATAAGGAAAAAAGTGAGAGATAGAGAGAGAGAGAGGATGAACACTTAACCGAATTACAATTCACATTAAAAACTTAATTAGGCTGGAAGAATTTAAAACTTAACATAAGTAATTCATATGTACATATCCTTCTTTACTGCACCTTGATCATCAAATCGAGTAAAGAAAATCTAAATTAAGTTCTCAATTAGTAATCAAGTAAAAAAAATCGAAATTAGGAAAGTACAATATGTTTGGTTTGGTGAACAAGTTGTCACAAATAATGAAATCACATATTATGAGAATATTAATAACTTTAAGATATACAATAAGGGATATGCACATTTAATATGATGAATGTATATACACATTAGGAAATGTAATAATAATAAGGAAAGAATAATTTATATATGAGAACAAATCCTTAACTATGCATAAGATATTTGATTCTCATATATACATATCATTCTTGGTGCACTCAGATAAACTATTATAATGTATTAATAAATCATATATCACTAACTAAATAATATATATATATATATATATATATATATATCTCAAAAAATATATTATATTTAAAATTATTATTTCTGCGCATGGCACAGAAAAACACCTAGTTTAAATTTAAAATCTAAAATTTCAGTTTGGTTCAGTAACAAAATTCATCAAAAACTAAATTTACTGAAACCAACCATAATATATTTGATTGCTTTCGAATGACTAAATTTGCCGAAACCAAACTAACCACCCAACAAAACCAAACCGCATGCCTAGTCCATTTGACAATATTTAGACTGGGTTGATTTTATAAATTCTAATTTTATATTAGTTATTATAGCCAATTGCTAGGTGAAACATCGTTCTTCTAACACAAGTAATAACCGAAAAACAATGTTCTTGAAGCACGAGAAGAAGATGGTTTATAAATTCCTTGTCACGGGAGAAGTGCAATGCTCCTCTAGCTAGCTAGTACTAATTAATCTTTCTTGGGGAAAGAAACAGAAACCATCAGGTCAAGAAAGAAGAGATGTAGGTAACTAATCGTGTCGTGTGTACGTATATAGACGCATTCTCAATACCTTAAAACGACAACAAACTCAGGTCTTGGGGGTATATTGGGTATCATTCCATGAACCCCAGCATTTAGCATGGGGGCTCCACTTGGTGTTGACATGTGAGGCTTTGTAGCGTTTCCAGTCATGAAGAACAAGAGTGAGATCAAAGACTTTGGCAGAGATGTGACGGCAGCAGTTTGCGTGGACGGTTGTGACAGCGTCCATGTCAGGACTATCTTCGCAGAAACCGCTATAGTGGGTGGTGTTGAGGAAGCCAACAGTGAGACCGAGCTGGTTGAATAAACCCGAGTCGAGAAGATTCTTGAGGACATCTTGTTCTTTCATGCCCGTGGAGTTGAGTCTCATGTCGTACCATTTCTGGAAAAGAGAGATGGTCCTATTGTTTGAACGGACGTAGTAGAAGCCAGTGTTTATCAAGTGTGCTCCTATGCCGCTGTCCACACTTATCTGCATATCCAGGGTCCCGTTGTTGCTTAGCAGGGAGAAGGGGTTCCTTAGCCACATCACATCAGTGTCCTAACAAATCGATATTAAACAAAGGTTCTCGAATTTTCTAATAGGATAATTAACCAATAAAAGAATCATAAAGGTTTAGTCAAAAAAGAAAAGAAACATAAAGGTTCTGAAACCCTAGTGTGTGTTGTGTTTTATATTTTTATATTCCAAAACTGACTACTAACTAACCGTGAAAAGGAGATGGTAGCCACGGCGGAGGACGTCTAGGAGCAATCGAGTCCTCCGCCACATCATCTCAATGAAATCGTTTGACATGTATACTTTCTCTCCCTGCAGGTCAACTCCCTCTGTCTCCATCTTGTAGCAGTGTAGCCTCCTGAAGCGGCAACGATCGTAGGCCGTCTGATCCGCTGCTACCACCATCAGATGGTCCAGAAGTGGCACAGTACCCTCTCCTTCCCAGAAACTCTCTAGGAACAGATCCAACATCGTCCTCCCTCCTTCAACCTCCTCCACGTACGCTTTGTTCACCATCGTTATTATCACCGTCTTGTTGTTTCCAATAGCCGCACTGTCCAGCGCCGACTCTAGCTCGTCCACCGGAAACTTTATCGTTCTCTGTCACCACTTCTGAAGTATTTTACGATATACACTTACTTTACATTCCAGTGTATTATGAAGCAACTTACCAGAGTGTTACCACTGTGTCCGAGACTGGAGATAGGATCAGAGATCAAACGTGAGGAGAAGCAGATATATAGAGCGCCGACAAAGAGTAGAGCAACGGCCACAACGAGATTGCCGGAAGAGTAACTGGAGATAAACATGTGTGTTTTATTAATTATATGTTAGATTAATTCAAAGAAAACTAGCTTGCTTTTACATTAGGTGTGTATATATATATATATAGAGCATCGAAGTTTTTAAACTTATATAACTTTGAGTTTGAAGTTGAGAGGCATGTTTTAGTTATTATCGGATTATTAGGAGTAGGTGACTCATGTACCTTATGTGTCCCTTTTCTCACTCTTAACTATTTTACATATTACTTTGCCCAAAAAAAAAACCATTTTACATACTATAACATATCCTTTACACAAAGATTTATAAGTTTGTTGTTATGATAATACTTCAATTTGATTTTATAATTTTGGTATATTTAAACAAAGACTCGTATGAATGGGTACACTACAGGTTGGTCAAATCTGGATATTGGTTAGCTGGGGAGCTTGATCAATCAGTCGAGAGGAGAGAGGCTTTGGCAAAACCCTCAGTGAATGCGCTTAAGAGTTAAGTGTGGAAAGTAAAGACTGCGTCCAAAATAAGAATTTTTATGTGGAGGCTTTATCTCAAGCTTTGGCAGTAGGAGAAAATTTTCTGGCAAGAGGTTTGAAAATTGATTCGAGATGTCAGAGGTGTGGCGCTGAAGGTGAGTCTATTAACCATGTTCTCTTCACATGTCCAGCGGCGAGAAGTATATTGTCACAGGTGGGGTTTCCGTTTCCTAGAAGGGGGTTCGAGAACATGAGTTTGCTTGAAAAGTGCTTCAGTTACCTGCTCTCAATCGAGAAGAATAAGGAAGTACCAAGGAAGTTAAGGTGTATTTTTCCATGGGTCCTATGGATGCTGTGGAAGACTTATTCTTGGGTTCACTCTCTAGGGTGAACCTCTAGATTCACCAACCAATAGTAATGCATCATTTAAGATTCAGTATCTTTTAAAAATGGAAACAAAATATTATCAAATTAAATTATACTTTCAAAATGAAAATTAATAAAAATGATACTAATCACAAAAACAAGCCTTTTAAATCTAAAAAAAAGAATTTATTTCAAAATATATTTTAAAGTTTATACTAATCACAAAAAACAAGATTTTTTAATCTAAAAAAAAGAATTTAAGACTTTTGATAAATCCTAAATTTTAAAGTTTAAGATTTATTCAAGGGTTTCAGATTTACCCAAGGGTTTTGGATTTACCCAAGGGTTTAAGGTTTAGGATTAGGATTTAGGGTATAGTTTTTTGTTGAATATGTTATAAATAGTTTTTCTTAAACAAAATTTTAGAATTTATCCAAGGGTTTACTAAATTATTTAGGGTTTAATATTTAGGGTTTAATGTTTTTTTGTGGTATTATTTTTTTTAAAAAAAATACTTTTTTTTGCAATTAGTATTATTTCTATTTATTTTTACTTTTTTATTTATTTTAAAAACGTAATATAATTTGGCAATATAAATTTTGTTTCCTTTTTTAAAAGATGTCAAATTTGAAATAACTAAATACTATTGGTTGGTGAACCTATAGATTCACCCTAGGGGGTGAACCCAAGAATAACTCAAAAAAAGAACAAAACTTAAGTTCACTCTTTAGGGGTGAACCTTTAAATTCACCTTACTTTTTATAACCAATTAAACTGCCACATAGATATTTAAATAAAAAAAATATTAAAATTATTTAAAAATAAATAAAAATGATAAAACACCAATTTTAACGACGCTAACGCCGCCAACTAAACTCTAAAATCTTAATTTCGAATTCTAAACCCTAAAAATTAAATTTTAAACTCAAACTCTAAACTCTAAACCAAATTTGATACCCTAAACCTAAAACCTAAACCCAAACCGTAAACCTTAAATTCAAACCATATACTCTAAACCCAAATCATAAACCCTAAAACCAAACTGTATACCCTAAACTCAAATACTAGACTCTAAACTAAAACCATAAATCTGAAATCCAAACCCTATAATGTCTAAGTTTAAGGTTTGGGTTTAAAGTTTACGGTTTGGGTTTAGGGTATATAATTTAGGTTTAGTATATACGGCTTGGGTTTAGGGTTTAGGGTTTAGATTTACGGTGTAGGGTTTGGATTAAAAGTTTACGGTTGGGGTTTAGGGTTTAAGATTTGAGTTTAGAGTATACATTTTGGGTTTAGGGTATACGGTTTGGATTTAGGGTCAAGAATTTGGGTTTAGAGTATAGAGTTTAAATTTAAAATATAAGTTTTAGAATTTACAGTTTAGAAAGCGGCGTTTGCGTTGTTAAAATTGATGTTATTCTTTTTTTAACTATTTTTAATTAATTTATTATTTTTAGTCAATTATCTACATGGCACTTTGATTGGTTATAAAAATGGATGAACCTAAGTCTTGCTCTGTGGAAAAATAGATGTTCCTTTGTTTTTATAAAAAACATACTATCGTAATAAAACATAATAATTACTAATATAATATGATTAATTAAAATATTATGTTTATTTATTTATTTTTTAATTACCTGAAAGATATAGTTTTAATTAAAGTAAATTCGAAGATCTATATTAAAACTTTAAAAACATTTTTTTTTTATTTTTATATGTGTAAATCTTTATATGTGTATGTATAGTAATTTTTTAAAAAATTAGTGAATAGTTAATTTAAAGTTTTTACACAACAAATTATTATATTGTTTGTGAACTTAAATTAATATATATATATAAAATGTATATATTTTTATTTCTAATATTTTCATTTTATAAAATTAATTTTAAAATTTTAAAATATTTTTGAAAATAATTTTATATTTATATATCGGCTTGAGTGATTTATATCGGTTTTTATAGCAGTTAAATGATTGTTTTGAAATGACCGCTATCATTCATAAAAACTGTGTTTCTGGGTGGTAATGGAAAAACCGGTCAACCCCTAAAAAATGAATATGAACTAAAAGTCTAAAACCATACCAAACAGATCTTTAGCAAAATAAAAAGTTATCATTGGTTCTTGTTTTCTAAATCGAAATAAACAGCATTTCAAATCTTGATTCAAGCACTATAGGCTAAAGACAACGTAAACTCTCTTCTTTTTTTTTGCTTATTCAATATTACTTATAAATAGGGAAAACTGGGAAAAGTATATTTGTATAAGATAATATTTTGAGAACTACACCATCTTTTTATCTTTTTGAAAATTACACTTTTTAACAATTCAAATGACTAAACTGTTCTATTTAATGTCTGGAATTAGATAATATATATATTAGTAATCCCCCTATATATTAAAAGAGAAGTCACTTTAGTGATTTTTGACACGTGTCGCTCATATAGAGCTTCTCAGGAAGATTGTTATAATTTTATTGGTCGATGGTTTTCGATTTTCTTCTTTTATTTTTTATTTTCTTTAATTCATCGATCTCACTATAATAGGAAAGTATCATTGAATACTAATTGCAAAGGAAAATATAATTTAATGACCAATTAACATCACTTTCCAAATCACTTACATAATATTATTAATAACTATTTATGGTAAGTAATTGTCGAAAGTATGGTATATAAAATCATTTTATCAATTCAAATAAATATACTATTTTCGAAATGACTTAAATAATATTATTAATAACTATTTATGGTAACTAATTGTCGAAAGTATGGTATATAAAATCATTTTATCAATTCAAATAAATATAATATTTTCCAAATGACTTACATAATATTATTAATAACTATTTATGATAACTAATTGTCAAAAGTATGATATATAAAGTCATTTTATCAATTCAAATAAATATAATATTTTCCAAATGACTTACATAATATTATTAATAACTATTTATGGTAACTAATTGTTGAAAGTATGATATATAAAGTCATTTTATCAATTCAAATAAATATTTTGGTTTATTATTTTATGTAGTTTATAGATATATAAGAATATATAAAGTCATTTTATCAATTCAAATATTTTTTTAATTCATCGATCCCCCTATAAAAGGAAAGTAACATTGAATACTAATTGAAAAGGAAAAAATAATTTAATCCCCCTATTAACATTACTTGCACAAGAATATTAGTTAATACATGTAACAATTAGTTTTCTTATTACAAATAAATTACTTGCGCAAGAATTATGTTACCTTATTTAAAATGCGCAAGTTAATAAAGTTAATAAGGGGATAACTTGCATTCACACAAATAGATGAGGCAAGTCATTATGAATAAAATACACTATATATACTAACTTTGGGCATCAAGGGTATGTATTAACTACACTAATTTAAGATTTTAATTGAAAAAGATTTTCCCTGCGATATTATATTCCTATAGTACCTTATATATTTGAAAGATATGTAAACCATCACCAACTATTTATATTTAAAAATATTTTACTTAACCAATACTCTATTTCCTTAACAAATATTGTATATTTCAAAACAAATATTTGAGAGACCGTTCTGGAGCATCGACAAACTTAATGCTATATATATATATATATACAACCACAGCTAACCTAAATTTTCTCACCTCTATGTCAAGCAAAAAAATAGATTTTCGAAATTGTCTTCTATATTGCATATCACTCATATTCGTTATATGTTTTTGTTTGATCAGTTTATAACTGATGTGTCTGTGTGTTTTTCTCTATTTGGTCTACAGAGAATCCGTAGATGCTGGAAAGAAGTTTCATGGCAAGGACAAGATTACACACAAATGATAAAATGTTCGAGAGATTTGTCTATTTTTTAATATATGTGTTAAGTTTTGATTTTTGCTTCTTACCTTGGTAACTTGGTCTCTTCTTTAAGCAGTTGTCTATTTTCATTTTACTTTAATGTGCTAAAAACTTTAGGAACAAAGTTTTGTTTGTGCTCTTATTTGGTTTAAATTTATAAATTTATGCATGTTCTTTGTGATCCATGGCAAGATCAAATTTATCAAAAAACTAAGTGGATGCCCGCAGTTTTGCAGGTTTGAGTGTTTAAATTGTTTTTATGAATTTCCTTCATTTCATCAATTAAAAAGAATTATTTAGCTACAAAACCAATAACAGAAAGTTAATTAAGTGACTATGCAATAATGTTTTTAATTAGGTAATCAGATGCCCGCGAAGGAGGCGATTCATATTGGAAGTTGTAGTATATATTAAACATCATCATCAGTCATAACACAAGATTTGATTAATACCACAAACAGAAATACATATATGGCAAAAAAAGAAATACATATATGGAAACATAAGATAGAGTATCACACATTTCGCACAACCATACGAAAAAATCTGAGACACATGCATAAGTAAAGTTACAAAATTAGAAGAGAAACTAAGATCTGAACAACATAACCAAACTACAAACACGATGAAAGTCTGAACAGTACGCGAAGCGATTGATACCACCTATGCAATTAATCTTCTGATCGTGTATAACACGTGCAATTGCTCTTAAAAAATAATGAAGTTTTGGTAAGGTCACAATAAATAAATAAATGTTATTTTAACAAGGTATAGAGAGAAAAAGGTATTTAGAGATAGAAAGGGAGGAATGCCGAAAAAGAGACACAAATATATATAAAGAGAGGTGGATGCCAGTGAATTTGCGGGTTCGAATGTTTTGTAACAATATATTTATTGTAATTTGTCAAATCAAAATATGAATTTATCATCGAAATTGAATATGTCTTTTATAAATTATTTTTCTAAGATAATTTTTTTTGAAAAAGATAAATATGACTATTTTAAATGTTTTTGATATTTTGTATTCAAAATTGTACTAAAATTAGCTGTATATAATATTTATTATTCAATTTTTAATAAAATTATTAAGTTTTGAAGATATATATATATATATCTATAGAGAGAGAGAGAGAGAGAGAGAGAGAGAGAGAGAGAGAGAGATGTGAAGCAGAAAGAAGTTAAAAATTATGATAGACAGAGAGAGGGAGGTTGAGAGAAGACTGAGAGATATATAAAAAGACATGGAACAATAGAGAGAGAGATGAACAATTGAAACAGAGAGAGAGAGAGAGAGAGAGAGAGAGAGAGAGAGAGAGAGAGAGAGAGAGAGAGAGAGAGAGAGAGGACGATAGTATTATGTAAAATATTGAGTACCAACATTTTTCTGTGCTTGATGTTTTTTCCTAAGGGACGGTAGTATTATGATATAAAATTTGTTACTTCTAAAACTACGTACTACTTAGTCCATAATTTGACTTTGTTTATGCCCGCACAGGATGCGGGCCGGTCATCTAGTTTTAAATTAGTACAGAAATGTTACAACAAATCAATTATATTTATTATTTTCCAGGTAGTACTCTTAAATTCTTAATATCTAAAACAAACTCTACAGCTTATAGTCGCAATCAACCATATCTTTTTTTTTGTATAAGATCCTTCAATAAAAAAAAAAGAAATCAGTTAAATGATACAAATATGTCTTTGTTTTGATTTGAGGATTTTTATTTATATGAAGAACACACATGAAAAAACCCATAAAAATATGAAAATCATACAGTGCGTTGATTATTCTGTTTAACAAAATTTTAAGAAGATGAAGATGATATTTTGTGAAAATTGTGCACATGGAGCACAGTCACAAAGAGGAACCCTCGCAGACAATTTTCACACATTTTTTCATCATTCTAAAATATTTGAATTGTTTTTTATATTGTTAAAATTGACGAATTGCCAAAGCTAAGACAATCCATTTATCCTTCTTTGCCATGAAGACACCAAGTCATAACAATTTGAACCATAGAAATAGCAGAAAAGATAAGGGAAAATAATAAAAAAAACATCAACATAAGTTACATAATAATAACATTAACTAGAGTTTTTTCTATAAACTTTGATACTATTATAATTTTCTGAATGTATGATCTATATGTTAGTGTTATGTATAGTATAACTATTAAATCTTATTGTTTAGGTTTCTTACTAAGTTATTGATATATAGTGATTTGTTTTATGTATTTTGTTATTTTAATTGCTATTACATTTTCGAGTTTCTTACTATTAATATATACTTTGAAATAATCAAATTCAACATATGACTTTTGAAAAATATATAGCTGTAGAAATAAAATTTTAGCACATGTTAAGAACTTTATTTTTGTATACATAGTTACAAATTTAACATGTTTGATGGTAAATAATAATTTATTAATTTAAATGAAAGCATTTTTAAAAAAAATACGTTAATTTACCAATTTAATATTATCTTATCATATTTAATTTATACAATACTTTTATTATGATATAACACAAAATATAGTTGTAAATTTATTAAAAATAGCATATAAAGTTTTGTTTTATATTTAAATTTGATTAATATTAATTAATATTATATTATTAGTTACGAAATTAGTTAATATAGTATTAAGTAAAAATATTTAAAACACTGAATATGATTTTGCTAGATTTTTCCAAACAGATTTTGTTATAACAAAAAATAAAATTCAAATTCATAGTTAAATTTGATTTATTATTAATATTCTTATTGATTATTATGTCATATTATGTAATTAATGAAATTGACCTATTACGACATTTGTATGGTCTTTTAATAGAGAAAACTAGATTTTGACCCGCGCGGAATTTTTTTTCTTTCTAAAATTTCTGTCAAATTTTGTTAATTATTAATTTATGTATTTTTTATATAAGATTATCCAATTTATTTACAGTTTCGCTGTTTTTAAGATATAGTTATTTGTTGTTGAACATGATATAAAAATATGAATTTAAACTCATAGAACTTGTTTATGAGTTTGTCGGCAAAAAAAAAAGTCGACAAAAAAACTTGCTTATGAGTTTAAAAATTACAAATTTTATTAGTAGTAATTGTTAGTAATTTATTTATTATTAGGAACTTTTATTATATTAATTTGGTAAATCCTTAAATCTAACCTATAAACTTTTAATAATATTGGGCTTTTTAATTAAATGATAGTGAAAAATACAAAAGTATCGGGTCTCGTGTGTAGAAAATTTTACATTAAACAAAAAAAACCCAAATTAATAGCTGCAAATTTCATATTATCCAAGATTTTAAATCCTAATACATAGCTGCAAATTTCATATTAGAAACCATAGGCATTTTCGTGATTATCTTCTATATTTATAATAAGTGTGAGGGAATGTGAATGTTATTGATTAACGCAGTGAAACAATATGTAAATCATAGCTGAAAGAATCAAGAATATGGCATATGCCAAAATGGTTTTTGTTAATTTTAATGATTTGCTTTAATTCAGTTGCCATATTTTAGGAGAATCATATATTATATATTGCTTAAGTATTTATTGTTCACTTATTTTTCTTGGTGAATACGTCATATGCCTACTATTATGGCTAATTTAATTATAAGGTCGAAATTTGGTTACTATAATTTAGGATAATTGCAACTTAATATTTATTTGTAAAATTTGTTTTATAAATTGTTAAAGATTTTAGAAATTAATGATTTTTCTTTATGGATCAGTTTTTACAAAAATGGATACTCGATATGTAGCATAATACTATCAAAATGATTTTTTTTTAAATAGTTAGCAGTAATATATTAGACAACATAATTTATATTGAGGCAAGTTATATTGAATGACATTTTAAAGTGAAAATTTATATTGTTAATTTTTTCATATAGCACTAATTTAAAATCTCAAAGAATTGATTTAACTTTATTGTTAAAATTATATAATTTGAATGCTTCATAAACAACATTTAAGAAAATGAATCGTTAATTTATGAATAAAAATAAGATCAAACTTAGGGTGTGTAGGTATGTTAGGGTATGAACTGTATCTTTTTAAGGTGTATAGTTTGTATGTTTTAAAATAATTTTTGAATGTTTTTAATTCTTAAATGTAATTGGTTCGAAAAAATTGGTGAAAAAAATATAAGTATATTAATTAATGCTTTTAGGTAATTGTTGTAGATTAGATGAGTTTCGATTGATGTTTATAGTGTTGTTTTAATAATGCTTGAGTGTAACTGTTCATTGAATATATCTGATTCGAAAATTATCTAGAGAAAGAAAAGAAGTATATTAAATAATGCATTTATATAACTGTTTTGTGGAATATGTAACTTTCGATTGGTTGGAATTAATGCCGGAGTTTAAAAAAATGTCAAAAAAATAATGACATTTTCTTGTAAATAACTTAAAAATCAATGGCAGAATCTTATTAGGGATTCTGCTTTAATAAGATATATATTAAAATTTTCAAATTTGGTATAATTATTTAAATTTGCAATATCTAATTAAATATGGATAAAATGTATTATTAAATTAAAAAAAAATGCAGTTCAAAAAGTAAATAACTAAGTGTACTATTCAAAATTTAAAACATTTCAAAATCTTGATTCAAGACAAGCACTATGGGATGTGGAAGCACCGTAGCCTAGTGGTTAAGGTCTAAAGGTTTTTACACCCAGGTCTGGAGTTCGACTCCCAGACTATGCAATTTATTGCAGATTATCTCAATTCCAGGTTTTAATTTCCGGAGAGAACGCGATTTATTAGGCAACTATGCAGATTATAGAAGGAATGATTACAGGCAACTATGCAGATTATGGAAGGAATGATTACAAGGGATGTTCAACATGGTGCAAGTAAATCTGGTCAGACGTGGATATTCATAGGACGGCTCAGATGATGCAGTTATGCATAAATCTTCATAAGACAGATAGTATTGTCGGCTGTCGTCTATGTAATATTTTTAATAATTGTAATATCATGATTTATAAATCAGCTTAGAAAAAAAGACAAGCACTATGGGCTAAAGACAACGTAAACTTTTTTTTTTTTTGCTTATTCAACATTACTTATAAATATCCCCAACAAATAAATAATTTCTGACTAAAAAATTCAACAACCAATAAAGCTTCATTGGTGCATCTCTCTATCACGCCGCTCCTTATAAGCTGAGGTGTAAACAACCACCCACCCGTCACAATTACGAACCCGACAGTGAGCAGCCTCGACATAACCGGACTAAGCTGCCAACGCTGTATTATCGTCATCTTCTTCTTTACGGCCAATTCTGCTGCAGTGCAAACGCCATGTAACACGAAAAACATAGTAACTTCCCATGTTGGCATCTTACGAGTTAAGTAGAAGAAGAGCAGCTCATGAACCAATCCTGAGACGATGAAGGCCGCTAAAATTCCCGGAAACAAAGCCCAAGCAGAGCTCATTTTACGTTCAGAAACTCTCCGCATTGGGGCGTAAACTGCTGGTCTGAGAATCGCTGGAACCATGAGGTTCCACCGACGACCCCAGAAATCTTGTAGAGATGTAGCTAAGTATGGTTTATTTGACTGTGGTTCGAGGTCACAGCCAAGAAAGATACAAACAACATTTTTGACAAATGATAAAATAATCTCAATTTCTAAGTAGAGGTGCACAAAATAGAGAGCTAGTAGAAGAGATGGAGACAGATTCTGTGTGTAGCCATACACATTTAATAACAAACCAAATATGGCAACTTTAATAGCAAACACCAATTTGGGCAAGTGGTTTTGAGATATAGGGTTTTGCTGAGATTTGATTGGGAAGCAAGTAAAGCAGATGAACCTGGAGAGACTTGCAGGGATTGGGATTAGAGGACCTTTGTCAAAGGAGAAGAGAATAAGTTTAAAGTTGGCGAGCCATGTGAGGAAAAACGCTGTGATTAAAGATAGATGCACAGAAGAGAAACACAGAGGAAGAACAAGAAACAAAGCAAGGACAGGACAAAGAGAGAGTAACCGTGGAACACCAGATTTGATTCTAGGTGATATGTAGTAACAATAAGATATGGAGATTACTGCAGAGATCCATACTTTGATCAAGTTTTTGAGTTCTTGCTCCATTTTCTCAGATATTTGTGTTGTGTTGATGAGGTTTTGGCAATCACCGAGGTTTTTTAAGGCCTTTTAATGGTAAAGTTCTAGTTGGTTGTTTACAGTGGTAGCATCGAATACATAAAAGTTGGTGAAATAGTAAATAGGTACAATGACGATTGTATTAATATCGAGTACATGGGTAGTTGTTGAACAATTGAGTGAGGATAAGTTATTAATGCGTCCATGTGACAAGGATCGGATAACGTTTTGGTCTTTTTGGGTATAGGCTTCTCCATTTTCGGGTAATTCTAATTACTCTTTTTTAGAAAATATAGAGTAAATTTTGAAAAAATAGTACAATATCATTAGCTACTCTGAAAATACCAATCCAATATGCTTCATAAAATATCTCAGGTCTCTCGATATTCTGCAACACGTAACAAAACTTCCAAGTTTCTATCTATGCACTTCCAAGTAACAAAACTTCCAAGTTTCTATCTATGCACTGTTCTTTAAATTTAAATCAAACAAAAGAGTCAGAAAACAAACTAACCATGTTGGATAATTCCAAGCTTGTGGAAACTTAACATATTATTAGATATTTAATATGTTAAGTATAAACACAAAAAGGAAATCTAGAAATAGGAAAAGAAAGTTTTCTATTAGATTAGGTTTGTGTTTTCCATATCCCACATGTTAAAGGGAATTGTCTTTACTATAAATATAGGTCTCATGGAGAGGTGTTCTATAAGACATAAGATCAAATCATAAGATCTAAGAGAGAGATCTATGATCTAAGAGAAACATATTGTGAGCTTTAGTTTTGAGCAGTTTCTAAAGCTAATAAGAAAATTTGTTCTTATTAATTCTTGTGTTTCTAGAGATTTGAATTGGTATCAGAGCTTAAGTTGAAGTTCTGAACTTTTGAATTGGTATCAGAGCCTCAGGTTGGAGACTCGATCAAAGCTAAAGCTGTAGCTTCGATCCTGGTGCTTGTGAAGAAGAGCTCACGAACGCAAGATGGCGGACGTGACTAGGCCTCCACGCACGAAGGACTTTGGATCCACTTCCATCCAATGTCCGATGTTGACATCGACAAACTACACAGTTTGGTCGATGAGAATCAAGGTTCTACTTCGTGTTCATGAAGTGTGGGACACGATCGAACCTGGTTCGGATGATCAAAAGAAGAACGATATGGCGACTACTCTTTTGTATCAATCCATTCCCGAGACATTGATTCTCCAGGTGGGAGAACAAACCGCAGCGAAGAACCTCTGGAACGCCATCAAGTCACGACACCGTGGAGCTGATCGTGTAAGGGAGGCGAGACTTCAGACGTTGATGGCGGAGTTTGACAAGTTAATGATGGATGATGACGAGACGATTGATAACTTTGCGGGGAAGATATCAGGTTTATCATCCGAAGCAGCCTCGTTGGGAGAAACCATAGAAGAATCCAAGATGGTCAAGAAGTTCTTGATGAGTCTTCCGAGTCAGAAGTACATACAGATCGTGGCATCGCTTGAGCAGGTCCTAGACCTAAATTCAATCGGTTTTGAGGACATTGTTGGAAGGCTTAAGGCGTACGAGGATCGTGTAAACAAGGAAGCCAAGAAAGTAGACCAAGGGAAACTTATGTTCTCCAACAACGAACATCATAGTCAGAGGGGCTATGAAAATTCCCGTGGTAGAGGTAGAGGACGGAATGGTGAGGCAGAGGTCGTGGTAGGTCACACAACCAAAATCATGTGTCACACACCGACGACAGAAACTCGAAGAACGATCGTTCCAAGCTGATATGTTGGAGATGTGACAAGCCGGGTCACTACGCAACTTCATGTCCCGAGAAGTCAGAGAAGAGTCAAGAAACCAACCTAAACGAGGTAGAAGAGGCCGATGCACTCTATGTACACGAGGTGGTGTTCTTGAACGAGGAGAAGGTGATTCCGAAGAATCTATGCATCAACAAAGGCAATGCAAGTGTTTGGTACTTAGATAATGGAGCGAGCAATCACATGACGGGAAACAAGGAGTTCTTTTCGAGTTTGAGTCTAAACACCAAATGCAAGGTGAAGTTTGGTGATGGATCGTGTGTTGATATTGTTGGAAAGGGTGTGATTACCTTTGTGTGCAAGACTGGAGAGAAGAAGGCACTCAAAGACATCTACTACATACCCGACCTGAAGCACAATATATTGAGTCTTGGACAAGCAACAGAGAACGGATGTGAGGTTAACATGAAAGATGTCTACTTAACACTCACAGATTCGAGTGGAAGGTTGCTTGTACGTGTCTCAAGATCTCCAAACCGTCTCTACAAGACACCCATGGATATTAGCTACCCGGAGTGCTTACATGTCAGAGATCAAGATGCTACATGGAGGTGGCATGCTCGACTAGGACATATAAGTTATGGAGTGATTAACAACATGGTAGAGAAGGATATGGTCGTAGGAACACCGTGTGTAACACACCAAGATGGCGTGTGTGACACATGTGTTGCAGGGAAGCAAATCAGAGACCCAATCCCGACTAAGGCCATGGTTTGTACATCAAAGCCATTGGAATTATTGCATGGAGATTTGTGTGGACGAAGCACACCACCAACGCCAGCAATTAATCGTGAGGCAGTCTATCGGTTCAAAAGATCTCACACCGATAGAAGAGGAGAGTTTGTCTCAGCTAATCTAGGTTGCACAGTTAAAGGAGGAGAGTTTGCCTCAGCTATGTTCAATCTATGTTGCACCGATAGAGGAGGAGAGTATGCCTCAGATGAGTTCAATCTAATATGTGAAGAGAATTGGGTTGAAGCTATGGAGACCGAGTTAAAATCTATCACAAGTAACAAGATATGGGAGCTTGTAGATAGACCTACTGGTTTTGAGAGGAAGAAAGAAGAGGATCGAGTTCGTGTGTTACACAAGGCGTTGCACGTGTTACACAAGACACCCAGAGCAAGGAATGTGAAACTCGATCATGTTCTAAAGAAGTATGAGGTATTCGATCGGTTCAAAAGGTTGAAAGAATCCGTTATTACCTTCCTCACCGATCGAGGGGGAGAGTCTACCTCATATAACTTCAATCTACTTTGTGGAGAAAGTGGATTTGGATCTATCACAGGATGCAAGACGTGTGAGCTTGTTGATAGATTGGCTCGTGTGGAACATACATGGGTATGTGACACAAGGATGGAAGCGTGTAACACAACTCACGTAGATGTTAAACATACAAGGGTATGTGACACAAGGATGGAAGTGTGTAACACAATTCACGTACTAGTGGAGTCAGGGTTAAAGATCTTAAAGGCTGAAGATGAACCAGAGTTGGGTGTTGAACAGAAGGCCGACATCCCTACCAGAGCTCACGTACGCAAGACGGCAGACGTGACCAGAGTTCACGACGCAGTAAGCTTTAGCCAGAAGACTCATCGGGTATGCCAAGGTTCAAGGAAGTGCAAGAAGAAAGCTTTCACGGAAGAGAGGAAAGCAAGAAAAGCATCCAAGCAGCACGGAAGCAGGGAAGACAAGAAGATGCTGTCTCAGCTTTATGAAGGTGATGTTACTCGTTGGGATGAGAATCCAATGGGTGGATTCACACACAACGGTGCAGAGAAGGAGGATTACTCGAGGATTAAGTTCAAGCAAATGAGGAGCTTAATTGGAGTTCAAGAAATTGACCTCCCTAGTTCAAGTTGGAATTAAGGGGGTGAATGTTGGATAATTTCAAGCTTGTGGAAACTTAACATATTATTAGATGTTTAATATGTTAAGTATAAACACAAAAGGGAAATCTAGAAATAGGAAAAGGAAGTTTTCTATTAGATTAGGTTTGTGTTTTCCATATCCCACATGTTAAAGGGAATTGTCTTTACTATAAATATAGGTCTCATGGAGAGGTGTTCCATAAGACATAAGATCAAATCATAAGATCTAAGAGAGAGATCTATGATCTAAAAGAAACATATTGTGAGCTTTAGTTTTGAGCAGTTTCTAAAGCTAATAAGAAAAGTTGTTCTTATTAATTCTTGTGTTTCTAGAGATTTGAATTGGTATCAGAGCTTAAGTTGAAGTTCTGAACTTTTGAAACCAACTATAGATGTTTTGTATAAAGATGTTTTTCTTATAGCGATATTTTTTTTCTCGAATAAAACGGAAAGGAACTAAATAAAAAAAACGGAAAAGAACCTTCGTAGAGTATGATGCTTCCACCTTCCATGTTATTTCAACAAAGATCTAACTCCTCAAATCTTATACTCTCTTTGTTACGGTTTAATTATCATCCTAAGAAATTTCAAGTAGATCAAGGAAAATATTGATTTATCCATTACACACCCTTTAATCGAATTATTTACAAAAAAAATAATCAAAGTATTTTATTTTATGTTAGTCATGAATTTGTCAATTTATTGACTTCTTCTTCGCATCATACAGGGTATTCCCATTAATTTGTCATTTTTGAGAAAATAATTATATTTAAAAAGTTTAAACCACATTTTAAACTGAAACGAAGAGAACATCAATACAATATCTGAGTTTATAGTGGACTAGGTGTTTTCCTACACCACATACAGTGAAACAATTTAAAATGTTTTTTTATAAACAAATATATATTATATTAAAAAGTATTTTTTATTAATATTGTAAATTTATTTTTCTTATCAATACTTTAACATAAATTTGAATTAAT
This sequence comes from Hirschfeldia incana, assembly GCA_026261945.1. NCBI lineage: Eukaryota > Viridiplantae > Streptophyta > Magnoliopsida > Brassicales > Brassicaceae > Hirschfeldia > Hirschfeldia incana. Next base: position 9,062,663 of record JABCMI010000003.1, on the reverse strand, counting down.
TAAACAAATAATTTAAGATAAAAGTAATTTTGCTTATTTTATATTATAATTAAGAATATGCATGTATATATTTAAAGTTATAATCTTGATATTTTTTATCTATTTATTTTAATTAAATATATTAAATATTTTTTTTATAAAATTGCATAATTAACAAAAATAAAAAATAAACAATATTATAAAATTTGTAGATATATAAGAAACTAATAATTTTACGATTAAATTATACACAATCATACAAAATATATTATTTAATCTAAGCAAATCTAATTAGCAAGGTTATTATTATTTTAGTCTAACAGTAATAAAATTGTTTGATTCATTTCGAAAAAAAGAAACCAATATACCAAAATATGAACAATCAAACTACTCAATATATGAAGAATCATATCAACCATTTTTTATGATTTAATTATTTATATATTCATAAATGTGCATGAATTTAAAAATATTACATGTTTTGATTCATTTAAAAAAAAGAAACCAATATACCAAAATATGAATAACCAAACTACTCGAGATACGAAGAATCATATCAACCAATTGTTATGATTTAATTATTTATATATTCATAAATGTGTATGAATTTTAAAATATTACAAGTTATATTAATTAATGCAACTTTGATTTAATGTATTTTTCCTATATTTTCTGAAACAACATATATCAGATCATACAAAATATATGTGCAAATATAAGAGAACTAGGTGTTATGTCCGCACTTGCGGGCTTAAATTTTTTATAAAAATTTGTAAATAAATATATTATCAATTCAAAAGTCACTAAAATAAACTATTTTCATTCTTTTGAAATACTTAATAACTAATTAAATATTAAAAAATTATCATATGAATTTATTTTATTTTTAGAAAAATATCTTTTATCACGCAAAATAAACTTGAAAACATTCATATATACGAATATATATATATATATATATATATATATATATATATATATATATATATATATATATATATATATATATATATATATATATATATATATATATATATATATATATATATATATATATATATATATATATATATATATATATATATATATATATATATATATATATATATATATATATATATATATATATATTTATAATATTTTGATGTAAAATATTTTTTAATAACCTAATATATAATCTTTTTAGAGAATGATGATTATCAAATTCATAAAATTTGTTTTTAATTTATTAGTAATCATATGTTAATAAATTTAATTTAATTATTTATTAAGGATGATAAAAACTTTAACGCTGTAACTTTTAATGTATATATATATATATATATATATATATATATATAAATGTATATTGAAATGGAGACGGTTTGATATTATTAAACCAAAGATAATATATATATATATATATATATTAATTTAAAAAAAATAAAATATAATATAAAATTAACTATGACATTATTGTTAAAAGTTTTTAGTTATTCTCAATATAATGATAAATTATCTGTAAAATAACTAAAATTATTTATTATGATTAATAATTGAAATAAAATATGACTTAAATTATAGGAAATATGACTAATAAACAAAAAAAAATCTACTATTATGGAAAACATGATAAGTAAGCAAATCCATTTATCGAAGATAATATAAACATATATAAATATTTTGATTTTACTAATTAAATATAATATAAAAATTAAGTATGATATTATTGTTAGATTTTTTTAGTTATTCTCAAGATAATGATAAAATTATCTGCAAAATCAATAAAATTGTTTATTAAGATTAATAAATGAAAATAAAATATGATTAAACCTAAATTATGGAAAACATGACAAATAAGCAAAAAACCTAAAATTATGGAAATAACGACATATAAGCAAATAAGCAAATTCACTTCTCAAATAATAGTATAGATAGATTAACTGAACTATTTGAAGTTAAGAAAACAATAATTCAACTTCAATACAATTAAGAAAACAAACAAAAATCATTGCTCAATTTAAAAGAATAAAAGTAACTTAACCAAAATAAATATTTGAATTAATATAAAGTATTATATTTAAATCACATATCTAATTAAGATGGTAACATTATAATACTTAATACTGTTTTTATTTATTTATTGTACATTAAATTATAAAATAACCTAATATTTATAAACAAACAAAATAAAATATTTACTAATTTTATAATTTATTTATATAATAAATATTTATATATGTGCATGAGCCTAGAAAAATCACCTAATTCATGCTAGATTAATATTTATGATGCTTAGGTTTTTTACTTTTTAGTAAAGAGTTAAAAACCTTTTTTTACAAAATAAAAGCTGACGGACAAGTATTCGTTAACTTCGTCACTATTTTTGTGCATTAGACGTTTTTGTTTCTGGATATGGTCAAATTTTGCTTTTTTGGGGGTCAAAATTTACCTTGATTTAAAAAGAAAACATGAGACGTAAAGAAAAATCAATTACAAACATAAGAAGTTTCCTAGTTCTGTTTGGTTTCGGTCAGTTTCAGTGCCTATAAAAACATATTTTAGACTTCTCTTTCTCAAACGAATAAAGAAGAAGGCGAAAAAAAAGAAAGAGAATTCGATGTCCAGCAGTTACGAAGAGCAGCCCCTTGCGAAGAAGACCAAGAGAGAAGCTTTTCAGTTATCGTGTTTGCCAGATGATTTGGTTCTGAACTGCCTTGCTAGAGTTTCGAGACCAGACCTCGCTGCCTTATCTATGGTCTCCAAGCGCTATCACGCTCTAGTGGCTTCTCCTGATCTCTACAAGATCCGATCGCTGATTGGTCGCACCGAAACATACGTCTACGTATGCTTACGGACCTATTCGCGTGTTCCAAACGTGCGATGGTATATCCTCCGCCGTAGAAAACCCCTAGACGCCTGCACTGATCTGATTCCGATCCCTTCGCTACCCTCCCACTCGCAGCCTCTGGAAGCATCCTCCGTGGTGGTGCTGGATTTTAGCATATATGTAATCGGTGGGTTAATAAAGGGAGAGCAGCGCACTTCAGATGTCTGGCGCTTGGATTGTCGGACTCAAGTGTGGTACCCTGTCCCTTCCATGACAGCGTCTCGAGCTTACGGAGCTGCTGGTGTTGTAGACGGGAAAATATATGTGTTTGGAGGCTGTGATGTAGATGATAACTATGGAGAGGTATTTGACCCGGAGACTCAGACTTGGAATCCTTTGCCGCCGCCTATACCGAAACGGAAGAAGCATATCCACAGCAGTGTGGTGAGGGATCAAAAGGTTTATGCGTTGGACGATAAGGAGAGAACAATTTACTACTCGCCGAGGGAAGGTAAATGGGGAACAGGGAATCGTGGACAATCGGTAGGATACCGAAGGGATTGGTGTATGGTTGATAACTTGCTCTTTTGTCTTAGCAGGAACGGAGTTATATTTTGGTGCGAGCCGGGTGAGTTGGATTTGCGTGAAACAGAGAGGGTGATGAATGTAGAGGTGGTCAAGGGCTTCACTTTTAGATCTCTCTACGAGAATCTCTTTCGTTCCAGACTTGTCCACTATGGTGAACAGATTATTGATCGTTGGGAAGAAAAGAGGATCATGGATGGTCGACCACCGTTAAAGGTGGACAAATGTTGGAGAAGGATCAGGTTCGAAGATGTACTTCCAGGTGCCAGAATGTGCAGCTCCGGTGGGAAGATTGTGCTTTTCTGGGACGCCTCTGAGTCGGGATATCTTCATATTTGGTGTACGGAGATTTCTTTGGAGAGACTCCGAGGAGGCCAGATTTGGGGCAACATTGAACGGTCTAATATTGTCATGCCTGCCGATGAACGTTTTAAAGGCCACAAGAAGGTTTTGCATTCTGTTTCTGTCGGTCTCTGAACCTTTGCCCCTTTAAAATTTCTCAAAACTGCTCAAAATCTTGTTATTTTTTTTTCTATCTCTATCTTATTAATTTTGTTTTGAGCTTCTCTTCTGAATTTGTTTCAAGATTAACGAAGAAGGTGAGACAATTCTTGAAGAAAAGCACACGAAGAAATAGTGAGGACGACACCAAAGTCAGATGGTGCTAATAGATTATTGTTAGTACCTTTGGCTCTACTTCTCTCTTCATAGTCTTGGTCAGTGGCGGAGGTAGAAAAATAATCTACCGGGGTCAAAATTTTACATATGCAAAATTGCTCAGCTATGAGGGGGTCAGACCATTAAAATTTAAACAATTAATCAATATATAAACAATTATACACATATGTTAGATCAAATTCAAAATTTCACAGGGGTCAGTTGACCCATGCGCTCCTTCGTTGGCTCCGCCACTGGTCTTGGTCACTACCCCATCATCATGTTTTAAAAGGTCCCTTCTAGCAAAGGTTTAGGAATTTAGACACCTTTTTTGTAGTTAACTACTTCTTTGGATTTAGGATATACTTTTTCAGTTTAGTCTTTAGCTTTTCTATGTAGATCTTCAAAATTTCGGATTAAAGTTTTTGTTTTTATGGCTTATTTTTGTTTTTTAAAGAAAACTCGTAAAACATTTTGCTTATAACACTTAAAGTGTAGAGTTCACCATTTCTCTCTGAGATCTCTTTTTTTTTTTTTTGCATTCTTAATTTTTGCTTATACTGAGATTTTCAAACTTGCTGGTTGCTTGTGTCCGATGAATCAGGATGAATTATAGAAAATAACCAATTAAAAACTAAGGCTTGTGGTTTTACAAGAACCAATTACTGTTCTATACTGAGGATCCTTCCTATGTGCATCTCATTTGCGGTAGTTTCAATCATGGTGTTGTCTATACGTGGTGTAGATATATGTATTAATCATTTGATGAACAACAACAGTTCACAAATTGACATATACTAACCCCCACTAGTGATAAAGAACCCCTTTTTAGCTTTATTTGGAAATACAAAAGTAATCTAGCTTTTTGACTTAGAGAACATATAGAGTAGAACCTCTATAAATTATTAATCTATAAATTAATAATTTTTATAAATTAATAATTTTTATAAATTAATAAATTTTGCCGGTCTCAAATTGGCGTGGTATAATATTTTTAAAACTTCTATGTAAATATATAGTCCTCCTATAATCATAAATTAATAATATATTTATATTATAATTTTTATATAAGTACAAGCTAAATATTATATTGTTGATTTTATATTCACAATGAAAATTCTTTATTGTTCTTAATATTTCAATATATTTTGAAAGCCACTTAAGAATTCTATGTAACATAAAGATATACACAAAATAAGATAATAAAACAATATGAAAATCTAATTTCTAAAATTTAAATAATGTATATACGGTAAAATAAAATATTTTTTATAAATAAAAATATCCAAAAATATAAAAACTCTAAATAAAATAACTTTTGTAAATTAATATCTCTATAAATTAATAAAATTTTAAAGTCCGAACATTATTAATTTATTGAGGTTTTACCCTATGTACATGTGTGGGTTTAAGGTTCTGTTCTCCTTTTCAGATTCCCTGTTTCAGGCAACTACATTTCATTCAAATTGATATATTTCAGGCAACTACATTTCATTCAAATTGATATATGAAGCGCTGAGACTTACCACTTTTATAAGTACCACAGCTTCATAGAATTTGATTATTCATGTTCGGACGGTTTAACTAAATGATCCAACACAAAATAAAACAACACAAAAATGGTTGCCCTGGAGAGTCTGGTTAGTTGATCTAGTGTTGTTAAGTTAACTGAAAAAGTACACAAACTAAAGCTTTGAGGCCGTAAATTGAGTAATACTTGGGACCAAACAAATAGTAAGTGGTTTGGTCTCGGACATGAGATTACCGTCTTTGATCCAAAACATTTGGTAATTTAAAAAAAAAAAAAGAGAGAGAGAGAACCTAATTGGTAGACACGATCAAGTTTATGGGAGAATATTGAAATTAAACTTCAACTTAGATAAGTTCATCATGAGCCGGTAGTCCATATAATCAAAATTAGACCAAATCCAAAAGATATCTAACTTTCAAACTTCTCTAGTGACTTAAGAAACAATTTAGTAAATATCATGCTACGAAATTACATGTGACTTGTTTATAAAAATATCCTGTAAAACTAACAAGTTGATGGTAAAAAGAAAAATCAAAGGAATAAGACACAACTTAAATATCAGAAACGCTCCACGATTGGACATCAACACTAGATGATCTACTAAAACCACTAAGCACAATTAGTGTTATTATGAAATTCCACAAAAGTAATACAATTTGATAATCCAGCTATAAAAAATAAAACACAGATATATCCATGAATCATGAACCAAAGTTATAAAAGCTTGTGTTTGAGAAAATCAATGAACAGCAAGACTTCGTTAGGCAGTTTCTCAAACATGCCACTTCTTATAAGAGGAGGGAAAAACAACCAACCAGTCGTCAAAACTACAAACCCTACCGTAAGCGGTCGTGAAACCATCGCACTCATCTTCCACTGCCGCATAAACGTCCTCTTCTTTACTGCTACTTCGGCGGCCGTGAAAACTCCATGTAACGCAAAGAACCAAGTGACTTCTCCTGTAGGCATCTCGTGGGTGATATAACAGAAGATCAGCTCGTGAACTGCACCAGAGACCAAGAACGTCGCCAAAACCGCCAAAAACCTAGCATGATCAGAGCTCATTTTCCATTGAGCGATTCGCTGCACAGGGTCGTAAACAGCTGGCCGGAGGATCGCTGTTACCATGAGGTTCCACCGGCGTCCCCAGAAATCTTGAAGAGAAGTAGCTAAGTATGGTTCATTGAAGTGTGGCTCTAGATCGCATCCGAGAGAGATAAAGACCAAAGATTTGACTAGCATTAGACCTATCTCAAGCTCCAAATATATATGCAGAGAATATAGAACCAAAAGCATAGCAGGAGACATGTGTTGTTTGTAATCATACATACGTAACAACACACCGAAGCTGAGGACTTTAATTGCGAAAACCCATTTGGGGATCTCATTTTGAGATTTAGGGTTATGTTGAGACTTGATGGGGAAGCAAGTGAAGAAAATGAATCGGGGGAGGTTTGGCGGAAGTGGGTAGAGAGGGCCTTTGTCGAAAGAGAAGAGGATGAGTTTGAAATTGGCGAGCCATGTGAAGAAAAAGGCTGAGGCTCCAGAGAAGTGAACAGATGAGAAAAACAGAGGAAGGAGAAGGAACAGAGCAATAACTGGAAGAACAGAGAGTAATCTTAAAACTCCGGGTTTGATTCTTGTTGATATGTAATAACAATAGGATACAGAGATGATTGTAGAAACCCAGACCTTGATGAAGTTCTTGATTTCTTCTTCCATTTCTTATCCTTTTTTTTGTCCAATCACCGATGCTTTCGTTTGTTTATTAACTTATATTTATTATTGGGGAAAATTGATTTAACAGCTTAACACGTGTTTAAGCAGATTCGGACATTATGACTTGCACCTTTAATCAAAAGGATATAAGGAAAACATGGATCTAGTTAAATGGAGATCTACAGTTAAAACTCTATAAAATAATATTCCCTTTGTACCATTTTAAATGGTTTATAAGATTTTGCACATGGATTAAAAAAACATAAACTTTTATATAATTTATTTTGATTACATAAAAATATCAATAATGAAACTAATTCAACCAATAAAGAAAATATTAAGTATTATGTAATTGATCATAAAGTTCAAATGATATTAAATTCTACATAAAACAATGAGAATATCAACTATTTTGAAACAAAAAAAAAATCTTCTAAACACCACTAAAAGTAATAAGGAGAGAGTATGTAATAAATTAACAAAATATAATAAAATTAAAAAATACGATAATAATTAATAAATAAATAAAAAATGAGATCATATCTAGTTTTTGACTTACAACTTCAAAGGGATATAAGGATAATATGGATCTATATACCGTAGAAACTATATAAAACTGAGTCTATTAAATATAGTGAGTATACAACACAATAAATCAATTTTTAATTTTATTTTTCTTATAATATATATGTAAAATATTAGTTCAAATGGAAATACTTTTGAATTAGTAATTCTATAAATTAATAAATTATGAAAATTCCAACACTATTAATTTATATAGTTATTACTGTCTTGGAAGAATTCTGATGTGGTATGTAGTATATGCATAGTCATAGGCATTCAAATCCTGGTATCAGGGTTCAGATTGAATATTCGGCGCTTTAGTTTCTTAGGAGGCCTATTGGAAATAGAATTTGTGTGGAGTTTGAAAATTTCAAAAGTTAATAAATTTTTAAAAGTTAAATAGATTTGATGAATTCTTACCCAATGATTGTATAAATTGTCATTGATTATTATTGACTATTATACTTTTCTTTCCAAACTTATCTTTCTATTGATTTTTTTTTAATTCTTTCATGAAATATAGCTATTTGATGTTAAAATAATTTTTTTGGTTTTTTTGATATTTTGACATTTTGATTTGTCTTGTTTGATTTTCGTTATAAAGTTGTTAACATCAACCGATGAATTTTCTCATGATTTTATTTTAATATCAAATAGATATACTTCATGAAAGATTTTTTTTAAATGTTATTTTTGATAATTTTTTAAACTTTAATTTTATTTTTACTATCTTTCACTTGACTGACATTATAATGTAAGGAAAAAAATCTTGTTGTGTTTGTATATTTGTGTTTTTGTTACATATATTTTGAGAATCTTATGGGTATATGTGATATTTGTAAAGTTTTGTCTAATGAGTAAAACAAGAATGAATTTATGTTCCAATAACAAAATAGTTCAATCGAATTACAAAGTCAATAAAAACTAAACTTTTTGAATAACAAGGGATTTTCATAAAATTTAAAAGTCCCTAAACCAATAACAAAAGATTCGAATAAAATTTCAAGAATTCATAAACCAATAACAATGGAATCTCTAAATTTTATAACTTCTTTAGTTTTTCCAAATTTTTTCGATACTCTTTTAATTCATTAACTAGATTTTGACCCGCTGTTTCAAACCGCGGGATAATTTTTCGAAACATTCCAAATTTATTTGATATTAATTTGTATTTATTGTATCTACATTTGTTATAAATGAAACGTTATATTGAGTATTTTAAAATCCGTCCCGACTCGCTGCTAAATCGGAAAATTATGTGGTCTCATATGTAATTCAGTTTAGTTTTTGATAAAATATTATTTAAAAATCCTATAAAACTCTTAATTACAGCTAGTACCCGAGATCATGGCTATCGGTTGAACTGATAAGTGATTCAATGTGCAATTCGGCTTGCCTTAAATTATTATAGTTAAAGTATTCTTATATATATTCATGAATGTTTATATGAAGTGGATATATAATGAAAGCGGTGTTCCAATTTTAATAAAATTCTTTTGTCAAACTAAATTTTCATCTTATTGTAAGTGTAATGAATCAATACTTGAGAGGATGCATACTAAAAATAAAATATACAATATTTAAGGCAACAATTTATATATGTATATTATAATTTAATGATTTATGTTTGTAAATATAATTTTTATTTATTTAGTAAGCTTATTTTTGTTATTCACATGTTATTATATTTTTTGATGTTTTGTTTATGACTTATTTTAAATTTTAAAGTTAATTTTATTAATTGCATTAGAAATGTAAATATTTATTAATTTTAATTTTGATTTATATTTTTATAATATATATATATATATATATATATATATAATTATATTTTACAACTAATTAATCTATTGATTCATACTCTCTTGCATCAATTTATGTTTTAACGAAGTGTTTTATGATATAATTGTGTTAATATATTTGTTGAATTAGTTAATATTTGATAAATATATTATATGTGTTTGAATAACCCGTAAAACTATGTTCATAAAAATATCAATAGTAACATGTTTCATCGTATACTAAATATTAATAGTATCAAACTATTACTATTTTTATCATATATTAATATATTTGTATATCTAATTTTAATACTCTAACTATAAGAATTATATTTATTTTATATATTTAGTGATGGTTTTGAAGAAATTGTTTTTTTCTTTGCATTTGGATTAATATATAGCTGTATATATACAAATTAATAGACATATATCATTATTTATTACATTAATAGCTAAAATATAATTAATTTATTAATAAATTTCGTATTAATATTATTTAAATTCATTAGTTTAAGAAAATAGTAGATTAGTTAGTTAGTTCCTTAATTTTAGGCATGATTTATATTTAATATTATTAAGTTAAATGTAATTAGAAATAATAGAGAAACTAAATATAAAGAAATAAAAAAATAAATGACATGGAACAACCTAGACTATTTGTAAGTAGATAAAAATTGCTCCTGTTTTAATAGTATTGATTAACATTTTTCTGTAACACAACTCATTAATTAACATAAACAAATAAATAGTTTATTGAATAAGGGTAAAAGGTAACTTTTTAATCTGTGTAAAAAAACTTATAAAACTTATAACGACATATAAAATGAAACATAAGGAGTATTTAATAAAAAAGTTCCCAAAAAATGCTAATGAATATGAATTGATAAACAGGAAAATTATTTATTTCATGTGTAAGAAAAATATATTTGATTGAATTAAATATTAAAAAAAACAAATATGGACATATAGACAAGAAAATTCCAATTTGTCAGGCTCGGCTGCATCAAAACCAAATTTTATAATGATTTTTTGGGGCATATTGATATTCTTACCATTTAAATATCGAATTTATCATGACTCAGAAGACTTCAAATATGTTACGAAGTTTCGAACCAAGATCCCAATCATGTTTTAGGGCACTACTGGTGTAACCGCAGTAGTTACGGATGCTTGTGAATTGTTGTACTTTAAACGCTTTTTAAAAAATGATGTATTTACGGGATACAAATAATTGGTTAATACAAAATATAATAGTGTTTAAATAATAAACTAACAATATTTAAATTTTATATAATTATAGATATTAAAATTCATAATATTATGAAAAATATAAAACTATATTTATAAAATTATACTATTGAATTTTTCAAAATTATGTTATTTTTGTTTTAAAGTTATAATATAAATTATAATATATATAATATTTTCTGTTATTTCAATTTAAATTTTACTGAATATATATATATATATATTTTAAAATTATCCTTTGCAACCATCTACACAACCGCAAACGCTACCTACAATCAACTTTTAAATTTAAGAGGTTTAGAATGGTATGAAATGATTTATAATATTTTATGTGATTATTACAAAATTTCAACAACCGATACCAAAAGAGATGTATTTACGGATGGTAGAGAAGAAACCAAGTCATGCTCTTAGCCTCTTTATACTTCTTCTGTTTCATATTAAGTGTTGTTTTAGATTCGGACACATAAAATAATAAATCATTTAATTTTATATTTATTCGATATAAAAACATCATTACCAATAAACCTACTCATATTTCAACCGATAGAAAAAATAAACAGGATGTGAAAGCATTGTAGCCTAGTGATTAAGGTTTAAAGGTTTCTACAGCCATGTCTGGGATTCAAACCCCAGACTATGCAATTTCTTGCAGATTTTAAGAAATTCAAGTTTCAAGTCCTGGAGAAAGCGATTTATTAATGCAGACAACAAAATAAAGACGTACAAGAGATCTTTAACATAGTGCAAGTAAATCGAGTCAGGAGTGGATATTCATAGGACGGTTCAAGTGAGGTAGTTAGGTGTAGATCTCATAGGGCAGATAAATTGTCGGTTATCAAATCGTATTTGTAATCTTTTTCATAGTTGCAATATCATAATAAATCAACAATAAAAAAATAAACACGAGGATAAAGTTAATAAATTATGCATTGAATTGATAAAGGAACACTTATTTTACAACCAATTTTTTTTAAAAAAAAAACGATACTTGATATAAAACAGAAAGAGCATATTTGAACAAAAGCATTACCTCAATAACACAAAAGTCAAAACATTCTCTACACAGATCTCTTTCGCTGGCTGGCTCGCAAGTATTTTTAATTATGCGCCTCAATCTTCTTGAAATTACAAATACTGCTGCCGATACTCTTCGGGACCAACCCTTTTATTGGGGCAGAGTATCCTCGATGACCAAACATTTCGTTGAGACTTGAGACCATTCCTCAACTCAAAGATGGTGCAAAGAGAAACTGATCTGGTATTAAAAGAGGTTATGGCTAGGCTGTTGTGACGAACCATATGCCCTTTTGTGGACTAGATGTTCTACTAGAATAAGAGTAAGATATCCGTTATCGCTCAGTCCTTCATTTAGAATGATTTTTCCCGTTTTTAAACATAAGCTAGTTTCCATGTTTTTTTCTTTTTGAACTGACTAAGTTTCCATGTTTTGAAACTAAATTTCATCAATCCAGAGACGTTTCCACGACAGGAAGTCAAACTAAAACCAACTAAAACTAAAACCACGAATCGCAATTAGTGTATTATGAAATTCAACAAAGTAATATAATTAGAAAATCCAGCTATACATAAACATACACATACATCCACGGATTATGATTTGAACGTAAAGAACATGTGCTTGACAGAATCAATAAACAACAAGGCTTCGTTAGGGAGTCTCACAAACATGCCACCCCTTATAAGAGGAGGGAAAAACAACCATCCACTGGTCAAAACCACAAACCCTACCGTAAGTAGTCGTGAAACCATCGGACTCATCTTCCACCGCCCCGCAAACGTCCTCTTCTTCACCACTATTTCGGCCGCCGTGCAAACTCCATGTAACACAAAGAACCAAGTGACTTCTCCTGTGGGCATCTCGTGGGTAATATAACAGAAGATCAGCTCGTGAACTGCACCAGAGACCAAGAACGTCGTTAAAACCGCCAGAAACCTAGCATGATCAGAGCTCATTTTTCCTTTAGCTATTCGCTGCACCGGGTTGCTAACAGCTTGCCGGAGGATCGCCGCGACCATGAGGTTCCAGCGGCGACCCCAGAAATCTTGAAGAGAAGTGGCCAAGTATGGTTCATTGGACTGTGGCTCTATATCGCATCCAAGAAAGATAAAGACCCAAACTTTGACGAGCATTAAGAGAATCTCAAGCTCCAAGTACATATGCAGAGAATATATAACCAATAGCATAGTGGGAGAAAAGTGTTGTTTGTAACCATACATTTCTAACACCACACCAAATACCACAACCTTAATGGCGAAAACCCATTTGGGGATCTCATTTTGAGATTTAGGGTTTTGTTGAGACTTGATGGGGAAGCAAGTGAAGAAAATGAACCTGGAGAGGTTTTGCGGAAGTGGGTAAAGAGGACCTTTCTCGATAGAAAAGAGGATGAGTTTGAAATTGGCGAGCCATGTGAAGAAAAACGCTGAGGCTACAGAGAAGTGAACAGAGGAGAAAAACAGAGGAAAAAGAAGGAACAGAGCGATAACTGGAAGAACAGAGATTAACCGTAAAACACCAGGTTTGATTCTCGTAGATAAGTAGTAGCAATAAGATACAGAGATGATTGCAGAAAACCAAACCTTGAAGAAGTTCTTCAGTTCTTGTTCCATCTCTCTAGATCTTCTTCTTTGTTGTTTTACCCGATCACCGAGGCTATGACTTAAATTCTGGTTTGGTTATAAAATGTTTTACGTTACCAAATGAATCATGCACGTTCCTAACAGAAGATTACGGAAAAAAATTAATTTGACAGCTAGACGCATTGTTAAGCTGATTCGGACATTTTGACTTGCAAATTTAATGGGAAGTTATCTCTACTCCAGGAGATGGAAAACAAGGATTTGTTATTTATTGTAACAGCTTCTCAGAGCTTCTCAAAATATACTCTTTAACTTCAAATATGAAGTTTTTTGTTTTAATTTTTTTTTAAATCTTCAAATTTGAAGTTTCACATTTTAATTTGCATATTGGTCCTTACACTTACATATTATATTTTATGATTCTTAAATATTTTGTTGTTTATCATTTTAATCTTTTCAAAAAATTTATATCTCATAATATTTCATATTCGTTTTCATAATTTAAGTTTTACACTATAAAAACCTTAAAATAAGACTTACACTATTTTAAAACTAGATCATACAACGAAAATATTACAAAAGACACTTAACAAATACACTAATTGATCATGTATATTACTCAAAATTAAGTGTTTAGCTATGTATTCTATGTAAAATTTTATATTTTCGTGTAAATTTTTATTTAGTAATAGTGATGTAGTATTTTTTATATTTGTACAAATTATATATTACCAAAGAAATTTAATAAAAACTTTTTTAAAAGGTATATGAATACAACAATTATTACACACATTTAAAATATTACAACAAATACAAATGGTTTGGTAAATTGGCTCCAGAACCTCTAAAATCTCTAAAATATTGTCTAAACATTTTTTTGTAACCAAATACTACTTCCATTCCTGAAAGTAAGATTTTCTATATTTTATTCTTGTTCCATAAAAATGAATTTTCTATATTTTTTTTTAGATATTTTGTATATTTTTAAGAAACATTAATTGTAAATATTTGAATTGATTAAATTTAATTGGTGAACAATTATTGGAAAGTGTATAGAAAAATAAATAGTAAATTAAAAAGCAAATATTTATTATGTTCTTAATAAACGTGAAAACTCTATAAAATCCTACTTTCGGGAACGGAGGTAGTATAGAACATTGAGAAAAAAAATTTAAAGAATAATGTGGTATTTTTCTTGTATTTTAATATTTAAATATATATTTCTATTTATAGTTTTATATTGTAGTATAATATTTTGTTAATTAATATTGTTTTAATATGTTTTATGTATGTTCTAGGTATTTATCTAAGTTTTATGGATATACATTAATTATGACAAATATAAAAACTATGGAGTAATTTACAAATAATATCGAAGTATAAAGTTTGAATTTTTACTTTTGGAAAAGAATAACTTGAAACTTCAAATATAAAATTTTGCAAACTCTAAAACAGAGATTTTTGTTTTTGAAATGCTCTTATGTGGTCTATTATAGAAGTATTCATTACGGAACACTAGGATTGGTTTTTAAAGCTTTTATTGAAACAAGGATTTGATTTTTATCTCTATTCCAGGAGATGGAAAACAAGGACTGGTTTTTATTGTAACAACTTCTTATGCCGAATACTGTAATTAATAAAAAAATGCAAAAAATGCAAATGGATATGAACAGTAAAATTGGGGAAAATGATTTTTTGTTCTTTTTCTAAAATTAAATTATTTTATTAAATTAAATTAATACTTAAATTGAAAACTTGGGAACCATGCATCTACAGACTAGAAATGAACATAAAACATAAATAAGAACAAAATGTGGACAGTTGCATTTAAAGCAACCAGCAAAATGCTATCATTGGTAATTTTCAAAATGCACATGCACGAAGCTTTCTTGTTTATTGAGTAATTAGAGATTAATCTCCGCTCCACGCAGAAATTTATATTTTAAGAATTTTAATTGGTATTCACTTTTAGTTATATAGGGCAAGTTATATGATTTCTTAATTCATTATTTCCTTTATATTTTTGCTTAAATATAATTAAAAAATTGTTAGTCGAAATTGTTCATTTGACTATATTGCATAATGTTATAGTTGTGAAATTTAGGGACATATTGTTCTATTTTGTATAGACGATGTAATTATTTGTTTCTTTTAAGTCATCAAGTAAAATGTCTACTCCTATGTGTTCTTTATCGGTTTGTTGTGTATTATATTGTTCCTCTAGACTTTGCAACTATTTACTTAAATTTCTATTGTTGAGATCAGTTTATGCTAGTTTTTTTTTTTTAATTTGAAATCGTTTTTTAAATCATAATTAGTTATACATCTCTTTCTTAAATTATGAAAACAATATTTTTCATGTGTTTATATTAGTGCAGGGGCTGCACTTGTTTTCGATGTTGTTGAAGTGACTGTCATTGTTACCTTGTCACTTGTCAAGTAATTTTTGCTTTTGTACTCAAATAAGTTGTCAAGTAATATGGTAATATGGTTACTCTAACCTTGTGAAGCGACCTCTTGATACATTTCCAGCATTGTTCCGCTTGTGTTTTGCTTTTGTTCCATCCAAACATTTTTTTTTGATAACCATGGTGTGATCCTAAAGACTTATTAGATCCAAAAACTAATCATTATGAGATCCACAGAAATACGGATTTTTTGTCACTTAAAGCATCTATGGGTGGCCAAAAAGAATCGAACCAAGAGCAAAAGCTCCAGCTGGAACCCCGTTCCATCCAAACATGTCTAAGTATACTTACCGATCTCGAACTCTCTCTTTTATAATATAATTATGCCATATAAGTAAATGCCACTGACATATGTGAAGATGTTGTATTAATATATCAGTGTGTTGTTTGGAAAATAATTAATGAGCTTCTGAATTTCCGCTCAAGAGACTTATTAAGTTGTTGTATATGTAAAATGATTTTAGTGGATAGAACGTCAATGAAGTGTAGGTTGACAGATATGACAGTTACGCGACTTTTGCTAGAATCAGTGTTGATTCCATAACTTCAAAGACACTCAATAAAGTGTTTCGGTGTATACGTGTAAAATAGATACCACCTTCTTGTTGCTCAAAAAAAAAAAAGATACCACCTTCTTTAAGGTGTTTTTCAAATTGCGAGAGATGGTGTAATGATACCATTTTGTTTTCTTTATGAGTGTTGGCAAAGTCTTAGTGATGGTAATATGAATATTATTTTCAGATCTTGTTACTTTAAAAAAAATAGTTTTAATTGTGTATTAGACATGGGTTGTACTTTTCAATATTGAAACTAACATATTTATTTCGTTACCGGAGGTTTGATGAAATGAGGTTTGATGAAACGTAAAAAATATAATACTGTAATTTTTTTTTGTTCTTATGATTTTTCTCTATTCATTGTTCAAGTTTTATGTTTTGCATTATATCATCTAATATTCATTAAATTATTATTTATTGACTAATTTTTTCAACAAGCTTAAATTCTACTATGTATTTTTATTAATTTATCTTTTTAATTTTTGTTATACATGATTCGTTTTAGGGTAATTTTAAAAATTACTCAACATTTTATTTCAAACCTACAAGTATACCCAAACTTCAATCAAATACAAAAGTAACTTAAAAACTTTATGAAACTACAACAATCCCTTTATGATCAAACAAAAAAACAAATTTTTTTACGAATATAATCCCGGAAAGTCTTCTGAGCTAGGATCTATAAGTTTGTCTGCTAGAAGTTCTGCGAGAATACTTCATGAAAGTCTTATGCGAGAAAAATTATTCAAAGTCTTCTGCGAGAGGATTTTCAGAAAACTTCTGCGGGAATATTTTCTAGAAGTCTTCTCATATCGTAGATTTTGAAAACGATTTATATACTTTGTAAAGAAACATTCTGATGAGAAAAAAATGAAATCATGTAATTATAAACATTTGTAAATGATATAAATTAAGATTTAGTATAACTGAATTGTTTACAACATGGATAAGTAAATGTAGTGTATCATGGTATTCTTTGGTTTTGGTTTTGGATTTGGTAACATATGTTGTAGCATTGTTTGTATTTTTGGGGTTGAATTTTGGAAGTTTATCTTTTTTTTGAAAAATTAAATTTTGACTTATATGTGTGTTTAGTTTTATGTATATTAAAAACTTTTAAAGTTTATTTTAAGCTTTATAAAGTGTTTTTATCTGCTAGTTATTTTGAGTTTAAAGTTTAGGTGACTTAAGTCTTCAACAAAGAATATACTCGAAGATTTCCGTGGAAGTCTTATGAGCGAATAATAAAATTAAGGTTTAGAAGATTTACTTGAAAGTCTTCTGAATTGAAAATATTTAATCTTATTGAAATTTTTGTCTTTTTATGTTGAGAAAATTTACGCATTATCTATGTTCCTCTTAAATGACTTCCCATAAGTCTTCTAGTGAAAATGTTACACATTCTCGTAAAATATATAGATATCTTACAGTTTTTAAAGATATACCTTTAATAAAAAAAATTCAACATTATATGGCATTTCCAAGTTTATTAAATTTTATACTCCTTCCTTTTTTTCAATATAAGTTGTTTAATGTACTAGTTTAAGAAAATAATTACTTTCTTATATTTTCTAAACAAAAATATCATTGATTAGTTACCTAACCAGAATTCAACCAATAATCAAAGAGAATTTATATTATCATTGATCATATAACATTAACTGTTAATAATTTTTACTTAGAAAAAAATTGAGACGAAAAAATTCTCTAAACGACTTATATTAAAAAATGGAGAGAGTATTTCACAACATTTGTATTATGTAGTTTACTTTTTATCATTTAAGTTAATTTGCTAGATAATTAATGATATATATATATATATTTATATATAACACGTAGTAAATCAGTGTATAATATGTGATACACTATCACGAAGAAGATTCTGATAAACAACTTTGTGGATAATTTTAGGACAAATTTCTCTATATAACACTCGGATCGAAAGAAGATTCAGCTACAACTAACAGTCCTGCTTAGTATCTTGAAACTTTCAGATAATCTTATATCCTATAATAAGTAATAAATTGTATCCTCAAAGAATCGAGCTCAAACTTAGTGATTTTTTTTTTTCCAAATCTTGACCACTAGACCATAATGGTTCCACATGATATGTTTGTTATAGCAAAAATCAAACAGGTACAATGTTTATATTCATATTTTAAAATGTTTCTTTTTTTGACATCAAAAGGCCATTCTATTACTCAAGCTTGAGGTGGTCTGGGTAACCAGACCGGAATAGAACAACCAATAAAATAAAGCTCTCTACGAAAAGATCTAGCAGTCTTGGCAAGAAAATCTGAAAACTGATTGTGAGCTCGTGGCACATGGGTAATGTTGAAGTCCGGGAAGCAAATCTTCAGTGTCTCTATCCTCTCCAATTCTGTTGCGAAGCTCGGCCAAGCTTGTGGTTCCTTGATCATTGCAATCAGCTCTTTGCAGTTTGTCCCGAAGTTCTGGCAGGTTGAGTGTTGAAGCATATTCTCCATCGCCCATCGCAGCGCTTCTATTTCCGAATGCAAAGCTGATTCGCGTCTGACTAGATTTCGTGTCCCCATTAGCTGTGCTTGTCCATCATTATCCTTCCAAACCCATCCACATCCGCTAAACTGTACAGTAGGCGTCCAAGATCCATCTACTAAACATATGTTACCCAAGCGTAGGACTTGAGGATTCACATTAATATTCTCCTGTATCACTGGTGGTATCGTCTCATTTGCAGCAAACCATGCTTGGCATTCACTCTCTGCATATCTAACCAGCTCCAGTGGATCTCTATCTATCCCTCTAAACAATTTATCATTTCGAGCCTTCCATATGTACCAGATTATCCAAGGATAAGGATCCCTGTCTTGTTCTGGTTCGATGATGCTATTCTTCCTCCAGAATAGAGAATCCATATTAGTGTAGATGCTTGGTCTTGGGAATATATATGGGCTCGTCGGTGTTGCCGATAAGGTCCATGCATGAAGAGCTGGTGGGCATTCGAATATGGCATGAGTTACAGATTCGTCCGACTCACCACACCTCGGGCAGTAGTTATCACATCTCATGTTACGCCTTACCAAGTTCCTCGTTACTGCCACATAGCCAGTCAGCAGTTGCCATATAAGATGACAAATCTTGCTAGGCGCTTTTATCTTCCAAGCAAAGGCTTGGAGTTTCGCAATACTTGGCTCCACTACTTCATTTTCATCTTCTGATCTTAATATGTTTTGGGCAACCCAATATCCAGATTTAACTATGTATTGACCATTCTTGGTGTAACTCCAGCAGTATGTATCGCGGCGATGACATGCGCTTATGGCTAAGCTCCTCACTAATGGTATATCTTCAGGATGAACATAATTTACCAGTAGTTCCATGTTCCATTCTTTCGTAGCCTGATCAATGAAGTCACTTACTCTCATATTCATATTCATCACTGGTGCGACAGAAATAGCTGGTCTGGCAGGCGTAGTTGGGATCCACGGGTCCTCCCAGGCTCTTACTTCATAACCAGAATGTATCTTTCTCCTGAGTCCCAAATGTAATAACTCTCTTGCTGCAGAAATGCTAGTCCACACATAAGATGGGCTGTTTGCTGATTCTACTCTCAGCGGTGTACTCAGTCTGTAATATCTTCCTTTCAAGACTCTGGCAACCAGCGAGTCCGGATTTTGAACTAACCTCCATAGTTGTTTTGCCAAGAGTGCCAGATTTTAAAATGTTTTAATGTATGATATTCTCAATGAACATGTTTTTTCCTGTATCACACAACTACAACTAACAGTCCTGCTTAGTATTTTGAAATTTTCCGATAATCTTATATACTATAATAAGTAAGAAATTGTATCTTCAAAGAATCGAGCTTCAAACTTAGTGTAATTTTTTTTTCAAATCTTGACCACTAGACCATAATGGTTCCACATGATATGTTTGTTATAGCAAAAATCAAACATGTACAATGTTTATATTCATATTTTTATAATGTTTTGTGAAATGAAGTGTTCGAAAGTTTTTTTTTCTTGTTCGATCCGTTATATTTTTCTTGTACCTTTATATATTTATTGTTCCTAGTTCTCTTAATCCTTTCTTTTTGGTATCCATCCGGCCGAATAAGAGCTCTAAAAGACTGTTAAGAAGGCGTTAAGTTTTTTCCCTGTTTTTGTGGGTTGCTAATTGGGTGCCGCATGCACAATATCCATAACTATTTCTAGTAACATGAAACATGTCAAATAAGCATGCAGTACTAAAATATTTTTGTTTTTGAAAAACTTCGTCAATTTCTCACCAATAAGCCTGCTTTAAGGATGATTTTCAAGAACTATTTCTGGTCAAACAAAATAAACACATCTTAGACAATCTTCGTACTTCAAAATCTTTATTTATTTAAAGAAGCAATACTTATCTTTACAATATACACCGTATACAATAATACATATTCTGTCGATTCTAGAACCATCTAGAACCTTAACATTCTTTAACTTCTGTAAACCTTATTATTAGATTGGTTGCTCTTGTTCGAATTTGATCTCATGTTAAAAAAAATGTTTCTCACTTGGAGTTGAATTACTTTACCGCTTTGCATAAAACATCCAAAGTAATCCACATATAATCCAGTAAAGTACTACTGTCCATGGTTTTTGTTTTTTTGACCAAGCACCCAATATAATACTGAATTGAGAAAACTCAATCCTAAAAGAATCCGGGAATTATCAAATCAAGCGAAGGTGTTTAAAAAATCTTGTAACGGAGTGAAGCACACACAACTGTCTCACACTTCCAAGTACGTTTTCACACATTGAATAGAAGTTTTAAGTTTGGTTGCTTTGCTATTAGAATTTGTAGCTATATATAAAAGAGGGATCATGATGAAGTAATAAATAACTTGCGTTTGGCAAAGTCAATAACCGATAAACATTCACTAGTCGCTCTCTCATGAACATTGTTCCGCAGCAGTTGAGGGAGGAAGAGCCAAACGCCTGTCACGCTCACAAACGCCATAACCGCGAGACCCGAAACAGCCCGGTGCGGTGGCTTCCACCGCAGTGTTCTCTTCACCACTATCTCTGTAGTAGTGGCAACACCGTGTAATACAAAGAAACATGTTACCTCCCAAGTTGGAGGCAGACGGATTGCGTAAAAGTAGATTAACTCATGCATCAGTCCCGAGACAAGGAACGAGGCCATGACCCCGACCAACACAGCTATGTTTAGACCGAAAAAGCGTGCGAAAAGACGCTTAACCGGAATGTGGACGGCTGAGCGTAGGACAGCTGAAACCATAAGGTTCCACCTGCGGCTCCAGAAGTCTTGTAGAGATGTGGCTAGGTATGGCTCGTTGAAAACTGGCTCAATGTCACAGCCTAGAAGAGTAGATACCACTGCCCCCACAAACACTAAAACAAGTTCCACCTCAAGGTAAATATGGAGACAATATAGAGCCAAAACAACAAACCGAGGCAAAACGTCCTTATATTCATAGACATGTAACAGGACGCCAAAGACCAACACCTTGACAGCCAAAACCCATTTAGGCACAGGTTCATTCTTACGAGTTGTGATCGCATTTGGAGATGGTTTTTGTCTGACTTTGATCGGGAAACAAGCAAAGCAGAAGAAACGGCATAGATTTGAGGGAAGTGGGCATAAAGGCCCTTGATCAAAAGCAAAGAGAAGAAGATTGAAATTCGCGAGCCATGAGAGGAAAAGAGTTGAACTGCCGCTAAAGTGCAAAGAAGAGAGGAACAGAGGAAGAACAAGAAACAGAATGAATACTGGAATAATGGAGAGGAGACGAAGGACAGCTTTGGAGATTCTAGATGATATGAAATAACAATAAGAGATTGAGATCAATGCATAGATCCATACCTTGCTTAAGTTTATCAACTCTTCTTCCATTTCTTAGATCTGTTCTTTGCTAATTCTGTGAAACCGTCTGGATTTTGACGTGGTCCATGATTGAAGTATCACCACAAGAACAAAGTGTTTAAATACGTTTGGTAGCTTTCCTTTTTTATACAATATTATAATATATGAGTAATGAGAACCTTTTTTTTTGAAACAGGGTTTACTAAGAATAATGAGAATATTGCCGACATATGGTGAATAGATGAGAAGACCAAGCTCAATGGTTGTGCCAAAAGCACATAATCTTATATATTTTCTAAAATTTCTCAAGATTCATAGCCATAGAATACTTTTAAGGAATGTAATACATTTATTTTTATACTCTATTTCGATATAGATGATGTGAAATAGATTTTAAGATTAATTTTAGCGTTATTGGAAATTGTTTAGCAAATTAGATTTTATAGTTTTTTATATAGTTGGTTAACTAATTTTTAAATTATATCGTTAAAATATTTTTCTAGAGAAATATATATTTTAAAAAACTTTGTGGACTACATCAAAACATTAAATATTATGAAATAGAAGGAGAATAAATCTAGTAAATATATTACATTTTCTCCAGTAATTTTAATGGCTAGTTTTATTATGTTCTGAGAAACTAAAAAAAGATTTTACTAAATCTGTTTGATGTTATGTTTGACGATTCGATGGCTTGTAGGACGTGAGGATAAGTGGTTGGACGAAAAGAGTGAAGAAACCGAGAAAAGAGGAAAGCAAAAAGCTTTGTCACAAGCATCAACGAAGAAGCAGAAATGCCATGTGCTCAGTTTTCTTGTGGTCATTACATTTTCGTATAGAAATATCAATAGTTTGCTATGTGTAGATATACGGAAATTGCATATAAATCATGGACTCTAACCATATGAAAAAAATCTCAGTTATTATAGACGTAATAAATCATTAAGTTATGTTATTTTTCTCTATTAAGTCCCTAATTTAAATTGACTTATTTAAAATAAGTTGGGTCGTATAGATATAACATAATTAAATTATGTTTAAAATAACATTAACCTAAAAGAATAACATTTTTATAAAAATGGAAATCATCAAATTTATCTCTTTCCTAAAATCTACTCGACTCTAATTCAATTCAGTTTTTCTTAAATAAATTATCGAGGCTTAACTCATGTTCATCAGAAATCACTTTTAATCTCGATCATGGCTTCAAGGTTACTGAAGGCGGATTAGTTTTCTGTGATTGTTGTTTGTAAATTTCACTGCGTTGGAGTATGTTCATGTTAGGCTTGAGCTGGAGATTTTTGATGGTCAAAGTGATTTCGGATGTGGAAGCTTAAGATACTTGCCTAATTGCTTCGCATGAGAAAATGAATTTGGGGTGATCAAAACTAGCCAACGAACTCAGCATTCTTCTGTAACAATCACACACTTTTCTGAATAAAGAGATGACTAATGATTCTAAGGAGGAAGAGGATTCAAGTTCCACAGCTGAGGGGGTGGCTAAAAAAAATTGTTGTTCAAGGAACATGACACTAGAGCAAAAAATCTAAATTGCTCGAGCCTTACCAACATTGTTTTGAGAAAGGTCATGAAAGATACAACAACTTGAGTATGGAAATCTCTGGAGGGAGATTATCAAACCACGACTATCAAACTGCATATAGTTAAGAAGCATGGATTAAAATGGAATTTTTGTGATCAATAGTTTTTTTTGTTATAAAAATACAAAATTATCATAAAAAATATGAGTATACACTTCATGAAGAGCGTGTGTTATTACCCTAGTCTAATTATAAAACTACTGCAACATCACATAGTTAATTTGATATGTTTTGTTTTGTTTTGTTTAGTAATCATATTTTGCAGTTTCCATTCTTTTGAACCATGGCTTTTATGCTTAAACCAGTTGTAGTTAAACAAGACGATCCATGCTTTATATGAAACAAATATATTCACATTAGCACCAAAGTGGAAAACACTATCCTTAAAGTTAAGTCTGGTCTAATGATGTCAAGACTGAAAAATTTAAAAGATTAAATTGGTAAAACAAAACAGATCTTTAGTAATACAAAAAGGTTGGTTAAAAGCATCTCTAGTGTTTTATTGTTGTTGGTGATAGAGATTCTATGGTGACATTGCAGCTTGTTAATGGTAAGTACTGCATGTTTTCAAAAGTGGTATTTTAGTTGTTAAGATGGAGGCTGCGGTAAGAGTAGGGTTTAACATACACCAATAGGCTGCATGATAACCTAGAAAGCTGTAATATGCACCCTTGGAACCACATTCTCGAGTTAGGCAGTTGTCCTTGATGACATGTTGCTGAGCTTTTGTTGTGTTTTGTTTTTATTTGCAGAACAAAAACTCAGCAACATGACATCAAAGACAGCTACCCAACCCCCAACTCGCAGTGTGGTTCCGAATAGCGGATATTGCATCTTTCATGTTCATGAAAGTCAGCAGCCTACCAGTTTCCGTGAAACCCCTCCTGCACTTGTGTGTATACAATTCATCCTATCACTTTTCTAATGAAAATCAGAGTCATCTTGCAAGACTTTTGTGCGAAGATCTGAGCATATGTGACAACTAATATGTTATTAGTCATGACGATGTTACATATATAATATTGAGGATGAAGGTGAAGATGATTATGAATGTGACTAAGTATAACATAAAAAATCTTACATGTTGAGAATAGTAAAAACCGATGAAAACAAAAGATATTTTCTCATTTTAGTTGATATTTTGTAACTTTGAGTTGTTTGTATGGATAATTTGGTGGATATGGAGACTATTTATAATTGAAAGAAAGTGATTTGTTTTCCTTACCATGGAAAATGTAATATCAACTAGATTTTCTGTTGGTCGATGTTTTACACGTCAATTTTTTACTAGTCAATGTTTTACTGGTCAATATTTGCATTAATTTAAATATTTTGAAATTTTAAAAGTCAAACTATCAAAAATATATCACTTTCTTTATGTGACATGATTTTATACCAAAACAGTTATATACTGAAAATATAAGATATTATACCTAATTTGAAATCTTTAGTTTGGTTAGAAACAATCTTACTAGTTAAGTTTTCTTTTCTTCTTATTATTTTTACCATGTCTTCATTAATTTTTAATGAATAACATATTTTCTTTGTCTTCCTAAGGTGTGCTCGAGTTGGAATTATGGAGACAACAATACTGTTTGGATTAAGAAATCAAATTTATCAATTTTAGATTAGAAGAGTTATTTTTCTTTTGGTAAAAAAAAAATATTTTATCAATTTTAAGCTTTTAAAAGAATTATGGAGACAACAAGAAGTGGAGAAAACAACAAGAAGTGGAGAAAAAGAAACAAAAACCTAAACAACATCTCGAACTAGTATAAGCAGGGACATATACAACCAACTAAAAGGAAATCAAGTGGCCTAACCATACTGAACTTACCACTTGCCACAAAGGTTGAACAACAATTAAAACAAGAGAAAGAACCCGATAATTTTGGTCTCCCCGATGATTTGTTCTGCACTTAATGATTTGGCTCGAAAAAGAATAGCTCAAAGCAGATTTTATGAGTATCCCCCAACACGAAGCCAATCAAGCCAGAGGCCTAGCACACCTACATCAACAAGACCAAGCCTTATTCTGATGGACAGCCACCAAGTAGTTATACACCAAAGATCTATACAAACATGGGCTGAAGGCAGCAGCTTCCCCACAAATGTACACTGGCACACCTGCACAAGAAGGAAGAATCCGAGACTCCACTAAACCGAAAAACCCTCAGAGAGGAAAAGCGACTTAGACATAAGACAGTCCCTGAGAACTAGGGCACTCACCAACTTGCTAACCGGAACAGAAGCAGGTGCAACGAAGCGCAGCCAAGATGAACACATGAGAATCTAGTAGGAGAGTCGAGGGCTGCAAAGGTCAAGAAGGAAACACCACATACCCGAGAAGAGGCGAAGCCATAGACGACTCAGAATCAAATCCAAGCCGCAGATGCACATGCCAAGCGAGACATTGTCGGAAATGCACACGAACCCGAAGATGCCTCAGACGCGCCATAGAGGAGTAACCTCGCTGTACCATCATCTTCACTATGAGCAGCAAGAACCATTAACATCTAGACACCTCTAGTGCTGGAGAAACATACGCTCATGAGCCACTCCGCCGTGAAAACAAAGAAAATAATCACCGTAAACTAACAGATCCAGAATGGAGCATCCCCCTGACGGACCCACGGGCCGCCAAACAAAGGGTTTTGCTGGAGATCTAAAAAGGGGAAAACTGTATCTGGACGTAACCCTACCCAAAATCTGACTTCAATCTCCCACCGTCACCAAAACCACCTCCCAGGGTCACTAAAGAGACGAAGCGGCCACCGCTCCTCAGTGGGCGAACGAGCGAGTTCCAAGAACAGCCACATATCAGAGCCGGGTGAAAGAGGAAGCTTGGAGCAAAAGGAAAAGGGAGAGGAAGGGGAGAGGAAAGATATAAGGTTAGAGAGGAAGCAGACGTCTTCCACCCAATGTTCGTCAATTCAACATTAATATCATCTAGATTCACAGAGTTAATGAAGTATAATTCACACCTCACATGTCAATCTTAGGAGACTCTGCTCTCCCAAATATCTATCTCTCTCGCACCCTCTATGCTGTATATGGGAATCCTATTGGTAAGTGTTGTGATCGACCATGCATTTTACCCATTTTTAGTCATAGTCTATAGGTGCTTTATATATATTTACTACGATATAGGTACGTTTTGGAAAAATATGGTGATGTTGGTGCCTTTTGGAGCCTTTTGAGTGCAGAGGTGCGCATACGTGTCAGATGTTTAGCTATCGATGGAGACCTTCCCACGGTGAGATTGAGCTCATATTTTGACACAAAATAGAACTTTGAGTTATCTTTTCAATTCCACCGGTATCAGGTCAATCAGCATTCTGTAGCAGAAGTTATGCATGTTTTACTGAAAAGTGGTCAGTCTGCCTCGCGAGAGAAGGCTGTCGAGAAGAGGAATGTATATCGATCGATGGGAAAACCTTCATATCGATGGGTATGGATGCCAAAATGTGTGCCGAGTATATTTCATGACCTCCTGAAACCCAGAAGCCATCAAAAATTACCTGAATGCCCTTGGACGACCAGAAACCCTATTTATGTGTTTTCTAAGCCATTGTTGACGGCTACGCTTTACCTATGCTTTTCTAAGCTTTTTATTCTCTTGTTCTATTTGTTGGGAGAGAAGGGAGGAACTCCTATAAGTGTTCTCCTGGAACTCCATTGGTTTTAGTTTTATTTATATTCACGTTCTTCATCTATTCATCTATGATTTCTGTGACAAACTTCATGTCTCAATAGATCCACCTGTTAGGTTTAGGGTTCATATAGGTTATGTGAGATTAGCCTCAACTATAGATTGCTAAGTTGTGATATTCATTGTTAAGATGTTCTTAATGCTTGTTTATAGAGTCATGAACTAGAACCATGAACTGGAATTACTTAATTTATTAATCATCATCCTGATCTCATCTTGTATAAGCTAAGATTCTCTAGGGACACGCGAGAACCGGTCTATGATCTTGGTGAGCATTCACATCAACTCGATCAGAGCTATATCGATCGATACTTCTATAGAGTAATCGATCAACAAAAAAGATATATCAATCGATATCGATATCAAATCATCAATCGATATTGTCGGCATATGATCAATAGATGAATCTAAACACTGCGAGAGCTGATCGATTTATCTAAAAGTTGAGCTCTTTAATATCATGCATGCAACTTGTGAGGCATCTGGAAGATTATAATCATGATTACCTGAATAGAAACCCTAGATCTAGCAACTATCATTCCATCAAACAACTCCTTGTCAAACTGAACAATTAAATATATATATATATATATATATATAATATACTTTAAATTTCCATTTATTAATATTAACTCAAATACAATACTGAAACTAAAAAGCAACAAAGCAAGACAAAAGAAACAGAATAACAAGACTGAAAAAACCCACCTCAGAAACGAACAAAAATCTCCAAACCTCTGGACGACCATCAACACTTCACACTGCAAAAAAAGACAACCACACTGCAAGCACCGAGATACTTCCTGGAACTAGAATCTGCCTACGAGCCACCGGGTCCAGTCTTAGCCGTAGGGTCTGCTGAATCTCCGCAATAATGGTACCATATGGTTTCTCCACTGATCCATGAACTCTACTATTTCTCTCCTTCCAAATCAAGTACACAGCTGCTTGGAAGATCAGTCTAACAATTTGCACCACATTAGCCTCTCTAGAAGGATTGTTCAACCATCTCAGAATATCTTCAAAATCCCTAGGAGGATTAAGCTGAAGTCGAGAGAGAAAATAAGACCATACTTGATGACTGAATGAACAATAAAAAAACAAGTGATTCCTAGATTCCTCATGCGTTGACCATAGTACACAAGCCGCAGGAACCCGAAGACCCCATCTAATGAGCTTGTCTCTCGTAACCATTCTGTTCCTGGCTGCAATCCATGTAATAAATGCATGTTTGGGAATCCTACCAGAGAACCACACCACCTTATGCCAGTACACTATTGTGGGGAACTGGTGCAAGGCACTCCAAGTATCGGTGGCTGAAAAATCTCCAGTACCACGACCAGGTTCAGGGTACCAAACATAGGTATTATCTACTTCAGACTCAATTATATTGTTCAACTTGTTTACTGCTGAAAAATCTATCGGTGGTGCAAGGCACTCCAATTATATTGTTCAACTTGTTTACTGCTTTACTTATTACTTGTTTTGTTTATTGCTTTAAAACATATTATTCTAGCTAAATCATATAACTATTAGATCTATTAGGTTCCCTAGCTCCCCGTAAATTCGATCCTTAAGTACTACAACTTGAACTCTTATTTGAAAGAGTATAAATCACTTCTTTGGATAATTTGAGTGATATCACATTGAAAGTGGTCGCTGGATTTTTTAGAGAAGAAGATGACTCTGGTGTCGATTGTGATATCTAATAGTGTGAGATATGGATTGAAGGACTTCAAGGAGAAGAATAATTACATGGGGTGAGTGCAGATGAGAAACAACAACGATTTAAATCCACATGCATCACCGTCTCTTCAAGAAAGAGCAAGTCAGTCCCCATCAGGTCTCCTCTTTTCTTCACACTACGGGATTCCCAGAATCGAGCAGACACATTTCCACATATGTCAAAACATCAGCCCGCTTTAAAATTAGTGATAAAGATACATGAGGTGGCTATCAGAAGAAGATCAGCTTTAAATTGAAAGTTTGAAAAGATTTATTGGGAGTGATGATTGCCATAGCATTCGTTGGTATTTATAACCCTAGGTTTAATATATTACCATGAAAGGCTGTATAATGCCCATGAGTAAAGAGAGTTGATTAATGGTGAAAATTGCAATCATCAGAGACAAATTTAAATGCTACAGAAAGCGTTTTTCACCATTTAAAGCCGAAGAGCCATGAATCAATGAGTGTGTGTGACAACTTGTCCCGTGGACTCTAGGCTCAAAGCGCTGCATCGCACCAACCCCAATCCCAATCTCTTCCTTATGAGTTCTCAGTAACTCCATAATTATTTTTGGTGGGACTCGAACTTAAGACCTCACCCTTTAACAACTCTCCCACATGACAATCACCAATTGATTTGCAAGTCAATTGGTGACAGCTTTTCATGTGGGAGAGGTTTTAAAGGGTAAGGTCTTGGGTTCGAGTAACGTCAAGCGCATCAATAACCTATCGGTGTATGTGGAAGCGTCTCCTCCCACGAGTGAGGGGTTAGAGTCGATGTGCTGCAGTGCTGTGAGCCTGGAGTCGATGTGACAGTGAGGTCCACTAGACAGGTTGTCACAAAGGGTTTCAGAGAAGAGAAGAGAGAGGCTATAGAAGATCAGGGAAGTTCAAGCTCGTTCGCTTTACTAACGCGAAAAGAAGAGACGGGGAAACCTAGAAAAACAATTGGGTCATCTTTGAAAATTAGAAGCCCAGAGAGTGATAATAAACCCATTTAGAACTCAAATCACTCGGTTACCAAAACGTAGTGTTATACTAAAGTAAAGTAGGGACAGGTGTCCAAATCCCCTCCCCCCCCAAAGAGAGATAAAATTCTTCTACTTTATTTATTAAGATTTCGGTTGAAGACTTGACTTTAGAGAGACACGAATCTACGCATTTGTTAACTTTCACTAAGCATTAACATTGTCATGGTCAGTAATGCATGATACGATACTTCAACACTACAGAAAAATATAGTCACATAAGATTACATCTCACTTTTATCGACCTTCCAAACATAAAAAAATATTTAGTAAAAGATAATTACAACTTTCAGTGAACAAAAAAATAGTCCATCCGTTTCATAATAAGTGTCATTCTAATTGTTTTTTCTTGTTACACAAAAAGTGTCACTTTACAATTTCAATGCAAATTATACTTAATTTCAGTTGAAAATTAATTGCAAGCTGTACTGATTTTATAAATAATTTTTATCTCAAATACCATTCCTCAAATAAGTGTAATTAATAACAATTTGCATATATTTCGACAACTTTCTTAATCCGTATGAAAAATATCAAAGTGACACTTATTCAAAGACTGAGGAAAATATATATATATATATATATATATATATATATATATATACACATGCGGCAAAACAAGAACAAAATGACATAAGAGACATTTAACATTATTTAAAAAGTAAACTCTACATAAGAGCATCTGTATCGCTGGAATTTTTATTTTGTTTACTAAATTCTTTTTCTGATTTTTGGAAATAAATAAATAAATAAATAAATCAAATACGGGCCGCCACGCGTGAGATCTGCGAACTGTACCAACACACAAACGCATCTTATTTAAGCGACCACATCATCTAAATTCCAGGATCTTCTGAGGAGATGTGACATTACAATAATCCCTCCTGCATGCCAAGGTAAAATTTAAGTACCATAGATGTATTAGAAACAACTAAGCTTAGTTAGTAGTATCTGAATATTAAGCAAAGAAGGAAAGTCTTACATTTATTTTGCTGTTATTTGCAGCTTTGAAGAACTGAGGTGGAGACAGACCACTCTACCACGGACTCTGCTTGATCTTGTCGTACGGCTAATCTGAAGACCCTAAATTACTATAGATCATAGTGCTTTTATCAAAATAACTCAGAAACTTGTAACGATCTTCAATTACCTTGTGTTTATAGAAGAACCATTGTATACACATTAAAGAAAACGATTTAAACTGGTTTATCACTACATACTCTCTTGAAAATTAATAAAAACATTAACTCATGCCTTCCCTGCGGACAACTCAAAAACTGCAAAAAGAAACCAAATTGGGTTATCATGATGATTGTTGAATACACAATCTGGCATTGAAATTTGAGTAGTTAGATTGTTGAATATCGCTTGAATCAGATTGAATATTGCGAACAATATATAAAAAAAACTGAACAAAAGCAGAGAAGAGAACTGTTTACTTGTCATGTGGATGAATCATAGTTTTGTGTTTGAAATCATAGAAGTTATGAAACTTTCTCCAGCGAATTTCTCTGTTTCTAGTCATGTGACTTGCAACTTGCAACATGAAGGAAGCAGATGGTTCACAAAACAAGAGACATGACAAGAATTGTCTCTTAGACTTTTCTTACAAGGAAAATTACCGATATGACTAATATGCAAAAAAATTTATATCATTCACCGACCGAAGACTAGTCCCCACATTTGTCCATTTATTTACACATTTTTTACTCAAAAGATGACTTGACCTAGAAGAACCACAAGTCTACGTATTTATTGATAGTATTGTATTTTATAAATTACGAGAAATTGAATATTGTAAAAATAAAATTGATAAAATTATACCAAATATTAAGAAAAAGCTGATACAATCGCAGAGACGATATATTATTTCTTTCCTTAATTCAAAATACGTCTTGTAGTGCGACGGTTCGATAACGTAATGAATCTCATGATACAACTGCAAATAATCTTTTGAATTTGCGTAATTCTATCAGAAATTTGGCGAAGCTAGTTTTGTGCATACTCTGAAATTCAAAAGAAATAATCAAAGAGAAAGAAGAAAATAATAATGTAAGGAATTGTTGAACAAATGATTTCTATCAATCTGTCCTCCAAGAATGAGCTTTCACGTATTGTTATATAACTTCAATAGTTAACGTTATGTAACATAATGGAGTGAGCCAACGTTCGAATTGGAGTGCAGTAATGGAATTGATTCTCCATGATTCATTCATGTTGACTAAATAATTATTGCTTTTTGACCAACTCAATTCAAAACCAATAAATTATTTTTCTTTTATGAATTTGCATTTTTATGTTTTAAATAAAACACAAAAGATCATCATCAAATAAATTTAAAAGATTAAGTTATTGACATATTGTCCAACTAACAAAATCAATCTCAAATTCAAACTCATATATCTAAAGTGATTCATTTGCTAAATATTTTATACTTAGTCAAATTTAAAGTTTTATAAATTTTGCATACCACTCACTTTGGATCTCAATTTCTTATTCAACACAACTCCGATTTTGACAATCAAATACACTAACTCATAGTGTTCAAGGTGACGATTACATCGAGCTCATATTCCGGTCTTTCCGACAGACGTCTCCTTCAAGAAACCCAACGGAAAAATAGTTCACACCACTTTGTCAAAAACGAGTTCCAACATTTATTATCTTTCACTAAGCACTAAAGTTTTTCTTCTGATTATTTTTGTTAATTAATTCTTTTTTTCAGTAATGCATAATGCGACATCTCCACAAAACAAAATAGTCACATAAGTTTTCATTTCATTTTAATCGACCTTCCAAATATGAAACAATATCTAGGAAAAGATATATAACTAAAAAGTTTCATTGAATAAAACAATGGGCAATTATCCAAAATAGACAATTTCCAAATTTTTGTCACAAAAATAGACTTTAAAGAGAAAAGTGATCAAAATGTTTCATTAAAAAGTAAAAAGATTCTACTACCTTAGATATATGAATACAAATAAAAATAAAAAAATCAAAATATTTTTTTATAGTTTCAGATTATATGTTTTCAGATTCGAATTTTTTTATAAATATTTGTTTTTGGGATTTTTTTTTGGAATTTTTTTTATTTTACTTTTTCAGATTTTATTTTTATAATTCAAAAATATTTTTTAAAACTATTTTTCAAATTTTTATTTTCAAAAATTTTAATATTTATTTTTTATTTCTAAAATTGTTAACCTTAATCTTAAAACCCCACCCCTTAGCTCCAAACCTAAGGTTTAAATTAATAAATCCAAGTGTATAAGTGCATATTTACCCCTTTTATGAAACATTTTAGTCATTTTAATTCTTGAGTTCTATATTTGTGACAAAATTTTGTTTTAATGCTATCCTAATCTTTTTCTATATATATATATATAGGTGTGTGTGTCTATGTGACAAAACAAGAAGAAAAGTGACATACGAGGCATATTAAACATTATTTGAAAAATAAATCTTCACAATATCAAAAAAATAAACTCTACACAATATCACGAATACAAAATCAGAACAATCAATCCTATCAAAAGAGTCATTCAATTTAAGTGTGAAACTAGAAAAAAGATATCAATAACTACCACAACCCTCCTTTTGCAATTTGTAGACGTTTTAACTCAAGACCACTTGACTAGGACCAAAGAGTCAACGACCAACAACACTCTCTTTCTAGGTTTCACTTAGAATCAACTCTTTTTTTTTTTGAATTGAATGTTAAATTTAATTTAAAAGAAAAAACCTTGCTTACAACTTATACATATCTTTTCTAAGATCTCCTATACAAATAAAATGAAACTCAAAATGAAAACTTCAAAACTTCTTCCAAACTTTCTTCAAACACCTTCAGTCACCTTCCAAACTACTACCTAGCTCTCACTCCTACTGGTATTAACAACTTCCCAACACTCACTCCTACTAGGAACCCAGCTCTCACTCCTACTGGGACCTTTAAGAGAACATCCACTCGATCTTTAAACCATCCAACTACACCCCTTAGAATCATCCAAACCCTCATCAAACCAATTACTCATGTCTAGTGGAAAACCAATATTGTAAACCACCATAAAACCTCTTGTCTCCCTTCCTTTGGATAATAGAAAATTTGTTTCGCACAATCTTATCAATCAGCTTCACAATGAAAGTTGATGGAGAAGCAGCCTCTCCATGCCTCCTTTTATTTCTTTCCAACCATATGCAATGAACTGTGGCTTGAACTAGATATCTTATTGTAAAGAGTCTAACCTCGTTCTGCCTTTCATCAGTGATAATTCTTGTGATCTCACTCCATATCACCGTAAACCCCGCCTGCAGAATCCTTTTAGCCAACACTTCCCAAATATGAGCAGAGAAGGGACATACAAAGAAAATGTGTTTGCGGGATTCCATGGGAGCTTGGCAAAACATACAAGAAGTATCCACATTCACTCCCCATTGCGCCATTCTTATCCCTGTAGACAGTCTATCTTTCATAGAATCAACTTTTTACATTAAGCTCCTTGAATTTAAGGGTTCCAAGGTACAGTGCCAGAGTCAAGAGAAGCGGGATCAAAGAGAGAATGGATAAGAACATTACCAGAACCATTGTCAGTGGCGGAGCCGGAGCCACACGAGGAGGAGGGGATCAGTTGACCCCCATATTTTTTTTTTTTAACTTTTTTGCTGTTTAAATTGAAAATTTGTTAAGGTAAGTAAAGTGGATATTTGGTTAACTTAAGTACAACTGACCCACTTAAAATTTTAACATTTACATTTCTTTTAATTTATTATATAGTTTTTTTAAACTTCAACAACTTTTATTAACTTGAAAGATTGTTTACATGATCAGAATGAAGCAAATGATCAATTGTAATCGGGGAATAATAATAATAAGTAAACACATTTCCAAATTGAATTGGATCCTTAGCAACCTTGTCTGTGATCTTGTTCCCTTCCCTTGCAATCCAGTTAAACTTAATTTCTTCAAACTTTCGACTCCACCATCTTATTTCTAGAATCCAGTTGTATCGAGTGAAATGCAAAATTTTCCCATCGATTGTATTTATTAGTTTCTGACATTCACTTTCAAATATAATTTTTCTGAAGCCTCGACTCCAGAAATGTTGCATCGCCATAATCACACCTTGACACTCTGCTTCAAAAGCATTTTGTACTATTCTTCCTTTAGCTTGAGCTGCTCCCATATAATCTCCTTTATCATTGCGTATGATCCATCCAGCCTGACTCTCTGTTATTGTACTGTAAAAAGAACCATCAGTGTTGCATTTAATCCATCCATTTGGTGGCTTCTTCCAACATTTGCTTCCTCTTGATTATGTATCTCTCCGATGCCCATGGTATGTGTTGTGATTATCACTTATTGATCCCCATTCGCATGCTTCTTTCCTTGCTTGTTGTATTAGCTTCCACCATTGAATGTTTGTTTGCCTGAATATCAACAAGTTTCTACTCTTCCATATCCTCCACAATATGTTGATAGGGAGATCCTTAACATTTCTGTAGACCGACAAGAGATTGCAGGATATACCAACATCAATTTTCTCCTCCAGAGTAGCATTAGGACTTTAGATGACTCCATTTGCAATTCCTGATGCCCGCCAAATCCTTTGAGCATAAGGACAATCAAAAAATAAGCTGTTCTGTTTCTTCAGCATTGCAACACCGTACACACTGCCCATTCTGTGTAATATGTCATCTTTGTAAATTGAAGTTTGTTGGCAGAGCTCTAGATAACATCTTCCATAAGAAATGTTTTATTTTCGGGTGGAACAGAACATTTCCATACTCTGCTTTTAATTCCAATATCGCCATGCACCCTATCTTCCCTCACTTCCTCAGGTAGATGTGTACTCAACCAGTAACCCGACTTAACTGTATATAAACCACTCTCGTTGTAATGCCATCCTAAAAGATATGCTTCCGCCTTTGAACTTATTTTTATTTTGATTATTTCCGCAATGTCTTCTGGTTGAACAAACTCCCTTAACTTCTCTATGTTCCATCCAGATCCATCCTCATTTATAAAACTACTCACTTTAGTGTCTTCATTTTCCATCTGTATTCCTCTAGGTGGTCGTGGTGGATGAACTGGTAACCATGCGTGATTCCACATCTCGACGGAATAACCCTTTCTAATGATAAACCTCAGTCCTTTGATGAGTAAATCTCTTCCAAACAATAATGACTTCCAGGCATATGAAGCTTTCCTCCTTTGAACAGCTGTGATTATAGTTCATGTCGCGAAATATCTTGCCTTAAGAATTCGAGACATCAAGCAATTAGGATTTTGCATAATTCTCCAAACTTGCTTGGCAAGTAACGCTTGATTAAACTTTTCCAACTCTCTGAATCCTAGACCTCTTTCTTTTTTCGGCACACAAACTTTCTTCCAAGCATACCAGTGAACTCCTCTTTTATCATTCGATCCGCACCAGAACTTGGCCAATATACTATTAATCTCATCACATATCTCTTTAGGTAGTCTAAAGATATTCATAGAGTGGATTGGCATTGCTAGTGCCACAGATTTGAGTAAAATTTCTTTACCTCCATGTGATAAGTACTTCTAACTCCAACCTTGAGTAGCCTGCTTGACCTTCTCCACTATATATCGGAACATCTCTCCTTTTTTCCTTCCAAATTGTTCTGGTAACCCCATATTTTCCATTACCACCATCATTGTGTATACCCAGCAAATTACGCATTCGATGTTTAACTCCTTCTGAAACTCTGTTCCCAAACGTTATTGCTGACTTGGCCAGATTTATTGCTTGACCCGATACAGCTTCATACAATGAAAATATATGTTTCAGCTTTCTTCCTGCTCGAGGATTCGCCAAAGAGAAGAATAGTGAATCATCTGCAAACAATAGATGATTCACTATCGGTGCCGTTACTGCAATTTTAACACCCGCCAACGATCTTTCTTCCATCGCCTTATGCATCATATGAGAAAGTACATCAGCACACAGTATAAATAGATAAGGAGATAGAGGATCTCCTTGTCTTAATCCTCTTTGTGGAACAATTAATCTCTCTGGAGCCCCATTCAATACTGAATAAGTGGTCGTTGTTACACATGTCATTACCCATCTAATCCACTTTGGATCAAAACCCATCTTACTCATTGTGATCTCCAAAAGGTTCCATTCTAACCGATCATAAGCTTTAGTAATGTCAGTTTTCACTGCCATATACGAGTTTGACTGTCTTTTCCTGACCT
This sequence comes from Hirschfeldia incana, assembly GCA_026261945.1. NCBI lineage: Eukaryota > Viridiplantae > Streptophyta > Magnoliopsida > Brassicales > Brassicaceae > Hirschfeldia > Hirschfeldia incana. The sequence goes on along the minus strand of JABCMI010000003.1, from coordinate 9,025,017 downwards.
TAATCGAGTGAAAAATCTCATGAGCAATAACAACATTATATGTGATCACTCTCCCCGAAATAAAAGCTTGTTGATTCTCCGATATAATACCACTGAGATGACTCTTGAGCCGGTTGATCAGAATCTTTGATATTATCTTATAGATAACATTACACAAAGCTATAGGACGGAATTCAGTCATACCAGTTAGAGGGTATACCTTTGGTATTTAGCAGATATTAGTATGGTTATGTTCTCTGTCAAACTCATTATTATGAAAAAACCTCCTTATTTCATCAATAATATCTCCTTTTATCTCCTCCCAGTGTTGATGGAAGAAAGCTGCAGAGAACCCATCTGGACCCGGAGTTTTATGTGGACCAATATCAAAGATAACACATTTAACTTCCTCCTCTGACACCTCTCTTATTAGATCCTCATTCATTTCCATTGTGACTCTCGACATATATCCATGGAAAGCTTCTGCAAACTGACTTTGTGGGTCTCTCTCTGATGCATAGAGACGTTGGAAATAAGACTCTGCCACCTGAGCAATACTTCTCTGTCCTCTTTGAATAACTCACTTATCATCTTGGATAGCATTGATAGTATTTCGAATTCTCCTACCCATTGCAATCCCATGAAAATAACTCGTATTTCTATCTCCAGCCCTTAACCACATTACTCTGTCTTTTTGTTTCCAAAAGATCTCTTCCTCGAGATAAGCTTGATTCTCTTTTATCATGTTTGAATCATGTGTAGTGACAGCATTTGAAGTTGTTGCAGCATCCAATCTCTTCCTTAGAATTTGTATTCTCTCAGCCGCATTATTTCGGTTATTCCTCTTCCATACAGAAATCTCTTTTCTACATCTGTTGATCCTTTGTGATAATGGTAACTGCAGAAATCTAGCTTGCCCCGAGCCAGACCATCCCCGAGTTACTGCATCTTTGAATCCTTCCTTATCTGCCATTCTACTGTCATAATAAAACATTCTCCGTGGTTGTTCCTTTTCTGAAACAATGAAAGTAACCAAAAGTCAATGATCAGATTCTCCTATCTCCAAAAACTCAGTCTCAGAAGCAGGAAAATTCTCAAACCATTTTGAATTTCCCATTGTACGATCCAGACAACATTGGATAACATCATCTCCTCTTTTACTAACCCAAGAAAAACGATTTCCAATTGTTGATACATCTGCGAAATCACAATGTCGGACCATTGTTATGAAATCTGCAAAAGAGGCATCTGATCTTATACGTCCTCTCAATTTCTCATGGTTACCTAGAAGTTCATTAAAATCTCCTAAAGTGAACCAAGCTTCATTCCTCCTTTGGATGGCTAGTCGTTCCAATCTTTCCCAAGTATGATGTCTCATTCGAGGCACATGATGACCGTACACAAAACACAAATAGAAAGAACTTCCATTACTTGAAACATTACAATCGATCAAATTAGGAGATGAACTTAAAACAGAAACTTGAACATGCTGCTTCCAATACATAACTAAACCCCCACTAAGACAACAGGTGGAACTGAATAATAGTTGAGTAACTTCAGTTGAGCTCCCACATCACGTATGTAGCCATCCTGTTGCTTAGTCTCCGATAGGCAAATGATGTCCGGCAGATAAAGTCTATTTATCTCCTTCAGGTGTCGAACCGTCGAGTTAATGCCCAGTCCTCAACAGTTCCAGCAGGCTGGCCTCATGGTGGAAGAGGTGGTTCTGGGCCCACCGCGCCTCCCATTGAGTTGAGACCTTGAGTCTCTTCCATCGGTTCCTTGCTCTTCTCTGAAATTTCTCCCTGCTCTCCTCCTTTCTTCATCTTTGAAGTGTTTCTAGAGCTTGACTCTCCTCTTTCCATACTTGAAAACTTGTGCTTGTTACCTTCTGCTTCACTCATCCAATTCTTCCTCTTCAATCCCTCTTGTCCCTCTCTTTCTTCCATCGTCTCAATGATGTACTCATCAGAATACATAGTTTGCTTGAAAGGTCCATTCCATAGCTCCTCATCATCGTTTTCCTCCTCCAAAGCCTGAAGTTCCGCTTCATATACCTCATGTTGATGGTGATCCTCTGCATCAGCATCCTGTTGGGGAAGATCATCTCCATTCTCACCTTCTTGTATCTCCTCTATACGGATGCCTTGGTCATGTTGAAGCGGATCCATCTCTTCTTCATCATCACTCTGATCAGGGTCATCTCTTCCTTGTGGGGAACCACCATTCTCAATGACACAAGCACTTGTATCATGCGTAAGCATACCACATGCTTCACAGTAGCCCCTCAGACGCTCAAAGGTGAGCCTCAACAATGTGTTTACTCCAGGAGTAAACTGGAAATTGCGTTGGAAGCAGATTGGGTGATCCACATCCCAGTGGACTCTGACACGAGCATAGTCCCTCCTGGCAATGGCCTCTAACGAATGATCGACCGCCAAATACATACCCAGCGTCCGTCCAATATGTTCCACTACTGGTTGCGTGAAGAACTGGATAGGGATTCCACGGATTTGGATCCAGAACGGGATGAAATTCAACATGAGAGGTGGAATGTAGGAGTCCACCGTTCCATTATGAGCATACGCTCTGCAAAAGCCCAAGGGGCCCTCTGTAACACCAGTTCCAATGATTCCATTGTCGGAAAGGTGAATTGGAACCTTCGTCCTTCAATGATTCTCCCTTGTACAATCCCTTCTTGTCCCCAAATTTGTGGTAAGGAGGCAATGATAGCACGGATGTTTTGTCGTCGAGACATCACTGGTCTTCCAACAAGATGAAACGGTTCTCCGCAACCGCTTCATTGATCACATCCGCCGAAAAGATCACCGGTGGTGCATTCGCCCCCCAAATTGATATCTTGAAACCCTTTTCGTAAATTTTCTCCCATCTTTATATTGATGAAATGATCGGAATAGTAGTTTAAAATTGAAGACTTTGATGATTTATGAATGAATGACTTCAAAAGCATCAGAATTCTTATATACTTCATCAGATTCCGAAATCTTAGCACCACTTCATCACGAAAGAACTTCTCGATCGTGGGGATCCAACTCAAGATGCGGCATCGTGGAGTAACCGCCCACAAACCACCTCCGAGAATCAAAGAAAATCTCAAAAAATTGAGAAAAATCAATTCGAATAACCGTTTTCCTGTCGCCTAGAAAATCGCCATAACCGTCCCTTCCGCACAAAGTTTACTTTTGATTTTGAGTTTCATAATTTATTATGTAGTTATATATTAGTCTCGACCCTGGTAAAAAGAATTTCTAGCGGTCTGCCACTGGCTCTGGTGATTGTTTTTTAGCCCTGGTTTTAATTTCAAGCATTCCCGTATGTAACATCAACGCAAACACATTGGAGAGATGTCGTCCAGCAACAAGGGCCACATTTGCTAATTGTCTATATGCATGCAACTAGGGTCTCCCACATTTGGCGGCTTATCTCCACATTTTAGACTCAAAAGACGACTTGGCTAAAACTCAGGTCCTACCAACAACATAAGTTACTCTTAGCATAATAGCATTTACTTTACATTTGAATACCACTTAATTTAACGGTTTTACCTTTCACTGTAAGCAGATACACGTTCACAAACCAGAGATCTGGTGGTCATCCAAAACAGCTAATTTCTTTTTTCTCGCTATATTTTTAAATATACTATATGAGTTGCAGAGACAAGTGCAAGCCAAAATACAAAGACCAAAACCCATTGAGTCGCGTAAAGGAAAAACTTCTAGAGGAGACTTCTGCATGAAACTAAGGTCTAAAACATTTGTCCCTTTGCTTACTAATTTCGACGCAAAAGACCCGTGACATGGCTCTACGGTTGCTATATAAGAAGCTCATTAGTTTTAATGGTTTCACGACATAGTTGAGAACTTGAGAGAGAGAAAAAAAAAGAGGGTAAAGATAAACAAAAAAAAAAGACAGAATGGGTAAGAACAGCACCAAATTCCTCATCACAGCTCTTCTGATGGTTGTAACCGCTGCGATGATGATTGAAGAGGCTAAGAGCATTCCCATATGTAACGTCAACACAAACGACTTGAAGAAATGCCGTCCAGCTGTCACTGGAAACAACCCACCACGTCCCACTCCCCAATGCTGCGCGGTGGCCAAAACCGCTAATCTTGAATGTCTCTGCCCTTACTTCAACAGGTCCGGGATTGACCCAGCAAAAATCAAGACTCTAGGGGCCAATTGTGGCATTACTAAGAATCCCTCCTGTTTGCCATGGTAAATTTCAAAAGTAACATTAGTAATATTGGAACATGTTTTGAGTAAAGAGACAAAGTCTTACGTTGATTTTGTTTGTTTTTTCTCTAACACACAGATTTGAAGAACTGAGCTGCCATGGACACATGCCGGCCGGCCGCAAGTTTAAGTCTTTAAGTTATAATATGTCTTTTGTCGTTCTATTCGAATAAACTACCAGATTTTGCAATTATTTTTCAGTCACATTTTCTAAATAAAAGAACCATGTTCTATGTATTAATGAAAAACAATAAAGTACTGCTTTTTGCTTACTCCACTGTGTTATACTTTCTTGAATATCCAAAATCTAACTCTGCATATGCCTCTTCCCTGCAGAGAACCTAAAATGATAATTTAAACTACAAAAAGAAAAATATATAGAAAATATAGTTTCAAAAACGACAAAAAAAAATATATATAGAAAATATAGTTTCATAAACGTTTGGAATTGGGCCGATTTTACCTTTGATATAACCTTCTATAGTAAGTGAGAAGTAAATAAGCTCATTTATATGAATCACAAACTTTTGTAATGATTTTTTAACTTTTTTATGTACATAGTGAAACCATGTTGTATGTACATTAGATGAAAACAGCAAACAACTAGTTTGTGAATCGTTATGGCTTTTCCAAGGAGAAAAAAACTAAAAACTGAGTCAAAATAGAGGAGAACTGCTCACATTTTCATGATTATGAATCATAGTTTTGTTTAATCAATAAAGTTGTGAAACTTTTTCTAGTGAATTCATTATCGCGGTTTTAGTGGTGTGACTTGCAACATAGGAGGCAAATGGTTCAGATTCAGAAAACCAAACACATGTTGTGACTTGACAATAATAGTCTTGGACTTTCTTTACAAGAAAAATAGTTGACGTTAACTAAATCTAGATTTTGATCCGCGCAATCGCGCGAATGTTTGTTTTTATTTTTATATACTTAAATATTTGTTTTATAATATGTTTTTAACATTTATATGACTTAAATGTTTATATAACTAATTTAAATACAATAATTTACATGTTATAATTAATCAATTGCTTAAAACTGTATGTATTTGTCGTATATATTTATCTTATTGTATTAGCATTTAGTTACTAACAAAATTAATATAGAGAAAACATATTTGACAATTATTTTGTGTTTAATTTATATTAAATTCTAACCCGTCCTTCCAAAATAGATTTCCTTTCACCAATAATTTTCATGCTTATTCATTTTAGATAATATATTTGTATATATAAAAGTCAAAGATATGTTAATTTATAGACTTGTATTATATAGTTTGCTAATTTTAAGTCATTCTGTCATTATATTATATTTTTAAAATAAATATTTTATATTTATGAAAATAATTTTTTTTATCAATTTAATATATTTTTGTCATATTTAGTTCATAATAATTGTATTTTAACAAGATAATTATGACTGTAAAGTATATAAATTGGGATAGCATTTAAATTTTTCATTTTATAAAAAATAACTTAAAATACATTAAATTATTGATAAATTATTTTTAATAATTATTTTTAAATACTTATTAGAATTTTTAACATATAGTATATAAATATACATTTATATTTAAGATGAAAATATATCATGATAAAAGTAGTGGAAATATTTAAATATAAAAAAAAAGTAATAGCATAATTTTTTTTATAATAAGATACAAAAGATCATAAAATTGTGTTAATATGAATTTTTATTTAATAAATATTCAAATTAAATAATATATATGTACTAGCGATTTAAAGCAACAAAATTAGTTGCATCAATTTAGTCGTACTGTTGAAACCTTTCAAAACTATGTGGAAAACTAAAGTCAAAGTAATTCGATTTTAGAAATAATAAAATGTTGTTTCTAAAACCATTAAAATGGCTTTCAATCATTTAATCGCTTGAATCATTTGAACTATAATTAAAAAACAATTTACTGCAATTGAGGTTTCTTTTTTTTTGGTTTTTATTTTTGTTCTTTTTGCTTTATTTTGAACATTAATTAATTGAAGTAAATATTATAAATCTGATGGACAACAATTAGTTGAAATTCTTTACAACTTTTTTTTTATCTTTAAACAAACAAAGTTGTGTTCAGTCAAAAACATATTAATTTGATGAACACTAAATATGAAAAAATAAAAAACATTTCTTTCATGCTTTTATTTTGTTTTTATTTTATTTTTATTTTCAAAATTTACAGCTTTGATGTTAATTCTAAATTTGATTATGTTATTAGATGATACAAGCATAATTTTTGTTTTTTTTTTATTTTAATTAAATAAATAAGATTTTTTAATAAATGATTTTTTGACCACATGACTTTAAAATCCGTATAATATATTATATGATCTCAAATTAAATAATTATGTTTTTTGGTATAAAACTGAATCAACTGAAAACCGACGATATATAAACAAATCGAACCAAAGTAAATATAAATTTAGAATATATTTTACTAACTGAAATGCCAAAAAAAAACGAAACAAACCGAAACCAAACCGATATCTGAATTGAACATCCATAATCCAAATGAAACCGAACTATTGTTTCATTTTCTAAAACATAATAAAAATAACAATTTCATCACGCGCTTTGCGTGGATCTTATCCTAGTTAAATGTATTTATTAAAATTAATAATATATTGAATCGATAAAATACTTTAACTATAAATTTCTTTTGATATCTTTTCAATTTAAATATAAATATATTTATTTAAAAATTCTAACAAATATTTTTTATAATATTTTTAAAAGATCTTTATTTTTAGAAATTAAAATTAAATATTTTCACTAATTTCGAAATTTAATTTTTATAGTACTCTAATTTAAAATAAATATATAAAAAATAAAAATTAAAAATTAAATGAATTAATCTATTTATAAAATAATTATTTTGCTTCGAAGTCTAAAAATAAATTAGGATTGGAGATATCTGAATGCATGGCACGATTTACAGAAGAAAATAGTCACTTAAATTTACATCTCACTGTAATCAACCTTTCAAACAAGGGAGTTTTGCACACTTGACTCAAAACTTAAAGTCAAACCTAAATCTAACCTATGATTTTTTTGGAAATTGTGTTTGACCTATTCACCCCAGAAGTTCACAATATTCACGAAAATGCCATTGATATTTTTTTTATTTTTTTTTCGAAAAATAAACTTTTACTCTCACAACCTCATCTTCTTCACTTATTTACAAGATTGCCATTGCCATCAATACACCAACCACCATGAACAACCACTTTGAAGCTCTTAATGCTCATAAATCGATTAAACACTACCTCTTTCTTCATTTCTATCAACTAAAACCAACTTATCTTTCATTTTCTCTCCATATTCAACCATAAAAACCATAGATTTTGATTCTAAAATTTGTATGGTTCATTGAGCCATTAAAGCTCATGATTCTCGTTGGGTCACTTTCTTTTGAGCTTCTGGGTGCTTGGAGAAGATTTCTGGGAGCAAAGAAAGTTATCTCCCAAGTTTAAGGTAGGAAATCGAGTTATTTTCCAGATATGTTCGTCCAGACGACTTCCGTGGAAGTCGTCTGGTCAAAGCAGAGGTTAGTTTTGCAATTGACTTTTAAAATGTGTTTTGTTGGACGACTTACATAGAAGTCGTCCGACTTTCTTTGTTGAAAATAAAATCCCAGACGACTTCCACGGAAGTCGTCTGAGATAAAGAAGTTAGTTTTGCGTTTGACCGAAATGTGTCAGAAATTTGACTTTTCCAGACGACTTCCGTGGAAGTCGTCTACGAGAAAAGTAGAAAATCAATATTTTATTAAAACCAGACGACTTCCACGGAAGTCGTCTCAGGTTAGTTTTGGAGTTTGAAAATCAAAACAAAAAAAGTTTTTTTTTCTAGACGACTTCCACGGAAGTCGTCCAAGATTTTATTCCGAGATTCTGGTCAAACCTCGGTAATCTTGGACGACTTCCACGGAAGTCGTCTGTTTAGACGACATCCACAGAAGTCGTCTAAAAAAATAAACTTTTTTTGTTTTGATTTTCAAACTCCAAAACTAACCTGAGACGACTCCCGTGGAAGTCGTCTGGTTATAATAAAATATTATTTTTTTACTTTTCTCGTAGACGACTTCCACGGAAGTAGTCTGGAAAAAGTCAAATTTCTGACACATTTCGGTCAAACGCAAAACTAACCTCTTTGTCCTAGACGACTTCCGTGGAAGTCGTCAAAAGTCGTCTGGACGGACGACTTCTATTATTTTTAACAAAGGACGACTTCCAGGGAAGTCGTCTGGACGGACGACTGCCATGTAAGTCGTCTTTGCAAAAATTTAATCACAAAAATGACCTAAATGACGACCTCTCTGGACGTCGTCCAGAAGACTTCCGTAGATGTCGTCTGAGCGAATGTTTAATAAACTTATATTTTCTTTAAAATTATAAAGACTTTTTAATATTTTCTTATTAATTCATGTATATTATACTATATTAGGGCTACTGGATGAAATTTTTAACTTTATTTATGATAATTATTAGGTTGCCAACATTCATGTTAATTAAAGTTTCTAGCTAACGTAGAAGACTTCCAGGGAAGTCGTCTGAGAAAAGTCATACATGTTCAATGTTTGCTAATGTGTATTTTTTTCTTTTTGCAGATGAGGTGTAAGTTACATGCATTGTATGAAGAATTGTTGTTGCAAGATCAGAGCCGGTCCTATAAATATGGAGGCTAGAAGCCAAAAAAAAATATTATGTGGCTGAGTAGGTTCGAACTCGTAACCACCTCATGTTGATATGAGTACATTTACCAAGTATGCTAAAGGGAGTTTTGACAAAAAGTGGCCGAATTACTACATAATATTTGGCGGTTTTAAGCATGTGCTTCACTCGCTTATGTTAAAGGCCGGCTCTGACAAGATGGATGTTGGAATTTTGTGGTTGATCAACACAAACTTCAAGATATGTAAAACTTATATTTTCAATAGAAACTTGTAAAAAATGTGATATGCTTTGATTAGTTACTATTGTTTGGTTCCATCTCTTAAGTATTATTTTTTTATGAGTTGGAAGAAAGGTTAAAATGCTTCTTCAAATATTGTATCAATATAAGACTACCAACATTCTTTATTAAGATGAGAAGAAGATATTTAGAGTTTATTATTGCATTTAGGAAATCCAAAGATAAGATAAAAACTATTGAAATAATTAATTTCTTTGATTTTTAGCACATATATTACATCTTGGGAAACAATTTTGCTGATTATACAAAAAAAATACAACTAAATGAGTAAACAAGCTTGGAATCCACTTTATATGAAAGGAGACTTAGTCAGAAGACTTCCAGAAAGCCCAGACGACTTTCAGGAAGTCCAGACGACTTCCAAGAAGTTCAGACGACTTCCAAGAAGTCCAGACGACTTCTAAGTAAGTCGTCTAGACGACTTCCAAGTAAGTCGTCCCAAAACTCTTCCAAATCCAGATCTGGAAAACCTGCATATCCAAAAACGTTCAAATGGCTTAAAATATAGAAAATGAGTGGAAGATTAGACAAATCTACCTTTATAAAACACACAAAAATAAATATCTAAATTAATAGATATACCTTTAATTGAGTGGAAAATGAGAACCATGTGATAAAAAATCTGCAAAAAGAAGGTTAAATTAGTGAGAAAGACATGAGAAAAAACTGAAAAATTCATCTAAAATTTGGTGTATTGAAGTTAAAAAAAATAGAGTGGGTTTGGAGAGTTTTAGTTTGAGAAAAATATTAGAACTTTATACAATATTAGTTGACCAAATAAAAAAAAATCAGACTTAAAAACTTACCAAAATGCTCAGATCTGTTAAAAAATGGAGAGACATGAGAGAAGACTCCGTTAGACGACTTCCAAGAACTCCAGACGACTTCTAGAAAGCCTAGAAGACTTTCAGGAAGTCCAGACGACTTCCAGGAAGTCCAGACGACTTCCAGGAAGTCCAGACGACTTCTAGGTAAGTCGTCTAGACGACTTCCAGATAAATCGTCCCAGAAGTCTTCCAAATCCAGATCTGAAAATATCCATATCCAAAAACGTTAAAATGGCTTAAAATAGATAAAATTAGTGGAAGATTAGACAAATCTACATTTACAGAACACACAAAAATACATATCTAAAATTAATAGATTTACCTTTAAATGAGTGGAAGTTGAGAACCATGTGATAAAAAATCTGCAAACAAATAAAAATAAATTATTGAGAAAGACATGAGACAAAACTGAAAAAAATCATCTAAAATTTGGTGTATTGAAGTCAAGGAGATTAGAGTGGGTTTGGAGAGTTAGTTTAGGAAAAATAAGAACTTTATACAACATGAGGTGACCAAATAAAGAAAAATCAGACACAAAAACTTACCAAAATGTTCAGATTTTTTATTAAAAGGAGAGGCATGAGGGAAGAGTTCGTCAGACGACTTCCAGGAAGTCCAGACGACTTTTAGATAAGTCGTCCAGATGACTTCCAGGTAAGTCGTCCCAAAAGTCTTCCAAATCCAGATCTGAAAAACCTGCAAATCCAAATCCAGATCTGAAAAACATGCATATCCATAAACGTTCATATGGCTTAGAACAGAGAAAAAAAGTGGAAGATTAGATAAATCTATCTTTATAATGAGTAAAATATGAAAAATATGTTATGAAATCTCTGCATAAACAAGATATATTAGTGATAAAAATATGAGACAAAAACAATAAATTGATATAAAACTTGGTGTTTATAAGTTCAAAAAGATTAGAGAGAGGTTAGAGAGTTTAAGAATGATGAACCCTACATTTTTGTTGCAGCCATTTGAAAGGAGAAGAGAGAATGTGTAAAATTTTATTTATATATGGAGGCACAAAATCCAATTAGGTTAAATATTTTCTATTCAGACGATTTTGGACGACTTAATTGTAAGTCGTCCATAAGATTTTAATATATTTAGCGGGAAACTAAAAAATACTTTTAGCGGGAAACTAAAATAGACGACTTACAAGTAAGTCGTCTAGGAAGTCGTCTGGTTTAAAATATTTAAGCGGGAAAAGAAAGTCGTCTAAAGTCATCTAAAGTCGTCTAACTTTAACAATTCAATAGACGACTTAATTTTAAGTCGTCTAGACCCTAAACACAATCCCTAAACAAATTTAACTAACTAAACACTTCAAAAAATCAAATTAAACTTAACAGTTGTTTACTATACACTAAAACAAGCACGAATGGGTAAAAATTCACATTTTTAAAAAATCATCCAAGCTTTCCAAAATCTAACCCTAACAAAACAAACAAAAGTACTACATATGTTCACAAACCCTAGAACCAAAGAATATCATGATTAACCACTTTCACTCATCTATGTTGAAAACTATTCAAATTTCTTATTTTTTAATTTACATCACTTATAAATGTTTATAATTACATGATTTTAATTTTTCACCCCTCAAAATATTTTTTAAAATTTTTTAAAATCATTTTTAAGATCATTAACTCCAGACGACTTCCATGGAAGTCGTCTGGACGACTTCCAAAATATCAGATGACCCAGATGACTTAATAGGGCTATATTCGTAAAAATGGTAGCGATTTTTTTGTTTGGTCACAAGGAGCTGGCTGTAATTTCACATGATCTTGAGGTTAGGTTTCTATTTGATTCAAGTTGGGGTTTGGTTTTGTGGTTAGGATCAAGTTTTGAGTCATAAGTTGCAAAACCCCTTCAAACAATGGAAAAGATTATTAAAAAGTAACTTTTTTCAAAAAAGAGAAAAGATTATCAAAAAGTTTCATTGAACAAAAAGGAAATGAACATATTCATGTAACAAAAGTAGTACAAAATGACATAAGAGGCATTTGTAGTTGAACAATATCTGAAAGTATATCTACATAATAAATAAGAAACGTTAGAAAAATGTGACACTTTGAACTAGGATATGTCACAATTGAATTTCTAGTAGATTGTTTAGGAAACCATGATTTTAATTCCTGTAAATACCAAAATACCCTTAAACTATGAATTAATATGAATTAGAAAAATACATTATAATTTTTTGAAATTCATTAAAAATTAGATTAAATAAAAATGTTAAAAAGAGAAAAGAATAAAATATAGGACTGGACGGTTATCGGTAGCTTTAATTCTTTTACCTTCTTCTCCGCTGACCACAAACACTCCATCAATGGTGATTGAGTTAGGGTTATTGGATTAAATCCTTTGTTCAGCATTGGTTTCATCTCGTTTTTTTCATCCTCCTTTTCGTTCTCACACACTGAACAACGAAATTGAATTTTTCTTACTCAAAGAGTTTTGTCGGACGGTTGATTATAAAATGAAAGTGTTCGAACACTTCCATCAGTTTCATCAAAATCTCACGTTTCTGAACACTAGATATGCGATTTTGTCAACTGTTTCAGTTAACCCTAAATTTTTGTAAACCCGATTTCTCATCTTTTTAAACTAAATTTGTTTTATGGCTCAATTAATTATCATATACACTCTGAATAAAAGAGAAACACAAACTAAGAAAAAAGATCGTGGGAGAAGGAGAAGAACGTGATATTTGGAGAAATATTTTTTGAAAGATTTATGGTAGATTTAGTTTAGATTTAGGAAAAAATTTTAACTGAATATGAAAACTTTTTTAACTGAATATGGAAGTTTCCATATTTTCACGATTTGCCTAGATAATGTAAATTAACTACGCAGAACATCGTATAAAAGGTATAAAACAATTTTTTTGAGGCCTCATGTAAGATAAAAGGTAGAACAAGTTATGGCACGTAATGCAGCCGAGCTATATTATTGAGTTGTGGCTATATATCGTTTTCAGACTGTAGGTAGACCAAAGAAATCTTTCTTGATTATAATGTAATTGATTCTATCTTTGTTAGAATATACAAGAAAAGTTAGACTACGGTATATAGCTTTGATATATCTATGTTTAAAACTTAGAATTCGATTTATAAACTAAGTAGATTGCCAGAATGAGTATTCTAACCATAGTTAAAAAAAATTAAATAAAATATGATTCCAATTTTTTTCTTTTAAAATTTTAACATATATATTGTCATACTTAAATTTACAAAAAAAATCATATTTTACATATTTAAAATTCAATTTACTATTTTTTCCATTAAATAAGAATAAAACATGTTCAGAAAGAGCTAAAAGTATGAAAATTTATATTCTGACACACAAAAGTTCAAAGTGTTCAATTTTTCAAAATTTCCCTAATAAATATCACAAAAAAAAATCATAACAATCAATACTGTCAAAATTTTCAATCAATTTAAATGTTCGAAACGAGGAAAAAAAAAGAAACCAACACCACAAGTCCCTCTTTGCAATTTCCAGACATTTCAACTCAAGGCCACTTGACTAGGACCAGAGAGTCAACGACCCACATCACACGCTCTTTCTAGCTTTGACTTAAGATTACGTATAATAGTTTCAACCCTAAATTTTTTCGTCAACATCTTCTTTTTCTCTTTTTAACATTTCCTATTATCTTCTCACTCTTCTACTTCATTTATTCTTTTTTTTTTTTTTTTAACTAAAATAACTAAAAGGCAAGTCCAACTAATTTATTCATAATGGTCCATATAAAATCCAAAGAGAAATAAACAAAACGAAGAGAACACGTGCAAGGCTCTCCTTAATTTATTTATTCATTTATTCAACATACATTTCATCTTAATCATCTAGAATAGTTTACTTTAAAATTTCAACATTTTATTTCACTATTTTTAATTTATATATTTATCTTTATAACATAATAATTACATTTTAATAATTTGAATGTAATAAACTTGAAAACAAAAATAACATATAAAAATTATTATTAGGATCCAATTAACAAAAAAATTTAAAACACTAAAATAGTTGATTATAATGAAAACTATTTTTTTTCTATATCCAAATGAAATGAGAATAATCTCTATTTATAAATAAATAAAAAATCTTAGATTTTGATATTTTTTAAGAAGTTTTATTATATAATAAACTAGGAGAAGTCCGCGCTACGCGCGAATTGCAGTGTATTTTTTGTTTAGATAATATATCTATTTTTGAAATAAATTTATTTAGTTTTGCAAGCAATTTTTTTGTTCGGATTCGCATTTATATTTTTTATTTGTTATTATTTATTTTGCGACTGTTTCCATTTTGGTGTCTTTTTAGGTTAAATTAAGATACCAATACTACATATTTTTAGGCGTGAAGTTACATTATAGCTTGTGATTTCTTCTTCTTGGTCTTTAATATACATTGCGTTATAAACTTGTAATCCTAGACTTCTGTGGGTATTGTAAATTTTGTTAAGATAGATGTTTCATTTTGTTGGTTGAGAGGTTGTGCTAGCATCTAATTTAGACAAAATATATTAGTGAATAAATTAAAATTGAAAAATAATATATTAACTGCAACAAAATTAAATTGCATCAAGCAGAAAGTTTTAAAAGAAAAAAAGAATATGAGCTTGGTGTCAAGAAGTTTGCTAAAATAATTCAAGTAGACAGTCGGGTCATGTTTAGTATCTTAACGATGAAACCATTTGTTTAGGAAATGAATGCAAATACTCCATCGAGCTACAAATAGTTTGCTATTATTATTATTTTTTTTTGAGGGGTGAGGGAGGGGAGGTGTATGCAGTCTGTTTGATTTACGCACAATTACCCAGTGTCATATTTCTTTTTCTCTTTTTGTTAATTTTGAGTTTTGATACATATCCTGAGGAATATTTGAGAAGTTTGACCTTGTAATTCTTAAGTTGTAACAGAAGATCAGTATGTTGTCTGTCTTAGAGACTATAATATTAAGAACATTTTCTTTATGTCTTCGACACAATTCTCAACAAAAGAGCTCCAGACACCATGGCTCCATGCATGAAGTTAATGGGAAAATAGTTAGTAACTAAAAAGGAACAAAAATGTATTTTGTATCCATGGAACTCACCATTTAATGAACTCTACACATCTTGCTGCAACTTTGTCTGAGGCCTCTCTTGGACTCAGCTTCCACAAAATCTCATTGTCACTTACAATCTAATACAACATAGGCAAGCATAAGAATATTTCTAACAACTTAGTATCAGTAAAGATATACTGATCAGTTGAAAAATCGATTGCAGGAAACGGAGCCTTGTATTCTGTAAGGCTTCTTCGCATGACACATGGATGATCACCCTGCGATCATAAAAAAGCCTCAAATATTGATCAATCTTTGGTCACTACTAAGAGCTAAATTAGTTGTGTACCATAGTATCTCTGAGTATCTCAACAGGAAGGGAAGGTGGGCTGTTTAAGCCTGAAATGGCAGGACGGTCGCTGCTCCCAGCTTTGGCCACCATAAGAGCTGTTGCATAAACTTCATTAGTATATTCTCCGCCTCCAAAAGCACCAACAGCAGTTCTATATCAATGAGTTTTACTTACCTCTGCTTCCTGCACCACATCTACTACAGTTTTTGTGAAAGACATGAGCTCCATCTTCTTCCACTTGCAATGCATGTTTAAATTCAGAACTTACGAATCTATCAGAGCGTAATAAATAACAGTTAAACTCAAAACTTAAGAATCAAAGTGTAACAAAGAAACACTGAAAAAAAAATAAAGCTAGCTGTGTTCAAACCATAGCTTCGAACAGCAACATGGAAGCACATAGAAGAAAAAAAAAATACTTGAGACATACACAACTACCTCAAAGCTTTAGTGGTGGAATCTTTACCGGACTCTTTTTTTTTACCGAAGACAACCTTTGGCGGCTGAGGCAACCAATCGTCATCACCCGCTACAATCACTTTCATATCTTCATCTTTCTTTACAACCTATATAAAGCAAATCTTAACTTTTTGAGAAAAAATACAAAGAAAGGTGTGATTTGTACAGAGCCATACAATATTCAAGTTCCAATAAGGTTAATGATAGGACCAAAACTAAGATGACATATAAACAGAACAAAGAACAACCCAAGAATCAAACAACAGTTTCAGCTCATCAAAGGCCCTAAGCATATCGACTTTGTTCTCAATAGACACAAAGAAATCAGTGAGCTCGCAAATCATAAAGATCAATGCTTACTGTGTAGAAACCTCTGGCTCTCTTCTTTATCAGTACCTCTGAGATATCAGCATCATAGTTTGGAAGATATTCAAACCGAGAAAAAGAATTCAATCTCTATATTTTCGTGCTCCATCGCCAAATCAATAACGTAAACTCACTGTCAATGCAAACAAAATTTGAGGGCTGAAGACGACACAGTCCCGATAAAATAAGTTTCTAGTGTTTTTAGGAATCGTGAGGATGATGTTCAGTGAATGAAGACTGACCTTTTATAGGTGGATATACACCGCCTGGATGAGAAATACGAAGCACTGAATGATTAATCTTGATGGTTGCGGACTGAAGAAGTAAAGATGATTCTTAATGGTGATGAATCCTGCAACGTTATGGTATAGAAGAATATCTCAAACGAACCGACACAAAAAAAAGGTCCGCCCAATTATTCTGCACGAAGATTCACCTCACAGTACCTACTGAAACTCCATTAATGACGATAGATTCGTTTGAAGATGAACCCTGGATGCTGAAGTGAGATTGAAGAAGATGATCAACGAATCCTTGCTGCTTTCCTTTCATTCGAGTTGGGCTTTTATTTTTAACAAATAAAATAACTAAAAGGCAAGTCCAACTAATTTATTCATAATGGTCCATATAAAATCCAAAGAGAAATAAACAAAACGAAGAGAACACGTGCAAGGCTCTCCTTAATTTACTTAACGACGTATCTTTTTTGGAAAGACAACATATATATATATATATATATATATATATACACACAACCTAGAACCGGCTGGTAAGAGTTATTAACCTAGAATCAATTAATCTATGTTTCCAAACACTCTCATCCGAATTCTTTTATATATATTAAGAAATATCATGAATCGAGAATACATCTCATATAATCCGAGTTTATTATATAAATACAAGTTTAGTCTAAAATATGTCAAAAATGTTAATCGAGAAAACATACACATATCTCTATAATATTATTTGAGAAGTCAGTTTCTTATGTGTCGCGCTCACGTTAATTCTCACGATGGTTGATTACTTAAATACCCTTAATGAATTTAAAATATTATATATAAATAATATTATGGAATTTTTTTAGTTTCCTTTTTAAAATTTTCCAAATAACATATGTATAATCAAAAAGGAAACATTTATAAAGTTAAAAATTTTAAAAACGAAAATATATATGTATATACATTATAATATGATTTCATTGAAAAAAGGAAAGTTCATAAAATATAAATATTCCATCTAAAAATAGTTTTAAATAACATATAATATACTTTTGAAATAAACAGTTATTTTTTATATCTTTAGTTTCTTAGATGAAAATATAAATTTGTATATAATGTGATTTAATAAAACAAAATTCACACATATATTCTTGATATTAGAAAAAGAAATATTATTTATTTTAAAAATAATTCTAAACAATATATATTTTCAAGGTCATAGAGATATTTTTAAAAAATATATCTATTTTCTTAGATTATTATTTAAAATAATTAAGTAACATAACTGATATATGTTTAATTGACTAAAAAAGTTTATAATTAGTTTTATTGAAATTTTTTATTTTTTATATATTTAGTTGACTATAATATCTTTTAATTACAGAAAAAAAATATTATAAATTATCTTTTACTTATAATATGATTTATAAAAAGAAAAAAAATAAACTGCTTATTTTTAAAAGATATTTCAAAAGATAAACATATTTAACTAAAATAAGGATATATACTTTTATAATAATATTTTATTTATAATCATGAATTATAGGATGGCTCAAAATTAAAAATAAAATTTTAAAACACAATATACCTTAAGTTATACATAATCCCTCTCAAATATATTTACATATCTAAGAAAACAACCTACGTAAATACAAATAAGAAGCTTAAACAAAATTTCATTATATTTAAAATAAAAAATATTAGTTGAATTCAAAGAAATCGATGAAATCCAATATATTCAAATGATAACTAAATGGACAGTAAAATCAACAAAAACATATCGAAAATCATATGTCCAATTAAAGTAATACTCCCTCTGTTTTTATTTGTAAGTAGTTTAAGTTAAAAGTGTGGATATTAAGAAAAATGTTACTTTTAAAAAGATAGTATTTAATACATGAATTCAACCAATAATAAAAATGTATGAATTATTTGATTGGTCATACAACATGTAATAAATGCAAAAAATGCTTTGAATTATGTAAACATCTTACATTGTGAAACAAATTTTTTTGGCTAAAACTACTTACATATTAAAACAGAGGGAGTATAATATTATTATGCATACAAAGTATAAATTAATTAAATTAAAATAAGTATCTATCGATTATTATAGTATATTTATGGGGAAATTTCAATTATACCACTTTGATGATACCACTTTTCAATTTTACCACAAGGAAATGCACATTTTTATAAATACCTAAAGAAGCTAAATGACAATGACTAAAATAACCTTACTATGACTCTCACCTTTCGAAGAAGAGACGAAGAAGTTTCACCATTTATATCGAGCTTGGTCGTCGATGTTAAATCAAGTTACGTCATCTTTTTCATCGAGCATCTCCGTCATCGTCTTCATCAAACCTTTCCATCGTCATCTTCATCAAGGTACCGCCGTCGTCTTCATCGAGCTTGGCCGCCATCGTCTTCAACGAGTCATGCCATCGTCGTCGTGGTGCAGCTTCGATCGATAGGGTTGTAAATTGGGAAGAGTGGAATGGGAAGCTCCGATCGATATAGATACTTGTTAAGGCTCGTAACTTCTTAGTGTTTCAGGTGCTTGATTCTTCCTGATTTGAAGAGAATTTGGTGTTTGTTTCGATAATTGGGAATGATTCAAGTGGTTTTGATTTCGATTTCGTGTAGCGTGATGTTGAATCCGTAGCTTCCAACAATTTGACAGAATCTCGAGTAGATTTCTGGCTCCGATGAGCTTAAGAAAGAGTATGAGGAGTTAGAAGAGAAGAAGGCCAGGGCTGACGAGAAAGCATCTCTTATAAATCAGAAGAAGATAACGATTGGTGCTGAGAAGAAGCTGAAGAAAGCACAAAAGGAAGAAGCTAAGAAGCATCTGAAAGTACAAGACGAATTGGTAACTGAGTCAATATTTGCTCTTGCTTATAAAATCCTAATTCAGTTTATAAAATAATAAATCAGCAGTATTGATGTTGAACTCTGTTTGATCTTTTCAAATACCAAATTAACCCTTAATCTTGTTTGTATATGCTGTCTTTCTGTATGTAGATTGGTGTAAAGGAGCTCACTTAAAGAGATCATGACACTGACAGTGCAAGTGTTACGTGATCCATGTGCTGTATGGTTGAAGTTGGAAAGAGTGAGCAGGTTCATCTCCATTCTCCTTAAAAACCCCCAATCTAGCTTTTTACATCATCGATCTTTCTTAACCGATTCACTTCGATGCTTACAGGATGCTCTAGTGGAGTTATCTGAGCACGGAATCGTCTTGATCGTGGAGGAATCAGGCTGTCTTCAAGCCAAGGTCTATCTCCAACGCGAGGTATCGATTGCTCCCCCCAAATCTTCAAATTCGATTCACCAAACTGTAGAATCCGTAACGTTGTATGTATGTGAGAAGCTATTCGCGAAGTACGAGTACGGAGCTGAAGGGAGACCTAGATTTGGAATCAGCTTAGGGCTTCTTGTGGACTGCTTGAACACATTCTCATCACCTGGACATTCAAATACTATAGAGATCAAGTATCCAGGCCCTGACATGGAGCTTCTTCTCAAGTATGATGAACAAATCATTCATCCTCTTAGTTTGTGTAGTTTTAGCTGATGATGTTTGTGGTTTATTAGGTCTGTTGATACTCTGAACTCGTGCATCTACTCTGAGATAAGAACGAGAATCCCAGAGACTAGTAAATGGGACTATAACTTTGACCAGGCAGGAACCACGGCGATTACTTTTACTGTAAAGGTAACGTGATCTAGTGAAGTGTATCATTGCTAGCTAGTCAGAGAGCTTTCTCAGATGATTGTTAAAATGTATCAGTCAGCAGCGTTGAAAGAAGCAATAGATGATCTTGAGTGGCCTGGATCAAGCGTGCAGATTAGCCTTCAAAAGTCTCCTCCTTGTGTTACCTTGAGAAGAGAAGGACATGGAGACTTACAGGTCTTGTTTTGTTTCTCACTTGTTAGTTTCTTGGATATGTATCGGGAGAATCATGTTGGGTGTACTCTTCTTTTCCAGATAGACTTCATGTATTACGCCAACAAACTCATAGAGCTGGTTATTTCTTAGGTATAAATACAAGTTTTTGAAGGCGACAACAGCAAATATTCCAGGAAACGTCGGGAGGGAAAACAGGGGAAGCAAGCTGACAATAGGAAGAGGAGGGATGTTGAAAGTTCAGCACTTGGTTTCAGTTGCTAAAGCGTTAGCTCCACAAGTGGACTCTGCATGTTATCAGCCGCTAAGTCAGATTGCTTATATAGAGTTCTTTGTCAATCCTGAAGAGTTTTTCTAAATAAATTATTAAAGTATATTTCATTTATAAGAATTTATAAATTCAGTCTATAAGGCTTTATAAGGATCGTAAATAATTTATAAATGCTTATAAATCATTTTTAAAGATTTAGAAATCATTTATAAACCTTTATCAATAGTATATTTATATATTCTTATAAATGATTTATAAACCTTTATAAAATCACTTATAAAAATATACCAAATATTTACAAACCCTTATATAACCATTTAAATAATTTATAAGGGTTTATAAAACATTCATAAAGTTTATAAAAACAATTTATAAAGTTTATACACCAATTTATGAGGGGTTTACAAGGCCTTTTAAATTGTTTATAAATCAGTTTATGTCACATTTAAAACTAATCTTATTATAAATCTGGGTTTTGTGATATTCTGATAATACATCAAAACAATTTATAAGTTTTTATAAAGTAGGATTTGAATAATATATATAAAGGTTTATAAAACAGAAAAGAATATCTCTGCTTAGACAATTTATTAGGGTTTATAAAGGTAAAATAAATTAGTTAAAAGAATTCTAAATCAACTAATAAGTTTATAACCATTTAGAAAATCTAATAAAAAAATTATATGGTTTGTAAAATATTTTAGAAGGGGGTTTAAAGATATATACATAATTTATAAGGGTTTATAAAACATTCGTAAAGTTTATGAAAACAATTTATAATGTTTATACACCAATTTATGAGGAGTTTATAAGGGTTTATAAAACAGAAAAGAATATTTTTGCTTAGACAATTTATAAGGGCTTATAAAGGTAAAATAAATCAGTTAGAAGATTCTAAGTTATTTGAAAAGTTTATAACCATTTAGAAAGTCTAATAAAAAAATTTATAAGGGATTTGTAAAATATTTTATAAGGAGTTTTAAGGATATATAAATAATTTATAAGAGTTTATAAAACATTCATAATGTTTATAAAGACAATTTATAAATTGTATGCACCATTTATAAATAATTTATAAGGGTTTATAAAACATTTATAAAATTTATAAAAATAATTTATAAATAATTTATATCTCGTGTTTTTATTGCATTTTAACACTTGATTTTAGTTCATTTTTATCATTTATTTTAAGGGTTTATAAAATTATTTATAAGGATTCGAAGAATTTCAAAAGGTAATTTATTTATGAAGTCTTAAAGCATTTTATAAAGGCTTATAAATCATTTATAAGATTTTTTGAAAGCTTTTTTCAAAATCATAAACATGTTTATAGTGATTTATAAAAATCGTATAAATGATCTATAAATCATTATAAATTATTTATAAACCATTACAAATGATTTGTTGTATCTTATAAACAATTCACAAACCCTTATAAGTAATACATAAACTCTTATAAATGATTTTAAATGGTTTAGGAATTTATATAAATAAAATAAACCCTTATAAATGAGATATATATATATATACCCCTTAGAAAGGATATATAAACTGTTATAAAAAACTTAGAAACCATTACAAATGATCTATAAATATTTAGAAATTATTTATAAACCTTTATAAGTGATATATAAATCTTTAAAAATAATTTATAAACCATTATAACTAATATATAAACATTTTCTAACCCATTATAACTAATTTATTAACATTTTATAAAAATTTATAAAACTATTTAAAAGGGTTTATAAAACTATTTACAATAACTTATAAGCTATTTATAAGAGTTCGTACATTTATTTAAGACTGTTTATAAATTAATCTACAAAGTTATATATCTATTTATAAGAGTTTATAAATCTATCTATACAGGTTGTGGAATCTTTTTATTCTGTACAAGTTGAGTTGCTGTGATGATGATTTGTCCTGTGCCAAGTTCTCGCTCTTTTCCTTCTTCTGCTTCTTCTTCCTGTGGAAGAAATCCTCCGTGTCCAAAACATACGAAATCTACAAGAGATGTTATGAATACATAAGAGTGGGATGAAGCAACCAGCCCTTATATATGTGTATACTGGTTCTTCTAGTTCAAAATTATCAAAACATGAAACCTCATAACTGGTTTGGTTTAAGAATAGATTTGCTGTTTACCTTGTAGGAAGAGCAAGACATCTTGCACCCAAGGCCATTAATTACTTCTACACCGTCCATTGCCTTGCAGGCTGCTGCAAGATCATCCAGATCAGAGTATATATAAACCATTATAAATAACTTAGAAACCATTACAAATGATCTATAAATCTTTAGAAATTATTTATAAACCTTTATAAATTATATATAATTCTGTACAAATAATTTATAAACATTATAACTAATATATAAACATTTTATAAACCATTATAACTAATTTATAAACATTTTATAAAGGTTTATAAAATATTAAAAGAGTTTATAAAATTATTTACAAGAGCTTATAAACTATTTATAAGAGTTTATACATTTATTTAAAAGTGTATATAAATTAATTTACAAGGTTATATATCTATTACAATCACGGCAGATAAGTAGATTCTTGTGGCCATGTACCTGCTTCAAGATCCAGCATCTGAATGAGCATGCATGCCATATTGATACCAGCAACAGCAAAAGGATATTCCCATACGGACCTTTCCCCAACCTGCTTCCTCAAAAGGTCCTGGAAGGTTTTCTGCAGCATATGGACATGTGGCGTTTTAAAACTAGGTGAGGAAACTGTGAAACAAGCCCCACTACATGGAGCAAATATTATATTTGATGGCACACGTAGATACATATTGGAAATATTGTGCAAGGAGTGAGACGACTTCTAGTTACGAAGCAAGGTTGATAGATGCTTTGAAAATATTATTTATAATGATTTATAAAACAATTAATAAGACTTTATAAGATCGCTCGTCAATGCAAATAATTTATAAAGATTTATAAAATATTTATAAAGTTCATAAAAGTCTCTATAAAATTTGGAAACCATTTATAACAGCTTATTAATCATTTATAAAGAGTCCATAAACTTCTGATTCATATTTCCTTTTCAAAGCTTCTGGTTCTATGTAATAAGCATTACCCAGTATATACATCCTTGAATACATCCCGCCTTGTAGAAATCGGAGAGATCAAAGTCAATGGTTTTGAGAGGAGAGTTCTCATCTCCGTTCAGAAACAGAAATAAGCTTCTACTCATGGTGAGAGACGACGAGTCTGAAACCGCCTCCATCGGTGGACTACATCACCTTCGTCGGTGACTACGGTGCACTGTTGGATCTAAAGTAGCCGGATCGTAATCGATCATGTATAAAGTTTTTAAAACACATATAAATATTTATAAAGGCTTATAAAACTATTTATGAAACATTTATAAATTTTATAAGAGTTTATAAAACCTTATATCAACCATCTATAAAGTTTATAAAACGCATATAAATATTTATATAACTATTTATAAAAGTTTATAAAACCATTTATAAAATTTATAAGAGCTTAGAAAACCTTGTATCAACAATCTATAAAGTTTATAAAGCACATATGAATATTTATATAACTATTTATAAAGGTTTGTAAAATCATTTATGAACCATTTATAAAATTTATAAGAGCTTATAAAACCTTGTATCGACCATCTATACAGTTTATAAAACACATATAAATACTAGTTTCATGAATATATTATATAACTTATAACCCCTTATAAACTTATAATCCCTTATAAAGTATTATAAAACTCAGAAAATACTAGTTTCATGAAGAGATTATATAACTATAACCCCTTATAAACCTTTATAAAACTTAGAAAATACTAGTTTCAAGAAGAGATTATATAATTTATAACCCCTTATAAACTTATAACCCCTTATAAAGTATTTTAAAACTCAGAAAATACTAGTTTTATGAAGAGATTATATAATTTATAACCCCTTATAAACTTATGACCCCTTATAAAGTATTATAAAACTCAGAAAATACTAGTTTCATGAAGAGATTATATAACTTATAACTCCTTATAAACTTTTATAAAATTTAGAAAATACTAGTTTCAAGAAAAGATTATATAATTTATAACCCCCTTATAAACTTATAACCCCTTATAAAGTATTTTAAAACTCAGAAATACTAGTTTCATGAAGAGATTATATAATTTATAACCCCTTATAAACCTTTATAAAACTTTGAAAATACTAGTTCCATGAAGAGATTATATAATTTATAACCCCTTATAAACTTATAACCCCTTATAAAGTATTTTAAAACTCAGAAAGTACTAGTTTCATGAAGATATTATTTAATTTATAACCCCTTATAAACTTATAACCCCTTATAAAGTATTATAAAACTCAGAAAATACTAGTTTCATGAAGAGATTATATAACTTATAACTCCTTATAAACTTTTATAAAATTTAGAAAATACTAGTTTCAAGAAGAGATTATATAATTTATAACCCCTTATAAAGTATTTTAAAACTCAGAAATATTAGTTTCATGAAGAGATTATATAATTTATAACCTCTTATAAACTTATAACCCCTTATAAACCTTTATAAAACTCAGAAAATACTAGTTTCATGAATAGATTATATAACTTATAACCCTTTATAAACTTATAATCTCTTATAAAGTATTATAAAATTCAGAAAATACTAGTTTCATGAAGAGATTATATAACTTATAACCCCTTATAAACCTTTATAAAACTTAGAAAATACTAGTTTCAAGAAGAGATTATATAATTTATAACCCCTTATAAACTTATAACCATTTATAAAGTATTTTAAAACTCAGAAAGTACTAGTTTCATGAAGAGCTTAAATAATTTATAACCCCTTATAAACTTATAACCCCTTATAAAGTATTATAAAACTCCGAAAATACTAGTTTCATGAAGAGATTATATAACTTATAACCCCTTATAAACTTTTATAAAATTTAGAAAATACTAGTTTCAAGAAGAGATTATATAATTTATAACCCCTTATAAACTTATAACCCCTTATAAAGTATTTTAAAACTCAGAAATACTAGTTTCATGAAGAGATTATATAATTTATAACCACTTTAAGAGTTGATCTCTCATAGAGGAATGAACATTGAGCTTTTTACCTTTAAGAAGCAACGTTCGAGGATTGTTGCAGAGATCTCTTCTCCAAAACCTCCCGTCACAGGAGCTTCATAGCTTATCTGCATCCCCAAAAGCCAAAGCAGTCTATAAGAACGACCACACAACACAAAACAAAAACAGACACTTGTTTGAGAAACTTACAAGAAGCCTGCCAGTCTTTTTAACCGAGGCCTAAACTGTTTCTTTGTCCCAAGGCAGTAGAGTCTTGAGATCTATTAGTTCACATGATATTCCTTCCTGCCATTATTTTTAACTCAAGAACCATGTTACTAACAGTTTGAATAACGGCCTAACTGACAATATCAAGTTGAAATAGTATAAATCTAAAACCTTATCTGCGTCCAGACAAGCTTGTTCCATAACTTCATTAGGGAGGTGAAACTCGTCGAGCTCTCCTCTCTGCTTCCAAGCAGTGAACCACCTCAGCTCCCTGTAGTTCCCATCGTTTGCGAGCCACAATTTTGGTCGGATCATGATGATTCTTCTGTTCATACAGAGAAACCGACAGTTATACCGCTCTGCTCCTTTAATCACAGTCATTCCTATGCTACACAATATCCCATTCCAATCACCAAGCAGCATTTCCTTAAAATATTCCCACCTGAGAAAAAAGAGCATATTCGCAATGTGTAAAAAAGCATGATTCAAGAACTGATTTACTAATGGGAGCTTAAAAAGGAGAAGCATATGCGTGAGTGATGATGAAGAGAAAGTGACAGTGAAACAGAGTGTCTCTTTTTTTGCCTTTCAGAATTTGTCTAATTCTGAAACCAAGGATAGATTCACTGAACAAAGCTTTGTTTTTTCTCATCATCATCGTAGAAACATTGCATAAAATTACAACTATTACGAATTGAAAGTTTATATATATTATAACTTTACGAACAAAGCTTTCATTTTTTCATCATCATTGTAGAAACATAGCATCAAATTACTATTACCAATTGAAAGTTTATGACTATCAACAAAGCTTTTGGTTTTTATTACCTGCAAAAGCATCAATGGAAGACCTTAAAAACGCATTTTAGAGCTATAACCTGCAAAAGCATCTTCGCCGTATGCTCCTGACACACCATCGCATCTTTCTTCTCCACCAAAACCGCCCCAACGATTCTCTCAAACCCTCCGCCACCACCATTAGCCACGAAATCAACCAGCACCGCTTGCACTGGCCCCAAGCTAGGATTATAAGCAGCCGATTCCATGTACCATCCTCTCTACACTCTCCCTTCGCAATCCACCAGCGCCACTCCCGACGGACACCGTGTCCTGTCCGACTATACAAAGCTGTAACCTTTCTTTACAATTCAAACCCAGATCTTCAATCACACCTCTAACACCATCGCCACCAATGATATCATTAGGAGTAAACTCTTGACACATCTCAGCTAGTTTCAAACTTGCTTCAACCATCAGCTCGAGTTCCATCCTCCCTAACGTCGATAAAACCAGCACGATCTCCGCCACTATGTTCATCTCTTCGCCAAATCGTTGTTTCTTCGACGGAGGAAACATGGTTCTCCTCCATTATCGTTCACAGGGACGTCTACGTCCACATCCATTAAGAGAAACACTAGACTGGATTTTAAAAATTTGAAGAGGAGCTTCCTCTTATTGTTGGCGAGATCACTGAAGCTACCAGAGATCGTCCAGTTCGCCAGAAGAATGAAGAAAGATCGTGGAAGAGACATTATGTTTATTATTTAGGGGTAGAATTGTATTTTGACCGTTAAAAATTTAATGGTATAGTTGGTTAGTGTATAATTGAAAAGTGGTATTATGAAAGTGGTATTTTTGGGAATTCCCCTATATTTATTTAAAATATTTATATCCGTGCATGAGCACGGGCAAATCAACTAGTATACACATATATTTTGATTAAACATTGGTGTCTTTTTCTTTTCATATAAAAATGTGATTTCTTATCCTGGTAATAATAACACGCACATATATTTTATTTTATTTTATAATTTATATTATACTAAAATATGTTAAAATTTGTAATAAATCAAAACGTTCACTAAGTACTAAATAAAGGCTATTTAAGAATTCTAAGTATTACTAAATAAAATATGTTTAGCCACCAACAACATTATTTTTAAAAAAATAGGTGAAATTTAAAATATCTGGGAATTTAAAATGATTTAAATATTTTATTTCAATATCAAAAATAAATAAAACTCAATATAGAGAAAGAGAAGTGTTTATAATTCTTCTTTCTTGAGAATATAAATTTCGTTTTACTGACTTAACTTATTTTAATTATACATACCTTACACAATATTTTACTTTCTTTAGTTATTTGTCTCTTATGAATTGTATTAAATTTAATAGATTCGTATTAAGTGAATTATCTTATTTAGAAAATTAAAAACTTGCATAAGACATTGATATGATAATACAAGTTTAGTCTTTCTATACTAATAATGATGAAAAGGTATGACAATACAAGTTTAGTCTAAAATATGTTAAAATGTGAAATATTGAAAACATACACATATATACAAATATTTTTTGATTAAACATTGCTGTCTTTTTCTTTTCATATTTTCATAAATATATAAAAATATGATTTCTTATCCTGGTAAAAATAATATATGTTTAGCCACCAACAACATTATTTAAAAATTTAGGTGAAATTTAAAATATTTGACAATTTAAAACGATTTAAATATTTCTAAAAATGATATGAAAAAAGAAACAACATTTATTTTTGAGAAATATAAGTGTTTATAATGTCAAATTATTGAGAATATATACGTTTCGTTTTAATGACTTACCTTATTTTAGTTATACATATCTTGCACAATATTTTCTTTCTTTAGTTATTTGTATGTTATGAATTGTATTAAATTTAGTAGATTTGTATAAAATATATTACCTTATTTACAAAATAAAAAACGTAAATAAGACATTGATATGAGAATACAAATTTAGTCTTTCTATGTTTATAATGATGAAAATGTATGACAGTACAAGTTCATTTTTTCTATGTTTATAATGGCGAAATTGTATTTATTTTAAAAAAACTAAAAAATAAATTATTAATAGATTATAATTATTTATTATATGTAACAAATGAGAGAGAAGAGTGCAATAGAAGGTAACCTTCCTTTGTATGTGTAAGATATAATTATTTATTATTTATTACATTTTTTATTAATAGTGTAAGCTATACAAACAAGGTAGCCTTCCTTTGTAAAAATGTAATAATTATTCACTTATGCTAATACGGATTATTAAATTGATTGAAATAAATTGTGGATATATTTTATATTTAGTTTGAATGTTATCTAGGATTGTAATGATTCTAGATATTATAAAAGTAATAGGCATTTGCAATATTACTTTTATACATGCCTTCATAATAAATAAGGGAAAAGTTTTTACCTATATATAGTCTTATATCTTTGAAGTCGAAAAGCCAAATACCATTTCAACTTCTCCAAACTTTGTCTCACCACTTTTCTCTGAGTAACTTGTTCATATTTTTCTTCTCTCTCATTTTAATCCCTTAATATTCATGTAATTAGGAATGTAATTTGTTTCTTATATGAGATCTGCATGTTGATAATTCGAGAGTGTTCAAAGTTTAGGAATATTATATTGTTGTATATAGCCTTTGATATATCTTAGTTTAGGTTGAGATTTTTTTTATGAAATTGCGCTTGGACTTTTGATAAACAATAACCGTTTTACATAAATATTTTGTATATTAATATTTTAGATTATTGTTACCATTTTTTGTTGTTGTGTTGTGGATCCTCTTTGTTTAGACATACAAAGATAAACATTTATATAGCTTTTTTAATTCTTTAAATTTTCATCTATTGTATACTTTTTGGATATACTAACAATTTAAAATCTTCAAACATGCAGAATCAAGACTAAATGACAACTTCCAAAGATCTGAAGATGAAGGAAAATTTGACCGATGACTCGGGATCAACATGGCAGGAAAGTTACAATGAGGCCAAAAGGGAAACACTGATCATTACCATGCTCTCCTTCGCATTTACAAGGCGCATCATGAAGGTGTTAAGGCGCGACATTTGGAGGAGGTCCACGTTGAAAGGATTGAAGCCAATCTTGAGATACTTGACAAAATTGAGAAGGTGTGTGATCCGTTTGAAGAGAAGGAGAGACTTGAAGCTGAGCTCAACATTGCAAAAGAGAGGATGGCTGAAGTGAAGGTGCCAACTCCTGATTTGCGCAAGCTGGGGGAAGCTTGGTTGTGGGATTGATCTCACTTATAAAATCTCAAATCCTTATCTTTTAAAATTATTTAAAATTATCTGTTTAAGATTGGATCGTATCTCGGTTTATGTATAATTATATTTGCTTTTGAACTTAACTATGCATATTTAATTAAGTTTGGTGTTATGAAGATATTGCTCTATAGTTTTATATTATCTGTGATCAATTTAGTCATGGAGTGGGTTATATTAGTACATAATAACCCACTTAATAAACAATTTCAAATTAAACTAACTATTATATTAAAAAAATGTGAATATCATTAGTTAGTTTAAAACTTAGAAACGAAAATAAATGCAAATCGCTAATTTAGTGTTGATTAAATCTATAATAATAATTTTGATAGATATGGAAGCATAATTATGATATAGAAAATTCACTTACACTAAGGGGGGTGTATTCAAATTAACATTCGAAGTGATTTGATTTTTAATAGAATTTCAGATGATTTCAGTAAGTTGTAGAGATTTATGTATTTTTGTTAAAACACTCTAAAATATCACCTAAAATCATGAGATTTGTGTTTCAACTTTTTTAACTAAGAAACTCCACCCAAACACCCTAGAATCACCTAATAACTTTAAAACTCCACAACTTAAAATATTTTCAATAACAGTGGATTTCAGAGTACTTTACGAAATGTCAAGTTCAATAACAGTGGATTTTAAATGAGTTTTTGAAATTCATGTTTCAATAACAGTGGATTTGTCATTTTAATACAAATCACCTAAAACTCTCAGTTGAATACACCCCCCTAAGTTCTTACCTTTCTATGTAAGTCATGATGATATTTTTGAAGCATATCTATCAAGCATTTATGTAAAATGATTGAAAGAAAGATATAGCTTTACAAGTAATGGATTATGCTTCAATATATTGCAACGAATCTAAAACTATAAACCATTTGGAATAAATTATTTGGTTACCATATATTAAAAATAAACTTCTTTGTTTCAGTAGACCAACTTTCTAAATAATATATATCTTCATTTTATTTAAAACGAACCATTACGTAATTCAGAGATAAATATCACAAAATCTAGACCACGAATATATAGGATTATGTGAACATAGTATTACTTGCAAACAAGAAAGTATTAGTGTAAATAGAATTACTTGTGCAAAATGCTATGGGAACTTACCATAAGAGGAATGTTGTAATAAATTGGTCTGAACCCTTGGTCATAATACTTGCACAAGTAGCAAAGAGATACTCGAATCGTATATTCTAAGTTACCTTATATATTTTATAACTTAATGCTAATTAAAGGATGAAATAAATCGTATATTGTAAGAATAAACTTGATTGATATTTATAATAAAAATTGCCAACAATTTTGTATGGAAAGACAAGAATAGGAAATCATCATATATTTTAGTGACTTAACAATATAAAGATGTTTTATTCCTTGCAATTTCAAAAGTCCTGCAAATAAATAGTACATTGTATTAAATCACTAAATTGTGTTTCATAATCTTTCTAAATTGATCAACGATATTTAATCACTTTCCTTATATTCTAATTCGAAAACTTGCGGAAGACATCAGCAATTAAATGCAAAAAATATATTGCATGCAGATCTCAAACATTTTGATCTTATAAAAAAAGTAATATGAGAAGTAAACCAAAAATATATGAAGAACACATTTGTTTTTTATTTTCTCACATTTATATCACATTTTCTTCTCACATTTTTCTATTAAATTATTTTAATGTTGATTTTTTTCTTAATCAACATCACATTTTTTAATACATCACTGGTTCCTGTATATTTTTCTTACATTTGTTTTTTTATTAGTTAATATTTATTAAAAACATACTAATGATGTTGATTTTTTTTTACTTTAGTTAACATTCATTTGTTATATTCTTAAATACTTTTGTGACTTTTTAGTTTTTGTTTTAGTTTTATATTAAATTTAGTTCACATAGTTTATGTGTTCATAATTTATGTTTTAAATAATAATTTTTCTTTTAAAATATTAAGCGATAAAAAACCTAATTAAACCGACTCCAAAAAAACAAACCGAACTGAATATAAACTAAACCGGACATAAACCAGACCGAACAAAACTAAATATAGTTTACTTCAGTTGAAAAAAAAATATTAAAATCGAACTAAACAAACCAACCGAACCGGAAAAGAAACAAATTCTATCCCTACTGCATCTTGAAGATTTGCGCAAATTATGTCTCAGTATTGACTCACTTGTTCCACCTTTTCCTACATTTAAACTAAATCTATATTATACAATATTTTTATATCCGCACAGGGTGTGGATGGATCACCTAGTATATATATATATATATATATATATATACATACACACAACTAATAATAATTATTGGGTGAGAATAAAAATCAGAAAAAATATATACAGAACTAATGATAATTATTTAACCAAATAATTAAATGATATGCGACAGTATCTAAATTTTTGTTTTCAACGGTAAATTTTACAATACTTGTTGAATCCATGTAAATCGGACACAATATTTCAACACTTTCATTGAAAAACTTTTAACAGTTGAAATTCAGTTTCGCCAGTCCATTGTATACATGGTCTTAGAAATAATTTGTAACATTATTAAGCTCTTTAAATTTAACAGTTCTAATACCAGAAACGTTTGGGACATATGCAGCTCTGGTGATTGTTTTCGTCGCCCTGGTGTTGATGGAAGAACCTACAACCATTCCCGTATGTAACATCAACGCTAACACTTTGTACGAGTGCCGTCCAGCAATCACCGGAAACAACCCGCGGCCTCCAAGTGACGCATGCTGCATGGTCCTCCAAGCTGCTGATCTCGAATGCGTCTGCAAGTTCAAATCTCATATCCCCATTTTAGCGACCACATCATCTAAATTCCAGGATCTTCTGAGGAGATGTGACATTACAACAATCCCTCCTGAATGCCAAGGTAAAATTTAAGTACCATAGATGTATTAGAAACAACTAAGCTTAGTTAGTAGTATCTGAATATTAAGCAAAGAAGGAAAGTCTTACATTTCTTTTGCTGTCATTTCTTTTGCTGTTATTTGCAGCTTTGAAGAACTGAGGTGGAGACAGACCCCTAAATTACTATATATCATATTGCTTTTATCAAAATAACTCAGAAACTTGTAACGATCTTCGACCACCTTGTGTTTATAGAAAGAACCATTGTATACACATTATAGAAAACTATTTAAAACTGGTTTATCACTACATTCTCTCTTGAACATTAAAAAAAAACATTAACTCATCATGCCTTCCCTGCGGACAACTCAAAAACTGCAAAAAGAAAACCAAATTGGGTTATCATGATGAGTACACAATCTCGCATTGAAATTTGAGTAGTTAATTGTAGTGAAAATGGAGATTGTACCTAGCATTCTGGTTGATTTAGTGGTCGAGGTCCACCGAAGACAGGCCTCATGTAAGTATCATCAAACTTTCTCCAGTAGCGGTGGATGGTGTAAACAGGTTGTTCGATCAGAAGGGTGAGACTATCTTTAGCTCTGCTTAAGTTGGTGGAAGCAGATTCGTCAAAGGAGAGCAGAGGAAGCGTCTCATCTTCCTTCGGGGAACCTGGCGCACTCCTTTTACCTCTATTGCCGGTGTTGTTGTGACTTGCGTCGTGAGGAAGAAGATAGTTCACAAGTGGCTTTGTGAGGAAACCAAACACCTGTTTACGTTACATGACAAGAAGACAGTCTTAATGATTCTTTTTTACTACGAGCAGGGAGAATATACTAATGAAGTGGGGGTGTTTTGTTTTTACCAGTGTAGTAAAGAGGACAACGATGGTGGTGTTGGTGACCATGGCAGCATTTAGAGGATCCAATGTAACACCCGAGTATGTGAACTTGGCACATCAAACAAATATACAGTTATGAGATTATAATGAAAACATTGACTCTGTATGAATAGGCAAAGAGTAAAAACCTGCTTGAAAGCAAGAGCAATTGAGACAGCACCTCGCATAAGTCCAGCCCACCAAATAATCACCTATAAAGTGTACAGAGGGCACAACTTCAGGAAAGCATCTTTCTTGTTCTAAGGTCATATATTATTGTAAAGAGTTTTCTGATAATGCATGTAACTGAAGAGGAAAAGTAAAAACAGCAAAGGCTACTGGACCTGGTGTTTGAATGTGATAGACTCGTTTCTATGAGCGTTTCTATTCATGATATTAGTTAAAACCGAGAGTGGAAACACAAACGCTGCTCGTCCAAGCAATACTAATGCGGTTATGACACCGGAGACCTCCAAAGTTCCCCCAACACTGCAAGAAGAAAATTAATAAATCTTCATTAATTAGACTGATAGATGATATTCCAAGCGACTTCATGTCACCACAACCACAGCTTAACTTGCAGCTAGAAGAGGTTCATATCACAGTACTGTGAAATGTTTTGCCCTAAACTCTCTACCTTATATTCGGATAAGACAGAGACATGTATATACCTTAAGCTGCTAGTCTTCCACTTGGTAAAATCAAGAGCATCTGTTCCAACATACAGAAATATGAATGTCTCCGCAATAAAGGAAAGCATCGCAAATACATGCCTGCAAGAACAGAGATATGGAACAGTCACACAAATGGCATTATGTTATCAGGACTTAAAAATAGTTAGAACAAAAACAATGCCTGGAAGTGATTCTTGAGCTCTCTGTCACGTTATACGATGCATAATGCGACATCAAAACACCACAGAAGAAAACAGTGAGAATCCCACTTAATGAGAAGAGCTGCAAGAAAGTCAAAAACAAAACATTTAAAGCCTACACTAATTTGATTTCTGCCCGAACTAATGGAGATTTATTACCTCAGCCAACATATATGAAAGGTAAGCCATTAGGACCATGATCGCGAGTTCACGCGTGGTTGAGTGTCTGCCAGCAACCATATAAAGGCACATATTAAGTGATAATCTTAAGGATGAGATGAAAAAGTTTGCAGGTTTGGTGTAGTTTTTTATTACCTTCCAAAGTACAGGGCCTTAAGGACAAAAGACGTTACTAGCCCCACCTGCAAAGACATCCACACTGAGTTATATGACATATGCTTCAAAGAGAGTGAAAATATAGGGCAAATCAGTTAAGCTTACACCAATTCCGAGGAGTGTGCTTGTGGAGAAGAGGTACAAAAAGTTTCCAAATACTCGTAGAGCCGTTAAGCCGTTGATGCTTTCGAATTGAATCTTTTGAACGGCGTTGAAGAGTACAACTGAGGTTGCATCATTCACTACTCCTTCTCCAAATACTAAGCTGTATAGCAACGGTGTCTCATCTTGATGGAGAATCTATAATATTTAACATGGGATGGAAAATGCAAAACTCTGTTTATATAAAAACAAGCTTTAGAAGAATGAATCTCAGGACAAGAACATCTTTTAAAAAATCAAGAACCTGTAGAGTGCAAACAGTATCAGTTGATGAGAAGATCGTTCCAATGGCTGAATCAAGAAAAAAACATCATTCACTCTCAAACAATAGATGATCAAAGAAACATGTTTTGATGAAGATCAAAGATAAAATATAAAAAGATCTCACCAAGATAGTCTCGAGCAGTCAATCCCTCGAATCCCAACTTGGGAAACAGCCACCAAGTGCCAAAGGAAATAATGGTAGTGGAGATGAAAACACCAATCACACCAAACGACATGATGGTCAAAAAGTTGTGAAAGAACTTCTTTTTCTTGACTTGGAATCTGTCACAAACCAAAACAAAAACCTTCACTCAATCTCCAATATCTTAGTGCAGAACCTCATCGGCACAGTATAGTAACAACCAATCAAGAGAAAGCTTACCCGGCATTGAAAATGATAGGAGGGAGAAGATAAATGAAGAAAAGCTCTTCATCAAACACCAAAATGTGAGAACTCTTTCCTTTACTAGTAAGCAATATAACTGTTCCTGACGCAGCTCCCTGTTTGCATCAGAACTGTCAAAACAGCATCAATGAAAGCGACACTAAAACAGTATCCTGAAGCAACTTACGACTAAAATGGCTGTAATGGATTCGTTAACCCATCGGTTCTCTTCAAGTAAGTGTCCAATAACCAAACAGAGGCAGAGGATGGCGATGAACACAGAGATTGGTATCACCTGAGGATGCTCAGTGGCTAGTTCTATGGATAGCAACTCCGTTAACCCAATACCCATTTTTTCTCAAAAAGAAAGATAACTTGCAATGATTATCTTTTTCCGCTTGCTTTCGTCGGCTATACACACCAATGGCACACCAAAGCAGGCACAGAGAACGAGAGAGAGACAGAGTCAGAATGTAAGAGATTTGAACTGCGTTAAACAAGGCGGTGGTTACATGTGGCGCTAAATGTACACGTTGCTATTTCCTGACGTCATCAGGCTGAGTAAAACGTGGGACCTTTTTCTTTTTGGGCTATATTGCATGGTGGGCTTTTAGGCCCACACCTTTGTCAACGTAATAATAAATAAAATATTGTTTATTATATCCATTTAATTTCAACAACCACCACTATTTATGGGTCAATTAATCATGTTATTAAAAAGTCAGAAAGTCACTAATTATTACTTCCTCCGGCTTCTAATACAAATCGTTTAAGAGAAATTTTTTGTTCCAAATTACGGGACGTTTTTAGTTTTCTATATAAATTTATTAATACTTAATTTTGTATGACCAATAATAATATATTTTCTATTGTTTTATTGATTAAATTGTGATTAGATAAAATAATTAATGATAATTTTGTTTACAAAATATGAAAAAAATAATAACTTTTTTAATCTATCTGTATAGTTTTAAAATGACTTATATTAAAAAGACGAAGAGAGTATTATACAAGAGCTGTTTCGTATGAAACTCGAACCAATTGTAGTAAGGAGAAGAAGAACGATTTCATTACAGAAGTGTTCGGTATGGATTACTAGTAGCAATTTGCCACAGTCAGTATAGGTCCACGCACGCGGCACATGATCGTTCTTATGCTTGTCGTTTGGATGATGTCATGAGTCACAACCTAGTGACCAGTATTGCCATCATGCCATGTGTGTTCAAGGCCGAACATGTTGTGGGCCCCGCCTTGTCCTGATCAATCATCCACCGCCATCTCAACCGAGAAAATCACATTTAAAATGTTCACAGCAATGGCCGAGTGAGTGAATTATCCGTTGTACATTTCAGTTGCATGCATATTATAGTAGTGCACGCTTATAGTGATAATAGAGGGTATGTGGTAATAAATGTGTAACGCAATAAAATACACAGCATAGAAAAATAGGATCGAAAGTACTTTTTTCCCGTTTCATAAAAAATCACATTCTAAAGTTATTACATCATTTTAAATTTTTATTTTAAATTGGCTTTTATATACTTATCTCTTTATTTTACATAACTATATTTTATTTAAATCATTGTAATTAATTAATTGTAAGCTAAATAAAAATAAATTATATTTGTCATTTTGTTAATCTGTGTAAAATATTTTAGAATGGTTTTGTTTTTACATGTTTTCTAGATAACAGAACTTTTCCAAAATAATAACATTAAATTCAATTTTTTTAAGATAAAAAATCCTCACCTTGACAAAAAAAAGATAAAAATCCTCAGTGGGCGTTGATCGTTTTAAGCCCAACATTGAATTCTATATCTATATATATAAAAGAGTGTTTAAATCACTCCTGTGAAGACACGTCACTAATTCGAAGTGCCTCAAGCTGACACGTCTCCCTCTCCAAAGCAACGCAGCGTTTGATTAAAAGGGTAATTCTCGGACTTTGCTTTTGTCATACGTAATTGGGCTTTGGTGTCTTTGTTCGTGTCTGGCCCAGTGCAGAGTTCTTCCTCTGTAAACCTAATTTGTCGAAGCATGAGAACCGAGCGGCGTCTTTTTTCATCGTGCGGCGCCTACTAGATTTCTTTTCCGCTTCTTTCCATCAGCTGGAACGGTCCCAATGAATGCTTTGTGATCAATCCTAATGGTTCTCTCCCCCACTATGTCATCTTAAATGTTTTTACGATCTGAAAGGCGGTGGTTTTCGGGTATAAATATGGGTGATTGTTCTCTGTTCGTCTCATCTTATTTTGCATATCATATTTCTCATAGTAACAGATTGTGTAATGGCTAATTCTCGAGTTTTTTACTCTGATCTGACGTTCGGAAAGATCCCCTCCGCCGTCGACGCTAGGCGTTTGAGGTTCTGGCGGTGAGCTTATGTAGGTCAACATGCTGATGGTTGACGTCAATGTAAGGATCCTTTTCAGATTTTGATGTTTTTAATTTAAATGGTTCTGGCTAGAATATTACTGATTTGTTCTTCAACATTTCTTCAATCGGCGAGCCTCTTACTGTCATCGTTTTTTTTTTAATTTCTTAGGATATTCTTCCTGTTTGTTGATTATGAGATGTGTGAAATTATATTTCAGGCGACGGTCATGCAAGCAACGATCGGTCCTAACCGCGTTATAAGATTCCGGCATAAACTCACCACTGGAAAGATTTATTCTGTGTCCAGTTTCGACGTCTCTTGATGTGCTCAGAATTTACGACTATCCGACTCCACATTGCAGATTCGGTTTCATGATTTGACATCCTTGGATGAGTTAACTGAGCCGAGCCGGTGTCTCCGTTGCCGGAAGAAGCATTTCGATTTTGCAACTGATCCGAGTTGGCCAACACGAACATACATTTACCAGGTTTAGTTAATCGGTTAAAATTAATCTCCCATACATTTTGGCCTTTTTTCCATTTAATAGTACCGTGCGATCCAACTAAATTGCTATTTTTTTTTGTTTCCCATTTTCAAAAGACTTTATAGGTGAGATGATCTCAGTGAAGAATACTGTGAGTGATAGTCCTGGGGATAAGAATCGTCTCATGGCAACTCCCAAGGTTGATAAGTATTTTATTTTTTTAATTTGATTTTACTTTAGTTTATTTACCATGCATTTCTGTACGTGGTGATATGAAATAAATTAATTATGCTGGCATATATATCAAGCTTGATAAGTATTTTTTTAATTTCATTCTTTACTTTTGTTATTGGCATGCATTGTTCTGTACGTGGTGATATGAAATGAATTAATTATGTTGACATATATATCAAGCTTGAAAGTATTTATTTTAAATTTCATTTTCTATTTTTGTTTAGATACCATGCATTTTTTTGTATGTGGAGATATGAAATAAATTAATTATACTGATATAATACGTATATGTAGTGATAGAACTGATGCTCATGTGGTGGCTTTCCACAAGAAGCTTGAAGGCATGAGTTTTGATCCTAGGGTTGTTGTTGCCACTAGCATAAACCCAAAGTTGGTTGGAGGTATCGAGTTGTCTCAATCCATTTATTGTATCATATGTTCAGCTATCTATATATATAACTTTTAAATATGAATTGTAGGTGGGTTGTTCCTCAGTGTGACATCTGGAACACATATCTACTTTGATAAGGAAACAAATGCAGGAGAGGTCTATTTCAACAAGTAAGAATTTTTTATTGTTGTGTCTATGCTTACAACCGTATATTCAAGCCATCTGATAATTGGATATTGGTATAGATTGGTCTCTAGAGACACTGGTCTCCTGTCTGCTGCACCACTTCTGAAAGGGTATGCAAAGATCGAATCCCTGCCTATAGCTGAGCTCAACAGCTTTATCGGTTCTGCCCCATCACATGTAAAAATGTTGATTCGTAAATTTCGTAGTTGTTGGTTTGTCTGCCTCGAACTTTGGGTTATGATATTTGGAATATGATATTCAACCTGAAGGAGATTGACTTCATCTGTTCCGGAAAAGTTGGTCGAATTGACGTACAAAAGGGTTGGTGTTATCTTGCGTGCTCTAAATGCAGCAAAATATTGCAGTGCATTGTTTCGGCTCCCGAGTGTGTGAGATGTGGCAATGCTAATGCCGTTGGAACTCTCCGGTCTGAATCATACTCATTATGTGAAAATTTAAATTTGTACATACACCTCAGTGCCGTTATTTTAACTGTCTGTTTGGTTGTTTCATATCTTTGGGTTACATTTAGCTATCGGGTGGACTTGGCAATATCTGATGATACTGCTGAAGGGGAGTTTGTGTGTTTTGATGTGTAGTGACCAAGTTGCATAACCTCAGAGCAAGTGAAGCCAGTCAAATGCTGGTAAGATATGTGTATATTTCTCTGCCTAATCATCATCCCTACAATGCCACTTCGCTAAGTATCTCTATTTTGCCAAACAGACTGAAGGAGTGAATGCTGAAGAATCCAATGTGCCTCCGTTTATCACATACATGGAAGGAAAGAAGTTTACCTTTCAGGTCAAGGTTAGTTCCTATAAATTCACTCTGCATCATCAGACATCCACCATTACTCGCATCCTCAGTAAACATGAGACTCCGCCCATCCCTGACTTTGTTGTCAATGTAAGGATGATTTTGGAAAAAAAATATTTGTTTCACTGTTTATGATTGGAAATTGATATAAGTTGCCAAAAGGATCAGGATGGAGACGGTGGTGATAATGCGGATCTGCCTGATGGTAATAATACCACTCATCATGTTGGGACGACTGGAGGTAATGCAGAGGTGTATGCTGATACGAATCCAACTGATGCAGCATCGAAGAAAAGATCCTGTTCATCCGGAAAGGCTGCCAAGAAAGCATGTGTTACTCGACGTGAATTACCAATAATATTATGTGTTCAACTTCTAAGTCTATTTTTTGCTTTTTATGAACTTTGGTTTCCTTTTGATTCAAGGTTATCCCGTTACCAGATATGTTTATTAAACAACATATCATATACATGTCTCATAAGAACAAATGTAAAAGATATAAATAATTAAAAAGAACAATATTTGTCAAACGTATATTCTAATTATTGAAATTATTTTCAAATTCACATCCCGCCCGTAGGGCGGGCCGATTCTAGTGAGATATAAACATAGGTTTTTGGTTGTAATAATAATAGAGGCCATGATATAATAAAGATACGTTTTTTGGTGTTTGATAAAAATAAAATTTGGTTGCCAGCTAAATAGACATTTAAACTTATTTTTAGTGGATGTTTTATTTTTTATTTTCCTTTTGAAGTGGAAAGTGTCAAAAAAATTTGAAAAAGTTGGAAGGTCTTTTTGTTTACCCATTTAAAAAAAAATATGTATCGTATAAATTACTAAATTAGTAGAAGGAATCCCACAAACCCAAAAAGCTCTTTTTACTTCTCTCTCTCTTCTTCCTCACAGCAAAGCAAATCTCGTTTCGTTCTACGAGAAGAACGAAGTTGGTGAAGTCGCCGCCTGGATAACTCAGTTTCACCAGATAACAACATACATGCGAGACAAACCATCAATGCCTTGGTCACGGACTTCCAAGTTTCTACTCTCAGCTCTCATCTTGATCCACTTTCTCCCTACTCAACTCCTTGCTCAAAGATCTAAATCTCCATGGCAGACACTCACTGGTAAGCTCCTCGATCCAGTTTAAATAAACTTTTCGTTTTCCTAACTTTGATCCCATTTCTTGATTAATTACCACCTCTTTCTTGGTATTTGTGTTTGTAGGATCTGCTCCCCTTGTCATAGCTCGTGGTGGGTTTTCTGGGTTATTACCAGATTCGAGCGTCGATGCTTACAGTATCGTATCTCAGACAAGCGTGACCGGTGCTGTTCTGTGGTGTGATGTGCAGCTCACCAAAGATGGAGTTGGGATTTGCTTCCCTGATGTAAAAATGATGAATGCTTCTAATATCCAAGATGCTTACCCTAAACGGAAAAACTCTTACCTGGTTAATGGTGTCCCTACTCAAGATTGGTTCACCATTGATTTCACCTTGAAGGATCTCAAACCCGTTTTCTGTAAGTTTTCAACAGTCACTTTCAGACATCTTTGTTCCTGTTTTGTCTTTTTGCTGTTATATCTTTGTCACTTGGAGAAACAGCTTGGGTGTCCTTTCAAATCTCATTGGAGATTGGACTGTTGTTGGATTCTAGTTCTAGCAGTGTTTATGTTGTTTGTTAGTTTATATATATGTTTGATGGTTTTTTTTGGTTTCTGACACCAATATGTATATTTTGATTTTGGAAATTTGGTTCAGATATTCCTAATATAGGCCATGATCACACATCTAGATAAAATGTTAATGATTATAGTTTTAGCTATGTCTTATGTTGATTGTCAGCTATACCAAATCTAGGCCATGATCAATATTAAATTATTAATTAGCAATGTCTTATGTTGATCGTTGGTTTTATATATGTTTCATGGTTACATTTTCTCTGATCTCAGTATGTATATTTTGAATTTGGAACATTGATTGTCAGCTATACCAAACCTAGGCAATGATCACACATCTAGACAATACTTATGTATCATAAACTAAACAAACTATATGGTTAATATACCACAATGTATCAAGTAGCACATGTTATGTAGTTAACACCATAATCATTACTTTTAGTTGCCATACAATAGACTGGACGTCAAAATCCAACAACGCAGTATTAAAAACATGGACATCTACCAAATAGAAAACTGATCCGATCCATTTCAAACCGGTTAAGGATTGGGATAAAAGTGTATTATAAACCCTTTGATGTTGTTATATACTATTTTCTTGCTTCTGTTCCTCCATTGCTCCCTTTGGCTTTACAAATCCTTTTCCAAACTGTGCAGTGATCAGAGGAATACTATCACGATCAGAAGCATTCGATAACAACCAATATGCCATTTCAACAGTACAAGATATAGCTATGGAGTTGAAACCCAAGAGTTTTTGGTTAAATGTTCAGGTAAATTCTTACCACATATGTCAGTAAGTTTGTTTCTTTTTATGTCAGCTCACTCTAACACTCCGGCTCTTTTTTTATACAGCACGACGCCTTCTATACACAACATAACCTGAGCATAAGCAAATTTCTGCTATCACTCCCCAAAACAGTGACTATTAACTATCTCTCTTCCCCTGAGGTGAATTTCCTACAGAACATTCGTTTTGGTAAAAACGGGCCAAAGTTCGTGTTCCGGTTCCTCGAGAAAGACGATGTTGAGGTGTCAACTAATCAAACCTATGGATCTCTCATGGGAAACCTAACTTTCATCAAGACGTTTGCTTCAGGCGTTCTTGTTCCAAAGTCTTACATATGGCCGCTCGAAGACCAGTACTTGCAACCCCATACATCCTTTGTCCAAGATGCTCACAAAGCAGGGTTAGAAGTATACGCATCAGGCTTTGCAAATGATTTTGACATGGCGTACAACTACAGTTTCGATCCATTGGCTGAGTACTTATCCTTCATGGACAATGGAGACTTCTCTGTGGATGGCTTTCTATCTGATTTTCCATTAACTGCATCTGCTGCTGTTGGTAAGTAAAATGACATTCTTCTATATAACAACATCTACAAGTTAAATCAGTTTTAATTTTTTTTTTTCCAATTCTCAGACTGCTTCTCCCATCTTGGAAGTAATGCTTCAACACAAGGTATGTTGTAGTGGCTCCATTATTAATATAATGTCAAATTTTACTAATGGTAATAAAAGTTTCATCCTCTATATGTCACAGTGGATTTTCTTGTGATATCTAAAAATGGAGCAAGTGGAGACTACCCTGGCTGCACTGACTTGGCCTATTCAAAGGCTATCAAAGATGGTGCTGATATCATCGACTGTTCTGTTCAAATGTCGTTGGACGGGATCCCGTTTTGCTTAAACTCAGTCGATCTTGGAGAGAGCACGAACATTGTCCAAAGCCCTTTCAGAAACCGTTCAGCAACTGTTACTGAGATCGCTCCTCTTGCTGGATTATACAGCTTTAGTCTGACCTGGTCTGAGATTCAGACCTTGAGACGTAAGTTTCTTAAGTCTTCTCTCCTTTTTTTCTTCAGCATGATGCTCCTATAGTACAAGATAGTAAAAACTTTAGATAAGAGACCTCTTTTTTTTGTTCCGTCATATGTTTTGCAGCTGCTATTACGAACCCCTACAACAGGGACTTCAACTTGTTTAGGAACCCGAAGGAGAGAAGTTCAGGGAAGCTTGTTTCACTTTCTGATTTCTTGAGCTTGGCGAAGAGCTCCAGCTCTCTTGCTGGTGTTTTGATCAGCGTTGAAGTAAGTTACTTACCATCACTTAAAAGTCTTAAACTAAGAAAGAGACTTATGTTGTGTCATGATGCTTAACAAGGACTATGTTTTGGTTTCAATTCAGAATGCAGCATACCTGAGAGAGAAGCAAGGTCTGGACGTTGTCAAAGCCATTCTAGACACACTCACAAAAGCTGGTTACAGCAACGCGACGACAACAGCCAAAAAGGTTATGATTCAGTCAACCAACAGCTCAGTCTTGGTAGACTTCAAGAAACAGAGCCGGTACGAGACGGTATACCAAGTGGAAGAAACAATCAGAGACATCCTCGACTCTGCAATCGAAGACATAAAGAAGTTCGCCGACGCTGTTGTGGTCATGAAAAAATCGATCTTCCCAGTCAGCCAAAGCTTCACCACTGGACAGACCAATCTAGTGGAGAGGCTACAGAAGTTTCAGCTTCCGGTTTACGTCGAAGTGTTCCGCAACGAGTTTGTTTCTCAGCCGTGGGACTTTTTGTCTGATGCAACTGTTGAGATAAACTCGCATGTTACTGGAGCTGGTATCAATGGGACCATCACTGAGTTCCCTCTCACGGCCGCGAGATACAAAAGTAATGAAAAAAAAAAACCAAAGAATGTTTTATGTTTTGTTTTCAGAATGTTGATTGTGTTTTTTTGT
This sequence comes from Hirschfeldia incana, assembly GCA_026261945.1. Classification (NCBI taxonomy): domain Eukaryota; kingdom Viridiplantae; phylum Streptophyta; class Magnoliopsida; order Brassicales; family Brassicaceae; genus Hirschfeldia; species Hirschfeldia incana. The sequence continues at coordinate 8,980,192 of JABCMI010000003.1, read as the reverse complement.
CATGTTCTGTGTCTCAGGGAACAAGTGCTTGACACGGAAAGAACTGCCTCCTTACATGGCTCCGGTTCAGCCAGCTGGCCTCTTGTCCATTATGAGTCCTACTTCATTGCCTCCAGCTGAAGCACCAAACCCGGTTTTCACAGATGCTGATGTCACTGAACCGCCGCTACCTCCGGTTATAGCCAGAGCCCCAACGACCAGCCCTGGACCCTTATCAACCGGTGAAAAAGCTCCTAATGGACAAACCCGAGTCACTCTACCTCTGCTTCTTTCTGCATTCGCTATGGTTCTCGCATCTCTTCTACTTCTTTGATCACATTGATATTTTTTCCTCCTTGGTAGTTATTGGGATTCTCTACAGTGATGAGTTTCTATTGGGGTTTTTGTTTGTTCATATTCTCGGTCATCGTTTTAAACATTCATTTGTTGTATGTTGTAACATTATTCACTTTTTAGTGTTCTTTAAAACTCTCGTGTGTGTTTTGTAGTAGTATTTATGAGATTCATCTTCTTTTTTAATACATTTAAAACTATTTCAGTCTGGAAGTACTGTATGTTTTCACTATATGGTAACCATTTTTGTTGTCAACGGGAAAATATAAATACAAGCAATGGAGAATGATACTGCTTCTCGGTCCCCTTGTCAATGGCTAAGCATGAAGCATTTCAATCACCCCTGATAAATCATCATACATCTGCATCCTAGAGTTTGAATAACACCGGTCTAATTATGTTTTCAAGTCTAATTCATTTGATGAATAATATGTACTAGATTAAATGCTTCTAATGCGTGGTTAACATTTCTTTCACCAAGCATCAACATGTAAAAGCTATTGAAGGAAGACTACTTGTCTTGTATCTCAAGGTTTTGTAACAAAAAGATTATGTAATAGCATTCCGTTACAGCCTTGATACAGTAGTAGCTGATTATCTGTCTCTTTTGTAGACAATGTGAAGTCTCCCTAGACCATTACGTTCCCTTGAGTGTCTACTAAATGTAGTTTTGACCTCTTGCCGCAGTCTCATAATTCTTCTCTGGTTGATTTATCGTGGACGGAGATTGTATAATCTTTTGGTCACTGATGAGGTGAAACCCACATTGTCCTTGATCTGTTCTGGGATTCTGTAATCAGGATCACAAAGACTGTCATCATCATCAGTTATATCTGTATCAATCCAAGAATTCCAGTCAACCTCGCCATCCGTATCTTCGTCCCACAAGAGATCTCTTTTGCTCTGCATGCTGTTAACCTTATCAACAAGTCTCAAGAGAATGCTGTGGTTTAGTACTTCATAGTCCCTGCATTTTCCAGTCAAGATTATATACATCATCTTCGGTGTTTTTGGTTTGTTTCATAAATTAATGAGCATGTTTGATCATTTTATTTTACCTGTATGTAAAAGCAGCATGAAGAAGCTGAGCTGAAGCAAGAACCGCAAATAAAGACCTAACAAGATTTATAACCCATGCTCTGTGTTCTGCATCATCCACGTAACGCAAACTTGCCACTTCTAATGCTAAGGTCACGCACAAACCTGCTTCAACGAAATGAGAAAAAAAATTACATCCAAACTATAATAATGAGAGAGAGAGATGGAGTATATGATACTTACCAATGTAAAGCCTTGGCCTTATGGTATAAGTTTGCTTTGTACTCGTAAACATGTAGATGACAAAGATGGACAAGAAGTAGATGAAGAAAGCTTTGATCACTCTTGACTCTAAAAGCATCGCATTGTGCAAAGCAAACAGCTTATCCAAAGCTACAAACATGCTTGCCTGTTTCGCCTCAAAGGCTTCCTGAGCTGCCAACATTGACTTCGAATTCTCAAACAAGTGATCATGAACCTGTTGAAGCTGTTCTTGCCTCCTCGCAAGATCTTCCTGTTGCTCCTGACTAAACTCAGCAAAACGTTGCAGTGTACTCCTACTCTCTTGCAGCGCCTCGCTCTGAAACTGGTTAAGAGACTGTATACTATCAATAGCCACAGTTTGTCCTTCCAAAAGCTTCTGCTGATTATCCAAAGTATTGTTAGTCATTGTTCCGATGATACTCGTTTGATTCTCCAAAGCAGTCATCTTCTCTGTCATCTTTTCTCCAAGTAGATTTATCTTCCCACCGATTTGCTTTGTGTCATTCTTCAACCTATCAACACCTTCCTTGACATCAGTGACAGATTCATTGAACGTCTCCATTCCAACTTTCATTGCTTCTCCCATCTTCTCTTGACCTTCCTTTAACGCCAACTGTGACTCAGTAATGCTCTTCTGTTCCTGATAGATATCTTTTGTTTGTTGTGACAAACCACTCATTTGAGTTCCTATAGTGTTTGTCTTGTGAGCCACGTTATTAACCACAACATCTATTGACCCTACAGATTCATGAATCTTGCTAGTGCTCTGCAGTATATCATCCGATTTACTCTCTAGGATATCTAGTTTCTCTTCTGTGTTTTGAGCTGATCTCTTCAGATCATTTACAAGCCTCTCTATCTCATTCTTGAGTGCATGACTCCTGCCACACACAAAAAAAAGCAATTCAAAATCAACTACACAAATCCAAAAAAAAGACAAAACCAAAACACTTACTGTAGTTGTTGGCAGATGGTGTTGGTCTCAAGCATAAACTCAAGATAGATCTTGTGCTCATGATCATCAAGCTTCTTGAGACAACTCATCATCGTTTGTTTATCATTACAAGTGGGAAAATCCGGTCTTCCTGATTCTTTCTGGAAGCAATCGCTTAGATGCCAAGCAAACCTTTTCCTCTGTTCTTCAGTGGCAACCATACCCTTGCAACCACTCATGAGGTATCCATATGCGTTTTGCCAGCAGCTGTTTGGACCTACAAGCTTGTTTTTAGCGTCTTCAAGGACTCGAACCGCCTTCTGGTCACTGAAAACTTCTATGGAGAACTCGGCGTTGGATTTGATAGATCGAGAAGAAGGAGAAGGGCTTGTGTTTTCTCCTGAAGAAGAAGAGAACCATCCCCAACTGTGACATTTTATTGGAGAATATAAAAGTATGGTCAATAGAAACAGAAGAAATCTTCTGTTAAATTGATTCATTCTTCCTTCGCTATGTTAAATCTTCTTCTTCTTCTCGAGGAGATGTGTTATTAATATACCTACAGCGAGAAAAGAGTCGAACTGTTACGTTCTGAGAATCTGGAAACTTAGAGCGCAAGTTTGTCAATAAAGTTAACAAATAAAAAAGGATTATTAACAAATAATCTGTACACTGAAAAGGATAAAAATAAAACACATTAAATTCCTCGTTCAGTTTAAGAGAAACGTCATTGAAAAATAAAGGAATAATCTGTATCTACTTTCCTTTTCGTTTTTTTCTGAGATTAATACATGCATTTTAAGTCGTATCGATAAAGTAAACAACAAAAGCAAATAGAAACAAGAAATTAATGATCGAAGAATAATCTTAAACACAAACACAGGAAAACTACGATAAATTCTTTTCTCAATCGAACAAGAAAATTACACTTAAAAGCAAGAAAAATACATTTCATGAAATTGTTAGATTCAGAGGAATGTTGGGAGAAGAACAAAATATTTTTTTTGAAGAAAAATCCAAAAATAGTCATATTACTTTGAATTAGAGAAGAATTTCTACGTTTAGTTATACCACTCAATTCCATTACAGAGTGGCGAAACCAACAAACTATGTACAAAAATAAACACGATAAAGCAATTTTATCTCTCAACAATAATTATTTTTCCTCTTTAAACAAGCATAGTTTGTATACATAATTTCAAACAAACATTCTTACTTCATAACAAGTCTTCATATAATAACTAAGGAGAAGAGAGTAAGTAAGACAAGATTAAGCAAGGCTTACCGAGACAAGAGAGAAACTACAGATTATTTGAGTCGGCGATTTGTAGGAAAATGCGTTAGTTCGACAGAGAGACAGGAACTAGAAAAAAAAGTACTCAAAAAAGTAACTGAACGCGTTTGACAAAAAGAGAAGCAAACGTTTCGCGAACGTTTGCTTTATTTCCGGTTTAACTTTATTTCGGTACAAAATTATTATTTCGGTTCGGCTCAATAAAATATATCAGTCAACACTCAACAGTCAACAGAGAAAAAGAGCGAAGGTGAAACGTCCGACAAAGATCCACTCGTAGAATTGACTTCCTCAGACCCAAACGAGGAGCAGAAGGAAGCTGGTTTCGATGCTACTACAGCGAGGAGTAGAATTGCTAGTCACTCGGTTCGAGTATGCCAATATGTTCCATACCTTAATAGATTGGTACAGCGCATATGTCTCCTCTAAAGTCACCGGTTTACGTAACCGGCCACACGTTGTTTTCATTGATGGACACTGCACGGTATGCACAGACATTGATGGACCATTGGGATACGAAACTGCTCTTTTCAAGGGCTTGTCCGAAGATATTGACTGCAACGGAGAATCAGCTCAGAGTCTTTAGCAAAACCCGGATGCTAAAAAAAAACGCTAGGCTCTCAGAGTTTGTAGAAATGATCAGATCAGCTTTCGGGTTTCCTGTCAAAGACACAACTCATCAGAAAAACCTCTGTCATCTTCTAATACTCTGATTTTAAGCTAATCAGAAGAAGAAGCCTGTTGTAATTCGACAGACGGTTTTGAGTATAATTTGCAAAGCTCTGATTTGTTGTAACTAGCATATTATGCTCTGTTTGTCTGGCACATACCTTGTTTAAAATGATATAATCCTTTTTAGTCCCAAGATATTTCTGTTTTAGTATGTGCATTTTATAGTTTTACGACCCTATAGACTAAGTCACTACGATATACAAATTTGGCTATGACGTAATATTAAACATGGTGATATCTAACATGATTCTTGTTTTCATCTGTTCTTTTAACATCTACAAAAGGAAAGGTGGTTGGATAAGAAAAAGAACTTGAATCAACTTGAGCTGGGAAAGGCGAGTTTCTTGGGTTCCAGTTAAAAAATTGCAGAAGGAAGAGAAAGCTCTTTTGATCTCTTCACGGATTGTGAGAGCCAAAGAGAGTGGTACATCATCTTTTAAGACTTCTGGTTTGATCATCACGTCTCATGGAGACAGAGTGAGCTAAAGCTGTTTGCCTTTAGTTGAGTCCTTCGAGGATGAAAGAAAAGGCACCAAAAGTGACTGCCACATGAAAAAACAGCCAGCTGAAGATGTTGTAGAGATCGAAGCTGTTTGTTTATTTTAATATTTGAGATTTGGTTGTTTCTTGGATATCATTATTTGTAAGCTTCGTCTCTTACTAGTAGCGCTTGTGGGGCCTTTCTTTTTCTGTCCTTCTTGTAATTTTCTGTGACTTAATAAGGAAATAGGTATACGGATCCACTTTTTTCGGTAGTAGTTTCAACGTTCCTAGTCAGCCTTCTGTGTTCAATGTATACAAAGCCTCTTTATAATTTATTCCTCCAGATAAGCCCCCTTTAGAGGTCTTTAATACTGATCCTTTTTCCATTATACTAACTAATGAATTCTTCTTTTTTCCTCACCACTGTTGCTGCAGCTGCAATAGGACTCTTAACCATTCTGAGAAAACTTCGTTTCCATCATGATAATAACGGCGAAAAGGATTCTTCTTCATCACCTTCGTCTTCTTTGTCTCCTTCAATAGTTCCTCCGCCTTCTTCTTCTCGCATCTGGACGCATGATGTCTTTCCAAGCTTCCGTGGGGAAGACGTACGAAGGGACTTCTTCAGTCACATTCAGATGGAGTTCGAAAGAAAAGGAATCACTCCATTCATTGATAATGAAATCAAAAGAGAAGAATATATAGGTCCCGAGCTCATTAGGGCGATCAGAGGATCTAAGATCGCAATTATCTTGCTCTCTAGGAACTATGCCTCCTCAAAATGGTGTCTTGATGAACTGGTGGAGATTATGAAGTGCAGGGTTGAATTGGATCAGACTGTAATGGCTATTTTCTACAAAGTGGATCCATCTGATGTGAAAAAGCTAAGCGGAGATTTTGGGAAAGTCTTTAGAAAAACTTGTGCTGGTGAAACAAAGGGAAACATTGGGAGATGGAGACAAGCTTTGGCAAAAGTAGCCACAATCACTGGTTATCATTCAAGCAACTGGTTAGTTCTTTTTATTTTATTCCTACTTGCTCTATATATTTTTCAAACTTACACGTCCATCAAATTTATATTTCTTTATGAGTGTGCATGATTGTTAGGGATAATGAAGCTGCCATGATCAAGAAAATTGCCACTGATATTTCAAACATGCTGAATACTTTCATGCCATCAAGTGATTTCGATGGGTTAGTTGGGATGGGAGCTCATTTGAAAAAGATGGAACCATTGTTATGCCTAGGCTCGGATGAGGTGAGGATGATTGGGATTTGGGGTCCTCCGGGGATTGGGAAGACCACAATTGCTAGAGTTGCATACAACCAACTCTCCAACAGCTTTCAACTGAGTGTCTTTATGGATGATATCAAAACAAACTATTCAAGACTGTGTTCCGATGACTACAGCGCAAAGTTGCAATTACAACAACAGTTTATGTCTCAAATAACTGACCATAAGGATATGGTTGTTTCTCATTTGGGAGTTGCGCCAAATAGGTTGAAGGACAAGAAAGTTCTTGTTGTTCTTGATGGTGTGGACCGGTCAGTACAACTAGATGCGATAGCGAAAGAGACTTGGTGGTTTGGTCGGGGGAGTCGGATTATAATCACAACACAAGATCAGAAACTTTTTAGAGCACATGGAGTTAACCATATATACGAAGTGGATTTTCCAACAAATGATGAGGCTCTCCAAATATTTTGTACGTATTGTTTTGGTCAAAAGTCCCCTAAAGATGGTTTTGAGGACCTTTCTCGGGAAGTTACAAGACTTGCTGGTGAACTCCCTTTGGGGCTAAGTGTTATGGGGTCCTACTTTCGGGGAATGTCCAAGCAAGAGTGGACTAATTCGCTTCCAAGATTAAAGACTAGCCTTGACGCTGATATTAGAAGCATTTTGAAGTTCAGCTATGATGCTTTAGATGATGAAGATAAAGATTTATTTCTTCATATAGCATGCTTCTTCAGCTCTGAATATATTCACAAAGTGGAAGAACATCTTGCAAAGAAGTTCGTAGAAGTGAGGCAAAGACTTAAAGTCTTAGCTGAGAAATCTCTAATATCTATAAACTTGGGATACATAGATATGCATAGTTTGCTAGAAAAACTAGGTAGAGAAATAGTTTGTAAGCAATCTATTCATGAGCCTGGGCAGCGCCAGTTTCTGTATGACGAGAGAGAGATTTGTGAAGTACTGACTGGTGATTCGACAGTAAGTGGCTTGCTTTCATTGCATTACTACCTGGAAATTTTAGTTTATTTGGTAACTAACAAACTGTAGTTTCTTGTTTGTTCTTTTATTTCAGGGTAGTAAAAATGTCATAGGCATACATTTAAACTACAACACAGATGGGAAAGAATTAGATATAAGTGAGAAAGCTTTTGAAGGAATGTCAAATCTTCAATTCTTAAAAGTATATGGTACTCGCAATACATTGCAATTATCTCGAGGTCTGAAGTATCTATCTCATAAACTTAGATTACTACAGTGGAGACATTTTCCCATGACATGTTTTCCTTGCATTGTAAACTTGGAGTTCCTAGTTGAACTAGTCATGGTTGAGAGCAAGCTTGAGAAGTTGTGGGAAGGAACTAAAGTAAGTTGTTTTTAGTTAAATCACTTTGTTTCAAATCTAGTATTTTGTATATTTTTGAGTTAGGAAAAACTGATCTCGTCACACCCGTTTAGGTTCTCATCTTTTTCATTACTAAGGTGTATAAAACAACCATGTTTTTGATATTTGTCTGCACAGTCGCTTCGAAGTCTCAAGTGGATGGATTTGAGTAATTCAGTAAACTTGAAGGAGCTTCCTGATCTCTCAACTGCCACTAACCTTGAGAAATTGAAGCTTAGTAATTGCTCGAGTCTGATCAAACTCCCTTCCTTGCCTGGAAATAGTCTGGAGGAAATAGATATCGGTAGATGCTCAAGTCTTGTGGAGTTTCCCTCCTTTATTGAGAATGCCGTTAATCTCCGAGAATTGGATCTTCGTAATTTCCAAAATCTGTTGGAGCTCCCTTCCTGTGTTGGGAATGCCACCAACTTGGAGTACTTGAATCTTAGTAATTGCTTAAATCTGGTGGAACTTCCTCTCTCTCTTGGAAACGTTCAGAAGTTGCAGTCACTGATATTAAAAGGATGCAGTAAGCTAGAGAATTTTCCCAACAACATCAACTTGGAATTTTTGAATGATCTTGATCTTGCTGGATGTTCAAGTCTTGATCTCGGTGGATGCTCCATCATCGGAAATGCCGTCAATCTCCGAACATTGGACTTAAGTAGTCTACCACAATTGTTGGAACTCCCTTCCTTCATTGGGAAAACCACCAATCTAGAGGACTTGAAACTTAGTAACTCCTCAAATCTGGTGAAAATTCCTCTTTTCATTGGAAACCTTCAGAAGTTGCAGAGGCTGAGATTAACAGGATGCAGTAAGCTAGAAGTTCTTCCCACCAACATCAACTTGGAATCTTTGAGTGAACTTTATCTCAGTGAGTGCTCCATGCTGAAAAGTTTTCCTCAGATCTCCACAAACATTATAGCTCTTGACCTCCCAGGAACTGCAATTGAACAAGTACCTCCCTCGATCGTGTCATGGCCTCGTCTTGATAAATTGCACATGTCATACTTTGAAAACCTCAAGGACTTCCCTCATGCTCTTGAGAGAATCACATCGCTGTCCATGACCGACATAGAGATACACGAGGTTCCTCCATGTGTCAAGAAAATGTCTCGTCTGAATAGATTATTCCTCAATGGATGTCGAAAGCTGGTATCAGTCCCACGGATTTCGGATTCCATCAGTTACATGGATGCAAGTGACTGCGAGTCCCTAGAGACTCTAGAGTGCGCCTTTCATAATTCACAGGTTTGTCTCTACTTTGCCAGATGCTTCAAACTGAATCAAGAGGCGAGAGACCTCATCATCCAGACTAGTAGTAGATATGCAGTCTTACCAGGTGGACAAGTGCCTGCATACTTCACTCACCGAGCTACTGGTGGAGGTCCATTGACAATCAAATTAAAAGAAAAACCTCTTCCACAATACATGAGATTTACCGCTTGCATCCTTCTGCTTAATAAAGATGACGATGATGCTTGCGTTAAAAAGAAATCGACGGGAGTAGTTGTTATGTATAAAAACAGCGTCCGTTCGCTACATCCTGCTTTAGCTGAGCATCTGTATACATTCCAAGTCGAAGCGGAAGTTAATTGCAGCGAGATTCTCTTTGAGTTCAAGCTGAAAAGCGATGATATTTGGAAGATAGGAGAATGCGGACTAGGAGGTCCCTTGATGAACACGATGAGAGCTTGTGAGGTGGTGGCAATGGTAGATGTGAAACATATAACGTTGATGGGTCTCTGTTTATTGTTCTAAGTGTATTATTCCTCTGTTCTTTTTTCTTGGGAGAGATGTCTTCTCGAAGGATATCTTGACCTCCAAGCTATCAAAGCTTACCCAACAGGACACTGCACGGTATGCTCCTCTTCTTGTTCATCTCAGTTTCTTTTGCCTAAACCATCTTTACACTTGTAGTTTTATGGTTTTAGTTTCATGTCTATGCTGTGAAACCCTTTTAATGCAGACGCAGCTTGAAGAAACATGGGACAGCTTGGTTTTCCGGAATCAGATATGCCAAGAATTTCAGTAAACCGGCCGGTTTTATTCTCGTCACGCGGTTCTTTCACCATTGGGATATGAAACCGCTCTTTTCAAGGGCTTGTCCGAAGAGATTGACTGCAACGGAGAATCAGCTCAGAGTCTTTGGCGAAACCCGGATGCTAAAGAAACTGCGAGGCTCTCACAGTTTGGTGAAATGATCAGATAAGCTTTCGGCTTTCAACAGACACCGCTCATCAGAAAAGCCTCTCTCATCTTCTTTGCTTTTGCTTTTGCTTTGTGTAGCAAACATGCTTTTTTGACCTGTGAGTTCGAAGCCTTAGCGGGCACGGTTTGTAATAAGGGTCTAATACTCTGATTTTAAGCTGATCAGAAGAAGAAGCCTGTTGTAACTAGCATGTTATGATGTGTTTGTCTAGCACATACCTTGTTTAAAATGATATAATCTACTTAGTCCCAAAATATTTCTGTTTTAGTATGTTTGTTTTATAGTTTTACGACCCTATAGTTGGTAATGACAGTAATAGTAAGCTTGCTAAGTACAGCTATTAAAAGTAAAACTGTACATGACTTGGAGAAAATGAAAAATGGTAATAAGGAATCTGGAGATGCGGGCCGTACCTCTGGCATGCTAAGCGAGCGCTCTACGATCTGAGCTACACCCCCATCGTAGTCTAATAAATGGTTATTGTAATTGAAAACATTAAACAGAAAAATGGGGAGGTTAAAGTAGTGTATTTGATTCGATGGGAAGAGGAGGCTGGAGGAACAAAGACGTGATAAAGTCTTTTGAGGTTTCCATGGTGGCTGATGAATCCATCACAATCCTTGTAATACACACTGATCAGTCGTTAATATTGTTGAGGCTCCGAACCAGAATCAGTGGTGTTGTTGCATTTAGTGAATGATTTCTAATGGGATTAAATAAAGTGAGGTGGGAATGTGAAACGTGATCCATAAGTTCATATGTTAGGTAATTGACAAAGGCCATTTAAAAAAGACATTAGAGAGCACATAGAATGGAAAACTTTTAAAACATATTCTTGTTTTCATGTGTTCTTTTAACATCTACAAAAGGAAAGTAGTTGGACAAAACAAAAACTTGAATCAACGTGAGCTGGGAAAGGCGAACTTCTTGGGTGTAGTTAAAGATTTGCAGAAAGAAGAGAAAGCTCCTTTGATCTCTTCATGGATTGGGAGAGCCAAAGAGAGTGGTAAATCGTCTTTGAGACTTCTGGTTTGATGATCATGTCTCAAGGAGACAGAGTGAGCTAAAGCTGTTTGCCTTTTGTTGAGTCCTTCGAGGATGAAAGAGAAGGCACCAAAAGTAACACAGCTTTGTAGCATTGCTTGTGGTGCACCTGCAACACACACGATCATCAAACGCTTGTTAGTTAAGCTAGTTCTATATGAAGTTATCTCTTTCTGCTGTTTTTTTATGTCATAGCCTGATAAAACAAGTTATGTAACTTCTACAGTGATATGGCCAAAACAAAAATGAATAGCTCAAATAGGGTCATCATCTCTCACTATTGTTAAGTACTTACCGGGGTAACTAAGAGCAAGGCCAGTGCAGCATCCAGCAATTCCAACATTAATGGCTGCAAAAGAAATAGAGATCATGTTAACATAGAAGCAAAGACACGCTAAGAATTCAATTAGACTATATATGATGGAGAGAAACATTTAAAGAGTCTGACTGACCATCATCTTTCCCTCGCAGTTTCTTGAGAAGACAAACAACCAAACTGTGCACTCCAGATAAAATTGCAAAATTCTAGCAAGAAAACAACAATTTATTCAGCTGAAGGATTAGCAATAACAACAAGAGCTCGTACTCAAATTCAAAAAGATTTTAGTAAATGTAGGCACCTTTGCAGACTGACCCGCATCAGCAAATGATCCCTTAAATCCTTTCTTCTTAAACAATCCAGAACCTGAACCCCCAATTTATATCAGTGAGTTTATAATGCTTACTACACCAGACAAAACAAGTACATAAACTGATTCTCTAGTCACTAAATCCAGTCGTTAACAAAGTCAACACACAAAATTCAAACTTGAAGAATGCTCTTTCGTGTAAAAGCATACCACTATCATTCCTTAAAAAATAGGCACCAATGAAGCATACATACGCAGAAACCTAAACTAACTCTACTGAAAAAGCTAAGAATTATAAACTAAGAGTAACAGTTCTTGCATAGAAAAGCTATATGCTAAAGAAGTCTACACAGACCATTTTAATACTCATCAAGAACCTCATTACTGAACAATTAAATCAAACAGAATCTCACTCGCGAGGAAAGACAAAGCAGAGAATCATTCACAACGACCACACACACACAAAGTGACGAAGCGAAGAGAAAGATTCACCATAGCCGAAAATAGAGCCCATGACGGCGCCGCCAGCAGCATCTCCGGCGAAACGGCCGATACAAACGGCCGTAGAAGGGAGTGTCAGTGCGTTGGAATAGTCTTGATTGGTCAAATCATTAGCGTTTCGGTTTTGGTTTGAATCGGAATCGAGACTCTTGTCGACGTCTACACCGCTTGAAGGATTCTCGGCCGCCATAGCTGAAAGCCTCTGATGAAGCTGCAGATAGTTTTTTTTTCGTTTCGCTTTCTACCTAATCTTCAAAATTTTATTCTGGTTTACTTTTCAACCTCTTGCCAGACAGTTTTAATGGGCCTTTATTGGGCTTAAAATAGAGCTACTGTGTCTCTAGGAAGAGCCTACTAGACATATACATAAGACTAGTTGCACCGTCCATGTTGACCCAGATAGCACATATCGCGCGCATATCAAATTCCATTACGATGCGTATTACTGCAACCAGTAGAATTCCCCCTCTCCCTTTGTTGGATCAACAAAAACTTTCAGGAGGGAGAATAATTAAACAATAATTTGTAATTAGTAGAAAAGTTCGATTTATGTTAAAGAAATAGGTATACAAGATTTTAAGCAACTAAAAGGAAAAGAGTAGGCACCGAGATGATAGTGACAATTTTTATGTTATAATATCAACAATTATAGTTTGAAAAATTTGGCATCAAAACATATAATAATTGTCAAAAGGGGTAAACAATGATATTTAAATACACATGAATAATGACAATATTCAAAAATACATATAGAAAATCACCACTTTTGGATCTTTTTATCATTTTAACTTTCTTGTGGGTTCTACACATCTTCAAGAATTTTCAAACTTTTAAAATATCATATCTAACTTTAACATGTGTAGTCATGCATTCATATCCACTCATTTATTTAAAAAAATATAAATACACATTTCCACTTTAACATGTTAATACTACAGTTTGCAAGTGGTATTTAGAAAGAGAGAGGAAAAAAAAAAGAGTGAAGAAGATATGATTAGAGAACATGTGAGAATATCACTTGATGATATGCTCTGCTAGAAACTGATGAGTGGGGCCCGAAGCCCATTAGCTACGAATAGACAAAAAGAAAAGAAGAAGCAAAAACGCTCTCTTCTATCCGTTCTACCAGGAGGAAGACTCTATTGACGCTTTTGCCAGCCAAAGGCTCACAGACCTTTCCTTCTTCCCTAACAGCTCTGTAAGTTATTTCATCCTTGTGAAGTATTACTATAAGCTTTACAATCTTTTTTTTTCTCCTTTCTTTAACGGTCTCATTTAAAAGCTTATATACCTTTCAATATACTTTTCTTTTTGTTAATTCACAGCCGAAACAGTTGAATTTTGTGTGCATATATGGCTATGCCCCACTTACTTAGTGGTCCGCCATTGAAGTGACTGTGCCAAACCCTAATTTTATCTCTCCTTTCTTTCTTTCCGCCGACCCTATAATTTTCAACTTGCTAACAGTTTTGCATTTAAGTCTCTGTTTGAAAATTCTCAATGTTGTTTTGTAACTTTCTCATGTAAACTCACATGCTTTGTTGCTATTTCAATCATATTCGTACACGACTTCATCTACGAGTTTGTCTTTTTACTCTCCTTTTCCTTTGTTTTAATAAGTTTCTCTTTTTGGGTTTCTCTGTTATAGAACTCATCTGCCTTCTCTTCTCTATTTGCGGATCAGAGCTTACTTTTGGGTTTAAGGCAAGTTTTGTTTTAAGTAGTCAATCCTTTTATGTTTGTGTTGGCTGCGAGCGGTAGCATACTTTTTTTTGAGTTTCTAAGTTTCCTTATCTTATTTTGATAGAGAAAGAAATTTTGAAACTTTCAGTAAGGTCATCCGTTGTTGTCACAAACGCGAAGTCCATTGCTTTTTTCGTATGAAACCGCTCATGAGTTAATTGACTAGCTAAGAGTTTGAATTGAAATAAAAGACTTGTACGTGGAATGACTCTAGTTTTCGAAAAGAGAGTTTGTTTCATTGTTCTGAAATTGCATAGCTTGGTGTTGTACTGATCACGAACAGATAGTTCACTTTTTTAGAGTCATCAAATCTCTTCTGGATGTGCAAGTTGCCAAGAAAGAGTAGACTGTTTTACATATACACTGATATTAATTGGCCTGTATGTTTGCAGGACTGATCCTTAGGTTTTGCAATGGACTCTCCACAATCTGTTGTTTCGCCATTCAAGATTGTTGAGTCGGAGAAGGAGAACTCAACTTCTGTGCAGAGCTCTGGTAACCGATCAAACGGCGTCAAATCCAGTGGAAACGATCCCATCACTTGTGGCCAGCATGACCACCCTGTTGGCTCTCTTGAGGTTCATGTGCATCAGGCAAGGGATATACATAACATTTGTATATACCACAAGCAAGACGTTTACGCCAAGCTCTGCCTTACAAGTGATCCTGAGAAGTCTGTCTCCACCAAAATCATCAACGGCGGTGGGAGGGATCCGGTTTTCGATGACAAAGTGAAACTTGATGTCAGGGTTGTGGACACTTCCCTCAAGTGTGAGATTTACATGATGAGCAGGGTGAGGAACTATCTCGAAGACCAGCTTCTTGGTTTCGCTCTGGTTCCTATGTCTGAACTGCTCTTCAAGAATGGGAAACTGGAGAAAGAGTTCGCTCTTTCTTCCTCTGATCTGTACCATTCGCCAGCTGGTTTTGTTCAGTTGTCACTCTCCTACAATGGATCCTACCCTGAAGTGATGGTGTGTCCAACTATGCCTTCATCATCTGTTTCTGTTGATGAATCTACCAAGAATCCAGAAGGCTCTGAATCACTTCCTGATGACTTGGATAAGATAGAGTTTCCTGATCCTAATGTCGCTAATGAAAACGAGAAGATGGTTTCTGAATATATCGAAATCTCCTGTTCCACCATCGAGTCAGAAACTTCTGACAGCTTGGTTACTTCTGGTACTGAGAATCATGTAACCAACTCTGTCATCTCTGTACTGAAGCAAGATTCACCAGAGATCAGTAATGCAACAAATGAAGCTGCTTCTCCTCACGCTTCAGCTCACTCTGCAACAGAAACACCGAACCGTAATCATCTCCCGGTCGTGAACTCCAAAGTGGATTCTCAGGAGGAGTCAGAGAGCGAGACATCCAAAGAGAATAATACTGTGAAACCCATCTTGAGTGTGAGGGTTGAGCCAGAGTCAAAGGTGGTGCAGCAGGATATAGTGGACATGTACATGAAAAGCATGCAACAGTTTACTGATTCACTGGCTAAGATGAAGCTTCCTCTGGACATTGATAGCCCAACAAAATCAGAGAATTCAAGCTCTGATTCTCAGAAGCTTCCAACACCAAAGAGCAACAACAACAACGGATCTCGTGTGTACTATGGGAGCAGGGCTTTCTTCTGAGCATCTGTTTTACCAAGTTCAGAGGAAAGAACTCAGGTCACACTCCTAGACTTTTACTAATGAAGAAAGACTAATCTCCTAATAATGTAATTTTATTATGTACTGTTTGATGTTGTATCTCCCATCTGGTCAGCTTTATGTTTTAGTTGATGTGAAGTTGTGTTATTATGTATCACTAGCCTTTGTATTATTAGAACTATATGAACTCATGCCTGCCTAATCATGTTTGTTTTCACTGAATTGCTGATTTTTAACATCCACAATAATCTATAAAGCATAGTTTAATCAATGCAAAGATTGTTTAATTATTCGTACAATCATCAGATGGTGTGATTGTCACTCTCTGGACCCCCTTTGTCTTTGTGACCATCAAGAGGTGGTCCCATAAGTGGGGAGAGAGAAGCAAGGAATCCAATGATTCAGCTTTCTGAAAAAAATCCTAACAAATGTGTGTAATGTTCTTTGGTTAGTTGAAGTGTCTTTTTCATAGGATCTTGAGAGGATGCTTTTCTGTCTGTACCAATTGGGGGTAAAAGGATAAGGGGATGAAAATGGTAACAGTGGTAAAATTTTAAATATCATCATACAGTAACAGACAATGAACATGGTTTTTACTAATTAAATTACTTTAGCTTACATTTTTAGTAATAGCTAGCAAGCAAGAGCTTCAGAGGGGAACTTGGATCACTTCATTAGCTCTGGTGATCATATGCCGTTTACAGATCCAAGCAATGGACCCATCATCTCTGTATCTAACTCTCCACAGGCCAAACTTCTCTGCAATGTCCTTCCCTGTTGAGCAGTTCTGTTCCCTCAAGTAATCAATGAGCCACTGTTGAGCTGCTCTTTGGTCTTGCTCCTGGATATCTCTATCTCTGGCTCGGTTCCTACCCAATGCAGCAGCGACCCCTACGGCTCCTGCAGCTCCGGCCGCCCCAGCCATGAAAGATGGGGTGGCTAAGTGAGAGATTGCATGGCCCAAGTCAGGTATCATGTGTCCCATCCCAGCTGCCCAATTCGCTCCAATCCTCAGTGCAAAAGTCACCAGTGTCATGAAGCTTGTCATGTATGGAGCCAAGCACGTCACAGCTCGGTTATCTATCTGCATCACATCACATCCAAGCTGCTCTTCCACAACGTGCATCTCACGTCTGAATTCGCATAACATGTGTATCCTTAGAGAAACCATGCCAGGAACTATTGATGTGATGAGTCTTCTCCCGTAGTTCTCTGGTCTGATGAAGTAAAACATGTTTGGAACTTTTCTTTCATCCATCTGGACATTGTAATTGACAAGGTAGTTCACTTTGTGATGAAGCTGGATCAGAAGCCTGTGCTCGTAGTATCTCAGTCCTTGGATCTCTTGCTTCAGGTCTCGTATCTCTTGCTCAATGATCTTGAGCCTCCTAAGCACTGCTTCAACACCCTTAGCTATTCCACCGAAGCTAGGATCAACGTTTTCCAGCTCATTGGTCACAGGTACTGCTTCGGGGTCATCCTCGGTGGGAACTTGTAGTTCTTGAGCTAAGGTGTGCAGATCATGGTACCTTCTTTGCAATACTTCTCTGAAATCATCATCAGAGAGGAGGTCCCGGGCTAAATCAAATCCAGCTCTTAGGATAGTCTTACCTGAATCAACAACAGAGTCCCATGTGTGTTGATAGTCATACATAACCTCCGCAGGAACTGATGATAACGCTTCTTTTAGCCTCTGGAGGGAAACGAACTGACTTTGTCGTAACCGCGGTGGAGTGAAATCTTGAACGCACTGTGGCCTTATGATGTGCTCAAGGAGGATTACACCGTGGCAGCTGTTCTGGATAGCCGGGATGATTAGCTGGTTAATTAGCCTCAAAGTTTCTGTCAAGCTCTTTGTTGAACAAGCAAGAACATCTATGTAGTCTCCCAACTGTCCTCCAAGCTCCACTCTAATGTTAATGCCTTGGATTGTTATATCGATCAGGTACTTCTCAAGGCTATAAGTAGCCCCTTGTTGGTTCTTCAGCTCCATGATTCTGTTGTGTAGATGCACCTGTGTACGCAGTATGAACGATCAGTAAGGTTTGAGTTCTAAAGAGATGAAAGAAAGAGAGAGTTTTATTGAGGGCTTACCTGTAAACGAGGGAAGAATCCAGCTGTGAGGAACATGTGACTCGAATCATCACACTGGAGATGCCTTCCTGAATAAACACAGTCTTGTGTGTTTATCTGCCATTTCTGAGTCTTTACTCTCCCATCTTCTAGAATCGATGGGACTAACAGTGAAGAATCTGGACTTGAAGGATCTTCTTCATAGCAAAGTTCTAATTTCTTCATCAGCCTCACAATTTCGGACGCATCCAAATGCTCAAGCACCTTGGAGGTCATCCCTGGAATAGGACTCTGCAAACTACTTTTCAAAATCTTTTCCATCTCTTTCTTGCTGACAAAACCGTTCCTGCCCCCGGTGCTTTGCTTTCTTGAATCAAGCTTTACCAACTGAGCAAGAACCTCTCCACAAAACCATTCGAAGTCCAGTATCAAAAAGCCACACTCATCAAAGTAAATCACCTCTCCTGTTTGGTGAAGGCATGTGGCTATGGCTCGCCGTTTCGTCTCCACAGTCCCAGTGTTCTCGTTGCGAGACTGTACTCTCAGGGAAGGAACTTTGTATTGGCAAAGGTCTCCAAAGGCTTTCCATCTCATAACAGGTTTGTTTGAATTCTCTGATCTCCAGTCTGATAAGAGCTGTACCATATCATTGCAAAGCTGATAAACCCGGGGAACTCTTTGAAGAATGCCTTTGCTTGTCACCCTAATATGATGTGTGAGTCTACTAACCGAAGTAGATGATCTTGCATCAACTGTGAACACGGTTGGAAAGAAATCCACCAAATCTTGAAACTTATCTCTCTGTCTCTGAATGGAAACCAGATTTCCCTGAAAGCTTTCTGACTGCTGGTTGACTTTCTCCGAGTGCGTGAGCACTATTGTGACGTTTGGTTTCATGCATTGCTGAACCGCTTTTCTCGAGTTGGTAAGGACGAATCTAAGCCAGTACTGAAGCTCTCCTTCTAGTTCCGCTGGTGTTTTCGGCTCTTTGTTGCTTGGTTTCCTAAACAAGCTCAGTATGATCAAGAAGAGACATGGGCTTGGGAACATAAGATCATGAAGAGCATAGAACTCGTGTTGCCCTGCAAGATTCCACATCGAGATCTTTGTTTCCTCGTCCATGAATGTCTTTATTTTCATCCCACCAGCTGTCTTAACAGCTTGCTCCACAGGGTTCATCAAAGTTCTCACATTCGAGAACCCTGAAGCAGAGAAATGTTGCATTATAGAGTTGCAGAGAGTTGTCTTGCCTGCATAGTCTTGTCCGCAGAGGAAAGCTCTAACGCTCTTCGGCTCAGTGAGTGGCATATCCCTGAACGATGAATCCGTCTCTTCTTCTTCTTCATCTATCTTCCTACCATTGTGTCCCAGCTTCTGATATATCTCATCTGCCTTCCCGGATTCTTGAAGCGGAGTCCTCGCTAAATCAATCTCCTCAATCAATGGATTAACCTGCAACGTCTCACTGATTGCCTCCAACACTCTATCACCTCTCACCCCTCTGCAGCCTTGTAACGAAAACCGTCTCAAAGAGGCGTTCTTCTGCAAGCTCTTGAAGATGTGCACGAAATCATCAGGCCCTAGGCTCGTGTCCTCGTGGATCCCGAGATGAACCACAGTCTCATTAGTTGTCAGCATCTTCAAAATCGCGGTGAGTCCATCTCTTCCAACCTTGGTCTTGGAGCCTCCGAAGACGACCGTCTTAAGCGTGATGTTGGCTTGTAACTGCAGAGCAGAGAATCTACTCAACGGGCAAAGCAAATCCGCGACTCCAATACTCCCGAACCTGTTCCCATCAACGTACAAACTCTGCAAGCTCTTGTTCTTGAAAAGTCCAGCTGCAACATAGACAACAGCCTTGTCTTTAAGACCTGTTTTAGAGAGTTTCACTTCTCTAAGAGTCCTGTTCTGCTCAAGAACCCATCTAAACTCCTTCGCCCACCGCGAGTTCAGAGCCGCACCAGTCATGTCCAAAGACCTAACCGTCGTGTTCATACCCAACGCTGCAGCGACTCTGCAAGAGCCAGAGACGTCGATCTGGTAGATCCTGAGAGCGTTGCTCTCAGGCAAGAACTCAACCACCTTCGAGGTTCTGTCTTTTTTCTGATCTCCACTCCACACGTGAACCTCCATCTCTCTGTTCATACCCAACACTGCAGATATCAACGGCGTAGCAGTGAGGGAGTTGGAGTCGAATATAGAGAAAAGCTTCAGACTTGAGTTCGTTTCGATCATCTTAGAGAGCTCTTCAGCTCCTTTAGACCCAATAGAATCTTCCCAAATCTGTAACTCCTCTAATGTGTTGTTTACTTGGAGAGCTGAAGCTAGAAAGGTAGCACCTCTGCTTCCAATTCTTGATTCTACGAACATAACCTCTTTCAACGAACCGTTTCTTCTCAGAATATCTGAGAGCTCGTTCAGACATTGCTCATTGAACCTGTTCTTTCTGAAAGAGAGGTGCTTTATCGTGGAGGCGTTGTCGAGGAGCAAGCCGAGGCTCTGTAGTAACTCGATGTCGTCCGACCATGTGATTCCTACGAACTCTAGGTTTCTGAGAGATGTCTGGGTCTCTAGAGAGGTTGCTAGCTCGATGAAGATCTGGGAGAGTGAAGCGAGGTTGGCTCTGGGGACGTTGATGTTCATGGAGGTGGATGTGAGTAGCTGACAGTGCGTGGTTTTGCCGGAGGAGGAGAAAGAAAGGGTTTGGAGGTTGAGGCGGTTTTGTAGTTGGGGGTCTTTGATTGCTTGAATGAACCATGAAAGATCTTTGAAGCTTTGGTCTGTCTCTGACGCCATCTTTGGAGAGGAGACAGAGAAAATAAGGAAAGGTAAAGTGGGAAATGTTTTTCGGGTTTTTTTTGCCAGATTTACAGGCGATATTTTGTTTCTTTTATTGTTTCTTTTTTCAAACTTTTTTTTTTGTATGCAACGTTTCTTTTCAAACTTTATTACACAACAAATCTAGAAATTAATGATGAGTTTGAAAATGCTTGGGTAGCTTTATTTTTAGTATTTTTACTAAACCCATTTCCTCCAACCCTACTCAATTTTCTACTCCAAACGAGTAAAATCTTCTTCAACCTCATTTTATTTTCAACACTAAAATAGAGTAATGTAATCTTGTTCATTACTCTATTTTGGTGTTGAACTTTTCTTATTTGTACAATGGTCTTTTTAATTTTTAATGTTTTTATTTTAGATTTATATAATATTTGAAAATGATATAGTAATATAAATAAACAAGATATTCCACTATTAATAATTTTGCATGAAAATATATAATATAACTAAAAGTAATAATAATATAAAATAAAGATAACATAAAAGATCTATAATTGTGTTTCGCTATTGTGAAAAGACATATGTTCGGTTTTGGAAAAAATGTGTTATATAACATCATAGCTACATGTATAATTTTACATAACATGATATCTGAAGATGAACATGAATTTGATGCACCAATTGAACTCAGAAAAATAGCTCCACCTCTAGATATCAGAATTACAGAAGATACAAATGTTTGATTTTATTTTTTGTTCTCGATTTAAGAATATCAAAGAGAAAAAGCTTATATTTCATTACGAAATGCATTAGTTGATCATCTGTGAAAAAATATTCTAATTTCATTATTAAAGCACCTTATATATTATCTTTTATTTTATTTTTATGATACCTTGTAATCTAAATAAATTATATTTTATAGAATTTTGTAAACATAAAATAGTTGGGTTAATTGGTAAATTTTATAAGTATAAGGACTTACTAACATTTTTTAATAAAATATATTATTTTTGGAATAGAAAATGGAGTAATACATTGGAGTAAAACCTTACTCTATTTTGGTGTTGCATCATTTTAGGGTAAAATATGGAGTAATACATTGGAGATGCTCTAACTTAGGTGACTTTAATGGGGGATATGTAAACTGATATTTTAGAATAGCTAAAATTAATTTAATTCAATTTAAAACAACTGTGAAAAGTGAAAAAAAAATAAAGGAAGTTTTCTAATAAGAATTTCAACAAAAATATCAGATTTTTAATTACATATGTTATTTTTTATTTATTAAAAAATTTTGAGCATCTATAATGTTGAGAGTTCTCCTAAACTTCTTAAGAACTATAATAAATAAAATTATCAAAAAAAATCAATTGACTAACAAGATGACACATGAAGAAAAAAGTTTCTAAAAAACTAGAGAAAATATTTGTGCAAGAAATTACTTGTCCTTTCCTTTCTTATTTATCTATTTTTATTTCTATCCTAAAATACTCTAAGTATATTCTAGGGGTGGGCGTTCGGATAATATATTATCATAGTTATATAATGAAAGTGCAAAGACTAACACTTACTCCCTATGTTCTTAAATATAAGATGTTTAATAGAAAAAAATTAGTTATGTAATGAAAGTGTAAAGACTAACACTTACTCTATCTGTTATTAAAGTTATAAATTAAAAACTACTTAACCGGTTACAAAACAAAACTATTTACTTTGATTGGTTATCAGCAAATTTGAAAGAACTATAAGTTGTTATTACTAATTAGTTATAAAATGGTGATAGAATATACTTAAAATATTCTGTTTTAAAAAAAGTATGAAGCAAATCATTGGAAAACATGTTGCTTCATTTTTTTTAATAACTTCAAATTTTAAAGAAAAAATGAAGTTTATCATTAGAGATGCTCTTTAGAAGATATTTTACTACATTTCATCTTGTAATCACGTGTAAATGAAATCATGTTTTAGATTTTATTTGAATATCTGAAGAAAAAGTTTATCTATGGATTAGAGCTTCCTTGAAATTAATCTGAACTCTTCAATAATTTTAAGGTACTTCTATATTAATCAAAAATAGTATTTTAAAATTGATAAAAATAAATAAATAGTTTTACATAAACAAAAATCCCTATAACACCATATTAAATACATAAATATGATTTAACACCTAGCTGCATAGGAAAATGTTTTAGACAATTTTCAACATTCACTAAACCTAAACTTATTACCTAAGAATATTAAACTTCAATACATCTAATTTTGTCAACAAAAAACACTAATACAATAATCCACTTTATTTTGGCGCCAACATTCAATACACCAAATCTTATTTTTTTTGCTAAAAAATACACCTATTCTTGGCACCAGAATTTCAATACACCTAGAGTGTGATTGGAAAACAATAGAGAACGAATTAAACATAACAATATTGATAATTTTCTCTCTCCTCTATTATTTCTCTTTCGCTTCTCTCTACACCTCTTCAAATTAGATCGCTTTTTCTTCCGACGTTTGGATTCACCGGTGGCCGTGCTGGTGGACGTTAGGTCCGGCGTCGGAGGGCTATTCCTTCTCTTTTGTTCTTCTTTTTCCTTTTGCTTCTTCTTCTCCTTCTTTCCTCTCTGTTGATATGTTTGGTTTTGTGGATGCTGTCTCGGCTCCGGAGTCCTAGGTCTGGTGGTTGAAGCGCCGTCTGGAGAATCTACAAGACGGAGTGGTGCTGGGTTTGTAAGGGAGTCGGATTTTAGGGTTCGAACGCCGCCGGGATCTCATTTTCCGTTTGTAGATCTAGTTCGGGTTCGTGGTAATGTCAGCGCATGATGTTGGTGGGTCTCTCCTGGTGCTTCCTTGATCTTTAGCAGCCTTCTCCAATTGATTTGGCTCAGCGACGCAGTCGTGAGGAGTGGTCTTGTTCGGCGTTCTGAAACTCAAGACTTGGTGTCTTGTCTTGGGGTTTGGTCCAGTTGTATTTTCGGCAGTGACTATGTGGTTTGGAGGCGCGTACCTAGAGGTGTCTATGGCTGTGTGGTCGTTGTTCTTCTGGGGCTGGGCGCGTGTTGCTCTGGAGGCGTTAGGGACGATGTCGTCTATGGCATTCTACCTATGTCTCTATGACCTCTCCATGACTCCATGTTTGTCTCACCTCTTCGCGAATCCCCTTCACGTTCTCATGATGTTGGCTCTGAGTTTTAGTATTTGGTTTTGTTGTTATCTCTCTTTCTCGTTTCCCCAACGACAGGAGAAAAACAACGTATGGAAGTCTGGTGTTTGAGTTCTTCAGCCCAGGCCGGGGAGCCTGCTTTGATGTCCGGTCTGTCTGCTTGGCATCAACTGGCGAGGGGACTCGGGGGAAACGTGGTCATCCGTGTGTTCTGGAGGCTATTTGGCCAATAGAGCAGACTGCCTTCCACTTCTGTACAGGAACTGAAGCAGTGTTGTGTGATTTGCTGACCTTGCAGCCTGTGATTTTTGGATGCATTGTGTTTGTTGCCTACAGGTTCGGATGCACTCATTAGGGACTTCTGTGGGCTTGTTTTATTTTTATCGCTTGTTTTTTTGTTGTTAAAAAAATGTATGTGCTCTCGATGTACGGGAAGCTAATGTATGGGTTGATATCGCCCTGTTGGTCATCGCCCTGTCGATGAGTGACAGAATTTAAAAAGAAAAAAAAAAGATTGGAAAACAATAGAACAAATGAGATAAATAAAAGTGGAGTAATGTGGAGTAAAAGTTATAAGAGTAAATGTGATGTATAATAAATAATAAAATAAAAATTGAGCGTAACTTGGTATTTTCACTCCAAAAACAGAGAGAAAATAAAGTGAACTATTTACCATTAACAAAACAGTAACGAGAGTAAAAGAGTAAAAAGTGAGTTACACCTGATTGGTTGAAACAGAGCTGAACTGAGTGAAAAATAAATTAACGCTAAAATATTATCGCTAAAACTACCTTTCAATCATACCCCTAATTTTCTTTGTCAAAGAACTGTTAAAATTTTGATGTAAGAAAGTGACTATTCAAATATTTAGGACAAAATTAGTTTAAAACTGAAAACGTCACGTACAAGTATTTTTGGAGAAGGAGGTCAAAAAGTCGCAAAAGTTTCGGACAGACTCTTGTTAGTGGGACATGTGCATGTTTTGTATTGTATTAGTGTCACTGTCTACTGCACTGCATAAATCTCAGAATATATCTCTATACCACATAAAATTGTTTTCACGATATGTGTGAACGCTAACAAGAAAATAAACCAAAATACTGTCTGGCCAAGGGATGTATGCAACAAAATAGTCATATGACTCATCTCCCTCTCTTACACACTCAATACACCTAGACTTATCAGCTTTTCATTTGTCTCCTTAAAATAATAATCATTTTTCTAACATGTTTTTTTCAAATAACCAAATGGTATTTTAATTAACATAATCATGTTTTGTTTAAACAGATTTTAAATAGTTACCAACTAAAACCTAAATCCGATCTTTATTAGTCCTAAGACTCCTAACCAAATAAGTTTGCGAATTAGAATTAGGGGTCGAATTTATTTTTTTGTCGGATTGAACTATTGAATATTCTGTTTAAACAAAATCTGGTTATGTTAGTTAAATACAATTTGGTTAATTTTTAAAGGTTGTAGAAATTGATCAAATTATTAGTATAGCCGTATAGGAGACCAATTGAGGTAAACTTTGTGCAATTGAGAGAGTTGATATTAATCTATTTTTGAATCATAAAACTAAACTAGTACTATCATGGAGACCCATAATATAATGTATATCTGACCTAGTTTTTTAGAATAAATAATTGGAAATTTGATATTTAGTTATTGAAAAATAAAACTTTTTACAGTTAGTTTTTGTTTTGGTGTTAAAAACAATTTGTTACAGTTACCTTATGTAAAGTTTTGGAATCGAGATGTCAGGATACGAGTCAGAAGTACCAAACATATTTTGCATGATAGTAACAGTTTAGTTTTTGACCAAAAAAAAGTAACAGTTTTTTTTTTTGAACACCAAAAAAAAAGTAATAGTTTATATATATTATATGGACCTTAAGACACCCTTATCGGTGGGATCCAGACCCGTCCCGTTTGATTTATTGGGTCGAAAATAAATCAAAAACCAATTAAAAGGTGTGGACCGGACCTTAATTAAGGGATGTTTGGTCTCGTCTCTTAGGAGACGTGGCATCACAGGAGTGGGAAATATCATCGATGTATACGTAGTCGGAGAAGTTTGGAGTGGTCGATGTATTCGAAGTCGAACTCACCTAGCTTTCTTCTCTCCTCTCGAATTCAGCCGAGCTATCATCTCTCTGTTTCTGCAACTCAATCGATCCCTCCGCTGGCAAGATTTGTCTTTAACTCAATCGATCCCTCAACCGAGCTAACCCGAAACTCAATCTCTCTTGTCTGTCATATATAGATTCTATGGTCGGGACTTGTGATTGAATTGATGGTTTGATATCAATTAGATTTGTAGATAACTATAGATTTGTTGTCTTTCATTGAATTGTCTTTGATATAGACTTGTGAAGTCATCGGCTTTGATATTGATGCATCGTTACTCAACTAGTTCTTGATAAACTCAAATTGACATTGAACTCAAATAGAGTGATTGTGTTTGATATAGACTTGTGATTGTCTTGTTTAACTCGTTACTCAACTAGTTCTCTCCTTGTGATTGTCTTGTTTAACTCGTTACTCAACTAGTTCTCTCCTTGTGATTGTTTTGTTTAACTCGTTACTCAACTCGTATAGATTCCTTGTGATTGTCTTATTTAACTCGTTACTCAACTAGTTCTCTCCATGTCATTGACTTGTGATTGTCTTGTTTCAGGAATGGCCCAACAATCCATTCACTCTCCTAAAAAGCCCCATTTCTTTCAGCATCTCCTTTTCGGCTTCGAGACTCACCTCGTATTCTTCTCAAGTCTTTTCTTCCGGTTGTATGCTCTGTTTTTTCCTTTGCTAATCGTTTGGTTGCATGTTTTCAATCCGCAGAGCGTTTCTGTAACTTTCTTCAACAAGCATGTCCAAGGAAGTTTCGACCACATCAAGACTGCTATACAGAGCACAGATGTGTCAGATAAAACTTGGTCAGTGAAGGTGGACGGCTTGAAACTCACATATGGGTGGAAAGACTTTGCAAAAACGCATAGTCTGCGGATTGGTGACATCGTCATTTTCAGACATGAAGGGAATATGGTGTTTCATGTCACACCGTTCGGACCAAGCTGCTGTGACATTCAATACACTTCACCATCAGCTCACAACAACAATGACGATACTGTTGATCAGACGATCAACAATAATGGTACACTTTTAGTATATATTTTTCTGTATGACTTTGCGAGTTAGAACCTTTGGTTGTTCAGTTTTAGTATGATCAATAACTCTTTGGTTGTTCAGTTTCAGGAGGAACCGGGGCATTCGACTACGCTGTCGAATTTCAGGACGACTGTTTCTTGGCTCCGGTCACAGCCAAAAATCTTGAAGAAGACAAACTTGTGAGTGCTTTTAGTTACTCAAATATATGGTTCAATAATATATGTGTCTAGACGTTTCTTTTTTTTTTGCAGTATCTCCTTTTCGGAGCTACGAGTTCTCATGCACTCAACAAACAATTCCAATGGACCCTACTGATTAACAAAGACAGAGATTCATGAAAAGTGCGTTTGCATTTTTCCGATGCAGCCGGCAAGTACTACATCTCAAGAGGGTGGACAAAGTTCTGTCACGATAACATAGCCTCTACAGGATCTCTATTTGTCTTCAGTGTTGTTGGAGATGGGAAAATAGAGCCATTGATGGCTGCATGTCAGGAAAGCCCTCGGGTAGCAGAACTACTGAACCAACACCCGAGCAGAAAGAGTGGCCAAGCTTAGCTATCACTATATCTCCTTTTGCTTTGTTTTTGTATTTCTGTCACTCTTCTTTTCCTGTTTTTAGTTGTTGCAACTTGATACTCAAAAAATGTTTTATGGTTTTATGGTATTATGGTTTTATGTTATATGGTTTATGGTTTTCTCATGTTATATGTTTATGGTTTTCTCATGGTTTCTATATCCAACTAAAACATATGCAAAAAAAAAAAATTAACTAAGGAACTTTCACAAGTCCCACCAATAAATGTATTTTTTTGTGAAAGTCCCTAACTTCATCCCATAATTCAATTATATTGATTAACAAATCTAAGGGTATGTTTTTGAGGACCACCAATGTGGTTGCTCTTAATACAAGTATCCAACTTGTCCAACTTGTCTTGTGCGTCGGCAAACTCTAGCCTAAATGATCTGTCTGGCATAATGATGTTTATGGTGTATCGAAAGGACGCACAAATAACAAACAAATAACTTCCTTGCTTCAAAAGTTAACAATGTATTGACTCGTCATATAAATGACAATGAAATAATAAAACTCGTTGACTCTCTCTCCCAATATATACATGGAACATTGTTACTTGGTTAGTGGGGCATCCCAATGTCAAAACATTCTCAAAATACGAAACAGCTGCACATAAAACATGACGTCTGTTAGTGTACACAACTGCCCAAAAACTTGATTAAAACTTATTGACGTGAGTAAGTGTACAAACATAAAGGAACTGATATAATGAGTAACATCACCGGTTACCGGTACATAAATAATATAAAGTGGTATATAAATAACAATAATGAAGTGGTATATGTTGTCAAAAAAAAATGAAGTGGTATATGATGTAAAAGATTTTTCATTTGGTAAACCTGAATAAAAACAATATTATCATTATGTCATACTTGATTTCGAGAAACAATGATGCATGTAACGATTGATGAGCATAATTTACAAAGTTTTGTTCAAAGATTCAAATAAAATTGCAGATTCCGCTCTCCCATGTTTAAAACCAGCTACGAACTAAAAGGAAGAAGCTGTGTGCTAATATCCATGTCGAAAGAGAGGTGTATGTACAAACCAAAAGAAAAAAAAAGAACGAAACAATGCCTCTCAAAATGTAAAGATAGACTCAAACCATAGTACATCATCAAGAAACAACACGACCAGTTCCTCCATTACTGTCGTTGTTTTCTACTTCTTCATCATCATCATCATCTACTATCCCGTCAAAGAACGGGTCACGAAGAAGCTCAGCAGCAGAAGGCCTCGCCTTGGGTTTCCCAAGGCACTTCTCAATAAAAGCCTTAGCTTCTACATCCTTCACTTTGCTCAGAGCCTCTGGTAAGACTCCACTGCTCACCCTTCTGTATATCTTGGCGACACTATCACACTCACTATACGGAATCTCGAGCGACACAAGCTCCAAGACGCACATCCCGTACGAGTAAATATCAACCATCTCCGTATACTTCTCCTCGTACATCTCAGGAGCCATGAACTCCGGCGTCCCGAGGATGGAATGAGCCACGTGGCTCTCCCCCACGACCGCAGCCAAACCAAGATCACCAATCTTGACCTGGCCGATGTTCCCGTTAACAAAAACATTGCTGCAGTTGAGATCTCTATGGATGATACACGGCTTACGCGTGTGGAGATGATCCAATCCTTTCAGTATCTGCTTGGACCACTTCTTCAAGGCTCTCATTGACACGTGCCTATGCTTCTTCCGGTACTCCCTCAGGTTCCCTGAGGTGCAAATCTCCGTGATGAAGTTCAGTGTGTTGCTCCTCTCGTCTCTCCAGACCTTGTACAGGGCGATGATGTTGCTGTTATCGAGGCTCTTGAGGAGCCTTACCTCGGAGTTGAGCCTCTCGAGCATGGCTGGGTCGTCGGAGAAGCATCGCAGCTTGACTTGGTTCCACGCGACCTCGATGCCTTCCTCTTGGTCAAAGGCTCTGTAGACTTTTTTGACGGCGCCTGAGCCT
Source organism: Hirschfeldia incana (assembly GCA_026261945.1). Lineage (NCBI taxonomy): Eukaryota > Viridiplantae > Streptophyta > Magnoliopsida > Brassicales > Brassicaceae > Hirschfeldia > Hirschfeldia incana. The sequence goes on along the minus strand of JABCMI010000003.1, from coordinate 8,950,993 downwards.
AACAGCTCGTCGTAACGGCCGTATCTCCCGGTGGGATCTGATTCCACGAACGGCTCCGAGTCGTCGTCGTTATCTAACGGTACTTCGGGAGCCATCTGTGGAAAAACAGAGTGAGATTCTGATTAAAACGACGAATCAGAATTCACAAAAAACGGCAACGGAGATTTCAGTATGCATAAAACTTTTAAATCATTTTCGAACTCATTATCATAGAATCAGCCAACTCAGAGCTGCTCAGATTCAGTATAGTATCGAATCGAAGAATGAAAACCCTAGGCGGCGCAATAAATCGAAACAGGAATTATAAGAACCCTAAAATACCGAGAAAATTCAATCAAAACCGACGTAGAAATCTTCGATCCCTCCCATCGTGCGACGAACGTTTCAGAAGCAGTAAGAGTTGAAACTACACAGAGAGATCGAAGAACGTACCATCGAAATCGATTGAATCGGAGAGAAGGTATACGATCGATATCACTTGGTTGCTTTTTGTTTTCGCTTTGTAGAAGAAGGAAGCAAAGCGTAGCGGAGGAGCGTAGTATGAGTAGAGAAAGCGTTTTGAAGAAGATGTAAGAGGCGGAAGAGGTTCTGGCCGACTTTTTTTTATATATAGCGAAGATTTTAAATATATATAAATATCTGGAATTGTTGATTATACATCAGAGTTGAGTTTAGGGTTTTTAATAAATCATTGACAACTAATTTATCAGGGAAAATAAAACTAAATAAATACTTTTCAGAAAAAAAATAACATAAGAAATATTGATTCTGTTGTTAAAAAAAAAAAAAAAGAAATATTGATTCGAGATTTTCTTTTTTGTCAACAATATCAATACGAGATTAAGATTTTATTTGTATATTTTTGACTAATTTATTTGTATATTACGAAAACCCTTTATTTTAAGTAATTAGAAAAACTCAAATTGCACTCCTCAAATGGAATAAGGTTTTTATTAAAATTTCTACAAAAATCAAATTTGTTTCAAAACTTAAAAAAATCATTAACTTGTATCTCTATTCAGACTATTCCATTAATATAGAAAATGGTTGACGGAAAAAAAAAATCATTTTGTAGATTGGAGGGTTAAAGTCAAACTTGTCGCTTGTGAAGAGCGTAGAGCTAAACAACGTAGACCGTCATTTTTTTAGTTTTATCACTTGGACGATAGGGAAAAAGCTAGATCATTGCGGAGGTTTCTGAAAATTTCGAAGCAGGAAGGCGCGTTTGCGGAGTCAAAGGACAAATTAAGTTAGAATCCCACATATAAGGTTAGAATTAAGAAAAAACAAATGTTTTAAAAACCTTTTTAGTCGTAAGAGAAAAGTTTTTAGATAAACATTCAATCAGGTAAAGATTTTTTCCCGATCAAATTTAGATATTTCCGGATAAATCCTAGTATTTAATTTCCATCATATTTGTATATATTTTATAAATTCATGATCTATAATGTGACAACAACAACAACAAAAAATATCATTTTTTATTTCAGAAAACAATTCACATTTATAATATTTTCTAATAAACACCGATTTATATTTTGAATCATTTTCTCCTAAATTTTACATTTTATATATAAGTAACCGGCTAGATGAAATCTATGGAAATGTCGTTTGTAGCTATACATTTTGTATCTTTTTCATAAGGGTGAATTTGTGAGATGACCATTATAAAGAAAAAATTAAGAATATTTATATAGAATTGATGAGCAATGTTCACAGTGGCGGATCTAGAAGTGTTATTAGTTGGAGGCATGACACTAAAAGGGACCCAAAAAATATGAAATGGGGGCACTTTTGTTACTTGATCACTAGATTAAAGATAATTTAATCAAATTAACATAGCTCGTTTAAGACAAAATGAAAAACAATAGGGGCACGCGACCCCGTAGCCGAATACCTACGTCCGCCCCTGAATGTTCACAAAATGGAGAGGGAGAGAGGGAGAGGGAGAGGGATAGGGAGAGAGAGAGAGGGAGGGAGAGAAAGGGAGGGAGGGAGGGAGAGAGAGAGAGAGATGGAGAGAGAGAGGGAGAAGAAGAAAGAGAGGGAGAGAGAGAGAAAGAGATTATGTTTCCATTCTATGTTTAAAAATAGTATATACTAAAAATCGCGTTAATGACATATTTTATAAAAGTTATATAATATATATTTGTTTTGAAAGTTACAAAACATTTTATGTGTAGAAAAAAAATCCAGGTTTTTAATATGTAAAATACAAAGTTTAATAATTGTTGTAACAGAAACTGAAATCAATTAAAAATAGAAGGGGAAAACATTTTTGTAAAAACAGGAAAAAAAGGAAAAAAAAAAGTATAAATATATGTGGTAAGGGGTAATATGGCAATTATTATATAAATATCATAACCCAAAAGTTGTGTTATGTGTAGAAGCTTAATTTTAGAGTTTCTTATGTATATGAAATCAAATTCCCCTTTTCATAACACATATACGTACGTTTAATTCGAATGACTTTGGCTGAAAAACGTGGTACCTGCCTAATCAGCTTATAGCCTAAATGATGTATGTGACTAGTTTATAAAAAGAGCGAAGCTGCATGTGAACTTTGAAGCTGTTTTTCGTCCGCGGTTCACGTTAACTCTTATATTAAAGGTTTTTCCCAACTTGTTATCATGCTTCTATTTATTTCAAATGCATGCATATTTATTTGTTGCATGTGAACAAACCGAAATATTTTCATATTTTCTTATCAAATATTTTCCTTAGAAACTATACAATTTGTTTTTTCTTTATTATAATATATTTTCCTTGATTTTTTTTTATATCATGGGTAGTAGGAAACTATCATGGGTAGGCATTTATTTACCTGCAACTATACCCCAAGTAAAAAAAAAAATATACATGCCAAATCAAGTAATGCTACATCTTTTCAGGATACTAACTAATGAATTTCAACAGAATTGATAGGCATCGATCAGAAATTAATAATAGCCCGATTGATATAAAGTTAGGTAATGACCATCGATTCATGTTTTTACTACGATTAGTCTTATACAGGGGGGCTAAAGGAATAATAAGTTGAAGAAAACAAAAAAAAATTGAAGAAAACAAAAGGGTTTTGTCAAAAAAACAAAAACAAAAGGGTTCTGTAGTTAAATGAGAAGTGGAGTGGAATACACGAATGATGATCGACGTGCACTTCTTCCCTTTTTCGTTTCCTTCGAATTTGCGACAGCTAAAAAGTGTCAAGAAAGCTGATTCCGCCAACGCCTTGCAGATTAATTGAATTAAATTCTAAGAAATATTAATGTACCAAAGAAAGTAAACATGATGGTTAACTATGATTTGGAAGGGCAAGCAAATTGTTTCATTTAGTTTATTGATCAACCCCAGCATAATCAATAATCATATTAGTGTTTCAAAAAAAGTACTCATAATCATAATCATACATGATGTATATATATGACATTGGTCGACACTGTCGACACCGACGACACATCATGAACCGCAATATTCACATTGCCAGTATAAAATCGTAGAAAGACGTTATGTAAAAATCTATATAACTACACAAGTGAACAAAAAAGCTAACCAATACAACACTAATTTATTCCAATTTTGTTGTGTTTTCAATGCCTAGCCGATTGTTTCAGTCGTGCTTCTAGATAAACTAGTGATGAATTTTAAGCAAAGTAAAAAGATAAGGTTATCACTATATGGAGACCAAACTGACCAAAAGTTTGGTTAAATATAACTAGGATGTATCTTACTCACCACAAACATGACAGGCTCATAACTATTCGAGGCTCGTTTTCCATTTTGAAATGTTAGGGATCTTCAAAACTAGTAGGCAACATATTATCACAGTTAAAAACAAAAAGACTTAGATGTATTGTACTCAATGTAATGAAAATGAAATGAAAATGAAAGGAAGTGAAGGTTATCGATAGGTACGATTTGAAGGAGACCGCCGCCACTCACTCGTCCAATATCTAGTCCAAGATAAAGTTGGTGATTTCACAATGGACAACATGATCAACACATATGTTGATAGTATAATACAGGCTCATATAATTGGGCCCAAAGGGGAAAGACCAACCAAACTCCTCTTTTCATCGCCATATACAGTTGAGTCAGCTCTTATCTAATCATCAACTCGGACCCCGAAATCCAGTAAGCATCTACGTATTAATTACAAGTATAAACTAACATTTATATGTTGTTTAGAGATATAAAATAAGAAAATATCGTCTCTCCCAACGGCATTTTATTAATTTAATCACATGTTAAGGCTTAGGGATAAGCAATTGCTGCCGGAAGACAAGACCCTACCACAGCTTCGGATGATCACAAAGATCCGACCCGACCGAAAGATTCAAGAACATGAAAAAAAAAGAAAAATCAAGGAATTACACGGCGAAACTTTCTGCATTCCGTAAGAGATCTCTGCTCTTGACCCTGGCAGAAGAATAACGTCGCCGGACACCACGAGAAGCAGTTCCCGGCGAGCTGCACGTTCGCCGAACCAGGCTTGAGCGCCATCAGAGGACCCGGCACGACTCCGAACAAGAAGTTCCCGCCTAGCAACAGCCTTTGAAACGCGGCGGAATCTGACCCTGGAGACACGGTTTTCCAGACGTACGGTGTCGGAATCATACCGGAGAAGCTGTTGTTCTCCAACGACAGAGCCGAGAGCCTTGGTAAGAGACCCATGAACAGAGGCAACGACCCTCGGATCTGGTTGTTGCTGAGATCAACGGATATTAGCTCGCTGGGGAGACCGGACGGTGAGTAGTAAGGCGAGTCTAAAGAGGTGAAGCCGTTGAAGGAGAGAGTGAGCTGTTGGAGAGTTTGATGAGTGAAGATGAACGATGGGACCGAGCCGGTTAGTTTGTTGTGGCTAAGATCAACGACTTCGAGAGAGGTTAAGTTTTTAAAGCTCTTAGGGATGGTTCCTTCCATGAGGTTGTTCCGCATTGAGATTTGAACTACCGAACCGGGTAGCGATGAGGGAACCGGACCGGAGATCCGGTTATCGCTCGCGTCGAGGTAATTCAGGTTCTTGAGGGAGGTGAGATCGGGGAACTCGCCGGAGATGTTGTTGAGCTGGATCTTATTAAGATAGATGGTTAGATACCGGTTCAATGTTGGTTTAACTGGTTAATTGGTTTATGTGTAAATACCGAGCTATATATAGATGTAAATACAGTTGTATAGTTTAACTTTAATGTGAATAATAACAGAATCAGTTCATCATCTCTCTCTCTCGAAGCTCTCTTCATCATCACTTTCTCATCTTGAATCGAGTGTTAATATGGTATCAGAGCACTCTCCGTAAGCTTCCGTTACCTCGATTCGAATCATGAGTGTTCCGATGATGTTGATTTCGCGATTTGTGACCTCGTTGATAATCGCCATTGTTGAGCTTCTTCGAGGTGTTTTGAGCTGTTTTCTCTTTCTGATTCTTTTTCTTTCCCATTGATTTGACCTCTCACGAACGATTTCTTTCATTTTTCATCGTTTCGTTTCGATTCTTGATTGTTGTTGTTCCCGTCTGATTCTGGATTTTTCATTGCGGCGGTGACGATGAATGGTTCCGATACTCCTCGTCTAACGGCATCTGATCAATACGAGAATCCATACTACTTACATCATACGGATCATCCAGGCCTTGTTTTGGTTTCCGATCGATTGACGACGGCGTCGGAGTTTCATTCATGGCGTAGATCGGTGCGAATGGCCTTGAATGTTCGTAACAAACTGGGATTCATCGACGGTACGATTCCTCGACCTGATCTTACTCATCGTGATTATGGCGTGTGGTCTCGATGCAATGATATTGTTGCAACTTGGTTGATGAACTCGGTTTCCAAGAAAATTGATCAGAGTCTTTTGTTCATCTCGACGGCTGAGGGTATTTGGAATAACTTGATTTCGCGTTTTAAGCAAGACGATGCTCCTAGGGTGTATGATCTTGAGCAGAGGCTGGGTAAGATTGAACAAGGTTCAATGGATGTTACCACATACTATACTGAGTTAGTTACGTTGTGGGAGGAACACAAGAACTATGTGGAGTTACCAGTATGTACGTGTGGTCGCTGTGAGTGTGATGCTGCAGGTCTTTGGGAGAAGATACAGCAGAGGAGCCGTGTCACGAAGTTTCTGATGGGGTTGAATGAGTCGTATGAGCAATCTCGGCGTCATATTCTCATGTTGAAGCCTATCCCAACTATTGAAGAAGCGTTCAACATTGTTACCCAAGATGAAAGACAACGTGCACTCAGGCCTTCTACAAAGGTTGATAGTGTTGCTTTTCAAGCAACAGCTCCTTCTTCTGATACTTCGTTGGCTGCATTGGAGAATAATGCGTATATTGCAGCTTATAACACCCTTCGTCAGCAGACACAGCGTCCTATTTGTACTCATTGTGGGAAGAGTGGACATACTATCCAGAAGTGTTTCAAGTTGATTGGTTTTCCTCCTGGATACAAGACGAATGGATCTCGAAATCAGTCTTCTCAGCGTTCTCAGTCGCAGCAGCAAACTCAACGTCCTGTTCAACAACAACAACAGATGCTGCAACTTGAGAATTCGACTGTTTCGCAACAGGCAAATGCTATTGCCAATGTCCATTCTGGTCTTGTCCCGTCTCAGTATGTTTCTCCTGGAGTTCCTCAGTTTACGAGTGGTGGTACTAATATGGCACTTCGTGAGTTCACTCCACAGCAGATTCAACATTTGATCTCCCAATTCAACACTCAGGTTCGAGTCCAAGAGCCTTCGATTCCTGCTTCAAGAGCCACGATCACTGAACAGGGTGCTATAGCTTCTACATCATCCTCTGGTAGTTTTCCTTTTCCATCTACTTCTCTCAAATATGATCACAAAGCTCTCACATTTCAAGATCATTCTCTTTCTACAATACATTCTTTTCTATCACGTGATGCTTGGATTATAGATAGTGGGGCTTCTAGTCATGTTTGTTCGGATTTAGGAATGTTCACAGAGCTTACACCTGTTCATGATGTTACGGTTACTTTACCTAATGGTTTGAAAGTTCCAATCACTCATACGGGCATCATTCATATCACTGATATATTGATTTTGCATAATGTGCTGCATGTTCCTGATTTTCATTTTAATCTCATTAGTGTCAGTAATCTTTTGAAAACATTGCATTGTTCTGCACATTTCTTTCCTGATGTGTGTTTGTTACAGGAACTTACACAGGGATTGATGATTGGGAGGGGTAAACTTTACAACAATCTTTATATTCTTGAGACTCCTTCCCTCTCAACGTTGTCTCCTGCTACTTTCTTTTGTGGATCTGTGTTGATTGATGAGCGTGTGTGGCATCTTCGTCTAGGCCATCCTTCTTCTGGTGTTTTTCAAAAGATGTTGCAAGATTTACCAAATTTCAAGTCTGATTCTTCTACTGCAGAGTCGCATTGTACAGTGTGTCCTTTAGCAAAACAAAAGAGGTTAGCTTATGTTTCTCAGAATAAGTTGTCAGCTAAACCATTTGATTTAGTTCACATTGATGTTTGGGGTCCTTTTAGTACAGAGTCTGTGGAAGGTTTTCGGTATTTCTTTACTTTAGTTGATGATTGTACTCGAATGACTTGGATTTACATGTTAAGGAATAAAAGTGATGTTTCTGTATCTTTTCCTGCTTTTTTAAAGCTTGTTTCTACTCAGTTTAATACTAAAGTGAAAGCCATTCGATCTGATAATGCCACTGAGTTAGCTTTTACTGATATTGTGAAAGAGCAAGGTATGTTACATTTCTATTCATGTGCTTACACACCGCAACAAAATTCGGTAGTTGAGCGTAAACATCAGCATTTGCTTAATGTTGCCAGGGCTTTGCTTTTTCAATCTCAGGTTCCTTTGGTGTATTGGAGTGATTGTATTTTGACAGCTGCTTTCTTAATCAATCGATTGCCTTCTCCTTTACTTGGTTTCAAGTCTCCTTTTGAATTACTTTTAGGTAAGAAACCTGATTACTCTTTGTTAAAAGCATTTGGTTCTTTGTGTTACGTTTCCACATATTTGAAGGATAGAACCAAATTTTCACCTCGTGCTCGACCTTGTGTTTTCTTAGGATATCCTCTTGGTTATAAAGGTTACAAAGTTCTTGATTTGGAATCTCATTCTGTTTCTATATCACGGAATGTCATTTTTCATGAATCGGATTTCCCTTTTAAAACTAGTGAATTTGTTTCTACTGCGGCTGATATGTTTCCTAATACTATCTTGCCTTTACCTGTTCCATTTCACTTTGTTGAATCGTTTCCTTTACCTGAGCATAATCATTCTAGGTGTTCACATCCTGAGTCTTCTCATATGCATAGTGATCAGGCAGATCGTCCTCATGCATCATCTTCTCATGTGCATAATCATGATAATACTTCGGTTAGTAATGGTGTGAGCTCTGTTGATGTTTCTCGTCCTAAACGAACAACTAAGCCTCCTAGCTATCTTTCTGAGTATCATTGTGCTCTTTTACCGTTTTCTTCATTTTCCTCCTCTTCTTTACCCATTGAACAGAAGACACCTTACCCAATTTCTTCTTTTTTGAGTTATGATCGTCTTAATTCCTCTTTTCAAACCTCTGTTATTGCTTACACGGTTGAAACCGAACCCAAAACCTTCAAGCAAGCTATGGCTTCTGAGATGTGGCGAGGTTCCGTGAATGCGGAATTTGAGGCTCTTGAGCGAAATGGAACTTGGGATATTGAGACATTACCTCCAGGGAAGAATGTGGTGGGTTGTAAGTGGATTCACACCTTGAAGTACAATGCTGATGGTACTGTTGAAAGACCGAAGTCTCGTTTGGTGGCTCAGGGTTATACACAACAGGAGGGTCTTGATTTTGTTGATACGTTCTCCCCTGTTGCGAAGTTGACGAGTGTAAAGCTTCTTATTGCTTTGGCTGCTGCTAAGGGTTGGTCTTTGAATCAAATGGATGTCTCTAACGCCTTTTTGCATGGAGATTTGGAAGAGGAGATTTATATGCGACTGCCTCAGGGATACACTCCTCCTCCAGGTACTGAGCTTCCTCCTAATGCAGTATGTCGTCTTCGGAAGTCTTTGTATGGCCTTAAACAGGCTTCACGACAATGGTACAAGCGGTTTTCTTCTGTGTTGCTTGGTGCCAATTTCATTCAATCACCGGCGGATAACACCTTGTTTGTCAAGGCGAGTTCTACCTCCTTCATAGCAGTATTGGTATATGTGGACGATATACTGATTGCTAGCAACAACAACGGTGATTTAGTCGATTTGCAGAATCTCTTGCGTTCTGAATTCAAGATAAAGGATCTGGGTGAAGCAAGATTCTTCCTTGGTCTTGAGATTGCTAGATCTTCTAGAGGAATTGCAGTTTGCCAACGCAAGTATACTCTCAACTTGCTTGAAGATGCAGGATTACTTGGATGTAAGCCTAGTACGATACCAATGGATCCTTCTTTGCATCTTTCTAAGGATTTAGGCACTCCTCTGCAGAATCCTACAGAGTATCGTGAGCTTATTGGACGTCTTCTTTACTTGACTATTACGCGAATGGATATTACCTTTGCGGTTCATCAACTTAGTCAGTTTCTCTCGGCTCCAACTGATATTCATCTTCAGGCAGCTCACAAGATATTGAGATACTTGAAAGGCAATCCAGCTCTTGGTTTATACTATCCTGCTGATACAGAGATTTGCCTTAACGCTTTTTCTGACGCGGATTGGGCTACGTGCAAAGATACTCGACGATCAGTTACTGGCTTCAGCGTATTCTTGGGAACTTCTTTGGTTTCATGGAAGTCGAAGAAGCAGTCGGTTGTTAGTCGGAGTAGTACTGAGGCGGAGTATCGTAGTATGGCTCTCGTGACGTGTGAATTGATTTGGTTACAGCAGTTGTTACGAGATCTACATGTTCCAGTTACGTCTGTGGCTAAGCTATTCTGTGACAACAAGTCTGCGATTCACATTGCCATGAACCCGGTCTTTCACGAACGCACGAAGCATATTGATATTGACTGTCACACGGTGCGTGATCAGATGAAAGCTGGACGATTACAGACGATTCATGTTTCTACAGGTAACCAACTAGCAGACATTTTAACAAAAGCTCTGCATCCTGGTCCTTTCCATTCTCTCTTGAGCCGTGTTTCGATGTCAAGTCTTTATCTTCCAGCTGATAAAGAAGATAAGACTTGAGGGGGGCGTATTAAGATAGATGGTTAGATACCGGTTCAATGTTGGTTTAACTGGTTAATTGGTTTATGTGTAAATACCGAGCTATATATAGATGTAAATACAGTTGTATAGTTTAACTTTAATGTGAATAATAACAGAATCAGTTCATCATCTCTCTCTCTCGAAGCTCTCTTCATCATCACTTTCTCATCTTGAATCGAGTGTTAATAGATCTCTAGCCGTTTGAGGTTGGAGAGATTGTTGAAACTCGCCGGAACGGAGCCGGAGAGGTTGTTGTTGTCGAGGAGGAGCTCCTCGAGAGCCGGCATGGACCCGAGAGAATCGGGTATGGAGCCTGAGAAGGAATTCCCGGAGAGGTATAGGGTTGTGAGGCGGGTGAGATTGGAGAGGGAGTTGGGAAGAGGGCCGGAGAAGTAGTTGCCGGAGAGATCGAGGGACTGGAGATAAGGGAAGTTGAAGGAGACGGAGGAGAGGGAACCGGAGTATCCGGGGTGGTCGAGGCTGAGGTCTGTGACCCGACCCGATCCGGAAACGACGGTGTCGCAGCGGAAACCGCAAGTGAATGTCTCGCCAGATAAACCGTCGCAGGGATCGACGGAGAAGTCCCAGGAGCTGAGGCAGGAGCCTGGGGTTATCGATTTGGCGTCCACCGAGTTCTTGAACTCTTTGAGAGCTGCCACGTCAGCCCAGAAAGTCTTGGACTCTACTGAAATTAGAGTGACCAGAAGAAGAAGAAGAAGAGACAGAAGAGAAGTCATGTTTGGCTGCTTCTGAGACAGACTAAAGAGAGAAGAAGTGAAAAAGAACCGTTGGATGAGAAGAGCAAGGTGTGTGATAGATCTAGTGAGCGTTGTCGTTCTGACACTTGAATGACTGAAGAATTTATATATTGATGATTTTGATATTAATATATATATATATGGTACATGTAAAACAATCATGTGTGTGATGGTCCATCCGACTTATTTGCGGAGACAAGTATTGTACAGTGAGGTGTGGTTGGCCCTATCAACGTCCACCACACACTCAGATGTAAGATTAGGCTTCTTTCTAGATTCCAAAGCTAAACAACTCGTGACTTCGGATTATTACTAGACATATTAACAAATACAGTTAAGAGGTTTATACTTTTAGTTGTCCTCTAAACATGACATACCAAATTGAACACACATTGTCAAAACCTAAAGTTAAAGTATTGGTTGTTGACAAGAAAAAATTAAAGAAAAAGTCTTTTAGAAGTAATTAGAACCTTATAGGGAATCAAGTTGGTGCGATAATATGCAGCTGTTGCAAGCAAAGGCTCCAAATCATTGCCTCTAACTAACTTATAAATCTATGGAAGAAGGCGAAAATGTTCAAATATGATTGAATGGATCCACTCATTGGCGTTAGGTGTCAAAACTCTAAAACCTTTGCCACGAGGACTTTTAAAACATGCTGATGGGGTGGTGACCAAGACTATGCCGAGAGAAGTAAAGCAAAAGGTACTAACAATCATCTATTAGAACCATCTGAATTTGGCGTCGTCCTCATTGTTTCTCCGTGTGTTAGATTCTTCAAGAATTGTCTCACCCTTTTTTGTTAATCTTGAACACAAATATATTTCGTCTAATCTGCGTGCACAGCTTAAAGAGTTTTAGTTGATAGAAAAGATGCATCAACGTTCATAACCAAAACAGCTATTAGGATCTCAGATCAGAGGATGAAGAAGATAGAGTTTGTTACAAAATGAAGATATTTTCATTAAGTGTTAACAGTCAGCTATACAAACAATTATATACATGTATAAGATTAAACCGAACTAAACCAATTCTCAATTAAATACAATGAACCAGCGAAAAGAAACCGGTCCAATTTATCTCTATATCCAATAGTCCCCCTCAAGATGAGTTGTGTATGTTGATCATGCTCATCTTGGAAATAAGATGTTGAAACTGATGTGGAAAGAGAGGTTTAGTGAGAATATCTGCAACCTGGTCTACTGTCTGCACATGTAGAGTACGAAGCAGACCTTTCTCAAGTTTCTCACGAACCGTGTGACAATCAAGCTCGATATGCTTCGTCCTTTCGTGAAAAACATGATTGGTGGCAATGTATATCGCAGCTGTACTGTCAGAATAGAGCACTGGAATAGGCAAACGAGTGATGCGAAGATCACGAAGTAACTGAGATAGCCACATCATCCCACAAGTTGCCAACGCTAATGCTCTGAATTCAGCCTCTGCGGATGATCGGGAGACAGTGGGTTGCTTCTTTGATCGCCAGGAAATCAAAAAGAGCCAATAAACATAGTGAAACCAGTCGTGGAACGGCGACTGCTTTGACATGAAGCCCAATCAGCATCCGCAAAACCCTTAAGAGTGAGATCTTCTGCTGCAGAGTAATACAAACCACGACCAACTGTGCCTTTGATATACTCAAGAACTTTGTACACAGCACGAAGATGAGGTAAACGTGGAGCAGAAGAATACTGACAAAGTTTGTTAACAGCAAACGTAATGTCCGGGTGAGTGATTGTAAGGTACATCAAACGACCCACGAGACGACGGTAACGCTCAGGAGTGTCAAGAAGATCCCCTTCAGTCTTGGAAAGCTTGAGATTGGGAACCATAGAAACAGAAGAAGGACGACATAACAACATATCTTCAGACGTCAAAAGTTCCAATGCATACTTTCGTTGACACAAGGAAATGCCATCAGAGCTTCGAGCAATTTCCAGGCCCAAAAAATACTTCAAAGCTCCAAGATCTCTCAACTTGAAACACTTCTTGAGATTGTTTGTTAACTGTATCGCCTCATCAAGAGTTGTGCTAGTGATTATAATGTCATCGACATAAACCAAAACCACCACAAACTCATCCTTTAAGCTCTTAATGAACATAGTGTGATCACCATGACATTTCTGAAACCCCATCATCATTAATGAATCAGAAAACTTCCGAAACCACACTGTCTTGAAGCTTGTTTCAAGCCATAGATTGATTTCTTGAGCTTCAAGATAGCGTTTTGTGGAAGTGAGTCCCCCTGTTTCGTAAGTCTCTATGCATATCCATCTGGAAACTTCATTTATATCTCTTCTTCCAGATCTCCATTAAGAAATGCATTAGAGATATCAAGCTGTTGCAGAATCCAACGTTTAGAAGCTGCAATCTTCAATAAAAGCTTGATGGTAACCATCTTCGCAACAGGGAAAAGGTCTCATTAAAATCCAAACCCTCCTTCTGTGTGTAGCCTTTAGCAACACAACGAACTTTCTGTCTCTCCAAAGTCCCATTAGCATTAAACTTCAACGAGTATAACAATCTGCAACCAACAGCTTTCTTTCCCTTCGGTAAACTCGTAACTTCCCAAGTTTTTGTAACTTCCATAGCCCCAAATTCCAGATCAACAGCATCACACCATTCTTTTTCTCTGAGCCTCAGTATAAGATTGTGGAATGGGTATTTTAGTGATGACATTGGTATAAGCATTGTGAGAAGGATAAAGTTTTGAATAGGATAAGAAAGATGAAATGGGATGAGGGTCAGTTGGTGTGATAGCATAACAATGATAGTCTTGAAGATGAACTGGGACTTTCTTGACCCGAGAATTAGAAATTTCTGATGAAGGATGAGAGATGGAAGGGGAAGGTGATAGAGATGATGATTTAGGAGTATTTGAGAGCTCAGAGGTCTTCGATGTGAGCCAATCTGGAATCTGAAACAAATTACCTTTCTTTAATGGGAACAAGTGTTCATGAAACACTACATTCCAAGAGATGAAGATTCTGTTACTCTCCAAATCCATCAAATTGTATCCCTTATATCCAGACGGATAACCCAAAAAGATACATGCCTTGGAGCGAGGAAGAAACTTATGGTGTTGTTTAGGTGAAGTAGAACCATAACATAAACAACCAAAAGTCTTCAGATGATCATAGCGAGGTTTCGTACCAGTGAGAAGTTCATGAGGAGTCTTATTCTGCAGAAGCTTTGAAGGTGTTCTGTTGATTAAGAATACTGCAGTAAGGACACAATCTCCCCATAGTGAAAGAGGTACATGAGACTGAAACATCAACGAGCGAGCAACAATGAGTATATGTTGATGCTTCTTTTCAACCACCAAGTTCTGTTCTGGAGTCTCTTGAGTCAGATTGAAAGATGTAGGAAGGTTCATCATGTGGAAACGACCATGAAGATCGTTCCATAGATCTGCAGCATCATTCAAACGGAGAATACTACGACAGATTTTCTGAGAAACCGAGCTCAAGATCCACGATTTTACCATACTATTGCATCTAGACCATAGACGAAAAGTAGGATCTGAGAGATCGGGACGAGGCAATGATCCATCTATGAATCCTATTTTGTTCTTCGCATCTAACGCAATACGTATAGCAGCATTCCAATCATCATAGTTAGATCCTTCTAAACGAATAGAGATGAGTTGCAAACCAGGATGATCGGCGTTATGCATATAGAGAGGAGACTGAGTCGGACCGGTCGAGTTCGGTACAGGAAACGAAGGAGAAGCTCTGATCGGAGTAGTGGCGACGATCGGAGGAGATGGCGGTGGAGATTCGTCATCTGTACCGGTTCCGAGCCGAGCTAGTAGAAGCTCTCGTACGAGCTGATTTTTGAGTGATTTTCTTCATCGCAACCATCTATGAGGATGATACACTAGATAGATGATCGGAAATGTGAGATCGGACGGAGAATCAAGCGGAAGAAGAGCGCGATGACTCTGATACCATATTATGATCTCAAATCAGAGGATGGAGAAGATAAAGTTTATTACAAAATGAAGATATTTTCATTAAGTGTTAACGGTCAGCTATACAAACGATTATATACATGTATAAGATTAAACCGAACTAAACCAATTCTCAATTAAATATAATGAACCAGCGAAAGGAAACCGGTCCAATTTATCTCTTTATCCAATAGCAGCAAGCGCTTAAGTCGACTGAACTACATGATGTCGATCCTTACATGGACTCAGAGGCGGACCCACGTAGAACAATAGTGGTGCAGCTGCAACGGGTTAAATATAAGTTTCAACTGTTTTGCTATTAATGACATGAATTTTCTTAGGTCACTCGGTTAGTGTTCTTCTTTTCTGACTACCTAATTGGGATTCGATTCTTTTCTCTGCTTCTTTATTCCGATTTTTTTCATAAAATAATTTTCGATCTGGGCCAAAGCCCAATTGTTGACACCCTTTAAACTCTGGGCTGGGTCCGCAACTGCATGGACTATATTCGCTCCTTCTGTTTGAGTGAAATGCATCAGTTCATGTATAGATACCAAAGACAACACATCAGTTCATGAATTAACCATATCATATTTATTTACATTTGACACCTCTATTTAGATAAGTACTTCGACATAGTTTGGAGTGAGAAAGAACCGTTGGATGAGAGGAGCGTCGTTGTTCTGACACTTGAATGACTGAAGAATTTATATACTATTTGATAATCAAGATATTAATATATGGTACATGTAACGCAATCATGTGTCCATCCGACATATGCGTGAAGACAAGTCCTGTACAGTGAGGTATGGTTGGCCCTATCAACATCCACCATAAACTCAGATGTAAATAGATTCTTCTCTTTTGATTAAAAAGCTAAACAACTCGTGAATTCAGATTATTAACTAAGACTAGGCACAAATTAGATATATGAGTTTTTAAAGGTATTTATGATTTATTTCATACTAGATAAGGATCTGTGCGTTGCACGAATTTCATCTGAAGTTTTAAGTTCTTGACATCATAAAGATAATGAATTTTCTTTTTTCACATTAATTATTGGATTTTTCAGTATATATTGGTGTAAGATTTATTACAGTAATAATAATGTGTTTTCTTTTGATTGCTATTTTTATTTCAATAATCATGATGTTAAATAGCATATAGCTTTTTTAAAAAAACTATTTCACTTTTAATTATTCTTTAAATAATATTAATCGAATTTTATTGAAACATATATAATCATAAATTTTCTATATTTTTATATTGTTTAAGACAAAGAAAAATAACGCAATTGAAAATATTAATGTTACACGACATCAATCAATATGTATTATTGATAGTCAGCTAAATATGAAATATATTGTTAGATAAACGTTTATATTGTTTACTTTAGCAATAATGTTGTGACTTTAACCTTTATTTCTATAGATTATATGCTATTGAAAATTTCTTGATATACATATTTTGTAGAACACTATTGTTGTTATTTGTTCATACTTTAAGAATCTGAAGCTTTGCAGTTGTAGTGAGTTTTAATAGTGCGACGTAAAATTGTTCATGAGTAAAGACTGGATTTGGCAAATATAGATCAACTTTGTTGAAGCTTTGATCTTAATTTTTATTGATAGTCATTGCATAGCAAATTCCTATAGAGTATTGACGTTTTCAGTTTTAAAAGACATCTCGCATTTATTAGCATGAAATTTATTCTAAAAAAAAAAAAACTTTTTTCTCATATAAGTACTGATTATAATTTCCGTTTCAAAAATCTTTTTGCCTAAGTTAGTTATTAGTAACATTTTTTCCATTGCAAAGTTCCTTAGTAGCATGACTGGAACACTTATTTAAAGATCAGGTTTGTGATTTAGAATCCATACAAATTTCAACATATTTAAAAAATATATGTGATATAAAATATGTTGATTTGCTACTTCTTCTTTGTCGTTGACACTATCAAAACTCAAATAGTCCTTTTGATCACCTCAGAAAAAGTTAACATATAGTTAGTTATTCACTTCTTGCGCTATTTCATTTTTTGGAGTAAATATTATTCACTCGATGAGATAAACATAATCGCAAATAAAAGTAATAAATTGACATTAACTTACCTAAAACACACACACACACATGCATGATAGTAGGCATGTTAACTTACTCATAAGCATAACAGCCACATTAACTTCACCATTAACTTACTTGCAACAACATAAAATCTATATGTACAAACGCCTAAATATAATAGTGGTTTTCTCAAAAAAAAAAGAAGAAAAAGAATTATAACTAAGGCATAACTAATGTCTGACAGCATGAAAAAAAAATCAGCACCAATTTAAGAAAAAAAAGAACATGCAAAAATCAGATAACCTAGTTTTTCTTCAACATGTAACACATAAAAAAGACATACAAAGATGCGAAAAAACATGTAGAAAAACTCACCAAAATATGAGAATGAACAGAATATGAGAGAGCTAAACCCTATAAATGATGTGAATAATTGTATTACCATTTGGTTTATGGTTTTTAAACAGAAAATTAACAATTTAGATTGGAAAATTGATTATTTGAATAATTATTCTACAAAATTTTTAATAAGTAAAATTACTATCAAATAATATTTTACAATTGCATTTTGTTTAGGATTTAAAATGGAATTTAGAAAGGAAAATTGATTATCTGAATAATTATTCTACAAATCTTTTTTTTTGTTTAGGATTTGAAGAAAAGAAAACTACTTTTAAAAATTCTTTTAAGAAATTCTTATTTTATGATTTTAGAAAAGAACAGTTACTATCAAATAATTCTATCAATAATGTTTTACAATTACCATTTATTTAGGATTTTATAAAATTAAAATTAGTATTAAATAAATTATTTTACAAATATTTTTTCTTTTTATTTTTCTTTAAAATGAAAATGTCGAGAAAATTATTTTAAAATAATTTTTGTTTTTTTTAAAATAATCGTTATTCCTATCAAAAAATATTTTAAAAGAAATTATTGTTTTATGATTTTAAAAAAGAACAGTTATTATCAAATTATCCTATCAATAATGTTTTATAATTATCATTTATATAGGATTTTAGAAAAGTAAAATTAGTATTAAATAAATTATTTTACAGATATTATTTCTTATGATTTTTCTTAAAAAGAAAATGTCGAGAAAATTACTTTTAAATACAATAATCGTTATTACTATCAAAAAACTTTTATAATTATCATCTCTTTAGAATTTTGAAAAAGGAAAATTAGTAATAAATTAATTGTTAAATTTTTTTTTTTTGTATAGGATTTTTAAAAAGGAAATTTTCTAGAAAAATACTATTTAATAGTTTGACACATGTCACAATCTTAAATATATACTTGACATGTGTTGCGATCATGTTAATTAATAACTTTGAAAACTAAGCTTTATATAATAAGATGCTACATATATCTGATTTTTGAATTTGTTTTGCTTCTGAAAAATACGAATCTTTTGAAAATAAATAAATATTTACAGATATTTACCTATATTTACGGATATCTTATCTATTTTGATTAATACTATTAACTTTTAAAATTTGATACAAATTTGTTTTGTAAAATATTTTTACATGATATTTAAGATAAAAAAAATAAAAGAAGTATTTAATCTATATATTTTGTAAGACAATTAAACTGATAATAATAACACAAAACTTAAGAAAAAAATATAATTGCCATAAACTTTTTTATGTAATACTTTTACACAATTAATAATATGTATATAATTTATCAAATCATATGTTAGAATAATAATTATATATTATATATATTTAAAACAGTAAATATAATCAATATATATATATGTATTTATATACTGTCGGATTAGAGTGGATATCGGTTTACCAAAATTTTAATATTTGTGTTTTTCTTTGATTTTAACGGATGTTAATTTTAATTATTTGTTTTGATTTGAAAGTTTACGGATATCCAGAATTTCTGAATCGAATCGAAATGATAAACGAATTATTAACAAATTCGGTTAAAGAAATTAGTATTTTTACTTGTCCTCGTCAGTGTGACTATCAAAAATCAAACTATTGGTTGTTGAAAAAGTAAAACATTTTAAAGAACCTTAGAGCATCTCCAATGGTGTTACCACCATTGGAATCCTTAAGATTATTAAACTATTTTTTTGTTTGTTTTAGAATAGTTAAGGATTCTAATCAAAATATAGTGTCCAATGGTGTTTTCCAATTTAGAGTCCTTAAGAATAAGAAATAGTAAACTTTAAAACATGTAATACCATCAAATGTGTATGGAAGATTAAAAAACATTTAGCAATATGATCAAATTAACCATTTTGAAAGTTATATAAATTGCAATGATAAACACACTCATGAATTCTTTTGTAGTACTAGATTCTTTTCAAAGTTTGCGGATTATGAATGAATAAACAGACTCATGAATGCTCACTTGGGCTAGCTTGCTGCTCAAGTATCCTACAACACTTGAGTACTTACGGCTACCAGAAACAACATTCATGTCATCCGGGTCAACAAAACCAACACTATGCATCTACACAAATGAAGTCAACACCACATTATAATCAGAAAAGACGATAATTATATAGATTGTTTCAGTAGTCATAAAAATAGTCATGCCACAGAGTTTCACTGAAATAAGAAGTGATAAATGCAGAGAGTAGAATCTGGAACAAAGTATACAAAATGTACTACGTTAGAATCACATCACAAGTGTACAATAACAATTAATAAACAACAAGAATACGTTAGCTAACCTTGTTACAGCAGCAAATCATCTGCTTGACACCAAGGGTGAAAGCAAGAAGAGCATGCTCACGGGTCTGACCATCCTTGGAGATACCAGTCTCAAAACCACCAGTGGTAGTCAATGATAAGAACAGCACAATCAGCCTGGGAGGTAACCGTAATCATCTTCTTCATGAAATCACGATGACCAGGAGCATCAGCCACAAGTTTAAGAGTCTGATCACTTTCAAGTTTCATCCTAACCACCTGCGATCTCCGGTTCGAATCCTCCTCCACCACCACTCGTCGTCTCTCATAATTCTCTCTCAGAAGCGGAGGTCCGATCGCACGCCCCCGTGTTGCCATTTATGTTACCTAGCCAAACCCGCCACCTTCATCCGCAACGTCAGCACCCTTTCCTCCCCGCTTTCGTCCAGATCGTAGAGGCTGACGAAGAAGACGCCGCACTCGCCGTCAGTCCACCGCTGCGGATCGATCCACGCGTTCATGTTCAGCTCGTGCTCGAGAAAGTCCGCGCCGGCGTTTACAAAGGCGTCACCACCACTCAGCTCGACGAGTTAGCCGCCGAGACCGCCGCTGCTATGACCGCCAACCATCCCGATTACGCCTCCGTCAGTTGTTCTTAATCTCAGCAGCCTCCTTCTCGAACCTCTCAATCAGATGTTAAACAGTACAATTCTCTACAAGAGTTCATCAGGATCATCCTAAGCTAATAGATCGACGAAGAAATCAAATGATAAACAAAACGATTCTCTACACGATTTCATCAGAATATGCTAAGCTAATAGATCCCCTTTTCGATTTAAAACCAGAGCTTGCCAGGTCATCTAGGACCAAAGGCAAAAAATCCTTAATTACGGACTCTATCTTAGCTTCACATAATTTAATAATAGTATTTTGTCCTGTTTTGCCTAAGAATTAACGCTAAGAAATAGCTAACATACCGCGTTGTGGATGGTCTTATAGCCTTATATAGGGAATCAAGGTTGGTGGAATAATGTGCAGCTGTTGCAAGCAAAGGCCCCAAATCATTGCCTCTAACTAACTTATAAGAGCATCTTTAACGCTAACTCTAACGAAGACTCTTAGGATAATTTTAATTAAAAAATATTAAAAAAGGAAGAAAGGCCAAGACACGCCTCTTGGGCGAGACCCGGGAAGACACAACTCTTAGGAAACACGTGGTGACCTCTCACCTCTCTCGGTGATTGTCTCTCTCTCTCTTTTATTTGCCAAGAAGGAAGAAGGAAGAAAAAGTCATGGCAGGAATATGACCGATGACTCAGGATTGCAGCCTGTGGTGACTTGGACTTTCAGCCTCGCCGCTTTCCGCTTCGACGGGTTCAAACTCACCGACGATCCCGACGGTGGTGATCTTGAGGAACCCCAACGCGAAACCGCCGTGGAGATGAGCGTGGGAAACGGGAACGACGAGACGGGGATGGGAGAGACAGCGATCAGTGTGTTCCGGCAAGGTCCGTCCGAAGAACTCGAAGAGCGTGAAAGTGGAGACGTCGGTGAAGAACCAGCTCCTGGACAGAGGATTAGCCAAGAGACTCTCGGCGAAGTTTCAGGCCAAAGACTTGGTGATGAACGTTGTGGCCAAGACGAGAGTTGGATTAGGTGTCGGAGGGATCAAGATCAGGATGTTCGCCGTTAAATTGAGATGCGAAGGCGTTAGCTTGAGAAGCTTGATACTGATTTACCTAAATCACTCTTAATACACTCAAATGGTAAGATATGGTCAAGTTAAAGATTGAAACTTTAGCTTATGAGGGTTCAGATTGTTAATTTGGAACCATATCTTAGAGCATCTTCTCAATTGAGGTACTGGAAACTTGAATTGTGGGTTGTTGTTGTCGTTGTTGTACAGAGAAGAAGTTGTAGGATTATATTGTGGAGAAGCTATACTCTGGTAGAGCAACGAGCAATGGTTGGATTGTTTCCTGCAGCCGTTCCAGTGGCATTGGGTTGGCTGTATACTCCACATTCAAGGCCATTGAGAATAGATATCAGAATCAACAACAAAATGGCTTATTTACTGGGCAGGTTTGATCATTCTGACTGACTTTTTTCATTCCTTCCTAACCTGTTATGATTTTTAACTTCGAGAGTTTATCGCAATTAAAAATTCTGATTGGTTCTTGAAATTGATGAAGCTGTTGAGTGGGAGCACAAGAGCAAACTTGATGGCAAAATGCACGCTTGTGGACGCGACGGCCATGTTGCTATGCTTCTTGGTGCTGCAAGCTGCTTCAAGAACATCCCCATGTTTTGCAGGTTTATTATTTACACACTCTCTACGTAGTATTGATATACTAGTTTCTTTTCTTGCAAAATTGATATACTGAGTTTAATAGTGTCCATTGGTCTGATCAGAATACACACTTGTATTGGAGTGAAAAAGTTTAATAAAGAATGTTTAATTTTTCTAAGAATCTTTAAATTAGAGTTTTGCGATGGGCCACACAATTTTTCATGTCTCTTAACTAATTTCTTTAACTTACTTTTCCAACTTAAAAATATTAAAAAATGACCAAGAGTTCTTAAATGACTCTTAGGGATAATCATGCTCTAAATTGATGGAAGAAGACGAAAATGTTCAAATATGATGAAAGGGGTCCTCGCTAATTGGCGTTAGGTGTCTAGACTCCTAAACCTTAGCCAGGAGGACGTTAAATCATATGGGTGGGTGAGTAAGACTATGCAGAGAGAAGTAGAACAAAATGTACTAACAATAATATATTCGCACCATCTGAATTTGGTGTCGTCCTCACTGTTTCCGTGTGTTGTTCTCAACAGTTGTCTCACTTGCTTCTTTATTAATCTTGAACACAGACTTCTCTTTTAATCTGCACAGCTTGGGAGTTTTAGTTGAAAGAAAGATGCATCAACGTTCATAAACAAAGCAGAAGCAAGTGCTTACATCGACTGAGCTACATGATGTGGATTATTCTTACATAGACTATTCCCTCCTCTACATCCAGCAAAAGCAGTTGCAAAGAGAAGGAAGATGCCATGGGACAGAGGCTCTTTCTGGGATTGAAAGGGGCAGTGATATTCAATATGCTGTTATCTTAAAGGCCAGAAGAGGAAAAAAAAACAGTAAACATCTACGCTACTAGAAACGGAAAATCAATTAGAAGAAATACAAGAGAGTCTCAAACAACTTGATAGATAGATGGAGAAACAAGAATTTGACCAATTTTGAACAGTTCAGAGAGTAACAGAAACAGAATGCAAAACCTTCTTGGGTTCTTGAAAGTGTTCATCGGCAGGCATGACAATATTCGACCACTCAATGTTGCCCCAAATCTCGCCTCCTTGGCGTCTCTCCAAAGAAATCTCCGCAGACCAAATATAAAGATGACCCAACTTGGGGCGGTCCCAAAAAAAGCACAATGTTCCCACCAGAGCTGCACATCCTGGCCCCTGGATGTAAACCGTCAAACTTGTCGATTCTACCATACTTGCTCATCTTTAACGGGGCTATACCATGCGTGATCCTATTTTGCTCCCACCGATCAAGAATCTGATCACCAAAGTGGACAACTCTGGAAAGAAATAGATACGGCTGGAGAGAGTCTAAACCCTTGACCCACTCGGCATTCATCATCCTCTCTGTTTCATGCAAATCCAACTCATTCGGCTCACACAAAAATATAGTTCCGTTTCTGCTAAGGCAAAAGAGCAAGTTATCAATCAAACACCAATCCCTTCGGTTTCCTACCAGTTGCCCACGGTTTCCTGTTCCCCATTTACCTTCCCTCGGCGAGTAATAAAAGGTTCTCTCCGTTTCATCCACTGCATAAACCTTTTGATCCCTCACCATACTGTCGTGGATATTCTTAGTACCTTTCTTCCGTTTCGGCATAGGCGGCAAAGGCTTCCAAGTCTGAGTGTCGGCGTCGAATACCTCTCCATAGTCATCATGAACATCGCAGCCTCCGAATACGTAAATATTCCCGTCTACAACACCAGCAGCCCCGTAAGCTCGAGCAGTTCTCATTGAAGGGACAGGGTGCCACACGTGAGCCCGACAATCCAAGCGCCAGACGTCGGAAGTGCGTTTCTCTCCGTCTATCAACCCACCGATCACATAAATGCTATAATCCAGCATCACAACGGATGATGCTTCCAGAGGCTGGGAGGGGAGCGAAGGGATCGGAATCAGATCAGAGCAGGCGTCTAGGGGTTTTCTACGGCGGAGGATATACCAACGTAGGCATGGAACAGGAGTAGGAGTTCGTAAGCATACGTAGACGTATGTTTCTGTGCGACCAATCAGCGATCGGATCTTGTAGAGATCAGGCGAATTAGCCACTAGAGAGTGATAGCGCTTGGAGACCACCATAGATAAGGCCGCTAGGTCAGTTCTCGAGACACATCTGGCAAACACGACAGCAGAAACGCCTCTCCCTTAGTCTTCTTCGCACGGGGTTGCTTTTCGTAATTGGACATCGAACTCAAACCGGTATTTTTTTCTCTTTCTGTCTCAAAGATGTTTGTATATATACACGCCTTTCAATTTTTAAAAACTAACCGACACCAAAGATCAAACTCAAACACAAGTAGGATTATGAAAGTTGTTTGTAGAATTTGGATCAGTTTTTTTTCTTCAAAAACCATTTTTCATCCAATCAAGATTTTAAAAATGGATTTCCTAAATTAGTTTTTTTTTTCTTCCAAAAAACTTTTCTTTTACACAAAAACCAGATGGCTCTTTTCATGCTTTTTTTTCAAATCTTACTATGGTTTTCCAATTTTTTTTTATTTTCTAGAAAATTTGTTTTATTATATTTATGCATTAATATAGAAAAATTAAATGATAATCAATATAATGACAAAAGGGATAATCACTACAGAAAAAAAGGTTTAGTAGAATCATTTTCTCAAAAATACAATATGCAAATAATTTATATTAAGAACATTTAAAAACTTGTCAATAAAATTAGATGAATTATTTAAATTATAATTTGATATAAAGTTTACATGTTTTTAGTAATCTATAGTATTAATTATTAAATTTTGTGAAAATTATTTTAGCAAATTTAAAGAAATTAACTTCAAAAAAATAATTAAATTATAGCTTATATTTAAATAACATACAAAAATCATTAACCAAATTTTAGAAAAATGAAAAAATATTCAAAGTTTAAAATTCAGAAAAATTCGAAAAGGAAAATTTAAAATCTCCATTCATGTTCTTAAAAGACTATGGACAGTTTGGTGTTACAATTGGCAATTGCATGGGAACATGAAGAATATTTGGATATATGGACAGTTTGGTATAATTCGGCTTTTATTCTGCTTAATTTAAGAATATTTAGATATTTTATTCCGTTAATTCAGTTTAATTTGATATTTCAGCATAAGTAAGTATCGTTCTCGAGAGAATATAAGATGTGTGTTAGAGAAAGTGTTTCAACATAGAGTATGTTACTAAAGCTTATGAAGATTTTGATGTTATTGTAACATCCCGGGTTTGTGATACATGATAAGGCTTAAGAGAATTGATTTGGCTATCTATATCAATAAAGTTGACTTACCTTTTCTAGAGCACATCTTGAAAGAACTTAAGCGTGCTTGAGCTGGAGTAGTGGAAAGATGGGTGACATATCAGAAAGTGATTTACGATAGCGTGCGAGTGAGGCCAAAGCACGGGAAAAGGTCGGGTAGTGATTGCAGGGTCAGTAAACAATGATTTCGAGCCTTAGAAAAATTAACGGACCGATCGTCGGTTTGGGGTGAGGCCCACGAGCCCGATAGAGAGATGGGTGACTCACCGGTAAGGATGGTCGGAGCGTTACAAATGGTATCAGAACTGGTTAGCCGTATCAGTTCTAACCTGAGAGGCGTCTTGAGGTCAGGTGGTGTTTCAGATTGGTGATTGTTTTCTGATGACCACCAAATCTTACCATGATTATTAGACAAAAAGAATGCCAGCATGAATACATGGTTTTAAGTTTTTAACTAAACAAAAACGTATGCGTTGGGCTATATATAAATGCTGTAATGGGTTGAAAATGGTAGAGAAACTAAATTTAATTCGCGTGTTGCAAGAACAAGATATTTTATATGAAAAATTCACTGATAATGTAATAGATATTTTGTTAATTTGAAAGAATTTCTGTACTTAAAATATATTTTTTTCCATTTAAATCAGTGCTTTCAAATTTGAGTCGAATCCATGTTAAAGGGTTAATCCACCAGTGATCCGATCATTCGATTTAGAATTTTTTAAAATATCCATATTTTTAAAAAATCAGTAAAACCTGAGGCTATAACCTATTGAAATAATGGATAACCGTATGTAATCTATTTGATTTAATTTTTTATAGTCTCATAATTTATCACCTTTTGATCCAAATTTTATATTTTCATTGTTTTGCATTTTTTTCATTAAATTTTAAAATTTCAACAAAA
This sequence comes from Hirschfeldia incana, assembly GCA_026261945.1. NCBI lineage: Eukaryota > Viridiplantae > Streptophyta > Magnoliopsida > Brassicales > Brassicaceae > Hirschfeldia > Hirschfeldia incana. The sequence continues at coordinate 8,924,912 of JABCMI010000003.1, read as the reverse complement.
TTTTGAAAGAAAAAAAATGATCTATATATATAAAATAATTTAAAACTATAAATATGTCTTGATCATATTACTTCTTTTTATATAGATTAATTCGTTTTATTTTAATTTTCTGTATAATATATCTTGTTACTAATTTAGTTTATATTATAATCAGTTTAAATTTGTTGTTAATAATTACTGTTGAGCATTTTTCTTTAGACATTAAAAAAATTTCATAATTATTTTTGTTATTATATTTATTGTACAATGTATATTATATTATATATATAAATATATTAAGTAATGGCTATTATTAAATTATTATGTTACTTAAATAAATTATGTAACCATTATTTAGGAAATAAATAAAATAATCTGTTAATTTAATTGATTATTATTGATTGAATTCTTTTGTAGTATTAATATCTATAAAAATAAAGCACTATTTATTTCTCGTTTCTTTATAAGCTATTGTTTTTTTAAAGTAATCTACAATATATCTAAATAATTTAAAAGAAAATTGTTAGAAATTATAAAAAGATAAAATTTAATATTTTGTATTGTTTGGACACAGTATTAATTTGATGTTACTTGGAAACATGGATTTTTATATAAAGAAAGGAATACATAGTTTGTAAACATGAACAGTAGTATAAAGAAATGAATATTGGTGATTTAATGTAGGTTTAACTATATAGTAGAAATGTGTATTTAATTTAAAAACTTAAATAAAAGTTAGGTCAAAGGAAATGTTTATGTTTTAATTAGTGTTTTTAAAAATTGGACCGACCCGTTGATTGGACCAGGTTCAACCATGACACAGTCACGTAGCCGTTTTGAACTAATAATTGGTTTGACCATGAACCGGTCAAGTAATCAGATTAGATCTCAGAGTTATTGAACTTAATAAACACTACTAACACTATTGAAAAGTATATAAACCAACCATATGAACAACAAAATACTTCCTCTGTTTATAAAAGATACATTTTCAGACTTTTCACATATATTAAGAAAATTAATTAAATTTTGATTTTAAATGCATTTTTTTTTTGAATAACAATTTTCTATAACTTTTAGTCAACATAAATTCAATAAAAAGCATTACTTTTTTTGAAACTTACAATTTTTCATTAAATCATTCATTAAAAGATAAAAAAAAATATATCTTTTTGAAACATTTTTTTCCCAAAACATACATCATTTAGGAACGGATAGAGTAGTATTAATTTTAATTATATATCATATTTACTCGGTTTATTATAAAATTTCTATATCTAAATTATATTTAACCAGATTAGACTCGATCAAACCATATTAAACCGTGACCCCAATAAATTTCAGTTTAGTTTCTGGTCCGGTTTTAAAAACATTGGTTTTAATAAGATAGATTTTGTTCCCAAAAAAAAAAAGATTTTTGATATGTACATAATTGATGTCTTCATATACCACTCATGTATGTATAAATGTAAAGAATCTTCTTACTCACTCGAGTCGCAGGAGGCCCAAAAAGAGGCCGACACAAGACGTCTTGATTTCCATCCCAAAACGAGCCCGTTTTTGCCCAATTCTTCCACTACATAACCATCGTTAAACAAGCTCAAAAGGAGCTTCGATTGACAACGGTTGGCAAAGCTGACTTCCACTGGTTTAAACCCATTAGTAGCCAACCACAGCGGCCACGAAGCAAAACCCTCGACTTCTGCATCATCATCAGTAATAGCTATACGTGTCAACCAACCAGAAACCCAGGGTCCAAAGATAACACGCTCAACAAATCCACGAGCTGGGCCTGCCTCTAGAGAGTCGAATATGGCTGAGAACTGATGTAGCAAGTCCATAAACCGATAAAGGAATCCTTGGTTCCCCACCAGACCAACTTCTTCGTGAACAAGGGTTACAAGTTTCGGGTTTAGTGTTTTTGCTTCCGATAAAAAGGAAATAATGGAATTGGGTGGTTGGTGACGACCAAACCGAGGGAGATGCAACATACAGTTGATCACCACTGCTTCTCCTCTGACAAGCTTTAAGGACGAAGGGTTGAATGTGTCGCTGTCCATTCTACAATGATGGAAAGAAAAAGGCTGCCCAATGGATTCAGCGAACGCGGTTAGACGACGTCCAGCCTCTTGGACAGCAGCAACTGATTTTTTACCGTTTGTGGTACGTGACAAAGCCGTGATCCTAAGATGTTGGGCCGAAAGGCCTGTATTTCTAGACACCAAGGCCTGCATCAAGGAGGGCCATTGAACACCATCTGTGATATCGTAGTCCACAATATGGATTCGCCGCTCATGCTGTACAGCTTCAAGAATAGCCTGTGTGGCGGTTAGGTAACCAAAGTTGACGTAAGGAGACATGTTCTGAAGCATTTGGAACGCCAACATCACATCCACCTGGTCATGAACATGATCAGGGGGTTGCCGTTGAACATTAGCTTCTTTGTGCAACTTTGAGAGACCATTGGTGAAGTGAGCAGCTAATCTCTCCATGTTGGTTCGGTCGTTGGGTGAAGTCATATCCTTTAGCTTTGCAAGTAAGACCCGAGTTAGCTCTCGGGTTTTGTCGGCGCCAGTTGATGCATCTGCAGCAGCCACCAGTAAGTGAACCAACCTCAAGCCCTTTGATTCACCTGCATCTACATCATGATCAAGCTCATCAGCCATGGACAAACCCGTAGATGAAGAGTTGAAAATTCCCTCTTGGCCATGGTAACAAGGCACCAATGGAGGATTTTCTGTTGTGGCTCCTTTATCACTCATCATGGATTCAATGAGATCGTGGAAGTCACAATCCCAATCCATATCGAGAGAGATGCCATCATGTTGCTCCACACAAGAGGAGGTGCTTGTGGCTGTGGCAGTGTTGTTAGAGAATAAGAGACGAGGGAAATCGTCGTTTGGATGATTCATGCTCATGGAGGTAATTAAAAAAAACGTCTGTGCAAAATTATATAGGGAGTGTACGGACATATAGTGAAAATCAGTAGAACATATGTTTTATATTTTGAAGGAAAATCTTTAAAGTCAAATCTAAATAGATGGTCCCCTTTCAGTGTGATTGAACAACTTGTGGTCCATCTAAAATTCGGCAGGACCACAATGATCAAATGGAAAACAAATTAATAAAATAAGTGAGAATTGTTCGCCTAATAACACAAAACATGATCTATGTAGTTTTTCTTTCTGCAAGTTTTTTTTTCTTTTCTTTTGCTTTCAAACTCTTTTAAAATTTTAGTTACAAAGTAAAGTTTAACTATATTTGCATGATTGTGTTATTGCCAGCGTCGATATATTCCTAAGTGTAAACGTGCGGTATATTGTTTCTCATATAGTTTGTACTTTGTAGCTAGTTTGTGTTAGTCTTTTCTGTCAACACTAGTTTGTGTTCGCTTACAGATCACAAAATGCTAGTCTGTCTTAGTTTACAAATTAAGTCTTTAAGAAGTCATATAGTTGCGAAATAACTTCAGTAGTAACCGATGTTTATACTTTAAACAAAAACATCAACCTCCAATAAAACCTAATCAGCTAGTGATTGTTTAAAATATTATGAAAATGAATATTGCCACATTTGCTGAGAAGAGAAGTTGGTGAACCAAACAGAACAAAACAAGAAATTGTTGAGATTTGGTTTAGCTTCAATAATTAAAAATCAACTACTTAAATCATTCGAGAGACATCAACATTATTAAAATAATTAATTTTTTTATTAACATCCTTCACAATTTCAAGAACACTTTTTTTTTTTGTGACACTAAAACATACAGCAGAACTTACCTCGCTAGACAAGTTTTTTTCCCCAACAAGTGACAAAAGCAGTGATGCAATCAATCAGGTGGTCACACTCAAAACTTTTCCCTCCATAATTCCATATGATATATAATAATATAAACATAACTTATTATATTGTTATAACCAAACCCTACAATAATCCATTGAATATATACTTGCAGCTCTTCTATATAATATATAAAGATTTTTCTATTCATATCCACATATCATTCATGATACTTTTAGACACATTAGTTAAAAAGGTAAAGATCATTAATAAAACCAAAATGATTGGTTTCATATTAGACCTGAACTCTCATAACGGGAGTTCTATTGCACCCTGTGTTTCAATTTACTTGGTGTTTAAGATTTTTGAATACCAATTAAGAAATTGTTAATTTTTTATTTTGTTTACTTATATATTATTCAACCAATAAAAATCATAAAATAGAATAAAAATAGTCAAAACATCAAATAACGGTAATGTTTTGCATAGAAAATTGAAAACATCATTTGAATTGGAACAAAAATAAAGTCTTAATACATCATCTAAAATGTGGAAAAATCTATGTTTATCACAAACTTGATATCAACTTTTAAATTTACCTAAAGATGGCAATTTTCACAAATATCTTAAATTTGTGATTAAAAAGAATATACTAACTCTCTTAAATCGTTTATAAGTTTAATAATCTTTATAAATAAAGTAGACTTGTCATGGCTTCTCATGCCGCCACGTCAGCAAGAAGCATGGGGCTTTTGTCGACAGCTGTCACCTCAGTAAACCAGGTCGCGTGTGAATTAATACCGGTTAGTCTCATGATCCTATCCAGTTGGGCCTTTGAGAAAATTATGATGAGCCCACTATGCTTATACGTTTCTTCTTCCTCTTCACGATTGCGCAACCGGCAAAATTTCCAGAACTAAAGCGCCGTTCGATCTCTCCCGTAACGTTTCAACATTTCTTTAATCCGTTCTTAACTCCGAGTTTTAGTGTGATTAACCCACTCCTTCCACTCTGAAACATTCAATTTATCTTATCAGCTTCTAAGGTAACCGACGGACGCTCCACTTATAAATGTGTATGATCCCAGCGACAAACAGAGTAACTTCCCCCAAATCAGAAAGAACGATCTCTGTTAATCACCATCTCCAACAATGGCGAGTTCCTCCAGCTTGCTTGCTAATTTAAAAGCTAACCGCTCCTCAAACACCGTGAGATTAGAAACATCTTTGCCTCTTTATCACCTTGATTGCATGTTTTAGAGTTATCTGATGAAGTTCTTGCCTGAAATCTGCAAGTTTTTGATGATCAATGCTTTATGATTGATTTACCTTATTATTATGGCTTTATGTTTATTTCAGATTCCGTGATTGAGAGTAATGAATGGCGGGAGACAACATTTAAAGCACTTACAAACCTTGTGTGCTCAAGTTTGTCAGGAATCCGTGATAGCTTTCTTTTCTCCAGATTATAGAGAAAGTTTGCATCAAACAAATAGTAAGTTTTGCATTTTCAAAAGTTAATTATTACGCCTATATCTAAAGACAAATTCGTGTAGTTAAATTAGCATGATATATACTTGGTGCAGATCTTGAAGCCTGCTTTGGACAATGATTGTGGCATACTCAGGTTGATCTGCACGTCGGACTCTAAGACCTATAAGTCTTTCTGAAATCAATGTAACAACTCTAACAAGTGAATTCTTACCAGGATATTTGATCGATATGGTCAATGTGTCCTAAAAGGCTAAAATGTTTTATGTTTTATGTTTTAATCTTTTGGGATTTGACGCATCTTTTTACTTACCAAATATACCAGAAGCCAGGGACAAGCCTTTTTACCATTACATGCAAACATGTTTCAGCTATTTAGTACCTTGCTTTTTTTCTGTTTGATCGGACTCCAAACTCACAGAAGAGGTTCTGAAAAGGCTGATTGGTGGTTAGTGAATATACTAAAGTTATGCTGGAACCATCAGTCTGACAATACTTGGAGAGCAGTCAAAACTCATTGAATTTGGTACAATGCATTGTCTCTGTGATCTTTCTGAAGCACAAGGACGTCAATGGCAGGAAGATATTATCACCATTCAAGTCAGAGATTGATTTGTTTCTGCAGAACGTTATCACATTACAGGTGATCATTTGTTTTTTTTTCCTACTTTCTTATCGTAATATATTGCAAATCCATGTTTCTGATTGTGTTTTTACTTCTCTATTTTTTTCTTTGCAGTCCTCCGATCTCGACTGTAAAGGAAAACATATGATGAAAACCACGGGAGAGCAGCTTAGGATTGCATCTAATAGCTTAGTAAGCCGTGCAACTGTATGGTGATTTGTGCTCTCGGTTGTTAAAAAAAAATATGACTTTTCCTTTCTTACTTGGCAAAGCACCAACTTGAGTACATAATAATTTTAATAAAGATATGATTTTTCTTTGCTTACTTGAGAAAGCACCGACGGTACACAATTTTGATACACAATAAGAAAGCTCTGATTCATAGATCGCACATGTTCCATGACAAGCTGCAAGTCCACGCTTAAGTGTGCATCCTAAAGGCCATGAGTTCAGGCAATATTTGCCCGCCCTAACAAGTTTCTAAGTCAGATACATGACAAAAGAGGTATCTGTTGGAAACTTAAAAACTAATAAAAAATTTTATTGTTTCAAAAAAAAAAAAAAAAAAAAAAAAATTTATTCATCAAAAACTAATTAGATATACAAGTAAGATAATAAATATTTAGTGAAAGTACTTAAATAACTTCAACTTGGTAAAAAATATATAGCAAATTGCAAATTATTTAATTGTATATTAGATAATCTTAATTATATAAATTTAAAAAATAAATAGAAAAAATCACAAAAAAAACTATTTATAATATTGTTCTTCAAATTTCATCAAACCTAGAACCATGAAAAATAATAAAAGGAAATCTCACATATATTTATTATGCTACCAAGTTCAAGCATAGACAAATTCACCAGAAAATGATAGAATCCATACTAAATTAGTATATGCAATTAAAATAAAAAAAATACAAAAAAGAGCTCAAATAAAAATATAACGAATAAAATAATAAAATTGATAAAAATCCGTTATTAATTTATGATTGGTAAACAATTTAGACAACAAAAATATTAATTTAGTGAAAAATTATACTTTAATCTAAAAATATTACTTCAAAATAAATATAAAATAAATCATAAGATTTCAAGATTGGTAAAGCTTATATGGTTAAATTTGAATTGAAACTCAGCAAAATAAAACAAACAAATAGTAAAAATGATGTGCAAGACAATTTTGAAGAAGAAATATTTTTTTTGGATAAGCTATCATAGGAAAATAGTCACTTCAATTGCAATTAATATTGGAGCATTATTAAGACTTCACTTCACTTACTGGATCCAGGATCTTTTGAAGACAAAATATTTAGACCAATACAACTATAATGAAACCCAAAAAAATTGCTCATCGTTGACATAGCTAAGATTGTTACTACTTTAAGAAGATGAAACAATTTATTATCTTCTATCAAACAAGATAATAAAAAAAACAAACATGAACATTTACATTTTCTTTCTCGAAAAATTACTTTACTTTATATTTAAATTTCAACTGATATTTTGTTACGACAATTAATAGTGTACTCTACTTTTATTGAATCGATCAATCACAACCATTTATGTTATGTCACATTGACATAGATAATTTCAAAACAAAATAATATATTACGGTTGCTAACAACTGTCAAATGGATCAAAAAAAATATCATTATATTTCAACATATATTCATCTTCATATTTTTTAACATAATTTTTTACTAATCATAAAATAAACTGTAAATTCATTTAAAAATAAAACATATAAACCCGGCGCGTAGCGCCGGAAGACCACTAGTTGTTTATAAAGCAACCTCACCCCTAACAAAAATGTTAAAATATTTTTGATTGAAGATAAGTTTGAAAAGTGATAGACAACTTATGTTATTTAAAGCAATTCTCTTTAAAACGAAAGAGATGGAGTACTAAGGCAATGGTTTGCATGTGTAACATCTCATATAACTTGACTCCCTTGATACTCACCACTCATTATTCCATTGTAGGTGAGCATGATGAATAGTTGATATAAAGACGGTTTGGTGTTACAAATTGATATAACTGTGATTTATTCCAGTTTTATATGACTTTTCGATGTAGTTTATTTTGATTACTGAATTTCAAAGTAGTTTTCTTTCGCAATTATTTTAATAGACATCTACAGATTTGGTTCTTATTATTTGGTTTAATTTGGTTAGTTCAGTTTAATTTGATACTTTAGAAAAAATAGTATGTCATTCTCGAGAGAATATAAAATGATGTTACAAAAGAGTTTCAACATAGATTATGTTACTAAAGCTTCTGAAGATTTTGAGTGATGTTCCCGGTGATTAAGTGCTTAGGTTATTTTAGATTCATCGGTTAAAAAAGAGGAATGAGCGTCCAAGTGGCATCATCGAAGTAGATGTTTAAATCTGGAAGTTTGTCCATCGTTTTGAAAGGTGGTGTCTCAAATTGGCTATTATTTTCTGATGATCACCAAAGTTTTAACTCATTATTGGACACATAGAAGGCTTATCATGAACACATGTTTTTGTATAAACTAACACGTGTTACCTTTCTCGTCGGAAACCCGGCAGATGCATCTAGTTCGGGTACTCCATCAGCACCTGAAGTTGTCCCTGAGTGTCAGTCTCGGGAGTATCATATACGATATACCTCCTCTTCCACCACGGCATATGCCTCTTCCATCACAGTATATACCTCCTTCACCATATCATAATTCATAGTGGGAGTTCTATTGCACCCTATGTTTCAATTTACTTGGTGTTTGAAGTTTTTGCATACCAATTAAGAAATTTTTAAATTTTATTTTATTTACAGAGAATCGATAACATAATTTGAATTGGAATAAAAATAAAATCTAAATAAATCATACAAAATGTAGGAAATTCTAAACTTATCACAAATTTGATGTCAATTTCAAATTTACCTAAAAGATCTGGGTCGATAATGCCTAAGCCTCCTCGTCAGATTTGAAAAATGATATCAAGTTTGTGATAAACTTAGAAATTTACCACATTTTAAAAGATGTATAAAGATTTTATTTTTAATTGATGTTTCTACATAAGAACCCAAATTTATATTAATAATGTTAGATATATATTTTATACTATTTAACTGATTATATTTTAATAAAAATAAAATTATATTTTAATTATAATTATTACATTGGTTTCTTATCTAGAAATAATATTTCTATACTTTTATAAATAGGATAATTCTTATATATTGGGTTGGTATCTAGAAATAATATTTTCTATGATATAATCTAAAATTAAGATATAAAAGTTTATGGTTAGATATTAATGAATCAAAATATTTCTATAAATATATTGAGTGTTTTTTTTTAAGTTTCAAGACAATAGGAATTTTTTTTTGATGGAAAAAATTCATATATAATTATATTTTGTGAAATCAGAATAATCAAAATTAAATTTTTATGAAATGAAAAACATATGGTGTCTATTAAGTTCTATTTGTATGTTCTTTTAACAGCTTCATAGGCATTTTATACGGACTCAACTTTTCTATCTTTAGGAATAAAACTATATATATATACAATAATGTGGCTAGATGTACATGCAACATTCAAGCAATAAAGAATAAATTAAAAATAAAAGAAAACATGTCTAAGGGTGAAAATGCTATTTTTTTCATCCTCTTAGTGATAATTTTGGTAATTTAATTCGACAGGTAGCTTTAACATAATTTTTAAGTTTCCCAAAGCATGTTCTTGATTTTTAAGCATTATGTGTATCACATCTGGGCATTCAGATTTCGAATCGAATACAAATTGGTTTCTATCGGATGCAGATCCTTAGGTTTATAGAAATTTGGAATCAGAATTTATAATGTTTTGATTTGGGTTTGGGTTCAGTTTCCACATTGTGTATTCTAAACTTACAAGTTCTAACATATTGAATTTAAAAAGTTTTTATTTGTCATGTCAAAAGAAAAGTTTTTATTAGTCATCAATGTTTAACACGAAATAAAAGAATTAGAAAAAACTAGAGATGCGTTTGGTTTATGGTGTTTACAATTTACAAAATTGATCTATATATGTTTTGTCATATTCACTATTCCAAAAGAGAAAATAGCTGCTGCAAAACTGCAGGACCATCCTTGTCAAGGATTTCCACTCCTTGTTGCACTGCCAAAGATTTGTGATAAACAGATTGAATGTGACCGTCGTTGCAAGACTCTTAATTTTGTAAGAGGAACATGTATAATTCCCAAGAGGGCGAGTACAAAAGTTTGCTTTTGCTATCGGGCTGACCTGGAGGCTTGCAAGGCACCACCACGCTGAAGAGAGCTATGGACTTTACCGGTCAACAAAAAGAAATATATCGGTGTGTTGTTGTCTAATAATTTTACTTACTATTTTCTCTGTATAGGAAATGGTCAGAAACACTCTGTTTTGACTATGTTTTTATCATATAAAACCGTCAAAAAAGCTCCGTCAGAAAATGAATTTGGTCAGGAGGTCAGAAATTTTTGACCATATTAAGTGGACAGAATTGTCGTCAAAAACAAGCAGTAAAAAATGGTCAAAATTAGTTTCAAAAAAAAATGGTCAAAATTACTTATCCAATTTCTGATAAATTTCTGATCACTCTTTTATGTTGACTTTCCAAAAACTTCAGATTAATTTTTATTATTATTGATATTGTATCAGACTATTATTTAAAAAAAAATTATAATTGTGAATATATTAAACTGAATGAATTCGAGTTAAAGTTATCTGTAACATAAGAACTGAAATTTAGCAAGATAAGAATAAAGCAAAGAACATGAAAACATGAAAATAGGGTTAAGACTCTTTCAAAATCAAAGAAACCACGTTCTCGTTATAAAGCATCAAGTTTTGATGTGCAGGTTAAGAAGCACTTAATTTCTCAGAACATAAATCTAATAAAACAAAGAAAACAACATGAAACAGACTATTTTGTACACCGCGGAGAAAACCAAGCCCAGTAGGAAACAAACAACTTCATGAGAACAGTGGAAACAAGAAAGTTAAAATCTGAAAATGGGATCTAACTCATTTACTTTTATAAGAGCTCCGAGAGTTACCTTGTAGTCTTCAAGTTGTCGCATGACATAACAACAAAATCTGCAGGGAAGAAGCACGTAGAACCAGCATGATCCAAATACACATCACCTACACATACACAAAAACGTTTTAGTTCAACATTCAAAAGTTCAAAACTGATAAGTTTAACAACAAACGAATAAAGCAGAAACATTATAATTGAAGAAGAATTCTTATATTCGTTAGGATACTAAACATCAAATCAGTCCCTTAAACTAAAATTGTTCCAAGGATTCGTTGTCAAGTTCAAAAGGTGCGACCTGTATATTCTATGTATTTATAAGACAAATAGACCAACGAGGAAACAAACGATGGAGTGTTTATGTGTAAGTATAAAGGAAGAACTAAACCCGAATGTAAGAGAAAGCAAATACAATTGGCAGCAATTAACAAAAATAACCACATCAAAAGCTTTCTCCATGAAGGCTTACACTTGACAACGATTAAGAACCTCGGTGGAACAATCAAACAACACAAAAATTTAAGATCATAAATTTGTTACAAGAGCCTTGAATAAGATTAGAAGAGATAAACAACTAGACCGACCTGATAAGAGAAAGTCTCGAAGCTCTATGATGATTTCAAATCGGAAATCATGAGTATCACATAAATCATCAGTGTCTCACTCAAGAAAGCACATGCAAAAGCTCCAAACGAAAAAAAGCTCCAATCGAAAAACCATGGAAGATGCTTACAAATGGGGAACGATATAAGACACAAATAAAAGTCAGATTGAAGAGTCCTCTCATTTTTGCTTCCATTCTTTATCTTTATTCTCTTCCTAGTTTAGGAATGGAAGAAGATTGTCCTCTGTAATCTATGACCTATCGATATGTGTGTATATTATGACACACTAAGAGAGAGAGATTGGTCTTTAGTGTTAAACTTTCCACAAAATATTTGATTGATTTTTTTTTTTAATTCCAAAACGTGTCGAAAAATACATAAATATTTAACTGTAATCGAGAATATCGTCCTTATCATCTCTTGCTTTCATATTTGCAGAGAATAGATCATCATCAGCCTGTAAAGAATCTTCTCCATGACTGCCATGGAAGAAACCCACCTGCAAACAAGATCCAAAATTTTGAAGCTTCTTGTTTTAATTGTTTTCTCAAAAACGTAAAAGAAAGAGATAAACCGAGGTTATACCACATCCAGGACAACGAAAGTACTTCTTGTCTCTAAAAACAAGTCCTGATCCTCTACATTCTTCACATCTCTTCTGTTCAATCTGAAACCAATATCTCAATTACAATGGACATTTCTAAATATAGATATACGCAACGCACATGTGTGTTGTATAATATATAAATATATCTTAATCTTAGGTCACATACTATTCTTTTGCTGAATTCAACACCTGCAACAACGAACGGCGTAACTCCAGCTGCAGCATCCATCAATTACGATAATAATCATTAGATGTATAATGTATTTGAATCGATTTACGCCATTAACTACGACCAGTCAAATTATGGTAATTACCGATAGCTCCAACTATGATTTGCCACGTAATCTCCGATTTGCCCGTCTCCGCCACCGTGTCAGCGAGTTCACCAAGAGCTGACGGCGTTCTGAGCCTTCGGTTACTTATCATGACACCGTTGCTTCTACCCCGAGAAAGAAAACTAACCGTCGATTTCTTCTGACGAGGTCCTGATCCAACGGTCCACAAAGACGGAACCAGACGCAGAGACGAAGAAGATGGCTCCATCGTCACCACTGTGGCTCAGAAATCAAGTTCTCCGAGGGGTGGGTAAATATTTCCGAAACGACCTGTTTAGATCGGGCCACGTCGACTTATTTTGAGTCGGGTTCGCGCCAACCACAAGAAGAATGCGGACGCTATCATGTGGCTTTAAAAACAACGGATTAAAAAATAAAAAATCTGTTAACACACTGAAATGTCGTCGTTTAAATAGAAAACGAAGTAGACACCTTTAAACGACGATGTTTGCAAAAATATGGTCTATTTCAACCTAAAGATTTCGCTTGTGATATCGCTGTTCGTTTTTCCATTTGACGAGTCATCTCAACGAAGATGAGAGTTTTGTTCCGGCACTTTCAAAAATTTATATCAATACTATTAAAACAACAACATGTCATATTGATATTAGTTGAGTTCAATTTAAAATTTCAAAGATTCATATGTTATTGATAGAAGAATTTTTTACTCTTTTGGACACTTTGTCACTGTGCAATTTCATCTCAAAACACATTTCATTTGAGATATCTCTTTATATATAAAGTATACTTCTAATTTCTTTCAGACATGTCAGCTCGGATTCCAGCGTAGAAATAGACGTTTTCCCGTGTCGCCACATCAGCAGTGCAGCGTTTCATTTAAATGAGTGATCTGTTGCTTCGGGCTTGGGCTTCAACTTTTGGTGTTCATCACGAGGCCCATCCACATTTTCCTCTGCTGAACCCTAATCAACGATCTCCTTCTCCTCACGATCGGCGCAGCGATTGTTGAGATTCAGTAACGGGGATTGAGTCTTAAATCGTCACATCCCACTAGATCAATTGATAACAGAAACAGACAGAGTTGTAACTTCGTGTTCAATGCGCCGCATCTTCGAGGTGGTCTGTAATTTGTATAAATATGAGAATATTATCATCTTGAAGATCGTCTATCTTCTTCGTGTGACGGCGACTCGGAGACGACTAAGCTTCTTCTAAATCTTTGAAACTTAAGTTATGGCTTCTGCGTGTTCAATCATCATAAGGTCTCTCTTTCCCTCTCTGGTTTAGTTGAGGTCTAATCATAAATTTTTCATGTATCAATTTGGTTTGTTGTGTATTTCTAATCTCTTTTGATGTATTTTCCCAGTGTTTCTTCCCTGCTTTGACTTAAATCTTTGGGGATCTCATTCATAAACAGCTACTGGCTTTGGCGAACATGTACCATCCCAACTGAGATGGTCCGGTTTCGTAGTTATAAACTAATAACGTCCCAACAGACCTTTTCTGAAAACATATTTACTCAGCTTATGTAACAAATGATTTTTGCAGATGTTTTTGGTCAGGTGATGAGTATCAACCTTTTGTAACAATGAAAGCCAGTCTATTCAGCGTCTGATGTTAACCCTCATACGGCTGCAGTGAAGAAACAAATGTCTTCTCTCCTCTTGCGACCGCGAGGCGCCCGTGACGTTTGCGATTCTTCACACACTTGAGACGGTCGAGCCTGCTTCTTCCATTGACCTTCTGCAAAAATTGGAGCCGACTACATCTGAGTTCTTCGAGTTCTCATTCATGTCCGTCAATGGAGTCTCGGGAGAGTAATTCAAGACGAATCATGTTGACGCTTCATTGGATCTGAGTTCATCCTCTGCGCAACTCTCCACCTTCAGGTAAAATCAACTACCAGGCTATTGATCTCTGTTTTGATAATAGTTCAAAAGTCGAAACCTTTTATATTTTTGTATTTGTTTTTCCTTTCGGTTTGGCTGTTCTGTTTTTTTTTTCTTTGTCTTTGTTACTCCTTATTGTTTCTACCTAAGCTTTATGTGTTAGTACTGGTGTTGTTTTTTCTTTTGGTGATCTGAAGGAAGATCCCGTCAGACTTTCAAGAAAGAAAACACGAAAAAAAACTGAACATATTTTTTGTTGTTGTGAGTGATTCTTCTCATCTTGGAAATTCTTTGATAATCAGGATGGAAATGTAGCTGGAGCCAAGTGGAAATCAATGTCATATGTATATGTTTTGTTTCTGACGGGAATCTTCCCTTCAGATCACATGTCAGTGAGTTCCGTCAGAAACACAAAGTTGTCTATGTAACAAACACTTAAAGTAGTATGAACATTATATGATCTACATGACATACTATATTTGACCCTTGGATATTGCGTCTAATATCTTGATCGGTTCAATGGTATATATACAAGATTTTGTTAAGTGTAGTGGATTAATATGCACAAAACTACGAAGCCAAAACTACGTTCAAGAGATGGATTGATAAGCAGAAACTGTAGATAATCTAGGAAGCCAAAACTAAGGGTCGTCGTAAATTTGTTTTCCTATGTAAGCGACGTTTAACTATAAAGACCTTTCTGATTATCCTAGAAATGATTACATCTATAGTAATGAATATATATATTGCAGGGACAAAATTGTTATTCAAGGAACGACTATGTTGTATTTTACAGTTTTACAAATCTCGGTTTAATGGCAAACATCATACTGATAAGTTATGGCAAACATCATACAGTTTTACATGTACGTCCAATTATTAGTCTCAAATAAGGATTCCATAGTTATGGGGATTAATTAGTTTTAACCTCATAAATCTAATGCTCTTCATTTAGCTCACATATCCCCAAAATATATAATCGATATAATATTAATTATTCTAACATCATTAGAAACACATAAATATAATAGTGATAGATTATTACATAATATAATAGTGATAGATTATACTTCCATAATATGGCCAGGTGAAAAAGTATACTTTGCATATTCTGATGTAAAGACATGTTTATTAATCCATAATCATTATTAACATTAAATACATAATATATACGGAAAAATAAAAAATGATTACAAACCCATAACATTTTCTTCCTACAATTGACTTTATAATACTCAATTAATACACAATTATAAGCAAACATAAATAATATACGTAATAATTTCGTAGTAGGTAATAATTTTAATATTTTTGGTACTAATAAAGTTAATAATCTAAATATTTTATAATCAGTCATATATATTAAACTCAAATATCATTTTAATCATAATATTTTCAAATAATAATTTGTTCAAATAATTTATAGCAAATAATATAATTAATAAGTTAAATTATATTATAAAATACTTTTTTTCTAAAAAACAATAATATATATCATTTATATGTATATCACATCATTTTAGTATTTTATGTAAATTATGTAAAATTATTATATTCCAACATAGATAAGTTGGTTTGAAATGAATATGCATACAATACAACCTCTATAAATTAATTGTCTCTGTAAATTAATAATTTTTGTCGATTTCAACTTGAGTTTGTTCAAAATTTGACAGAAATCTAAAAAATAACAAGATGGTATTTTTTTAAGAAAATTCTATGTAAATACACGGTCCCATTAAAAATTATTAATTATTAATTATATATATATATATATATATACATTTTATATAAGTAGGAATATATTATTATATTATATTTTAATATTTACAATAGAACTATCTTTATATTTTCTTAACATTTAACACAATAGACAAATCTGATTGCAGTTACTAACGGTCGTGTTTTGCATTGCAAATTTGGTCGCCTCATTTCTCTTAGTAAACAAAGACACAACGAAAGCATTGAAGTTCTTCTGCTATATATGATCTGATTTTTAAAATATTATAAATCTTTTCCGAACATAAAACTCTTATTTTATATTTATCAAAAACTCAGATTTAAGGCAACATCATTACAACATTTTCTATGAAATTTACTAAAACATGTTAAAACCTAACTAATATATACAAATTCAACTTAAACAAACAATAAACATTTTAAAATTTGTTCAATTTTAGCATTCTGCCCAAAGGGCGGGCCGATCCTAATACATTATAAATATTTTTATTCTCCAAGACACTTTATGACTTTAGATTTACAATCAAAGACACTTACCACTTGAGAGGCACATTCTTAATGTTGTTTGTCCATCATACCATTCTTTCAACTCAAAAATTATTTTTTCTCTTTTTTTCTTTAAATCTGGACGCATCTGAATTTTTCATCTCTTCATCATGTTTTCATTTTTTTCAAGTTTCTTCATAACATTTCTTTTTCCAGTAACATTTTTATCTTTCTCCCTCTATACATTTTTTGTTGGAAAAGTTGAGATCTTTTTGTTGTTATGAGTTTGATTTCAAAATTCTTTTAATCAATTCTCATTTTGTTTTGTTAGTTTTTAATGATGTTGTGGATTTCAAAATCTGGATATGCAAAGTCCGATTTCAAATTCCAGATCTGCAAAAGATGTGGACAGATGGCATATGAATGGGGGTTACGTGGATAGGTGTTGTTGTGTGGATAGCTGGAGTCCTTCTTCGCTGGTGAATATGGTGGATGGGTTAGAGTTCTAGGGTTCCTGTCGGAGAAACTAAAGGCTGCGGTAGAGCTGATTGGCGGTGGATGAGGGCTCAAAGGATGAAGGATGATTGTCTGATGATGTTGTGGTTGTGGACAGGGAAGTTATGGATGGAATGGGTGTGAAAAGAAGAGTTGTGGATGGATGAGGTATGAAAAGAGGAGCTGTGGACATGAGATTTCTGTGGTGAGATATAGCAGAAAAGAAGAGGTGTAGATGGATGAGGTGTAAAAAGAGGAGTTGTGGATAGATAAGGTATGAAATTAGGAGTTGTAAAGAAAGTTTTTTCTCAAGATTGACATGATATGATAATTGTTCGGATTTGTTTTTTTTGTTTTTAGTTATAAGCCAAAGTTTTATATCGGCAGACTTGCAATGGCTTGTGATCTCTGTCCACAATTAATTTATATTATATAATTCATGATATACCATCAAGCAATTCAAATTTAAAAAGTTGAAACTTTAAAAAAAATATCAAAACATATATAATATGGATCTCAAAATGTAGAAGAAAAAAATTATAATTCTTTTTAATCATTAGATATTTATATGTATAAATTACAATTGAAATAATAACAATAGTAAACTCAAACAAATTAGAAAATATAATTAAAGTACAATAAATCACTTGTCATATAACTATGTCTCTACTTTTTCTTCATAAATTAAATGAATCTCTCTTTACAGATATCAATGTCAATAGCACATATATACTGCCAAAAAAAAAAGTGTTTCACATATGTTATGTGTCTCTGAGCAAAAAAATAAAGACATATTGTGTCACACAATGTAATCGACTCTAGATTATATGTGTTATTTGACCATCTTACCTTTCTTTCAACTCAAAAATTATTTTCTATATGCAATTATATATTTTTTTCTCTTTCCTGTAACTTTTCCTTTCTCTCTCTCTCTCTCTCTTCTCTCTCTTCTCTCTCCAGCTATACATTCCTTTTCTAGTAACATCTTTTTTTTTGAAAAGTGAATTTCCAAAAAAACATTTAAATGTTTGAAAACATACAACTTTTGGTTCTAACGACTTCATTGTGTTAGTAGATGTATTTTCTATTGCGCCTACAAATCAAACATTTATTTTCCCGTCCACAAGTGAATGTATTTGTCCATGGAACCTCGTCAACAAAACTTTTTTTTGGATCAAAATCCTCGTACATAAAACAAACTTCATATATAAATTTTAGGTTTGGAAAAAGCTAAAAAAAATATGGATTGATAAAACTTTAAAATGTTTGAGATGAACTCGTCCACGAAAAAATAATATGAAACATTATTTTAAAGTTCATTCAAAAATTCGTCCACAAAAAAATGCATCCACAATAATTTTCTTACATACTATTAATCCATCCACAAATTTTTTTTTTTTTAATATCTATGTCCACAATTGTTATATCTACAACTCGTTCATATAAAGTTTTATATGAAAATGAGTATGTTCATTCAAAAACCCGTCCACAAAAAAATGTCATTAACAACAATTTTCTTATATACTATTCATCCATCCACAAAATGTTTCTAATATCTCTGTCCACAATTGTTATATCCACAACTCATTCAATATAATGCATCATATACTATCACGTCGTTCAATTTTGAATTTTTTTTAATTTTTAAAATATCAAAACATATACAATATGGATCTCAAAATGTAGAAGAAAAAAATTTACAATTTTTTATGTAATTAGATATTTATATTTATAAATTACAATATTATGAAATAATAACAATCATAAACAAATTGGAAAAGAAAAATAAAGTTTAAAACAAATCATATTTACTAGAGAGAGAAAATGTACTAAGAAATTTACCTTTATATTAAAATCAAAGAATTGATCCAGCGAAACACTCAACGGAGGTATCGATGTCTTACCACATACAGACATACTACAAGACAAAAAAGAGTCTCTAATGTGGAATGTGTCTCTGAATGCAAGCTAAGCTTAAAATGTGTCTTATGGTGTAACAAACTCTTGATTAACTGCATAAAAAAATATATATTATATAACCAACACTTATATTGCCTAATAGGCAATCACTTTTTTTGTAACTGCATCCATATATCCTTCTTTTTTTAATGTAACCAACACTATTTTTATTGTTCAAATCCAGCAATTTTTACGATGATGTTCATGTATTTCACTGAACTTGCTTTTTTCTCTTCATATGTAAATAATATCCTCAATCTATCGGAAGAGTCTTTCATGGGTAGTAGATGGAGATTTTCTTATGAAGATTGGGCTTTCTTCAAATGTTTTTGCATGGATCTGAAACAATTCGTTGGTGTATCTGTGGAAGAATACTGCATGATTGCTTTGCTGAAGTCCGGTAGTGGCGCTACGACGGCTCGCGAGAAGAAGGGTACCGCTTGCGTCTTTTTTTTTGCACATTTTTTTTTGTTTTTGTCATTGGATGACAAATTAGATTTGAGATTTTATCTTTAAAGGTGTATTTGATAATATACGGGCATCGTTAAAATGTCTAAATGATTCTACTGCTATGAATTTTCATTTTAATTTTTTAATAAAATAAATATACTATAAAAACAGTTTTGTATATATTTTAGCATCATGAGATCATGTATATAAGTTTTGTTTTTATTTAACATCAAGATCATGTATATAAATTTATTTAACACTAGACAACACAACATATTATGGCTTTATGGTTTTACAAACCATTATATATGTATTTATAAAAATTATGTTTTATTTTTCACCTAATAATATTTTAATTTAGCATTACAATATGTTTTTGTCGTTTTAAGATTTTAATAAGGTATAAATAGCACTTTTAATATTTTATCATTTCAATACTCATTAATTATTTATTAATAATTATTATTATATTAATTTAAAATTTATTAAATTAAACCACTAAAATAAAATAAAATTGAAATAACAAATGAATAAATCAATAAAACCATAATGCGAGTATGAATTATCTCAAATTCTTAAAAAGTAGTTTCATTAAAAATAAAAAATCATATAAACTAAATTAAATTATAGAAAAAGTTTAAAACACAAAAAATGAATTTTATCAATACAGAACGGTCTATGAAAAAACAATCAACACATAACATTTTTTTAACGCTAATTTATTATGACATTGCAACTATGAAAAGGGTTACAAAGACGATTCGACAACCGACAATACTGCCTGCCTTATGAGATCGACACCTAACTGCATCACCTGAGTTGTTCCATGAAGATCTATTTCTAACCAGATTTACTTGACATATAACATGTTTAAAATATAAAAAAATATTTTAATTAAAATACTAAAAATAAAATAGCGTAGAATAAGTATAACAACAGATTAAATAAACAAAATCATAATACGAGTCCGAATTATTTGGAGTCTTCAAAAAATTAGTCTTATTTAAAATAACAAAAATAAGTCATATAAATAAATTTTTTATTAATTTCATACAAATCTTAAAATATACTCCCTCCGTTCCTAAATGATTGATGGTTTGGAAAAAAATGTTTCAAAAAGTTTGATTTTTTACTATTTCAATGTATAATTTAATGAAAAATTGTAAGTTTCAAAAAAATTAATGGTGTTTATTTAATTTCTATTGGCTAAAAACTATGGAAAATTGTTATTCACAAAAAACAATGCATTTACAATCAAAATTTAATGAGTTTTTTTAATATATGTGAAAATTCTAAAACATCAATATTAAAAATAAAAAAAAACAGAGGGAGTATAATTTATCAAAGATCATAATTTTCATTACATAAAATTATTTTTTCAACAAAAAATATACCCGCCCTTTAAACGGCGAATCAAAATCTAGTTTAATTTAAAAATCTTTCCAGTTAATCCAATTTAGACCATTTAAATGAAGATGATTCATTCAAAATGGTATAATGTGTATTATACTCCTAATGTTATTCACAAATTACAATCCTAAACATAATATGATTTTACCATACATGAAAATTGACAAAACCACAAAAACATATGTTTCAATTAAAACCTAAAAAAAAAGTTTTCTGCTAAAACCTAAAAACACATTTTTTCACCAAAACCACAAAAATGCATTTTCCCACAAAAACTGCAAAAAAGTGTTTTCCCACAAAAATCTCGAAGACATATTTTCACACCAAAACTGCAAAAACACGTTTTTATACCAAAATAACAAAAAGTGTTTTCACGCCAAAACTTCAAAACATATTTTTCCGCCAAAACACAAAAACATTTTTCCCGCCAAAACCGCAAAATGCGTTTTCTCACCAAAATACATTTCCCAAAACCACAAAACGTATTTTCACGACAAAACAATTGTTTCCACAAAAACCGCAATAATGTGTTTTCCCACCAAAACCACAAAACGTGTTTTCAGCAAAAACACATTTATTGTGAAAACTGCAAAAACGCAGTTTCAGGCCAAAACCACAAAACATGTTTTCACGCCAAAACCTCAAAACGCGTTTTCTGCAAAAACCGCAAAATAACATTTTCACGCTCGCAAAAATGTGTATTCCCGCCAAAACCACAAAATGCATTTTCTCATCAAAATGTATTTACCAAAAAAAACTGCAAAACATGTTTTCGCGTCAAAACCGCAAAACCACATTTTTCGGCAAAAACCGCAAAAGCGCATTTTTCATCCAAAAACCGCAAAAACATGTTTTTCGCCAAAACCACAAAAACATGCTTTCACGCCAAAACCACAAAATGAGTTTTTTATCCCACAAAAAACTGCAAAATCTGGTTTTCTCTCTAAAATCGCAAAATTGTGTTTTCCCACCAAACACAAATAAACCCCCTTTTCTCGCCAAAACTAAAAGTTGTATTTTTCCGCTAAAATGAAAAATCTAGTTTTCTGCAAAAACCAAACTTACAGTCAGTTTATTACTTTTAGTTTGAAACTTAAAAGTTTTTTGCAATACATTTTTATCCATCTCTTTGTTTATTAGAACTTATTAATGTAGTAAATTTTTAATACAAATTTAAATAAAATTTTATAATTTACATGAAATCATAATATATATATATATATATATATATATATATATATATATATATATATATATATATATATATATATATATATATATATATATATATATATATATATATATATATATATATATATATATATATTAAAATGATAATTTTAAAATAATAATACTGTAAATATATTAGACTAAATTATTAATGGTATATCAAATATTTGATTAAATCAAAACAATGGTATTGTAGTAATTTGTTTACTAAACTTGTCTGGATGGAAATGAAAATAAAGAAACAAACATAAAATTTATTAAGATGATTCATCTAGATGAGCTATTCGGATGGACAAACAGTTTCAAAAATTTGAATGGATCATATGGATAGATCATACAAATAGATGATCTGGATGGAGATGACAAATGGTGAAATGAACGGCCCCATAATCTAAAAATTACGTACGGAGTTCCAAATACTGTCCAAAACGATTAAATTTGAAATTTTATATCCAAACTTGTCGTTATAACCCAAAACGTCGTTTTATTTTGTAAACACAAAATAAAAATAAGAAGAAAGTGTTTGGCCTGAGGATTAGAAACCAAGTCCGGGTAATAACTTGACCAACGACGTCATCTACATATAACAAAGTGGTTACATGAAATATGAGCTAGAATTTGTCGAAGACTGTACAAAAAGGATCAAAGAATATTACTTCCAGGGATTATGCTCTGTTTTTGCCAATTTTTGAATTAAAGACGACTACTTTTCTCTATATCTAACATGAAAAATCTTTAATGTGGTTCCCATTGTAGTTGTCTGACTTGAGAATTGATTGATTTGCTATGAATATGATGAATTAGAGAAACAAAGAAGGTTTTGTAAGCAGGGATTTAAGGACTAGATTCCCCGGTGTGATTTAACATGGATGAGTGTGAAGTGAGTTTTGGTGTTCCAATTAGTTCACTTGTTGAACAGCTACTAGATGATGACGGAACAGAAACGAAAGCCTCCGTAGAAGAACAATAGCATGATTTGCTGCGGAAAAATGTATTTTAACCCATACAATTTCAGTGGGGCTTTTTCATACCAAACAAATGATAAGTGAGGAATAATATCTAAACTGTATATTTACTTGAATTTTGTATCCAAACTTTCCAAAGTATCACAAAAACATATTTTAACTAGTCAAACATTAGTCAAACGTTAAGAGGGTGTTATTGGTTTATTTATTTTAATGTATTTGAAACTTTGAGCTTAATCTAATGTTATTGGTTATATAGTTTAAAAACTTTAAAAGCCATATTTAAATCCAATGTTATTGGTTTATGATTTTAAATAGATTTTAAAATCAATTGTTATTCAGTAGCAATTATTTGTTATGGATTTGATTTGCAATTGAATTTGACTTGATTTTAAGGGTTTAAGGGATTAAAATAGGAGCAAATATTGAATTGAAAAAATGTCAATCCCTTATATATTAATCGAGAAGCATTTCAAACATTTTGAAGAATTCACGTGTCACCACCAGAATAATTTTTAGAATCTTTAGAAAAATAAATTGGTCAATACAAACATACATTATATTATTTATTATATTAACTATCAAACTGCTTAGTAGTGTACAAAAATATATAATCTTCCTTCATTCCTTAAATAAACTTACAGAATTTCCTAAATTGCAGAGCATATCACTCCATTACTCAAGAACTATAGTAAAATTAAAATAAATTAAATATATTGAAATACATAAATTTAACTTCATCTTGTTGATATAAAATCATTCTTGTTGACAACATATTGTAATAACTTAGGTGAGATGAAGAAATGTTTATGTGTATATACAAGTGTTTATATTGATTATAATATTAAAATAAACATTTGAAGGAGAGTGGACGAGAAAAAATGAAAATGGAATTCAGATTAATTCTTACCCCTCTTGCCTTATGACAAGCGTTATATAAGATAAGAAAATTCGGGAAAAAAAAACACAGGATAAACATTATCTTACAGATAAGCATTATCTAATATTTTGGAAATAAAGTTAGTCAAAACATATTTAGATACAAATTATTTTTCCATTGACTACCATACTACTAATTAGAAACTCATATATATATATATATATATATATATATATGTGTGTGTGTGTGTGTGTGTGTGTGTGTGTGTGTGTGTGTGTGTGTGTTTGTGTGTGTGGTTTTAATCATCATATAACAAAGGCAAAAAAAATATTTGTGAAAAAATATAATCATCACAATGTCGTCATTCAGTTGCGCTATCTTTTGCATCATCCTCATTTTTCTTTTTGGTTGTCTTGAAAGTAAGTACATATGCATACTCTTTTAGGGTTTGTTCATTAACGTTCATCATTATCATTGTAATCACACTCATATCATTTCTTTAATTATATTGTAGGTAGAAACATGGAGGGCCTTGAGGCAAGCAAGATACATTTACCACCATGCTTTCCAGAAACTTGTATACCTAGAAACGTTAAATGTTATTGTTGTCTTGAAAAGGAGAGATTCTGTACACTTACCTATGATATGTGTGCTGCAGGCTGTCAGCCTAAAGCATAATCAATCAAGCAACCTCCTTCAAAGATTCAAGAATTTCAAAAGCTTTAAATATATGTGTTCTTTGTTTTCTTATTTACTTGTTGTAGGAGTCTGTAAGATTAATACAAATTATTAAATCAATTATTTTAATTGATAGAAATACTTACATCACTTATTATAGTTGATGCAAGAACTAATATCATTTATCAGAAATGATGCATAATAACATCATTTATGTAAATGATGTAAATAATTTATAATTTTACATCAATTATTAAATGAATTGATGCAAATTATTTGAATCACCACTTTTAGAGTCACTTTTTTTAAGTGATGCGAAACTCTTTTACATCATTTATAACTAATGCAAATGTTAAAAATAAATGATGTAACTACCTTTTTTGTAGTGATAAGTGACTCCAATAGTTATGCCTAGACTTTTTTTCCAGACTCTATTGACATAGAAATCGGTCGATTTCCTCTATTTTTCTGCTGAATTCAACACCTGCAAGAACGAAAGGTGTGACTACTACGGCTGCAACATCCATTCACTAGGATTAATCATAATATTTACTGAATCGATTTTACATGATTAATTAGGATCAGTGTTGGTTATTAGGGTTGGTACCCAAATGAGTATGAACTATATACTTGGATAATTATTGAATCGCACACGAGGTCACTTTCCTTAAAGACTATTTCGACCCTATTCCAAACTTTGGGTTACATGAATTCCCTTTGTAGGATAAGACAATCAAATGCTCACTCTTGTTCTAGGTTAAAGATACAAGAATAACAAATAGAGCTTTAATGCTTATATGTGTTTCTTCATAGATCTTTGATGATCTTTAAACAATGAATATATCTCTCTCTAACTAACAATGAATTTCTCTCTTTGTACAAGTAGTACAAATTGTGAATGAAGTTATGATTTTCCATTGCCTACAACTCCTTATATAGAGTACTAAAAGTTGCAAAGGTTAGCACCAACAATTGCAATGGTTAGCACTAAAGGTTGCAATGGTTAGCCAAGAGTTGCAGTGGTTAGCCAAGAGTTGCAACTGTTAATATCAACAGTTGCAATGATTAAGCAAAGGTCACAATGGTTCATCACCAAATGCTTTCATCACATCAATGGTTACAATGGTTCATCACCAATGGTTGCAACTGTTCATCACTAATAATTACAATCACAAACAGTTACAATTATTCATTTAAACAATTGCAATGCTTCACTTAAATGGTTGCAATGATACACTTAAATATCTAACAATTGCAATGCTTCACTTAAATGGTTGCAATGATATATTTAAATATCCAACGAGCAGTACATTAGTTAATTATTAACAGCTCCGGCTATAATCTTCCATGTAATCTCCGACTATATTTGAGCAGTACATTAGTTAATTATTAACAGCTCCGGCTATAATCTTCCATGTAATCTCCGACTATATTTCGGAAACTGCATGTCTAAGTCAGTCCACGTTGACTGAATTTGGGCCGGGAATCGCATCTTTGTGTGAAACTTAAATCTCTTCTAGAATATTTTCTCTCACAATACCTGTCAAATGGGTCTTAACTCAAGAATAAGTGCACAATTTCACTAATTATCCCACGTACTAAAACTTGTTCTTGATCAAAGTATACGGCTGTGCCATTCCTCCTAAGCTCATTGGTTTCAAACAATGGTTTTTTTTGTTAGCAATGGCCTGGAACTAGTGTAAATTACGTATTCTCCTTTATAGTCAAAGACTATTACTCAAGGAGTTTGCAAACAGGTATGAGAAGAGAGGATGATCAAGAACAAGGAGAGAACAGAAGTGAAGTTAGCTACACACATTCGTCAACACGATGGTGGCCAAATGAGCATTACAGTGTCGTTGATACTGCATGGACGATTTAACTCTTCTAAGGTAATGACTCAACCCAATACTAGAAGTAACGCCCATATAAGTTAACCAATGTCTAGGGGGCAAAAAGAGACTCGTCCCCCTACAAATCCTCTCGAAAACAAAACCATAATTTCTTTATCTTGCTAGGGTGGCCGGCGGATCCTCCCCTCCTCCTCCGTTGTGGTCGCCCCCTCCTTGACTTTTCTACCTTTTTTCCCTCCGCACCTCCCCTCTCCCTCCTCACCTTTTGGTTCCTTTGCCTCCTCGGTTTTCTTTCTCGGGCGCGGGTAAGTTGACTCGCTAGACTTGTTAAGCTGGTCGTTCTTACTCTCAGGTGCTTGTCGGAGTTGCCATCAGTTCCAAGCCAAGTTGATCTGTTGCGGGTTCTGGGAGTGCGTGCAACGAGGCGGTCGTTGGACTTGTCAACCATGGTTGCTTCTTTTGGTGGCAACGCGTTCGGGTCTGCAAGTTTCAGGGGCTTGATCTTGGGTTTCCTCCTGACCGCTTTGGCTTCAGGCGGGGGCTTGTTTTCTCTGTCATTTTGGTTCAGGTTCGGTGGTGTGTGGCGTATCTTTATAGAGATAAGGATGTTATATTGTAGATAGAGATAAACTCATG
Organism: Hirschfeldia incana; assembly: GCA_026261945.1. Classification (NCBI taxonomy): domain Eukaryota; kingdom Viridiplantae; phylum Streptophyta; class Magnoliopsida; order Brassicales; family Brassicaceae; genus Hirschfeldia; species Hirschfeldia incana. Next base: position 8,897,823 of record JABCMI010000003.1, on the reverse strand, counting down.
TGTTAGAGTTATCTAGATATTCTCAATCTAAAGAGATCCCATATCTAAGGGGATTGAGAATATCTAGATAACTCTAACACATGAGTTTATCTCTATCTACAATATAACATCCTTATCTCTATAATCTTTGTTAGTTCCTTCTCCAATAAAGCTCGTGCTTGTCTTGTTCTCGGGTGAAGGTTTTCAATCCGTGAAGGCTGCAAGTCAAGAAGATGCATTCGTAAGCTGTTCTTGTAGAACTCTATCATAAAGAATTAATCATCGGGCGTGCCAAACACTACCAGGTTCAGTTCTTGGATTCACCGCATGCTTCATTTTACGGCAAGCGTTTGTTCAAATTGTCAAGTATCTTTTGCTTTAGATGCTTAGCTTAGAGTCAGTCCAGCTTAGTTAGGATTTAGTATGTGTTTAGATTTAATTTGATTTCTGCTCTCTGTTTCTTGTTGTCTCAGTCCTTCTGTACAAAAATCTGAAATGGTAATGAAAGCTTACATAGTTATAAAAAAAGGTTAAGCAATGTTGATGATGCATTTTTCTTAAATATGCATGTCATATTGAAACCTTGCTATTTTTAATTTTTCGAATCACTCAATATGAATATGTCAAATAAAACATCTTTGCATTTTCATATGAACACGTAACTCTTATGAGTAAACGTAACTCTAAATATTGATTAACATTAACGCCAAAACTCAAGAACCCAAAATCATGTTTGCAATTTTATTCTTTTTAATCACACCTTAATTCTCGTCTGATTTGCCTTCATCTTTTCATGATTCATGATTGTTAATCTAATCATTTTAGGTACTACTATAAGAACTTTCACTAACTTCATCTTACTATTATATATTTGTCCGTATTATCATACTCTGCTCACATGTTCATAATTTCAGCTATAAGTTCCTTCAGCTTTTGATTCTCTAAAATTCAAATTATTGTGTGCATAACTGAGAAAATAGTCAATCCACAACATATATTGTTTACAATTTGATTATTTAATTCTTTATCAAGCGAAAAGTATTCAAACCAACCTGTAAAATGGACGAGGCATATCTCTTAACTATTCTAGTAACGTGGTAGCATTTCAAAGCAGCCAATTTTATACGAATATCGTTTCTCTACTACATTTAGAATTTAAAGTACAAATATATAAATAACACTTAGAACACAACTCATTTCTCAGTTTGCATAGTATACAACCTTTTTCTTCAAAAGAAATCGTACTGATCTTAATGTATTTGATGTTTTAAAAACTTAGTACATAAAAAAATATTAGTCAAAAAAAGGAAAACTAAGTACAGAACTATGTATCTTCGGATAAATATATCATCTACTAAAGTTTGACCAATGATCTACATTTGAAGAATGCTATTGTTTCATAATAAGCTTTATTGGTAAGCATAAACTTAACTAGTGTTAGATTTTTTTTTTATAACTAGGGTTAGATTTTATGTTAAAATCCTTTGTTAGTAGGATAAATTGAGAGAAATATAACTAAATAAACATAAAATCATAACTATCAAATTCATGTATCCTTTCGAGCTATGATCGTTTAATCTTAGTATTATCACATTTAAATTAAAACTTGTAAGTGTTCTTAAATTTGGACAAGTAACAAGACAACATACGTTTTTGGCCAAGACAGCAAGAACTTCTCATAGGAGTTTATTTTTTATTGGTTGTTGTATTCCGATCTCAATTTTCGTAACACTTTTAATTTGAATGATAAATAATTTTTTTTATTTCAAAAGAAAAATTGTTCTTTTAATTAACTTTTTCATTTGAATATATGTTTTCAAGATAATTAGTCTAAATATTCTTACATTAAAGCAGTAATATCAGAAAATATATAATTGGCTTTTTGTAACATATATATATATATATATATATATATATTTTATATATATATTTATATGAACTAAATTGTGGTGGTCTAGTTGTTTCTACAGAACACAAGTTATTATGCTGATCCAGATCAATGATCGATTTATCTTCAGTATAGATTTGATAATTCTTCATGTGGTTAGATGGTGTGGATCTCTAACTCTCACATAGAGTAAGGGGGCTAACTCTCAAACCCCAATAGAATTAGTAGGATGGAATTAGTCGGTTGAATCTATCAGTCCGTCAGAAACTTTTAATTGATTAAAAATATATATAATTAATTATTACAAAGCTTAAAGTTTTGATTCTTACAATTGGTACAAATATGAAAATATCAATCTGAAAGAAGATAATTACAAATCTATCTATATAAAGGAGATTTTTCTCTCTTCTTATGACATGTGGAAGGGGGATTTGATGACATGTGTCCAAAATTTTCATCTTTTTATATTTTATATCTTTAATTTTTTATATTATTACAATTTGTTTCACAACTTTATAATTGTGCAATATCTAACTTTTTCATACGAACTATTTTTAAAGTTTGATTATCTATTTTATTGATTACAAAATACAATTGAATAAAAAAAACAAAATAATATAAATATATTTTTTAAAAAATTTATTTACAACTAAAAATAGAATAGACTTTCGTTATTTTATTAGTTTTTACTATTTTACATTATTTCATTTACAAATTATATATTTATTTTAATATTGACCAAACTAAGAAAAATAAACTAAAGCGCAACTCATAATCAAAACATAAAATCTCTATAATCATAGAAAAAAGCAAAATGCCAAAGATACTAACTAAATAAAGGTTATGAGCTAAAACAAGATCAAGAACAAAAACTAACTTAAATCACTTTATCATAGAATATTTTGGCCATAATAAAGAGATCTTGAAAAAAGTAGAAAGATAATCTGAGACAAAACATTTCTCGAATACAAAGAAACTCGATCAAGAACCAACACAAAGAACCAAAAAAACGTGTTAGAACAAGAATATTCAATAGAAATCACCACGAAAAAAGACAAATACTTAACACACCATAAGTACAACCACCAGTTAAGAAGTAAGAAGCACCCCACAAACTAAACAAGAACAAAAAGGCGCCCATGCCAACAAATAACCACAAAAATCTAGATAGAAATGACCAAAATTCCAAAAAACTAACTTTGTACACTTATACTAAAAAAAGCAGGGGAAGAAGACATACAATTTGAAAAAGAGAGAACGAAAATTAACCACTAAAAATAAGAGCCCAAGTTTGAGACCAGAAAGTATATTATAAATCTACAAAGCATACACGAAAACCTCGAGTCGCAAATTTGGCGAAATAGAAAGACAATAGAGAAAATTGCAACGAGATGACAGAATATATGGAAGAGTAAACGAAACAAAATCAGCAAACGGTGGAGCCATCCTCAAACTATGAAAGAGAACATAGAAGTCAGATTATCAAAAAGTAGATCTTGAAAACCAAACCGAGTAGGGACTATGGACTGTAAGCTAACAAAAATAAATGAACATCAAAAATGACTAAACTCTGACAGCCAAGGAGATGCACTTCCTAACATCAACAAAAATCTAAGTAAGAAAATGAGCATTCAATATTGACTGAAACAATCTATAATGCTGTGAGAAAAAACCACACAACATAAAACTTATAAACTCAATCTATAAATATTTTGACTACACGTTGTTTTTATGCTAACATAAATACTATAAAGTAAGATGAGACCGGTAAAAAAACTAATATAAATGAGGCTAAACGATCCAAACCCGGAAGAAGCCAATGAAATTAAACGGCTACTGAGACAGGTCAAAACCACCATGAGAGATGAATGCTTCAGAAACATGAATCATCGCCGTAATCAAGACTCCACTGCTTAACCTTCGAAAACAATCTCTATGCCATCTCCACTTTGTCTTTTCTGAATCTCTCATTTCTTATCTATGGTTCAACCTACGAGAACATTTTTCTTACAGTCTCCTATTTGTCTTCTTCTGAATATCAAAGCCTAAGCTTAGCCTTAGACGTTCACTGTATCTCTAAACGTATTTATTAATATTGATTTTTTGGTTTATAATTGAATCTTCAAAACTAAAGTTCATTATGATGCCTTCGGTTTAGATGCGTAAATTAATCATGTTATAGTTTTAGTGTAAACTCACCCGCCCGTAGGGCGGGCTAACCACTAGTGTTAAAATATAATACAATTAATCAAAATCTAAAATTATCTTAATTCGAGGATATATTTTGTAATTAATTACAAAGATGATAAGAGTTTATCTCATGAGGATTAAAGAATTAAAAGAAGAAACAGAACAAAGAGAGGCTCCTCGTATTTATTAAACCCATCTTTCTCACACGACCTTTCACCTCTAAAGACTCCCAAACATAAAATAAAACTTACAAGGTAAAATATAAACGTAAACTTTGCCAAAGTTTTCTTCTCTAACTCACTCCCACGAAACCTGAAAACGTTTTTTCTCCACAACTCGGAAACAAAAAAGTAACACTAACGTTTGTCTTTGTTTCTGTCTTCTGATTACAAGTTTCTTTTCTCAGACATTCTCCATGAAAGACAAAGCCTTTGTTCCCGCGGTTTTATTGCTCTGTTTTTGCGTTCTGTTGAGTTCAGGGGAGTCGAGACTGTTGCAGAGTAATGTTAAAGGCAATGAGTTGAGAAATTTCATAAGCTGGGAAGACCTGAAGGTTGTGGAAGACGTTGGAACAGAGAAGAGTTTCAGCGTTAAGGTGAACGATAATTTGGCCAACCAAGAAAGTAAGTTAGCGCCTTCAAACGCGAGCAGAGTCATCGTGGTTGATAAGAGAGGAAGAGGAGACTCTGTTACAGTTCAAGGAGCTGTTGATATGGTTCCTGATTCCAATTCTCAGAGAGTTAAAATCTTAATTCTTCCTGGCGTTTACAGGTAAATCAAACATTCTGATTCAAGACAGAAACCGTGTTTTGATCAAATATTAGAAACGTTTTTTAATTTTTTTTTAATAAATAAAAGCAGTTGAAGCTAAGTTCTTGGGTTAGTGGGGGTTATCTTACACATCAGCTACGTGGGGTAGTTTTTGTTATTACAATCTCTCTTTCTCTCTATCTTCTCTCTCTAAATATATCTCTTCCGAAATTTTCGGTTTATATTTATTATTACAGAATCTCTGTCTGTGTCATACTTTGTTTCTCAGAATCTCTGTTTTTGTCATACTCTGTTTCTCAGATGCTCTGTTTTTGTGCAGAGAGAAGGTGATAGTGCCGAGGACAAAACCGTACATTTCATTCATAGGCAATGAGAGTTACGCGGAATACACAGTCATTACTTGGAGCGATAAGTCCTCAGACCCTTATAGCAATGGGACTGAACTCGGCACTTACAGAACCGCCACTGTTGCAGTCGACTCTGATTTCTTCTGCGCCACTGCCATAACTTTCGAGGTCCTAACAACAAATCTCTCTCGCTCTCTTTCTCTCTTTGTGTTTTTCTTCTAATATGCATTTTGAACGTCTGGAAATTGAGTGCAGAATACGGTTGTGGCAGAGGCGGGAGAGGAAGGGAAGCAAGCGGTGGCACTAAGGATAACAGGAGACAAAGCAATGTTCTATAAAGTTAGGGTTTTGGGATCACAAGACACTCTTAATGATGCAACTGGTTCTCACTACTTTTACCAATGCCACATCCAAGGAAACGTCGACTTCATCTTCGGCAACGCCAAGTCACTTTACCAGGCAATAAACCCCATTCATCTTTATTTAACTTTCTGTTATATAAGAAAATAAATGTACAATGTTGATCTGAGGTTTTGTGTGTAAACAACACCACAGGACTGTGATATCCGCTCGATCGCAAAGAGATTTGGCGCCATCGCAGCTCATCATAGAAGCGAAGAGAGTGATGATACTGGTTTCTCCTTTGTGAACTGTGACATCGGAGGAACCGGGAAGGTTTACCTGGGGAGAGCTTGGGGAAACTACTCGAGAACTGTTTATTCAAACTGTTACATTGCTGATATCATCACTCCTGTTGGCTGGAGTGACTGGGACGACACTGACAGGCAAAGGTAACTGAAGAAAACTAAAGTTGTTCTGTCTGAAAAACAGCAAAAAATACGGTATCTTTTTTTTCTTTGTTTCTGCAGTAAGGTACTGTTCGGGGAGTATAACTGCAGGGGAAGAGGAGCAGAGAGAAAGGATCGAGTACCGTGGTCCAAGAGTCTTACCCAAGATGAAGTGAAGCCTTTTCTTGGGAGGGAGTTCATATATGGAGATCAATGGCTCAGACTCTAAACCCTTTTTGCTTAGAAAAGAACAACTGACAAGGGTACTGTTTAGCTAACATGAGATGATGATGACCTAATCATACTTTAATATACATGTGTAATTAGTACTAAACTGATTGCAGAGAGAAACAGAATCTGCATGCTTTTAAAATATTATTATAAAAAAGATTTTGATTTTGGTTATTAAGATAAGAGGTTTCTTACAAGCTGATGCAAAGTGGTTTAAGATAATTAAGTCCCTAAACAGATCCTATTCTTAGCTAAAAGTTCAAAACAAATGCAACCACCAAAATCATGCCTCTTCAATTTTTCTATACAACCCTCACCTACTCGTCTCTCCTCAGCACAAACCAAGTCAAACCAAGAATCACTTCTTTCTTTTCTTCTGCAAACTATGTCAATATATATATATATATATATATATATATACATAAAGGAAACACTAAAGTTTCCAGAGACGTGGCATGTACCAGAATTACCATCATTATATGTATAACACCTCAAGAAAGCATCTTTCTTTACGATGTCACAAGCGTGGTAGTAGTTTTTGACAGTGTGAAGACTGTTTCTGATTTGCGAGCTTTCTCATCATTACCGTTAACATCATATTCCTTGTGGTCCTGCACGGTATTAGTTTGGTTACTTCCAAGTCCAACAACCTCTTTATCCTCTTCTTTCAAAAATTTGCTTTCATCATCATTCTTAACAACCACATCATCTTTATGCTCTTTGTTCTGTTCTCCTAAAAGGGAAATATCCAGTATATCGCCTTTAGGTTCTGCCTCCTCGACAATATCTAGCATTGCAATGGGCTTTGCCTTGGCATCTTTTGCAAGAGTGGAAGACATTGAAAGCTTGGCTAGGCTAACACCAGAAGATACAAGAGAGAGTATTTCCTGTTTCGGATCAATGTCAACCCAGCAGTCTCCCACCCAGTCTCTGGAAATCCTAATATCTTTCCTGTGCAGTGATAAGCATAAGTTCTCACCTAACATCATGACAACCAAAACACATGCATGTTACTATGTTAGCCCTAAGAGAAAGATGGAGAAAGTGGAGGCAACTAGTGAGTGGGAGATGGAAATACGAAAACACTAAATCTTACCAGGGACATTTGCAAGTCTGGTTTGTCAGTGGCAATGACAACACCTTCCCACCAACCATCATTCCACCATGCATCAACAGCTTCACCAATTGTAGGATCAAAATCTGCTGGTTTGGCATCAGGAGGAGAAGGTCGGATTGTTGGGCGGTTGGACGACCTCATACCAAGCTTATCAGGCATAGCAGATTTCGAAGCCGGCACCCATTCCTACTCATAAAATACGAAAGAAAAATACATTAGGCGATAAACAAAAGATATTATCAGAAACAATTTTCAAAAACAAAAATGTAATAAATAGGATATAGCTGCGGAAGCATATATACCTCAAGGTGTCTGTATCCATCCTCGTCCTCTATATCATCATACTGGAGCTTAACCTGTTTCCTTGATACTTCCAGGACAGTGCACTTAAACCAGCAGCCTCTAATACCGCTATCTTGACATAGAAACTTTATTTTTGCATCAGCCTTAATAACTCCATTAGAATAAGGATGTTTATGAGGCATTGGGGAAGGAAGTCTTTTTCTCAATTTGAGTCTTTTACATGAAGGTTCATATGTGTTGCATCTGTGTGTCTTAAATCTCTGTGCACCAGTAAAAGCCCAGCACTCGTTGGTACAGTATGCCTTTTCGATTTAGGAAATTTCTTATTGGGAAAAGGAAATCGGGTTTTTGAGGCTTGTATAAATATGGGTCTAAGGGTCTGTAAATTATTCATTCGCACAATAATAAGAAACCCTAAACGGGTATTTGCCTCAATTCGTTTTGCTCTCTGTTCTTCTCTTATAATTCGCAGCCGTTCACAACAATATGTTGTTAACAGATGGTCAGACATCATACTTGCTTCTTTTTTCTTGCTCTGCTCAGCGCCAACCATTACATTCTCACCCTCACTCCACAGTTCATCTTCCTCTTTATTCATCCCACAGTCTACAGGACCAGCCTCCATCGAACTTAAGCAAGACATTATCGGTTGGTCTAAATATCCACGCAGTTTACTCAAGTCAAAAGGTTTAACTTTGTTGCTCCTGAGTTGCCGATAGCACATGTGTACCCCTTCCAATAATGAATTAGGAAAAGAAGCTATACACTCCTCATAATGCTCGTGTGTCAAGACAGTGGCATGACCGTCAACACATTCACCACTGATGACTTGTGAGTGAAGGGTGATGAAAACCTCTTCGGGTGTGGGTTTTTGAGAGTAACTGCACCATCACTCTGACCTTTTTAAGGCCACGCTTGTCCTCATACATATCTTCAAGATATGCAACGTACCGGTCGTCCCTTTTGCTCATGACAAAGACAAAAGAATGAACCTGAAAATCCAAAAGAACAATTCCACCTTCAAGTGAGTACAAAGTCCCATCCATCCATGCTCAAGAATATAACAAATCAACATATAGCGAACTGTGCATGCATGGGTACTTCCAGGAAATGGATATACTCAAAAAGTTCTCTGATGCGATGTTTTCAACTTACCCCTATAATTGTCCCATTCCTACAGAATGATGGGTAATGTTTGAGCTGTTTTTAACACATCCAGGAAGCTCCTGACCTCATAATATCCCAAATGTGAACTCTCAAGTTTATAGGAAGCCGGGCCTGTCAGAGAGATTTTTCCATCAGTATCACAGGAGAGTAAACATGCAGTGACTATTTACTAAAGCGATAAGCAGTTCAACATCACCTCTTCTGTTGCTTGAGCTCCATTTCTTGAAAATTCGGACAGTCCATTAGATTCCACTCCACAAAATGTGAGACGAAATGCTATTTCCACTCCACAAAATAATGATCATTCTCACCCATTTTTTTGTCAATATGAACCCTTCTTCAAATTCAAATAATGAACTAACTACTGATGTTAACAAGCGTCGATGCCAGCTCATAGCCATGATAGTAAAGCTAACCCCTAAAACGACCCAACAATACCCGTAAAATCTCATAAGCCGTGGAAACCCTAAAGCAAACTTCTTTAAGCCCTTTTTGTGCATAACAACATCAGTTCCTTGATGTTTCTGTAAAGTTTCCAGCTTGAGAGGTCCAAATTTTAGTTGTAATGAAATAGTGATAATTGCCACAATAGTTCCCGTAGAAACACCTCTGCCATCTGCACGAACCCACATCATCATTGATTGAGATTAAGATAAACTAACATGAATAGAGCAGAAAAAAATAAAAACCAACAAGAACAGAACAGAAAAAAAAACTTCAAACATGTTTTTTATTTAACCTACGAACAACGAGGACGATGATAAATGATCTTACCCTTTTCACGAGGAGGACTATTATCGAAATTTCCAAAAAACGTAAAAACCTCCCATCGAACGAAACAAATTGGCGTCGAAATAATGCCTCCCTGTCTCCCAGAGTAACGTGATCTATACTCCATCACGTTTTCTTGTAGACAGCGGGTGCAGTTATCACTAGATAAGTCTCTACTGCATTGCACGAACCCGTATATATTGGTGTTGGAAGACTCTAGTGTTTGTGTTCCGGCTGCGTAGTACAAAGAAGAAACTTCCTCTATCAAACCTATCATCAAAGACTCAAACATCATATCGAAGTCCGTCGCGTTAGGTTGAAAATCTCTTTCATTGGATCCCTCCCGTATAATTTCCATATCGAGCGATCCGTAAAACGAGCGGTTTGAGTAGCGTACAAGACAAAGTGTATTTCTATATATCCTCCAGTCTATAGCTTCTATCTGAGCAGTGTTAAATATGAGAAGTCAATGTCCATTCTTCAGAAACTTATGCAAGGGAAGTACCTAAATCTATACTTATGCATATGATTGAATAATAGGTTTGCCCTTTGAGAATTGATGCATGTGCTTTTGCATTGTTTGAATCAGGTACCTATTGAATTCATGAAACAAGGCAGGCTTGGACTTAACCCATGATAAAGGCAAGAAGCCAAAAGAAGGGGGGAGACAAACTCTGACCAGGAGAAAAAGTTCAAAGGTGTTATGAAATGAGTTGAGGGTGAAGCAGGGAAAGCATTGGTGTCTGCCTGCTTGCCATTGAAGTAAGGCCATGATCCAGAGTCTAAGGACTCCACTATGAGTTATCTGAGTTCCTTAGACTCACTGGCCAATCCCTAGGCTGAGGGTAGTTGCACTTTTTTTCCCTAAGTGATGGTTTTATCTCATGGGGTTTTCCACATTTAGGTTTTTAATGAGGCAAATATTAGAGTGAAGCAACACAAGGAGGTGTGAAGGCCAAACAAAGGAAGTGAAGGCCAAGCATCTCCACAATAAAGACATGAAGTGTGTTGAAAGTATTCAACACAATAAAGACATGAAGAAAATATTCTCTGTAGGTTTCTCCTTGGTACTGTGGAGATTCGCGAGCACTGTTCACTACAATGCAAAAGAGGCTCAAAATTCAAAATAGAGCTGTTGGGAATATAGCTGTTGGAACCTTATCTCTTGGTTTTCTTTCCTAAGTCTTTAATGTTTAGATATTTTGTAATCTGGCTATAAAGCCAATACATATGTATTCTAAATTAATTAAGGAAATAGTTCTCCTTCTTTACTCTCTCTCTCTCTCTCTTTTACTCTCTCTGATTTTGCTCAAGTATTCTTCTCACAACTTTATTATCTATTCTCACAGCCACTTTATCTCTTTAGATTCAGATGGTTGTGTTGATTATTTGCTGAGAGGATTCAATCACAAGTTGATTGTCTTTTCCATACTTATAGAGTGAGTTCATGTTCCTAGTTGTTCTCAGCTTTTCCAACAGCAAGTGCTCTCAGTTCCAAGCTTGCCCAAGGATCTCCTATGGTCAAGCTTGAGGGGAAGTGTTGAAATAAATAAGGGAATGTCTAGATGAAAAGTTTGATTGATCATGGACAGAAAATTATGGACAAGAAATCATGGACAGAAGATCATGGATGGTAAGATCATGGACAATGAGTTCATGAATTTAAATTCAAATGAGAGTCACATGTGTGCTTAAGGAAAAGAGCTGTTGAGGAGCTGTCACTATCTCTTCCTTGTGCAGAAAGCTCCATTGTCCCTTCCTCAAGACTTGTCTATTCATTTTCTAGGATAGTATTAGTTTAATCTTGTTGTCCCTTTCTCTATTTGTTGTTGTGTCTAAGCTATTTCTCTATAAATAGAGAGGCTCCCATTGTAAACAAAAAAAAAAGAAATAAGAGATAAGCTTTAGTAAATTTGTGTATCACTCATCTACTCTACTTAGTGTTTATAAATTATTCACAATGTAGGGAGTTTAGGTATACATGATTTGGGTCTGCCTAAGGGCAGACCATTGCTCACCCATTCACTTTTAAATCACCATAAACTCTTGTTTATCTACTGTCTCAAACTCTAGATTGCTGATTCTAATTCCCATTCTCCTTAAGTGAACAAACTGAAAGTGTTGTGTCACTTCTCAAAGATTAGATTCAAATTAGAGTTATTTTTAGTTCTTGTATCAATCTCACAACCACTTTATCTCTCTAGATTCAGATGGTTGTATTGATTGTTTGCTGAGAGGATTCAATCACAAGTTGATTGTCTCTTCCATTCTTGAAGAGTGAGTTCATGTTCTCAGCTGTTCTCAGCTATTCAACACATAATCAGTTTACTATCTAGGATCTTGATTATAGTGTAGGCTGCTTCACATAACTAGTGTACTTTCTAGGATATTTTGATTGTGTGTTTAAGCTATGTTTATGAGGATTCAACCACAAATTGATTGTCTCTTCTATTGAATGGTGAGTTCATGTGATTTGGTAAAAGATGATTCAGTTACAAGTTAACTGAATACTCTCTTGACATGAGACAAACACTCATGAATTCCAACACAGTACAGTTCACCACCAACCCAGTAGAGGCAGCCATGATACAATCAGAACAAGATTGCGCTTCGGTACCTGGGAGACACATCCCTAAACCGTATACACGGTTCGTATCTTGTCCCCTCGACGTGTTATAGAAGCCATCATTAGCTGTGACGTTGGTAGGAAGGGATGAGAGTACGAATCGGCGGTTTATGTCGTAAGCTCCATTCGGTGAGAAGAAACCGGATCTGTTAAAGCAAGTATTTGCGTAGACAGAGCTTCTGAGCACAAACAGTAAGGCTACTAATAAGTTCACCATTTTGTTTGTTCTTTCCTATAACTGTTTTTTTTTTCAATGAAATTCCTACTGTGTTTGATTGTCTTTAAATGAAAACCTCGAGTCTTGAAAGATATAATTTTTCAGGCATGGCTTTTCAACTTTGTATTCAATCTCTTCGTGCTGTACAAAACTGAAAAAAAATATTCATTGAATTTTCTCAAGTTGACTTTTGATGAAAAGTTGATGGCTCTGTTGTCACCCTGACCAAGTCTTATTGTTTGTTATGTTAACGACCTTTGTGGTAACCCAATTCATAAATTCCCATGGATGATCTCTCTCTTTCTCTCTCAGAATCGCAGGGGTTTGGTAAAAGCAGCTGCTTGTTGAAGAAAGAGATGACTTAGTGGGCCATTAATAGGCTTATAGTTTATGATATTATCGGCCTTTAATGGGTCAAACCGACGATAGAATGTCAAAAGGGAAAAGTCAACACAACTCTTTTCTATCTAATCTCTCTCTGCCTGTCTTGTCTCTTTGGCTGCCCGTTTATAAACTGTTTTTTTTTTTTTTTTCTCGAGAAAATTATTCTCTTTTAACGGATTAGAAAATCTACAACTAGTAGCTCATAAGCTAGCGTAGATTTACTCTTCTCTTCTTCATCGTCTTCTTCTTTTTCTTTCCGATCGAGAGAGAAGGCATCGGGAGATTCGTTTAGTCTTGTAGTAATGGCGGGAATAGCTATAGTTTTAGATCTACTCAAGAAATCTCATAACAAACACACTTTCCACTCACCGTCGTCTCTGTCTTCCACCGCCGCCTTATCTGCTTTCGCCACTGCTCCTTTCGCGTCTAGGTTTCTCTTCGGGTATGTATTTGTCTATTGATGCTCTGTTTCGATTTATATTGGCTTTCACACGTTCTTTGACTGGATCGGTGATGGATAAGATGATTGGATTCATACGTAGAGAATCGTTTATGAGATTAGGGTTAATCTGAAGCCTAGATTTTTGTGGTTTTGATTGAGCTGAAACAGCACTCTAATCCAATGTTACATCAACCACTAGTAGTAGTATAGATCACGTTTTGCGATGTTTGTAATCTATATAATCTCTTATATGTTTCTCTTATGTTCATTGTCTTGTTACATTTATTATACGTTCTTATCAATGATTCAAAGTTGTTAATATGTTATGTACAGTTCTTTTGAGCCTCGAGTTGCGTATTGTGATGCGGCAGCTGCGATAGATGATGATTACCTCGCCGCTATACGAAAGATGTCTGCGGATGCTTTGCAGTTTGAATCGCCTACTTACGTCCCTATTCCTAGCTCCAAGGTTTACAATATCCAGCCAAAACCACTCTTCTCGGCCTTCGAGTTCAGGGCACTTGCGATGACCACAGTGAGATCCCTCCTCATGTTTTATCTGCCTCTTCTGGAGCCTAAACCGGCTTCAGAGGAAGATGATGATTTCCTAAACGGTGCTGCGGAAGAAAGCCGCCGCCGCGCAGACTTGATTGTTCCTCTTAAAAAGTCAGTCAAGCAGATCGCCCGTGAGGTTAGTCTTTTAAACAGATCTTTTCTCTTGTTTGTAATCTATCATGATTTTAACTGATGATTTTGTGTGTGTATATGATCCACAGACCACTGTTGTGACCACTCGGAGAGTTCTTGAAAGGCTGGCTATTAGTTATGTCTCGCAGCGTATGGCATGGAAGCTTCTAAAGGGTAACATCATCTTCTATTACTTTGCTTTCCCAAACAACAAACTTGTTCTTATAATCGCAAAATGTATAACATATTAAACTGATCATGCTGATAAATATATATGTGTATATATGCAGATGTGCCTCAGTCTACTTTACGTAAGGCTGGGAGAGGGTGGCCTACACATTTATACATCTATAAAGTCAGCCAGACTACTCTTAGAGGTATGGTAACAGATACTTTTGGACCGTGACCTTTCCATCAAAAGCTTTTTCTGTCTTAAGATTAGTCATTGTTTAGTTTTTACCATGACTCTCTTAACGTGTACATTTATATCTATTTGGTCGTTGGATTTGTTTTACGCAGGACACTTCCTCGGAATTGCGGCATCATGGACAGTTCAAGTAGGCATAGAAATCTACAGATGTGTGGTCCAGTATGTTAATCCCAAACCCGAAGAAGAAGAGGAACATGTGGAGATAGCAGAGCAAGCCAAGGATCTTGGAAACAAAGTTGTGGGTATCACAGTACGATGTGGTGCTTCTTTAGTATTTGCTGCCATTGGGGCTGGTATCTGCTCTTGCCTCATGCGTCCCTCCACTGGACAATGGATTGGTAAGCTCGCCGGCACTGATAACTCTGATGTAATGTCTCTTCTTTTTGTTTGGAACAATGGTTGATGTGTGATGGTTTTTATATAATGTAGGCTGCACGCTGGGGGACTTGGCTGGTCCGATGGTTGTTTCGATTTGCCTGCAGAAGACTCTTCAAGCTGATGCTTAACTCCTTATGTGGAGATTGAGCTCTTCAACTTTGACGATCCAAAATGAAATCAAAAGGTTGCTCTTTCTGAATTTTTCCTTATGGTTTTTACTGAAACCTTGAAAACGTTTTGATCAATACACTCGAATGGTTCACTCAAATTGTACCTACTTTTGACAACATCTGAATAAGGCAGGTGTTTATTATTCACTGGATTTCATGATAAAATTCCACTCTTGCAAGTATAGATTTAACATGTTATTTTCTTACACAAACCGACTCTGCTTTGGACGAATCGTCTCGTACTCTGAAATTCTCTCACAAATAGAAAACAAGCAAAGACGGTTACGCATGCTCACGAGATGAATTGGCAATGTAACTGGTGAAGTGATTTCACTAAAATATTAAGTACGCAACTATTTTATCGCTAACATGTTACAACATTTCATTAATCTATCTTATTAAAATTGAAGTATACTTTGGAATTATTTGGAAACAAGATTTGTATTATATTAAAAAATTTGTTTGGAAACAAAGACATACATCCCACTAAATTCTATTTGGACACAAGGATATTCATCCCATTAAATTACTAAATTAATATTTACATTTATTTTAGATTAAACATATCACTTAATAACAAAAAATATTCGCTGAACATAAATTAATTCTAAATACGCAACTAATATTTAATATCTCATCTTGATACTCAAGCTACTATAATATATACATATCATAAAAAATCTACATATTAAATATAAAATAATATATCATCTTGATATAAAATAGTATAAGTTTCGTCCATTAACTTTTTTATTTCAGAATGTATACATTTTATAAAAACAAAGACTCGTTCAGTCGGGCGGGTTAAGATCTAGTTACTTTTAAAGATCCAATCAGTAATTTCCTCTCATAATAGTTGTGAGTTGTGACAACAAAATTTTTAGGTGACTACACTGTTTCAATTTAAAATATGCAGTGTAAACCTAAAAGTTGAATAAATCCCATGATCACAGCTTAAAGAAGAGATATTTCAATTGTAATGCTGTAAAGCGAGACACATCATCACCACGACCACAGAAACACGAAACTCATATGAATGGCTCCAAATAATTCGATTGTCTTAATTGTAAAAGGGGCCTCCCTCTTTAATATGTGTACATTAAATACTTTCGCCTACTTCTTCTTCCTTCTCCTTGCACACCAAGCCACAATATACATTACACTCCAACCGTTTTAGTTTTGGCCCCACATAGAAAATCAGTGCATGTACCATCATTGGTCGATGCTAGTACAGCCACGGGGACTTTATACCTGTATAAATACAAGTCTCTTTGGCCGTCTTACTATAACCAATTCTCCAAGCTTCCCTTTGAGTTTGAGCTTCTTCTTCTTCTCACTTCCTCTTGATTTTGATCTCAAAACCTCCTTTTTGTAAACACTTAAAAGTTAAAACCAACCAGACACAATGGGAATGAAATGTCTATTACCCCCGGCTTTCGCTCAAATGTTTGGCTGCTCAAACCAAATCGATCAAACCAGCAACTTCGTAAACACCCGCAACAAAATAAAGATGATCGAGAAAGAGGAATTTCCAAGTGGGTTTCAAGTTCCTCTTCACTACCCTAGATACTCCAAGTCTGATTATGAAGCCATGGATGATCTCAGCCTTGACTTGCTCCTCAAACAATATGGAATCTCCTTCGAAGGATCTCTTGAAGACAAGAGGGTCTTTGCAATGGAGTCATTTCTCTGGCCTGATCAGCTTTAGAGTTTATTTATGTTTGGTGTTTGAATATCCAAATCTATATCTCCATCAACGTCCGATCCTATCATGCGCCTAAGATTATTAATATTTTAGAACTATGTTAAATCATGACATATATCAATCATATCACTTGGTAATCAAGTTTGTGTATTACATATTTATATGTGGGGCTTTATATGTGTACGAAAATCTTTTGAATCATGTTATTTACACATATGTATCACCATGAGTGCATTATCTAATAACATATTTCATGCTTTTTTACTAATACATCTTTTCATGTATTATACATTCTAAAGATGTGATCTATCGACTTACGAAAATCTAGTTATCTATTTTCTTAATCGGTCTAAATGCGGTTTAATTTAGGGACACATGAATACTGCACTCGACAAATGCTTACTATTAATAATTATTTTGGTTAAACTGCTTAACTACACGTCCAGTTTAATCATTTACAAATAATAATTAAATGATAAAAATATAAATAATAATTTATTATGATAAAATAATT
Source organism: Hirschfeldia incana (assembly GCA_026261945.1). Taxonomy (NCBI): domain Eukaryota; kingdom Viridiplantae; phylum Streptophyta; class Magnoliopsida; order Brassicales; family Brassicaceae; genus Hirschfeldia; species Hirschfeldia incana. The sequence goes on along the minus strand of JABCMI010000003.1, from coordinate 8,880,718 downwards.
ATTTCAATTACAGATAATATTATTTTGACGTAAAATTTGTTGCTATAGTTAGAGATTAAAAAAAAACATGACATTAAAACATAAACTATAGTGTGATTTTAAAATCAAATTTGGTGTTATGGTTAGAGATGATCTAAAAATAACTTTATGTATTTCTTAGCATTTACACACAAAACAAAAAAAAAAAAAATCTAATTTAGAATTTTGTAGAAATGCTTCTTTGTCAAGCGGTAAAAATGCTTAGTAGCCAAAGTTTAATTTACTCTGACATCATGTATATCCCTAGTATTTCAATAAGGTTTTTCAGAGAAAAAAAAATTCGTATATTAGTGATCTCAATTCATATGAGATATATTTTAAAACTGTAGGTATTTTTTTTAATATTAGGAGCAATTCATTTTTTTAAACTGTAGGTATTTAAATATTATTTAATAGTTATTCTTTATTTATTGGTATTTTTTAGAAAATAGGAATAAGGATATTGCTCCAGCTTCAACCTCTTATTACTTCATTTTCGGAGGGTATACTAAACCAAAAAAAATGTCCCTCTCGAAATTTATATGAGTGTATACATTTTGACATGGGCGAAATAAGAGTTGATTTACAAAAAAAAAAAAAAGAAGTAAAAAATAAAATGTAAAAAAATAAGAGTTGGCTAAGTCGTGGTACAGCATTATGAAATAACATAATAATAAATAGGAATGGTTAGCTGTATATGTACTTGTTTTATTAACTACAAGATAGTGAAATGACATTGAAACTATTAACTACAATATGATGTAGATTTATTAATGCTGTACCACGACTTAGCCAACTCAATTTATATGTTAATTGTATACGGCATGAAATAGATGCGATTATTAATAACTTTTTAAAAAAAAAAATATGTTAAGCCTTGAGAGGAATGCGGTACATAATTAACTGGATACCATGTTATATATGATCTGAGTTTGGAAAGCTTTTCGATTAATGCTAAAAATTACAAGATCATTTGTTACTGGACAAAATTAAATAATTTAAATTAGTAAAAGAATTAAATAAAAAAACTGCTAAGACTTTGCCCAAAATTAGTGGTGATTACTAGATACCACTGTTTAGTTGAGATTATTATTCCCTCTCTAATTTTTTATTTTATTAAACTAGATTACAGTATAAAAGTGGAATAAACATTTAATTATTTGATGAATATAGAAAATACGATGTACTGGAATGTAAAAAGTAAGTAGTTGAAAATGAAAACCGTTATACATAGTCGTACGAACAAGAAACATAATTCTGTCTGAAGTGGAAACATCACTGGAGAAAGATTGCGAGATCCAAGCAAACCACTTACATCGATTCTGATTTGTTGATCGATCTTTAGTTCTAGACTTCTGGGTAAGTCTCAAAGTCTCCAGCTTCCCCGAGGTTTCGGATTCTGGTCTGAAATAGTCTTTGGTTTAAATTTTTCTGTTTTTACAACTTATCCTTTCTTTGTTGATGGCTTGAACGGTTGTTTTACTCAAAAGAGAAATTTGATTGATCTGCAGATTTAATAGTCACCTGGTTTGGTTTATAGAAATGTCAACAAGTGCCGATTCAGCTCGTGGTCCCCTGTTACCTAGGGATCAGCAAGATTCAACAATGGCTCAAGACTTCAGCACAAAATCAAGAACCTCTTCAAGCAAAAGAAGACTGCGTCGCTCAAGAAGCGCTCCTCGTGGTGACTGTACCTTCGACGACAACGAAGTCAAAACCGACGAACCCCCTCTTCATCCCGGTCAACTTTTCAATCTAAACCCCAACCTCAGGCGAGTGATCATCTTCTTGGCTCTATACCTAACCCTCGGTACTCTCTGTTTCTACCTCGTGAGAAACCAGATCTCCGGCCACAAGACCAACGGGGTGTTGGACGCCGTCTACTTCTGTGTTGTCACCATGACAACCGTTGGATACGGTGACCTCGTCCCTAGCAGCTCTACCTCGAGGCTACTCGCCTGTGCCTTTGTCTTCTCAGGAATGGTCCTCGTGGGTCATCTTCTGAGCAGAGCGGCGGATTATCTAGTGGAGAAGCAAGAGACTTTGCTCCTCAGGGCTTTCCACTTGCGTCAGAGCTCCGGTCCAGTAGACGTTCTCAAGGAGTTGCAAACGAACAAGCTGAGATACAAATGCTACGTCACGTTCGTTGTCTTTGTAGTCCTCTTCCTTGTCGGTACTGTTTTCCTTGTCACGTATGAGAAAATGCCGGTTATTGAAGCCTTCTATTGTGCTTGCTCGACTGTTACTACGTTGGGTTATGGAGACAAGAGCTTTAACTCGAGAACTGGACGCCTTTTTGCTGTGGTTTGGATCTTGACGAGTACTATATGTTTGGCTCAGTTTCTGCTCTATGTAGCTGAGTTAAGTGCAGAAACCAAACAGAAGGAGTTGGTGAAATGGGTTTTGACAAAGAGAGTCACAAACAATGATCTTGAAGCTGCTGATCTTGATGAAGATAGAGTTGTCGGGTGAGACATTCTCAGACTTGTTTCTCTCTTCTGTTTATCTTTTTCTTCTGCTTATCTTTGTCTTTTGTGTGTGTGTTGCAGAGCTGCAGAGTTTATTGTATATAAGCTGAAAGAAATGGGGAAGATTGATGAGAAAGATGTATCTGGGATCATGGAACAGTTTGAGCAACTTGATTACGATGAATCTGGAAACCTGACCAATTCTGACCTCGTTCAAGCTCAGATCGAAAGGTAAGCATCATTCATTTAAGTTATTCATACATGTACACAACAATTACAAGAAGTAAAGAGAGTGAACAGTTATCTTTTTTGAAATGTTGTTTGTTTCTGTTTGTGTGTTTGTACTGTAATGCCATAGACTCTCTCTATGACTGTTTTGTGATGTCTTTGAGTCTGTAATATACATGGGATTTACATTTACACACTGTCTAAGCAAACTGAATCCTGCTCTTGGTCTGATATGGAGCTCTGTTTTGTTCTATTAATGTTGTTATGCTCCTTAAGTGCAGACCAAACTAAGAGTCTTTCTTACATGATTGTTTTTTATTGCATTGAAATCTTTGGGTATTGATACAAAACGTTTACAAAGAGAAAAAGGAGTGCGTTACAGTTGTTGACGTTTCTCAAACTCAGACTCATGGCAATGCGGGTCAAGCCAGTCTCTTGAAACGCCTTTTGACACGTTAGTTCCGTTCTCAACGCCGCCTACAAGCTCTCTTAAGTTAGCCACTTTGTTTTCTCGACCGGAGACATTCATTTTCTGGTCTGCTTCCTTGAGCTTCTGCTTAAACCGCTGCTTCCTGCTCGCTGCGTTACCGTCTTGTAGCTGCGAGGGAGGAGCTCCACCATGTGGTCCTAGGTAGATGCTTTCTTCAGCTTTAATCTACACAAACAGAGAAGATTGAAAATCCTCCTCTATTGATTTATTTATATACAGAAGAGAAACCAAACACTGACTTGAGGAGAAGAAGTAGCATCTTCTGAATCATTAACCGTGTCTTGTTCAATCTCCAAGCTTGGAACCACAAACCCATCAGTGTCTGTACCCAAATCAAATGATCGATTCAGACACGTTTGCAATTGAACACGATGATGCAGAGATTGGAACAATGCTCTGAGAGTAACAAAGCATAGATTTTTTAACTTGTGCGTCAACAAAAAGCTTTCAATTTTTCGAAGTTTGAAGACACTTAATAAAATGGGATTTAGGGTTTCAAAGCTTGAAGATTAAATCAAGAACACGGATCACATTGAATCGAATCGATTCTCAGAGAAAGCGAATTAACTTACCCCACTCATCATCGTCTTCTTCAACTTCCGGAGGCAGAATCGTCGTCGTCGTCGTCGTCTGCGTTACAGAAGTATCCATCGAAGATCGACGTTCAATGGATTCTCTCACACAATAACTGATTTCTCGGCTCTTTTTGGAAATATGGATTATATTTTTTTGCTCAAATAGTCTGTTTTCAAAAAAAAAATATTCTGTTTTCTAATTCACACCACTGATGGATTCTCGAGAAACCCTACAGATGTTTGAGGTTGGATGGAATGAATTAAAGAAATACAGTACTCCGTTGAGGACCGGGTCGAATCCGGTTATTGCAATTGGCAAGGCAGATATAGAGAATAAAGTTGCAAAAAGAATGCTATTTTACACAAACAAACAAAAAAGAACTAAAAATGTTATTTTATAGCATAAACTAACTAATTGTCTGAATGCTAACCGCCGTTAGCATGATAGTTCATGTGTTATGCAGGATATTATCCTGCCCGCGGGCCCAGCCCGTTTGAACTTATTGCGGGGCGGGATTGGTCACTAAAATTCAGGCCCGATTTTGTAGCGGGCCTTGCGGGATGAGCTTGTGCGGGATTGGGCCAGAAGTGGGATGGGTTCGGTGTATCCCGCGCATCCCGCGGGGATCCGCACAGACATCGTCACTTTGACTCTCGAGCTCTCTCCAACAAACGAAACAGAGAGAAATGGCGAGTACACAGGCTATGTCTTCTGGCGTATTTTCTTATTTGATCCATCAATTTCGATCTGTCCCAACTTTGCCATGCATGTTCTTCATATCCTCCTTTAATCAAGGAAGAATCTCTTCTCGGTTTTATATTTTTTTTTTCATCTCCTCTTTTGCCACGATTGAAGAATACGAGTTAAAAATTGGGGACAGAGAGGACAGTGAAGAAGAATCAAATGATAGATCGTAGGCGTTATCACCTACTTGGTCTGTAGCTATAGTCTTGTCTGTCTTCGTTCTTGTTTCTTTGATCGTTGGGCGCTCCATTCATCGCCTCAGCACTGTTAGTAGTAATACTACCCTACTCCATTTCAATTCACTTACGAGTCATGATCTTTAAACCTTCTTTCTTGATTTTTTTTTTGTTATTGTCACAGTGGTTAAGAAAAACAGAGCGGAAACCTTCGTTTGGTGCTTTGTATGAGTAATGATATGATGGGCCTTACGCCAGTGGCCCAACAACATCATTCGAATATGTCCAAGACACATCATCATCTTGGAAAAGTGAAGAAGACAAAACAGAGCAACGGCTCCGGACGTTCAACGGAGAAGAGTGTGACGTTCAACAGATTTGATACCTTATCCAGATTAACCAATGAGGAGTCATAGCCAGGCTGGTGTAAGCCCTAGTGTCATGAGTCTGTATATAAAGGATTGTAAAGCTTAATGTAAAGGCATCCGAGTTTTATAATAAAAAGTATCTTTCAAAGTCATCTTTCTCAAAGTTATTTATGGTATCAGAGCCATTGTAAGCTCTAACAGGCAAATCAATGGCGGATCCTCTGTACCCTCTCCCCAGTAATGTTCACGTGGTCAGCTGTGTTACTCTCAAGCTCACCGATTCCAACTACCTGCTATGGAAGACTCAGGTGGAGTCTCTCCTCTCCAGTCAAAAGCTCATAGGCTTTGTCAATGGCGCTACCCCTGCTCCAGATCAGACGATTCAGGTCGAGAATGGTGGAGTTATCACCACCACTCCAAACCCTACGTACGAAGCATGGTTCTGTTCTGATCAGCTTGTGCGGTCGTGGTTGTTCGGAACTCTCTCAGAAGAAGTTCTCGGATCTGTTCACAGTGCTCAAACGTCTCGAGAAGTATGGCTCTCCCTCGCTGAAAATTTCAACAAGAGCTCCCTAGCTCGAGAGTTCTCTCTACGAAGAAATCTTCAACTGGTAGCCAAGAAAGGCAAGACCTTGATCGAATACAGTCGTGAGTTCAAATCGATCTGTGATGCTCTTAGCTCGATTGGAAAGCCTGTGGACGAGTCGATGAAGATCTTCGGATTCTTGAATGGCTTGAGCCGTGAGTATGACCCAATCACAACAGTCATACAGAGCTCACTGTCCAAGTTTCCTCAGCCAACATTCAACGACGTTGTCTCAGAAGTGCAAGCGTATGATTCCAAACTCAAATCCTACGAAGAATCAACAGCTGCGACTCCCCATCAGGCGTTTCAAATTCAGCAAACTGCGAACCAGACAAACCCACCTCAGTACAACCCAAACTACCGCGGTCGAGGTCGTTTCAATCAAGGAAGAGGTCGTGGTGGGTACTCTAGCAGAGGACGTGGCTTCTCTCAGCATCAAAACTCCTCTGCTGGAAACAACAACCGTCCAATCTGTCAGATTTGTGGTCGTCCCGGTCACACAGCTATCAAATGCTACAACCGCTTCGACAACAACTTTCAGAACCCTGAAGTCAATCAAGCATCTCTTCAGGTTGCAGACCCCTCAGGACGGGAATGGTACCCTGATTCAGGAGCATCTGCGCACGTGACTGGCTCTGCAACAAACCTTCAACACTCGCAGCAGTATCAGGGCCAAGACACGGTGATGGTTGCAGATGGAACGTTCCTTCCCATCACTCATGTGGGGTCAGCTACTCTCTCTAACACCGCAGGTACGATTAAGCTTGATGAAGTATTAGTCTGTCCTGAAATACAAAAATCATTATTATCTGTCTCAAAATTGTGTGATGATTATCCCTGTGGTGTGTACTTTGATGCAACTAAAGTTTGTGTGATTGACATCCCAACTCAGAGAGTAGTGTCCAAAGGTCCTCGTCGTAAAGGACTTTATGTGTTGGAGAATCAAGAGTTAGTGGCGCTCTACTCAAACCGACAGTGCTCAGCTGATGCAGAGGTATGGCACCAGAGGCTTGGGCATTCCAACTATCAGATTCTCCAACACCTCAAGAGCAACAAGGAAATTACAGTGAATAAGAGCAGCATCAACCCTATTTGTGAGCCTTGTCAGATAGGGAAAGCATCTAAGCTTCAGTTTTTTAGTTCAAAGTCTCGTGTACTGCATCCTCTAGATCGAATATGTTGTGATCTATGGGGCCCTGCACCAGTTGTTTCAAACCAAGGATTCAAATACTATGTTATCTTTGTGGATGATTTCTCCAAGTATACTTGGTTCTATCCTCTCCGGGCTAAGTCTGAGTTTCTGTCTGTGTTCAAAACCTTTCAAAAAATGGTAGAAAATCAGTTGCAAACTAAGATCAAAGTCTTTCAAAGTGATGGTGGTGGCGAATTTGTGAATGCAGCTGTGAAACTACACTTTCAAGAGGCTGGAATCAAACACCTGTTATCATGTCCCTACACACCTGAACAGAATGGAACTGCAGAGCGTAAACACAGACACATAGTGGAGCTCGGTCTAACGATGCTGTTCCATAGCCATGTTCCTGCAAGTCATTGGGTGGAAGCTTTCTTCACGTCGACATACATAGGTAACAGGCTTCCAAGCTCAGTCCTTGAGAACAAAAGTCCACTTGAAGTACTGGAGAACAGGAAACCGGAGTATACTTCTCTCAGAGTATTTGGAACAGCCTGTTATCCTTGTCTAAGAGCACAGACAGATAATAAGTTTGATCCTAAAAGCCTGCAGTGTGTATTTGTTGGATATCACACCCAATACAAAGGGTATCGCTGTCTCCACCCTCCTACTGGCAAAGTGTATATCAGCAGACACGTTGTCTTTGATGAGACCTTGTTTCCCTTCAAAGACAAGTATAAACATCTGATTCCGGAATCTCAGACTGCTCTCATGAAAGCTTGGAGACCAAGTTCCCCTGTAGAACCCCCATCCGACACCAGAATAACCAGAACCTTTCCCTCACCACACCCACCTCCTCCACCACCTAATACCCAAACCCCTGAACCTCCTCCAGAACCCATAATACCTACCCCTCCCCTCCCAACTGCCAACACTCACAGGATGACGACAAGAGCCAAAGATGGAATCCACAAACCCAATACCCGTTACGTCCTTCTCGCCTCTAAATTCTCAACCAAAGAACCTACTACGATCGCTGAAGCTATGGAACACCCCGGTTGGAGAAATGCAGTCATGGAAGAGATTCAACGCATTCATATGCTAAAGACTTGGACTCTTGTCCCAAGAACTCCAGATATGAATGTTATCGGTTCACAGTGGCTCTGTAAAACGAAGCTAAAGCCAAATGGAGACGTAGACAAACTCAAAGTGAGACTAGTAGGGAAAGGAAATCATCAGGAAGAAGGCCTTGACTATCTAGAAACATTCAGCCCAGTGGTAAGGACAGCTACTATACGCATTGTGTTAAATGTAGCAGTTAAAAAGGGATGGTGCTTGAAACAACTGGATGTTTCCAACGCCTTTCTTCATGGTGAACTCAAAGAACCTGTGTACATGACGCAGCCTCAGGGATTTGTTGACAAAGACAAGCCAGACTATGTGTGCAAACTCACCAAAGCTTTATATGGACTTAAGCAGGCTCCAAGAGCATGGTTTGATACTTTCAGCAGCTTTCTCATTCAGCTGGGCTTCGTCTGCAACAAATCTGATCCGTCTCTCTTCATCTATCAGAAGCAGGGTAAGAGTATGGTTCTTCTTCTATACGTCGATGACATCCTGCTGACTTCCAATGATGCTACTCTGATGGATGGATTAATTAAGCAACTCAACACTCAGTTTCTCATGAAAGATCTCGGATTTCCAAAATACTTCCTTGGTGTAGAGATTGAGAAAACTGAAGAGGGACTCTTCATGCACCAAACAGCCTACGCTGAAGATGTTCTCCATCAAGCAAGCATGGCTACATGTAACCCTATGCCCACTCCCCTACCCACTAGCCCTGACACCCTAAACGATGAACACTTTCCTGATCCGACATACTTCAGATGCATTGCAGGAAAGTTGCAGTATCTAACAATCTCAAGACCCGATCTTCAGTTTGCTGTGAACTTTGTGTGCCAAAGAATGCATGCTCCTACAATGGGTGACTTTAGTCTATTGAAGCGGGTGTTGAGATATGTTAAAGGAACTTCATCTATGGGTATTCACATACGCAGTAACTCTAATCTTGTGCTTACTGCGTTTTGCGACAGCGACTGGTCTGGTTGCAGAGAAACAAGAAGATCTACAACTGGACTATGCACTCTGCTAGGACCTAATCTCATCTCCTGGTCGGCTAAACGTCAAGACAGTGTGTCCACATCATCGACAGAGGCAGAGTACAGAGCCCTTACTGAAGCTGCTAAAGAAATAGCTTGGCTGTCGTTTCTGCTGCGTGATCTAGGCATCCACCAATCATCCCCTACTCTTCTCCAATGTGACAACCTCTCCGCTGTGTACTTAAGCACGAACCCGGCGCTTCACAAAAGGTCAAAGCATTTTGAAAATGATTGGCACTTTATACGAGAACAGGTTGCACTTGGGAGGATTGAAACGAAACACATCCCTGCTACTGAGCAACTTGCAGACATATTTACCAAACCCCTTCCCCGGCATCAGTTCGAAGTGTTGAGAACCAAACTTGGTGTTTCCGTGCTACCCACGCCAAGTTTGAGGGGGAATATGAGTAATGATATGATGGGCCTTACGCCAGTGGCCCAACAACATCATTCGAATATGTCCAAGACACATCATCATCTTGGAAAAGTGAAGAAGACAAAACAGAGCAACGGCTCCGGACGTTCAACGGAGAAGAGTGTGACGTTCAACAGATTTGATACCTTATCCAGATTAACCAATGAGGAGTCATAGCCAGGCTGGTGTAAGCCCTAGTGTCATGAGTCTGTATATAAAGGATTGTAAAGCTTAATGTAAAGGCATCCGAGTTTTATAATAAAAAGTATCTTTCAAAGTCATCTTTCTCAAAGTTATTTACTTTGTAGAAGATGAAACAAGGTTCTTTCTCTTTGATTCACCAAAATGAAAACCTTTACGTGTTTGGTTTTTGCTAAATACTATTTTTATTTCCTTTTTTCCAGAGTTGATGCTGATTGGCTTCATATCACTTCTTCTTACAGTAACCTCTAGCACAATATCCAACATATGTGTGTGCCCCTTCAAGTTTCTACAACGACAGATTTGTTTCTTGAACACATTCTGAGATTAAAGAGGAAGAACTTGGAAATGAATCATCTATCCAGTGACCAAATCCTAATCCATCGATGAGACAATAATCAAACAAAGAAGTGTTTTCCATTTGTTTATAGAACTGACTTATGATGTAATCTCATCTCTCTTGGTCTCTTCTTGTTGCAGGTGACATGTGAAGATCGCGTCCCGCGGGCCGTACCGCCAAGACTTGCGCATGCTGCGGGTCGGGATTGGGCAGCACTTCTAGGAACTGTGTCCCGCACGGGCTTGTACCGCAAAGACCCGCAATGAACATGACCGCAGCGGGGCGGGACTAGGCGGGGCGGTACAACCCAATTGCCAACTCTACAGGATAACTACGATTTTGATAAAAAATAATAATGCTATTTTGATAAAAAAATACTGTGATTTTGATTAAAAATCATTATTGTCTTTTGATAGAAAATAATGTAAAATAAATTATACAGTTAAGACTTTAAGTAAATTGTCATAATATTTTTCTAAAGGAATTATTAGATAAAAAATTGTTTACAAATAAAAATAAAAAAAATATTTTTAGTGTTAATGATGTAATTCTGTTAACCACATTATATATTTCTACAAATATCTGTGTTTAAAATAAATATTTTTAGTTCAAGTGAAATAAAATATATATTAAATTTTTAAATTAGACATATTTAAAATTAAGCTACTAAAACATAACCTAACGACATATTCTATTGGTGTAAGGTTGTTTACTTTACTGTGTAATATTATTTAAAATTATAATTCATATATTTATAAAAAGATTCATTCACAATTCAATTGGTTCAACCAGCCAGTCTGATCCAATTTTTAAAATACTAGTTAAAATTAAATATAGCTAATATTTAAGCATAAAGTTATATATATATATATATATATATATATATATATATATATATATATATATATATATCTGTATATATGTAATATATATGATATATATATACATAAGTGAGTATATTGATTTACATTTTAGTGAAAATTGGTTAAAATTTACTGTATTTATTAAAACAGTGAAATGTTTGTTTCATTGTATGTAATTCAAATTATGTTTGATTATTAAAATTTTATAAAATGGATGAAGTATTATATTGTTTTTGAAAAAGATGTAATTATTTAGTTAATTAAACTGATTTCATGATTTATCAAAAATAGATATTTCAAACTAAACTACAATAATTGAAATGACCGAAAACGCATATAAACCATAAATACATAATCGCAAGTGATATAACAAAAATGCGTTATTTGAATATATCAGTACTAACAGAAAAAATGTTATTGGAAAAGCGTAATACGGAAGTCAGAAAAAAACAGTTTTTAAATATCTATGATATTATTTGAAAAGTTAATATATTACGTGCCACATTCATGCTAACTATAACGAATGTTAATTATAAAAATAAACTCAATGAATTAAATATATATACTGTCAATATTATAAAAATTCTGTTTTTTCCTGTTTATTTAGGTTACTGATTTGAATTTTAAAATAACCTATAGTAGAAGCTTTATAAATTAATACTAGATAGTAATGGAAAGAGTGAAACATTTGGTGTGACACTATTCACCACGCTAAAACACTATTCATTCCACTAAAATACTATTCACTTATTTCATTAATAAAATACATAATTAAATAAATGACAAATAAAAACATAAATACAATTATTAATTTACTTCTAGTGTTAAGTTTAGTATTGTGGTTGGAGATCTTGACACTAAAATAGTGTTATGGGTTAGAGATGCTTTAGATAGATCTTTACAGTTTTGAATTAGATATTACTTTCCACACAAGCAAGTGGAGAAAATAGTTTGCAGCCAAAACATTTTTTTTTCTTTTATCAATAAGGTAAATAAATCTGTTCATTAATAAATATAATAAACTAAACAAAATATTTAAACACTATCCTAATATAAACATTAAATACATTTATATATATATATATATATATATTCTGTATTATAGATTTTGTTATAGATTTTGTTCCACATTATAGAATATGTGAGTGAAAAGAATGTAATTCACTATCCATTAGTGATTTCATTTTTATTTCATTCATCATTTCATTTTCTATCCCACATATAATTATTACTTTTCTTGTAAACCCTTTCTCAAAAAATAAAAAATATTACTTTTATTCTGAATATTCCTTTTTATAATAATCAGTTACAACCTAACATAAGATGTTGGAATTTGTTTTTGGCACATTCATGGATTCTCTATTTAGTTACTTAGGCACGTATATCCTCATCGACAATATTTTATACTTTATATAGAAGTCGTAGACGGCATGAGATAATTACTCGTATCCATACTTTTATTTGATCAAAATAAACTCAATAGGATAAGAGTAATATACGAAAAATAATTAACAAAACCTTCCACTCACAGCGATCAATTTTGGAGTAAACAAAGTGGATATGGAGTGATATTTTTATTTTTTTACCATCTCATCATGATTGCCTCTGAAACAACCGCAATGAGGGGTCTTTTCAACCCAAGAAAGTTTTGAATGAGACAAAGGTAAGTTCGGAAAAGTTAAAGTGACAACTCCTTAACGTGTTGAAGTTAAAACAAATAGAGAATAAAAGGAAAAAATCATATCATGTGTTGAATACTTGTAGCCTACATGAATCAAAAGATTAAAAGCAACCAAAAAGATCGACAAACTTATGAAGGGGTAACTTCTAGAGAAAGGTTAAACCATATTTTCATATTTCAATCAAACCTGGTCTCGTATTCTCCTCTACATATATTTTCACCTCTCAAGACCAATTAACTACAGTCGAGTTGTAAAGGGGTTTTAGAAACCACCTTTTTCATTTACCAAAAAAACAGTCAATCAACTGTTATTCAACTTTTGCTTAAATATATAACCAATATGTGAAATATCCCAAAACAGACCCATATTAGTCAAATGTCCATAGATTTTTTAATGCCCAAAAGTAATAACATTTCATCTATGATCCGACGAAATTCCCCTTCTTTCTCCCTCTCTTGTTCGGCGCTGGTATGCGCGTGACTGACACAAGGAGGCGACGAATCGCTGGGTAAAAATGAGATCTTTACTTGTTATGATGATAAATGGGTTTTCGTTTGGTTTTGATTGCGTATTGGGTAAAGGGATTGATACTAGGGTTCATAGATCATAACAAAAAAAAATTAGCATGGAGGATCGATTTGAGAGAGAGATGAAGTGAAAACGAAAATTGTGATTGAGAGTTTGGAGGTTAGGATCTTGTTATGCAGGAAATATCTTCTTGAAGATCAAAGGATGGACATCTTGTTGGAGGACGGAACCGATGTCGTTCCGCCGAGACCAATATCTTGGAGAGGTGAAAACTCTGATACTACATGGCGTTGGGTGTTAATATGTTTGGTTAGCGAATAATAACATTTGTGTCATCCACAGGTTTCCGTGCCAGGGGTACTTATAAATTAGCGAGGAGAAGCTGATGAGCATCTGCAACAGTGAATAAATGGAAGCAATCAGAGAGAACGTTGTGCTCTAAAAATAAATGAGATTGATCAGCCTATCTTGTGTGAAGATGGAATCCAGTCTGAAACACCGGAGAAATGGATATTTTCACACAAGTTGGTGAGAGGATAATCAAGCTATCACAGAATCATAATGAAACACCGGAGCAAGACAACCTAACGTTAGCAACATGTCTGTATTATTAACAAGTATATTCATCTTCGGCTTGTATTTGATAACTTCCTCCTTAACAGGTAAGGAAACATCTATGTGTCATTTTTGTTGTTAGCAGGTAAAAGTAGTGTTGTCGAGAGGCTTGAGGATGCAAGTGGAAAAGGCAAGGGCAAAGTGATTGGACTAGATTTCCATGGAATTCAGTTCTTGAATTTTTTATGATGTATTAAAACAAAGTTCCCCTAAGCAGACTACATTGACACATGTGTATGTGCAACATATGGTCACAATAAGGACTCCCCATTTTGTGTAAGAACTCATTTCGTAATGTATTATGTTAGACTTTAACTTATTTGTTGTACTACTATCATATGGTACTATCTTGCTAAGTTAATGTGTTACCAGTCAGAGTATCAGTAACGAGAAATATGATTTAGTGGTCTTCGTGGAGAATAAGTGCTTAGGCAGAACATATGTGGTTTAAAAATGAAACACTTCATAGTAGATTAGAAAAAACATATTTTAGCAGCTAAGTCCGAAAATTAAGATTTGGTTAGCAGTTAAGTTCGAAAATTAATCGATAATAAAAAAAATTACTTTACTTTGTAAATTACGATAATGTTGAAAAATAAGGAAAAGACCTTGCCCTGAAACACAATTTTTTAACATTAGAAACTTATAAATGCAACACCACATCATATATTACAAATGCATTGTTATCCTCTCTGCATTATATAGTTTGTTAGATTGATAAGTGCATAAGTTATCTGTTAATGTAGTACTTAGGGGTTAACAAAATGCAACACTTCATCATAAGAAGTCTTTTACTTGGTTATTGGCCTTTGTTAACTGAGTTGAGATATAAGCCGATCAGAGAAAATATTAAAGGTTAGCCGATAAGATAGCAGTGAGCATTTAACTGCTGCCAGAACAATGTAAGCGAACATGTAAAGGTTATCAACTATTCTTTGATCGTAATTGTACATGTTACAATACTATTGGAAAATAACAAAACAAACAATAAACTGAAACCATAGTGCTACGACCATAAGTTATGATAACACCTCCACAATGGAATACTTATTGTTTCTTTCTTTCGCTTCTTTTTCCTTGAGTTTTTTCTCTACCTTCATTCGTGCAAGATCATTAGTAGTCAGGCCACACTTAAACATTTCCTTCCAAAAAAAGAAAAATCCTCATGTATGAAACATACCACATCCTCAGATTCATCAACCCAATATAAATTTAGTCCAACAGACCATTCTTCATGTGAATCATCAAGAATAGACCGGACAGGTACCTACAATCATAGAAGAAGGGACAGGTATGAAGTTCAGATGGAAACACTAAAATGTATTAGCACCAGTAGCGGTCTTTAAAATATTAAATTTGTAACATTTTTATTATTTGTTAACTCCAAAGTTAGCATGAAATTAATTGTATTAGCCGACAACTAAATGGGTACAAGTCTAATGATAAAATTATATTTTGTACACTAAAGTTAACAGGCTTCATTCCCGCTAATAAGTAGCTTAGCAACTAAAGATTTAACTTACTTGATAACAAATGTGCACAAAAAAAAGGCTGAACGCGCAAGGAATCAAATTAATCCAACTAGAGCAAGAAAAAATAATTTACAGAAAGCATTGACTGCGAAAAACAACTGAAACATGTTTAGTGGATAACTATGCAATTATCCGCTAAGCTTTCCTAAAAAGCGAAGCTCATAAGGATTAGTTATCAGCTCTAAAGAGTTCTAGCGACTACAACTACGATTGGGTACTAATTGTTCAATTAGCAAAGTTTTGTTACCTGATACTCGGTATCAATACTCTTAGCGTGTCCGAATGAGACAATACTTGGTTGTCGGAGATGATTTGTCGTTCGTCACGACATTTTCATCACCGGACGACAGCTCGTCTTCAGGGGTCTCATCATCTTCCCAAGGTTGAATTTCGTAGAAACTCAAACTTCTCAATTTCAATCGCCTTGATAATCGCCTCCATCTTCTTAATCTTGTGTAAGAGTAGACACGGTCACCCCCACAGTTTCTCACCGGCGGCGAACATTTTAGGTGGCAGATGAATGTTGTATCAAACTTGATGAAGAATAACGAAATGAGTTAGATTCGAGAATTTGGGTTCTCTCAGATTTTAATCCAAAAAAAGAATGAAGAGTGAATCACCAGAATTACCGTAAAAATTGAATTAAAAGGAGATGTAGTGGTTGAGGGATTACTCTATGATGTTTGAATCAGAAACCGACATAAGCTTCTCACGTTTTTCTAGTTTAGAAATCTGAAAAGGAAGAATTCTCTTATTGTCCAAAGGGTGAAAGGCCTCTTCTGACACGTAAACCAGAACCTATCAGCAGTAGGTTAACACATGTGACAGGGGCAAAACAGCCCAAGAAAAAATAGTTCCAAAAATTAGGTATATAGCAAATTAGATGTGTGTTTGGGTGCAGTTGGGCAAATTTCTGTAAATATATCGGTCAACAATCTCATATTTATTTTTATTTTCTGCAATAACAGATTACTGCGTAGTTTGTCCGTAAATGCCGGACATAAACTTTTGACAAAATTATTTATCAATATAAACATTACTAATTTAAAAATTCTAAAGATAAATTATTATTTATATTTTCATTTGAATTTTTTATGTGAAAAGTCTTAATTATACTATATTTATTATTAATAAATCAATCATAGAATTCATTCAATTATATAAAACTAATAATTTTACTTGATTATTATGTGTTTTCTGTTTTCTGCTTTTTCAAAAAAAAAATTAACTTTTTATTAAAAGTATTTTTTGGATAACAACACAATATATATATATATATCAGAATTATCTTTTTGTTTTAAATATTTTTTCAATTATGGATAATTTTTATTATTATTAAGTTTAATCATTTATCTTAGAAAAATAATTTGAATTCAATCTTATTTTTGAATAATTTATATATTTATTCATCATAGACATAAAAAATATTAACCGTTCTAACTTTTAACGCGATAGCTCCGTTGCGAAAAATTACCTCACAAATAATAGCATAGATTATACGAAAAAAATGTACAGTAACAAAAAAAATGGTTAAAGAATCAAATAAACACCAAATCCAAAACATAAGATAAGTCCCCCATACTCGACATGCGTCGGTTCTCTGTATCTAGGTTGCATTGAATCGGAAACAGATACATGGAAATGAAACGTTTCGAAACGTAATAAACGTGATTTTTTATTTTATTTTTGCTTAGGAAACGTTTTAGAAACGTCTATAAATATATAAACATATATATATATATATAATTATATATAATTTATTAATATGTGAATTCAATTTTATTATATTTAGTATTTCTAAGAATAAAATAAATAAATAAATAAATAAATAGACGTTCTGTATAATCATACGAAAAATAAAAATAGTCATCATTAAATATCAAATTCATATAAAAATTAAAATAACAAAAATTCAATAATTAAATACTAAATAAGTTGACGAAAGATAAAAATCATAACTGCAAATCAAAGATCAATAACATCATCTTTAACCTTGTTGTACCGCTTCCAACTCAAGTCTCTATTAATGTCATCTAGTGAAACAAATTGATCAACTTTAACATCTCACATATATTGACACCATATTGTATGCAAGAGTTCGACTAGATCGAAGACGAAGATTATAAATACCAACTCTTCTGCTTATGCTCTTCCAATTACTTTGTTTTAACTTATTAAAACAATAAATTTATTCTTATATTTATTAATTATTTATAAATTCTAAAATAAAAAGAGTTTAATTGTGAGTTTTCAAAATAGAAACGCAAGTTTCTATCAAGTTTCCTAATTGAAATTTTTAAGAAACGAGTTTCGAATGAATTTCTGTGAGTTTTCGAGAGATTCCGATTCCGAAACGTTTCTGAAACGTGAAACGAACCTTCAACCAAATTTCCATGCAACATAGTTCTGTATTAATTGGATTTAACCATGTACAGTTTGGTATGCTGTTTTTACCAATCACAGTTGTTAATTGTTAATTGGATTTAACCATGTACAGTTGTTAATCATGGTTTGTTTGTATCCTTTGTTAGGGAAATATTAGTATTAAAATATATGATTTTTTTTTGTCAAAGAAAGTATATGATATTTTAAGTTAAAACATAAAAATAAGAAAGTTACTTTATATATATAATTATAAATATAAAATTAAAGTAATTTAGTTACCTGTAAATAAATTTTAAAAGTCACATGGTTTTTAATAAAGTTGTTAAAATTGGATTAAAAATATGAAAACTTTTGCAGATTCAATATATATTAATGATTTATATTTTGAAGAACCAAATATTTTTAAAAACGTTACCTTTTGAAAAAGTGGAAAGAGTATAATCATTCATGATTTTAAACTAATCATCCTTAATTAATGGGCTTCACATGTCTTTACCAAATTCCTAAGCTTTTTCTGGAGCTAAGAAAAAATTAACATACATGCAAAAACCAAGGTCTTCTTCCTTTTCTCGAGAAAATTAGTTGCAGGTGTATTTATAAAGAGTAAAAAAAGCGGAGCTTTCTTGTTTGGTTCCTCTGACTTTCCCAGATCTCTCTCTCTTCTGAGACGTGTCTGAAACTTTTAAAGAAATAATAGTATTCGTCTTCCTTTATTATATATAAATATATATCTTCTTTTCAGAGTATACTCGGTTTAAAGATTTAAGTCAGATAAAACTCAAAGTCCATTAGTTAATCTTACATCAATGGATAACATGACATTCTCAACTTCCTTTTAGCTCTGTTTTATTCGGGTCGTCTTGAAATCAAGTTTCTGTGGAGTGATAAAAATGGTGGATAAAACTGATAAAGAAAAGCATTTTTCTTGGTGCTATTTTCTTTTACATCTGCCATTGCTGTTTTTCTTTGTAACAGTAATTCCATTTGTAGCTTTCCTTTGTTTCTTAAGCTATTATGGATCCTCTTCACTCCTAGTAACCATCTCCATCTTGTTCATCTCTACTTTTCCTTTCTTTCTAAGATTTCTTAAGAAGAAAACAAGAGACTATTTGCTTGATCGATCTCAAAAAGAAGCTGCTGTTGCTGATGGTGATATTGAGGAGGAGGATGAAGATGGTCTCATCGAGATTCTCCTTGTGACTGAAGAAGCAAAGACTAGAGAGGCAATCAGGAACATTTATCAAAGTCGGCAGAGAACTAGGGTTGATGAAGATGAACAAGAACAGATAGATGATGCGATAATGGAAGAAGATGATAATCTTATTGAGATTGATATTTCCATTGGATCTATTAAAAGACGGAGTAAATGAAGATTAATTGTTACAATATATTTTTTTCTCAAATGTACAAAGGCAATTCAACATTCATATTGGAGTTTTTGATCACTGGTGATTGAGATTTATGGCTTAATTTATGATATATATTATTCTTTTTACTGGTCAATTAGGTGGTATGAATAGTACTAAATCGGAAACAATTATATATATCGGTTTTTGTCAAATTGATAACTCTGCTTGTCTGATTTTAGAATCTTTTTGTCTCTCGATCGTTTTTTAGTTGGTTATATTGGTACATTGTGTTGTGTATTCACACCAAATGGTTTTCATCAATAAGGTTTGAATGGTGGTTATCACAGTTGCATTCCTTCAAGATTTCTTAAAAGTACATGCTTGCCACAGAAGAATAAGGCCATGAGAAGAAATCATATCCTCAACATCACTTGGTAACTATTATAATTCTAGTACGAGGAAACATTATCCATTCCAGTCTTGAGATCTACACTTGCCCACATCGCTTTTGGATAGACACAAGCAAAGAACAAATGGTATTGAGATTTGCCAGTCTTTAAAGCTACACAAAATAGCAAGTTCAGCATCCATCCCCCAAGGTAACAACATATCCAGAACTGAATTTATGTTCGTGAGGACGGGATGAGTCAGCTCAACCGGTTTCAGCTCTGTGGGCCAATTATCATGCTCGCGAGTTCGAAACCCGCCTGAGCCGAACTGCTCTTCCATGTCATAAAGCGGTACTGGGCCTTGGCCCAGGGAAAAACCTCCCGGGTGAAGCTGGCCGCTACCTGACCGGGCCCTGGGGAATGATCCACCAAATGGAGAACCCCAGGATTATCAAAAAAAAAAAAAAATTATGTTCGTGAGGAATAGCGAGTTGGCCACACCTAGACTAGTGTTCTATGTCAAATTACAAAGATCATGAAACCGTTTTTCAACGCTAAGGTTTTGATTGTTTGCAGCTTTTAGATTGGGTTTTGTTTTTTTTATTTCTCAAAAACTACTTTTTTGTCCAATCAAGATTTCTAAAAAAAAATGATTCCTACAATTTAATAAAACTAAAATTTGTTTTATTTCCAATCAAGATTTCAACAAAAGAGTTTTCCTATAAATGGTGAACCTAGATTTTAGATATTTAACCAAGTTTTCAATGGAAACTAAAATCAATGTTTTGTTTGTTTTTAAAACTGTTAAAAATGTGCACGACTACTTTTTTTGTAACTATAAATATAAAACTAGATCTCCACCCGCACACCCGTACGGGTATTTATTTTTAGGTTTATGCATATATATATATATATATAATATAAGTAGTATATGTTTAAGGTTACTATATATTTAAATGTGTATATAATTCTAATTATATAAAAGAGAGTTTCTTTCTCTCCTAGCCTATCCACGTAATCGGACACGTCACTAATTCGTGCTATATGGTTACGACACGTGTCCAGCTTCTCCCAACCTTTTCTTCTTCGACGCCGCATGCCTCTGAACCCTAATGTCGTTCCATTGTCGTCACACAAAAGCTAAGTAACGGAATCATGATTGCTGAAGCCATAAATTCAGCATTTAATCCCAGTAATTTCTTTACCCACTACTTCTCATTTCACTAGAACCTTCGATCTTCGGTTTCTTCAGTATTTGGATCCTATAAAGAGGCGTTCATGGCTTCATCGTTATCACGACAACATCGATTTTCTGAGAATCTTCTTTGTATACTCCACCGTCGAACTCGCCGTCTCATCGCCGTTGGCAGCGCAAGGCCGTCTAATCGGATCAAGTCCTTGCTGCCGTCCATTTCACGGAGCTTCTCGATCAGACTCTACCCGATCGGCATCTGCATGATCTCCGGCCGAATCATGGCGGTGCTGTGAAGAAACCTCTGGGAATCGATCTCCAGCTATAAAAAGGCCAGCTTTCCTCCCCGTGAACATTATTTTTCATCCTCGCCTTTAGGAAGCTTGAGCTTAAATGATTTTTGTTTCGTTTATTGATATTGTTTTTGTTTTCTTTTTTCTGATGTATGGTCATTTGGGTATCGTTTACAGATTAAACCTTGAGTTTAGATGATCTTGATTTTGTTTTATGATTTTTTCTGTTTGTTGATGAAAATTATGGATTCTGGTTTTACACTTCAAAATTTGATATAACATGTAACAATTTCTTTCCCAATTTTATAGATTTTTTTTTAAAATATTGATAGATTATAAAGATTAAAAGGATTTTTTTCTTCCCCTATTCTTAGGGAATCAATTTTTTTTTTTGAAATCTTAATTGGCTAATAAAACATATCTTTTAGAAAACGAAAACCCATTATAAGAGAAAAGAAATCAACTTCTAAATTAGTGAAGCTATTTTTTATACATTTTGCTTTTGGATTAGGGAAAATTTGGAAAAATACCATCAAATGAAATTATATTTTGAAAACTACACCATATATTCAATTTTTTTTGAAAACTAAACTTATTTATAAGTAAAGTGGCTAAATTAACCTTATCAAATTTTGATATTTAAATTGAAAAATAAATAGAAATAGAACAAAAAAATAGATGGTTAATTTATTTTATGTTAAGTTATACAACAAGAAAATTTGGAAAAGAAATTGCCAATAAAACTAATTTTAAGGTACCATTTTTTATGTTTACACTAATCATTTTTACCCTTAAAATATTAATAGGTTAAAGACTATTATACCCTAAATTCATTAGTTTAACCTATCTATTTCTTTTCCAGATATCAAGATTAGATTGAGACGCTCGGGGAACTCCGGAAAACTCCGGTGAATTCCGTGATCTCGGTGAACAGAGAAGCGGAGGAGGAACTAAACAGAGCGAGAGCAGAAATCAAAGACATGAAGAGGGTCCAAAAGGAACTCGAAGAACAGCTTTATATGGGCAATCGTCGGTTAGAGTTGGTCGAGAAAGAGAGAGACGAAGCTATCAAAAAAACTGAAGAGCTTTTGATAGATCTATACCTGGAGAAGGGTGAGTCATCATCACATTCGCCTTCATCCTTGTCGCAGTGGTCTGTTTCCATCGAGCCTCCCCCATATTTCATCTGTCCCATTTCAAAGGTCAGGACTCGAACCTCCACTTAGTAGGCAGATGTTTTTGTTGGATCTTGACTTGGCTTCTGCTCAATATCTCAACTATAGTGTACTAAGCTGACATGTCTAAAAGTAACTTTTTCATTTTGATATTTGTTTTGCTCTTATATAATTCATTTCCAATTGCTCGTGATGTTAGAGATTATTGCAGCTGATGGTTACACTTATGAAGCAGATGACAGATCTGAGGCTTGAGAATCACAAGCTAACACCAAATCTTGTTCTTCGTTCAACTATTAAACGAGTGGTTGCAACAGCACACATATTTCTTTGATTTTTCTTAAGAGATAGATATTAGTTGTTATGCATTGACTTGTGTTTTAGCTACCACCCGTTGACTTTACTGTGTCCACCGTAGGAAAACTGAAACTGTGAACAAGAAGAATGTTGAGGGTCACCACTAACCATCATTGGTCTCTTTCTGTCAGATGCTTCTTTGTTTTTCTGTTTTTCCTTTTCACTTTACAGGGGAAATGAAGACAGAACACAAAGACAAAGGTAAAGGACAACAATGGCGGAACTCATGGCCATGGGAAATGATGTTGTTCATATTGCTGTGAAGAATGATGTCAAAGAGAGCAGGTCGACTCTGGTTTGGGCTTTGAGGAACCTTGGTGCCAAGAAAGTCTGCATCCTCCATGTTTATCAGCCAAAATTTGCTTCTCCTGCTGGTAATTTTCATTACCGATTGATTTATATGGTCCCCATGTAGCAATTTTCGATGCTTCAGATGTAATGTATTTCTTGGTGATGTTTTCAGCACGTAAGCTTGAAGAACTGGATGCTAGCATGTACGAGACATTACATGATTATTTTGACATCTGTCAACAAGAAGTGGTATTGTTCTGTTCTGTTGCCTTCTTCATATATATATTAGTGAAGTCTTTCTCTTCTTGCTTTGAAATTGTTGTGTTCTTCCTGATTCTTTTTGTCTGATCGCAGGTGAACGAGGAAGATATTTACATATCGTGTATAGAGATGAAAGATGTGAAGCAATGGATATTAGAACTCATCCATTAAAGCAAAATTAAGAAGCTCGTTATGGGAGCTGCATCAGATCATCATTATTCAGAGTACGCATTGGAAATCTGTTATATTCTTAAATCTCTAAGTTTTGTTGACTTGACAGAAAAACTCGAACATATTATGATTTTGGCTTTTATATTGAGATTACTATATGGTGTGAATTTTTATTTTTGAGTGGTTAAAGATTGGAATGCAGACTTTATATGTTTGAGTTTTGTGAGTGAAGTTTCTTCTCACTTTATGGACTGGTCATTAAATAAAAATTGGCCTTTTTGGATGGAAGTGTTTCTGGTGGGTACAGCCAGCGAGTAAGCAGAGGACTAGAGGTTAAAATTGTTTTCATAAAGTTTATGAATGTTTTATAAAACCTTATAAATTATGTACATATCCTTAAATATCCTTATTAAATATTTTACAAACTCTTATAAATGGTTATAAACTTTTTAAATGATTTAGAGTTTTTTAAACTGATATATTTTAACTTTATAAAACCTTATAAACTGTCCAAGTGAAGATATTTATAAACCTTTATAAATATATATATATATATATATATATATATGTTATTCAAATACTACTTTACAAAAGCTTATAAATTGTTTGGATGTATTATAAATTTTGGTTTTATACGGTTTGCTTGGAATTTGGACAATATTTGTTGCTTCAAAATCTGGTCCTTATAGTCATAAAGCCTTTGATGATTTTCTAATTTTGAATCTGATGATAAATTATTTATAAACCCTTACAAAATTATTTATAAGCACTTATACAGTTAATAAATTCTTATGAATACATTTTACAAACCGTTACAAAATAATGATTTATGAACTCTTGTATCTTATTTACGAATTTTCATAAAACTGTATAAAATATTATGGACACTTGTAGTCTATTTATATATTTTTTTATAAACCATTATAAATGTCTTATAAACTTATAAATAGTTTATATAATTTTATAAGTGATATATAGACTCTTATAAAGATAAATAAATCTCTTATAGTGATTATTTATAAACTCTTATAAATGATATATTTGTTATGCCAATTATGAACTTTTATAAAAAGATTATAAAGCGATTTACAAGATTTATTTGTTATATTTTCTATAAAGTATAATTTATTTTTAACCAATTTATAAAGACTTATAAATAACTATAAACTCTTATTTGATCGAAGTTATTATCAGCCAAAAATTTTAATTAACAATTTTATAAAATCTGAGCCAGATTATATATGGATCATCGGGTTTATCAACTTGACTGCAAATTCGGGTTGAATATGATTATATCTTAATTCTTCTATAAACTATATATGTACCCCCCCCCCCTTAAAAAGAGTTTAATCATCTATACAAATAGAACGCTTTCTTTGCATCCTGTAAATATAAATAAACAATTATCCCTCAACATTCGGTTTATGTTCAGGTATTCTATTTTTCATGTTTTTCTTTGGTTTTCAGCTCTGCATACTTAGGAACCATCAAATTTTGTTTGGTTATTTCGGTTTGGTTCAGGTAGTAAAGTTGGAAACCAGCTAATATCCCAAAAAATGGGTCGAATTCGGTTATGGTTTAGTTTCCGGGTTTTTGGTAATTTCATATAGTATAAGTAAAAACATCAGATAATTCCGGGGATTTTTAGTTTAAACAACTGATAATTCGGGTTGTTCGGATATAAATATCAGATAACTTAGATAAATTTTAATGTTTTAGATAAAACAAAATCTGGGTAATTCAGTTTTGGATAATTCAGTTTATAAAGAGTATATTAAGATATATGGTTATTTAGAAATTAAATGTATTTAATATTTTTTTGGTTCATAATTTATATTTTAAAAACTTGGGTAATTATCCGGTTATTGGTTTGGATCAAGTTGGGTTATTCGATTCTAAAAATATAGGATCCGCTCAATTTGTATGAAGTTTATTTTAATTTTGGTTTTGGTATTTCAGATTGGCACAGTTCGATATCTTTAGTTTCAAATATATATGTCTAGACTTATACACTATTTTATATAAAAATCATAAATTTAACTATTTTATATAAAAATCATAAATTTAATTTTGAAACTAAATCCGCGCTTTCAAAGTGGATCAAAATCTAGTTAATAATATTACAATAACAAACAAAAACAAAGATTGCGCGTGACTCATTGACTGATTGCAGAGAAAGATGGGACACAAGCAAAATGAAAGAGACCTATTCTAATGAATCAAGCAATGTCTCAAGTGAGCACCATAAACAAGGAAGAACTAACTTGGCCAGTGCTACTGAAGTATACCGTTGATGAAGATGTGTTTCTCAGCAATACAAACTTTAAAAGATCAAGAACATGGATAACTGTGGCTTTGTATTAGGTACACACACTTATAGAAGCTACTAAACTTTCTCTACAACAACAAGAAAACGATGATCTACTACACCACTTTCGGAAACTCGAAAAACACAATCCCCAAAGGATGCACGTGCTGTTACATGTATCCATGATAATCATAAGGCAGATGAAGGGCTTACGAATACAGTGAATACATACAAAACCAACTCAGATGGCTAAACATGGAGAAACCAGATCAGTAACACTCGCCAAGCTAACTATTTGGCTGCAACTAATACAACTACACAATCACAAATTCAGAAACAAGTAAAATACGAGCATCCAAACACAAATGGGTGGACATCCGACAGGCCATAACATCACCACAATACACTGGTCTTAGAAGTTTCACAACCGTGATTTACTATGTCCTCTGGACGATCTACCTCTGTTCCACTCATCATCATGCTCAGGTTCGTCCCTGTGTCTATAACGATGATCACCACCATATCTTTCTCGCTCTTCTCTATGACGAACCTTCTCCCTCTCCATTTCTCGCTCACGATCGGTATCTCTATCATCACGATGCCTTGTCTCTGGCAAATCATAACCATGATGACCAACATCTTTCTCCCTCGGTATGTCCCTTTCATAACCAGCATCTTTCTCCTCCTCACGATGCCTTCTATGAGATGAGCTAGACCATCCCCTTTCTGAACCTCTCTCTTTATCCTTCACGTAATTTGGACGACCCCCTCTCTCGTGAGTAACCTCTCCATACTGATGATTCAATAGAGCTTCTTCCCCGTAACTGGATTCCGCAGCTCTGACTGGTTTACTCGGAGATTGCGACTGGTGGCTTCTGTTCAGCTGTGCGTCCCCCAATCTCTTAACCACATACGGAGGAGCAATCTCAACAAGACAAGGGTTACCATTGAACTCATAGCCATCCATCCCCTCTTTGCAAGCGGCAGCTGCCTGGGAATCATAGAACTCCGCTTGACAGTACCCTCTCGACTTCCCATTAGCTTTCTCATCGAAGAACCTAACCTCCTTCACCACACCATACTTGCAAAGCTCTGCCTCAAGATGAGCATCAGTTGTCCACCAATGCAGATCCCCAATGAAAAGAGTAGTTATCCCACTACCTCCACCGTGGATAGTAGCTCCGTTACCAACCATGTTACCACCACGTCTAGGAGGAGTCACGCCATTAGCATTACCCTGAGCCTCTGGGGCAGGAGCTTGCCCTAGCTCAACTATAAGCCCGCCTCCACCAGGAATCTGCTGGCTAACATCGCTTACCTTAGTATCCTCTGCTCCACTAGAAGCAACTACCACACCACTACCACTTCCTTCTTTGATAGCAACACTCTCACCAGGTATCGAAATCTCACCCTCTGTTTTGACCTTCTCAATCTCCTCGTTTCTTGATTCCTCCACCTCGTCGCTCTTCCTCGCAGACTGAACAAACCCTTCTCCGACATTCACCTCGTTGTAGAGATCATCGTAATCGTCGTCTTCCTCATCCATTTTTAACTCAAACCAAAAAAAAAGAAAAGTTCCTTCCTTTCAATTGTATTCTCAAAGGTTACAAGAGATTGCAGAAGCTAGAAAAGAGCACTTGCTAGAAACCCTAATCCGGCTGCTTTGTGAATTTTCTAGGATTTTCTTATTTAATACCCATTTCTTTTTCTTTTGGATTCGACAAATGTGGAATCCCAACTAATATCGCTAACATATACAGCGTGATATGCGCATGATAGTGCATTTGTTGAATGAAGAATACACGTGTACCACGAGAACATTCGCGTGTTTCTATGGGCTATTAATGGGCTTAATTTGAGGACAAACGTAAACTACTTGTTGTTCAGCCTTTCAAAAATCTTATGAACGTCACGTCGTCTGAGCTTTCTAATGGCACGCAGTCCTTTAAAGGATGGATCCAAAACAATATGCAGCATAGGCACTTTACTAAACAAGCAAAAGGAGGCAGTTCATTAGTTCACAGTGGCGATTCATGTAACGCGACCAGACTAGCATATAGCAATAAGTGGAACTATCTATCAAACGCAGAAACACGACTGTGATTATTATGACAACTTTGGTTTGGTCATTCTATATAGTATTATTTAACTATTCTAAAGGAATTTCATTTACACTGCTTATTTTACGTTTGATTCTTCTATATAGATGGATTATGGAGTATCATTTATGAACTAGTGGTACAAACTAAAAGTAAGAGTATTACCGCAAAAGCGGAAGTACTATCAACTAGAAACTAATGCTCGATCAACATTTCCAACGGCCAACACCATTCATTACATCATCAACCAAACAAACACGTGAAGAAAAACACCACAAACAAAAAAAAATCCCACCGACTAATTAATTTGACACTCGAAATTTAAATAAAAATAAACATCAATAAGAAAGACAATAAATAAACATCAATTACTTTCCCTCAAATCCATAAATAAAGATTCTAGAACAACGAACAAAAACAAGAAGTCTACTACAAGGGAAGAAGTAGCGAACAAGCAGAACAAGCTCACCACCAAACCAGCCGTCGCTCCTCCGACGATCCTAATCGCACTGGCCTCATGAGCAGTAGCATCATCCGCATCTCCATCAGGCCCTTCAGCAGGCGAATCCGAATCACCGAAGGAATCATCATCAGGCGACGGTGCAGCCTTCTTCTTCTTCGCCTTCCCTTTCCTTTAGCCGGTTTAGGAGAATCAGCAGCATCTCCGTCCTCCGGTGCCGGAGCAGGGGCCGGAGCTTCAACAGCCGAAGCCTTAAACAGCTCTTTAGGCAGTAAAACCTTATCCGTCGCGTAAATAGCCAAAGGCTGCTCGTCGATCAGAGTATCAACGATTTGGACAGTGTTGATCCTTGTCCTCAGGGTAACTTTCTCTCCATCGTTCTGTACAGTGAGCTCGAACTTGTTGGCTCCGTCCGTCGCAAGTGTGTTCATAGGACCGTTGTTGGATTTGAGCATGGCCATTGAGTAATAGGTGGGGACAGCGAGGAAGTCGAGGAAAGCTTCTTTCTTTGGAGCAGTCAAGTTCTTGTATTTGGGCAAGAATCCCTTCATGGCGTCATCTCCTGGACAGAACACTGTCATACCTCCTTCTACACTCTCCTGTTACGACATTAACACAGTCCAAAACTTTTAAATTAATTGATTTATCAACTACTTCATTTATCTACTCAATTATAGTGGCAAGTGAGTTAGTGGGAAAAATTATTGCTACTTTTCATATTGAAAACGTAATACTTTTAAATTGAATTTTCATAATTTAGATTCGCATAATGTTGCGATAACTGAGGTAATCAAGTCTATATATTTGACTAAATATTTGTTCATTAGCTACCTAACACTCTCACCACTTTTTTGACTTTTATTTCAAAACCAACGGCTATAGGCCACCAGAAACAGAACAAGCACATGCATCTTTTCTAATTAAGTTAAATTCCAACTTAACAACGGAAATAATTACTAGTAACTGGGGTATCCTTTCTAATTCGAGTAATTAAGGTTTAATCGTGTAATTAATTTACCAGAATTATTTTGTTTTATTTAATTTTATGCATTTACACGGTCACATGCATGGATTTCTTGATTAATTGTTTTTAACTGAAAAAAAAGAAAAACCTAATAAAGTACTTAATTAATTGTAAAATCAGGGATTGAGTAGTGAATAATTCATTTATAAAATCCGGGTTCGAGTACTTAGCAAATTGTTTGATATATAAAAGAGTAGTGAATAATTAATCTCTACATTATACAGCAGCATGCACTTAATAACTGAATAAAATCACAAATATATGAATAATCATACAAAAATTGAAACTAATCTATTTCCAGTTACGTGTAGTAGTAATCAGGGTTTAGTAAGTACCTGGTAAGTCTTTGAAGCACCAGTGTTAGTGAGAAGAGTCTCGGCGAAAACTTTACATCCATGAGCCGACATTATCCCGGTGAGATTCATCTCCGCCGGAGCCGGACTCGGAGCCGCCGCCGTTTCCGACGGTAAGATTTTGCTGATCTGTATAATGGAGATGTTATAGGGAACTTCTTCGACGGACTTGACGAAGAAGGAAGACAGATCTCCGCCGTCGGGGCCGAGCCCGACCTTGCCGCCTCTCAGATCCGTTATGTTGACGAACCCGGTGGTTCCCGGAGCAGCTCCGGTGGCCTGGAAGAGGGTGGCGGCGAGGGCCGAGCCGTCGCGGATCTGGTGGATTTTCTTGGCGCCGAAGTAGTCGAGGAGGACGTGGAGGGAGAGGATGTTTTTGATGGTGGAGATGGTGTAGCCTTTCGAGGTCAGGGCGGACATGGCGGCGTTGTCGACGGCGAGGACGGTTATGGTTGTTCTCCGGTTGATTTCTCCGGCGAGGTGTGTTTCGGTGAGTAGATGGTTGAAGGAGGAGAATGAAGGGTGGCTTGCTAGGAGGCGCGTGACGTTGTGCGCGTGTGTTTTGACGGTGAGGAGGAGGAGTAGGATAGGGAGAATGTAGGAGATGGTTGCTTCTCTCATCTTCTTAGCCATTGTTGAGACTGGGGAGAGAGTGTGTGATGAGTTTGGAGATTTGAGAAAGAGAGAGTGAGCTCTGAGCTTAAAGAAGAGGAAGATGGGGTTTACTTAAATGGACTTGGATTGTGGTTGAAATTACCATTGTACCATTGGTATTTATTTAATATTTATTGCCATATTATTTTGGTGATTTAATGCGAATTTAAACTTATGGGCTTGCAAGTTTGTGATTTGTGAGACCATGTCACACGCTGTGCTTCCACTCTTTCCAACTACTATTATTTCTTTACAAATATTAAATTATTAAACGTTTTCAGGGACTATTTATGTGGTTTGTAATGTGGTAATAGGTAGGAATGTATATATAACTTTTTCTATATACGAAACTAAATATAAGATGGAAACACCAAAAAGTTTCATTTCTATTTACTAATCTGATTTATTGATTTTAACCAGAAGTAACAAAAACATCAATATATTATATTAGATGAACAATCATTCGTTTTCCAAATTGTTAGAGTTTAATTAGATAGTAATTGCAAATAAATGTATGGGGGGATGCATTTGATATTCTGAAGCCTTGGCAAACTACAACACCTTTGTCTAATACTCTACTGTTCATATGTCACCATTAATCTGGCTAACAATGTTTATGATTTGTTTTGTTCTCCTTTGTTGAGATCTTTCTAGCGTATCACAACTATCATGTGATGGAGGCGATGTTGCTTGTAAGTCTAGCTCAAAATAGAAATATACCTTTTCAGACTAAAACACCCACACGCAATACTAATAATTATTAACATATTATCTAATTTCTTTTCTTTTTTTTAACAAACATGACATCTTGAAAAAAAAACAATTCAAACATGTCACGTGGGAAGAGTATCTCTTCTTCATAAATTAAGGTATCTGGAAACTCGTTACTCCATCATTAATAAAATTTAAGACAATTTCACACGCATAGAATCTTCTTCTTCGTTTAATTTCAAAATTAATAATTAAATAAAAATCCTAAGATATCATAGTTCAAGTACTTAATATTATTTAATAATTGTAAAAGAAACATTTTATTTGCTCCTTAAAAAAGCTCTGATTAGACGGAATCTGAGTCTTTAACTGGAGGCAGTGTCGGTGACAAAACTAAAGTTGAAGAAATGCGTGGATGCGTCCTTCAGGGGCACTTGAGGAATTAACCGATGGGTGGAACCAAGGTTTTAATCAGTATACATGCCACGTGAATGGTGGAGATTTGTTTTCAGATTCTCCACCGACAATCGGTCGGTCTGTGTACAAAGCTGAACATAACTGGGGTAAACTAGTTGTCTGAAAATCTGATGCAACGGTCTGTGCTCGCTTGTCACTTGAGTGATACGATGGTATAATTACTTTGACTTGATTTTTTATGCATTACATGGTCATATTTTGTTTGGATATAGTAATGTTATTAAACAACACAACTTTTCTGTCGTCGACTGGTTTCATTATCATTAAAATTACATGATTCAGATTATATACTTTTGTGATTTAGTTCTAACTTGTCTGGCCAATTCATCAGCCAAAATATTAGATTCACGCCTAACTTGTTTATAGAAGAAATTACAACATTTTGTGGCTTTAACTGTATCATGCAAATAAATTTCGATAGACATATTTCTATCCATGAGAATATTCTGTAATTCTCCTTTTTTATATTAGACCACATAAAGCATGAAGATCTTTTAAACCAAAAAAGCATGAAGATCTTCGCAAAGAGTTATATTAAAATAACCCAACTTCAATATAAAAGAGTCTTAGCTTCTACTATTGTATTGGTGGTAGGGCTTCCAACCCTTTGAGTAGCTTTCTTCTATCATGTCCATATTATATCCATCCTACTCCGTCTAGCATTAGCGGTGTTGTCTAGACATTTACAAATAATGATTAGCATTGCTACAAAATATAGATTTGGAAACCTATTACCAGATGTTTGGTTGCCTGCAAAAGATTGTTCTCTATATAGAGCTGTTGCTTTCTTTGTTTCTTGTTAATGCCTCCAACTATAAATTAAGATCAAGCAAAACTTTCTTTATGATATATTATGTATTGACCATCTCTTGTTATTAAATATCAAATCATTCAGGTGCTTCCAAATTAGCCATTCTAAAATGTAAAAACAACAGTAATTGTAAAATAAGACAGACCACGATGTTACAACAATATTCATAGATATATTCTGTGAATTTTCTTTCCTTCTCAACTTTTATGTCAATAGTTTGACCGACATTAGTGAATTTATCATACACGAGAACATCATTTGGAATCAGAACACATATCATACAGTAACAATGCTAACATCCTCCGTATCTCATTGTTCCTAAAATGTGTCCTATCATTAGCAACAAACACGTGCACTTCTTCTTCTTCCTCCTCTCCTTTAATCTGAATCCAACTGCATCCTGGCTTTTTCTTCAACCCTTTATCTTTCATCATCTCTCTCATCTTCGCAACTTCATCCCAACTTCCTTCACCTGCATACGCATTCGATATCGTCACATAGTTCCCGGAGTTATCAGGTTCTGTTTCCAACAACTGCCTTGATAAGTACTCTACAAGCTCAGTCTTATGTTCCTTGCTGCAAGTAGCTAACAAAGATTGGATCATTCTCGCATCTGGCTCGTATGGCATTTCCTCCATTAGCCGTAACGCCTTTTCCGTTTCTCCAGCTGATGCAAGAAGATCTACCATTAGTCCATAATGCTCCAAGCATGGTTCCATAGCATGCTTTGAAACCATATCAGACAAAATTTCGATGGCCTGATTAATATCCCCGGCGTAGTTACAAGCAGATAAGACGTTTGTGAATGTTATGTTGTCTGGTTTGATGCCCTTATCTTCCAAGCTTCTGTACAGAGTGATTGCTTCTTTCACCTTACCACACAATGCATACGCCGAGATCATGGCATTGTAGGGAGGCAGCTCGCTGAATAACTTTCTTTTGAAAACCTTCTCTGCTTTGCTTAGATCTCCACATTTAGCATACATGTCAACCAATGCAGTCTCTATCGAAACCGAAGAGAAACGCAGCTGATTTCTTATGATGTATCCGTGTACCGATCTTCCGAAATGCAATGATGCTAGATTTGCGCAAGCAGAGAGTGCGACAGTGATGCTATAGACATTTGGTCTCATCCCGGATTCTTGCATCTTTCTCAGATAATGAATTGCCTCCTCACTGCAACCATTTTGCACCAAACCATTCATGATTGTAGTCCAGGAGACTATACTCGGATTGATGCCAGAAGATTGCATCTGCGAGAACATTTCCTTTGCCTCATCTACCTGACTGTTCTTGAGAAGACTTAAAATAATCAAATTCCATGTTATAACATTTGGCGGTACACTTTCTAGCTGCATCTCATAAAACAATCTCAAAGCCTCTCCGCTAAGACCAGACTCTGCGTAGGCCGCAAGCAATGTGTTCCACAGTATCAAATCCTTTTGCACTGTGGAATCAAACACTTTCTTAGCATCAGCAATACTCCCACACTTGGCATACATATCAACAACGCTACTTGCCAAAACTATATCCGATTCAAAACTGTGCCTAATGCAATAACACTGCACCTCTTTCCCGAGTTTCGAGTTTTGAGTACGCGCAGCAGCCGACATTAACGTCGATAGCGTGACGCAATCGTACTTCAGCTTCTCAAGTCGCATCAACTTACACATACGGATCGCATCTTCCACCATCCCCTGTTGAACATACCCGGAGATAAGTAGATTCCACGTCACCACATCTTTCCCACTCATTCGATCAAACACCATCTCAGCATCCTCGATCAAACCAACTTTACAATAGAAATTCAAAACCGACGTTCCAAGTATATTATCCATCTCCAACCCATTCACAACAGCAACGGCGTGAGACTGTTTCCCTTCTCCAACCCCACCCATATTAGCAGAAGCAGACAAACAAGTCGAAACCGTAACCCGTGTCGGCTCAACACCATCCTCCCTCATATCACACATAAGCCGAACCGCCTCCTCGTTCATCCCGTTCTGCACATAACCAACCATCAACGCATTCCAAGCAACCACATTCCTCTCAGGAATTTCGTCGAACACCTTCCTCGCATCATCCAAAACCCCGCACTTCCCATACATATCCGCCAAGCTACTCGCCACGAACACACAGTCATAAAGACCAGATTTTGCCACGTACCCATGAACCCCTCTCCCGAACCCACTCCACCCCAACGCACCGCACGCTTTGCAAACGTTCGGAACCACGAAATTATCCGGAAAAATCTCGTCTTTAAGCATCTCGACGAAACCACTTAAAGCTCCTTCAACGAGCCCGACTCTGCATTTCACGCCGATGATCGCCGCCCAGGAGAAAACGTTACGAACCCTCAGTTTCGAGAAGAGGGTTTCGGCGATTTCATGAGCGTCGCATTTCGCGTAGAAGATCACTAGTTTGGTCTCGATGTACTCGTTCTTGGCGTAGAAGTCGCCGTTCTTTAAGATGCGAGCGTGGATTTGCTGCCCAGTGTGGAAATCTCTCTCGTAGACGCATCCTTGGAGGATTTCGCCGTATATCTCGGGACCGATGCGCACGTTTCTGAAGTCCATCTCCGTGACTAAGCTAAGAGCTTCTTTGATCTCGCCGTTTTTGCATAGAGACGAAATGCTGTGAAAGTAAGGATTACGAGGCGGGTCATTGTGAGGTTTTGTTGATACTGAATGTGGAAGTTTGATTGGGATAGTGTTGAAAGGAAGAGAAGCCATTCATGCCTCTCTGATAACCTCTGAAGTATGAGAAGATAACAGAGTAGAGTGATGATAGAGTCCACGTAATTAATATTTTTTAATCTTTTACGATTTTTTTTTCTCCTCGAGGGGCAGATCACAACCGTTGATTAGCCTTGATAGATTTTCCCCACGAGGGATCCAGAATGACGTGGACGGTAGTGATCTGTTACCACACTATGTCCCAACCGGTTTTTGATTTGATCACGGTTTACTTAGGGATCCAGAATGACGTGGACGGTAGTGATCTGTTACCACACTATGTCCCAACCGGTTTTTGATTTGATCACGGTTTACTCTTTGGTTGGGAAAGATCTTAATTGGATATATGGAATTTGAAAATTAATCATATATATGATCATTTTGCAAGATTTTAAAAAAAAAGCTAATGTTTGTAGAAAAGTCATAAGTGATTCATAGTGGCGTAGAGATTTGCCTCTTTCTACAAAATTTAGAATTATATAATTTGCCTCTTTCCTTGATCTACAAGTCTTAAGTAAAAAACGTATAAAGCTTTTGATTTATTTATATTTTTGTCCCTAGGTCTGAGATAACAACAGGAGAAAGAAGGTTGGCTTTTGATAGAACTAATATTTATCTAAACCTATGCATGCCCCTAGAAGACAACAAAAGCACAAGATAACACAAGCATCAAAGCATAAACCGGCAAGGAAGAGGAAGCATAGTAAGCCATCGCTGCTCCAGTTCCTTGGCCACCTCCAGCTCCTTGGCCGCCGCCTTGTTGATCTCCTCCGCCGAGAGTACCGTACGGATAAGGAGGAGTGTAAAAATAAGGATACGGAGGAGAATAATACGTAGTCTGTGGTGGTGGTTGGTTGCAACAGCCTGTTGGAGGAACAGGAGGGCAGCGAGAACGTGGCGGTGGAGTTGGGGAGGACGGTGAAGGCGGTGGAGGAGGATTACCGTATGGAGAGTAGCCTGTAGAGGAAGGTGGTTGAGGCGGTTGATTACATGGGTAAGGAGAGCAGAGACCAGAGTTTGGATCAGAAGCTGAGTTTAGATTGACAAAGCTGAGAAGTGATAAATAAAAGGTAATAGAGAAAGAAGCTTGAAGAGACAACATGGTGATGACTTAGCTTGAGAAAATGAGTTTGGTCTTTGGTTTGCAAGTTGAGATCAGTATTATAGTAAAACTAGCTGATTTTGTTGCTGTGTTTCGTATTATCTGCCGCATGGCATAACACATGTCGTAAGTTTTGGAGAATTTCTGAGGAAACGTTTGCTTACGTCTTTTTAATGGGATGCAGACAAAAATGTTGTCATGTAATGAAGTGGATTTTTGTATAGCTGTACCAAACTCATCAAAAAGGTGTTATGGGTAACTTGAGTTTCAAGATGAGTGTGAAAAGAAGATGTGTTCGATCCTAGTCAGTGACTTATGGACTATAAGGATCATCGAGTGTGAGTATATTCATCTAAACCGGAGTCTACCAAAACTAATAAACTATTAACCATGACCAAAACCGAGGCGAAGAAAGCAGTTTTGATACAGCCATAATTTGATAGACAGAACCAAACCAAAATATGGTTTTTAAGTTCAACATGTTATTCTCCAAAACTAAATACACCCAAAAATCAAGAACATCTTCCAACTCGAGAGACATAAGTAGTAATCATCTTACCTTTTGTTTTTGTCATTTTAAGCCCTTAACTGAGGTAAACTTGATGGTCTATTATTTCCATCTTCCGTCATGTAAACCACCGGTACATCCCAGCAAAAAAGATAGATGACCTAAAAGAAAAGAGGACTGACATGAGAAATCATTTTGAGTAGTAAAATATTCTCTAAGATAAACAAAAAAAAAACTGAAGACTCCTGATTAAACACAAAACAATCCATTACATAAACTTCCTCTTGTTCCAAACTTGAGAAAGTTATTATATTATTAAACATGCATCTTCAAAAAAGCAGTTCATAAGAGAACACGACAATCAACAGATGAAATGAATTCTCCTGCAGGAAAACACGATTAGACAAAATCTCTTTTTTTTTCCGGTGAAGAGGAAAGAAAACAAAACGGGCAAGAAAAAAGGGAAGACCAACATATCTTTATCATTCAATCCAGAAAGACTAGCAATTTTATGTAATATTCTAGAGTGACTTCTCAAAAGCAAATATAGAATGAGTTGAATCAAAGACAAAACTCGTTTCATATTATTACAACAAGGAAGCAGCATTCCTGTCCTTCAAGAGACTACATTTATATGGTCTAGGAATGTACTGGTTTACCTTCTCACGGATCCAAAGAAACCGAGAATGCAGAAAGATTGGAGCAAAAACTAGCCAACGAGCATGACTTGTAGTAGCTTAGCTGCTCCAGCTCTGATACTCTGGGTCATGATAAATCTGATTTACTCCTTTCAAATCACCCCAAAATAAAATCCTCAACCCCCAACTCGGAGCTATCAAATATTAACATATGGTATGAACAGTGGCGTGGGGATTGCTCAGTGTTGTTGTTGTTGAGAATCCTATATCTAGAAGCCTCCGTTGATCTTGTTAATCTTGACCACAAAGAATTAAGAAAATTAGTTCTATTACTCGTAGAGAATCTGTTTCTTCAAATCCTCCCAATGTTTAGGCCCATCAGGTTGGCGGTTTACATAGTGAGACACAAAATGTTGGTCTGAGCACCCAAGCAAACTGCTAATTGCCTTGGTCTTTGCCTTACCTTCCATAAACGGAATCATCCCTAATCTGAGCTTCATCCGCTGGAGAGTAAACACTAGACACGAAGGGAAAGTCACAAAGATCGAAAACGGATAACCAAGCTCGTTGACAATGTAGTTAATCTTCGCTTCCAGGAGTTCAGAAGCTTGACACAGGATCTGAGGGAAAGCGTTCACCATATTCCGAACATCCTTCTCGTTCAGACCCAAACTCACAAGGAAATCAAATCTCTGTTGGAGTTCTGACCCTCTGCCGCGGAACTTCTTGACAGCTCTCTCCATCTCCTCTGAGTTCTCCTCGTATCCGAGGTTGATCAAGAACTGTGTCTTCATCAACCTCGACGTTTCCTCTTCCCCTGTAGGAGGAAGCGGCTGCACCTTTAAACCCATCGTCCATTTTTTCATCACCTCTGGGTTTTCTTGTATGACTTGACAAAGCCGCTTAGTGCCAACGTTCAGTCTATCGAGCAAGGTTCTGGGTTTCTTCAAAGAACATGCACCAAGCCAAGAGGAGTGATCACGAAATATCTTACCAATCTCATCACACTCCATCTTGATCTTGTTCAGGAACACAAAGCAATTTCTCAGATTCACAACACATTTCTTTACTTCAATTCCCGGGAAGTTTAGAAAAAACGAAGAGAGATCACTCTTGGATGACCCAAGCTTGGTTAGAAACCCAGCTAGAAACAGAGTCCACTCCCCTGAATCCTCAAAAACAAGCCTAGGATGCTTTTTGAGTAACTCACACAGCTCACTATCATTCAAAAAGAGATCTCTAAGCAAGCTTAACACCCTGTGCATAGACCTCCAATCATAAGACTCATCCTCCTCCTCTG
Source organism: Hirschfeldia incana (assembly GCA_026261945.1). NCBI lineage: Eukaryota > Viridiplantae > Streptophyta > Magnoliopsida > Brassicales > Brassicaceae > Hirschfeldia > Hirschfeldia incana. Next base: position 8,842,554 of record JABCMI010000003.1, on the reverse strand, counting down.
ACAAGTTCTCACTAACCCAATCAAACCCAACCCCTATAGTTTTCAGGATCTCTAAAGCCTTGGCCACTTCAACATTCATATCCCCAACGAGTACACTCGGGCTACAAACGATAATCCTCGATACAAACGACTTACTCAACCCCAAATCCTCAAAAGCCTTAATCTTTTTAGCTAAAACCCCAGTCTCATACCCAAAAACCTCCCTAGCTTCCTTAAAGATCTTCCCCATCTGCTTCAAACCAACTCCATATATCCAAAAAGTATTATAATTCTCAAGCAAAAAGGCATCTTCGTTCAGAAACATCTTATCACTAGGAAGCAGATGACTGTACTCAGATGGCTTCAAGCCCAAACTCTCGAAGAAAGGCTCGAACTCGTTAATGGGGTGGAACCGTAGAAACCTAGTAATCGATAGAGAGACATCAGCATCAGCATCATCGGTAGAAGTGTCGCAATCCAACTTCTGTAAGAGATTGTCGTTGAACAGAGGCGCGTTCTTACTCATACTCTCTGCGACTAGATACTGTAACCCTCTCGTGATGTAGAAGTAATCCAACATCGCAGCCTGAGCCTTTCTCTGATTCTCGATTCTTGTTTTAACGCTCAGTTTCTCACCGGGGTTGACGGTGGAGAAACGCCTCGGGGTTAAAGTGCGTGGGAGGTGAGACTCGATTTCGAAAGTCTGGGGATTTAAGGGTTTAATCTGAGTTTCTAGAGAGACTTGTGATGCCCATTTGAGAAGAGAGAAGAAGAAGAATCTAGGGTTCCGCATTCGAGACATTACCACCTTCTTTCAAGTTTCCGGTTGTTGTTCTCCTGTTCTGAAGAGAATTAAACACCAAAGAGACGGTAGACTAGGCTTTGCTTTTTTGACTCGGACCAAATCGGTTTTGAGACATTACAATTAATTGTGAGACATTAGTATTCATATTCGGTTTCGAATTTTGAACCGATCGATATACTGTACTTCTGAAACTGTTTTAATGTTCGATGGTCGTTTTTTTTTTAATTTTAATATAAATCGATTTGTACTAGTTTCTCAACTAAATCTATCTATCTATCTATTATTTACGGTGTAATTTTTCAACTAAAAATTAAAAACTCTACTACTGTTTGTAAAAAAAAATTATATAACTAAAAAGAGAATATTGAATGGTTTCTAAAATTTATTTATTAATAATGAATATAATATACTGAGAGATTTTTTAAAAAAAAACACAAGAATTTTAAATAAAACATAAAAATAATAATTTACCATTATAATCTTTTAATTAGTAGTACATGTGCTAATAAGTAGTTATAAATTGTTTATGTATGCATGTGTGGACGAAACACTTTTCTAGTTTTTTCTAATTTTTGAATGCCAAATATCTTACACTATTATTATTTTTACAAGATTAACTACAAATATCTAAATTATTATTTTTATGTGTGGCTTTTACAAGATTAACTACAAATATTTTTTGAAGGAATTAAGTTTTATATCTACATCAATCCAAATAAATTTGACATTACATTTAGTTTTATAATTAAATTATTTATTAAGATCACAATGTTGAGAAATAGAAAAACTTACCGATATTCGAAGAAGCTATTCTAATCACCTACAGAGAGATGCAACTTTATTAGTCATTGTATTTATTTCTTAATTCAAAAAGCTTATAAAATAGTACATATTTATCATTATTTTCATTGCATTTATTAGTTGTTAACACTGATTGATGAAAATAGTTTTCCCAAAAGCATTCGCTATTCTTTCAGTTATATATCATGTACTGATTTGAAACTCCATACAATTTGCATTTATTTTTGAAGGATGTTCGTTGCTTGTTGGGTTAAACACCCATGATCATTAAACACTTGTAAACCCTGGGTAATGCAAAAACCAACGACATGTCCAAGTAAATGGATGTCGTTGGTCAAGCCCTCGAATGGTTTCCTCTGCAACTGCTCCGGTGCTTTTTGGTTTTGGACACCAATGGTTTCACTGTCCCCCTTGAGCTTACAAATGCTTAGATTACCTAAGCCTTGAACTAATATTATCTCCATCGACAATAAGAACAAAACTATCATCACTGATGTCTCGATGAAGTATACCCTCACGATGGAGCTCAAACACACCCATTACCATGTCTTCTATCACAGAAAGAAGGAGAGAAGAAGGTCTACCAGAAGGTTCCCAACACCTTATATCCGTAAGGAGTTGCTCTAGCGCAATTCTCCGGCTGGCCGTGAGATAGAGTGTCACTTTGGTAGCAAGTCTCTCTCTCTATCTCTCTATCTCTCTCTCTCTCTCTCTCTCTCTCTCTCTCTCTCTCTCTCTCTCTCTCTCTCTCTCTCTCTCTCTCTCTCTCTCTCTCTCTCTCTCTCTCTCTCTCTCTCTCTCTCTCCAATTTTAGTTGCACAAAACATGTATATGTTATGGGATTATTCATGAATCTTATAAGAGAAAATTGAAAAGACCAAACAAAATGGATAAACCAATGGTTCTCACCTCTCATTGTTGACAATTAATTTATATGTTCGTTTTCGTTTACTTCCTTCATTATGATTATTTTCTATTTTTTTATAATAGTTAAAATAGTTCCCTGAAATTTCTCTCATTTACTTCTTTTATTCTGATTATTTCTCATTTTTTAAATCAATAAATGTAATTTTTATTAAATCGTTCTCATTTTATGAAATCTACTTCACATAACAAATTTGGTTTAGATTGGTAGATCTAATTTATTTGGTTTAGATTGGTATATCTAATTTATTTCAAAACCTTAGATAGCAAACAAACTGTTGGGAAAGAGATTGAAACAGAATCGAAGATGTTTAATGCTGCCAGAAGAAAACATTAATTAAAAGTGTAGTTACATGCATAAGTGCAGTAAAACCCAACTACGATCGTATATTTTGTTGCTCCGTGTCAACAGCAAAAACGTTTTTTTTTTCCCAACTTTTCTGCTAGTTCCCTCAACTTCAAAACAGAATCTATACAGATGCAGTCTTTTGAAGTGGTGTCCTTTTTGGTGAATGATGTCGTCCAAAAACAATGTTCAAGAAGATTATCCATCAAGGCATCAATGTCATTGGCAAAGGGATGTCTTTGGTGACACTTCTCTGTTAAATTTATAGAAAAATAGAAAAGTTATAAAATAAGTAAACCGAACCGAGTTGGATTGAAACTGTACCTGTAGAGGAAGACATGTTCAAGTGTTCAAATGGGGAAAATGAATTTTCTGCAAGAACGCAGTTGAACTCGAACTGAGGCTTCCGCTCATAGCACAATGGCAAGTTCATTGTCAGCTTTATCCGGTTCCCAAAACGCCATTTTTGAAAAGCTTCATTTTTCTGACTGATGCTGAGAGATATCTTACGAAAAAGGTATATTAATGAGCGATCAACGTTAAATTTGTCAAACAATCTAAGGTAAGTAATCAACGTAAAAAGCTTCGTTTTTTTTCCTGAAACTGGTTGGAGATACCGAGAGATATCTTGCGAAAAAGATAGATTAATGTTGAGAAATCTAAAAACTTACCAATACTTGAAGAAGCTATTTCATCACCTACAAAGAAATGCAACTTTATTAGTTATTGCATTTATTACTTAATTCAAAAAGCTTATAAAATACTACTTATTCATCATTATTTTCATTGTATTTATTAGTTATCAACACTCATTGATGAAAATAGTTTTCCCAAGAGCTTCATTATTTTTTGAGTTGTATATCATGTATTGATTTGAAATTTTATATTTTCATTTTCACTTTTCTCTCTCCCTCTTCAGTTTTGGATTGTACAAAACTTGTATATGTTTTGGGATTATTCATGAATCTTAGTTAGAAAAAAAGTTGAAAGACCAAACAAAATGGATACACCAATGGTTCTCACTTCTCATTATTGACTCAATTACTTTATATGCTCGTTTTCATTTACTTCTTTCATTATGATTTTCTTTTTTGATATTAGTTAATGTATTTTTCTGAAGTTATTCTCATTTACTTATTTGATTATGATTCTTTTTCATTTTCGTTTAGTGTATTTCTTATTAAATCATTTTCATTTTAAGAATCTAATTTACATAACAAATTTGGTTTAGATTAGTAGATCTAGTTTCTTTCAAAATCCTAGATAGCCATTAAAAAACTGTTGGAAAAAATATTGAAAGAGAATCGAAGATGTTTCAAGCTGCCAGAAGAATCACACCAATTATGGTAAGTTTAATTCCTATTTCTCACTACATTCCATGAAATTGATTCATTTAATTGTTTGGTTGTGTTTCTTTCACGATTTTATTTAATCCATTGTTCAATTTTCCATGTTATTTGTTACAAGTAATTGCTTGATTATGATTGTTTGCTCTCAACATTGAACTTTCCATTAACTAGTTATTTGCTTGACTTTAATATAAACAAATTACATTCATTCCATAGGGGTTTGGTCGTGGTTTTGCTTCTAAAAATGGCGAGATCGTTTCATGGTACAAGGTGATGAAAAAATTAGAAGCCGCTACATCTACTTAGGATTGAAGAACTCATGCAAAACGAATCTTTTCTGTGCCCCAAGAGTGACAGGTTTCATGTCTTTCTCAGAAACAGTGAGACACCAGTTGGTCCGTTAGAGCAAATAAAACACTTTTTCCATGTGGATTTTGACCATCTCATGATTGAAGTATGCTCAAATAGAGCGGTTAAAGTCATTATTAATCTTTGGAAAAATTTGGATAAATGCACTTCAATAAGATTATAATTTGAAACATACATCATTGATTTAATATTTTAGAAAACACACTTATTTATATATAAATTTACCAAATTGTCCAATCTTAATTTTATGGGAAAATTTGGATAAATTCACTTCAATAAGATTATAATTTGAAAAATACATCCTTGATTTAATATTTTGGAAAACACACTTATTTATATATAAATTTACCAAATTGTCCAATCTTAATTTTATTATATTTTAAAAAAAATGTTTAAAAAAAGGAAAAATCGTTAGAGAATATGCATAATATATTTTTAAACTACATAATATCTTGGGATAATTTGGAAAATAGCCTATTTAGGATTTGAAATTTGAAAAACACACTGCTTCTAATTTCTTTTGAAAACTACACTTTCTTTAATGTGAATTTACTTTTTACCCCAATTTAATATTTCAATAATTAATACATAAATTCGTAACTAATAATAATCAATAATTATTTATGTTTGAAACAAATATGTGTTTAAAGATAAATATGTTACAATAACAAAGATATATAAAATAAATAAAGTTATGATTTGTGTTGAGTTTATCATGACGTTAATGTATATTTTAATTTATTTTATCAACTTTAAAATAAATAAAATTTATTATTCAATATAATAAAATTTATAAATATATTAAAAAGATATGGAAAAGATATTATGTAGTTTAAAAAGATATTATGCATATTCTCTAACGATTTTTCCTTTTTTTAAACATTTTTTAAAAAATATAATAAAATGAAGATTGGACAATTTGGTAAATTTATATATAAATAAGTGTGTTTTCCAAAATATTAAATCAAGGATGTATTTTTCAAATTATAATCTTATTGAAGTGCATTTATCCAAATTTCCCAATTATTTATCATGTTTATTATTGAATTAATAAAATATAAACTATTATATATTCGTAAAAAGATTATATACGCATATGCATGTAAAGCATCGTTAACTAGAATAACTGAAATTAATCGAATTTATAAATGTTAACTAAAAATTAACCAGAAAATCTAAAATTTCAATTTGTAACAAAACTCAGAAAACTGAATTAATCGGACAGATCCATAATTTTTTATTTTTATCCAGCAGATTTCTCAATTTTCTATTTTTTTGGCTAAATTCAAACAACCTAACCCAGATAAACCGGACTAACCCGAACCCGCATGCAGCATTTTCGATCTGTCTTTTTTTTTCGTGTTTCTTATGGTTGATATCTACTTTACTGAGGATCTTTGGTTGTGATTCAGAGATTTGATACAGAAGAATTCAAAAAATACTGATCTCAACATATATATTTGATATGCTTTTTAATATATATATATATAGGGGTGTGCCCAAGGTGCTTTTGCACTGGGTCCAAAATTTTTTTACTAACTTTAGCTACAATTTAGGGTCCATTTTTCAAATATAGGGCCCGTTTTAAAAATATTTTCTATTGTGTATGCACTGGGTCTTCTAAAACATTGAGACGGGCTATATATATATATTTGATATGATTACATCTGTTATTATTTGAAAAGCTTTGTGTAAGTGATTTTGATCTGGTGAAGAAATAATACATCTCAACTTCTGTCATTCGAGCTCAGTGTAAAGTTGGTGTTGTTTGATATAATCTATTACTCCATCTTCAGTTAAGTATTTAACTGATAGTCCTCGTGAAATGCATTGCCTGTAAGAAGCAAGAGGGATCAGCAAAAGAAGCACTTTTAAGTGAAAAATGAAATGTTCTTGAGGAGTATAAACAAACACCAAACACTACCTTAATCTACTTGAGCTAATCTGATTAGGAACAAAGTTGTTGACGATTCTGATGTTATCCTGCAAAAGAGGCCTTATTAGATTGACTGACTGATACAGCGAAGAACGGAAACAAGAGACTAGCTAATACTTACACGGGTTTCGTATAAGATTCTGTCACCAAATATCATATTTTCAACATCTTGTCCTTCTCTACGGATGCACACAATCCCATAGTCTTTGCAAATGGCCTTTACCTTCCAAAAAAAAAATTATAGAAGAGAGAGCGAGCACAACTGTGAGTAGAATCGACAGAAACGAAATCTCAGTTTATATAATTAAGGATGATGTACCTTGGTTTACCTGTTCAGGAATCCAAACACCTGGAGTGCAGAAAGATTGCAGTAAATCCGAGCCACACAGTAGCATGACCTTGAGAGATTCTAGCATTAGAAAACCATACATTATATAATTTGAGTTCGTCAGTTGCGTGAATAACTAGCACGTATGATGTGATACATGGCATGAGAAGATCCAGCAATTACCCAAAAATGAAAATGATAAAAAGATTGCAGTTAGCTTACCCTCGGGTACAAGTCTATTTGTTGTAATAAAAGTCTTGACCCTTGATAAAACCATCAAACTTCGTTGGTAGCTATCTTGGGATGCCTAAAGAAACAGTTTTGTAAGGATCCAAAGCTTTGTTCCCCTAAAGAAAACTATAATAAAGCTTCTGAGAGAGAGAGTACCTCCCAAGGATCAACCATTATAAAGTCGGAGCTTTTGCATGCTAGATTACACATCTCTAGACGATGCTCTGCAGATAAAAGTCCCTACACGAGAAACTGATGATTTTATTTATTTCTTAAGGAGACCTAAATAGTAAACAGAATTTACAAAAGGGAAATTAGCAACCAATTTAGAAAAAGAGTCATTACTGGAAGGAACTAAAGTTGTCAAGGTTGCAAAAATTATACCTTCTTCTTGTAAGCATCATTTACAGGGGACATGTAGCCTCCAAGAACATGAAATCCCTCAGAGTGTAATGCATCTCTCGCCAGCTCTAAACACAAACAAAGATAACCCATCAGTTCAATATAAGGTCACATATGTGGAAAACATGAATATTTCCAGAAACCATCAAACTCTACTGTTTTTTTCCTGATTCTGTAAACTCAAAAAAAGCAAAACACAAATCAGATACTTGAGACTATAAACCAATGTTGAATTTCCCCAATTGAAACCAACCATTACACTGATCCTAATGCCTACAAAAATGTTCGAACTTCTTTCTCACACTGATCAAATCTGAAACCCATTGATAAGCATAGAAACAATTGAATTGTAGAGTTGTTATTGTAAGAACTCACCAAACATGCGTAAATGCATGAACGTCGGAGGGTTGAAACTCCCAGTTGCCACAAGCACTACACAAGCTTTGTCCCTGATTGAGACAAACAAAGTCAATACCTTTTTCTTTTATCACCATAAGTAACCAGCTATACAATTCACTGAGGAAGGGACAAGAAGAAGTCAAAAATCATGAGCAAGCTTTGTAATTTACTCAGATTGTGATTCAATAGATAGCTTATCGACTGGTAAGGAGACATCCATGATCGAATCTGAGAGAGAGAGAGACAACGAGAAGCAAGAATATAAATCGAAAGTTCGAACGGCGTCGTATATAAGGTTGCAGTTACGACGCTGTTTCAGTTGAGTTAAGTTTAGTCAAAAACGCACCGTGTTCCCGTATGTAGCGTGGGGGTTGTGTCTGGAATTTTTATATTCTTTCCACCGTGGTCAAAATTTATTTTTGATCGGCAAAACAAGAAAAAAGGAAAAGGGAAAATGAAAATGAAGTCTTTATCCCCAAAACTTAGCCATGGGCATATTATCTGAAACCCGAAAACCAAACCAGAACCAAACCGAAAAAACCGGAACCAAAACCGGACCGGCAATTATGAAAACTCAAACGGCTCATATATTTCTAAACCCGAAAAACCGAAATCGAACTGGGACCGAACTGAAAATCGAATGGGTATCGGAATATTTTGAATATATTGAAAATTTAATTATTTTTAATTTTAATATATATTTTATTATATAAAGCGTAGTTTTCAAAGTTACTAATTAACACGATCGCGACACATGTCAATCTTATTATTTAAGATTGTGACATGTGTTAAATAAATAAAATTTTTAAAAGAGATTAAACCAAAAGAATTTTAAAAGTCAGTTTTCCTTTTTCTAAAGGTCTTTAACAAAATAAATGTAAAAAATCTTAATATTTCCGTATAAATAACTATTTAAGAATAAATAGTTATTTAAAATTAGTTTTCCTTTTTCAAAAAGTATTTAACAAAAAACTCTGAATGATCAAAATATATCCATATAACTAATTATTAAATAGATAATAAGATTAAAATTACTATTATTTAGTTGTTTTGTTTAAATTTTCACAAAACCTATACCAAAACTAAGTTGTACAAATAATTTATTTAATACTTATTTTCCTTTCCTAAAATCATGAAGAAAATATAAGTATAAAGAAATAAAAATATTAAATCGTAATTTTCTTTTTTTTTTAAAGTAATAGTAATTTTAATCTTAACAAAACCTGTTCGATTCGAATTGTCCTTTTTGAAATATAATTCTTTTTAATCTTTACCAAATAAGATTTCTTTTTCTTTTTCTTTTAAATCCTGACCAAATAGAATTGTAAAATTGTACTAAAGATTTTTAATTAACAATAAAATTTGTACGAATATTACTGATATTGAAAAAGCCTAATCTTGAAAATGGGAACTTTTAGAAATAGTTAATATTAACTGGAAATAAATATTTGATAGTAATTATATTTTTCTTAATCCTTGACAAAATATAATTGTAAAAGATTATGTAATACTGATTTCTTTTTACCAAATCTTAAAAACTGTTAAAAAATATCTGATAGTTGTTTTCCTTTCTATAAAACATTAATCAATAGATATTTGAATCATATTTTTAAGTCATAACCAAAAGAAAATTGTAAAAAAATTATTTGATAATATTTTAAGAGAGAATTTGATGATGAACATGATACTAAAAATTATATAGTTAATGAAAAAAGTGTAAAATTAGTATTGATATGAATTTTAATCTTATTATATAAAGCTTAGTTTTCAAAGTTACTAATTAACATGATCGCGACACATGGCACTTATATATTTTAGATTGCGACATGTGTTAAAATCCGAAGGAAAATTAATTTAAAATATTTTTAAAAATAGTAATTATCCTTTTCTTACAAAACCTATATACCAAAATAAATTTGGGTAATACTTAACATTGATTTTGCATATTTTCCTACTTTCATAATAAAGAAAAGATAATTTAAAAAAAAAAAAATCCTAAATATTTTTTTAAAATAGTAACTTTCATTTTATACAAATCCTATATACTAAATAAAATTAATACAATATTTAACACTAATTTTAAAGAAAATATAATCTTATTAAAAATTCGTAATTATCCTTTTAAAAATATAAACAAAAAAAATGTCAAAGACTGTTTAATGTTAATTTTCCTTTATAAACCTAAAAATATTCACATGATAAAACAATTTATTAAAAAGGTAATAGTAATTTTAGTTTTAACATAACCTATACCAAAACCAATTTGTAAAACAAATTTATTTTTGTAATTTATTTAAAATTAACCAAAAAGGCAACTTAAACAAAAAAAATGTCAAAGATTGTTTAATGTTAATTTTCCTTTTTAAAGTCATAATTAATATATATATATATATATATATATAACCCAAAAAGAACTATGATTATTCACACCTCTGTATATAGAAGTAACCTCTTTCATATTTGATCACCAAACATAATTATTGGTTTGTTTACCGCATCTTCTTTTCTTCGTATAACTGATTTTGGTTTGTTTTGTCCATATTATCATGCCGCCTACATTAATTACATAGACCAAACGTTATTGACACGTTAATTATTTGTACTCCTTCCTTACCGTCTAATATATAATGATAATAATGATCATTACTTTTCGTTTCATAATATTGCTATTATGATTGCTTATATGTGTTTGTTCTAATTAAAATTTTCTAACTAAAATTGTAATTTATTTTGTTACCAGAAATTATCAAAAAACGATAACTTTAGAAAGTTATTTAACACTAGATCAGTTAAACAAAAAATGTCCTTACAGTCGTACCGTAATTCGTCTTATTAAAAAGTGAGAAGCAAGAAATTTAAATAAGAACAATGAGCTTATATGAATGAATTTTCTCTTACTCGATGAGAAGGTAAATATTTTTATTTTTTTTAAAAAAAATCTTATATAGTTTTATTATTAAATATATATTTTTTTATTATATAGAAAAATATTATTCAAGGTTGCGTGCATCCTTCTCTTATTGAAAAGTTTGGAGATGGATTACGGGAGTGAGCCATTATTAAAATCTGCAATTTTAATATGCAAGATTGCAATAAAATCTACTGAATTTGATGATGAACATGATACTAAAAATTATATAGTTAATGAAAGAAGTAAACATTAGTATTGATACAAATTGTATAAAAAGTAATTTTAAAATTAATTATTAGTAACTAGAAATAATTATTTGATATCATTTTTTTTTAAATTATAAAGAGACGATAAATTGTAAAAGTTTATATAACAGTAATTTTCTTTTTCTACATCCTAAACAAAAAGGTAAAAGAGTATTTAATAGTATTTTTTGTTTCAAAATTGTAAATAAAAAGAAGATTTATAAAATAGAATGTGTTCATTTTAAAACAAATCCTAGCATAATAAAATTTTAAAAATTTATTCAATAAAACATTAAATTATTACATATGAAAGTGTTTGATGATGTCTTTGACTCAATTGGCGTTATTTGACTTTTATATATTTTTCATAAGAAAGTGTATAGTTTTTTCTCTAATCTAAGTACAAATCTAATTGTAATTTATATATGAACCGTGATTATAAAATAGATCTCACATAACATATGCAAAAAAAATCATAAAAATATACTAAAAAATATTATTTTATGTTTTTTATTAAATTAAAACATCAAACGAAACCCGTTGCAACGCAACGGGCTCATATATAAAGCGTAGTTTTCAAAGTTACTAATTAACACGATCGCGACACATGGCAATCTTATTATTTAAGATTGTGACATGTGTTAAATAAATAAAATTTTTAAAAGAGATTAAACCAAAAGAATTTTAAAAGTCAGTTTTCTTTTTTCTAAAGGTCTTTAACAAAAAAAATGTAAAAAAATCTTAATATTTCCGTATAAATAACTATTTAAGAATAAATAGTTATTTAAAATTAGTTTTCCTTTTTCAAAAAGTATTTAACAAAAAACTCTGAATGATCAAAATATATCCATATAACTAATTATTAAATAGATAATAAGATTAAAATTACTATTATTTAGTTGTTTTGTTTAAATTTTCACAAAACCTATACCAAAACTAAGTTGTACAAATAATTTATTTAATACTTATTTTCCTTTCCTAAAATCATGAAGAAAATATAAGTATAAAGAAATAAAAATATTAAATCGTAATTTTCTTTTTTTTTTAAAGTAATAGTAATTTTAATCTTAACAAAACCTGTTCGATTCGAATTGTCCTTTTTAAAATATAATTCTTTTTAATCTTTACCAAATAAGATTTCTTTTTCTTTTTCTTTTAAATCCTGACCAAATAGAATTGTAAAATTTTACTAAAGATTTTTAATTAACAATAAAATTTGTACGAATATTACTGATATTGAAAAAGCCTAATCTTGAAAATGGGAACTTTTAGAAATAGTTAATATTAACTGGAAATAAATATTTGATAGTAATTAACTTAATCCTTGACAAAATATAATTGTAAAAGATTATGTAATACTGATTTCTTTTTACCAAATCTTAAAAACTGTTAAATAATATCTGATAGTTGTTTTCATTTCTATAAAACATTAATCAATAGATATTTGAATCATATTTTTAAGTCATAACCAAAAGAAAATTGTAAAAAAATTATTTGATAATATTTTAAGAGAGAATTTGATGATGAACATGATACTAAAAATTATATAGTTAATGAAAGAAGTGTAAAATTAATATTGATATGAATTTTAAAAATAGTAATTTTAAAATTATTTATTAGTAACTAGAAATAAATATTTGATAGCAATTTGTATTTTTTGAAATTCTAAAGATAAGATAAATTTTTAAAGTTTATATAACTAGAATTTTTTTTCTACATCCAAAACAAAAAGGTAAAAGAATATTAAATAGTATTTTTTATTTCAAAATTGTAAATAAAAAGAAGATTTATTAAAAAGAATGTGTTTATTTTAAAACAAATCCAAACACAATAAAATTTTAAAAACTTATTTAATAAAACATGATGGGTCAACATTTTTATCATGCAATTTAGAGGTAATGAAACTATTAATAATTTATGCATTTTTATACTGCTTGATTCTTATGATATGTGTATGATAAATACCATGTTTCTGAATCTCAATTGTAATTTGAAAAAGTAATAGAAATTTTAATCTTATAAGATAAATAATTATTAAATAGATAATATTTCTTTTCTACACGTGGGTTTATAAAAGACAAAACATTATTTTAAGACTAATTTCCTTGCAAATTAAATATTTATAAATATTTATCAAAAACATTTGATAGTATTTCATGTTTAGCAAATGCTAAACCAAAGAGAATTGTAAGAAAAAAATATTTGCACGGTTAAATAATAATATTGGTTTACAAATAATTAATAATCTATACTTTTATTTTAATTTTAGTATTCCATTTTTAAGGAATCGTATTTTCAAGGTGAAATAAAAATATGGGTTGAAGATAATTACAAAATTAGTAGACATTGGTTTAATATAAATAATTTCAATATAAAATAAAATAGTTACAAGATTATATTTTTATTATAAATCTTTAATAGTGATCTTCCTTATGAATTTGTTTTTCTTTTAACAAAATCATAAATTATCAGCTTTATGAGTTTTTTCTTAATATATAAACATTTTTTTAAGTTTCTAATTAATATAATCATGAGTTCATGAGACATAGCAATAAATATTAAAAATAAAATAATAGATAACAATTCAATAAAAAAATTGATAGTTTTTTTCCCTTTTAAATCCTATAAAAAATGTTAAACATATATGATAGTAATTCTCCTTTTTTTTAAAGAAATGCTAATATTCCTTCTTAATTTCCTTAAAAGATAACTATAAAAATAAAATAGTAGTTTAAAAATTCTATTGAAAATTTATATAAACCTAAAGTACAAGAAATTATTAAAAAAACTTTAAAGAAACCGAATTATAAAGCATTTAGTTTTCCTTTTCAAAAAATTCTAAAATTGTGAAAATAATCTTCCTATAAAATGTTTATGGGTAAATCCTTTTGGTCAAGTAATTTGACTAAGGGTTAATGTTTTCTAACACTATAATGTTTGAGTTTCAAATTCTACAGTAAATGAATTATCAGTTTATTGGAGAGAAAAGTTATAAGAGATTTTCAAATTTATGGAAAAATATGTCTGACGTGGATTTTATATAACGACACATGATAGTTTAACCAGACATGAATCTTCATATAGTAGGTAAAAGTGTTGGCTATATAAATTCTCTATGTGATATTTATCATAGTTAGTAATAAAATAATTAAGAAACATTAACAAAAAAATTGTTTTATACTATCAAGATATTGATTTATATTGATTAATATATTATCAATAAAATGTTACACATAAATAAATATATTAATACATATTGATCTATTATTAAAGTTTAAAACTTTCAAGCTATCCACAACAATGACATAGTAAATGAAGGAAATGATTCTCCAATTTTTGTTATAATTAATGAAGATTATCCAGAGAAATCGAAAACCCAAATGATGTATTTGATATCAGATATTGTATATTTGAAATGAAATTACAATTTTTTTTTAATGATTGTGCCTTCCTCACCTCTATTACATCATAAAATAATAAAATTTATTATTTATTTTGAGATTTATCACCATAAAACTTTAGCTGACAATTATTTTCATAAATATATTCATACAATCGTGATTCATAAATATGGTCTTCATCATGCACATATATATATATATATATATATATATATATATATATATATATATATATATATATATATATATATATATATATATATGTGTGGCTAAAAGAATCAAAGAAGTATCAAACTACATAAGGTATTAATAATTTTATTGCCTCTAAATTAAATGATAAAAAGTTTGATCCAATGTTTTCTATTGGTTAAACAACAAAGATCATTTCCAATTCACCTGAATTTTGATTTCTATATTTTCCATCAAATTAGAGAAATAATATTTTATTGTTGGATTTGATTCAATTTAGGATTTGTAATATAATTTATCTATTTTTGTAAGAAAATATAGAGATGTGCTATTTTGTCTCTAAATATAGAAACTGAAATAACTTTCATTACATTTTTGCTTAAATTTGATAACTTTATAATAGAGTCATGTGAAACTCATCGATCAAACAAAATTTTAATATTTTAGAAGAAAATATAGAAAATATATAAAGTTGAATTAGAGATACTTTAAATGTGAATAAACCATGCAAAACTTATATAAATGATAATAACTTCGTAGGTTAATACAACTGTTAAATTAAGAGCATAATAATGTGTATGGCATTGTCATCAATTAAATTAGCTTGATTCAATTTTGAATTCATTGTATTTCAATATAACTCATATTTCTTAGTGATTTAGTTTGGTTTAAATTTTCGGATCTGATTTTTTTCTAGCCTTAAATAAAATTCACCTTGAAAATAACTACTTAGAACATGATTATCATTTGGAAAATTTTACAGATTCTAAAAGAAGAAAAAATGAATATTAGATTTGTTTTGTTAAATTTAATTTTCTAAAACAATTAATATTGTTAGTATATAACAATTGTATTTGTGGATTTACAACAGATATTTAAGAGTAGAGAATTGATGATCTTTTATATTCTCCTTCCAATTTTAATTATGCTTTTTTTTCTAAATGATAAAACCCTTTCTAAATATTTTTATTATTCTCCTTCCAATTTTAATTATGCTTTTTTTTCTAAATGATAAAACCCTTTCTAAATATTTTTATTAGAGCTGCTCTTATGCACTATGATGTTTGAAATAAATACCAACTAACTTACTTATGTGGAAAAAACAAGTTTATATTCTTTAAATAAGTTTCAATCAATATATGCAAAATTTTACAATCGCTCTAATTTTTTTTTCACTTTTGTGTGTTTCATGAAATTAAAACATCAATCAAAACCCGTGCAACGCACGGGTCCATACCTAGTAAAATATAATTTATAAATAAAAAAATGTCTAAAATCCGAACTATCCGAATAACCCGAATATTTTTTTGGTTTTTTGGGTTTTTTCGGGTTTTCGTTCTTTTTATTTTTATTTTTTTTAAGCTTTAAACCCGAACCAAACCCAAATAATTTGTAATACGGTTCCACTTTGGGTTTTATTAAAAAAATGGAAACCCGACACGAACCCGATATTATCCAAACTGATCCGAAAACTGTCCGGTTCCTAAACGGTTCCTAAACATCCCAACCCGAATAACTCGAAAATCGAATAAACCGAACCGATCTGAACCAAAAACCCGAATGTCCCAGAGCCAAAACTTTGAAATTTGAATCTGCTGCTAATTGTCTGGACTGTGGATCAACTGAGGATGACTCAACAAATCCCAAAAGCTCGGTCTTGGATGTAGAGTCTTGGATTGCACCGGAAAATGTCGTCTTGCCTGTTGAAGAAAATATTACTTTTCCTGCCAAAAGCTTCTGCAATATATAACCCAAGGTAATATCTCTCGTTTACATTTCAACATATAAAAAAATGTTGCCAAAAGCTTCTGCAATATATAACCCAAGGTAATATCTCTCGTTTACATTTCAACATATAAAAAAATGTTTCCTACTTTTAACCGTATTTTCTTTTCAATATTTGCAGTTCTTTTACCACGGAAGTTTCAATCCCAATAGCGTAAACTACAGAGAGCCAAACTCATTTTCAGAGACAATAAAAAGTAAAACTGTAACGCCCCAACCGTCCACGGTAATGGACCACTCACGGCCGCTCTTTCGATCTGTGGGTTCCATTCCATCCGACGGTCGGTCGTTAAAATTTTTAAGACTCGAAATCATTGTTTACTGACCCTTCAATCACCACCCGACCTTTCTCTGTGCTTTGGTCTCACTCGCACGCTATCGCAAATTACTTCTCGATTGCTCACCCATCATTCCACTACTCCAGTTCAAACACGCTTAATTCTGAAGTTCTTTCCAGATGTGCTCCAGAAAAGATAAGTTAACTTTGGTGATATAGATAATCAAATCGATTTTTTTAAACCTTTTCACATATCACAACTCGAGATGTTACAAAAACATTGTGTTCAAATTCCTTTTCTCTAATTTTCAAAAAAAAAAATTCCTTTTCTCTTTGCACGAAATGAGGAACAAAAACCTCAGTGGTTTCAACTTAAATAATAAATAGAGTAGCTTGTGAATACAATCTCTTTGTGCTTGCTTAACTATTGTATCAAATGATCGTATTTATCAAAATTGAATCCGTCAAGATTCCCTTTTGCCTTTTGGTAAGGATTAGTGTATGGGCAATACAATGATCAATTAGTCATCCCACTGACATTCACATTCATACTAAACGGCTAGTTTCTAGTAATTATTTATAGATTCTTAGGTTCTGTGGATTCTCCTAGTGGAAAGAGCCAGGCGGTGCTGAAATCAAGAAATTTGTACCTTTTCAATATATGACCAAACTCTCACTACTAGTTTAATGTTAGAATACTCCACTTTATGGATCACACGATTTGATAAAAAAAAAAAGGATCACACGATCAGTTCTTATTATACTAAAGTAAATCAGCAAAAGTTGTAGAATATGGTCATAGGGTATTAGTACTCACAATTGCACAAAACACTAAAAATGAAGATTAACAAGTGAAATATGTTTACTGAAATACATGTTTTGATCCAAGATGAGTCTAAAAATGCTGTTAAAAACAGTAAACAGTCAACCATAGTCGGTGAGTCAAATTTGACATTGTCATTATTAATAGAGACAGACAGATACATAAATAACGGATTTAAATGAAGTAAAAAAGATAACATTCCATCGTATTCTAAAGCACGTGGTGGCGCCATATATATTCCATTAAAACGGTCAGTTTTGATTTTTGCGTCCACTCATCAGGCCCCACCCGACCCGCTCCGCTCCCTCTGTCTCTCGCACTTAACGAACCCAAATACGACGTCGTACACGACTCCATCCTAATAACCGTTACCACACAGAAATTACAATTGCACCCTCATCTTCTTCATATCAATTCGAACTCATCTTCCCACCACAATATCAATTTCTCTATCTCTCTAATGGCTTCTTCAAGAAAGCTTCTTGCTCTCTTCTTCCTACTCTCCATATCCAAACCAATCTTCATCTCCTCCGATAACGTCAACTTCACATTCAAATCCTTCACCATCCGAAACCTCACTTTCCTCGGCGACTCCCATCTCAAAAACGGCGTCGTCGGACTCACGCGCGAGCTAGGCGTACCCGACACGAGCTCCGGAACCGTAATCTACAACACACCAATCCGTTTCTACGATCCAACCTCGAACACCACGGCGTCTTTCTCAACACACTTCTCCTTCTCCATCCAAAACGTGAACCCAGACTCCTCCGGAGACGGACTCTCCTTCTTCCTCTCCCACGATAACGACACCTTAGGAAGCCCCGGCGAGTTCCTCGGACTCGTCAACTCCTCCCAGCCGATGAAGAACCGCTTCGTCGCGATCGAGTTCGACACCAAACTCGACCCCAACTTCAACGACCCGAGCGGGAACCACGTCGGGCTAGACGTCGATAGCTTGAACTCGATCGCCACGTCGGATCCTCCGTCGATCGATCTCAAATCCGGGAAATCGATCACTTCTTGGATCGATTACAAGAACGATGTGCGTTTTCTCAACGTCTTCTTGACCTACACCGATCCTTTAGCAGCAACGACGACGAAGAAGCCAGAGAAGCCTGTTTTGTCTGTTAACATCGATCTTTCTCCGTTCTTGAACGGTGAGATGTACGTAGGGTTCTCCGGCTCGACGGAAGGAAGCACGGAGGTTCATCTCATCGAGAATTGGAGTTTTAAGACGTCAGGGTTCGTTCCGGTTAAGTCGAGATCTAACCGTCCTCACAACGTTTCTGGTAGCTCTGTGGCTCCTGTTGCTATACCTAAAGGTGGAGGAAGACGTCAGAGAGATCATAGACACAGTCTTGCGATTGGACTTGGGATCTCTTTCCCTGTCTTCTTCTGTTTAGCTCTCTTGGTGCTTGGTTACTTCACGTTGAAGAAGCTGAAAGGGGTTAAAGCGGAGAAGGAGCTTAAGACTGAGCTGATCACTGGCCTTAGAGAATTTGGTTACAGAGAGCTTTACGCAGCTACGAAAGGGTTTCACTCGAGTCGTGTTATCGGGAGAGGAGCGTTTGGGAATGTGTACCGAGCGATGTTTGTTTCGTCTGGTACGATCTCAGCTGTGAAGAGATCGAGGCATAATACAACTGAAGGGAGGACGGAGTTTCTAGCTGAGCTTTCGATTATTGCTTGCTTGCGGCACAAGAATCTTGTTCAGCTGCAGGGTTGGTGTAACGAGAAGGGAGAGTTGCTTCTCGTTTACGAGTTCATGCCTAACGGGAGTCTTGATAAGATTCTGTATCAGGAGTCTGAAACGGGAGCTGTGTCTCTTGACTGGTCGCATAGGTTGAACATTGCGATTGGTTTGGCTTCGGCGTTGTCTTATCTTCACCACGAGTGTGAGCAGCAAGTGGTTCACAGAGACATAAAGGCGAGCAACATTATGCTCGACATCAACTTCAACGCGAGGCTTGGTGATTTCGGTCTGGCGAGGCTAACTGAGCATGATAAAAGCCCTATCTCGACGTTAACAGCTGGCACGATGGGGTATCTCGCACCGGAGTATCTTCAGTACGGGACTGCGACTGAGAAAACAGACGCGTTTAGCTACGGAGTGGTGATTCTAGAGATTGCTTGCGGGAGAAGGCCGATAGATAAAGAGCCGGAGAATCAGAAGACTGTGAACTTGGTGGATTGGGTTTGGAGATTGCACAGTGAAGGAAGAGTTCTCGAAGCTGTGGATGAGAGGTTGAAAGGTGAGTTTGACGAGGAGATGATGAAGAAGCTCTTGCTTGTTGGGCTTATGTGTGCTCATCCGGATAGTAACGAGAGACCGTCGATGAGACGTGTTCTGCAGATACTGAACAATGAGGTTGAGCCTAGTCCGGTTCCGAAGATGAAACCAACGCTGTCTTTCTCTATTGGGTTGATAAGTCTTGATGATATTGTTTCCAAAGATGATGGAGACAGCATCGTGTAGGTTTGCATCTTACAAGTTCTTTTCGTGTGTAATTTGTTTTGATTTTGTATAACAAATGTGTGGCCTTTGGTTCAATGAGTTTATATTGAACGCTTAGGTTTTTGTATTCATACAAACTCTTATCTCAGAATTAGTCCAGTTCAAAAAGCTCATTTATTCTTACAAAGTACTCAAGAGCACAAGTAAAAAAAAAACAAAGAAGTTTCAGGGTACTTTGAAATGGTTGATAGTACAGAGTAATAAACAGAACAAACCTTAGTTTTACGTTGATGAAAGAAGAGAGTGAAGTAGTTATAGACATATATAGGTCTTGGTGGTCGCCGGTCGGTCAAACATGTATGTGGCCTGATGAAAGAAAAATAAACCGGTCTGGTTTCATGCACATTAACCCTGTACGAAAACATAAGCTCTGGATGAAGAAATCACCAAGTAACTTATCCTCTAACCTTGTTGAAGCAATCAGAGTGTCGACAGTGTGTTATATACACCACTTACGCTCACACGATCACATACATCGGAATGATGATGGTGACAGAAGTAAAGAGAGCACACTCCCGACAAGGGCAAAACTTTCTTTTTGCTAATCCCGGCTTGTGCTCTCTTTCTTCTGTCAACATTTTCTCATCTTTCTTCACCGGAAGGAGAAGAGAGAAAGTGTGACGTGCTGCGTAAGTAAGCGGTGACGGTGAGTTGAGTCTATGACTCTGATTTATAGCGGGGGATGAGGTTATTGGTTACAACAACCAGTGATAAAAGATGGAGACAGGCTATAGTGTGGGTCCATGAGGAAAAGGAAGCTGAAAATGGCTCTGAGATTACTTGCAGTAATGAACTGGACGTTTCTACAGAAGTAGAGATTCTCCCACCGCTCCGCTTTCACAGTAATTGGTTTAATGTTTCTTTTACGACTGCTTGACATTTGACACAGTTTTTATTTCTATAGATTTTATGAGTTTTATCAGCAGACATTAATGTCACATAGTTTCTCCAATTTCCCATTTCTAATCATATGAGAGTAGTCGACCTGATATAATCAATCACATGAAAATTTAATGTTAAATATATTTATTTTCTGTAACTTAAAAATACAATTTCATTAATCCGACGTCTTTTTTTTGGCAAGCGTTACATGATATATGTGTAATTTATTTTAATTTGTTTTGCTCCTCAGCTGAGATTAGATGATGATAAAGAAATATGGGCACACTGCACAGTGTAATATGTTTTAATCGTGAATCAGGCAGGCGTGAGACTCGGAAGTTGCTTTCACCGAATTGAACAAGCCAACACTTTAAAGTCGTCATCGACATCTCACCCACCCTACGCTCCTTTGTTTTTAATCTCATCCCTCCATTAATACAGAGTCAGATCCTACTAGTTGTACTAGGTGGGACCCACGTCAATTTAACCAACGTGTTGATTTTACAAGTTCTGTATGGGCTTATATCCAAAGCCCATTTAAAACAAAACGGGCCTTCATGGCCCAACTACGTTTCCAGCTTTTGCCAACCGGGTGGCCTGAGTGTAGAGAAGAACACAGGCGAAGGAAGGAAGGAAGGAAGGAAGGAAGGAGAAACATTTTGAATTGGCCTGACCGGTAAGAAGAAGCAGCCATGTCCGGTTTCTCGAGCTTAATTTCTGACAAAAACAGAGCAGTCTCTCTATCACGTCTCGTCTCTTCGAAGTTGGGATGTTTCTCTCGAGTGTTGTTTTCTTCCGGCGTCGTAAAACAGTCGAAACGAGATGATTATGCTTCTCACGAACCATTTGGTGTCACTGGTGAGTTTCTCTTGCTGAATTCTCAATCTTAGACCGAATATTTCTGATGGGTTTTGCCAAAGATTAAAACTTTTTGGGGTTTCTTCTTTGGAAACAGGGTTTGATATGGAGAAGAGCATATACAACATTCTTACAATCGACCGTTGGGGATCTCTAAACCACATGGATTACAGACAGGCTCGTCTTAGAGCAGTTCACGGGAAGCTAGCCTTGAAGTTTCTCAAATGGGTTGTTAAGCAACCAGGTTTGGAGCCTGACCATCTCCTTCACCTCTTTTGCATCACTACACATATACTCGTTAGAGCTAGAATGTATGACCCTGCAAGACACATCTTGAAGGAGCTGTCTTGGATTGGAAACAAACCAAGCCTTGTGTTTGGTGCTTTGATGACTAGTTACAGGCTCTGCAATTCAAACCCTGCAGTTTTCGACATCTTGATTGGTGTGTACATTAGAGAAGGAATGATTCAGGATTCTATGGAGGTATTTCGCTTGATGGGTCTTTACGGGTTCAACCCTTCTGTTTATACTTGTAACGCAATGCTAGGCTCCATTGTGAAGAGTGATGGGGATGATGTGTCAGTCTGGTCTTTCTTGAAGGAAATGCTCAAGAGGATGATTTGTCCTGATGTGGCTACCTTCAATATACTAATTAACTCGCTCTGCGCTGAAGGGAATTTTAAAAAGTCGCGTTACCTCATGGAGAAGATGGAGAAGAGTGGTTATCCCCCAACGATAGCTACGTACAACACTGTGCTCCATTGGTATTGCAAAAAGGGGAGATTTAAAGCTGCTGTGGAGCTTATAGATCGCATGAAGTCTAAAGGGGTAGACGCAGATGTGTGTACATATAATATGATTGTCAACGATTTGTGCAGAAGCAGTAGAAGTGCCAAAGGTTACCTGTTGCTGAGGAAAATGAGGAAGAGGATGGTTTACCCCAATGAAGTCACGTACAATACGCTGATTAGTGGTTTCTCTAATGAAGGAAAGGTTCTCATTGCTCGTCAGCTTTTGGATGAGATGTTAAACTTTGGACTTTCCCCGAATCAAGTTACTTTCAATGCTTTGATAGATGGGTACATTAGCGAGGGGAACTGTAAAGAAGCTCTGAAGATGTTTTATATGATGGAAGCACAAGGTCTTAGTCCTACTGAAGTTAGCTATGGGGTACTTTTAGATGGGTTATGCAAGCACGCAGAGTTTGATCTAGCGAGAGGCTTTTACATGAGAATGAAGAGAAATGGGATCTCTGTTCGGAAAATAACATACACTGGAATGATTGATGGGTTGTGTAAGAACGGGTTATTGGATGAAGCTGTTGAGATGCTTAATGAAATGAGAAGAGATGGTATTGATCCTGATATCGTCACATACTCAGCACTTATAAATGGATTTTCCAAGGTGGGGAGGTTTGAAACTGTTAAGGAGATAGTTTGTAGAATTTACCGAGCTGGTCTTAGTCCAAATGGCATCATATACTCAACGCTGATATACAATTACTGCAGGATAGGTTGCTTAGAGGAAGCTTTAAGAATCTATGAAGCTATGATCCTCGAGGGCCATGCTCTAGATCATTTCACGTTCAATGTACTTGTCTCTTCGCTATGTAAAGATGGTAAAGTAGGTGAGGCGGAAGAGTTTATGCGTTGCATGAAAAGTGATGGTATTCTCCCTAACGCAGTTAGCTTTGATTGTCTCATCAACGGATATGGAAGCTCCGGGGAAGCGCTTAAAGCGTTCTCTGTATTCGATGAGATGACCAAAGCAGGCCATCACCCATCTTTCTTCACATATGGTAGTCTTCTCAAGGGATTATGCAAAGGTGGGCATCTGAAAGAGGCAGAGAAGTTTCTGAAAAGCCTCCATGATGTTCCTGCAGCTGTGGATACTGTAATGTACAACACACTACTCACTGCAATGTGTAAATCAGGGAACCTGGACAAGGCTGTCTCTCTTTTTGGTGAGATGGTGCAGCGGAACATTATGCCTGACAGTTATACATACACCAGTCTTATTTCTGGGTTGTGTAGGAAAGGAAAGACTGTTATCGCCATACTCTTTGCTAAGGAAGCTGAGGCTCGAGGTAATTTACTCCCCAACGAGGTGATGTACACCTGTTTTGTGGATGGTATGTTCAAAGCTGGTCAGTGGAAAGCTGCTTTTTATTTCCGGGAGGAAATGGAGAGTCTTGGCCTTGCCCCTGATGCTGTCACAACAAACGTAATGATTGACGGTTACTCAAGAATGGGGAAAATAGAGAAGGCCAGTGACCTGCTTTCTGAAATGAAACCTAATCTGACTACCTACAACACCCTTTTGCATGGGTATTCAAAGAGGAAAGACGTATCAACGACCTTGAATCTGTATAAATCCATGATACTGAACGGCGTTTTACCTGACAAGCTCACATGCCACTCTCTTATTCTCGGAATGTGTGGATCCAACGCAGTGGAGATTGCTCTCAAAACCTTGAAGGCGTTCATATGCCGAGGTTTTGAAGTTGATAGGAGTACGTTCAACATGCTGATCTCCAAATGTTGTGCAAACGGAGAGATCAGCAAGCTTTTTGATCTGGTCAACGTCATGAACTCACTGGGAATCTCTCTTGACAAAAATACTTATGACGCCGTTGTAAGCGTCCTCAACAGAAACCACAGATTCAAGGAATCTCGCATGGTTCTGCACGCAATGTCGAAGCGAGGTTTGTCTCCTGATTGGACCAAATACATCGGTCTGCTTAACGGTCTTTGTAGAGTGGGAGATATAAAGACTGCGTTTTCGCTGAAGGATGAGATGATAGCGCACAAGATATGTCCCCCTAATGTAGCCGAGAGTGCTATGGTGAGAGCGCTTGCAAAATGCGGTAAGGCTGAAGAAGCTACACTGCTTCTTCGTTCCATGCTGAAAAAGAAGTTGGTTCCGACCATTGCTAGTTTCACTACTCTGATGCACATGTTCTGTAAAAAGGGTGACGTCACAGAGGCTCTGGAACTGAGAGTCGTTGTGAGAAACTGTGGCTTGAAGCTTGATCTCGTGTCGTACAATGTGTTGATTACTGGACTTTGTGCTAAAGGCGATATGGTAGAGGCATTTAAACTCTATAAAGAGATGAAGCAAGATGGGTTCTTAGCTAATGCGACTACTTACAAAGCTCTCATAAGTGGGATTCTTTCGCTAGGAACCGCGTTCTCAGGGACTGATATTATCATGGAGGATTTACTTGCGAGAGGATTCATAACATCCTTGAGCTCGTCTCAAGATTCACACAAAACCTTGACAATGGTCATGGCAAAGCTGAAGGCCTTGCAGAGTCACAAGAAGGGATAACACAGAACGATCTTTAAGAGTAAATCATACGATCCTTTTCCCTAAGCAAATTAGCTTTAACGCATCTGCTTCTCTGTAACACGGTTCGTTCTAAATCCTTATTTTTTCTTACTTGCTTATTTACGGCTATGATGTATTAATTTTTCTACTTATCAGGTGAAGTTGCAGCTTATCACCGTGAAGAGCTGGATGTGCAGAGTAATTGAGCTTTCTCTGAAGGAACCAGCTAAAAAGCTCATTGAGCTGTCTGATTCACAGTATGCCTCTTACGTCATTTTCGCCTCTCTGGTAAGCAGTTAAGTTTGCAGTCATAGTTATACTTCTGTCTTCTCTTACTTCATTGACAGTTATTGATGTGAGTGCCAACCAGTTCCAGAAGCTTAAGCACTTGAACTTGTGCTGTTACGCAGTACAAGACAAGCAAGACAGTGAAGGGTCGACTTCATTGGCTCTTTTCCGTGACAAATACAACTCAGAACCATACCAAAAAAAACAAGGATCAAAAGTCTTAATTGAGTTTCTTTAAACTCCAGGTGTGTTTGTGACTGCTGTCTTCACTCCACTTGTGTTTAAGATCTTTATTTGTTTGTTTCTTCTTACTCTTTTTTGTTGTTCTTTTTACAGAGTCGGAGCAGAAAGAGAAACAAGTTCTGAATAACAGCTGGAGCCGTGTTGGCAGTTCATGTGCTAACTCCACCTGTATATCAGCCTGAGTTCATTTAGATAATGATTCAAAATGGAAATTGGGTAATGAGATGCAGAAACCATTTAAGAAAGTTTCTTCCTCTATGTCTTTTTTGAGGAATCTTTTGATGAAAATATTGTTGAGAGACAAAGAGAAACTGGCTTGTTGAGATGGTGTCTTATGGATCTAGATGCAGACAGAATCTAACAGTTTGTTAGATTGCATCACTGGATTTGTTCCATTTTGCAGTACCACTCGTGAGCCTGTAACACAAATATTATTTCTTAGTATTATTATATGCTCGTCAATGTGTAGATGGTCCGTTCGTTTTCTAACAATGTTTTATTACATTGTTATCAACAATATTGTACAAAAATTGGTTGCATCCTTCAGGAATAAATTTAAAAATATACGTATGCATGTCACAGCTAATACTCGACAGATAATTATAAATTTATCAAATCTGAATAGTTCTCATGTACAAGAAAATTATAACAGCTTGAGCTAGTGGATTAAGAAAATAGGTAGATGGTCGATGGTGGATGACATTTATAAATTATTGTCAAATAACAATCGTTGTTAGGACAAACAAATATTATTTAATCATTTCAATTAAAAGATTTAAAAGTAATCACTTTTGTCAAATAAGCCACAAATGTGGTATTTTCATAAACTTATGATCCATGTAATTTAGAAAATAATTCATATAATATGAAAAAAACATCTGAAAATATATAATGAGAATTATATATTGTAAATTAGAAGCATTAAAGGGACAAAAAAGTGCCAGCAAGTCACTTAGCTTAACAATTAGCATTGGTCTGAACCAAGATATATGCTCTAAATTAACAGCCGTTAGCCAGCTCATCTTTCCGTTCAGAAACCTAAAGACGTCATGTCACTTAGTTTAACTCCGTTTATATAGAACGTTAGAAAAAGAGAAGAAGCAAAAGAAAAAAAAAGTTTATAGAAAGAAGAAAAAAAAAAGAAAAAATCAGAAAGAGAGAGAGAGAAAGAAGAAAAGTCTCTCTCTTTTTTTTTTTCTTCTCCCAGATTATATCTCCTCCTGCGATCATATTATTTTTCTCTCTCTTTCTTTGATTTTCTCGGCGGCTCCATCTCCTTTTCTCTGACTCGTTTGTTTCCTTTTTTTCTTGGGATAAATCTTCCTCCTTTCTGCAGACGCCATGTCGGTACGTTCAAAATCTAATCTTTTCTGTTTCGTGATATATGCCTGAGAATATAGCTTCGAGTTCGATTTTATTAGTTTGGAGGATTTAGTTTCATTTCGTAAGTTAGATGCTATTTTTCATTTCGATTTGAGGGTTTTTGTTTTTTTTGTTTCAATTTTGTCGCAATCTTCGAATATATGTGATATTGTGATTCTGATGAGCTTTTGTCTTGTTGCTGGTTATCCTTTTCATTTCATGGATCTCAGTTTTTTCACTTATAAAGTTTCGATCTTTGGCTTTTATTCAATCTGAATTTGATTGATTAAGCTCAGATTCATAATCTCTTTAGCTGATTGATTTCTCTTTTAGCTTAGATTTTTGATCAGTGAAGGATTCTGATTTTGGATTTGAGATCAATTACTTCCAGATTAGTTCTGATAGTGAAAGACATTTGAATATTGTGTGTGACATTTTGTTTAGCGACAGGCAAAAGATCTTGTATGCCTTGTGAATATGTATTTCCTTATATTAAAGTGGATAGTAACATATGAATTTTTTTCTTATGGTCAGTTTTGGTACCCTTTCTGAGTTATGGTGTAGAATGTTTGCTAGGAAATGGCAAGTTGATTAGTTTGGGCTTTTGTACAAACCTCTTTCTTGATACTGGTATAACTGGTTTCATTAGTTAACTCCTGGTTCCGTGTGTGCTTTGTGACGCTTTTTCGGTTTTATCTTTGTCTCTTCTCTTTTGTGTTTGCTCCCACCTGTGACTTTTGCGTACAATATGGGGGGGGGGGGGGAAAGGCTAATTAGTAATCCTTACGCCTCTTTTTTAAGAGTTTACACTCTTTTTACAACATGTGATGAATATACAATCACAGTTCATTTGATTGGCTCAAAAGAGTTTTTACACATTAAGTTTATAGAGTTTATAACTTGTTTCTCGTATGTTTTGGTTTCATCTTTTTTTTTGTGTGTTTACCATATGAAACAGGACAAAGGTCGTCCCTTGCCGAAGTTTGGTGAATGGGATGTGAATGATCCAGCATCAGCTGAAGGTTTCACAGTGATATTCAACAAAGCTAGGGATGAGAAAAAGACTGGTGGCAAACCCGGATCACCCGGTAAATCCACTGATGGTCATGCTAAGTCCGGTGGAGGAGGAGGAGGAGATCCTAGTAAACCTCAGCCTGTAAGTTTCTTCCTCTTCTTTTGTCATCATCTTTTTTTCGATCCATAGTCACACAATACTGTCTCTTTGGGTTTCAGAAAAAATGGCTCTGCTGCATGCAATCTCCGGCTGTGGACTCTTGATTGACACAAACATGGATTTGTTTGCTGCGCAAAGAAAAAAGAGAGTCACGTTGCTTAGACATCTAAAGCAATGTTCTTTTTTATGTTTATTGTCATTTCTTGAAGTACCCACAACAACAAAAAGTTCCCAAGATGAGTTGGAGCCACCCCCTTTAGTATCACGATTATGATTCCTTCATCTTCTTTGAAGTTGTTTGTTTTTCTATAAAAAGATGTTGTAAAATCGTGTTGTCACTTTTATTGGAAAACCAGAAAGAAAAAGAAAAGAAAAACATAGTAGTTATTGTGTATGTAATGATGATTCTCATGGGTCGTTTTTGGGTTTAATTTTATGGTGTCTTTTTCCTTTATTTTTAAGTTATATTATGTGTTCTTCGACCCCAAAAAAGTTAGAATGTACAGTGTGTATGGATGCCGATCCTTGTGTTTAGCCTTTTACATCAAACAAATTATTATTTGTTTTCCTCTTCGTTTGCCACGGAAATATGCAGATCCCCGGAATGATTTTTTATTAGCAAACCCTTGTTTAAATAGCATACAGAATAGAACACAAGTACGAATCCAACACACATGAGATTTGGGTAGATTTATGGGCTTTTAGATAGCTTATGCTGGGTATTAAGCTAAGGCCATAATCGAGACTGAAGGCAGACGTTTTATATGATCCTCTGAATCTTAAAAAACAAAAGACGTGAAAGTGAAACGTTTTCTACCAAAGAGCAGATTCTAACAATTTTCATTCAAGTCGTTGCAATTTTGGTCAAAGCGAGAAAAAAAGAAAAACAAAACACAGAAAACTGAGAAAAGGGCCTGCATCAAATATTGTGATCAACACTATCAACAGTGGTACTCAATTCCCAAGAAAGTTAAAAAGAAAACAACGGGAACAGAAATCTAAAAGGTTAAGAAAATTCAGTGTAAATCAATTGATAAATTTGTGATTCATCTGTGTCTTTTACTCTCATTTATTGTGCGCATACCGTGTGTTGGTATATATACGTACATAATGCATGGACTATGTATCTAAAGAGTCGAGAGAAAAGAAAAGAAAGTGAAGATATGTCGGCATCTGACAAGAAGAAGTTGTCGGCTCCGTCGTCCCATGTTACCATCAAAGTTAAAAGTCAGGTACTTGAATATATACTACGATCGAGTACATGTAGAATCTACAACCGTTAGATACCTACATAGATTAACCATCATTGAGTTTATTTTACGTTAGTACAAAAAGTTTTTTTATATTAACATATTTTTTTAATAACAAAATTGTTGTCAATAAACACATAACAGGATAACGTAGATGTGTACTTCCGGACGAAGAGGGACGTTGAGGTCCGTAAGATGATGGAAGCATTTTCCGTCAGAGTTGGAAAAAAAATGTCTGACTTGGTCTTTCTTTTCGACGGAGTTCGTATCAAACCCAATCAAACTCCCAACGAGGTATTTGTTATTGCGATAAGGTTTGAACTTTGTTTAGGGATAATTATTTTCTATATAGTATTGAGAAAAGAAAAGAGTTTGCAGCTTGGCCTTGAAGAAGAAGATGAAATTGACGCATTTGGCGAGCAAATAGGAGGGCTCAGCTTTTGTGCGCTATCAGAACTATCTTAGTTGTATTAGTACGGTTCACACAATATCTATTCCTATTTGATTATTTTCATCTATTTTTATCAACACAAAAGTTGGATGATCAACGTTGGTAACTTAATAAAAGTGGAGTAGTTTATGGGATGAATGTGCTTTTGATGTAGAATTCATGCAATGAGGTAGATGGATATGTTATTATTTAGTATTGAATGTGATATACATTTAAAAAGTACATGAACAAATCATTGTCAATATGATCATCCTTGGAGGACCTTGGCCCCCATTATGACGAGTCAATATATATATAGCAGAATGGGTATGTAATTAGATCTATTTTTTAGCATTACTTGTCGTCTAGCTCACGTGCGAAAATAGTCATATTTTCCCATCAAGTTCCACGCAATTTGTTTTCCCTCTGAATTTACAAATTTTCTCTTAATTCCCAATAATGATAGATCATTTAAAATAAACAAATACTCGTAAAACAACACTTTTTCTGGGGTTATCAACTACTAATTTTTTTTGTATACGACACAATTTACGCTCTTGAGGTACGCTCTTGAGGTAGAATGTAGTACGCTATGTACGCTCTTGAGGTAGAATGTATAAAGTTTTAACTAATGGAATCTTAAAAGAGTAATTATGGTAACACAAAGTAAAATTAGTGACGATTCACTCGCCCACTATTAGGTTAACTGGGTGACCAACCAGAAGCAGCCAAATGTCAAACGAATACACTTCCCCCCTTGCTGCCCCCTCTCTCCTTTCTGTCTCTTTCTCTCTCATCGCCACTGACTTTTGCTCCTCTCTCTCTGATTAGTGATTACACAAGAAGAAGAATAATTTCAAAACTTCAATCTCTTCCAGAGCTCAAATCTTTGTCCCTTTTCGTTTCCATAGACGTCGATCGTCTTCTCTCTCTCCCAGAGAAAATAAGAGAAGTCGCTCCTTTAGATTCTCTCCTTCAGTTTTCTTGAGGCGGCTTCGGTTTCTCGTTTCAGGTACGAATCCGAATTCGATCATTCGAGAGATCTCTCAGTGACCTTTATAGGTTGAAGAGAATCTTGTTTAAAAAAAATTAGATTAGACTCTTTGATTATTGATAGGCGATTTGATTTGATTAAAGCAGATCAATTAAAAATGGAAAATCTTTTATTAATCTTTCCCTTAATAACCTCTTGTTAGGGTTATAGGAACTGTTGATATTGCTTAACTTGCTTAATTAACGCGAATCATCCCTAAATCAAAGGAGAACTGTGTGTGTGTGTCTCTCTCTCTTGCCTGTGTTAATTAGGTGTTGAGTCTTGCTTTCCTGTCTTTGTAGCTTTATAAAGAGAGAGGGAGAGAGAGTATGCAAAATGGTTGCTAAGAAAGGACGTAGAGACTCTTCAGATTCTTCTTCTCCTTCTCCTTCTGTGGAGGTTGGAGAGATTGACACCAGCTCTCCTTTTCAATCTGTTAAAGATGCTGTTTCTCTCTTCGGTCGTGAAGCTGCCTTTTCTGCTGAAAAGCAGCCCCTCATTCGAAAAGCCAGCCCTCAATCCGCTGAGGTATATAACAAACACTTACTTCAATCTTGATTTGATTCACAAACAGTTAGGTTACTGAGTTGTGTTCTGGTTCTTGCAGAAAGTTTTGGTGAAGCAGACAGAGCTTCACCTGGCGCAGAAAGAGTTGAACAAGTTAAAGGAACAGCTCAAGAACGCTGAAACCGTCAGAGAGAAAGCCTTGAGTGAGCTTGAGTGGGCTAAGAGAACTGTTGATGAGCTTACTCGCAAGCTTGAAGCGGTTAATGAGTCGAAAGATGCTGCTAATAAAGTGACTGAAGCTGCCAAGAGTCTAATCAAAGAAGCGAAACCAGAGGATGTTTCTGTGTCTAACGGTGATGATGCTCAGGGTTTGGATATGGAACAGTACGGGATGGTGTGCAAGGAGCTTGATACAGCGAAGCAAGAGCTGAGGAAGATCCGTCAGGTTTCTAATGAGGTTTCTGATACAAAGACCGTTGCTTTAGCCAGAGAAGAGGAAGCTAAGGAAGTGTCTAAAGTTTGTTCTGAGAAGATTGAGTTGCTTAGGAAGGAGATAGCAGCTGTTAATGAATCTGTTGAGAAGACTAAGCTTGGGTGTTCTCAATCCCGCAAAGAACAAGGTGAGATTTTTGCAGAGAAGGAGATTAAGCACCAATCTTATAAAGCTGGCATGGAAGAGTCTGCCAAGAAGCTGCTCGCTCTGAAGAATGAGTTTGATCCTGAGTTTGCTAAAAAGCTTGAAGCGCAGCTGACTGAGACGTATAACGAGATTGATGAGTTGCAGAAGCAGATGGAGACTGCGAAAGCATCTGATGTGGAGCCTGTTAACGGTGTGAGTTTGGAGTTGAAAGAAGCAAAGGGTTCACTCGAGAAGCTCTTGGAAGAAGAGAAGTCCTTGCAAGAGTCAGTGGAATCTCTTAAAGCAGAACTAGAGAAAGTGAAGAAGGAGCGCAGTGAAGTTGAAGCCAAGGAGGCTGAGATCGAAACTTTGGCTGGAGACCTTAATCTGAAGCTTAGCAAAAGCAAGAGCGAGCTAGAAGAATGCGTTGCAGAGGAAGGTAAAGCAAAGGCTGCTTTGGAAGATATGGTGTCAACGTTAAATCAGGTAACTTCTGAGGCAGAAGCTGCTCGACGAGAAACTGATGAAATGAGAAACATAGCTGAGGAGCTAAAGAGAGAAGCTGAAACTGCGCATCTCTCACTTGAAGAGACAGAGCTGCACTTGAGGGTGGCCCTAGATGAAGCCGAAGAAGCAAAAGCTGCAGAGGCAAAGGCGCTTGAACAGATAAAGTCCACGTCTGAAAGAACCAACGCTGCACGTAACTCCACATCATCTGAGTCTGGAGCTCAGAGCATCAAACTGTCTCAGGAGGAGTTCAAGTCGCTGAGCAAGAGAGCTGAGGTATCTGATAAGTTAGCGGATATGAAAGTGGCGGCTGCGCTGGCTCAGGTGGAAGCAGTGAAAGCTAGCGAAAACGAGACGCTGAAGAAGTTAGAGACGACGCAAGAGGAGATTGAGAAGCTAAAGGCTGCAACGCAAGAGGCACTGAAGAAAGCAGCTATGGCTGATGCTGCAAAGAAAGCGGTCGAGGGAGAGCTCAGGAGGTGGCGTGAAAGAGATCAAAAGAAAGCAGAGGAAGCTGCATCGAGGATTCTTGCAGAGGCTGAGGCCAGGATGTCTGTTGAATCATCACCGCAGCATCACTACTACAAAGACACGAAACAGAAACCTGTTCATAAGAAACTGGAGAAGACGAGAACAAGTGTGGTGTCAAAAAAAGTGCTAATGCCAAATCTGAGTGGAATCTTCAGTAGAAAGAAGAATCAAGCGGAGTGGGGTTCTCCTTCTTACCTTCCTGGAGAGAAGCCCATTTGATGTGTTGTTTCTTTTCTTTTCTTTTTTCATGATTTGAGAACTTTTGTTATTGTGAGCATTGAGAAAGTTGTGTGATAAAAGAAGGTTGTGGTTTGAGATAAGAGGCACAGTTGCAGTTTGGTCTATAATGTGAGAGAAACTGGTTTGTTGATGTAAATTGAATCAGAGCTTTTAGGTTGCTTTTATTTTTTGTCTCTTTGTTATAGTTTGTGCATGAGGTGAAGAACGAAACAAGTTTAACAGTTAAACAAGACCGATGAGGTTGGTCGATTTAGTCTAGAGTTTAAAATCAAAGCGAGAAATGCTTTCTTGAGCGTGAAGACTGTCTTTTAAAATCAAAGCGAGAAATGCTTTCTTGAGCGTGAAGACTGTCTTTTAGATAGTGTTCTGATGATGAGAACCCCAAAATTTTGTCCCACACGAATCATTGTAAACATATTTACATATCTTTTTAACGAAACATTTACATATCATTTTTAATAATTTTATTAAAATTGATTTGAAACATATTATACTAAAAAAATAAAAATAAAGAGGCTATTCATTTTTCCATATTAAAAATTAAATAAGAATAAACATTAATAGTGATACTTTAGTTTAGTCACGTATCAAATTAATTTTGTTTCGAACTAAAGTAAAAAAAAAAGTATCTGTACCCATAATATATAGGTAAATTCTCTAAATAGTTTTTGTTTCCTAAATTGTCTTCGACAATCAAAGTGACCAAAAATTATGTTTATAAAAAGGGACAAATGGCAATTAAATATAAAAAATCAATGTACCTCTTTGGACAAAGAAATTCCATTTTTGAAAAACGTTTTCTTAAAAGAATAGAAAACCCATAAATATATATGATAGCTTCATGAATTTGTAAGAAAAAAATATCAAAAAATCAAATGTTTTAGAATATAATTGGGAACAAAATATGTTTTATAGCTTTTGAATTGAAAACATGTTTTATAGCTATTTGGAACCATTTCTCAAGAAACGTTTAGCAAACAAATATTTGCAAACAAAATATCAAAAAAAATTGAAAAATAATATTTTTGATTTTTAAAATATTTATTTATATGTATAACTAAATAAATTTATATATGATGGTATTGTCATATCTTTTCAACGTAACATAATTTGGTCAGTTATGGGGGTTATCTAGTGAACAAAACTAAAAAAACTATTTAGGAGATTCGTCCAGTGTTTTTTCTTCAAATAGTTTATGAAGAGTTTATTAAATATGTATTATATATTCCAAACTTGTTAAAAATAATCCCAAATTATGGAATGCTTTTGTAAACATGTACAATTATATTTTTTTGAATGCAACTTGTATATAAATTTAAGAAACTCTTCCTAAATACAACATCTCTTTGAATTTAATTTATATGAAAATTTAAATATGTATAATATCTTTATAAAACTTAGAATATCAAATTCACGAAAGTATTTATGTAACTTTAGTAAGATAATATAGACTTGGTTATCTTAGTAAATATAAATCTAATTCAAATTTAGTATGTTATTCATAAAAATCCGCTAGTTATTATTTGTGAAATGATTTGTATATGTGTCATTACCACATTCAATTTCACCCAAACAATGATGACATGGATTTTGTAAAATATGACATGGGCTTTAAAAAATGATGACATGTATTATTTTCCTTATAAAAATTTATATTTTTAGGTAATATTTTTATATGGTAATGACCATTAACTCGTATATTACAATAAATATAATTTCTATAAGTACATATTTTGAAAAGCCTATTTAGATATAGTAATAACTGCAAAGATATATTTACAATTTTTTTGTTCCAAACCGATAAAACTAAAATAAAAAATAATAATATCTTAGCGTAAACTAAAATTTTCACTTAAAATAAAAACATATTATATTTAAAATTATTATTTTTTCGTTTGGTGCAAGAAAACACCTTATTTCACACAAAAATATGACATGACTACTAAAATTGATGACATGACTTTCGAAAAAATATGACATGAACAATTATATTTAATGTTAATTTATTTTTTTTTGTAATATTTTTAATAAAAATATGGTAATAACCCATATATTACATTAATGTCAATTTATATTTTTGTATTTTTTTTAAAATATGGTAATAACTCATACATCATCTATAAAATAAATATATTCATATATAACATTTAAAATTTCAAAATATTATTTTATTTTCTTCGTTTTTATAATTATACAATTTGTATTAATAAGGCTTTCAAAAATCGTGACAGTTTAAAACAAAATTTAAAATCGTAAGATTTTAAGTTTATATTTCATAAATATTGTTTAGTTTAAATTTTGATAACTATCCAATTTACATAATGTTTATTAGTCTTATACAAATTGATTTAATATATTTAAACAATATAAATATATAGAAATATCTATCTAAGATTATAATTTAAATACATACATTTATATTCTTAAATATAATTTTAAATAAACGTGGTCATTTTATCTTAATTCAGAATTTAACTAAATCATATTTATATTTAATATTGATAACAAAATAATAAAATCTATAGTATTAAATAAAAATATTTTTAAACATAAGTTAAAATTTTAAAAAAATATATATTTCTGCACATGATGCAGAGAAACACCTAGTATATATTAATGAATGTTTATACATGATTAAAAATGTGTTTAAATGTGTTTTTAAATACACATTTATTAGTTTTTCCTAAATTTTATGAAGATATTATACATATTTATCAATATCTTCCAAATTTTAAGAAGATTTTATCCTTATTTTAATAATATATTTTCTATGCATATAACTTAATTTAGAAGGATATCATATACATTCATAAATATCTTCATAAACTTCTTTTACGGAAAATGTTTTCCCAAAAACATTGAAGTTCCTTTTGGATTTTTAAATATAAATATTAAATAATTTTATATATCTGTAGGAAATGAATATAATTGTCATTTAGGTCTTAATTGAAACATTGTTTGGTTATTTTGACTTTATAGGCTAGTTTGAAAATGAAAATATGTTTTATGGCTATTAAGACTTTTTTTAATAACAATTTATTTTCAATATCTCTTACGGCAATACAATAATACTTCTCATAAATTATTCTTTATTATTTTTTTTTCCTGAACTACTTTTGATTAACTTGCCATTGAATAAGTTTGAATTATAAAAAGGGTCATTCCAAAAATTTACGGGGCGTAAAATAATTATTTAATATATTTTTCTTAATCATTTGGAGGCCGAATGATATATATATACAGTAGAACCTCTATAAATTAATACTCGATAAATTAATATACATTAAAAATTTCTATAAATTAATATAATTTTATGGTCTCAAATTAAGTTTTTGGTTTAATTACTATTTCGATAAATTAATATCTCTATAAATTAACGAAAAAATATAGTTTTGGTGTATTCCCAACATTATTAATTTATAGAGGTTTCACCATTAATATTTGAGATTATAGGTTAATGTTTCATTTTGATATGTCTAGAATTGATTCTGACTGTAGATCACAAATTAGATAGAAAGTTGAGATTAACAACACTTATGAAAAACACCAGAGATCAAAACCTAGCCGATAAAAACCTAACACCGAACAAACCACGACCCGACCAAATATCCGAAACTGCGGAGGTTTGATTTGTCATCTCATTTGGTCATATAATTAAATTGCAATGAAAAACAAATGCTCAAATATGAAAGTGTCGAGACATGGTGTCACCGTGTCAGCGCTAATTAATACACTAATTAAATCAGACTTAATTTTAATTTATCTTACTTTCTTCCTTCTCCAAACTTTCTTCAGTTCCGATCTCCTCCAAAAAAAAAAATCGAACTTTTACTTTCTATGGGAAGCGGAAGAAGATACATGGACGACCCTTTCACCTTCACCAGAAACCCACCACTCTCCTCGTCTCCAATCACCGTATCCAACCCTCTCGACAGCTTTCTCGGCGAATCAACCTCTCGCTCTGGAAGCTTCGAAAGCGAGAGCATCAGCGAAGACGCCGATTTCGGACCTGAGAAACTCGCCGGGACCGTGGAGTTCTACGAGAGACACGTCTTCTTGTGCTACAAAAAGCCCTCCTTTTGGCCGGCGAGGATCGAGGCCTCCGAGTTCGATCGGTTGCCGAGGCTTCTCTCCTCCGTCGTGTCTGCTAGGAAGAGTGATATGAAGAAAGAGGTTAACTTTCTTTTAGTTCCTTTGAATCGTTAACGTAAGAAGAATCTCTGTGGTTTCAAGTGGATTTAGGGTTGGTCATTTCTGTAGTTTGATCCATTGGTTTGAGATTGTAGTCAGGAGTTTTGAAGGTGTTAATGAGTTAGGTTTTCATGTGGATTTAGGGCTCGTTTTGAATGTTAATCCCATAGCTACTCTAGTTTTAAAGTGGACTTATTAGGTTTTAATTTGGTCCATTTGTTTGTGATTCTAAGTCATGAGTTTTAGAGATTTCAATGAGTTGTGCAGTCCATTTGGGATTCTCTGTGTATTTTTTGATGATAAAGTTTACAATGTGACTTTCTTATGATCTTGCATCAGTTATGAGTTATCTTTTGTTTTTTTTTTCCGTTGAACTGCAGACTCTACTCACAATATGTGAGGGTCATGATGGAACTGAGACTTCGAATGGAGATGTTCTGATATTTCCAGACATGATCAGATACAGGTACGTAGTAGAATTTTTGCATGTGCTTAATAAAAATTAAAGCAAACTCATTTTGACATTTTTCAATGTTGAATGTTGCAGAAGGTTGACTCATTTTGATGTCGACACATTTGTGGAAGAGGTGCTTGTGAAGGATGTTGTGTGGCTGCCTGGGAACCCTGAACCTCTAAGTGGTTCATATGTCTTTGTATGTTGTCATGGATCTCGAGACCGGCGTTGTGGGGTTTGTGGACCCTCTCTGGTCAGTAGATTCAGAGATGAAATTGAAATGTGTGGTCTTCAAGGTGAAGTTTCGGTCAGCCCTTGTTCTCACATTGGTGGTCACAAGTACACTGGAGATGTTATCATCTATGGATCTAACATTAACCAGAGAATCACAGGAAACTGGTAAGTAAAACAGTTCCATATTTTTGAGTAAAGAAACTGAGTTGTGTAACTGTAAAGAGTTGGTTTCATGATGTATGGACCGTAAAATGAATTGCTAAAAGTGATTCTTGTTCTGTTAGGTATGGGTTTGTGACTCTAGAAGATGTACCTCAACTGCTGGAACAACATATTTACAGAGGCGAAATCCTAGACCGCCTTTGGAGGTACATAAGATCAAAGCCTCTTTTATTGACTAGTCTATACATTTTCTTGTATTTAAACACTTGTAACTTAATTGCTCTATAGAGGTGAAATGGGTATGCTAGAAGAAGATCAGAAGAAAACTCAAGAACAAAGGTTCCAAAAACGAAATGCTGAAAATATCAAGAAAGGGGAGTTGTCTCAAGAATCAGAGAGCAACGGTTTCTCTATCCTGTCCCTAGCTTTGCAACAAAATGGGAATTCATCTTGGTGTTTGGAGGAGGAGAATCACACTGAGAGTATTACCTCAGAAAAAGAAATCTCTGTAAAAAGTGGATCTTCTCTGGTAAGTAGCAGGGAGAAGGTATCTTCTTGTGGATTCAAGATTTGTGCTGCAATGTCAACGTGGTTGGAGAACTGGGAGAAAGAAGATACATATGCTGCTTTATCTGTTGTTTGTGCTGTTGCATCTGTGGCTATTGCGTATAGCAGCTACAAACAATTGAAATGAAACCATCTGTTGTATATCTTTGGAATGGTTATTATTATCTCAGCCATTATAGAATGATCCTCTTCGTCTGTATAGAGTTTGTAGAGGATGGTTTTATGTAAGAACTGTCTGTTGATAATATATTAGACATCTCTGGTTCTGAGTTAAGATCATGAAAAGCTATAAAACTTAATGGTTCGTTCACTTAACATTTAGCTTAAGACGATGGTACAGACACTGCCTCAGATGTTTGAAGAATGATACAAATCTCAGAGCTTGTTCAAGAAGTGAACACAAAAGAAAAATGAGAAAGAACACATTGTTTCAAATAACTAAACAGATTCTGAAGAAAAATAATAAGAAGAGAATCATCAAACTGGGGACAGTTCAGAAGAAATCAAACTCAAGATAATTGCTCTGGTCGGATCTCACGCTTGAAGATGCAGCAGCAGCCGGCGGTGTAGCAGGACTATGTTTCACCGCCGGTTCAAGCTCAACCGGTTTAGGAACCTCAGGTGGAGTGGCACACCGAACCAGAGCCCAATTCACTCCTTCAAAGAAAGGATGTTGCTTCATCTCCGTTGCTCCACGCTTGTAAGCTAACCTATGCTGTGGCTCCTTCACAAGCAAACTCCTTATCAAATCTCTAGCCGCAAAGCTAACAACCGGAGACTCAGGGAACCTCAAAGGCTGACCAACCACATTGAAGAGCGTTGCTCTATTCCCTGACCCTTTAAACGGTGTTTTACCAAACAACAACTCATAAAGAAAGATCCCAAAGGTCCACCAGTCAACAGCGCTTCCATGTCCTTCACCTTTGATGATCTCTGGAGCTAAGTACTCGTGTGTCCCCACAAATGACATGGAACGGGCGCTTGTTGGCTCTGCAACGAGCTCTGGTAAGGGAGTCACTTGGTGGTTTCCGTTATCTGTTTTCGCTTTCTTGTCTTTCTTGGACTTAGATGAGAAGAACCTAGGACCAAAGCAAGACGTTGGAGCCATTGAGATGCAAGATGGCTGCTGGATGCAAGCGGGTTGTTGCGAGCAAGAAACTGAGTTCTTTGACAAGCCTTCTGATCCAGGATTGGTTGATCTGACTATAGAGAGGCTCACACTACATCTCAGAGAGAGATCAAAATCAGAAAGCATCACGTGTCCATCCTCTCTCACAAGAACATTCTCAGGCTTCAGATCACGGTAGATGATCCCCAGCATGTGTAGATATTCCATTGCAAGAAGAACCTCTGCTACATAGAACCTGACAACATTATCAAAGAAGTCAACACACACACACAAGAGAGGTTTCTTGAATCAAAGAAAGTTTTGAAAGTTACACTTACTTTGCTGCTTGCTCTGTGAAGCGTTTACCAGGTTGTCTCTGCCTCAGCGTATGCAAGTCACCTCCAGGGCAAAACTCCATAACCAAACAAGAGAACTTCTCAGTTTCAAAATGACTATACAGCGTAGGAAGAAACGGGTGATCAAGACACTGAAGTATCTCTCTCTCAGTCTGAGCTCTAAGAAGCTTCTTCCTGCTAGCCAAAGCCGTTTTGTCCATAACCTTCATGGCAAAGTAACACCTCGTCCCACTCAACTCAGCGAGATGCACAGTTCCGATATCACCACATCCTAACCTCTTCAAGAGCCTAAAATGGTTCAAACCCAAACCTCCATGTTTGGTTCTAACGGCTTGGATAGCTTCCCATCTCACATCGTTGGCCTTGTGTGGTTTGTTGACGCTGCTGCTGAAGCTGCTGCAAGTGCTCTCGTCGCTTATGTCACTGCTAGTGCTCGGTCTGCACGTGCTGCTCTTCCCGCTCTCTCCTTGCTCACTGGTCTTGTTGTTGTTAGCGGTTTTGCTGTCAGTGCTTGGATCGGCTAAAGACAAGGTGGAAGAGACTTGATCTGCTAAAGTACTAACTGACATGCTTTGGCTGGAACTGGTAAGTGATGATCCTTCTGGAGTTTTTGAGGAGGCCATGGATTAAGTAAAACAAACTAAGCTTGATTTAAGTAACGTTTCTTGACTCTAGTAATCAAATATTGCCACGGATAACTTCCATCAAAGCGTGACCTGTAACATCAGTTAAACGCAAGCTTGTTACTCAAAAACCTTGAGAAGATTGAACAATAGTAAATCACGGATCTTACTAATATGCATCAATCAATAAAGAGAAGGAATTTGAGATCTTGAATTGATATCAAAACTGGGATTCAATTGAATCAGAGTGAGTATAAAGCTATTGAAGCTCTCTTGCTAACCAAAATCAGATTAAAAATCGAAACTTTTCCATTGCAAAAAGGTGGAGGCTTTTTTTTCTTTTCTCTCGTTATTTTGTATAAATAACGAGATCTCGTTAAAGTAAGAGCAACCAATTACCTTTGGGATCTACCAGGAATCAGAGAATCAAACCCAGAAAGAAAAAAGAGCATAGAGCTTTAGAGAGAGAGAGAGAGAAGAAAAAGCAATTAAATTGTTACCTGAAAGTTAGGATTTTTGGAGCGATAGAGATCTCACCCTTTTCTCCAGAATGATTAAGCAGTCAGTGTTGATGTAACGATGAAGAGAGACATAGAGATAAATGAACACATGTCCTCCTCGCTTCCATGGAAATAGGGATAGATAGATAGATAGAAGAGAGTTCTGTGAAAGAGAAGAGAGAAAGAGAGTTTGGT
The DNA here is from genome assembly GCA_026261945.1 of Hirschfeldia incana. Classification (NCBI taxonomy): domain Eukaryota; kingdom Viridiplantae; phylum Streptophyta; class Magnoliopsida; order Brassicales; family Brassicaceae; genus Hirschfeldia; species Hirschfeldia incana. Next base: position 8,800,895 of record JABCMI010000003.1, on the reverse strand, counting down.
CAAAGAAAAAGTTAGAATGCTTTTTTATTTTAATATTTTTTTGAGGGATTCAATTATTTCAAGGTTTTCTCCAAAATGGAAGACAAATGTTTACATCAAGGATCCCCTCGTGAGCTGTAATGGTTTTATCCTTTTTAGACACCAAAAAAAAAAAATTTCATAAAGATTACTATTACCTATTTTACATAATTTGTTATGAGAAAAAACATGTAAATGGATTAGTAAACTAAAGGTTTTGTTTACGTGATATAATTTTTTTTTTGTTGTAAAAGTAAATTTTGATATTTCGCATGTTATTTTGTTAGTATGATAATGAATTAAGAAGGAAAAATTCGCTTATGTGTTTGGAATGTCTATAAAGGATTTGCCTATTTAAATTGAGATTTTGTATTTTATAATCGGAATTTTAGATACATTTGCCTGACTTAGCATTTCATGTATCTTTCCAATTAATATACAATGAGATTTTATGAATCTTGTATTTATTATAGTTTCCACAAATAGTTAACACTCCAAAAACAATTGGCTATATAATCTTAGTGAAATCTCACTAATAATACATGCCTGAATGATTTGAACCAATAAATACATGCCTAAATGATTTTATTTATAAAAAATATGTCGAGCAGATATCTAATTATGATTAATTTTCACCATCCTGATTTGACAAAGCTTAGGAGTTCTAACGATGCCCAAAAACGATTGAAGCAATTTCTGTTTTATTTCGATATTAATCTAAGATTGCATGCCCCCTTATTTCTTGAATACTTTCCCATTGAATCGAACAGAAACAATGTTTTGTTTTGTGGATATAGTTCAACAGGAAGTTGACAAAACAGAAGATTGCTCAGCATAAAGAAACACAAGTAGGTATAATTCTTTCATTTTAGTTATCTTAATAATTCATTTTTAATATCTTGTAAAGAGTATTGTCAAAAAAAATATATATTGTAAAGAGTTTGATTCAACGGTTTGAGTTTTGGTTAACGGTTTTAGTAATTTCTATAAGATGCAACACATGAATTGTACTCTCAATTCCAGTGTCATTTTAACATTTTTATATAAATTAAAAAATGATTAAATTACATTTATATTTTTGTTAATTTTCTTTAAATAATCAATAGTATTTAAAATAAATATTTTTTATAGTTAATGAAAATTAGAATTAATATTAAATTGAAACTAAAAGTATAATTTGCATTCAGTTTTAAAATGATAATGTTTGCGTAATAGAAATAAATGTTAAAGTGACATTTTCAAAGAAACAGACAGAATATAAGATATTAGTTATTTTATTACCATTTTTGTTTAAATATATTTTATTCAAAATTCTCATGAAATTAAGTGCAGAAGTGCTAATATGATTGTTTCTGTTATTTTCTATCATTATTTTAAAAAGAAAAGAAAAATATGATCCCAACTTTAACTATATCTCAATATCCAAAATACAACTTCACGTAAATTAGTTTACCTAATAGCTGCTAACTCTGTTAATTCACGTAAAATATGTGTGCTCACTAAAGTCAACCAAAATAATTCCCTATGATGAGAGTGCTTTTATATAGTGTACATGTATATTTTCCCCAATTTACTTATGTGGTAAGCTAATGTAAAGTTATATCGAGTTAATCACTGTTTAATTATAGTTTATATCCACTCTTCTTTATACTTGAGTACAACCCAAATGTCAGAACACAGTCCACATGATTTTGTTTGGCGTCAAGAAAAAATAAAAAATAGTTGTCCACCTGATGTAGTTATATCTACTATTGTTTAAAGATATCCATCTTAGGATTAAGAAAAATACATGAACCATTTTTTTCGCTTCAAAAAATGTTCTTTTGAACAACAGACAAATATAAATGTTTTTTAGAATATATAAATTACCAAGAAAGTAAACAAATTGTATTTTTTGATAAATTAAACAAATTGCATTGAATTATTCTTGTCATTATAATACAAAAAGAATTGATTGATTGAATCATATAATCGACCGATTAGATATCTTTTATGATTTTATAGGATTTGAAGTATTTTTTTGTATAAGAAAATAAATCTGAGTAAAGCAACTTTTTTAATAAAACACACAAAAGAGAGTTAAGGATCAATAATCAAATATTAATACTGAGAGGTCCCAAAAACAAGATCTGAGAATCTGACAGAGATAGATGAAGAATGGGTTGTCATGTTCGCCAACACAAGTCCCACTTCGGAAAGAGATGTGATGAATCTCTCCAAGTCTCTAACTACTTACAACCAATCAACAGCTCACTAGACAAATCCCTAATTTTTATCATCTTCCTGTAAAACCAAAAGCAAAAAGATAATGAACTGAAAATAAGGGCCTTTTTCAACTTTCAATATATAATGTACAATTGTATTTTGGTTTGTCCTTACAGAAACTAAAACCAAGCAATACAGTTTGTACCTGAAATTGGCTCTGGCGTGATGCAATAGAAGTTGGTTTACGTACTAAAATAGTAATAATAATAACATTCATTTATGTTAATGTTATGTAATCTATTTTTACATTCAATTGAAAATAGGACATAAAAAGTTAATTATATAAGTTTTGGGAAATTTTTTACTTGCACTATCATTCAACTTGGTTTTTAGATACTTATTATGAATACATGCTTTTCCAGTTACGCCTACCCTAGCTTTTGACTGTGAGAATGATGGCTCAAAACTCCAACTCAACTTCACTCGACTTTTGAAACAAAACTTTTGGACATATAAGATCTGTCCATGAAGTCTAAGAGTGTAACTCTCTCTGGTTTCTAGCTTTTAATGTTAAACAAATAGTTCGTGAATTAATAAATAAAAACAAGCCAATACATGGCACCTTATACTTCCCCATGAAATAGTGTCTGATGCAGAATCACTGACTCATTGCTTCTCCTTCGACTTCTCTCTTATTGCTCTTCTTTTCTCTTCCCTGCACGTGTTTAATGAAAACATTGTAAAGCAAGAAATATAACACAGCCCAAAGCGTTTTCTTCTTTCAGTTAATGATTTTTGACAACAGGTGAGAAAACTTGCTTACCTAGCTTGAGCAATCTCCATCCTCACTTCAGTTTTGCTCTTCCTTTGCTTCTTTATTTTAAGTGCACTTTTAGATTTTGATTTTTTATCTTTCTTGCCTTTTTTGTTCTCCTTTGATTTTGCAAGACCCTCCTTGCTTTCTTTAGCTTTCTTGGGTTGTTTCTTGGGAACAGAAGGTTTCTCCATCTCATCCATGGCCTCAGCTTCATCATCATCATCATCATCACCATCACTGGGCACATCAGCTTCATCTACAGTTCCTAACGCCTCGTCATCACCTTCTGAAGCTTGTTTCATGTTACTCATTTTCTTTAGCTGTATAAAGAAAAACAAGCGCATAACATCAAAACATGTAGATTAATCGGATCTTGGTTTATTTTTTTTGAATGAAGGATCTTGGTTTATTAACTATTAGATTTAGAGTAATGACAGAGACATGGTTAATATCATTTACAGGGTTAGAAGGGAGTACCTTTGCAACAAAGAATCCATCCATGTTGTGTACATGAGGATAAAAACGTTTGGTCTTGTTTAAAGATGGATGAAATCGATGTTCTCTAAATCTCACAAATCTGATCAAGACATGGACAAAGATTTCGAAACGTTAAGACATTATCATTGTAATGTTACTTTACATATCTCAACAGGTGAAACTTTGTACATTACCCGTCTTGACCGAAGTCGAGTCCAGTTTTGACGAGTTGGACACTCCTCTTTTTGAGAGCATAGTCGATGACAGCTTCGTTCTGCGAAATGCAACAGGAAAATAAGAGGATGCATAAAGAAACAAGGAGACAAACATGCGCGGGAACATATCAGGACACTAACCTCAGCAACCATAAGTGAACATGTTGAGTAAACAATATATCCACCAGTTTTGGAAGTAGCATCCACCATATCAATAGCAGCGAGCAAAAGTTGCTGCAGTTTAAAAAGAGGTTATAATCGCATTTCTTTGAGAATGTAAAATTTGTATATATTCGACGTTTGCTAAGAGAAGTACTGTCATACCTTTTGCAAGTGAGCAAATTTCTTTATCTCCTCAAGAGATTTTGAAACTTTAACTGATTCATCTTTCGAAATGACCTGCATGCGTAGTAGCAGACACGGGGACATTTAGTTATAAGGATCTATATAGCTTAACAGGGACTAAGCTCGAAAGTTTCTTACCCCAGTCCCACTGCAAGGTGCATCCAACAATACTCTATCAACCGATTTCTCACCTAACACCTTGGGTAGCTGAAAGCAACGTGTAATAATTTCCGTCATGCCAGTACGTATCACAAACTCAACAATCTCGACGTTCTATGCAGTTAATGAAATGATGAATGCTGAAGAATCTAACCTCTCTTCCATCATAGTTACAAACTATGGTATTTGTGACCCCCATACGATGCAGATTGGCAGTTAGCGACTTGAGCCTAGGTACTTTCATCTCATTCGCAAAGATCATGCCTGGTTTACACCATTAGTATACTTTATTTTAGACAAAATTATCGTAATACACACTAAGATAATCTGGGGAATGGGGATAAAGAGCACAAGAAGCCATACCGGTATTTTTCATTAGAGCAGCAACGTACGTCGTTTTACCCCCAGGAGCAGCACTACATCATAACAAATGACCAACCCACACAATAAACGCGAGAACAAAACTAAGATTCGTCCATTATTTAAGAGGGTGATAGTAACTTACGCTACATCCACAATCCGCTCATTCTCTTTAGGAGCAAGGGCCATCACTGGCAAAAACGAACTAGCACCTTGAAGCTACAAATATCCACGAAGTAGAGACTTACGCAAACAATTTACATTAAGCATTAATGGTTAACAGAAGAGAACAGAAGATCACTAACCATGTAGAAACCAGACAGATATTCAGGGGTTGCACCGATTGGCACTTGTGAATCATAAACAACGAGTCCAACCTGCAATTTTTACGACATATTAAGTTCTTAAGTATGGAACATTCGAAAAACAGAACTATGGATATAAGAAAACAATCACAAAAACAAAAGCATTACTTTTGACCACTTGCTTAGTGGGTCGAGATTGACTCCTCTGTTCAAAAGCACATCAGCAAGATCCCTTCTTCGAGTCTAAGTAAGACAAAACAAACAATTCATTAAACAAACAGAAGCTCAAAAGTCATAAGCTATAACTAACCCAGCAACAGACAAACCAAGTTCACCTTAAGTGTGTTTGTACGGATAGTTGTAGGCCTTTGCTTTTCAAAGGCTTCAATAAGTTCCATAAGTTCAACAGGAGGAAACAGCTGCAAGAGATATCCCAATAAAAAAACATACATATAAGTAAAGAGTAATAGCAAAAACATCAAAAAAATAAAAGATGAGAGAGACTAGAAGAAAGGAGAGTAACCTCAAATAAAGCACCAATAAGAAAACTGTTGTAGCCATAGTAAGAAGCAATATCAGATTTGAGCTGTTCAAGACAATCTTTCCTGCTGGCTCCATTAGGCCTCAAGACGCTAAAATTCGACAGAGCTCTAACAACTAAAATATAAACATTAAAAAAAAATCAAACCTTTGCAAAATTCAACAGCAATAAAGAAACAAACTTTACTCACTCTCTTTGATTCTAGTCTGAAGTAGAGGTAGATCTGGTGGACCACGAGCTTCTTCTTCAAGTTCCTAGACAATTACAAAAGACATTTTCTGTTTAGATAACTATCTCATTTTCCCACAAGTGTTGTAATCAAACAGAGAGAATTGTATGTTACCTCTTCAGTAGGTAAACGAAACGCATCGTCTCCAGCTTCCTTGTTGAAATCAAGCAGCTCAGCCTCAGCGTCTGCCTCCTCTTTTGCTTCTGCCTCATCAATAAGCTTCGACTCCTTCTCAATATCGTCTTCGTCGGAGTCAGAATCCGAACCCGAACCCGAACCCGAATGCTCCTCTTCGTCGCCGCTACCTTCAAGAAAGTCATCACGCAAGATATCGTTCTCTTCTCCATCATCATCGGAGAAAAAACCGTTAGAACCGTCCTCTCCATCGTCAGACTCTTCTGATTCTACATCGGTGGAGGCGGCGTCGTCGGAAACTTCTTCTTCGTCGATTTCGAGAGGATCTTCCTCCACTACTTCCTCCTTCTTCTGCTTCTTCAGTGGAGGTGTTTTCTGGGACTTCGCTGCTCCCTTCTTCGATGCCAGAGGTTGGGGCTTCTCCGCCTTTCTCTTCAATGCCAGAGCTTGGGGCTTCTCAGCCTTATTCGACGGAGGGGTTTGGGATTTCGTCACCCTCTTCTTGCTACGCGTGAGAACCATGGCGGAAATTAGGGTTAGGGTTTTTCTCGCGGCGAGGGTTTAACACACACAGGTAAAAGAAGATGTGATGAATTTTGGAGTACCCCATATATTGTTTTGTGTTTACGGCATTTATTAGTGGGCCTTGATCCAGATAATAGTAGGCCCATTTTTTGATCTTGATTGATAAGCATTAACCTTTGATCAGACTAGACTTTCCTATACCAAGGAAGTTCTCATGGAAGAAATTGCTAAAACATATTCATCTTCATGGACCGTAGTTGCGGTTGTGTTCAACTGCTACATCTTCAGGAGGTTTAAAAAGTTGAAGGGCAAGCAAGGCACAACTACATCATCTCTACAGCACTCAATGCATGTACCGCGATTATTGGGAGTGTTGATATTCTTTGCGTTTCGGAACAATGATATAAGCTTTACCTGGTTGGATGGGGCTTGAGAATTCAGACCATTCATTGTCCTCTATCGCATTGCCAAAATTGTTAATGTTGATATCGTTAAGCGATTCACGCAATGTAAAGCACTAGATTAGATTCCTATGGTCTTTTAGATTTAACTATATACTTCGCGTGTTGAAGTACAATAGCTAATAAAGCAGAGCTTTCATTCCAAGTTTCCAACTATATAATCAAAGTGGAACCAAATAGAAAAAAACTGGATCACGAGAACAATCCCCAAAAGATATCTCATTCAAGTATATTGAACTTGTGTTTAAGATATAGAACTGTAAACAAGGGTGTCTTGAGAACAATTTGTTTTTGTTCCTCAACTGAAGATGAAAGCAAAACTCTAGTTAGCTAACATCGCACATCGCATACCCGTTGTCTTCAGTTGAAAAGTCCAGGGTTTAACCAGTCCCTGCCATTAAAGTGAAATATATAATGTGAGATATTACGATCGTCTACATAAAAATGCTGTACCATTCTTTTCTAAGTTTGTGTGTAATTTAACTTACTTGGTGATATCATCAAGATGATCATCAACATCAGTGACGTCCTTCCATTTCTCAGATGAAATGTAATCTGACAAAACTACATTGGCCGAGGGCTCTTTCAACAGTAGCTTGCTTCCTCCATCTGCCCCAACCACTCTCCAGTTCTTGGAAGCATCTTTCACACAAAGCTAAGCATACAAAATAGACAATAAGTATTACTAAACGAATTAAAAAATTGAAAGATTGACAACTGCAGCAAAAGAAAAACTGCATCAAGCAGAAAGCACCAAAAGACAAAAAGTCAATCTTGTGTAAGTAAAGAAGGAAGGCTAGGACAATTCAATTAGACAGTGGAAATGTAATCAGCTAATATGGTCATGTTTTGACGGCATCTATCTAGGATGCAATCAAACTAATACTGAAGGCAACGATGAATAAGAGCTGGGACTAACAACTAACCGTTAGGGGTATGACAGAAACCAGTTCAATCAATCCGTACTCTACTACACTCTTGAGCAAATACAAAAAAAAATAAAAAAATCGAGCTTTTCAGTCTTTCAATACTATCTCTTGAGGTTATTGACCTTCCAATATAGCCATAACAATAACAATAGAGAATAGCATATATATTTCCTATATAGCAAAAATACAATATACAAAATACTTTCAAGTGCCAAGAAGATATACTGGTGTAGAATGGCAGTCTTGAAATATATAGAGTATTCCATTCCTTGATTAATTGACTTAACTTCTAAATCACATATCCAAGCTATAAGACTAAGCTGTCATAAACATTGTCCTGATTAGAAATACCAACCTGCATCACAGGGCTTCGATCTTTACCCTTTGATAAGGCTTCAAGCTTTTTGCTGTTCAACTACAAAACATCATAACAATATGGTTACTTAGTTAGTTGCTTCACATAAACTGCTGTAGTTAGAGAATGTAAAAAGATAAGAAAATTCACCAAGAGAATAGGTGCAAGAGGGAAATAACGAGAGATGTGATCACCAATGTTCTTAGCCACACCACAGAGCTCGACATCATCGAACCTCTCGTTGGCGTGAAAGTAGCCAACAATACTCAAACCTTGAGCCACGTAATGCTCCTCTATCTAAACACATCAACAAACATCAAACATTTAAAACACAGCTACAGAACAGTACTTAGTGCTTCTCCTTAAACCCAAACAATCCAAGATCTAAACTTTCTATGTTAAAAATAGCATATGCAGAGCTACAGTTTCATTTCGCAATTAAATATCTAAACTCAATTTTTTTTTATCAACAGTTCAATTTCAAAGCCGATTCAAATCATGAGAAGGGGAGAGTAGTGACCATGATGAGGGAGATCTCGAGAGGAGGAAGGAGAGCGAGGTTGGAGTGAAAGAGCGGCACTGAATCGGAGATCTCAACGAGGCCTTCGTCCTTGGGGCTGATTCGACCGACGAGGACTCCGTTGACCGCCGCCGTCTTGTGACGCAGCGAGTGGAGAACGAGTTTGATGTAAGCGTTCTGTGAGATCTCGTACTTCAATTCCCCGTTACTTCCCATCCCTACAGACTCGATCGGAGGAGACTCGCCGATTCAGTTCTTAAATCTCACTCGCCGAGAATTATCAAGTCGCAACGTAATCGAGAGACGACGTTCTGAGATCAGATTCTTCTGTTAACGACAGTGATGCTTGGATCCGCACAAAACCGGGTTCAGATCGGGCCGAACCGGATTTATCAAATTTTCTGAAATTCTCAATGAAGTACTTAAGTTCTTTAAAATGATAGGAATAGCCATAAAGCTTTTACGTATTTTACTATTTGCCCCTTTATTTCTAAGACAATGTCTTTTTTGAAATGAATCTTATATATAAATAACAAAGCACTTTTCTCTCTTCCTAGAATGTCTACGTCGGATTGTTTTAATGTATGTGGGTCCCGCATCATTTCCGGGTTTATTTTGTCGAAATGGTTTATGGTTTTGGTCTGATTTTAGTCTCTAGCGCGTTTGGTCTGCAAAATTAGTGAAACTATGTGTTTTAAGCGTCTTCTTCTTAGAGCTTCCATGTTAGAGCATGTGCAATGCTAGCAACACAAATTGTTGTTTAAGTGTGGTATTTGCAATTTTTAATTATTAAAATTTAGAGAAGCAATTTGTTAAGCAACTGGTAATTAATGAGGTTTATTGCAAGTTGCATATTATGGATATTAGCAATAAAACACAAGTGTGTTTGTGTTTGTGCTGAGAAAGACCAGATGGTTATGATGAGTGTGTTTGTGTTTGGTGTTTATATATATATACACAAAGCATCATCAACCAGTCTGACTCTTTACAAGTCCATAATACACAAAAAATACAAAGATCATCACTTTACACAAGAATGCAAGCAGAAAGGCAGAGACTTAAAAAAACACAAAACAACATTTTCAAAGTGACTGAAAGCAAACAAGAACTCACTGAGAAGTTGTGCTTCTCTCTTTTTATGCGCAATTGGGTACAATTTCTTGAGCCGAAACTGAAGCTTTTGGCAGATGGTGGGAAAGTGAAGGTAAGGGTCTCTACAGATGGGACAATGAGACACAGGCAAGCCACTCATATTTTATATGGGATATGCGAACATGAAACATATGAGGGGGAAAACAGAGGATCCTTTCAGTTCTCTTAAAAAGAATATCATTTTGAGAGTTTATTTCATATAAACATGAATCAGACAGCATAAAAACGCCTTCCTCACTCTCGATTAGAACATAATCAATTAAAACATAATCAATTAACGAACAACTATCTCATTTTAATTCAAGCAACAATATAACTATAAACTGAGGAGAAAGCTTACACGATGAAACTTGGAAGGGGATTCAACAGGGCGACCAACTTCTATGACAGCCAGAGAGAAATCAAAGATGAATTAGACTCAATTGTTTTTCTGCAATCGAAATTAACACAAAAGAGAGCAACAGATAGAGAGGACGCCGATTGCGATGTCGCCTTTTCTTTCGCCAGAGGAGAGAAACAGAGAGAGAGAGAGAGAAAAGAAGAAACAGAACGGAAGAAGAGCGACACCTCTCTCCTCCAGCCTTTTGTGTTGCGACACGTGCAAGAGGAGCAACGTCCCTTTGTGTCCCGTTTCAAGCAACGTCTTTGCTCTTTTTTTCCTTTTTTTCTTTTATTTTTAATGCCACGTTGGAGGAGCAACGGAGAAGAGCAACCGCATTGCACATGCTCTTATCCTCTCTTTCAGAACTCATCTTGTCGTCTCCGTTTTTCATATTCCCATCTCTTTGCCTCCATTTTCGTTATCTCTTCATCTTCTTTGTGGTTCATTGTATTTGTTTTAAATCTGCCATAATTGTTAATCACATTTGATCCAGATTCCATGTCGACGTCTCTGATTCCTTCATCTGAAATATATAAAAAAGAGAGAAAAAAAACAGCGATCACGAAATTGTAAGATCTGTGGGAACGAAGCCATACACTCTCGTCGTTTTTCGATCCCTATTCTCAAAGTTCTATTCGTTTTTGAATCATCGCTATTGAATAATTTGATCTCCGGTTTTTACAATGAGTTGATTCGATAAGCTTCGCTCTTGCCTCTACATATTTTCAACTTTCCTCTTATAACATATCGTTTAGTTGATTTTTTTTCTCTGAGTTTAGTAAATCTCTTCTGTTTCTTCAATGAATACAAAGATTTCATCTACCCATAATCTTGCTGATCGTAACTGAGGTTATGCATTGCGGCTTTAGATTAAAATCAAATCTGTATATTAGGTTTGTATGCATTGTGCATATGTTTTTGCTTTTGTCATTGTTGCTTGCTATGATAATTATTTTTCTTTAATTTGGAAAGAGTTTTGATGAATGATTCATTGTAACCTGTCTTGCAGGCACGATCTCAGCGCCTCTCCAAAAGCAGAACAATGTGGATGCAGCCTTTCGGGATCGTGATTTTTTTTAACGTGGCTGTTCTCGAATCACGCGATAGGATTGTGTTAGTTATGAGGCATTACATCCTCCTGTGTTATTTGAGTACGCGAGGAGAAAGAAGCTGACTCAGCAGAAGGAAGCATCTGGTGAACGTGACGTGTCTATGTAGTCACATGGAGAGAACGGATAAGAAGAATAAGAAATAAACGTAGTTGGTGTTCTGTGAGATAACGCCTAACGTCTAACGGCCCACGTGATGTGTGGTGCCTTTGCTTTTCATCTTTTATTTAAAGTAGAGGGGGTTGTAACGAGAGAGCATCAAGAGATTTGATCAAAGTTGTAATCTAGATGAACACAACATGATAAAATATATGATCATTTCACCTCCATATACTGTATTTTCATTTAATCCTAAGAAAAAATGTTTAGGCTCCCATGTTAAAATGGAATACATGAATTTCAATCTTTAGGTTAGACGAACTCATAACAAGGGCATGCTATCGGGCTGAACTTTAGGTTATTTGCTATGGAAACTCCACTTTTGTTTACTTCGGTCATCTCTGCTTGTAGGCATGTGCATTTCAGGTATCGGTTCACGTATTTGTTGGGTATCAGGTTGTTTGTTTAGAAACTAGAGGACCTATTTACTATCTGGCCTATTTTTGGTTCGTCTCTGATAGTTTCGGGTTAAGTTTGGATAGTAAAACTAGGAACCGGAAAATACCCTGAAAATTTTGGTTTTCTTTTGGTTCCCGTTATGGTTTGTAGTTTGGGTAAAATATTGGTTATTTAGGGTAAAATATCAAATAATTATGATGATCTGGAAAAATATTCGGGTATTTTGAATTACTTTTGGATATTCGGATAAAAATATCCGGATATTTCAGATATTTTCGGGTAATTCAAATACTCTTATAATAATTTAGTTATTTTCAAATAGCTTTTGATACTTTTAATAAAATTTTAAATTTAAATATATATTTACTTATGTTATATATATATATATATATAATTAATATTTTTGGGTATCCATTCAGTTCCGGTTTACCATTTGGATATTTGACGGTTTTTGGTCTGGTTCTGGTTTCAAATATTTTGTTCGATTCTGATTCGGTTCTAGTTTTTTTTTTCCAGACCTAACTAGTTTTAATAGATTTTAATAAATAATTATTTATCAAAAGATATTTTGGAGAAATAATATTGTGGAATTTTCTTATGCCACCATAAAATGAATATTATGATACGACACTTTCAAAATATATATCCATCGATATCAAAGTTTTTTAAAAATTACATATTTGAAATCAAATTGATGAGAACCAAGTAGTTAACCGGAAATGTTCAAAATAAGTAGCCAACCGAAGTATACCAGTGTCGAACTAGATTAGGACATTTAAATATCTTTAGTAGTTAACCGAAGACTGAAAAAATGAAAAGCAGATTAATTTGACCCAAAGAAAAGCAGAGGCAATTAAAGAGTTTTGCGTCTGAACCCTAAACTCTGGTTTCTTGAAAAGTCGACCACGCTTCAATCTTTTTGCTTGCGCTAGTAACTAGTAAGTTCGAGACTTAATCCTTCCATTTTCTTGATTAAAATCACATAAGATTTTGACTTGTATACCCTGATACTCATTAAAAGTGATTTCCGAAGGCAACAAACCTTTGTAGGATCAGAAGATTTTAAGTCAGGTGGTAAGTGCATATAGGTTTCTTCGTGAATATTTCCATGTAAGAACACATTATAAGCATCTATTTAATATATTACAATTGTTTAGCTGCTGCAACTTTAAAAAGAAATCATACCTTTGACATCTTTAACAATTTATGTGGAAGTTTTGCTAATATCCGTTTAACTAGATTTTTTTTTCTCAGAAAAAACTGAAATATAAATTAAACGATGTCAAATATATATGTTTCTGTATCTTTTAGAAAAATATAAAAAAAAAGGTTGTAGAAAAGAAAAGAATAAAAGAATGCAAATCCCATCAAAAGGAGATAACCAGAATAAAAATTCAGCAAACCAGTCAGATCAATAGCCTATGGTGTAATAAGGAATTTAGTAAACCGGTTTCAGGTGCCTCTCTCGTGACCGACTCTTGCTCAGTACAGTGTAGTTGGGGAACACACACATTATTCATGTGTCTTAGACTCCCTTTAGGGTTTACTTTGAATTTTACAGAGAGAGATTGAGAAGAAAGCAAATCGGAGAAGATGAGGTTCTCGTTCGCGTCGACAGGGAAGAGCTTTGCGCACACTCTGAATCCTCTGGGAAAAGGTAATCACGGAACTGTTCAAGCTTTCTCTGGTGGTACAAGCTATGCTTACAGAGAGTTAGATGATGCGGTTGCTTTGTTCAGTGAGATGGTAAAGTCTCGTCCTTTTCCTTCCATTATCGAGTTCAGCAGAGTGATGAGTTCAACTGCGAAGATGAAGAAGTATGATGTGGTCATCTCCTTGGGCGAGAGGATGGAGATGTTGAGGATTAAGCATGATCACTACACATACAGTATTTTGATTAACTGTTTTTGCCGCTCCTCGCAACTCCTTCTGGCTTTAGCTATGCTTGGCAAGATGATGAAACTGGGCCATGACCCCAATGTTGTCACGCTTTCTTCGCTTCTCAATGGTTACTGTCGTCATGGGAATATGATCTCTGAGGCTGTTGCTTTGCTTGGTCAAATGGTGGAAATGGGATGTCAACCTGACACAGTCACATTTACAACTCTGATCCATGGACTTTTCCTCAACAATAGAGCTTCTGAAGCTGTGGCTTTAGTTGACCGAATGGTTGAGAAAGGATGTGCACTGACCCTGGTTACTTTTGGTGCTGTAGTAAATGGATTATGTAAGAGAGGTGAGATTGATTTGGCTTTACTTCTGCTCGAGAAGATGGACAAGGGGAAAATCAAGGCGGATGTTGTGATCTACACTACAATTATGGATGGTCTTTGCAAATACAAACATGTGGATGATGCACTCCACCTACTCAATGAAATGGAGAAGAAAGGAGTTAAGCCGAATGTTTTTACTTTCAGTGCATTGGTCGATGCCTTTGTTAAACAGGGAAAGATTCTAGAGGCTGAAAAATTGTACGAGGAGATGATTGCAAGGTCAATAGATCCTAATGTTTGCACATATAATTCATTGATCAATGGGTTTTGCATGCACGACCGTATAGACGAGGCCAAGGAGATGTTTGATGTGATGATTGCCGAGGATTGTTACCCAGATGTAGTGACTTATACTACTCTCATTAATGGATTTTGTAAGTTTAAGAGAGTAGAAAGTGGCATGGAACTCTTTCGTGATATGTCTCAAAGAGGATTGGTTGGGGACACCATCACTTACACCACTCTTATCCAAGGTTTCTGTCAAGTTGGAGACTGTGATAACGCTCAAGAAATTTTCAGACAAATGGCTTCTAGTGGTTTAGCTCCTGATATTTGGACGTATAACATTTTGTTGGAAGGGATGTTTAAAGCTGGAAAGGTGGAAGCTGGGTGGGATTTGTTTTGTAGTCTCAGCCTCAAAGGAGTGAAGCCTGACGTTGCAACCTACAATACCATGATCTTAGGCTTGTGTAATAACAGATTAAAGCATGAAGCATATGCCTTGCTGAGAAAAATGAAACAAGGTGGGTCTCTCCCAGATGATCATACCTATAATGCACTAATCAGGGCATATCTTGAAGATGGTGACAAAGCTGCATCAGCTGAATTCATCAAGGAAATGAGGAGTCGCGGGTTTGCTGGAGATGCTTCAACCTTTGGTTTGGTCACTACTATGTTGCATGATGGGAGATTGGAGAAAAGCTTTCTCGACATGCTTTTTTAAACATTTGATCCTTGGTAGAAGAAGCTTTTCAGAAGATCTCAGACTTGGTTTCTTATGATTATTGTTTTACTTTAGGTTTGGTTCTTAGCCAGACTTCTTTTGTCAAGTTTTATTTTGAGTGATTATGTTTTAGACAGATTTGTAGTTCTATGGCTCAATAGGATAAACTCACCAGAACTTGGTTGCTTGCTCGGCCATATCTGTGGTATGTTTGAATAATTCGCCAATTCCTTATTTTGAAATGAATGTTTCAAAATTAGACCCTCTATTTCCTTGTTTACATTAAACCCCTTCAAATCTTCTTGAAAGTATGTGCCTGTGGCTTCCAAAGTTAACCAATATGTTTTTATTATAACTTATAGTTTTTTACATTCTTTGAATCATTTAGATCTGTATTTCATTATTTACTATAGTTCAATTAGATAGCAAAATGTGTTGAAACTTTAATCAAATTTTACTAACCTAAACCCTGAACTTCTAAAAGGAAGGAACATAATCTATACGATATTTGCATTTGTCGTCTTCGAGAGATCTAGCTCAACAGAAAGTAGGGGTACTCCTGTCTCTCCTCCCACCTCGTCACTGTCAGCTTTAGGTTTCGAAACAGCAGTGTTTTGCTTCGGAAGCAGCTTGCTCGAGCTGTAGTCGATTGATTTACCTGGAAGATTGAGCCATGTATATACGGACATGCCGGCAAGAGCTGCCACAGCACCGCAAATGCTTATGAAACCGGGATCAGAGCCAAAGATAACGTAGCCTCCAAGCAAGATCACACATGTCTTGAATTGCCCTAAGACTACATGGGACGTTGCCGAGGTTGCCCTGTAACAAACGACAAAGTCTTAGATATATAAACACTAGAGACTGGAGAGGTAGGTAGGCATATAAACTTTATAAACCGGAAGCTGATTAATGTTTTAGCACCGGTTTTGACGTTTAGGCTCATCCCAACCGGTTTAGGTAAGGATTCTGAACCGGTTTAGGTTTTATTAGGTTTCTGTTCTGTTCATAAATGATGATGACAGAAAAGTGAAGCAGAAGCAAAGTAATAAGCTCAAGACTGATCTCCAACTCTATGCAACGAACCAAAAGACTAACCCGAGAGCGAGTGCACCAGACCACTGGAGAAGAAAGCCAAGAAGAGCCGAGACAAGGATTGCAGAAGAGTTACCCCAATCCCATTTGAACAACAAAACACCAGGTGGGTCAAGCCAAGGCATGAGAGCCAATAAGAAGAAGACAGTGAACGGCGTCGTCTTCCACATCAATCTACACTCAACAAAAAAGTGTATTTATCTTTAAGACACTTGTATTGCTTACACATCAAGTAAAGAAAAAGTTGAGAGATTCTTACGCTAAGGCAGTCCAGTTAGCTTGTTGTTGAAGATTAGACCAGAGGATTTTATTGATGGCACTTGGAATAATCCAAGCAACAGCAACCAATGCACCGAACAAATTGAATTCCAGATCGGTTACGGTTGCGACGGCCACGCCTAGAGATACCACAGCTAATGCTATAACCTGTGAGAGAGAACAAACCCTTAAAACAGAGTAAGCACCAAAATAAAACCTTGTAATGAGAACATAACGTCATACAAAATCCAGCAAAAACCTTTGTGGAAGAAATGGTTTTCTTGAAGAGAACAAACTCTGCAAGGACAATGGTTGGTGTCACAGCGATCTTAGCCATTTGGTAGAATCCAACACTGGACAAAAACAAAAACAGAGTACATTCTCTTTAGATCCACCAAAAGGTCAAGTCTTGAGCTATATGAATACTGATGCAAGATAGGTATGAACCTGTTGTGTTTGAGGCTGGTATTGGCGAGACCAGAGGCAAAGGCCATGACAGCTCCAAGGGAGAAAAGAGAGGAGAAAGGTGTGGTCTTTGATGGAGGAGACATAGGAAGCAACGAGAGGGATTTGAAGAAAGCTAGAAGAATCCAAGCAACGGCATAGTGAATCAGCGTTAGAAAGATTGGAAAATTGAATCCAACTCTTCCCATCACCTGCATAAACAAAAGTTTAATAACACATAGACACAGAAGAATTTGAGATTTGAAAGAAAGAGTGTGTGTTTACAAGTTTATTGGCGAGGATGATGCCAACAGCAACAACGAAATTAAAAGACATAGCAACAACAGGGCCACAGAATCTCTGTTGCTGCCGTTTAGCTCCTTCCGATGTTTTGAGCTCGTTGTATAAAGAGCTTCTGAGTTCCTCCAGAGCTCTTCCTAACAAAAAGGAAAATGAAATACATAAACAGATCAAAAGGTGATCCATTTTCTTGAGAAGCAATTCATCAAAAATGTGATAAACATTAAATTCTCAGATTACACAAACAAACAAACCCTTAACGATCATTTAATGAACAATCTGATCAAACCCCATTTAAGATAACGTTTGAATAACAGAGGCAATGTGAGGAGGATAAAGCATCATTTTTTAATCTCTCAGTTTCAGAAATAATTGTGAAAAATGAAGGAATCAAATTAGAAAAAGGAGGAAGATGATGATGATGATGAGTGGTTATTCACCTGCTTCTGCAGCATCACTATCTTTCCTTTTGAGAAATTTTCTTGCATCTTTTCCAAACAAGGAATCAACCAGACCCATCACACACACAAATATATATATATATAAATGAAATCTTTGTTTTTACAATCCTCTGGGGATCGATCAATCAATCTCCGGTTGCTCTTAATACTCGTTGTGAGAAACCCAGATCACATTTCTCGTCTTGTGATCGTAGAAATGAAAAACTCTGACGTTAGATCAAAAAAAGGAGATGTTTGGATTTAATGTCATTGGTATGATTGTCAGAGGCAAGCGCCCTTATAGAGATAGATGGAGAGAGAGGGAGGAGAGAGGAGGGCAGTTGCTTCAATACGCAGTTTCATTTATCGTATCTTTCTAAATTTTTTAAAAATCGATTTATCTCGAAAATTTAAGAAATTTGAGGGAATTTTTTCAGGGACGTTTGTTTCCCTTTGAGAAAATTGTCGACTGTGTGTTTTGCCACGTGTCGGATTGACGTACGTTCATTTGTTACCTCGTTCGTCAAAATTATTCTTCAGCTGGGTACGAGGTTTTTATCTTTCAATAGCATTGTTTTATGAGAATCCGCATGCGATTACATTCGAAATTTAATGGTCATTTCAATTGATCAGAATCTCTCTCTAGAGCCAATAAAATTAAAAAATATATATTTAGGTGTCTTGTATAGTTGAATACATTTATTTTTGACATTATTACCGATTTGATTACGAACATATCATGACTATAGCTAGTCTCTCTATACTGTTCGCTGAGCTAACTATATTTGGATAAGTTGCAGTGTTTTGAGATAGCAAAATATTTGTTGAGGTCAAGGTTTATGACCGTCAAGCAGTAAAGGGAACCTCTAAAATTTCCATAACTAAAACACACATAAGTTGTCCCGTTAAATTTTGCTTTTTTTCTTTAAAGTTGAAAGTTAGTTACGTTATAAAAGAAGATTGATTAGGTGTTAGACGTGTAGC
The DNA here is from genome assembly GCA_026261945.1 of Hirschfeldia incana. NCBI lineage: Eukaryota > Viridiplantae > Streptophyta > Magnoliopsida > Brassicales > Brassicaceae > Hirschfeldia > Hirschfeldia incana. The sequence continues at coordinate 8,782,361 of JABCMI010000003.1, read as the reverse complement.
ATAAGGATGTGGTGTTTATGATAAGATGATGCAATTTTGATGCTTAATTCCAGAGTCTTGAAATGAATAAAAATTGACTTCACATCCACGTTTTGGCCCCTTGAAATCGAGAAGCTTTAATTCCAAGATTTCCAAGTCTCAACAAACTCTTGGAGGCAGGCCACTACGTATTAATAATAAAACAAAAAAGATGCATCTCCACGTCACCATCTCTGTATAGTTTAACTACATAATTATAGTAATCGAGCGTGTGTGTTATAACTTGTGGATCCACCACTTAACTACATTTTTCTATTAATAAGTTATGATTAAAACGTAACACCGATATGGTTAAGACCTCGGTTGTGTTTGGTTGACAAAAGCAAATCCGTCCTTTCATGTGAAAGTTTATCTCAACGTGGCAAGCCTACTGCTTAGCCCCGTTTTTAACTGATCCAAATCTAAATTCACTAATTTGTTAATGGACTGGCCCCGTTTACCATCCATATGATAGAAAATTCATAATGGAGACCATCAATCTAATCTAACACTATTAAAAAGGAATTACGAAGTCATCTGAGACTGTCCACGTAGGAAATTTAAATCAACCAATAAGAGACATGTTTTTTGTCACGTCATCGGTGTTGGGCTGGTTTTTTCTTGATACATAATTTGTTGTATTTGGATTAGTCCAATCAACAGAAACCTAAAACGCAAGCGCTGAGTCGATAATAATGCCTTCGATAATTTGCCATCTTCGTCGTTTCCACTTCTTCACCCGTGTTTTTCTTCTCTGAAACAAAGAATTCTATATAATTCCTAAAGCAAACCTTTTCCTCTCCTTCTCCATCTGCAAAAAATATCTTCGCCAGTTACAATTTCTTTGCGACTTCTTCAATTCATTAACATCACCATATCTACACCTCTACACCTTCCCTTATTCTCTACATCCTCACAATATAAAGATGTGGCGAGGTTCAGACAGACAGAATCCTCACAAATCACAGACAAATCATAACTACCAAAACGCCAAATCTCCACGGCCTCTAATCTCTGTCAGGCCATTGTCCCTCTGGTGAAGGTAATTTACAAATCGATTCTCTGATTCTATACCTCCTAAATTAAATCTAACCAAATTAAATCTAACCAGCATCAGAATAATGTTTTACAATCCTTTGTTCAACAATCCATAGCACAAGGACGATATCCTACCAGTGCCATTGAGAGCGAGTTGTCTCATGCCTTAAAGTTATCAGCAGGACGTCACCCTCTTGCTTGTGTGGCTGACCAACATCGCCGGCGAAGCTATCCACGGTTGGTTACAGTTTCGATCGGACGCATTTGAAAAGCTAATAAAAGGTTACCATATTGATCGGACCGCAAGATCAGCCTCTGTTTTTCCTATGAAAAAGAAAAATATTTCAGCTGAAAGAAAATAAGAAATATTGTTCCAGAATATGTTGAAAAATATTGTTATTTACCATTCCAAGTTACTTAAACAATTCTGAAATTATAAAACAAAATATATTACAAGTGATCTATAGATTTTTTACTTGTATTTTCAAAACCTCACCAAAATTAAAGCATTCCCAATCTCTTAAAGTCGCTAATTCAATATATCTCCTAAGTTTCTAACTATTCTTTTCTTTTTGTTTTATTTTTGTCAAATAATCATCAAAATGGATGAGACCACCAAACTATGACCAAAACGGTCTAGAGCATAAACGACAAAGTTACCATTCCAAAAAATATGTTGGCATGAATTGTTATTTACCATTCCAAGTTATATATTTTTTTTGAAAATTATAGAATTAATATTACAAGTTAACTATAAATATTTATTTGTATTTTAAGACCTCACAAAAATCATCCAAACACACAAATTCCACAAAATTATAACATCACCAAAATCTCTTAAAGTCTGTTATTCAATACATCCCCTAAATTTCTAGATTTTGTAAGATAGATAATTATTTTTCTTGTTTTCTGGTTAAATAATCATTCAAATAGATGAAACCATCAGAGTAGGAGCAAAATGGTCTAAAGAATAAAAATAAAATCTAAACAGCTACTCGATCTAGCCAAGCAGGGACATACACAACCAACCAAACCACTAGCGAGAGGCCTCAACCAATCGGCACTTATCGCTGTCCAAAAAAAGCTGAACAACAATTAAACCAAGGGACATATATAACCCAATAATTTTGCCTCCTCCGATGATCTGTTCTTTAAAATGATCCATTCTTTAAGATTGGCTCAACCAAGAACAGCTCGAAGAAGACTTACTGGGCATACACCATCACAAAGACAGTCAAACAAGTGGCCTAACACCCCCACAACAACAAGATCGAGCATTATTATTCATACGGATCGCCACCAAGCAGTTATACGCCAAAGACTTATACAAAACGGGCTGAAAGGCAGCAACAAAATTCACACACGCACACCGCATCCACAAATCAGGCCGGAAAGAACCCAAACACTTGGAGCCAGAATGCAAGCGACTGACTCTACTGGGAAGCTGAGCTCAAACCACTCCGCCGGTAAAACAGAGATGTGAAAAACGCGGATAAAGAACAGTTCTGATCAGGTAGAGGCTACATTATACTTGTTACTTGTTGTTCAAAAAAAAAAATACTTGTTACTTGTAAAACATTGGAAGATTTCTAAGTCACTTGTATCTTCTTAAATATATATAATATTTTTTTATTGGGAAAGTTTTTGTTTTATCTTTTTTTTTTAGGTTTTTATTTTTGTTTTATCTTCTACATATTGCTTTGACTCTCGTAGAAATTAAACCATATCTTATACTACAATTACAAAAAATGAGGAACTTCGTGCAAAAGATAAGAATAGAATGGTAATCATATCTTATATAACACATCAAAGAGACACGAGAACGTGTTAGATTGTGACTCGCCTTAAATATCTGGCTTTGTCGTGTCTAGTCTAGCATGTTCGGATCATGTGGCATCCCGGTTGACAACTTTTGTTAAGTCAATGGATATAATTTAAATTTACATACTAAAATAGTTACAAGACATCAAATAAAATTATAGGTTTTACCATTTCCTATAATGATGATTCGATCTAGTCTCCGATTTCCACAAATAGACAATCAATCAGTGAACTTTATATTATGCACAATGAGAAAGAAAACTGAAGTGGTCGTCTCGTCGTGGACCTCGTGGTCACAGACTAACGTCGTCGGTAAGGGCACTTCCGTAATTTCGCCTTACTAAAATAATTCATCTCCTTCTATCTCCTCCATTAATAACCAATCATAAACATTCAATTATCATCTGGCAATTTAGAAAAAATATATCTGAAAAAAAAAACTCTCAAGCTTGAAGGCGACGCCTTTTCTTTTTCAAAAAAAAAAACTTCTTTTTTTTCTTTTTTTGTAGATTTAAAAAAAAAAATCAGACGGAGGAGACAGAGAGATCGATTGAATGGAACTGGTCCCGTACGATTCGGAGACGACGAAACCAACAACCATCCCGGAGAACCTCGCCTGGCAAGACATGTTCCGCTCCGCCTCATCCCGTAAACCTCAAGACCCTTCTCCTCCTCCTCCTCCTCCGTCTTCTTCATCCTCTCCGCCGCCGCGAAACCCTTCCGATGGAGAACAATCCGGGATCGACTCCCAGGCCCGTCTCGCAATCTACATCGCCATGGCACACGCCGGCCTCGCCTTCGCAATCTTCGTCCTCTACTTCGTCGGAAAACTACTCCAAGAATATCTCCGACCGATCCAGTGGGCGATCCTCTGCTCGATCCCTTTACGAGGCATCCAAGAAACCCTCGTCGATTTCTGGAGCGAGCCCTTGAAGCTAGGGTTAACCGAAGTCATCCTCGCCGTCCCCGTCTGGGTCTTCAACGTCTTCATCGGATCCCTCGTGGATATCAAAAACGTCTGCTTTAGGGTTTTCCTCCGGAGATCCAAACCCAAACGGATTGGGAAGAGGACCGGCGGGTTCTCGAGGTTGGTTAAATGGTTGGTCTCCTTCGGTGTGTTTGTAATCGCTTACGAGAGGATTGGGGCTATTGGCTCTCTCGTGATCCTCACGTTAGGGTTTCTGTTCAGTTCCAAGAATGTTGACTCGACCTTATCTGCTGTTTCTTCCCTGAGGAGTAATAGTTTCAGGAGGAGTCATTTCACTGCTTATTTCACTAGAGGGATAATGACGAGGTTGAATACTATAGTTGCTATTGGTTTGATTGTGTTGATGATTCTTGGCTCCTTGACTGGTGTCATCTTCTTCTCTTATAAGATCGGTGTTGAAGGGAAAGACGCTGTTTATTCGTTGAAGTCTCATGTCGAAGAGAGCAATTACGCTGAGAAGATTGGGATTAAACAGTGGATGGATGAGAATGATGTACCAGGGATGGTTGATATGTACTCAACGCAGTTCTACGAGACGGTGTCCGAGCAGATTGATAGTTTGGCGATGCAGTATAACATGACGGAGCTTGTCACTGGGATTAAGCATTTTGTTATCGGGCATCCTCAGAACACGTCTACACCGTCTACAGCGCTTATAGCTCCGTCTCCTTACACTGAGAAGCTTATGAGTTTGAGGAATCGTGTTAAGAACCGGGAGTGGAGTCAGATATACTCGGAGGTGGATGTGATTTTCAGGGAGCTTATCATCACTAGAGAGGATTTGGTGGAGAAGGCTAAAGGCTTTGCTGTTAAAGGCATGGATGTGTCGCAAAGGGTGTTTTCGAGTAGTGCTTCTGTTGTTGGAGGGGGTGCTAAGTTTGTATTCTCTATAGGACACTCGATTATTTCAGGAGCGGCGGAGTTTTTCAACTTTGTCTCTCAGCTGATGGTTTTCATTTGGGTTTTGTACATTCTTATTACATCGGAGTCAGGTGGTGTGACTGAGCAGGTCATGAACATGCTTCCCATCAACGCGGCTGCTAGAGAGAGATGCGTTGAAGTTTTAGACTTGGCTATATCTGGAGTGCTTTTAGCTACTGCGGAGATTGCGTTCTTCCAAGGATGTCTCACTTGGTTACTGTTTAGACTATACAATATACATTTCCTTTACATGTCGACGGTTCTGGCATTTATCAGTGCTCTGTTACCGATCTTCCCTTACTGGTTCGCCACGATCCCAGCGGCATTGCAGCTGGTGCTGGAGGGAAGATACATTGTTGCAGTGACTTTGTCTGTGACGCATCTTGTGTTGATGGAGTATGGTGCTTCGGAGATTCAAGATGACATTCCGGGGTCTAATGCTTACCTTACTGGACTAAGTATTATTGGTGGAGTGACTCTGTTTCCTTCTGCTCTCGAGGTAACACAATAAAAAGATAGATAGATCTTTAGGAACTTTATTGGCGCTTTTGTAATGTTTTCTTTGTTGTTGTTGCAGGGAGCGATAATGGGACCGTTGATAATGACGGTGATGATTGCATTGAAGGATTTGTATGCAGAGTTTGTCTTGAATGATCCAAAGAAGATCGATTAGTTGTTAATTGGTTTCTTTGATAGGAGCTTCAAGTGCTTCTGCCATGGCTGCTTTGTATTTGGGAGAAGAATCATGTAGATTAGTAGAGAGAGAGGGGAAGAGAGAGAGGGGAGTCTATATTGTTGATTGTTTGAGATTTGTTGCTTTGGAATGTAATTTATAATGTGTAGTTATGTTGTTGTTGTCTCTGTTGTATTCTATGAGGTCTGATTCTTTGGGGGAAACCGTGTAAAAGTTTTTGGTTAATACTATTTGTGTGTTTCTCTTGAAATTGAAGTTCTACGAATAGCATATGGGATTGGAATTTGAGTCGATGAAAATGATATCATTTGATGTATTATCTATAGCGGAAGACATGACAGATAAGTACCGTTTTTGTTGTTGTTGGAGGTAACTTCAGACTTTTTCAAAATTTAATAAAGTTTTTTAGGAATATAAAATGTTTTTAAAATAGTTATAAAATCGAATTAAATGTTTCTAAATTAAAAACCAACTTTTAAAATGATTCATGTTTAAGGGAAAAAAATGTTTCTAAATATATTTATATTTTTGGTTCATATAATACGGAAAAAATCGTTTTTTCTAATTATTACGTAATGCTGATTACAAATAATGTTTATTTTAAGAAACTAAAGGCAAATGTAAAAGTATCCAAGTAGAAACTAAAATAGAGGATAGTTGCGAAATATAGCGAGATAATCAGTGGTAAAAGTGTAAAACAGAAAATCTTATATAAACTGCTACTAGTAACTAATAACTGAAAAAGCAACTCTGTTAACATCAGTCGCTCCTCTTCTTCTTCCTTTTCTTTGCTTCGTCCCCAAGAAACAAACCACTTCTTTCGATCAAGGTTCACTATGGCTACTGAGTATTTACGGATCAGAAAAGAACTGGTGGGAGCAGGAGACGAGCTGATACTCTTACGTTATCTGAAGCCGATGATCGATGAAGGAGCATCCTGGCCACAACACATCGCCGAAGACGCAGACGTGTACAACAAGAATCCAAGCAAATTATCCAAAACTGCCTTCGTGATCGTTAAAACCCGAACAGAGGCTTCTGGTAAAACCGACGGATGTGAGTATGGTAGCTGGAGGATCATGGCCCGTGATAAACTGATCAAGAGCGAGGAGACAGGGAAGCTTCTAGGGTTCAAGAAGATTCTCAAGTTCTGCGTAAAGAAGAAGACGACGTGTGGCAGTGAGTACAAGAGAAGCTGGGTCATGGAAGAGTATAGGCTTCTGAACTCTAAGCAAGATCACGTGATTTGCAAGATTCGGCTTTTGTTCCACACCGAAATAGGTTTCTTGCTTGCCAAGCACCTCTCGTATTCATCGGATCCGCTTCCCGCAACACGATCGCTGCCAGCTTATGGATACCGTTTACCTAACGGAGGAGAGGTGGATGCATCTTATCTGCTACACTTGATCGGTTACGGAAACGAATGGCCTAGCTACGTTACCAACGACGTGTACCGCATGCATCCAACGGCGCTTGTGGATCCTCATCAAGATCAGTTGTTCTTACGATTCGGACTCTGCATCTTCGTTAATCGGACAGAGGGTTGTGGTTATACGGATGGAGGATGTGATAGCGGTCGCTGGAGGATCATGGAGGGTGATAAACCCATCTCTTCGATCAGGGGTGAGAGTACTTTTGGTTACAAGAGGGTCTTCAAGTTTTGCCAAGAGGGTGATAAACCCAAATACCGCTACATTGATCCCAACGGAGAATCTGTGTTCCTGACTTGGATTATGGTAGAGTATAGGCTCGCCCAAGAGGTCATGAAGGACAAAGTGTTGTGCGTTATCAAGCTTCTTCCGAGGTAAATAGCCATTGAGATCATGTGATTGGTGAGGTAGAAATAAAATTGATCATGATTCATGAGTCTTTGTACTCTTAACTATGATGTAGTTTCTTAATTCTCTAGCTACTCAATTTGGTCTAGACACTTGTGGTTGCAATTTCTTTTACACACAATTGAGAACAATATTTGCAGCATCGTCTCATAGATTTGTCATCTTAAGTTTATTTTCTACCAACAGAAGTTTCACAAAACTATAAGAACTAGTACTTTATGAAGTAACCGTGTAGAAGATGCAAGGCCACTCTGACTCACTCAAATAAATATTGATCTCTTTCTCGATCTTCAGCAAGCACCAATAATTTCTTAAAGTAGAGAGCCTTTTGAAACTAGAGGAGAGGGGCAGAGTATATCCAAATCCTGCGGAAAGAAAAAAACAATATGCCACACATCATGTGTACTAATGTAGGGATAGTTTTTTTTTTTTTGTGATGTAGTTGCTTCCCAAAATCAAACATGGTAATGGCAGAATATATTGCACTGGCTAATATGCTTCTATCAACGTCCCAAGGATTAACGCTAACTGGCCCAGTTTAAGAAGATGAGTTAACCATGAATTAGCGTGATTTTTGCGTGTAGGATCATGACTAAGAGCCACTGGCTCAAAATTTTGGCAAGATAAGATCAATCTGGGGGTTGGACCCTAATCTAGCATCGAGGTCAAGGCCTGGATCGATGGATTATGAATAAGAGCCACTGGCTCGTAAATTTTGGCAAGGAAGATCAATATGGGTGTTGGACAGACACTCTCATACATAATACTTTCTGTACCTCTATGTTTTGGGACGCCTAATTAGTTCTGTAATTATTTTTGGAAGGTTGTTGTTTTGTCGTTGATTGTTTGAGATATGTTGCTCTGGAATCTAATCTGTAGTGTGTAGGGAGATGTGCTATCTTGAAACTGAAGTTCTACGAACAGCATAAGAATTGGACTTTGGGTCGAAGTAAATGATATAATTTGATATACACGTGTCTCATAAACGCAATATATGTAAAAGAAACATATGATCTGATTTGTGTCCATCATGAACATAGTGTGGGCAAAATCTTCGTGAAAATATATTTGTTTATACAAAAAATTCAGCTGTAATAATTTTCTATACAATTGTTGTTTTTGTGTGTTCATCATATTATATGAGAAACATAAACAAGCTCAAATAGTTTAATCATAATGTAACAAACACCAAAAAGAAAACAAAAACAGATGAGGTTTACTATTACACGTTTAAGCGGCCAGAAAGCCAAATTATGAAACCTCATACAAGATTATATTCATATTAACAAAATTATTTTTTTTTTCAAATGACTGAAATTTTGAATCCAAAAATCCGTACATCACTCTATTGCAAAGCCCAATCACTGTCAAATTAACTCTTTGTAGAAGAACAATTTTCTATACAATGATAATCAACATATATACAGATTCTTGGTGATCCAAACGTTTATTCACTAACCCCCCCCCCCCCCCCCCCCGCCTCTTGGTGATAACAAATAATGTTTTTTTATTTAAAGAAACTATGGGAAATATTAATTAAGAGATAATCAGTGAACAGAAAATCCTATATATAACTGCTATACTAGTAACTAACTGAAAAGGCAACTCTCTTAACATCAGTCGCTCTTCTTCTTCTTCCTTTTCTTTGCTTCATCTCCAAGAAACAACCACTTCATCTTCCTTCTTTCGATTAAGTTTCATTATGGCTGCTGATTATTACCGGATCAGAAAAGAACTGATGGGAGCAGGAGACGAGCTGATACTCTTACGTTATCTGAAGCCGATGATTGAAACCGGAGCATCCTGGCCACAACACTTCGCCGAAGACGCAGACGTGTTCAACAAGAATCCAATCACAATATCCGACACTGCCTTCGTGATCGTTAAACCCCGAACAGAGACGTGTGGTAAAACCGACGGATGTGAGTATGGTAGCTGGAGGATCATGGCCCGTGATAAAATGATCAAGAACGAGGAGACCGGGAAGCTTATAGGGTTCAAGAAGATTCTCAAGTTCTGCGTAAAGAAGAAGACGACGAGTGCCAGAGAGTACAAGAGAAGCTGGGTCATGGAAGAGTATAGGCTTCTGAGAAAATGGAACCCTAAGCAAGATCACGTGATTTGCAAGATTCGGCTTTTGTTCCAAGCCGAAATAGGTTTCTTGGTTGCCAAGCATCTCTCCTATTCTTCTGGTCGGCTTCCCCCAACTCAATCGCTGCCAGCTTATGGATACCGTTTATCTAACGGAGAAGAGGTGGGTGCATATTATCTGCAACACTTGATCAGTTTCGAAAACGAATTGCCTAGCTACGTTACCAACGACGTGTACTGCATGCATCCAACGGCGCTTGTGGATCCTCATCAAGATCAGATGTTTTCACCATTCGGAATCTGCATCTTCGCTAACCGGACAGAGGGTTGTGGTTATACCGATGGTTGTGATAGAGGTTGCTGGAGGATCATGGAGGGTGATAAACCCATCTCTTGGATCACGGGTGGGAGTCCTTTGGGTTACAAGAGGGTTTTCAGGTTTTGCGAAAAGGATGGTAAAGGAAAACACTTCTATCCTGATCCCAGCGGAGAAGTTGTGTGGCTGAATTGGATTATGGAAGAGTATAGGCTCGCCGAAGAGGTCATGAAGGAGTATAGGCTCGCCGAAGAGGTCATGAAGGATAAAGTGTTGTGCGTTATCAAGCTTCAGAGGTAAATAGCCATTGATCATGATGATTCTAAGTTAAACACTTCGAAATGATAATCTTCTCAATGTTTTGATTTTTGAGTGACAAAGTCGACCGTTACTTAACTTGTTTGAATACTATACTATTAACAGATTATAGTATTAGGAGAAGAATCTTGTAGATTAGTATAGTGAAAGAGAGGGGAGTCTATATTGTTGATTGTTTGAATTTGTTGTTGCTTTGGAATGTATGTAATTCATATTGACTAGCTTGTAGTATATTGGTGTCTCTGTTGTATTATGTGAGATTTGCTCATCTTTTTCCTTCTTTCGATTAAGTTTCACTATGGCTGCTGATGATTATTTACGGATCAGGGACGAACTCATGGCAGCAGGAGACGAGCTGATACTCTCACGTTATCTGAAGCCGATGATTGAAAACGGAGCATCCTGGCCACAACAGTTTGTCGAAGACGCAGACGTGTTCAGCAAGAATCCAAGCAAAGTATTCAGTCCCGAGAACACAGTCTTCGTGATCGTTAATCCACGAACAGAGGCATGCGGCAAAACCGATGGATGTGACTATGGTAGCTGGAGGATCATGGCACGTGATAAAATGATCAAGGACGAGGAGACAGGGAAGCTTCTAGGGTTTAAGAGGATTCTCAAGTTCTACGTAAAGAAGACGACGAGTGGCAGAGATTACAAGAGGAGCTGGGTGATGGAAGAGTATAGGCATCCGAACCCTAACCAGGATCGCGTGATCTGCAAGATTCGGCTTTTGTTCCAAACCGAAATAGGTTTCTTGCTAGCCAAGCATTTCTCGTATTCGTCTGGTCCGCTCCCTGCTACACGATCGTTGCCAGCTTATGGATACGATTTACCTAATAAAGAAGAGGAGGGTGCATATTATCTGCAGAAGTTGGTCGGTCGTGAAAACGAATGGCCTAGCTACGTTACCAACGACGTGTACCGCATGCATCCATCGGCGCTTGTGGTTCCTTATGAAGATGAGATGTTTGCAGAATACGGAATCTGCATCTTCGCTAACCGGACAGAGGCTTCTGGCTATACCGATGGATGTGATAGAGGCTGCTGGAGGATCATGACGGGTGATAAACCCATCTCTTCGGACATGGGTGTGACTTTTGGCTACATGAGGGAATTCAAGTTTTGCGAAGAGGATGATGGTAACGCCGAATACTTCTTTTATGATCCCGACGGAGAAGTTGTGTGGATGAGATGGTATATGGAAGAGTATAGGCTTGCCGAAGAGGTCATGAAGGATAAAGTGTTGTGCATTATCAAGCTTCAGAGGAAAATTGATCATGATTAATAAGCCTTTGTATGATATAGGTTCTTAATTCTCTAGCTACTCAATTTGGTTTAGACACTTGTGGTTGCAATTTCTTTTACACTCAATTGAGAACAATATTAGCAGCATCGTCACATATCTAAAGTTTATTCTCTGCCAACAAAAGTTTCACGAATATAAGAACTAAGACAGACACCAGTAACGTAATCGGTTATGTTTTGGGACGACTACTTCTGTAATCGTTTCTGGAAGGATGTTGCTTTGTCGTTGATTGTTTGAGATTTGTTGCTCGGGATTGTAATCTATAATGTGTAGTGAGATGTATACTAGTATTAATTGTTGTTGTATTCTACACGACTGAATCTTTGGGGGAAACCATATATATAAAAGTTTTGGTTATTATTTGTGTTATTGAAGTTGAAGTTCTACGAACAGCATGTGATTTCATTTAGACGTGTTTAAAAAAAATGGTTTTACACTTGTGTCTCATAAACGCCCATGTATGTAATTAAAAAAAAAACTTATGATATGATTTGTGTCCATCATAAACATAATGAAGGCAAAAACTTTGTGAAACTATATGTATACATTTATACAGAATATTAAATTGTACAATTTTCTATACAATTGTTGCTGTCGTGTGTTCATTGTTTTATATGAGGAACATAAAAAACTCAAATAGTTTAATCATAATGTAACAAAACACCAAAAGAAAAACAGATGAGGTTTACTGTTAAACGTTTAAGATCACCTCCAATAATAAAAACTCCAAAAAATTTCTTAAACAAAAAAAATATATTCATATTCTAGTGAACTGTAGTTAAATAACTTAAAATTAATTATAAAAAGAAAATTCAACCAATCCATTGTTTACAAGTGTTATACTAAGCTTTAGTAGAGTTCTAAAAAGTCTAGAAGATTAGGACTCTTTTTTACTCTGTGAGTTGTGGTGTTTCTAATGCGTCTGAGATTGAGGAACTGAACATTATAAAGGAGTTGCATCTCAGGTTTTGATTCACTCTACATTAAGTTATCACTTATCACATTCTCTGTTTGGTGTTGGTTTTGATAAACAATCTGTTTTTTGGTTGTTTCAGGACAGTGGATGAGCTCAAGATCGACTCCTCTGTTGTTTCATGTAAGAATAGTTTAGTTTGTTCCAGCTTTGTTCTTGCTATTTTAATTAGGCTCATATATGTTTTATTTGTGATGAATTTGGTAATATATTTTGAATCGGTAAGTAGACTTTTGTTTGAGCAAACTAGATTATTGACTTTGCAGTACGATGCATTTGAAATTGGTTTCATTACAACGGATGATTTCACAAACGGGGATATACTGGAAGCAACTTATCCAGCTGTTTTCAAGAGACTATATGATGATTGGATGCATGATCCTACTGTTCCTATCGTATCGGATTTCCTTGGGAAGGTATTCTGCTAAAAAGCTTCTTGCAAATCTTCAGAATGTGCATTTCAAGTTGTTGTGTGGTTTTTGCCTAATTAGTTCAAATCAATAATAGGGCTGGAAAACTGGTGCGATTACTACCCTTGGTAGAGGTGGCAGTGACTGAAATATATACTTTATTAACATTTTTTTTTCAAATGACTGAAATTTTGAATCCAAAAATACGTACATCACTCTATTGCAAAGCCCAAACTGTCAAATTAACACTTTGTAGAAGAGCATTTTTTTTCTAATGAAAATCAACCATATAACTCTTTAGACTCTAGTGATCCAAAAGTTTATTCACTAAACCACCTCTCTTTTGGTCGGCCATAGTAACAGTTCGTAAAACCATATTTATTCGGAAAAAGCAAACGAAAACATGTTCTAATCAAAAGACAGAATACACGGTTAAGCCAAAAAAAAAGTGTAAGCGATGTCGGGTAGTATATACCACCAAGAAAAAACGCGAGTCAGAGCCGTGTGGCTAACTGATAATGGGCTTTCAAGCTTACTATCAACCCACGTGTCCGCACTCGTGTGAAGCCATGTGTTTGGCTTTGATGTTGCCATGGATTTTCCTCTTCTCTTACAAAAAATAAATAATAATTGGTCAATGATCATGATATATACTCTCGTGTTAAGTAATCATGTTTCATAAGCTATATTTCTCCATTGGTCCCCGAAGTGTGTTGTTGAGGGCCATGAGGCCGACATATATACAAAACAAGATTTATCGTCGACGCTAAAAAGATGAAGGAACACATGTTTTCAATTTTGAAATATTTGATTAACGTCATGAAATGAAACACTAATTAAATTATCCCTATTCTACGTGTAGTTTGTATAGTATATATAAGTGTCGACATTTACTAGCAAGTTTTTAATTAGTAAACTAGATTTTGATCCGCTCTAAAAGGGCGGATATATGTTTTGTTTTGTATGTTTTTTTGAAATTGCATTTCTAAGCGTATGGTTTTTTGTTATTATATATATATTTTTGTATCAGATATTTGTGTTCTGTGCAAATTTTTATTTTTATTTCTAATTTTACTTGTGTATTTTTTTCTCAAAATGATTAGGCTTCTTATTTTGAACATTGAAATGAAATTATTATTGGACGAAAGCTTATAAAGAAATAAAAAAAACCCTAAAAAAATAGTAGTTCAAAAAAAAAAGAGCATTATAAGCATCTTCAAAAGTTGGATACAAAACTCCATTAACAGTTCGTAAATCTGTGTAGTTGATCGAGTTTTTGTTATGGTTTATAAGAAAATGCATATAATCCAATTCACTTTATTTGAAATTTATAAACATGTTACTCATTCTGTTATCTTTGTTCTCTCTATTAATTTCCATCCAATCTTGATATTGTAAAGTTTGATTCGCTTTCTTTGTTGAGACATTACCAAAATGATGTTATGTGAAGCTTTTTTGTCACATTTTTCCATAGTTTTTCTCTTCATCTGTAACAAATATGATAAAGACAATTTCAAAATCTGACCCGCCCTTCAGAGGGCGGGTATATTTTTTATTGAAAAAAATAATTTATTATACACATTACATATATAAATATTTATAAATTTTTAAGTCTTTATATTATTTGTTAGATGTCATAAATATTAACCTGTTACAAAAATAATTTAAATAATCTAAAATACTTTTTGATATTTTGTATGTCAAATGAAAAAAATATGTAACAACTACAGAAATTAATTTGGGTGGAATACTGACAAAAACGTAAATGAACCGAATACTTGATAATATCACAGTGATATCTGTGTATATAGTGTAGTAGATTTTAATTAAAATTTTATTATAAAGTAACATAGATTACCAGCCACAATTTTTTATAAACTCAAAAAGGAATGAACAATTGTTATTATATATAATAACTGTCGGTTAATATATGTAATAGAAATAAGTGGTGTCGAAAATATTGGACGGAAGTTATAAAATAGGTATCGGTTAGTAAAAGGTAATTATGGTTGTATAGTTTGTTTAATTTTTTATATTTACTGAACTACACATATATCAATTGGACATGTCGAAGAATTAATAGAATAGATGTAACCGGTCATTAAGATGGATCTAGAAACGTAGTTTTTCTTTTCGTTGTTTTAATATTAGTTAAAATATCTTTTGTTTTTTTAGTTAAAATATCTTTAATACTAGTTAAAATATCTTTTGTTTTTTTAGTTAAAATATCTTTTGTCTTTTAGGTAGAGATGAAAATTTGAAATTCAAATTGGATTTTTTTATGTTGTCAACGTCAACAGTTGGTACTTACTATTTTAAGAAACATACCATACAAAGCGATACAGCTTATTCCTTATTTCCAGTCTCGGAAAATTCAAAGTTTTACTAATAGGTGTACGTGGATGGTATCAGATACGTTACAAGACATCAAAATATTAGAATGATAGACCAATTCACTGAAGGCTTAAAAATCATGAGCTAAATCCAGAAGATAATGCGCATTATATACCATTATCGCATTCTAACTATAAGATATTTAGAACATAATTTTGTATTGGGTAGTGAGTAGTATATACTTTTCATAGTACTAGACATAATCACATATTCACATTTAAGAAAATTATACACACTTGACTGATTCTTTGAATTACCTACAAGTTGGAATGATATATGAATGAATGAGTCCTCTTAAAGACCATTTCAAACAGAATCTTGGCGAATAATATTCAACCTCAACATTCGCATTTCAGATAAAATTAATTGGAACTTTACCAATAAGGAAATGTACCAGAACATACGATTACTTGACCAAGGACCTCCGACATAAACTACGTTCTAGAATGTTAATTCATTTTTATTGTATTAAGTATTGGTTTCCCTTATATTATTTTTCGTCGCCACTGTATGTATAATCCGTCAAAATAAAAATCAAAGAGGGGTAACACAACGTGGAGAATGGGGTCCAGTACTTAGTTGATAGAAACTCTTCTGGTTGATATTTTGTTAGCCAACCATCCCCACTCCTTCCATCTCCTCCCGCTAATTTATTCGATTTTGTTGTCAAAATTAGTATTCTTTAGATATTAGTATTGCAATATCCCAAAGAATGCGTGTGTCTATTAGTTATAACCAAAATATCTTTTTTATTTTAATTATATTTATACAACAAGCAAATAGTGGATTATCGATGCTTATCTTACTCTTTTGTTTTACTATAGTCAAATATCCTCCAAAAACTATGAAACAAAGTAAAATATTTTTTTTTTCAAAAAAAGTAAAATATTTTTGCTATCTTAAAACTATAATAATTGTTAAAGTCTTTTTAGTCCGATAGTTTTTTTTGTTTGACAAACAAGTCTTATAGTTTGACTAAAAAATTATTAATGTTTTATTATCTGGAGATCTGAAGTTCAAACTTAAAAAAATATCAATTATGTATATTATAAAAAACAAGTTACAAGAGGGCGTACAATCAAAGATGGATCTCATAGGACGGTTCGAAGTGATGCAATCAGACACGTATTTTTATAAAATGGTATAACTGTCGATTGTAAAATAATCTATGTAATATTTTTATTGTTGTAAGATCATAACTAATCGGACTTTTGAAAAGAAAAAAACCAAAATAATTATGTTTTGTTATAAATTTATATCTGCATAAATGTTTATAGGATTAAATACTAACCATACCGCTTACAGGTTACAAGGTAAAGTATGGACGCCGAGAAAATAGTATTTTATGGGTATTTTCCAAATTTTTTTTTGGTAACAATGTTAAGAAAGTTTTTTCCATATTGCTATAGTTGGGGAATGATCAGCAATAAAGAGATTTTTCTGTTATAACGAAAAGATCGTGACATGGTGAATTGATAAGTTTTTTCCATATTGCTATAGTTGGGGAATGATCAGCAATAAAGAGATTTTTCTGTTATAACGAAAAGATCGTGACATGGTGAATTGATGACTTCATGGAGATGTTCTTCTTATCCATTTCCTTTTCCAAAAGAGAAAATTATTAAATTAGTAAAAAAGGAAGAGAAAAATCAAATAAAATATACTCCCCTTTGCTCGCTCAACTTCTAGAGAGAGAGAGAGGGAAACAGAGTAGTAGAGAGAGAAGGGTCTGCTTTGGCGGTTGGAAGCAGAAGTTGCTATCAGAACATTGCTTCATATACAAAATCTCAGGTGTTAGATTAGGCCAACGGTTCTCTTCCCCCTTTCCTTATTTCTCTTCAAACCAAAGCAAAGAAACAAAACTAAAGCAAAATATATAAACAATCCTATTTTGTTGGTTATGGTTTGATTCTTGGTAGCCATCCCTCGCCCAACTTCACCTTCTCTGACATAATCACAACACCTTCCCGTTTTCATCTTCTTCTCTCGTTTCTTCCATCTGTCTCTATATATAATCAGTTAATCACATATCGTGGAGTTCGTGTACGGAACTGAGTTTGCCCCTTTGTTAAGTGGTTGCAGATAAAAAGGTATATATGATTATAAATTCCTTTACTGAATTTTCATGTGCTTTTTATTTATTGTTAGGCCATGCAAATTTCGTGATATTTTTCTATCCCCTAATCTTGCTGTGTTCTTTCATGATATTTTCGTTTATGTATTTTCACGTTTCATGTGTGGGCACACAACTTATATACTTTCAGAAGTTTGAATCTTTCTATTCAATTTTTTTTCATGTGAAGGTCTAGTTCCTATGGATACTGTTCAGTCTGAGTCATCTTCCAATAAAATCTCCATCACTATTTCATCGTCTTCTTCGTTATGTACCACACCACCACGAAGTGAAAACAGTCATGTGGCTGCCTCTGTTGTTCAAGAGAGGCTTCCAACTTCCTTCTACTTAAGATTAGCTATGAAGGTATCTAGAGCTAGATGGTTTATCTTCTTGAGAAGAGTTTTTCACTACCAGAACGGATCAAGGTCGGACCTCGGGTCTAATCCTTTTAATTCCAGCACGTGGATGATGTCTGAGCTCATAGCTCTGTTTATTCAGCTTACTGTCATAACATTGACACTAGCTATCTCCAAAGAAGAGAGACCTATTTGGCCGGTGAGGTTATGGATCATAGGCTATGATGTGGGATGTCTCCTCAGTCTCATGCTCTTGTATGGTCGGTTTCGCCAACTAGACCATGACCAAGTTGTCCTCGGTGATATTGAGCAGCAACATAGAGGCAGAGAAGACAACAGGTAAACTTGTCTTTTCTTTATTCTGAATCACTTAACCTTTTCAAGATCCTGAAATTGTATTGTAATTGTAAAATTTCAGGAGCTCTCGTTTGATGAATAGATGCAGAACGTCGCTAGAGCTTTTCTTTGCGATTTGGTTTGTGATTGGGAATGTTTGGGTGTTTGATTCTAGGTTCGGTTCTTTCAACCATGCTCCAAAGCTCCACGTCCTCTGCGTCTCTCTTCTAGCATGGAACGCTCTCTGCTATTCATTTCCCTTTCTTCTCTTTCTGTTCCTATGTTGCATTGTGCCTCTCGTTAGTAGTCTACTTGGATACAACATGAACATGGGATCTTCAGACAGAGGAGCATCTGATGACGAAATCTCAAGTCTCCCTAGCTGGAAGTACAAACAAGTCGATGGCAATGCTTCTGATTCAGCTTCCGATGATCCAGTAAGTCCTAATACTTTGACTCACAAATCAAACTAGACCCATAGCGTTTTTTGCTCTGGATATTGAATCATGCTTTGAAATGAAAATACGGTCCATTTCAAACTGGAACTTAGTCATCACATAGTAAACCAGTCCTGGTTCAATCAATCCATCTGGTATCTCATCATGTTATACTGGAACTCGTTTAGTCTTACATATATTCTTTAGGATTGAAAAGGGTTAGATTTTGATATTTGGTTTTTGATTTGCAGCAATGTTGTATATGTTTGGCAAAGTATAAGGAAAAGGAAGAAGTAAGGAAGCTTCCATGTTCACATGAGTTTCATCTAAAGTGTGTAGATCAATGGCTTCGTATCATCTCTTGTTGTCCTCTCTGCAAACAAGATCTTCCCAGATGATGAAAGCAAAAAAACCTAAAGCAGACAAGAGCTCATAAGAGTCAAAGTCTCTGAATTTAAGTTCTATATGTTTTATTTATTATTTTTTGGTTTTTTGTTTTAAAGGGTTTTTAGTTTTTATTTTGATTTGAAGCAAGTAGGTTACTTGTGTGAGTGTCAAATTTTTGTACAGAAAGAGCTCACCAGTAATAGTTTGATACATTGTGAGGAGATTTTAATCACAATGCCACAGCCTTATAGATTATTGATGTAGACTTGTAGTAATTATGCTTGATATAATTCTTTTTTTTTGAAAAAGGGCTTTGCTTGATATAATTCTTCCTATTCATGTTTTAATTAGTTTCAGTTTTGTTTGCTAAAAGAAGCATGTTATACCCCTCCCGTAGTGATTTCAATTATCCCATGTAAACTCCATAAGCTTTGAAACTTATTTGATAGTTATCAGTTATAACATATTCACATTCATAGTATCTTAATCTTTTGAGACGAATATGTTATATGTGAATAGTATCAAAAGATTAAGATTCGGATTGGCGACGACTTTGACTTTCCAACAATCCGAGGTGCTTTACTTTGGGTTTGAATTTTTAGGTCGTCGCCAAAATAAAAATAGGGACAAGCCTAAAAAAAGCAAGCAAATGTTTTGGGATATTTTTTTTGGTTATAAGACTTCAAATTAGTCAGTTCTGGATTTTCAGTTTGGCGCTGACAAAATTAGTTTTCAATATATTTTCAGTAATCAAATTTGGGTGTATTCATATATTCCTAATTGTTTGACAATTCATAACAGTATCCCTGCACAAATGTGTAAGTGTGTTACCAGAAAAGGAAGAACGTAACCACCGAGTCAAATAGATTCCCCTAATTCTTCTTTTTCTTTTCTAGAATACTAACCAACTGAATCTTAAAAAAGCTGTTTGTCACTATTTTTAGCTCCTTGTCTCACAAGTCACCATATAAGTACCACAGGTACATTACTTGGAAACAACAATAAGACAAGACAAATCATTCTTTATTTTCATCAAAGCCATGGCGACAGAAAACCCTTCAGCCCTAATTCTTGGAGATTCTACGGCCGAGGAGAAGTCTTCCATAAGTTTAGCAAAGATCAAACCCAAACCTTCCGGTGGCTCAGCCCTTGAGCCAACCAGGAATCAGAGCCAAGACCAAAACTCACCGAGTTTACGCCGTTGGGGCTCGTCCTCCGGTAAATCAGGGAGGCAAAATTGCCTATGTTCTCCGACGACACATGCCGGTTCTTTCAGGTGCAGACACCACCGTGCTGATTCCTTGACTCGTGTCGGGTCCATCGGGTCGAATCTCTCTGTGCTATTGTCGTCCAAGTCGAGCCGGTTTAGTGACTCCCTCAAAGCTCAGTAAACCGCTTTAGCGGATGTGTTCGGTATATAATAAGAAGTGTCAGTTTTGTGACATTAATCATTATTGTATACCAAAACCGATTGAGATGAAAAAGAAGAAAAGGTATATGAACTGATTGAAATTGGCAAAAACCAAGTCAAGGTAAATTTTCTCGAATTTGTCCATGATTTAGTTTATATTTGAGCATTGACTGCACATCTTGTACGCTTAATATTTTTTTTTTATTACAAAAAAAAGAACCATTTGTACTATCAAGAGATTAAGCTTGTAAAACCTTATGATATATAATGGATGTTGCGAGTAAGTTACTTATACCCCTTTCAACGTAAGCACTATCACGTTTAAATACATCACTAGAACAAAGTATTAGATCAAATAAATTGTAATGCAGAAAAACAATAAACATTGTTTTTTTTGCCAAAAAATAATATTGTTTGTGACATATTATCATAGAGTATCAAATTTTCAAATTTGTAAGTTGTTTAAATTTCCTCTCCAATATCTATTCTCAATTGGTTTAGTTGAGTGAGCTGTTGTGTTTGTTTATATGGTCTTTGATAATAAAACCATTACCCGAGCTAGCCGCGCGCTAGGTTTCCGTTAAAGGCTTAAGATGAACGTCAGGATCACGAGGAACTATAGTTGTTCATTAATTGATGATAAAACCATTGCCGGAGCTATGTTACATAGTTACACTATGTCTTATGTACTAGCTTTTATATTCTGCCATAACTCTATACATTTGATTTTCTTTTGGTTGATTTTACCACGGCTGACTATATAAATTAATCTCATAAATCTATGTTTTAGAACTTCTATTTGTTTTACAATTTTAACTTCACTATTCTAATGTTATTTGATCAAATGTACTTTCCAAATAACAAATACTACAACTAATTAAAGATGGTGTGGTAGTTCCCGGTTTAATCGAAGCTTCGTAGCCGGTTAAATAAAAAAAACGATTAAAACAAGCGTTGTATAGTACAGCGCATCACTGACACAGGCGCCACAAACCCGACGTGTGACACGTTGTTATTTAACAACTGTAACAACATTTTAAATTATGAAAACAATAATTGATTAATGTTTCTTTTCCTAACAAAAGTAGTTAATTAATGATAAAAGATTATTTATTGTAATTATTATTTTATTTAGGCAAAAAACAAGAAGATGTTCTCAGGTTTTAATTTGTTCTTTTAACTTCCATCGTCACCGATTTTCTCTCACCTTACCACACAATCTCCAGCTTCCAACCAACCCACCGCCAAGAGCCGCCTTGTCGTCATTGACAATCAATCGAAATCGGTAAATGCCGTCGTATTCCCCTCTTACTGATTTTGGTTTTTGTTGGGGATCTAGATCGGATCCATATAGCTAAGATTGTTAGATTGTGTAATCCGATTTCGTTTACGAATCTCTTGCTCGCAATCGTAACTTGATAATTCGATTCTGTTGCTTACTGTTATTATCTCTTCTATATATTCGTTGAAGGATATGATTGATTCGTTTAACATTTGTGTGGACATAAGTACCCATCTGGTAATAACGACAATGACTCGAGTTTGTAAGTTTGTTAAGCAATGTCTTTTGTTGCCCTTTTTATTTGACTTGACGAAAAGTAGGAACCTTTTTTTTTGGTCTGATCCTCCTCCTATCTTCAACTTGTGTGTTTTGTTAACCAAGTGATTTGCTTTTAACATTTACAGATCAGATCATCGCAGAGCGCAGCTTTTCTCAGACCGAACTTAGGAAATGGTTAAAAGGTTGTTCTAGTTTTCGTTTCTATAGAGCTTTTTTTCACTTGCCAAAAGAACTTCTTCTTTACAGTGGTTGATTTATTTGCAGGCATGGAGAGATTTGATTTGGTTAAGAAGATATCATGGCGCAGTGCATAGACGGTTTCAAGCATTTGTGCACCTCTCTTTTAGGGTGTTTTGACCTTGATTTGTATAAGCCGCCTGGTGGTGGCCTTGGAGACCCTGAGTTGCTTGCAAGAGATACTGTTTGTATGCCTATCAGCTTCTCTATTCTTTCTTCTTTAATATAATTCTATGTGCGGAGATATCATTAGAGGAATGATTGATAATCATTCTGATGATTGATTTCTGTTTCTGGTGCAGTTAGTGTGAGTGAAATAGAAGCTCTTTATGAGCTGTTTAAGAAAATCAGCAGTGCCGTCATTGATGATGGACTAATCAACAAGGTAGAGCCTGCTTCTGTGATTCTTTTGTTACTTGTAGTCACATTCTCCATCTGGTTTACTCATCTCTTGTTTGTATCAGGAAGAGTTTCAGTTGGCTTTGTTTAAGACAAATAAAAAAGAGAGTTTGTTTGCTGATCGGGTAAGGTTTCTTTCTTCACAATTCATTTTGTTAAAGAACTAGTTATGATTTGGTTTGGTTTGGTGTATAGGTTTTCGATTTGTTTGATACAAAGCACAATGGGATACTTGGTTTTGAAGAGTTTGCGCGTGCTCTCTCTGTCTTTCACCCTAATGCGCCTATAGATGACAAAATCCACTGTGCGTCCCTAATATAATAGCTTGTTGAAAAATCATATCCCCATTCATTTGATTTCAGATTCATGGTAGATATGTATGTTGTTTTTTGCAGTTTCATTTCAGCTATATGATCTTAAACAGCAAGGGTTTATTGAACGGCAAGAGGTAAAAGCTTTTGTAGATTTTCAAATAGATTCATTAATAACCCTGTAAGACTGCCATTTATCATCATCATTATCATTGACTTTTTGTCCAGGTGAAACAAATGGTTGTCGCTACGCTTGCTGAATCTGGAATGAACTTGAAGGATACTGTCATTGAGGATATAATCGACAAGGTAAATGATTTACCTCTTCCCTCTTCACACGATATTTTTCGTTGAAAAGTGATTACATGAGTTTTGATTGTTCCAGACGTTTGAGGAAGCAGACACAAAACATGATGGAAAGATTGATAAGGAAGAGTGGAGAAGCCTTGTTCTTAGACATCCCAGCCTTCTCAAGAACATGACTCTTCAGTATCTCAAGTGAGTTTCCCATTTATATAACCGGGATTGAATCTCTGTTATGCAAACATTGTTGCTTCTCTGGTTTCTTTTTCATCTTGATTGATTTGCAATAGATAAAGTGCATTCATCTTGTTTTCTGTGTGCTTTGCAGGGATATCACGACTACGTTTCCAAGTTTTGTGTTCCATTCACAGGTTGAAGATACCTGAAGGAAGATTAAAAAAAAGGCAAGCAGCAAGATTTGATGGTTTGTTTTGTTCATTTGTTTCATTGAGCTTTTTTTGTGAAGCAATATACATAATTCATTTTATATCTCTCAACTCCTATGTTTCTTATTGAGTTTTTCTTTTCTTGTGAAGCAAACTTCATTTCGATTTCGCATCTTTGGTCAGGCCTATTTTGTAGATAACGTTTGCTTCTTGATATGATATATAAATGTTTAATGTGTATTGATCCAACCAAGCAAAGTAAATGGGGGTTTGCTTTCAATCTGTGTTTTTTTGTTAACAAGATAATAAAGATACTTGAAGCTGGACACCAAACCTCTAAACGTAATACAAATCAAAACGTATATTAACAGAGAATTAAAGACAAACAACTACCCCGTCATCAAACAAAAACACCTTTGAAAAATAATGCTACAAAAGTACCATTGAAAATAAAGCTACACAGGTCTACTTTGCGTGTACCAGTAGAATGTGTGTACCAGTAGAATGTTAAAAAAAAGGCGAATTTGCGAAATAGCTAAAACTGAGAGTATAATTAAGCAGATAACTATGATTTTGACGTTATTAAGTGAATAACATTTAGCCTTCTTCCAAATCAGTTTTACCCCCATAGAAAACAAGTTACCGGTCAAAACAAAAAGAGAGATGACGTCAATGACTTAAGAGATAATTCACATCCTTTGTATTTTGTTAACTAACGAATCACGTCACATGCTTT
This sequence comes from Hirschfeldia incana, assembly GCA_026261945.1. NCBI lineage: Eukaryota > Viridiplantae > Streptophyta > Magnoliopsida > Brassicales > Brassicaceae > Hirschfeldia > Hirschfeldia incana. The sequence continues at coordinate 8,758,256 of JABCMI010000003.1, read as the reverse complement.
TTTACCACATACATGTTAACTATGCTATATAAATATTCTATTCCATTTATAAAAGTACTATGTCTGATAAAAACAAATATAACACATTTTATATACACAAAACCATAAATCCTAAATTCAACTGCACACCTAAATAATAAAACCTAAATTTGAATCTCTAAACCCAAACCCAAATATTAATCTAGTTCTCAGTTATCATAGTTTAAAAGAAATAATAATAATATATAAATTTTGAACTATTATTCCAATACTATTAAAAATAGAATGGAAAGTATTCTTATGAATTAATCCATTTGTGTTCAATCTTATCCCACCTCCAACCAAAATAGTATATAACACCAACACCATCTCAGCCCTTTAACAATAAACCATAAAAATACTAAACTTAAACCCTAAACTTAAATACAAACTATAAACCCAAATATAAATCATAAACTCAAATAGAATGAAACAAAATAAATATAGCATAGTATATATTGCTGAAATTATGAAACTATGATTTCATGGAAGAAGTTGATGTTGACCCCAAACATACCCTCTTATATTTTAAATACTAAACCTTAAATCATATTCACTAAACTCTAAACTCAAATACAAACAATGAACCACATAGAATGAAAAAAATAAATAGCATGGTATATATTGGTGAAATTGTGAAATATCTATGATTTCATGGAATAAGTTAATGTTGACCCCAACCATACCCTCTCACCTTCTAAATAATAAACCCTAAATTTTATGCACTAAACCCTAAACTCAAATATAAATCTTAAACCCAAATAAAATGAAACAAAATAAATAGCATGGTATATATTGGTGAAATAAATAAATGTCTATGATTTCATGGAAAAAGTTAATGCTGACATCAACCATATTCTCTCACCTTCTAAATACTAAACATAAATCATATTTTTACTAAACCTTAAACCCAATTATAAACCATATACCCTAAAAATTACATATATTATGTAATATTAGAATATACAATCTAGATCATAGTACAGTATTTACATGTAATCATAGTACGGTATTTACTTGTAATCATAGATCATAGTACAATCTAGATCATAGTACGGTATTTACTTCTAGATCAAAAACTAAATTTCTAAACAAAATAAATCCTCTTTAGTAATCATCAAATGAAATGGAACTTGATAAAATAGAATAGTAGCCGAATATATTGCAATACATAAAAAGAATAGAACAAACATAATACATTTTTTTTACATATATATTCTATTCGCGAATAGAATAGAATAAAATAAACAAAAATTGTTCATCTTCTCCGATTAACTTAAGTCATTCACAATAAACAAAAGAGAAGAACATACAATGGTGGCAATGAAATAATTGATCGTGAAGATGGTGTTGTTTGTATAGATGGAGGTGACCGCCACTGCATAAGTCTTGTCAGCAAGGGTCAGTGCGAAATGGGATGTGAATGTGAATCGTTGAGGATCAACACAAATACCGTTGGGCCTATAATTTCAAGTCTCTTCAGAAGATTTCAAAAGCAGTGAACCGGCAACTCATGAAACTGAATCCTCTCCGCAAACGCCTGAGACCGTTTGGGGTGAATCAAAAATGTGTGAATTTAAAAAAGACACGATATAGTTTTGCAAAAAAAAATAATTATTAATTTCATTTTTCTTTCTAACAGGTTTCATCGGTTTCAAACAGTGGTAATACAACAATATTATATAAAAGACAAGTGAAACAGTACTCAATGAATTATGCTTTTTTGTAGCGTCATCTCACCTAATTTCCCTTAAAAAAACTGTCATCTTTGCGAGTACTAGTAGTTAATAAGTACTCTAAATCTGTTATGAATATCATGTTGTGGATGTCCAGCAACCAGGCCCAATTCCATTAGTATATAGTCTAGAGTTTTGGTCCATTTATGGCCCACTATGTATTAGGCCCATTAAGGTTTCAACCTTGTAACTCCTTATATAAGGAGCACTTTGTTATCAATAAAGTACACACGAAATTCCCTTACTTTCACAACACGTTATCAGCACGATAGTCTCAACCCTGAAAAACCAAAAACAAATCCGAAACTAGAAAATCCTAATTCCGGCCGCCAACTTCAAACCACCGTATCTCCCTAACCGTGATGACCTAGATGACGAGCCACCTATCAATCTGTAGATCTCGACGAGAAGAAGCCAGATCCGAAAACCACTCGCCGATCGGATCTCAGACGCGTCTGCAATTGCAGTTTTACTAAGCGCCGTCAATTACCTCAAAACCCTAATCCTTGGTGCCGACTTCAAACCGCTGTAACTCACCAACCACGACGAACCAGACGACGAGCCACCTATCGATCTGTAGTCCTTGACGAGTAGAAGCCAACGCCGAAAGCCGTTCATCGATCGGAGCTCAGACGAGTCCGCAATCACAGTTTTACGAAGCGCCGTCAGAAACACCAATCAACCAGCAACTCCTTTTTCCATGGTGGTCCGGTTCAGATCTATTCAAAACTAAGGTAAACTATTCTAGAACCCTAAAAGAGAAGAAACAGATCGAACATGGACTTAATATTAAAGGTATGACATTTAAAATATACAAAACCCCTAAAACCCTAGATCAATAAGTCCAAACCCTCCCATGAGTAAATCAAAGCTCTTAAACCAAAAGTTTGATCTTGAGATTGTTGATCAATTAAAATCACAGCCTCATTGGCTTGTTGAATCTCGAAAACTCAATTGATCTGAATGATCAAATCAAATCCTTTAGCCTTGAAGTTGATCATTCCCTGAAACCTAATTATGATCGATTTCTTATTTCTATAAAAGGAAATCTTCTATTTTCAGAAACTTTATATAAAAGAAAATTTTATATTTTCAGTATATTTTTATAAAAGGAAACATTATAAAAGGAAAGTTTCCATTTTTCAAAATCATAAACAAGGAAACTTTCCATTTCTAAAAGGTTAATAAATAAAGAAAGTTTCCATTTTTATAAAACTTTCCAAATAAGGAAACTTTCCATTTATAGAAAATTTAGTAAATAAGGAAATTTTCCATTTCTAAAACTTTCCTAAAAAGGAAACTTTTTAGTTTTAGCAAATTTATATTTTCAGAAATATTTCCATATTTAGAAACTTACTAATTTTAGAAACTTTCTATTTTAGAAACTTACTATAAAAGGAAATATTTTATAAAAGTAAATTTCTATTTTGAGAAATACATAAGAACTATATGAATATGAACTAAGTTTCATAATTGTTTTCAACTCCCCAAATCGTATAGTTTGTTTGTATTAGCCGTATGGCTTTATACATTGACATAAGTGTGATTTGCTGAACATAAGTAGTCGTATGGCTCTTGTTTGATTAATTGGCCGAAGAGCCTTGTTCAGCTAAGTGGTCTTGATTGCAAACTGGCCGTGTGACCCTCTTATTTGTTTGCTGGTCGTGTGATCTTGTTTATGTAATAGCCGATTGGCATTGATCACACACAAGCCGTATGACTTCTTGTTCACATACTGGCCGAGTGCCTTTTATTTCTTGGATAGCCAATGGCATCAGAAATTGTATGTACTAACACAAATCATCTTGATATGATTTCAGATGTTGAGATTCCAACCCATGGACTATGGTACCCTAGATGTCTCTGGAGAGAACTATCAAAGATGGGCAATCAATATCTCGGTTATACTAAAGATAGAAGGTCTTATTGAATGTATCATCAAAGATGATCATGGAACCGAGAATGAGAAATATATGGCATCAAGAGTAATGCGTCATCATCTCAATGTGGAACTGAGAAATCAGTACCAAAATATACAAAGCCCTCAATGCCTTTGGACAAAGTTAAAGTCCAGATACACTAAGGTGATATTACCAAAGGCAAGGCATGAGTGGAAGAGCCTCAGGTTCCATGACTTTGGGTTCGTGGAAAAATACAATTATGCTCTATCCAAAGTAGCTCATACACTGATGTTTTGTGGTAAAAAGTTGACAGAGAAGGAATTACTTGAAAAGTTTTCTCCACAGCAGATCCAAAAGATCTATTCATACAACTAACCTATCGAGATAAAGGTTTCACCACATACAACGATCTGTTCTTATATTTATCTCAAAATGAACAGATGAATCATATGAAAGATAATATGAGCGGCTATGAGGCAGATAGTGATGATGAAGAATCCATGGGAGCCACGTCCAAAGTGACATATGGAGTGGTCGGCTTGACCATTGTCTAAAGCCTTTAGACATTCTGATTTTATACTTATGATTTGGTGTTTTAAAAATTTAATTTGTCATTTGAAACTTCATAGCATTAATAAAAGTTTTATTTTATCTTCATTGATTGATTTGCTTGAAAAATATTTTGATTGACAAATGAGAATGAAAACTCGAGAAGAGTATGTCTAGTACATCACGCCTAAGGCATGGCCTTGAGGAGGCACGAAATTTATCACCTAAGACCCATTGTGTTATGAGAACGATCCAAACAACTCCACTGGCCGTGGATACCACAATAACCGTGGTCGTGGGTCCAGCCATGGCCGAGGAGTGTGTATAGGTCGTAGTGGCATTTCCAAGCCACTTCAAAATGGTTTCAATAGTGAACCAATGGGCAAAACAAAGCAAAAGGAAATGTTCCTTTAGATTATAAAATCGCGAAAGGCATATATATAAAAGAGGTCGAGACTACATTCTCCCTACTGATCTAATACTATGCTAAGGATCAGTATAATAAGGCATAAAGGCCTAGGTAACCAGAATGGTTCACCAAAGAGTTAAACACTTTATGGCATGACCGGATTAGCCATCCTAGTCCAAAACTTGATGCAAAGTTTTCAAAAAATTACTAAGGCACAAAGAGTTATCCCAAAAATCTCACGTTGTGAAACATGTACACAAGGGAAACTCAGTAGGCTTCATTGTCTCAAGCAAACACAAAATATAATCTGATCATGAGGGAAGTGAGGACAAAACCCGTGATCATGACCAGACTACAAAATCGTGTACCATGGTCTATGACCATGCTGGCCGTCCAAGCATTACGTTTAAGTGAGGACAAACAAACGTTTTTATAGCATGTTCATGAGGGGGAGAATAGTCACTCCGTGTGGTCCATGACCATACTACAAAAACCCGAACATGACAAGCCTGGCCGAAGGCCATAAGGCATTATAGCTTGGCCGTAAAAGCAATAAAACCTTTAAGGTTCAGACTTCAAAAGTCTATAAGCTTGGGGACATCACAAGTATACATGTATAAAAGATAAGATACATCAGGCCATATAAAGTGAGCATAGATATTCCCGTCTAAAGATGATAAAGGGTCATAATCCAGACATAGACCATCCTAAGAGTTTATGAATAAACCACCACATACCTATGTGCCATCTAGGATGAAATACCTCATATAAGGATGAGATGAAAATCGGGAATATATGTTGGATAAGAGAACATGATCTTTCTCCCACAAATTCAATAAGACCATGAGCCAAACGTAGGTGATCATATTGTGGCCAAGGTATACGGACTACATACAAGATGAATCCGACTATCCAACATCATGGAGAAAGCTATAAGCTGGTGAATAGTAAAAGTAAATGGTAAATATAGAAATGTAATGGTTTTAACCTTCCTTGTCTTGGCAAAGATCCTCGGACCAGATATATGTATTGGACGTCCATAACCAAAGAAAGAAAGATAGCCAGACAGACCCGAATGAATGACTAAAGTCATACCAGCTTAGCACCACTATATAAATGTCCTAGTAGAGACATAATCAAGTTGCTGTAGAAGTCTATACAAGATAGACCATTATGTTCCATAGATAAGGAAGCTCGGATAGAAAGAGTTAAGGTGCTCATAATGATAGATCCGAGTTCATAAGAGAAACCATACTAGACAATGAGATAAAGGTCGGCCGACCCTAATGTACAGGTATCATACAATGTAGTCTTGCAAGCTACAAAGTATTCAATGATCCTGATAAGAATAAAATCTCAATCGATTGTATCATGTCTAGAACGCGATAGAACGCGAGGGAACAATATATAAGGTGTCGACACATACACACACTCATAAGTGATAAAGTAATAAGAGAAATCACTTGAACATGAGAAATATGCGAGGATCACTAACCCACGTAAGAGTACTCATCATAAAGAATAGAATGGGACGTGGAGTTATAGTAAAGAATGTATAAGATGGGCGTATTGGCCAAATACATAAGATAGACGCCATCTAACCAGTGAACAAATGAGTCTTGTGAGAAGTAGAAAATCGTGAGATGTGGAACATGAGTATATAGACAAGAGGTCATCCATGTTCCTACATAAAAGCATTCAATGGAATGGCTTGATCACACAAGGATACTCACAAGGACTAAGGAACAATTTATAAGGAGATATGCTCCTATGTGGTGGATGCTACTACAGAATATTGAGATTGATTTTGTCTGGACACACATGAAAGAAATAATGGTGTAGTAAGCTATATATGAATCACTGATGATAATGAGAATAGAAAAGTACCAGAAAGATTAGAGAAATTCTCATAGAACAGTATCGTTCCTGAGCTGTTCGTAGGACTGAAATATAAGGCAGCTGCGTGCATATTATAAGACTAAGTGATGCTTAGTAGAAAGTTCTATAAGAACATTTCAGAGCAGTCCATATAAGTAGTCATGAAATAAATTCCTTGTGGTTTTACTTAAAGAAAGGATGATTAAGATGATTGATTCTTGGAAAGGCTATAGAGAGCCTACGATGATCTATAATAGAGATCACAAGCCGTGTATGAATGTTGGGATCTATGATCCAACGTACCAAGAATAAGAATGTGATATAGTCAGAGAGAATCCATCAGATTCATGACCAAAGAACCCATATCAACTAGGATCATGCCCGACCTAGCTTGACCTTAATCATCATTTGGTCCCGACCAGTTCGTCCCGACCAGTCCGTCCCGTCCAGCTCGTTCCGACCAGTTCCTCTAGGTCTTAATCCGACCTAAAATTATCTATGTGAGAGGAACGTCCTATTGACTCAAAAGTGGCTTAGTTTTGATTAACATCAAACTATAACATAGTGGCCATTCATGAACAGATTATGGGCTTATACTAAAGAAGGTTCATGAAGAAGTTTTGGTCAAAAGTTATGAATGGGACATACATTGGACAATAACATGATCAGAACGGATCATGAATATAAGAAAGCATTTATGGTCGAGATCCATCCAAGGTAGATGGATGAAGATAACTGAGACACTCCCGTGTATAGAAAGTCCATATGTTCTGGTCAAGTACCATAGAACATATCCGACCATATTTATGTAATGGACTAGAGATCTTGGTTTATTTATACTAATCAAACAAAGAGGAATTTGGTTGATTTTGCTAATGCATGATATGTTTTACACATGCCAAGATCATTGCCTTTCATGAAGCAGTCGCGAGGTCGTTTGCTCCGGTCCATGATCAATCACATCCACGTACCAGTCAAGTACCATCAGTCCGACCAAGACATGGAGTGATCAGCAGCAAAGGTGTACATCCTGACCACACCTTTATGGAGTTCCACAAGACACCCAGACGTCCAAGTACTCACAAGTTCATTCAAGGAGAATCCAGCTGATCATCATCACCAAGGCACCACCGACCGCGACGTTCGAGAGGCTTATGCACCAGATTGGGACGTGCATGCTTAAGGACCTACACTGAGGTCCAGATCAGGGGGAGTAGTGTGTGTTGTAATCTTTTTCCTGTCTTTGGTTTCCCTTTTACCACATTGGGTTTTGGGTTTTCCAGGAGAGGTTTTAATGAGGCAACATTAAACACACTACGAGCTCTAGACGGTTCTGGCATCCAAGGGGGAGTGTTATGAATATCATGTTGTGGATGTCCAGCAACCAGACCCAATTCTATTAGTATATAGTCTAGAGTTTTGGTCCATTTATGGCCCACTATGTATTAGGCCCATTAGGGTTTCAATCTTGTAACTACTTATATAAGGAGGAGCACTTTGTTATCAATAAAGTACACACGAAATTCTCTTACTTTCACAATAAAATTTACTTATTTTTATTTTATTTTTGTCATCCCTTTTAATCCTCTTGAAAAGCCATCACCCTCTGGGTTGAATTAAAGAGTTCAAGCCAACCAGAGAAACCTCCAAAATAGATTTGTTCAACTCAGGAGAGAAATCGTTGTTGAGAGAGAGTTCTGCAAGATAGCTCCAATGAGGAATGACATGTGAAACACATACTCATCTGATCAAAGCTTGTTCACTGGAGATATCTTGCAGAATTCTTCTCAACAACAATGGCTCTAGGAGTTCACTGAACTTATTTTTTTTTTCTGTTCCCAAAGGTTTGCAGATTGTGGTGATGACTATGTATGGAAACAAAGGCTAGCAGATTGTTGGATTTGATTGTTCATAGCTTATACAGTCATAAAGTTTGAGGCTTTTGATTTGAATCTCAATCGCAGTTTAGCAGATTGTTGGATTTGATTGTACATAACTCATAAAGTTTGAGTGTAACAGAGCTTGCTTTGCTTGGAGATGGTGGTGACGATTATGTATTCCTCTCTTACCTGGTATGTTTTTTTTTTTAAATCAACAAAAAGCTGCTTCCTTTAGCATGAACCGGATCTTAATTTAATGATGCAATCTCGTGTAGTCATGTTTTGAGTGGTGATGCGTGGAAAGGAGGCATCGACTCCACTGTTAATAATTAAAAAATTCCTTCCTTTTTGGCTTTTTTTGAATGCTCTTCTTGTGATGAAAGTTGTGATTTTTTTTTTTGACTTTTGTGTTTGTTGTTTAGCTTCATGCTGCTGCTGAAGAGTTTGGTGATGTTGAGCCTAAGAGAAGACTAAGACTCGTTGTTCCCAACACTTCTTGTGGAGGCATCAACTATGGTGCACGGGGACAGCAATTCACTGCCGTCTCACGTACCAGATGCGCTTCCGGGATGGGTATTTGGTGGGGACGGCTTGGAGACATTTCCGAAACGTTTCAGAGACAACGGGGACGGCAAAGGTTTTTGGGTAGGGATGGCATTTGGTACTACCCGCCCCGCCATAGCCCGTCCCGCCGCGGTCTCTTTCTCCGGCGGTTCTTTGTGGGTGAGACCGCCACGACCCGCGGTACTCAATACTTATGTCCAAACCCGCCCCGCTAACATCTTTGGGCCTTTGCGGGCAGCCCGCGGGTCGTCAAAAAGCAACTTGTACCACCTGTCCCACTGTGCCCCGCCCCGCCAGTAGTCCGAGTGTCTTTTAGAGAATAAGAAACTCAAGAGAGCTATCCACTTTTTCCTCTTGGAATTTTCATATACGTTCATGAGTGAAACAAGGCAAAATTGATGTAGTCATTCTAGAGTATGAGATGAGCTTTTTACTATATATATTCCACACGTTTTAACCCCACAGTGTTTTAACCACTATATATATATATTCTACAATGTGTTGTATGATATGAGCTTTATACTATGATGTAACACAAATAGCCACTCCCTTATCTTGTACTTGAGTTTACTCTCTCTTAATTTGTGCAAAGAACCTCTAATAACCTTCAAACCATCTTGCACTATGAGATTAAGAATGTGAGCTGCACATCTGACATGAAAAAACTCTCCACCACACAACAAGTCATTGCTCAACATTAGCTGCAATTTCACAATATCTTGCATTGAGTCATTGCTTGTAGCATTATCTAATGTGATAGAGAACACCTTTTTCTCTAAACCCCACTCGTTCAGTGTATCCAGGAGCTGCATCACAACATTCATACCAGTATGTGGTGGCGATAAAGCACAAAACGTCAGGATCTTGCTGTTCAACTTCCAATTTCGATCAATGTAATGAGCTGTCACACACATAGAACCCTCACGTGTCAGCAACGTCCACAAATCAGACGTGAAGGAAAATCTTCCAGGTAGACTCGCCAATTCCCTCTTCAATGTATCTCTCTCGCTTTCATACAACCGGAACACATCTTTTTTTGCCGTGTTTCGACAAATGGTTTTGACATCAGCATTCAAATAACTCCAAGTTTCTCTCACTTTTTTTCATATTCCACATATGAATATGGGAGATCATGCTGGACTATGGTCTTAGCTACCATCTTCCTAAACACAAGATGATCATATTTGCGAGGCACCAATTTGCCATCAGCAGTGACATTCATCTTCCCATTCAACCTTGAATACATTTTGCATATACCAAGATGTCTTTTCAACGAGGTAGTTCCATGGCCATGAGAGCTCCAAGCATACTCATTCTTGCAGTGATTGCATTTAGCTTTCTCCTCGCCATTGGGCTTGCTAATCACAGTAAAATCATTCCAAATAGGTGACCTTTGCCTACTCTTCACATCATCATTGTTATCATCCTCATCACCCAACTCTTGAGGCTGCAGCGAGTCTGCCTCGGAAACCTTCTTCTTTCCATTTCTTGGAGGCCGCTTGGAACACCTCCTCCCCTCCACGAATTACAGCAGCAACGGGTTTTGCTTTCCCTCGACTCCCCTTTGAAACACTCCCTGATTCAAGCTGAGTGGTAGGAGGAGTGATCTCGGCATCACTATCATCTTCATCAGTGGGTCGAGATGAATCATCACCATCTACTTCTATAAGCCTTCGTTTCTTCTTTCCATCAGAACAAACAACCCCAGGACGAGTATCACCAGCAGCCTCAAGAAGTCCTAACAACTGTTGAGTCTCAAGATCAACTGTATCCAATGGCTTGAAATTAGGATCCATCGTCTCTACACTCTTGCTCTCTCTAGTTTTTTTTTTGTTTTTTTTGCTAATGAGGCGTGTTTAGACTTTAGAGAATAGATATGGCGTGTGTAGGTTTATTTAGTTAGGGTTTTCAATTTTGAAAATATTTTTATTTCTATTTTTAAAAATATTGTAGTAAAAATTTTCAGCAACAAACGTGAAACGTGAAAAATATTTTAGTAATAATTACTAAGGCCTATTTTAGTTTTTTACTAACACAGAACAAGCAAGCAAAGACAACTTAAAGCAGAACACGCTATCAAACAATCAAACTTCTCTTCCATCAGACGATTAGAACAAAACCAAACATGATGGATCTACTGATTCCACAAGCAAGCATTGCTAACTTACAAAAGAGGCTTACTAAACATATCAGATAAGTAAGCATTGCTAACTTACAAAAGAGACTTACATTACTAACAACTAACTTACTGAGATGAGAGCGTAGTATCAGTGATGAAACGTAAACATGATTCCCTTGGCCATAATACTTATCAGTGATGGAACTTAAATAAGAGCTCCTCTTTTCATCAAATAGAAAAGAACCCGATCAACTCATATCGGACAAATCATGATGAATCTATACGAGCATGTTATTAACTCATGATGAATCTATGACAGCTTGTTATTCTACGTTGATCAACAAACATATCATAAACAAACTACACAGCTAGACAATCTTACAACAAACATATAAGAAACAAACTACAGATGGGCACAACACAATGAATTATAAAGAGCAATCTACTCAGCTTCACAGTCTCACAGTTCTTCTTCAAACAATGAGAACAAGAAGAGTACAGAGAGAGAGACATACCTGTTTACGAAACAGTGTTTCGTAGACCTGGAATGAGCGAGAGAGAGAGAGACAAAATCTCTGCCTTTGGTCATGCGCTTAAGCCTTCTATCTCCTCTGCTTTCATTACAATCTTGGCTTCTTTTCTTGATCGTTGCCTCGCAAATTAATCAATTAAAAACATAAGAAAAATAAGTATCAGTATCAATGAATTTCTACTTATGAAACAAGCATTGCCAAAATTCAGAGAATCAATTTAGCTTGTGTGTACTTACAAGAAGAAATCATATACAAGATAGCAGTAAGTCTAGAGTTCAAGAATACTGAAAAAAATAATCAAACACAACAGTCAAAGAACGAGAAGCTACAGCCTAAATGAGATCAAAACTAGAGCTTATGCATGAGATGATTTAACTATTTCATTGTCTCTACTGAGAGGTAGAAATCATAAACCTTTGTACTGGTGGAGGCTCGAGGAAGGAGAGAAGCTCCGGTGGAGGCTCGAAGAAGGAGAGAAGCTCCAGTGGAGGCTCGAGGAAGGTGAGAAGCTCTGGTCGAGGCTCGAGGAAGGAGAGAAGTGATATACCATGATTTTGACCCACTTTTACTCATGGTATTTATATGACTTTACTATATATATCTATGTTTTAGAGTCTTTTAGGTATGTTTTCAGGTTCAAGGGCATTTTGGAGTAAAGTGACATTTTATGTGCCATTTGGAGCTTAAAGGAGAGTTTTCCCGAGATGACTTGAAGATCAGACATCGAGGTCGATATCCAGAGTTACATATCGATCGATACACACTTCGTGTAATCGATCGATGACGCATTTGAAGAAATGACGACGAGATACTCCATCGATCGATGTACACATAGTACCATCGATCGATATCGAGCGTGCAGAAGAAGGAAGAATATTCTCAATCGACTTGAAGCCCAAGATGTCTCAATATTACTATAATGCCCCTGACGAGTTTTTAACCTAATTGTACTCAATATTTATACCTTTGCCTATGTGTTTTGGCAAAGTAAGCTTTTACAACATATCATTGTTCTAGTACTTCTTACTTATCAATAAAGTATTCTTTTCATCTTAATTCTGTTCTCATCTAAGGTTATAGGATTCTATGTTTAGAAGAAAGATACAAAGAGATTTGTTATCACGAGGAACTTGATTGTTCGGTCTTCTAAATGAATCTCTATTATTACCTAGATGCTATGAATCACTCAGTCATGTCTGAGTAGATTCCATTGTTAGATTTAGGGTTCAAATAGTTATGAGAGATTAGCCCCAACTATGGACCGTTGAGTTGTATACTCATTATCCTGATGAACCATAATGCTTATTCTAGCGTAGCTAACTAGAATATGATCTTGGAATTGATTTAATCCATAAATCAGTCTTCTGACATCATCTTGAATAAGCTAAGATCCTCTGGGGATAAGCGAGAGCCGGTCTATGATCTTGGTGAACATATATTTGATTCGATCTAGAGCTATATCGATCGATACTCCAACAGAGTAATCGATCGACGACACACATATCGATCGATACAAGCTGTCAAACATCGATCGATATTGTCGGCAGACAGATCAATAGACGAGACTAGTAACGATAGTTATTAGCCAAATCTAAAGAGTCGAAGTTCTTTAGTATATGCAAGCAACTCATTAAAACATCCATAGCATTATAATCCTGAACTAGCTGAATAGTAACCTTGAATCTAACTATTTCTCTTATTGATTACAACCCTCAAACATTCTCTTGAGCAATTAATCATTGCTCACAACTTGCAATTTACATTTAAACCATTTCAACCTAGCTTAGTCACTAAGGATTAACATCTTTTGTGTTCCTTCGCTTCCCGTGAAATCGATCCCTAAGTACTACATTTGAACCTCTTATTTGAGAGAGTAATTCACTCCTAGGGTAATTTGAGTGAGATCAAATTTGGCGCTGTTGCCGGGAAGCTAAGATCGCCATTAGATTTAATCTGATTAGGTCTAGGTTATTTAAATAACTGCTAAATCACCTCTGACGCAAAAAAAAATTTCTTGATTTTTAGGTACATGCCCAACAATACCAGAAGCAACAAGAATCATCAACTTGTGTACTCAGAAGACCCCCACAGCTTGGAGCGTAGCATCCGCAAGAACTTGCGTTCCACATCGATCGACATAACCTCTACTTTGTCGACCGATACACCGACATCGATCGACATCAACACCCGTTCGTCGACCGATACTGCTTTACCACAGTCGACCGAGACACCTTCTCTGTCGACCGATACTCGCCGCACTTCATCGCTCGACAACCGACCGTCGACCGATACTCTTCATCCGACATCGATCGATATAGATCACCTAACATCGATCGATACTACCCGACGAGCCATGGTAGCGCCTATTATTCTCAGAACCAATGAGAATGGAGACCTGCGTGATCAAGATGGTCACCTGTGTAACACAGCAGGTCAGAAGCTGAATGCTCAAAAGGAAATCATTCCTGAGCAAGACACTACAGACTTTATCCAACCTGCAGATGAAGCCAACGGAGCTAGAACCCTGGCAGATTACAACCGTCGAGATCAGTTCTATACCAATTGATCCGCCATCCGCCCTCCTGCTATTCAGAGAGGAGATTTCGAGCTCAAGCCGCAGTACTACGGTCTCGTAGAACAGATACCCTTCTGTGGGTTATCTCATGAGCATCCTATGGATCATCTAGAAAGATACGAAGATATTATATCTTCCATCAAAGCCAACAGAGTCCCTGAAGACTATCTTTTCTGCAAGATTTTCAAATACTCTCTATCAGGAGAAGCTTTGCAGTGGCTGCGACAACTACCACCAGGTTCCCTCACTACCTGGAAAGACATCAAAAACGCATTCCTGCGTAACTTCTTTGATGAGTCACGTGCTGAAGACTGGAGAGGGAAAATTGCTACATTCACTCAGGAACCTGGAGAATCTTTCAAAGATACCTGGAACAGATTCAAGTCCTACCAGCGCGACTGCCCACATCATGGATACAACAACGTGCAACTACTCTGCACCTTCTACAGAGGCATCGCTCTAAAGTATCAAATGGCTCTGGACACTGCTAGTGAAGGAAATTTCAGCACAAGGAATCCACATGACGCTGTGAAGTTAATTGATAACTTGGCTTCAAGCAACAGTACGAAGAACATCGTCAAAGCAAAATCTGTCTCATTCCTTGGGAAGGAACATATTAGTGAATTTCAATCACAGCTGGATAATGTTCAGAAGCTGCTTAACAAGCAGATTTGCTCAGTTGAGGATGCAGAAACCGCAGAGGATCAAGTAGACGAAGATGTGAACTGGATCAGTGGAGCTGGATTTCAGAGATCTGGAAACCAAGGAGGAAACAGAAACTTCTCAGGACAGATGAGCAACTACAGCCCGCAGAAACCTTCCTACAACAGCAGTAACCCCAACAACAACAGGAGTTACGGAAACTCATTCTACACCAATCCACCCCCACCCACCCAGGAGAGCAAGCTAGAAGAAATGCTGGAAAGAGTTCTACAGACACAACAGAAACTCCAGGTGGATTTCAACGAGAAGATTGACTCTGTCTACACAACTCTGAATTCAAAACTTGATACTTTGAATACCTATGTGAAGAAAGTGGAGACTCAAGTAGTTCAGACAGGAGAGGTTTTGAAGAAACAAGAAGCCTTGGCAAGAGCACCAGGAGAGCCTACTACTCACCACCACGTCAATGCCATCATAGATGATGATTTCTGGGAGGAAGTTCCCCAGGATAAGCTGCAAAACTCGACAGATGAAGCCTCGCCTGAAGCCGGATCTGACTCATATCGATCGACATCATCGGCTTGTCATCGATCGATATCACCAAAAGCAAAGCGATCGATAAACTTTGACGAGTATCGATCGATAGACTTCGAGGAACCCTCCAACGAGTGCAATTAAATCAAAATCATGTCACACGAAGCCTTTGCAGCCAAACACCCACGACCACCCACCGGTATGGACGTCAACCGATCTTCAGACCCCATCGATCGATATGGAAACCTTTCCATCGACCGATCCGGAGACACCGATATCGACCGACACACAGCAGTAGCCATCGATCGATATACTATCCCCCACCGCCGAGTGCAACTACCAAAAATCGATGTAGCACGACTTAATGCACTCCGGGAGCAGTCCAAACTTTCCAAATCCCTTTCTACAGCCATATTGAAGAAACCCACGGACATCATTGAACCCATGGAGCCAGAAAAGGAAAACCTAGGAAGAGTCTTACGAAAAAGGAAAGAGAAGATTGCAAAGCACCTTAAAAGGGGAGCTAATGAAGCAGAGATGGACAACTTCAGGAAACGAGTTCTAAGGATCCCTGCAGAGAAACCCTTTGAAGAAGCCTACTTTTCTCACAGATTGTGGATGTTCTTCAGAGAGACCAAGGAGACAGAAGAAGACATCAAGAGGATGTTTCACCAAGTTCGTGACAGCTTGAAGAAGAGGATCACACTACCAAAGAGGAGCGATCCAGGGAAGTTCACAGTACCATGTTCCATCAGGGGCATTGAATTCCCTCGTGCCTTATGTGATACAGGATCAGGAGTCAGCATCATACCTAAGATCATGGCAGACCACCTACGTCTGAAGATAGAGCCTACTGATGAGACATTCATCTTTGTGGATTGTTCTCAACAGAACTCTGGAGGCATAATTCAAAATCTTGAGGTACAAATTGGAGATACCATCATCCCTACAGACTTCCACGTCTTGGATGTCAAGCTAAACTTCAAAACATCACTATTACTTGGAAGAGCTTTCCTAGCCACCGTCGGAGCCGTTTGTGACCTAAAGTTCAACAAGCTCTGCCTAACCCTAATAAGTCCCACCATCCTCTATGATCCCGTCCTGGTCATCAAGCCACCAGCTAAGGAGACCACAAAAGTCGTAGCAGCTTGTTTCTGTTCCCATGAGTACGATTCCATGGCTGAATACGAAACCAATCCGGTTACATCGATCGATGAGAGCAACATCCCATCGTCTGATACCAATACCATCTCATCGACCTACGTAGTTAACACAACATCGATCGATATACAGCCCTTTTGGAGGAACAACGCTGAAACCCTAGCATCAACAGACAGACCTATTGTGGAGTTTCCAAATAGAGATTTTGAGCCAGCTACATCAGAACCGGACGACTACATACCTCTAGAGGAGGAATACGATGAAGATTACGAGGAAGAACGAGCTACAGAGTACAAATTCATTCGTGAAGAAGAAGATGGACACCCTTCCCACACCTTCAGATTCAACGCATCGACCGATGTAAGCAAGCCTTCATCGACCGATATGCAACCAAGACGATCGCTCAAACGACCCTATGAACCATCAAGCGATCCTATCGACTTTATATCCATATACACACCTTCTAAGTATATAAGAGACGGAGACTACTCAATTGGAAGTTGGGCAAGCGACTACAATGAGAATTTTGCAGTAGAGGCAATTCCACTGCAATATGCAATTCAACCTGAGGAAGTCCCATCGACCGATACGTTCCAACAACAATCGATCGACAACCGTCAGCTCACATCGACCGATGCACCTGATACAACATCGCCCGATACGACCACTACACCATCCGAGGTACAAATATATAATATTGATTTTCGTTATCTAACTCCAGATGAGTTTGGTATTTTCAGAGATCCATAAGGCAATGCACGAGCAATGGATGGGAGAATCATCCCAATAACAAAGAAAGACATAGGAGACATCCTTCAAATCGCCAATGGATCCATAAACCTCTTCAAACAACTACCTCACAATCCTGTCAATCAGCAGCATTAGCACATCAGTACAATCACAGTATCCAATCAAGACGGAGCTACAGCTGATCATCTCAACACGGAGGATTCATAATTTCAGCACATATCGATCGATAGACACAACCGTATATCGTTCGATATGCACCGTGAGATGGGCAGACGAGCTTTCAAAGATGGAATTCGACGCTTCTTATGGGAGAAGAAGGACGAATTTGGAGTTTTCAGAGATGAATCTGGGTTTGCTAGAGGAGTCAATGGAGACATCATCCATGTTTCAAAGGAAGCCATAGAGGAGTTACTTAACAGAGCATTACTATTTGATTGGTCTTGTTTTTGTTTGCCCATACATGCAGATCACTTCAACAGAGCGGAACCTACAGAGAAGCTCTACACAGAAGCTGAAGTCCAACGAATGATCTATGAGGCCAAGAGTCCTTACATCTGGCAAACCTTTACCTATCCACATGAAATGGAGAGAGCACGATCAGAACTCCAATCTGAAATCAACTGGATTCAGAGCGCTTATGATCTTTAACAACAAAAGAAAGACGCCCTAGAAGAAGAAGTATCCCCTCTCCGTTCACAATTGAAAACCAACGTGCCACCATCGACCGATGCTGGACACACACCATCGACCGATCCTCATCCTACATCGTCGACCGATGCAGACCAACGCATATCGACCGATAGACGTTTGCAGAACACCTACAGCAAAGAAGAAATCACTAATCTCATCCGCAATATCAATCAGGACATAAAACGAGAAGAGGCAACCACCACCCAATATCTAGAAGACAAATATCAGCAGCTCAGCAACAACTTCACCTCATTCAAGGAACGCACATCAACAATGGCAGATACCATGGATCACATCATCAAGGCTCTACACCACACACACCAAACGATGAAATCCTTCTACACCAGCAAGAAGAAAATAACTGATGAGATGATCCCACCAATGGAAGATCGACTGCAAGAGGTTGAAGATACATTGAGAAAACTCTGCGAGGACTACAGACGCGCAGCATCGACCGATATGACACCTAGTCCATCGCCCGATATGAACTCCAGCGAGTTTTGCACCAGAGCTGATATGGAGAAGACAGTTCAAGATCTCTTCACCATAATTCAAGAGGTTGGAGATTCTTCCTACCAAAGCTTTGAGAAACTATGGTTTCCAGTGCAAAGCGACGTCAAAAGCATGGAGTACACTATAGAGAACATCCAGAGGGAAATCAAGAACATCTCCAGACAACTCGCGGATAGACCTGCACCATTAGCATCGACCGATATACCAATCAGGACATCGACCGACAGACCTACACCAGTGTCGATCGATATGGACTATCCGAGATCGATCAATGAGCTCATGGTACGAAGGAGAACGTTTAAAAGACTCTATGACAAACAAGAAGAACTCGGTGATCTATCCCAACACACCTATCCAACATTCAGAAACCACCAGTTCCACATTGAGAGCAATGCAGAAGGTCTAGAACGTCTGCGCAAAGAGGTCAATGAATTAAGGGAGAAACTAACCAGAGGAGATAAAGCCACAAGAAGCTTCTTCACCACTTGGTTTGGAGAGAAACATGGAGAGAACACGGATGAGGCTTGCTACTCAGCAAGTGTCATGAATTCACCTCACTAGCCTCATTACTACTATAGTCAAGCTAAAAGACTATAATAAAGCGCTGAGTGGGAGGCAACCCACTATTAGGTATTTTCTTACTTAGTTAATCTGATTTATGTTTTTATTTTTCGTTTTTCGTTTTTGTTTTTAAGTTTTTTCAGATTCTAGACGATTACCATTCCTATCGACCGATAAGATCCTGTCGACATCGCTCGACATATTCCTATCCTTATCGATCGACATAGACGACTCACTATCGCTCGATACGTATCCACGGTCAGGTATATCGTTCTAATTTTGATATCAGTACATTCCTTATGATTTATTTATGCCCTAATCCGACTATTATACACTGAGGACAGTGTATGATTTAAGTCTGGGGGGAGATTACTGATGCTACCTTACCTTTTTGATTTCACCAAAATGTTTTCAAAATCGGTTTTATTGAGTCAAGAAAGGGACTAGGATATTTTTCAAAAATTTTCTTTTTATCTAACCACTTTTTAGCACCATCTTTAGATTTGTTGATTGCAGAAAGTACTATAGATGCTAAAGTGGATCAACTGTCACCTACGACAATACTTCTCATGATTGTTTGGAAGAACCAAAACTGATCTCCAACCTAACCTGACAATCTATTGCTTGTCTTGGGGCTTGGTATACAAGGGATCGGAATCCTCCTGCAAGTCTGGAAGGTAATAGTCTGTGTGCTTCTGATTCCCTTCACTCTCTCTCTTCAGCATCCTAAGGAAAGAGAGAAATTATTTGTATAAAGATGTGATATGATATCTTGAGAAGTAGAGGGGTAGGAGTGATTCCTGCGATCCCATTATTCTACTTTAAAGGATTGATCAAAGCGAGGGGCAGGATTAATTCCTGTAACCCCATTATTCGCTTATTCAAAAGTATGTGTTACTAAGTCAATGAGATAACGCAAAGATAACCTTTGTGGCAATCAGTGTTCATCAAAATTTGAAACTATGAGGATCCAGAGAAGAGAGATAAAATGGGGAAGAAAGGGATCAGAGAAGACTTGCCTGTGTGTTCAGAAACTTGCTTGAGTTGAATCCATGTGTTTCTTGATCGATATCCCCAAGGTAAAGCCTGCACTTTTATTTTTATGCATAAATGAGATCAGTAGAGGGGATAGACAGACATGATTGTTAAGATATTTGGTTAGGAGATTTAGTTGCTAAGCTAGGATATGGCATAGTGTACTCATGTGATTAATAGGCATAAGATGTGGCTTGCAACAAAGTAGAGGTGATGATCCTAAAGTTAAGATTTAAATTGAGTCCCAGCTATTTTCAAACTTCTTTCTAAGACAAGCAAAAGGTTAAGTCTGGGGGAGTTGATATACCATGATTTTGACCCACTTTTACTCATGGTATTTATATGATTATACTATATATATCTATGTTTTGGAGTCTTTTAGGTATGTTTTCAGGTTCAAGGGCATTTTGGAGTAAAGTGACGTTTTAGGTGCCATTTGGAGCTTAAAGGAGAGTTTTCCCGAGATGACTTGAAGATCAGACATCGAGGTCGATATCCAGAGTTACATATCGATCGATACACACTTCGTGTAATCGATCGATGACGCATTTGAAGAAATGACGACGAGATACTCCATCGATCGATGTACACATAGTACCATCGATCGATATCGAGCGTGCAGAAGAAGGAAGAATATTCTCAATCGACTTGAAGCCCAAGATGTCTCAATATTACTATAATGCCCCTGACGAGTTTTTAACCTAATTGTACTCAATATTTATACCTTTGCCTATGTGTTTTGGCAAAGTAAGCTTTTACAACATATCATTGTTCTAGTACTTCTTACTTATCAATAAAGTATTCTTTTCATCTTAGTTATGTTCTCATCTAAGGTTATAGGATTCTAAGTTTAGAAGAAAGATACAAAGAGATTTGTTATCACGAGGAACTTGATTGTTCGGTCTTCTAAATGAATCTCTATTATTACCTAGATGCTATGAATCACTCAGTCATGTCTGAGTAGATTCCATTGTTAGATTTAGGGTTCAAATAGTTATGAGAGATTAGCCCCAACTATGGACCGTTGAGTTGTATACTCATTATCCTGATGAACCATAATGCTTATTCTAGCGTAGCTAACTAGAATATGATCTTGGAATTGATTTAATCCATAAATCAGTCTCCTGACATCATCTTGAATAAGCTAAGATCCTCTAGGGATAAGCGAGAGCCGGTCTATGATCTTGGTGAACATATATTTGATTCGATCTAGAGCTATATCGACCGATACTCCAACAGAGTAATCGATCGACGACACACATATCGATCGATACAAGCTGTCAAACATCGATCGATATTGTCGGCAGACAGATCAATAGACGAGACTAGTAACGATAGTTATTAGCCAAATCTAAAGAGTCGAAGTTCTTTAGTATATGCAAGCAACTCATTAAAACATCCATAGCATTATAATCCTGAACTAGCTGAATAGTAACCTTGAATCTAACTATTTCTCTAATTGATTACAACCCTCAAACATTCTCTTGAGCAATTAATCATTGCTCACAACTTGCAATTTACATTTAAACCATTTCAACCTAGCTTAGTCACTAAGGATTAACATCTTTTGCGTTCCTTCGCTCCCCGTGAAATCGATCCCTAAGTACTACATCTGAACCTCTTATTTGAGAGAGTAATTCACTCCTAGGGTAATTTGAGTGAGATCAAGAAGCTCCAGTCGAGGCTCGAGGAAGGAGAGAAGCTCCGGTGGAGGCTCTAGGAAGGTGAGAAGCTCTGGTCGAGGCTCGAGGAAGGAGAGAAGCTCCGGTGGAGGCTCGAGGAAGGTGAGAAGCTCCAGTGGTGGTTCGACAAAGAAGAGAAGCTCCGGTGGGATCTCCTCGGGTGCATGTTGGTGGATGTCTGATTCGACTGCTCAACAACATTTCTATGGTGGTAGATCGAGGAAGAAGAGAAGCTATGGTGGTATCCTGGTAGATCCAGAGAAAATAGAAGATTTGGTGGAGGCCCGAGGAAGGAGAGAAGCTTCAGTGGTGGGATCTCCAAGAAGAGAAGTTATGGTGGTGGAAAAAAAGATGGAGAGAAGTTATGGTGGTGGCCTTGGTCGAGGAGAAGAAGAGCCGGTTGGTGGTGTTGCTCCTCTGGTGCTCATCGATGGAGTCGTGGCTGGTGGGAATCGCCATTTTCACAGCTTTTTTTCAGGTGTAGAGACAACAAAGAGGAAGTAGTGCGGATCGTGCGGTCCCTGCAAGCCCGCAAAGAACCCAACCGCAAAAGCTCGACCCGCGATGAGACATTACCCGCAAAGCCCGCTTACAAATGGGCCATAATATCTCTGTCCAAACCCGCCCCGCGTGAGACTTCTACGGGCCAGGCCCGTGGACTGCGGTCCAAATGCCATCCCTATTTTTGGGGACGTGTAGTTAGGTTTTGGAAATGTTTAGGAAACGTTTCTGATATAAATCCAGTATCAGTTTTTACATTTATTATGTCATAGCTTAGGAAAATAATTGAAAAACAAGGAAACACGTCCTTATATAAATGACTAGGGGTTTTCCGGATTTTTAAATATATACTAGAGTTTGATCCGCCTTTTCAAATGGCTTACAAGATTTGTTTTTTGTCATCATGCTATGCATTGATCTTCTGGGTTTTTAAATGTCTGAGATTATTATCAATTTCAAAATTTGCATTTTGATGATTCTCGTTGGAACATAAGATATATATATATATATATATATATATATATTGTTGACAAATTTATTTAACCCGTCTTTTTGTTCACCAATATGTTTAAATATAATATTCGATCTTCGATTTTGGTTTTAGGTTGTTTTTCTTTTGGGATTTTAGTTTCTGTTCAATTATGATTTTTCTTTTTTTGGTTCAAGAGATATATAAACCTTTCAGTTATTTTTTAAATAATTTATCATATTTATACTTGTATTTACTCGATCAGGATATATGGAATCAGTTTTTTTTCAACTGTTTATTTAATGAAAATTAGATATTTCATACATGTATTTTTATTAAAAATTGTATTTATAGATAATTAAATTAAAATTAATAAATATAATTTTATGAAACTAAGATAATTGATTTATATAACCCGTCCTTATTAATTTTTATATTTGTCAAAATTTACTTTAATATTATATAAATTAACTATATTTCATTTAACCCATATCATACTATATTGAAATATTTTTAATATTCTAATTAAAATATGTAATTATTTATTGCTTTATATATATATATATATATTAATTTACTATTTTGTTTTAATACGTTGAAGTATGTGGTAAAATTCATGAATGTATGTTATTCTTTAGTTTTAAGATTTATAAAATATTTAATAAATGAATTAAGTTACTTTATATTTATTATTTGATGTATTAATTTAATTATGAATATAAATTTTATGGGAATATTATTTCTTATTCTATAATGAAAGAATTAATATTCATTAGTAATTTTATTTAAAATTAATTACGAAATTATTATTTTAAAGATAAATATTAAAAATAAATTTATGTCTACAATTTAAATAAAAAAATATTAAAAGATATCAGTAAAAATGAAATCTTGGAAAAGGATATCTTTTTAGATATTTTTTTTTTTGAAAATATTAAAATAATAGATTGAATATAGTATATATTTAATAGTAATTAAGTTAGTTGTGATGACAAAAAAAAATTTAAGTTAGCTGTAAGAGAAGAAAATAAGAGGTTGAATTAATGAAATAGTCCAACTTAGATAACTTTTAAATAGATAAAAATTTAAAAGAAAGGACCAACGTAAACTTTTTTGATAGTCCAAAACGTAGTCGATAAAAAGTTCTCTTGTTTTAATAGTATTGATTTATTTTGATACATAATTTAAACATATAGTTTGGTTGCTAATACTCAATATATGTGATTTATATATTTTGAAAGATTTATTTGTGGTATCTTAGACAATAAACTTTTTATCAAATATATGAAGGTATATTAATTTGATTATCCTGTCAGCATAATTTTTCCAAACAAATCCTGTCAGCATAATTGATTTTAAGATGATTGCAAAATAAATTGAATTCTGATAATATACATGATAATCTGTTTAATTATAGAAGAGTATTTTGTTTTTACTTTTTGTATGAAAATATATTACATTTGAAGCCTTAAATGAATCTTCTGTGCATAGAATTGTTTATTATTATTTTTGATTTTTTAATTCATTTTATTATATTTGTATTATATAAAAATTAATTTCATATTTGTGTTTTTTCAATCGTAAAAGTACTATTTATTTTGAAAGTTTAATAGTTTAATTGTTTATTATTTGAATGGAATTATTATCTTTATAATGATATAATCTTAGTTTATGAATCTGGACTTTGTCATACAGCAAAAATGTTGGTGTAAGCCACCGACGAGCAGTGTGATTGCGGGTGCACAAAGACGTTTGTGTAAGCCGCCGACGAGCAGTGAGATTGCGGGGGTACAAAGACGTTTGTATCAGTCGCCGACGCGCAGATTGTGGGAGTGCAGAGATGGACTACTGTACGCCTGGAGATATACATATATCCTTATGAGGAAATGCGGGATGCATTGAGTAGCATGTACTATCAGCGTATTGGATGTTTTATGTGGTGTATTAGACACTGTGTTTGTTTCATGCTAGAGCTAGGCTTACATGGTCGTAGTGCTATGTACTGAGTCAGTGGTTTTACGGTTTAGCATCCCATACCTTGCTGAGCGATTCCCCTGTCGTTCATCCCTCTTCTTTCCCTTTTTCAGGTGAGACCGACATGCATGAGTGATTGACATCGGATTGGTGCTTTTGAGAATTTTATTTATCTATTTTCCAGACTTGTGGTTTTATGTTTTATCGATATTTTTGGAATTTATTTTATTACTTGGATTTACTGCTATTTATTTATGGATTATGATATCAGAGTTATTTACGCGGAGTAATAAATGGAGATTTTAAGACATTATATTTATTATTTTATTTTGAGAAATGCGGGTGTTACAATTGTGCTGATTCTGACACATCTAAAGGATTCCAAGAAGCATTTATTCTTGGGGTCACTTCCGCATCAGGTTGATAAGATTCGCCTCTGTCCTTGCGAATACCAAAGGGGCATGAAAGCCACATGGTACCTGATGTACATTTCCCCTGAAACTCTTATTAACTGAAAAGTGAAAATCAAAATAAGTATTACAGAATCTAGGAACGTGATGCAGATACTAGGGGTGGGACGGACCGGATATCCGGGGTATTGTAGGATATCCGGATCCGGATCTGGATCCGTCGGATCCGTGAAATTGCTATCCGGATCCGGATCCGGGGTTTCCGGATATCCGGGGTTCGGATATCCGGATTAAAATCAGGATACCCGCGGATATCCGGATCCGAGCGGATTTTTTAAAAAAAATTATTTAAAAAAAAAAAATAAATTTTTTTTTTTTTTTTCCGGCAAAAAAAAAAAAAAAAAAAAAAAAAAAAAAAAAAAAAAAAAAAAAAAATAAATTAAAAACCAATTAATTAACTATTTATTTGGTCTGTTTAAAATTATTTTTAAAAAATAAAATGGAAAAATTATTAAAATTAAATAAAACTAACTTTTTAGTTATTTTATATATAGTATTCATATATAAATATAATTATCTTTTAAATATTTTAAATATATAAAAGGTCCGGATCCGGATCCGATTCCGGGTATCCGGATCCAGATCCGGATTCGGATATCCGGACTAAAAATTTCATTATCCGGATCCGTATCCGGATCCGTCGGATCCGTAGAATCACTACCCGGATCCGGATCCGGGCCCCCCGGATACCCGTTTTTTCGGACCGGATCGGACCGGATCTCGGATCGGATCACGGATCCGGATAATAAGTCCCAGGCCTAGCAGATACCTTGTGGGGACTGCTGCATATAACCCAAATGCAAAACCCTCTCTCAAACTTTCTTCGCGTAAACAAAAGTAAAGATCAAAAACCATTCTCTCAAAAACCAGATGGTGAGAAAAAAAAACAAACAACATAGAAAGCTATTTAAAGTGTACCTTGAGTTGATGTAGAGTGAAAGGAATCTGAACAAAACCTTTCCACGAGTAAAGATTCTTTCCTTTTCTAAAGGACCCTGAGTGAGACATGGAATCAGCTCAGAGAGAGTGCAATGAGCTAATTCTTTTCAGAAGAAAGTGAGTGAGTGTACCCCAACCAAAACATACTGAGGAGCTTTCTTCTTGTTTGCAGATTGATGGCCATCTTCCCTTGTTGAAGTTTTGCATATATATCGCCAGAGGCTGTGAAATTTTCATCATCATGAGATTATGTTCTTTTCAAAACTACAACCAAAACGTACTGAAAAGCTTTGTTCTCAAGACACATACTTGTTAATATTTGATGATATTTTGCAAAGGGAGTAGAGTTGGAGAGCAGTGGCAATACATAGTTAACTAAATTTCATGGGTTTTGGTCTAATGCATCCATAAACTAAACTGAAAATCAAACGCCATAAGTATTGACATATAATTACCGAAACCATAATTTCAATTATAGAGAAACACTTATATAGTACTTACTTAGAGAAACTGTTTTCTGTTGCTTCTTTAGAAGCTTTGGATCCAGCTTTTGGGCTCTGAGTCTCTGACAACATCATTCACATTACTTTGGCCTCAGCTGTCACAAATATTTCTTACACCATATCAGATGTAGATGATTCCTGCATTTTTTTTTATTAGAACATTTTGTAGAACTATTTCAGGCTCTGTTTTTGTGTTTGTTAATTCTTACGTATATGTGTTGTTGAGTTTATATATGCTTTTCACATGCTTCTCAAGTTACGTAAAATTATGTTAGATATGTCTTTTATTTTATGTTTTGTTTTGGTAGAATTATGCTTCTTGTGTTTTATAGCTTTTAAAGTTTTTATTTTATATGAGAATTATGATTTTTTTATATTATATTATGTTTTGATATATATATATATATATATACAGTATATATATTATTTTTTTTCCGGTACGCCAGCTCGTGTGGATCTCCGGACCAATGATTTTTCTTGCAGAACTTTCTCTCAACAACATGGAAGTGATTATATACACCCAAGGCTAAGGGTGTCTTTAAAAAAAGCCAGACAACTTAAGGTATTTTAAAATTCTGATTTAGTTCATGTTTGGTATTAGTTTGTGTTTGGTAAAATCGTTTGTTATCAACCAAAAGGGCTTCTCTTTCGGATGTGGGTGACATGAGCAAAATAAAACAGATTAAGTTTATGGATTTTTGCATATGTGGGTTTTCAACATTAAGTTATTAGGACTCTGCTTCAAGTCATTGGATCTTTCTGGTGTTGATTTGTTTTTTCCTTTGTCGTTTATGCTCTAGACCTTATTGGTCGTCATCCTCTGGTGGTTCCATTAGCTTATCCCTGTAAACATTAAGTTTTTAGTTACAAAATTTGATGAAGACAATCTAGAAAAAACCTTGGCTTTATATGGCCTGATTAATGTAACACTTCCTTCAACTTTCGATCTTACAAAATATAAAAAGCTGTTCTGTTTTTCTTGTTTTATAACATGAATTCTTTTTCTTTTCAACTAATCTCAGGATCATACAAAAGCCATCAGAGACAAGTACATCAGTGATGTGGGTGCTAAAGATGGTGTACAGAGACAGCTTGCTCCTGCTGTCTTTCTCATTGATAGATGCGGTTTTAGAGCAGGAATTGAAGAAGTAAGATCTCTCTATTCTTTCATGTGTCATACATGCTTTTTTAAACTGAGTTTCTCATGCTTTTTTCCTCCTTTTTGTGACAGGATGGTCGTGATTCTTTTGACACTGTCGCTTGTTGTGCTCTTAGAGTACAAGTGTCCAGTTTCTCTCTGAAACCAGGTTGAAGGTACCATCTTGAACATTAACATGAACCTGTGTGTGATTTCCGGAAAGTTGTATTTAAGGTTGCGCTTGATTGACATCTTGTGGTGAATGATATATAAGGCTTTTACTTCTTTCTCTTGTTTTGTGAAACATAACAAGCTGTTATGCTCTAGTTTTGGCTTCTTGCTCTTGTCCAGCAGCTTGCTATGCTCTGGTTCATATTTAAGGTTGCGCTTGATTAATCTCGTTGTGAAATGTAAAGGCTTTTACTTTCTGTTTTTGTTTGCTCTAGTTTACCTTTCCTGATGGAGTGTCTTCCCAGTTTCAGTTTCCTCCTATTTATTACAGGGCAACTAGACAACTTCTATCGGGTGAGTTGTTGATGGTTTCTCAGTTTTTTCTTCTTCTCTTTTGGCTGAAATAATTTTCTGTTTCACGGGCAAAACAGGGACTGATCTTGTGTTCTATGATTTGAACACAAAGACCATACTAGACCATCTTGTAGGACTAGCAACAGGTCTGACTCCCAAGCTGTTCAAAATCCACAATGCTTCCATGACTTTGGATGCAAAGGTATAATTTTATTTCTTCATTCATTATTTCACATTTCTCCTAACTAACAATCAATTTTTTGATGTATGACTTTGGATGCAAAGGTATAATTTTATTTCTTCATTCATTATTTCACATTTCTCCTAACTAACAAGCAATTTTTTGATGTGTGTTGTAGCTGACTGAAAAAAAAATCAGAGATGATGGAACCTATAAATTAAAGATGTGCAATGTCTCTCACCAAACAAGATGAAGGTACTATCTTGAATATGAGTGTGTGTGTGTGTTGTTTATAAGTGATTTAAACTTATAAAAAATTCAGAACCTGGAAAGTTTTATCGTTTGAGAGACCACATAAACAAGAGTAACATGTTTGAGTTAGCGTCATGAGATATCTGTGTGTGAGGCTCACATCGTTCATCTCTCGAGATATGCTGTTTCCTTAGCGTGTGTCTGCATATGACCAATTTTTTTGTCTCAGTAAATGCACTTTACTTTCTATATTGTTTGCAAGCCTCACTGAAATCAATAGACGTAGTGCTATGTAAGCTTGACATAAACGGTGACTTTATATCCTTGAAAGAACTATGTTATGTTAGAGTTGAACTGTCAAGATGGTTGTTGTTTAAACACAACTTTCTTCTTTGTGAACTAACTTTAAAACGTATCTGTTCTAGGTCTTTAACAAATCTCTTGTGGCAAATTTTGCTTGGGCAATAGAGGCAGAACGGAACTCAAGTTGGATGCAGAACAGGACTTCAAGTTCTGATCAGTGGCTTATGTCGTATTTGTGAAAAAATAATTTGTTAAGCAATTCAAGTTCTGATCAGTGGCTTATGTCGTGTTTGTGAAAAAATAATTTGTTAAGCAATTCAAGTTCTGATCAGTGGCTTATGTCGTGTTTGTGAAAAAATAATCTGTTATGTAACATTTAAACAATTCAAATTTTGATCAGTGGCTTATGTCGTGTTTGTGAAAAAATAATTTGTCATGTAATATTCAAACAAGTTATGTAATGTTCAACTTTGTCTTCCAAAACGTTAAGAAGGTTTAGTTGTTCTCAATATCTGTTTGGATTTTCTGTGCTTCCTCTGTGCTTTGTAGATCATCTACGACTACTAGTAAACTGTCTTTGTGTTAATAGCTTATGGGTGAACAAAAAAAAAAGCTTATGAAATTCATAGATAGAATATACAAAAATGGATACAAGAGATCTTCAAGAGGTTTAAACTGATTCTATTGTGGGAGAGGGGAAATGAAACCAAGAGTCTGAGACTATAAACACGAAGACAGTTTGTTAGTGGTCGGAGATGATCAATATCTTTGATTATGGATTACTAAATTTGTAAGCAGAACAGAGTTTTTCATCACTGAAACAAAGGCTTTATCATGTTTATAGGTGTTTGCTTTGACAACATTTGGAACATAACTAAAACAATAAATGTGTATACATTCACACATTAATCAGTTCTCATACAATTTAACATTGCGGTTTCATTAACATCCAAGACTATGAAGCGGTTAGGAGACAGAAATATTAAGACTGTCATAAAGCTTCTATTTTAACCCTCGCAGTACCACGTCGTCCTTGGTCTTCTTGTACAACTGAACCATCAAAGTTTCACCGGTGGTTCTTGACTCTACCAAGTGTTTGCTCGTACAGCACGAGTCCAGAAGCATTTTGTTGGTAATGTCATGCAGGGAATGTTTCTGAAACTTGGGCTTGTTGCCATGTTTGTGGAGATCCCATGATGCGATGACGTGGCCTCCAGATCCAGGAATGAGAAACATGTCATCTTTATTGTAATGCATTACATGGGAAGAAAAGAAGATAGGGTTTTGGATCCTGATGTCGATCCACTCTGAGTTGGGTCTGAAAAAGCTGAGGTTCCAAGAACTTCACAGCAACACCACAATCCTCTTCTTCGGGAGAAGATGAGGCAACTGCCACGTTGGTGACCGTTTGAGTTTGGCAATGAGAAAGACCCACAAGAGGAGGCATATATATACGTCCTGGATCTGCATTTGATGCAACGTACCGGGTTTAAATCAACGTCTCGGAACCGATCAAGCCATCGTTCAAAGTAGTTAATTCAACTTTATCCTTCTCTTTGTTCCAGATACTTAAACTGAGGACCCCAACCATAAATGTGTATATACTAAAATGAATCATATGACTGTGACTTGTGCCTCACGAAACAAAGAAGTGGAGGTAACTATGCTGTCTAAGGAAAAAGAGGCTAACAGGTTAAAACACTTGCAGCTGCTAAACTAGATTCTTACCTTTGGGAACTTATTTGTCCGTATCTAATCTGCTAACAGTGTTCCCAAAAGAAGTTGAAAGATCTTTCCAGGGAGCTTGGTGTCGCAACAACCAACAAGCAGTATGCCTCCATTTATGTGTGCAAACCTCTTATAATGCATTACGTTCATTATTGTTTCAAGTCTTGACTTCTCGTTTGCTGGCTTCCACAAAACTCTAAGGTTCATTGCCACCATGGCTGATACCTTACATGTCTCAATGCTGCTCCGTAGCGATTTGATGATAAATCTTGATCGGAACATAAAAATTTGAGTGCAGAGGGCTCAACGTTTTATTTATAACTTTTCGCTTTTAATTTCTTTTTTTTCTTCCAATCTGGTTCATATCATCAGCTACTGAATGATAAGTGGACCTTGACAGTTACTTGGTCGATACAGCAGCGTTCTATAGGCTTAAGGTTTCCTTTTTAGTTCAGTTTCTTGTTAAATTATATGGATTGCACCATAATTAAGAGATATTAGATGTTTTTGTACACCATGTGCAATAAAAAAATTAAAAATATTTTTAGCAGATAAATATAAATTATATTTTAAAATAAAATTTTGTTAATATTGTTAAAAAAATTTCTTATCAGTATTTAAAAAAATATTTAATTAAACATAAAAATTAAGATAAAAGTAATTTTATTTATTTTAAATTATATTTAAGAATATGCATGTATATATTTAAAATTATAATCTTAGATAGGTTTTTCTATCTATTTAATTAAATATTATATATATATATATATTAAAACAGCACAACTATCAAAAATTAAAATTAAACAATAATTATAAAAAATTTAGATATATAAGAAACTAGTGATTTTACAATTAAATTTTTATAATTTACAAAAACAAAATTGTATACATATTTGAAAATTTTATTAATAAAATTATATAATTTAAAAATATATAATTAAATGATATTTCAAAATTTGTAATGCTATATTTGAATGTACTTATTTTAATGATTAATTATTAGTTATTACCACATTCTAAAAGTTTCCAAAAATAAAAATGGATATTAAATATAATACATGAGTTATTACAATATTTTAAAAATAAAATTATAATTTTCCATGTCATATTAAGATATAAGTCATGTCATCAATTTTATTAGCCATGTTATATTATTTTTGTGAAAATGATTGTAGACACAACATGTGATAAAATTATTTCTCAAAATAATGTATAGGAGATGTTATATATGCATGTTGAAAAAGACAGGTATTTTCGCTCTATTTACGTGCTGCTTTGTTAACCAATTTCTTGTGTTTTTTTTATTTGTATCAAAATCTATACTTTTTATCTCTTTGGGGGGGGGGGGGTGGGGAATGCCATGTGACATAATTAAAATATTTTCTCAACTTAAATTTAACGAATTGTGGTATTAATTGTGAAATAAATTGGGGGAGGGGGGGGGGGTTAAATTTTTTTCATACATGTCCAAGCATTTATAAGAGTGTTTTGAATCTGTAATTAAATCAATAAATCTCGATAAATCTGTGACCCAATAGAAATCGGGTTTGGATTTTATTGCATCACCAGTTGAATCAACATATAATTTTTATTTTTACTATTTTTAGTTTAAGTTATGTTTTGAAATTATTTTTTATATTCTAAATTTCTAATTAAATTTTTGAAATTATGTTTTGAAATTATCTTCTTCTTCTATACTACAATTTACGTTTGCAAGAAAGATGATTCATGATTGTGCTTGAGTTGAAGGTCCGTAAAACAGACTGAAGTACGATGAGGCTTATTATTCTCCTACACTACAATTTACTTTTGCAAGAAATGTGAGTCATTTTTCTTATTTAAGTTAATTTATTACAGATCATTACATTTTTAATTTACAGCTCAAAATGAATAAAATCATATGATCATATGAATTACAAAACAGAGTTTGGATTGTTGAAGAAGAAAAATTTGGCGGGTTGATTATAATAAACTAGAAAATGCTCTTACTGAAGAATATTTCAAAAATGATGAAGTGACAAATTTAGAAAAAAAAAACTGTTGGTAAGTTTTAAAATTTAGAGAAAACCAAAATTAGTTGAAGTGATCTGATGTTAGTTTATTTTTGTTATTGACAATTTTTTACAATAATGTTTTAATTTTTGGTTTATTTTGGATTAGAAAATATCTTGAATTTTTTAGATGTCATAACTCTTATGTTACAATTTTTTTAGCTAATATATTACTATATAATAAAACAAATTCATTTATTAACCCGCAATTCATCTGCGGTTAATCCAATGATTAGGTAAATCATCTGATTCAGTGTTTGGATCAAGTTTCAAAACACTGGTTTATAGAATTTTTTTGTATTTGATGTTGAAGATGGAGAATATAGCCTCTATCATTCTCCTTCTTTAATGCAATCGACATAATAATTCATATAATCAATCCAGAAATCACATTCATTCCACCATCTACTATTGAATATTTTTTAGTTCATGCTTTCTCAGTTTCATTGTATATGTATAGATGGTGTGAGAGTTCGGACGATACTCGCTTTACTTTTTCCAATTCAATCATTGTCAAATTTTCAGTTTCATTACTCGGAGTTAAAGACAAATCGGTGTAGAGATGTTCAAACTAGGGTACAACAATTTTGGCAAGCCTGAAATGTTAAGAAATGAGAAATATATTGAGGTTGATATGTTGTTGATTAATGAGAAGGTATATCGATTTCTTATTTCAGTTTACCATTTAATGATTGCTTACTTTTAAAGTATTAGTTTTCTTATGCATCATCTTCTTTCTCAGGTGGTGTTTCTACATGCGTTAATCAACTTTCTCAGGTTTAACACCTTTAAACATTTTTTAAAAGAAAGCTCAGTTTATGACATGAGTATTTAAGATTTTAACTAAAATAATTTTTTTACGACTAATGATTTTTATTCTATTTTTATTAAATCGATTAGTAACAACTACTTATGTTATTCTACTTTAAACTAAATAACTTCAAACAAAATAGTATATTACGGATAAGAAAATATCATTTTTTACATATTTTCATTTTACATATTTTTAACATATTTTCTTTACAACTATATAATAAATTATAAATTTAAGTAATAATAAAAAATACAAATCGCGCTGGAATATCACTAGTTTCTTATAAGTTAGAGATTATGCGATTTTTAATGCCAGCTGAAAATGACCCTCGTCAGATACATGTTCGAACATCTCTTGCTGCAAACCATCTCTTGCCGCACAAACCAAGCAAATGATAAATCATAGTATATATATAGCTGGGCCTAAGATAATCTGATAAAGAATTTTTAGGCCTTTAAATGGATCAATTAGTCAAAAGACTAGTCAATATTAGAGACTGGCTTTGATTAAAAGGATCACCAATAATGCAATTAGGTCATAATTTATGATCAAAAATTCATCAAAGGGAAATCTCACTGAAAAAAGCGTTTAAATGTGACCGTTAGTGGAAAAATATAATACCTCGAACTTGGCACTAGTGCTTGTGAGACTCTTCAGTCTTTACTCCCTTTTAGTGAATAAAGCAGAGCCTATTAGGTTAAAGACAATGGAGCCTATCTAATAACAACATATCGCTTCTCTGATTCTTTCCAGTTGTCATGTGTGTTGATTTGCCCCCAGAAATAGCCATATTCGTTATTGTGTTTCTTTTAACGTTAGGAGTATTTACCATCAATTTTAATTGACATTTTAAGATTATGCAAATCTCAGTGACAAAAAAAAAATTATGCGAAAAAAAATATTATCTAAAACTGGTTTTGTGAGAACCGCATTAAAGGATTTACTGGAAACTTTTATCCCCAAGATTTTCGAATTTAAAATAATTTATAGGAAAAGAAAATGGAAAATTGCAACTTATGTCAAAATGAAAATATAATAAATAATTAAATATAGACTAAAGCTTCATATACACCCATGCATGTTTTCTTCGAAAAACATTAGACTATCAAATATTATCATTCATTATTCAGATAGTCTTATACAAACTGATCAGAGCCGGTCATGGAAAAAAAAAACTGAAGAAGCTTTGCTTCTGACCACCGAATTATTATCTATATTACTGGCTTCAATTGGACAGAAAGTTCAAATTAGTATAGTGGTGGAAGTAATGGTATAAGGGATCTGATGGATCCCAAAGACTTAAAGAACAAGTTACTACAAATTATCTCTTCATGTTTATTGAAATTACTACGACATCAATATATAATACTCCCTTCGTTTTTTATTATAAGTTGTTTTAAAACTATGCACGGAGATTAAAAAAATCATTAATTTCTTAGATTTTCGAAACAAAAACATTATTAACTGTTTACTTAACCATAATTCAATCAATACAAAAATAAAAGATATTTTATCATTGGTTATACTGCATTAACTGTTAATAAATTTTACATAGGAAATCGAAAACGTCTTATAAATTAGAACCAAAAAACTTCTGTAACACGATTTATATCAAGAAACGAAAGGAGCAGCAAAACGTAAATAATTATCCATTCCCCAACTGTCACACGTTACTAGTGGAGAGTAACCCTAGTAAGAGCATTATTATTGGGAGGTCCTTGTACTTGGGTCCTTAGAGCATGTGCAATGCTAGTTGCTTAGAACAAAACCTTGAACATAACCTTGTCTGAATGGACTTGGAACTGCCAATTTGATCCGCCATGGCTGCTCAGAAGTGACCTTCTCCAACAACAAAACCCGATCAATCCCAACCCAAATCATCTCCGTCCGATCAGAAGACGACACGAAACACTCCCGACGACAAATTCCATTTATCCCCTTCGAAACTGGGATCAATCTTCGTGAGAGAGAGAAGGAGATGGAAGCAAAGAGGATCAATCTTCTTCATCAGAGAGACGGATTGATCGAGAAGAAAGGAGGAAGGAGACAAGAGCCAGACTGATTTCGTAGGTGAAGGAGAGAGAGAAAAAAATTAGGGGTGGTCGAATAGAATACTGCCACGTTAAGGTTCCTTAGCAATCCTAGAAAATCTTATTTAAGTGCCGCTTTTTTTATTTTTCCCCCTTTTTCGTTTATTTTTTTCTTTCTTTTACTTGAAACTTCCTTTAAGGACCCCCTAATGGTGGTGGTCTAAGAGCAAGGACCTCTCAATAATGACATTCATCAGATACATGTTATTATTTTTTTTTGAACGAATACATGTTCTAGGTTCGATTTCTCTATATAAAAATAAATAAATCTTTTGGAATCAATTAAAATATAGGCACTTTTGAAGATTTGATTCTAACCATGTAATTACTAGGACCGGTTAAACTGATATATGAACAATTACAATTAGTGGTGTATTACATTACTAATCTACTAAGTATTGTATTTCTGAATGTGGGCATGTTTAGAGATTAATCAATTATCAATGAAGCGAGAAACCCGAGTCCTGGAAATACGGAAGGAATATTTGACCCTTTAATTTACTCCTTTCATCACACGTATCATCGCTATTTTATATTATGAACCAATAAACACAAAGGCCCATTAATTTCATTAAAGTAAATATTTCTAAATAAACGATTACAGATTGCAAAAGCTCAACTTCTCCACTAAGGGCAACATTATCGGTGTAAATAAACCGAGTCCTTACCAAATTCAACCGAAAAAATAAATGAAAAGTAAATTAAAAATGAGAAAACGTATGTTAAGTTAGAACTTTTGCGAAACGTCCTTCGTGGCACGTGTCGAGCCGAGAAAAAAGCAGCAAAATCAGAATTTTCGATTAGATCTGTGCTACGATTTCTTTGATTTCTCCGTCAAGCTCATATTATTCGCGGTGTGTGAATCTTGCAGTGTTTTTTCTTTTTGCTCAACGACTATGGCGACGAAGAGAAGCATAGGAACGTTGAAGGAAGCGGATCTGAAGGGAAAGAGCGTGTTCGTGAGGGTTGATCTCAACGTTCCTCTTGCCGATAACTCCAACATCACCGATGACACCAGGATTCGCGCAGCTGTTCCCACCATCAAGTACTTGATGGAAAACGGATCTAGGGTTGTTCTCTGCAGTCACTTGGTAATGTCTCTTCTCGCTTTGATCTGGTCTGGTTTATTAGCGTTGTTTGATAGTTTATACCTTGTCTGAATAATTGTGTAATTAGGCTCGCTCTCCTTGGGACATTGATATTTAGTTATGTTATGTCTTAGGAGTGGCGTGTTACTGTTTTTTTAAGTTCACCTCATATGCTAGCCTATCTGTTTGGTTTTCTCACATAGCTTCGTTATTTGATCGGTCTACATATGTAAATGTCTTTTCTTTCTTACATGATTGTTTAGGTCTTGTCTTAATCATTTGTTTAAGTTTGATCTCTCTCATACTAATTGAGGATGCCTAGCTGCATCTTCATGTGTTTTTAATTGTTCTTGGAACATTGATCACCAGTTATATTATGCCTTTGTAGTGGCGTGTTACGTTCGTTAAGTTTCTTATCTTAATATCTATTGGATGGTTCTCTGATCTCAGTTTTGATGTTTCAGGGTCGCCCGAAAGGTGTTACCCCTAAGTTCAGCTTAAAGCCTCTTGTGCCGAGATTGTCTGAGCTTCTTGGTGTTGAGGTTTGTGCCTCTTGTTCCTCTATGCGTGCAAGTTTTATGCATTCACTACTATGAGCTAACATTGTTTGTGACAGTACTCGTTGTTAATAGGTTGTGATGGCAAATGACTCTATTGGTGAGAGAGTCCAGAAACTGGTTGCAGGACTACCTGAAGGTGGTGTTCTTCTCTTGGAGAATGTGAGGTTCTACAAGGAAGAAGAGAAGAACGACCCTGAATTTGCAAAGAAGCTTGCTGCCCTCGCTGATGTATATGTTAACGATGCATTCGGCACTGCTCATAGAGCTCATGCTTCCACCGAGGGAGTTGCCAAGTACTTGAAGCCTTCTGTTGCTGGCTTCAGTCTTTTTTTTTTAATGTAATCAAATTTAAATAAAATAAAAATTTCATAAATTAAATATATTAATAAAATAATTTAAGGACCAAAAATTGGTCCTACCAATAATCGACATTTTTATGATTGTCCTTAACTAAAACTATTAACATCATAAAACTAATTAAATAACATTAAGGACCAAATTTGGTCCCAACCAATAATGTTGCCCTAAGAAATGTTAGTTTTAAAGGCACATCAAGTTAGTGAGTGTGTTTTTTATAACCTTTCTACAACACTACTTTATTTGTCTATTATATATTCTGTGAAAAGAGATATGAACAGGTAAAAAAGACTAACCAAAAGGCTGAGTTATCGTTTTTAGCACGGTAAGATTTACATCGTTACGTAAAACATAATACGAATATTAAAATAACTTTAAAAGAAAAAATAGCATGATCAGAAAAGAAAATTTATAGAAAGAAGCGGAAAGGAAAAACAAAAGCTGAATTTCATAATTAACAAGTTTGCAGAAAGGATACGAAAAGAGTGAATAGTGATATGCTCATATTATGTATTTTCTATAAATATAATTTGTTGACCAAGAAAGTAAGATGTTGTCTCTTTTTATCATTCAAAGTAACACAGTTAAAGAAAGTTATATGGTTATTGTAGTTATTGTAGTTATAATCAAAAGTAAAGGATTATGAAAATTTTGTTTGAATATTACAAAAAATTGATGAGTCAGAATTCAACAAGTGTTTCTAACTAAAACGTAAAACTTATTTTTTTCTCAAATTGATTAATTATAAAAAATAATAGATTACTTAGGTATCTACAAAATAGCAAATAGACTAATTGAACGAGTGCGTATTGATAGCAAGAGTAGAAACTACTACTAAAGTAACAAGGAAACCGGCTATCAGTCATGTTGATGCAAGTTCTCTTCCAGACCATTGTTATTAATTAATACTCATTACGAAAGAAAGGCATATCTTTCAAAACAGAAGACCATGGCATATCTTTCAAAACAGAAGACCATAGTGAACCTTTGAAATATGTGTTCGCATCACTCATCCTTGCTTATCTACGAGGTTTACAAAGCAAACAGGTGAAAATTGCGCAACTACAGCTGATTCCCCAAGACTATATTTCTGAGTTTTGCTGAGACTTATGACATCTCCAATCTTAATATATTTTTCACTCTAAAATAAAATTTAAATTTTAAATGCTCCAATACTGATAGAATAAAAAATATGTTTATTCTGTAATAGAGTAAGTTGTTTTTTTTGTTCATCATTCTATTTTTTACTCTAAAATAGAGTATCATTGAAGTATACCATAATTTTATTATTTAGTCATTTTATTTAATAGCAAAAAATAGTGTGAACTATTAAAAATAGTCTTAAACTGCTCACATTTGATTTTTCACATCACCAATACGATGACCAATGTACATATGATAAAACCGACTTGAAAACATGCATGATTCAATACCTACAAAATCTGATTCGAAAACAAAAAAAATGGCTTCTGAAATAAGAGATAATTTCATTCAGGGTCACTTTCTGACTTTTAGTGACATAATAAGTCACTTATTACTACTCAAACACTTTTTACTAACTAAAACTACTAACTAGTTACTCATAGTTATATATACTAAAGATAGTAACTAAATAATTTATTTATTATTTTTTTTCTAGATATTTTTCCTTTAAAAAAAATTGAATTTAGCAAAACCCAATACCACACACAAACAGTTTCGCACGGGAGCTACAACATCGACGACGTCTCTCTTTGTTTATCTCTCCTCATCTGCAGTAGCAACCCCAATCCAATCTCTCTCACCTCGATTTGTCACTGTCTACTCCAAGCCGCGACGACCGTAGCAGCTTTCACGGCCAGTTCTTTGTCTCTGAAATCAAGCTCATTGTTAAGTCTTTCCTCTGTCGAACATGCTCAAATCCGCCGTCGTTGTCATGCTCAGCTCCACCGCGTCGCCAGACT
Source organism: Hirschfeldia incana (assembly GCA_026261945.1). Classification (NCBI taxonomy): domain Eukaryota; kingdom Viridiplantae; phylum Streptophyta; class Magnoliopsida; order Brassicales; family Brassicaceae; genus Hirschfeldia; species Hirschfeldia incana. Next base: position 8,718,619 of record JABCMI010000003.1, on the reverse strand, counting down.
TATCGTCAAAATCAAGCTTGCCGTCATGAGCTTCGGATCCGCAAAGAGAAAGCTCGTGAGCTTCAATGGTGGATTTTCTCATATTTGCATATCCAGTCCTTGAACTTCTGCTCTTTAACAATTTGACCCCCACATTTTGTAAATTGCAAATACACCCTCCCGAATCAACTTCTAAATTTCTGAAAGTGCACTTTAGACCCTGCTATATGCAATGCACATTCAAATGCAATATACACACATGATATGCAAACTAAATGATCAATATGAACTAGATGAGATCCTAAAACCATTAAAATCATAACATATCAGTGTACACTTTTTTTAATGTCCATATGTACATCAATCTCATCGTGTACAAACACATGATCGTTCTAACATCGAATATATGTACATATTGTTATCATGGATAAAACCAAGTTTCTTACATAAATACACACTTGTACAAGAAACATAAAGAGTCCAATGATGTAACATAAGTTGCTATTGGAATGAAGTAGGTTTAGAACATGACCAATTACATTTGATATTTCCAAGTTATGAAATCAAAGTAATCTCGGTCACTTTGAAGTGGACGTACGTATGTAATTGAAGAACATATGTACACTATGAAATTGATGTTCATAGGAATGGCCAGAATGGTGTACTTGTACAAGAAACATAAAGAGGTACGCATGTACAACGTATGTAAACTAAAAACGAAACGAGGCATGGCCAGAATGGTGTTCATAGGCGTACAATATAATATAAGTGTACATATGTACAATATAATATAACATAGGTACGCATGTACAATATAAGTGAACGCATTTACAATTATTGCTTTCATACTATTATGTGTACAAAGATATTAGATATCAAAGTATCCATATGTACACCGATCGATATGTACATACAAAAACTATTCATGTGTACATAGATGATATCTCATGTTTTTAATTTCTTTTAGCATATGAAATTAGAGACAAATATACAGATTCGAATACTTTGGAGCCTGAATAAAAAGAATCAAAAGCCTAAGGACCATTTATGCAAATAAACGGAAATGCAGTTTTGATCAGATTAGAAGTTTGAGGCATATTATAAAAGAAGCAGAAAACTAGAGGACCAAAAGTGTAAAAAAGTGATACTCCTCCATTGATGTTGCAGAACGCACTTCTTGTTGGAGATGACGGCGGCAAAGGCTGAGAACACGACTCGGAGATGGAGCATTCACGGGCTTGAGATATGGAGAAGCTGATGTGACCAGACACGACGAAGAGCGATGACCACCGGTGAAAGAAGAGCGCTCATATTGACGGCATCTTGGATGGAGGAGATGAATTGGAGCTCTCCGACTGTACACTCCTACCCATTACTTGACCCGCCAGTTCCAGACACCAAAAGAGTCAACCTTTCCTTTGCTTCCATTATCCAGAATTCAAATTCGTTGATAATGGTTTTAGAGAAAAAAAATCATACTGGCTTTAGAAAAAAAAACAGATCTGATAAAATGAGAAGATGTGAGAATCGAAAAAAGAGAAGAGAAATAAGAAATGGGACCCATCAATTATAATATGGTTCTGTCCTAATTATAAGAGTTAAAGAAAGTGTCTATGTAGTAGAAAGTGACCGAAAATGTTATTAAGAAGTGTAAATGTGACCTTCTCTGTAATTCTTTCCTGAAATAATTGGAGTTAAAGGGTGCAACGAAGTGAGTGCAGTCCTTTGATAGAAGGAATGAGCACGTGTGGTTCTTGTCATCACAAAAAGGTCACTATTATGATTCCCTTCTTAAAGCAACAATCTCATTCTCCTTGGGCCCATCTTATTTCACATCATAACATACCTACAAACACATCTTGTCTACTTTACACACATTCATGTATATACCAACTTTTATATTTACACACGGCTTCACATATACTTTCCTAAATTTATTATACAACAAATTATATATAATAGGTTTCACACTTGATATGGAGATGTTCCTGAGTAGTAATCAATTAGTTCATCTATTAATATCTACTATAATAGTATATATGTGTACATAGTGCATGTTTCAATACATATATATATATATATATATATATATATATATATATATATGTATATACATGTACACATCGCATATGTCATATGTGACTGAGGACATCATTAACCCTAGCATCCCATAATGGGTGCTTAACTTTTTATTTTTTTTTGTTTTCTTTCGAATTAAAAAAAAAAATTAACCAACCGTGGGTTGCCACGTGTCAGTGGAGCCCGCAAACAAGTTAAGCAGCCGACACTTCTGGTGCTTGAAGAAGCATCACTTCTTCCTCTTTTCTTCTTCTCTCTCTTTAAACTTTCATTCTAAGGACATCTTTAACTCTACTCTATTTCTTATACTAAACTCTATTAAAGTAAAATCTTTTCCAACTTCATTCTATATTCCACTCTAAAATAGTGCAACTATTTTTTTACTCTATATTTGGAATAACTATATTTCTCACTCTATTATAGAGTGAAACTTTTTTATTTATACTATAGTTTTTTTATTCTTTAATCTTTTTATTTTGTAACTATTTATTTAATTTAATAATACAAACATCACATAATTATCTCCAGCACAATATATATATATATATATATATATATAAATGTTTGAAACTTATTATTATTATCCAAAGAAAACAAACACTAAAATTAAAAATAATTTTATAAAATAAACCAAAGAAAGCAAATACTACAATTAAAAATAAGCAACATAACATAAAATTAAAACATAGATAATTCATAATTGTGATTTAATATTCTGGTAAATTACCTTCAGATTCACCAATATTGTTAAAATATTATCCAAATGAGGTAGATGAAGGAGTAGCTTCTTGTTGATGTTGTTGAGCACGTTCTTTTTTGTAAAATTCGTGTTTGTTCCTCTTGAATATATGCACGGACATCTGGATCTTGCACCGAATTTAAATCACAAAATATTTGTTTTCTTCCTTCTGCTCATTCAAAGCATAATTCTTCTTTTCAATCTCCAAATGATATTCTCCTTGTGCTCTTGTCTTCTTTAATTTCTCCAAAAATTGTGAATGTCCTTCTTTTAAGGTGTTGATAAATGAAGTTGTTTGATCGCCAACTTTTTGTTTCATTTTGGATTTCTTTATCCCAATTGGGCATGGAGAAGGAGATCCACTGATATTCCCCTCACCATCATGTATAATTTTACACAACATGATAATTGAGGATAAACGAGATCTTGAAGCACTAATTGGAGTATTGGGAAGAGAAGCTCCACCGCCAGAGGTTCAAACACCAGAGAATGATAATATTCGGTTGAAGAGTTTTTTGGTCGATTTAGAAAAATCAAATATTATATAGAAGCTCATTTTGCACTTCGAAATTCGCTAATTGATCATTTATGGGAAAGAGACACCAATGACGATGCTTAAATGAAATGTATTATGTTTTAATATAATGTAATGTAATTTTTAAGATAATAAATTTTTGATATAAATATATAATTTATAAGAACTCTGTGAGAATAAAATAAGGGATCAATTTGTAAATTTTGTAAGTAAAAAATATTAATCATAAAATAAAAAGAATAAATTTAAGAATATTGTTTTTTAGATTTAAATATAGAGTAAACCATTAGAGAGAAACTCCACTATATTTTTATTTAAAATCTACTCTAAAATAGAGTTAACCAATGGAGATGGTCTAAGAGCATCTCCAACAGACCATTATCCCCTCATTTTTTTAAAGGTTTTGCATTCCAACAATCCTTCATCCCTTCAAATTTTAAGGGGATGAATAGTACACCCTCAAATTTGAGAGGGCACTGTTGAGACCCTTAAAACATTATTTACTTTTCATTTAAATTAATTTTAAATAATAATATATTAATAAATATTGTATACCAATACATAATATTATTAATAAAAATATAATATAAACATATTATTTCACACAATAATTCCAAAAGTTTTATGCAAATACAAAATTATAACACAATCATAATATTTTACATCAAAATAAAAGTTACATAAGCTGAAATATTACACATTAAAAGATATCTTACAATACTAATATTCATGTAAATCTATACGCTAAAATATTACACATTAAAATATATATTACAATACTACTGTTCAGGTAAATTTGGTCTTGAACCTTCAAGATCACCAAAATATTCTCGATATAAATTTGGAGCATTCTTTTTGGTTTGTTGTTGCTGAGTTCTTTTTTGTAATATGAACGAGATATCAATGCCCCGATTTGAAATGCAAGACCGGCGCCGCCAATAAACGTTGAGAAGACTATAAACGAAGATATGCGTTATCAACAATTTTTAGCACGTAATCTCCGAATAAAAAATAAGGAAGCTCATTTATCACTGAAAAATGCTTTGATTGAGCATATTGTGAGAATTACGGAAATAATTGTATTGATTAGTTTTTCATTATATATATATATATATATATATATATATATATATATATATATATATATATATATATATATATATATATATATATATATATTGTAATTGGAATTGATTGTTTTTTTTATTTTATGTAATTTTATGTTTTTATGTTTTCTATCTTTTATTATTAATAATTTGATGTTATAATTAAATATGTTTACTAATTCTGTCAATATAATATATTAATATGTGCTTATTATTTATATATTAATTTTTAATGACTATAATTAATATTAGTGAAATTGAGGACTAAAGAGTAAAATATAAGTTTTTAAAATAAAAAAAATTGAAAGTCACCATTAGAGAACCATCCATTCATCCCTTTATTTTAAGGGTGGGTCCCATTTAAAATGAGGAGGTTTGTTGGAGATGCCCTAAGCACCTGCAATAAAGATGGTCTAAGGCATCTAACCTAACTGTAGTTCTTACTCTAAAAACCTTTACAAAAAAAAAAATTACTTTAAAATATAGTTTAAGGTAAAATTATTTCAATTTTTTTTTCCACCATAATAGAATGAAAAGTAGATTTTCTCCAAATATAGAGTAATTTATTTATTTTTTGTTAATCGTTCATTCTTTTTTTTAATGAAATTTTAAATTTATTAGATCAGGCAAAACGAATGTTATTTACTTGTAAAAGAATCTAGGACGTAATCATAAAAAGAAACTAGTACGTAATCATCCAGTGTGGTAAAACTACCGCTGAAGTAAGCCCGCATATTTACTTTCTGTCCTATACCGCAGAGCCACTATCCTATTCCTCACCAACTTGTTAATCACTCTATCTGTTACTCTAAAACAGAGTAACATTGGAGCAAATTTCAACTTTATTATGTAAATTCCAGTGGCACAACAAAACACTAAATTTAGTATGATTTCATCTCCAATGGAACACCAAAAAATAACATCATCCCACTAAACTTGGTGTTGAGTGAATAGTATTATTTATGTTAAAAAAATTGAATAGCAGTACACCAAATTTGGTGTAACACTATTCATCACACCAAATATTTAATATACTTATTTTATTATATTTTATTTAGTAATACAGTATAATAATTATTGTTAATCAGTTAAAATTTGTAACTAAACCTAGATATAATGTATTATTTGCATTTTTAAATTAGTTTCACATAATTATTATTATTTTTATTTTCAAGTAAGAAATCACAAAACGATTATCATCAGTTACTTTATCTTGTAAAGTATTTTTATTTTAAAATATCAATTATAATATTTATTTAAGTTAGGTTTAATCAGTATGAACAATAATTAATAATATTGCACTATTTTAAATTTAGATTTACTAGTATATAATTAAACCTTTATGTAATATATTAAATTCACCAAACATTAAATAATTCTTTTTATTTTATAATATATTTTTTTGCTAAATTTTATAATATAGTTAAACTTGTATTATTATTTACTACAATAAATATATTATTTTGTTATGTGCTTTCATAATTAATAGTTTGTAATTTCTAATATAATATTTTATATAAAATAAAAATATTAAAGGTATAATATTGTTAAACCAAAAAAATATAAATGTAAATAAATTTTGAAAACATAAAATTACAAAATTTTAACAAACATATATGTGTGATAAGACAGTTATTTATCAGTTTGAGATAATAAAACTATAAAGTTTATTAAAACAAAAAAAAATTAAATACTATATAGTATTATTATTTTGGTGTAATATTTGATTTCATGGTTGGAGATGATAAAAAATTAACACCAAAACACCAAATTTGGTGTCATGGTCGGAGATGTCCTTATAAAATTATTTTATTTTAGAGGAAAAAATAGAATGACTATTGGAGATGATCTAATGCCTCATATTCAAAACCTATATGTGTGTGGTTTGTAATCTTTATAGGATAATTTAACCTAAGTGCATAGATGATATACCATATAAATAGGATTTTGATTTAATCAAATGTATATATGTATGACCTCTAATTTATGTGTGAGATAAATTTTATATTGAGTATATGTAATATGTTACGACAATGAGATTTCTCTAATCAAATAAACAGTGGAAAATTCTTTTATATGTTTTATTAAGAAGTTATAGAAGCATCCTTTTGTCTAAAAACATACTATACCATGCATTTTAGAAATATCAAGAGGGTTATAAGAAATTTACAATTGGTAAAATATTTTGTTAAAGTTTTACTTTTTTTTGAACACACGTAATGGTTTCGATTCAATGTAAAAGGCTTACAATTTATGATTTAGGAAATTTTTTCTAAAGATGTATAATTAGAAAAATTCAGTTCACAGTTATTAATTCCTACTAATTTTGTTTTTGTTACTTTTAAGCTGTATTTGGAAGTTTTAAAAATGAGACTTAAAAATAGTATCTAAGGGAAAACAGCATTTTGTGTGAAAATAGTAATAATCTAGATTTTCTAAACATTAATCTTGTGAGACATCAAACAAAGTCTCACACTGAAAACTAGACAAAGAAAAGTCAAATATATAAACAGATAACCAACTCTAATTTCTACGAGACATTTTGGAAATAGAACTAAAATATTTCGAGTAGTATTGAGACTCTCTAAAGTGGAAGGGGAGATATGTGGCAGAAACGTCAGAAGATCATGAAACATGTGATGCTGTGGGTAAGAGCATTCTTAATGCGATTGGGCGCCAAATGTCGAAGACGCTACAAAATAAGGGGCCAAAGAATTTTACTAAAGGAAAGAACACACAAGATGAATATATTCCTTAATTTGAAGGGAAAAATGTGAGATATCGAAAAAAAATTTCACATTAAAATTTAGGCAAATGGAAATCTAATATATAAAATATGTCCAATTCTAATTAGTATGAGGTATTTTGGAAAGAAAACTAAAAATAAATATATGCGAGATTGTCTTTAAATCTCAAAGTGGACAATATCGTACTAATCAGATAATAAAGAATTAAACATGAACTTTTTAAATTCCAACAATCTTGTGATCCTTAGTTTGAAGTGAGAATGTGAGATATCAATCCAAATTTTAGAATGAAAATTAGACAAAAAAATCTAATATATAAAAAAAAAATGTTCAACTCTAATTAATACGAAAATTTTTGAAAAAAAAAACAAAAGTAAATCTCTGTAAACTTGCCTTAAGAATCTTGCCTTAAGAATCTTAAACTAATCGGATCATAAAGAGTTGGACGTGGACTTTCTAAATCCAAACAAACCTTACATAATACAATAAACTAGAATCACTTATTCAATTCATTCATTTTCTCAATTTTTGTTACTAATTTGATATTTTTGTCCGCATGGAAGCTCTTATCGGTAAGTATATAAGAAATCACATCGACTCGTTCAAAGGGAAACTCCATGAACGATATAAGGGCAAAGAGGTTCGGATTCGCCACTATATAATCTCGCATATGGGCAAATGCCCTGCAATAGTTTCTTTGGTAAATTTTTTTTTCTAAAGCTTCAAAGTTTTTTTAGATAAAGAACACATATTTATTGTACAATTTTTTTTTTGATTCGAGTAAATTTGACAATCATTAAGAAAAAGACATTTTTTTGAGCAGCAAAGGTTTTCATTCAGATTAAAATTGCATGGGCTTTAAGGGCCCAGACAGGAAAGTTTGTTACAAAGGGAGGCGTTAGCATAAGAGTCTGAGGACCCATTAAAAATCCTAGGGATGAAAGATGCTTGAAACGAAGAAAAGGAAGAGCAGATGAGCGATTCAATGTCCGCTAGAACTCCAAAGAGCTCTATATATCGGTGCCTCGCCGTGATGGACTGGATGAGTCCTTTACAATCTGATCGAAGCCAGATGAAATCGAAGTTGAGGGATGCCGCGTGAAAGAGGGCTTCTCTAACCGCTAGAGCCTCCGCCATGAGTGGAGATGAAACGTTTTCCTGGTACAGGCATCCGCGATTGAGTTCGTTTCCCGTTTGATCGGTAAAAATCCAAGCGAGTCCTGCTGTCCTGGTGTCTTTCATCCACGCCGCGTCTGTGTTGCAAAGGACCACCGATGGCGACGCGATATGGATCGGGTCTTGGTTGTGGGCGGGGGCGAGAGGAACAGGGGTGATGTCTTGTGCAGCTTCCCATTCCTTAAGAAGATTAATGGCTTTGGAGAGGATCTGCGGTGGTGGGATTTGTCTGTTGTCGAAAAGACGTTGGTTCCTGTTGATCCATAAGCTCCAGCAGATCCAGGGGAGTAAATTAGTACTTGTTCCTGTCGGTGGAAGATTTATCGTGGAGAGGGAGGCTTGGAGGAATTCTCTGAAAGACGAGCACGAGTTCAAATCAAGAGGCACTGACCACGGGCATAAATTCCACACTTCAGAAGCTGTTCTGCAGTGAAACAGTATATGTTCCACGGTTTCAGCTTCACCACATACAGTGCACGAGGTAGCGTTTTGGAGCCCTCTCTTTCTCAAGTTATCACCTGTTGGAAGACTGTTTTTTGCGCATTTCCAAATAAAAAGCTTGATTTTTGGTTGCATCTTAGGGTTCCAAATGTATTTCTTCCAGTTCCAATCTGCATCAGCTCTGTTCAAGAGTGTAGTAGTCGATTGAATCTTTGCTAGCTATGTAGAGTAGTATCCTGATTTAACCGAGTAGACACCTGACTTTTGTTGTGCCCAAATGTAGGTGTCCTGTGCATTTGATGTGCTTGGTCTGATGGCGAGGATATGCTCTTTTAGTTCCGGCAGGAGTTTGTCTAAAAGAGCTTTGTTCCACTCCTTGGATTCTCTGGATAGTAGATCTGCAACCATCAAGTCCTGGTCCTCGGGTAGGATCGGACCAAAAGGCATCAGGTTGCTTGGAGGGGAGATCCAGGAGTCCGACCACACTTTGGTGTCTTCTCCGTTGCCTATTGCTCTCCCGAGGTGGCGTAGGAGGAGGTTTCTTCCGTGGAGGATACCCTTCCACCCGTGTGAGGAGGAATTAGCATTGGGAGCTTTAAGAAACGGGGTCTTATGGCAGTATTTTCCAAGGAGTACCTTAGCTAGCAAGCAATCAGGTTTGGTTATGATTCTCCAACCAATTTTTGCCAATAAAGCCTGGTTAAAGACTTGGATGTCTCTGAAACCTAGACCCCCAGGTTTTTTGGTAAGGTAAGCGTGTCCCATGCTGTCCAGCAAATTTTTTTCTCTCCTTCTTTTGAGTCCCACCAAAATCTGGTTAGTTCTGACTGGATTTTGTTACACAAACCTACAGGTAGTTCAAAACAAGTCATAGCAAAAGATGGGATAGCTGATAGCACCGATTGCAGTAGTGTTGCCTTCCCAGCAGTAGAGAGGAATCTCGATTGGTAGCTAACTGCCTTTTGGTGGATCATGTCTACGATGGAGGCAAAAAGGTCCTTCTTCTTGCGTCCAAAGTGTTCTGGTAAGCCCAGATACTTTCCCACCCCTCCCTCTTTTACTATGCCTAACTGTGTTTTGACTCTGTCTCTGATCTCCTGTGGTGTCTTTGCAGAAAAAGTGATGGAAGATTTCTCGGCATTGATCATTTGTCCAGAGGCTGCTTCGTAGGTATGTAGAATGTTTATCAGAGCGGTGCAGCATTGAGGGTCTGTTTTTGTAAAAAACATTGTATCATCTGCGAAGAGCAGGTGATTGACCTTCGGGCTGTTACGAGCCACTCTGAGACCTGCTAACGTACCAGCGTCTTGATCTTTTTTGCAGAGACCAGAGAGGACCTCTGCACAGAGTATAAAGATGTATGGAGATAGGGGATCTCCTTGCCGAACCCCCCGCTGTGGATGTACATTGCCTACTACTTCGTCATTGAAGAGAAAAGAATAGGTAACTGTAGTGATACACTCCATAATCCAATGCACTAGAAGATGATGGAATCCCATTCTCTCCAGCACTTCTCTAATGAAATTCCATTCTAGTCTGTCGTAGGCTTTGCTGATGTCGGTTTTTACAGCCATTGAACAATGGATGGTGGCGCCTGATGACTTGAGGAAGTGAAGCATCTCATGGGTGATCAGTACGTTATCCGAGATAGCTCTACCAGGTACGAAGGCGGATTGGTTTTCAGAAATAATCTCTTGTAGCACCGGTTTTAGCCTTAGGGAGATAATCTTTGATATGACCTTGTAATAGACGTTACACAGTGCAATAGGTCTGTAGTCTGAGACTGATTTAGGGTTCAAAATCTTTGGTATTAGTCTGATGTGGGTGTTGTTGATGGCGAAGGGTATGCTTCCTGTGCTAAAGAAACCTTGTATTTCCTTTGTTATTGCAGGTCCCACTATTGTCCAGTTTGTCTGAAAGAAGCTTGCTGAGAAGCCGTCTGGTCCGGGCGCCTTGTCTGAATGTATGGAGAACATAGCCTGTTTTACTTCCTTAGCCTCTGGAGGGGAGATAACATTAAAATTTTCTCACGGCAAGAGATTCGTAGGCATATGTGTGTAGTTACAACTTACAACCAATGGAGTTCTGTAAAACATGACAACCTTCATCATCCTTACATATATTCACACATATATATAGCCTTATCGTTATCAACCATAATATGTATATTATATTCATTGGATCGACAAACATAATTAAAAAATAAATGATAAATATAAATAAATAATTTTGATCGATGCCCACTTCTTTTCGCACTGTGCTTCTGCCACTACATTCTTGGACTGCTTCTGCTATAAAATACCCCACAATGGACCATTTTGATTATTATAATTTTATGAAACTAATATAGACAAATGTTTGTACTTATTTTAAAAAATTAAGCAAAAAATCGTCCATACTAGTCATAGATCAGATGCCATCTTTGTTAATTTCTAACACTCACTTAGTGCTGATTTACCACTAAACAAAGCTTAACTCAGTTCAAGATTCCACATACAGAGACACGTACATACATACAATTATAAAATATATATCGGTTTAAGGCGCTAGAAAAATTTACCTATATGAATTTATATTTTCAAACTTTTGTGGAATTGTAATACGTATCAACTGCTATAACTATTTTTTTCAGGCACAATACTGAATGAAATTATATATGCCATAACTATTGTTTTAGGTATGCAACCAAACTATAGTACAAGGTAAAGATCTATGTTTTGTTGCTAAACTTGTATAATTTTAACCGAAGTTTAACCAATGTTTATATTAAATTCAGTATATGATGTATTTTGTATTGGTGTATCATCATGTGGTGAGATCTGTGACCTAATCGAAACGTGATATAGATCTAGATCTTGTTCTACTGGCGTATGACTCATAATCAAGTCTATATCTTTTAATTTATCTTAAATGTTATCATCACTATTAACTTTGTTGAAAGTAATAATAAAAATCATTACCCTCATCGGACATGTGAAAGTTTTGAGATGAATTAATTTTCATTTTCGTTTAGAAAACCTACTTACTAATACTATATTTTAAAAGAAGTGATATTTTAACTCACGTAACATTGTCTAGAGTGCTTTAAATCATGATAAGAGGTAACGATTTTCTCAAACTTTAATGGATTAAGAAGTTTCAAAAATATTATTGTGTAAATTTTTTATGAATGCTGTTACAATAAAAATTATGAATGGTGAATTGCATAAACCATATATAGCTTTTCACGTTATAATAATAATGGGAGAATTGCCGAGTGTGACTCAAAACTTGGAGTCAAACCCAAAAGAATACTCCAACTTTGGTCAAAGGCAAAAGTAACCTAAAAGGCTATTGAAATTACAACTATCCCCTTGTGACCAAACAAAAAAGCGGGATTTTTTTTTACGTTTTTACCCCTAGCAAGTCGTCTGTTTAGACGACTTAAAAATAACTCATCCAGACGACTTAACTGAAAGTCGTCTGGACAGTTATTCTTAAACATAATTTTAAAATTCTGTAAAAAATATTTTGATAAGTGAAAAATGGGAATTATGTAATTAACATATGTCTTAAGAGATATAAATTAAGATATAACAAATTTCAATTGTTTTCAGCATAGATGAGTGAAAGTAGGTCGTCATGATATTTTTTAGTTTTGGTTTCATCAACATATGTTGTAGTATTGTATATGTTCTTAGGGTTAGATTTCGGAAAGCATTAAAACCGTTTTTGAAAAATTTAAAAATTACCTAAGCGTGTTCATTTCTGTGTATAGTAAACACTATTGAAGTATAGTTTGATTTTATAACGTGGTTAGTTAGTTAATTTAGTCATTTTAGTTTAGGGGTTCATTTTAGGGTCTGGACGACTTAACATTTAGTCGTCTGTGAACAGACGACTAAATATTAAGTCGTCTGATGTACATTATCAGCCAGAATAAGTCGTCTAAACCGGAACAAACCTTAAATTTTACCAACGTACTTTTAAAGCTAACCGGATTATTTACCGAATATATAATGTGATTTTTTTTTGTTCATTTTTCGCGAAATTCAGAAACTCTAACAGTTCTCTCTCACCGGCGATATCATAGGCGATTTCGAATTCCCACTATTTCCGAACAAACCATCGTTCTCAACGTCGGCTATCTAACTTCATTCTCACCGTTCTCGCCGCAGCTTCTTCTAACCCTAGCGTCGCTGCTTCCTCTAAACCCTAGCGCCGCCGCTTCCACTATTTCCGAACAAACCGTCGCCCTCGCCACCGTGCTCACCAACGTTCTCACCGCCGCATCCTCCAAACCCTAGCGCCGCCGCTTCGCCGCCGCTTCTTCTCTGTAAACCGTAGCGCCGTTTCTCTGTAAACCCTAATGCCGGTAAGTCATCAATCTCGAGGAAAAGATGAAAATAAAACGTTGTCTCTATCAATTTACTCATTCTCACCGTTTCACTTTTATTTTTTCAGATCTATAACCGCAATGACGAGTACTCCAACTCCTTTTGCGACTAATCAGGTCCGCTTTAAATTTTTCTATTGGAAGACTTGTAAGATAAGTCGTCTGGAAAGTCTTCCAACTGGACGACTTAGTAGACGACTTAAATTTAAGTCGTCTAGCATGAAGACTTTCCAGACGACTTATTACAAGTCGACAACTAAGTCGTCCATTGGGAAGACTTTCCAGACGACTTACATTTAAGTCGTCTACTAAGTCGTCCAATTGGACGACTTTTCAGACGACTTAATTATAAGTCGTCTACTAAGTCGTCTGGAGTAACAATTAAGGCGTGATTGATTTAGCTTGTGTTCTGACTTTTATTGTTGTCTTTGATTATTTTGCAGACAAAAATGATAGATATTCCAGAACTCCCCCGTAGGTTATACACACCAGGCTCTGAGCCACCAGCCCACAATATCATTTCGTATCACACGGATAACAACAAGTTGCATACTGCTCTTAGGGAAGCTCTTACTGATGACGAATTTGAAGAGCTCAAAGAGTCGAGATTGAGAGTTTTCATCAAGTTCAAGGAGCAGAGATTTGGTTGGGCTTCAAGGCTGGTTCACCACATGCTCAGTTTCAAGCTGGACATTAAGAAGAAGTATGAGATGTGGTCTCTCGTTGGTCCAGAACCTTTGAGGTTTTCACTGTTAGAGTTTGAAAACCTCACTGGTCTAAACTGCGAGTACATCGAGGACCATGAGACACCAAAATGTGAAGTTACCAAAGAGATGGTTTCTTTCTGGGGGATGCTGGGAGTTCATCTGGAAGTTGGGCCAACTACAGATTAGATAATAGCAGCACTGAAGAGATGCGGAGATTGGTCCACGGAAGATCGGAAGCGGCTCGCGTACCTTTCCATCTTCACAGGATTCATTGAAGGGAGAAAGTTTTCAACCGCTACACGATCTACTCTGGCAAGGCTAGTGATGGATTTAGATCGGTTTGAGAATTATCCATGGGGGAGAGTCGCGTTTAAGGTTCTGATGGACGCTTTGTGGAACAAATATATTACTGGCTGCTACACCGTGGATGGGTTTATACAAGTTCTTCAGGTCTGGGTGTACACAGATATGCCAGAATTGGGTGCTAGTATTGGTGGTCCCAGAGCAAACAGTCCGTCTCCACCGATACTGGCTTACGGAGGCAGCAGAGGCCGCAGATCAATGAAAGCTGCTATCTTGGGTCAGGTAATTACTTCAATCCAAAAGACTGCGCAGACGACTTAATTAAGTCGTCTGGAAAGTCTTCCAGCTGGACGACTTATTAGACGACTTAATTAAGTCGTCCAGCTGGAAGACCTTTCAGACGACTTAATTAAGTCGTCTATTTAGTCTTTTTGTTCAAATATCTAACTCGATTCTTCTATTTACTGCAGACCCGGGTGATCAACTTTGTCCAGAAGGACATTAGTGAAATGTGGCCAAAATGGGACTCTGAGGTTGAGGACCTGCCCACGGAGAACATCATTAAACTCATGTATGATCGGAGACCGTGGAAGTGGACCATGGATTGCTGGGAAGTCACTGGTACTAAGGTCTATACAAAACCTAAAGAGGCTCCATCGAAGAAAGCCAAAGAGATAGACATGGTTGTGGTGGAGGAGGAGGAGGAGGAGGAGGAGGAGGAGGAGGAGGAGGAGGAGGAGGAGGAGGAGGAGGAGGAGGAGGAGGAGGAGGAGGAGGAGGAGGAGGAGGAGGAGGAGGCTCCAAGACCTCTGAAGAAAGCTCGTAAAGAGGCTCCTAAAGAGGCTCCTAAAGAGGCTAGAGAAGAGGCTAGTTGGTTGAGCAGAGAAGAGTTGGAAAATATGTTCAAGGAGGTAGTTGACTGCATGAAAGAAGGGTTTAAGAAGTGCATCAAGGAGATTAGGAAGTTGTCCGATAGGGTGGAAGTTGTGGAGAAGAAGGTTGGTGTCACCAATCAGGCTACCCCTCAAGCCAAACAAACCGGGGTTAGTAACAAATAGCCTACTGCTCAACCCAATCAGACAACCCCTCAAGAGAAACAGCCTACTGCTCAACCCAAACAGACAACCCCTCAAGAGAAACAGTCTACTGCTCAACCCAAACAGACAACCCCTCAAGAGAAACAGCCTACTGCTCAAGTCAAACAGGCTACTGCTCAACCCAAACAGCGTACTCCTCTTAAGAAACAGCCTCCTCATCCTACCAAACAGCCTCCTCCTCAAAAGAAACAGTCTTCTCCTCAAAGGAAATAGTCTTCTCCTCAAAGGAAACAACCTCCTCCTCAAACGAAACAGACTACCCCTCAAGCCAAAGAGGTTAGTATCAAATCCTCTCCCAACAAGAATTAAGTCGTCTAGGGTTAACTACTTATCCAGACGACTTAAATAAAAGTTGTCTGGACGACTAGTTGACTCTGGACGACTTAAATGTAAGTTTTCTGGACCACTAGTTGACCCTGGACGACTTAATTTTAAGTCGTCCATGGTCAACTAGTCGTCCAGACAACTTACATTTAAGTCGTCCAGGGTCAACTAGTCATCCAGACAACTTTGTTTTAAGTCGTCCAGGGTCAACTAGTCGTCCAGACAACTTTTATTTAAGTCGTCCATGGTTAACTAGTGTGCAACTTTTATTGCAGAGATTTTTGCCAGAGGATACATCAGATGAGGGTTTCTCGGTAAATAAGATCTTGCCGGAGGATAAAGCAGATGGTGTCTCCTCCAAACAAATTGTTGTTGTCACTTCCACTGACCAACCGAGTCTCGCTTCCACCGATCAACAACTGAGCGTCGCTTCCACCTCCCAACAACTGAGCGTCGCTTCCACTGATCCAAGCGTTCCGGCACCACAACCAAGCGTTCCGGCACCACAACCAAGCGTTCCAGCACCACAATCAAGTGTTCCAGCACCACAATCAAGCGTTCAAGCCATAGAGCCGAGCCTGGTTGTATTGGACAAAACAGCTCCCACTGCTACTGTGCGTGCAAGGAGTGAACGAGCGAAGAAATCTGCTCCCACGCAGATATCTGCTTATATGGCAGAGAAAAAAAAAGATAAAGTGGCAGCCTATCAGCCATTTCCGCCACTAAACAGAGAAAAGCTGAAGGATCTCGCTGATTGGTTGAAAACTGATCCGTAAGTGATTGCTTTACCCAAAACTGATTGCTTTTTTGCTTGATTTAGTCTACCAAAACTGATTGCTTTTTTGTTTGCTGTCATTATTAAGCAAGAGGACAAACCACGTACATCACCAACTTAGTGGTAACACATCCTCCGGACAGCCAAAGAATGGCTGGAAGACTGCGTAAGTCTTCTTAAATATAGGTCGTCCAAGTAGACGACTTTGCAGACGACTTATATTTAAGTCGTCTGGCAAAAAAATATAAGTCGTTTGGAAAGTCGTCTGGAAAGTCGTCTACATAAGTCGTCTACGTAAGTCGTCTGGTATCTTCTAACTTGTATTATTTTATATGCAGCATATAGATGCTTGGATTAATGTGCTGAGGCAGAGGTATCAGCAGAACCCACAAGCTTTCAGGAGCGAGCGAATGTGCTTCCTGGATCACAACTTTTCCCAGTCTTGGAGAGAATAATATCACGTCTTCAAAGCCTCGGAACCTGATCACAAAGGTTTAGGGAGAGCTCTACCTGGTGGGGCGTGGGAGTTTTATGACGGATCAATACCTTCATTTTGCCAATCAATGAAGAAGTGGGAGGG
This sequence comes from Hirschfeldia incana, assembly GCA_026261945.1. Classification (NCBI taxonomy): domain Eukaryota; kingdom Viridiplantae; phylum Streptophyta; class Magnoliopsida; order Brassicales; family Brassicaceae; genus Hirschfeldia; species Hirschfeldia incana. Next base: position 8,701,656 of record JABCMI010000003.1, on the reverse strand, counting down.
GGGGGGACGTTGATGATATCTATGCGCTAGTGAACTTGAACAACAAGCATTGGATTGCTATTTGGATATCGATCCCTAAGAGGCACATAGTCGTCTGGGATAGCATACCTTCATCGTCGGTACCAGAAGCATGGGATGAGATAATGCAGCCTTTTCTCGAGATGGTCCCTTATCTGCTTGTTGAGTGTGCTCCCAACGAAGAAATACGGGTCGAACGCGGGTTGGAGCCATACACCTATGAGAGACCGCTGAGAGGAGTACCCTTGGCCAACAATGGTGATTGTGGCGTGTACGCTCTAAAGTACATTGAATGTCACGCTCTTGGGGTCCCTTTAACCCTAAAGACTTTGTTAGGTCCAACGCGAAGACTATGAGGGATTGTATGGCGGTGGATATATGGACGGAGTTTCTTGATCAGCATTTGCAAGAAAATGTGGATGGTGATAGGTTCGTGGGCATGTAAGATTAGTTGTATAGATTTGAACTCCTCTTTGAACTTGAAAGAAAATGTGTATAGCTTAGAACTTATCTCTTGTATAGATTTGAACTCCTCTTGTATAGCTTTGAACTTGTTTGTTGTATATATTTGAATTTGTATTTGAACTTGTCTTCCCTTGTATATATTTGTAAATTTATAAGTCGTCTGCAAGGTCTTCCAGCTGGACGACTTACAAATAAGTCGTCTGGAGGGTTTGGACGACTTATTTGTAAGTCGTCTGGAAGGTTTTCCAGCTGGACGACTTACAAATAAGTCGTCTGGAAGGTTTTCCAGCTGGACGATTTACAAATAAGTCGTCTGGAAGGTTTTCCAGCTGGACGACTTACAAATAAGTCGTCTGGAAGGTCTTCCAACTGGACGACTTCTAAATTTTATAAAATACACTGGACTTCTAAATTTTATAAAATACACTTGAAGGGATAGTAGAAGGTAGTCTAAAAATAAAATACACTGGACGACTTAGAAGAAGGTCGTCTAAAAATAAAATACACTGGACGACTTATATATAAGTCGTCTGGACGGGTAATCAAGACTGGACGACTAAATTTTATAAAATACACTGGACTTCTAAATGTTATAAAAGACACTTTAAGGGATAGTAGAAGGTAGTCTAAAAAAAAATACATTGGACGACTTAGTAGAAGGTCGTCTAAAAATAAAATACACTGGACGACTTAGTAGAAGGTCGTCTAAAAGTAAAATACACTGGACGACTTAGATATAAGTCGTATGAACGGGTAATCAAGACTGGACGACTAAAATTAAGGTCGTCTGGACAACTAGTCAACTGGTTGTTTACATTGTGGTTTCGTATGGCCAGTTTCCTTGCAGTTTGAGCATCTCCTTGCCCTGTGTTTCTTCCTGGGTTTGTGTCCTCTCATCCTAGATAGCTCCAACCAAGATTGCCATCTTGATTTCTTCTGTCTCCCCGGACCACGATTTACTTCTGGAGGAAAGCATTCTCGTTCCTCAATATGTTGTGACACGATAGAATATATATTCTCTGAGTATCCTGCATGCATATAATTCTTTGAGTACAGTGGACATACAAGTGTGGAGATATGCAAACCATCTTTATTTCCAGCAGCTATAGCATGAGAGCAAGGTATTTTCTCCACTCCATAGACACCACAATCACACTTTGCATGTTCTAAATCAACCACACAGTCCATTTTGCCACCTTTGACAAAGTATCGCCACCCATCAATTGGTTGGACCGTCATCGTATCCGCTATCTCTGTTCGAACAGCAAGCAAGTATTCAACACCCCGGCTATGTGGAGTTGTGAGACTCAAAGCATCTTGTCTCCTTTTCACATATCATTTTCCTAACTTCTGCCTTATGAACTCCAGCAGGAACGTAATCGGAAATCCTCTTGCTCGCTTCAGTGCAGAATTAATAGATTCAGCGATGTTGCTTGTTTTTATGTTGAACATGTTCCCCTTACAATAAACCCTTGACCATAGGCTGGCGTCGGCATTCTCCAAATACGTTGCAAGTTCCGGGTTTGCACTCCATATCTCAGCCATGTACCGGTCAAAATCGTAAACCGTGTGAGCATAAGCAGCTCCTTTCACCAAGTACATGAGATGTTTCCCTTTAAACTTTTTGACAATGTTATCTTGAAGGTGATAATAATATATTCCTCGGGTTGCCCAAGGAAACACCTTATCACACGCACTTTTAATGGCCGAGTGCCGGTCGGAGACTATCACCAGAGGCTTGTCATGAGATATACAAGTAGCCAATTTTGTGAAAAACCATTCCCAAGAAGGTTCATCTTCAGCATCCACGATCCTAGAAGCCAATGGGAATATCTGAAAATTGTCATCTTGTGCGGCTGCAAGTAACATAACACCTCCATACTTTCCACTTAGGTGAGTTCCATCCACCACAATGACCCTTCTCTGATACTTAAAACCTGTGATAGAAGCTCCAAAAGAGAGAAATAGAAACTTGAATCTTTTAACAGAATCAAGTTCTATAGCCGTGACAGAATTAGGATTTGCAATGGAGATTTGCTCGAGATATGATGCCAGACGCGAATACCCTTCTTCTGCTGATCTTCTCCCCAATGTTTGTGCATATAACAGTGCTCTGTATGAAGTGGTGTAATCAAGCTCCATGCCAAACATGTTCTTCATTGCATCAGTGATATGCTGCGGAGTAATCCCATCATTGATCCCAACACGATCAATGAAAAGACTACCAACATACTTCGGAGTATAGTGTCTCCGCTGAGCGATTCGGTCTCCCACTGAGCATAAATGTTTTTTCACATACTTTGTTACCCAAAACGTGTTTGTCCCATGTTTCACACTCGCTCTGATCTTCCATCCACAACCGCTAACCCGACATCTTGCCACAAGGAGAGTTTTCGTTGATTTGTATATTCTGAAAGAAAACCTACCCCTCACTGTTGCCAACCGCAGCTCTGAAAGCAGTGCATCCTTGCTATCAAAACTCTGGTTGACATAGATACTGGTACCATCTGATTTTCCTCCTTCAATAGCTTTTGTCTTAGCATATGTCTTTTCGATTTCTTCAAAACAACTATTATCATCATCTTCCTCATCCTCATCTTGAACCTTTCCATAAAGACTGTAATCCCCACCATTCTGATCCGTTTCACCAACAATAGAGTTATCAGCATCCTCCTCCCCATTTTCCTCATTATCACCAACATCTTCTTCCCATTCATCAGCTTCATCATTATCACCAACATATTCTTCCCATTCACCAGCTTCATCATCACCAACATCTTCTTCCCATTCACCAGCCTCATCATTATCCCTTTCCTCTGAAACCGTTTCCACCTTGCTGCGGCTTGATACACAAAGACATACTCTATGCGTTTTGAGTATCTCGAGCAAGTTTCGAACTTGTCTATCACTTGTAACATGAATGGGAGGACTGCCTGGAGCCATCATCATTTCCACTGGTAATGAGTAGCTAATCTCCACAGTCACTGTTCTCATGTCCAGGTTATAGTCTTCTTGAGCCATTGCAACAAGTTCAGCATGTGTTGAATCTTCATTCAATAAAAACAATCTTGCTCCTTTGAGATCATCAACCACAAAATCCCAACGGCAATCTCTCAACAACCATTCTCCATAAACTGCATGTAACTGAAAAATCATCTGCAAATATTCAAAATAAAACACATTAGTAAACATAGAGAAAATGAATAAGTTCAATAAACATTGCCGCAGACGACTTAGAATTAAGTCGTCCAGAAGACTTAAAGGTAAGTCGTCTAAAGAGGTCACTTTTGCAATTGAAAATGAAAAGGGACGACTTAATACTAAGTCGTCCGGCTTTGTTTGTTAAAAAAAAACTTCAGACGACTTATATAAAAGCCGTCTACGAGAAACAGGTTAGTTTTGCATTTGACCGAATCGTGTCAGATCTTTGACTATTTCTGGACGACTTATAATTTAGTCATCTCTGGGAAAGTTAAAATTTCAATATTTTATTCAAACTAGACGACTTAAACGTTAGTCGTCCTAAGTTAGTTTTGTAATTGAAAAATAAAACTTGAAATTTAACTTTTTCCAGACGACTTAAATGAAAGTCGTCCAGCTCTAGACGACTTAAATGAAAGTCGTCCAGCTAGACGAATTAACTTAAGGTCGTCCGGTTTAAGCAAGGTTTGACCAGAATATTTGGAAATATTCTGGACGACTTTGCTTTCCCCGGACGACTTTAAATTAAGTCTTCTGGTGGGACGACTTTCATTTAAGTCGTCTGGAGAAAGTTAAATTTCAAGTTATATTTTTCAATTACAAAACTAACGACTTACGTTTAAGTCGTCTAGTTTAATAAAATATTTAAATTTTAATTTTCCCAGAGACGACTGAATTATAAGTCGTCCAGAAATAGTCAAAGATCTGACACGATTCGGTCAAATGCAAAACTAACCCGTTTCTCGTAGACGACTTATATATAAGTCATCTGGAGTTTTTTTTTTAACAAACAAAGCTGGACGACTTATTTTAAGTCGTCCGTTTGACCAGAAGACTTATCAGTAAGTCTTCTACATACAGATGACTTACTAGTAAGTCTTCTACGCGAACAGATCTTGAAAATAATTCAAATTCATACCTTAAACTAGGTGAGATGACTTCGTTTGCACACAGGGTCTTCTCCAACCACCCAGAACCTCAAACGAAAGCAACCGTAAGTCAAAACGAAATAAATATGGCTCTGTCAACCATAAAATATTTTGAATCAAAAGCTTGAGTTTTTTGGATGAATATGGAGAGAAAGTGAAAGAAATATTGTTTTTAGTTCATAACAATTGAAACAGAGAGAGTGTAAAGAGATTTACGTGCATTAAATGGTATTAAAAGCTTCAAACAGTTAGTACAAGGTTGTTGGAACTATTTATGGAAATGACACTATTGTAAATACTTGAAGAAGATGAGGTTGAGACAGTAAATAAGCCCTTTTCGAAAAAAAAAAGTTAATGGCATTTTCGTAGATTAAATGCAAGTGTGGGGTGAAAATCTCAAAAAAAAATGAGTCAAAAAAAAATATTAGTTTTCTGTTTGACTCCAAGTTTTGAGTCACTTTTGGAAAAAGCCTTATAATAATTGTTCACTCAATTCGCTCTCTCGGGAATTATTTTTTTTGTGGAACTTGTTTTAATGTGATACTAGATTTCGACCCGCACAACCGTGCGGGTGTTTGCTTTCAATTTATAAATTTATAACTAAAAATTTTAGATATATAATTTTATTTTAGTGTTTTATATTATATAACTTTATAATCTTATTGTTTTAATTTTTTATTTGACACTATTAATATATAATGATTTATTATACACATTAAACTTTTTTATTAATAGATATTAAATACTAATATATTTTTGAGTTAAGTAAAATAAATTCATAATCTGAAATAATTAACATAGAATCACATACAAAATGTCTTTTTTTGGACAAATTTCCTACATACATTTTAATTTTTTTTAGTTATACTATTAAAATAATATTTGTCTAGAATAATTTATATTTTTATATTGTATTTAAAACAGAATTTATCATCAATCATTTTAGTATATTGCTTAATTTTATAAGTAAATGCATTATTTTGTTAAGTTGTCCAATCCTAATAATTTAGTATACTTTATGCATAGCTCATCATATATGATAATATTTTGTATATTTTTTATCAATAAAGGATGTTTTTTATGTTATGTTATTAATTTATCCCATTTTTTTACTAAACTAAGATTTCAAAATATTAACTATTTTAACTTTTTTAGAATATTTTGTTTTTCGTATTGTATTTTAAAAAGTTATACTTTGTCAATTTTTGAATATATTAGTATGTGTTTGCAATATTTTTTAATTAACATTAATTTATAATAATATTATATTTCTAATCACGAAATTAATTAATTTATTATTTACAAAAAAATATTTGGAAAATTTGGTAATTAATTAATCAAAGCTAATTACAAATTAGTTAAAATTATTTACATAATTTTTGAAAACTAAGATCTTGTTAGAATCTTTTTAAAAGATTTGTCAAGATTTTTAAAATATATTTATTTATAATTAAAATGAAAAGATATCAAAAGATATTATGCTTTAAGTATTTCTAAGATTATATATATTTCATTTAATAAATTTTCAAATGAATGGTCCAACCTACAAAAATCACACATGAAGTGAAATGGTGACTTCTCTTTTAATATAATAGATACAGTAAGACAACAGTGTTAATTTGGAGACGATTGATGGTTATTCATTATATTTACTATTTATTTTTAATAATTGTTAATTTCATTTTATGAGTTTTTTATTATTTCAAGAAAAAAGTTTTCAAAACATGGGTTAGCTATCAAGTCACATAGAAATTCAGATTATTAAACCAAGTCACTGTAACTGGAAAAGAAACAATAGGGACCATTTGATGATAGTATTGAGATTTATCAAATAATTTTAATACAAAAATGTGAAGAAATATATATTTCAATAGTTTGGAAAATACAGTTAGTTGCTTGTCTTTTCTCTTGAATCTTTTGTTGTCTTTTCACTTTCTTCTTGTTGTTGGTTTTTGGTTTTATTTGTTTTCCCCTTTCTCCTCTTTATATCGGGTTTTTATTGCCAAGGACCATATTGGTTTAACTCTTCTCACGCATGTTCGATCTCTTAGATATATATCTTAGATATATATGTAAACCAAAGTTTGACAAAATTGGGAGCCACTTATACACTTACAATCAACGAAATATTCTTCAATTAGGGATGTTAAATATATTTTTGATCATGCCGCAAAAAGCACATATATAATAATGAAGTAAACTTCTTTTGATCAAAAAAAATGAAGTAAACTTCTTAATGCTAGTATTTTCATGAGAAGGAAACTTGTTACCATCGATGTAACTCTTATAAAGAAAGAATATATGTTGTGTCATGTACAACAAAATTTACATACTACGATATACACATCGTCAATTAAGTAATGAGTAATTCACCATTTATCAAGTGCAGTTTACGGTAATTAGAGTACACACTATTCCATAATCAATTACCTACAGAATAAAACCATGTTGTCGAAATGCTTTCCTTCACTTTACTACTACTATTTAAAATCTTGTAAATCTGTTGATAGACGCACATGACCACCTCTCTACACATCTATTGATATATATATTAAATATTTGATGTTACTATGGCATGTGACTTGAACTGTGGTGTTATATCTTAATATATAATCTTCTTGACCTAATGATGCATGACCCATGATCTTAATTTTAAAAAATAATTTACCATTTTCTTTTTGTTTTGTTCAGTTCCCCTTTCTTAAATATGTAATCAAATATTCAATCGAGAAGTTGGATCTAGACAGTCACCTATCCAGTACATTATAAACTAGTACAAATGTAATTAAAAGGGTACAATTGATGCCAAAGAAGGTATAATTTAGCAAATCCCAATCATATTATATAATGTTTTTTTGTCAATTATTATATTATATAATGTTTACAACCTAATCTTCTTGTTAATTTTCTTTGTATCATTTTATATAAAGAATATTGTGAGAACATCTAGAATCTTTATATCTACAACTTCAACTACGTACATTTGTTGAGTGATTGGTTTTAATTTTGTTTAAGTTTTACAAAATCTGTTAGTTCTTAAGTATGCACATACATATGTATTTTTTTTAAAAAACAAACGGCCATTTTATTACTCAAACTTGAGGTGGTCTGGGTAACCAAACCTGAATAGAACAACCAATAAAATGTCATTTTCCATGGAAAGATCTAGCTGTTCTAGCTAAAAGTCTGAAATCTGATTTCGCGCTCGAGGAACATAAAAAATGTTGAAGTCCGGAAAACATATATGTAACGTCTCTCTCCTCTTCAGTTCTGTTGTAAAGTCTAGCCAAATATGAGATATGATGTATGTATGTATGTATGTATGTATGTATGTATGTATGTATAACATCTATATAATTACAGCGAATGAAATGGACCGACAAGATGCTCAGAGATGAGCGATAGTTCAAATTTAACTAATGTTTCACATAAATTCCTAGCTTCCATGTGCATTTCACTGCCTCCAAGATTCCATGTTTCAACTATACTTTTAATATTTTAATTATATAACAGAAACCCAAATTAGATACAGGATGTCCATCTTAATTTTTTTTGTGTTAAAATCTAACTTAATTTCTTTCGATCGTTAATTTTAATATTTTGGATTGTTATCAGACAAGCTAGTATATAAGTAGGTTGCAGAAAAACTTCATGAGACGTCCACTTTATGCTTTAGAACTGGAATCAAAACTTTGTGCAGTCTAACGAAATCTCGCTTTCAAAACATTTCTATTAAAAAGACGTTAGAAATTAACGATTGTGTTTCTACAAAAACACAATACCATAAATAATTACACAATTCAATAAAAAATAATGTTTTACATATAATCTAAAAATTAATAATTACATAATTACACTTTTACAAGGTATATTTCCAAGTCTCCCCCAAGTTAACAGAGCAACGGAAGTACGAGAGAACAAGACGCACTTGTCCGAATTTTTCTGTTTTTTTTTTTTTTTGAAAAGGGAATTTTTCTATGTTAGGATGCTACTATAGATACAATCTTATATAAATATCACTATATCAGGTAGTAATTACAACAGATACCTACCTCAGAAGCCGCTAGATAGTGGTATTCAACAAATATCATTATTCTGGCAAACAGGAAACTAATCACTATTGATCTCAGTGTCATTTTCTTCTTTTTGTTTCTTGAAAATATGAAACGAGAAATATCAAAACAATAGGGGTCATTTAGTTCTAACGTATCATTTTTCTTACTAGATAACCTCTGTATATCGATTTTTGTTTACACTTTCAGCATTTATAAATTAAAGTCCCATTCATATAAAGCATCCTCAGCAAAATGTATTTTTTTACCACAAATTAATAGATACCAGAATCTAATCCGCACGTTCGTGTGCATATATATTTATTTTAAAAATAATATTTAAAATATAAAATAAATTTTTATTTATGTAAATAAATGTTATACTGAAAATCATATATATCAAAATTTATTTTGGAAGAAAATGTACTAATCATATATGAACCACATATTTTTATTCATTATTTAAATATGTAATATTCTATTAATAATTTAATTTTAAACATTAGTTTTATATAAATTATTACAAATTTTAGTATTTTTAAAAAGTTGTATTCTAAAATTTTTTATGTACTAAATCAAATTTGTTAATATTATATTTCGAAACAAAATTGTTATTTAGTGTATTATATTATAGTTTTGTGTCTTTTTTTACTATATAATGAAATGTATAATGATAAACCAAGAAATTATTATTTGTTTGTTATATACAAATTTAAAATGATAAATTTTAAAAGAACTGGAGTATAATACTTAATTTCAAAATTAGTTATCCTAAAATACATAAAATTTGGCCTAGATTAAATATGGTAAAAAACAAAAACAGTTGCATAATAGAAACTGAATTGAATTTTATCAAAATGTTATTGTATGGATTCATATTGATTTTTGTTAGGTAATTATTACATCATACATGCATAAATTTACGATATATTGTTAAATTTTAGTTAGTGATTTAACATATACATTTTTATGATAGATGAAATTATAACTCTATTTTAATAGAATAGATACATACAAATAATGGACGACAAGAAATGCCACATATGAAAAAATTGACCATAAAATGTCAAAAATATTTTACCCACATAGTATTGACTGTCTGCTTATATTTTAACCTAACAAATGAAATTGGTGAAAAAGGAAAGAAATAAAAAGTGAAATTAATGATAAAGGAAAAAGGTGGAGTTGCTTTTTTGGGATCCAGATCTTCCTTTGCTACTTGTTACTCTGTCTCTCTCCTTGAATGCTCTGTTTTACTAATATATTTCTATAAAACAAAGTAAAAACCAACTCCATGGGGTTCTTCGCTTCACAATCCCAACGCACTTCTCTCTCTCTACCACTCCTTCTTCTTCTTCCCCTCCTCCCTTTCTTTCTCTTCCTCTTTCACCAATGCCACGTAACCATAGATTCAGCTTCTTCCTCTTTCTTTTCTTAAACTCCTCTGTTTTTTTCTTCATCCCCTGTTTCTCTGTAGACGAACAAGGACAAGCTCTGCTCTCATGGAAATCTCAGCTAAACATCTCCGGAGACGCCTTATCTTCTTGGAAAGCCGCCCAATCAAATCCTTGCAAATGGGTCGGAATCAGATGCAACGCGAGAGGCCAAGTCTCGGAGATACAGCTCCAAGTCATGGACTTTCAAGGTCCTTTGCCGGCGACGAATCTCCTGCAGCTAAAGTCTCTGACTTCGCTCAGACTAACCTCCGTGAATCTCACCGGTCTCATCCCCAAGGAGCTCGGAGACTTGCCGGAGCTCGAAGTCCTCGACTTAGCAGATAACTCTCTCTCCGGCGAAATCCCTATCGAAATCTTCAAGGTCAAGAAACTCAAGACTCTGTCTCTCAACACCAACAATCTCGAAGGTGCGATTCCTTCGGAGCTAGGGAACCTCACAAACCTCGTCGAGCTCACTCTCTTCGACAACAAACTCGCCGGAGAGATTCCGAAGAGCATCGGAGAACTCAAGAATCTCCAAACCTTCCGTGCTGGCGGGAACAAGAATCTAAGAGGAGAGCTTCCTTGGGAGATCGGTAACTGCGAGAGCCTCGTGACATTAGGTCTCGCCGAGACAAGTCTCTCCGGTAAACTCCCGGCGTCGATCGGAAATTTAAAACGCGTTCAGACAATAGCTATGTACACGTCACTCTTCTCCGGTCCGATTCCAGATGAGATTGGGAACTGCACGGAGCTTCAAAACCTCTACTTGTACCAAAACTCAATCTCCGGTTCGATTCCGACAACACTGGGTGGTCTCAAGAAGCTTCAAAGCCTTCTCTTATGGCAAAACAACCTCGTCGGAAAAATCCCACCGGAGCTAGGGAACTGCCCGGACCTTTTCCTCATCGACTTATCCGAAAACCTCCTCACCGGAAACATCCCGAAAAGCTTCGGTAACCTCCCCAATCTCCAGGAGCTTCAGCTCAGCGTTAACCAGCTCTCCGGGACCATCCCCGAAGAGCTAGCGAAGTGCACGAAGCTGACGCATTTAGAGATCGACAACAACAGAATCTCCGGGGAGATTCCGCCGTTCAAATTAACGAGCCTGACGATGTTCTTCGCTTGGTCTAATCAGTTAACCGGAAAGATACCGGAGAGTCTTTCTCAATGCGAGGAGCTTCAAGCGATTGATCTCTCTTACAACGCTCTCTCCGGTTCGATCCCCAACGGAGTCTTCAATCTACGTAACCTCACGAAGCTTCTTCTTCTATCAAACAACTTGTCTGGATTCATACCAACGGAGATTGGGAACTGCACGAATCTCTACCGGTTACGACTAAACGGGAACCGACTCGCGGGGAATATTCCGTCGGAGATTGGGAATCTGAAAAATCTAAACTTCATCGATATTAGCGAGAACCGTCTCGTGGGAAACATTCCACCGGCTATCTCCGGTTGCGAAAGCCTCGAGTTTCTCGATCTTCATTCCAACGGTTTAACCGGTTCGTTACCCGGTACGCTTCCGAAGAGCTTACAATTCATCGACTTCTCAGATAACTCACTAACCGGTTCTCTCCCATCCGGTATCGGTTCGTTAACCGAACTCACAAAACTCAACCTCGCGAAGAACCGTCTCTCCGGTTCTCTCCCCAGAGAGATCTCTGCCTGCCGGAGCCTCCAGCTTCTCAACCTCGGAGACAACGTCTTCACCGGAGAGATCCCAGACGAGCTAGGCCGCATCCCCACCCTCGCGATATCTCTCAACCTGAGCTGCAACTCCTTCTCCGGATCAATCCCGCCGCGGTTCTCGAGCCTCGTCAACCTCGGAACCCTCGACGTCTCCCACAACAAACTCGCCGGAAACCTAAACGTATTAGCCGATCTCCAGAACCTCGTCTCGCTCAACATCTCATTCAACGAATTCTCCGGGGAGCTACCCAACACTCTGTTTTTCCGGAAACTGCCTCTCTCTGTTCTCGAGTCGAACAGAGGACTCTTCATCTCGACCCGACCCGATAGCGAGTCCCAAACCCGACACCGCTCCGCTGTTAAACTAGCCATGTCGATCCTCGTCGCGGCGAGCGTTGTGCTCGTTCTCATGGCGGTCTACACTCTCGTCAAAGCGCAACGAGTCGTCGTCGCGGGGAAACACGAGGAGTTAGACACGTGGGAAGTGACTCTGTATCAGAAACTTGACTTCTCCATCGACGACATCGTCAAGAACTTGACTTCGGCTAACGTGATCGGAACCGGAAGCTCCGGGGTGGTTTACAGAGTCACGATCTCGTCGGGAGAAACCCTAGCAGTGAAGAAGATGTGGTCGAAGGAAGAGACAGGAGCGTTTAATTCGGAGATCAAAACTCTCGGTTCGATCCGACATCGAAACATAATACGTCTCTTGGGTTGGTGTTCGAATAAGAATCTGAAACTCTTGTTTTACGATTATCTCCCTAACGGAAGTCTAAGCTCTCTGCTTCACGGCGCCGGTAAAGGAAGAGGAGGTGGAGCTGATTGGGAAGGTCGATACGATGTCGTTTTGGGAGTTGCGCATGCACTCGCTTATCTCCACCATGATTGCCTCCCTCCGATTCTACACGGCGACGTTAAAGCTATGAATGTTTTATTGGGTTCCCGGTTCGAACCGTTCTTAGCCGATTTCGGTTTAGCCAAAACCGTCTCCGGTGATGAAAATACCGACGTAGATTCATCAAAATCAAGTAACCGGCCTCCGTTGGCTGGCTCTTACGGTTACATGGCTCCAGGTAAATTTCATCAACACTCATATTAATTTCTACGTTATTATTGTCAAATTCGATAACGTTTCTTTTGTTTAACAGAACATGCATCGATGCAACGTATAACCGAAAAGAGCGATGTGTATAGTTTCGGAGTGGTACTATTAGAGGTCTTAACCGGGAAGCATCCATTGGATCCGGATCTACCAGGAGGTGCACATTTGGTACAATGGGTGAGAGATCATCTAGCCAAGAAAAAAGCTCCAGGGGAAATCCTCGACCCAAGGCTCCGTGGACGAGCCGACCCAATAATGCATGAGATGCTCCAAACCTTAGCGGTTGCATTCCTTTGCGTGAGCAATAAGGCAACCGATAGGCCTATGATGAAAGATATTGTGGCGATGCTTAAAGAGATTAGGCAGCTTGACGCCGGACGATCTGAAAACGATATGTTAAAAGGCGGAAAATGCGAAAACTGGCAGCCGCAACCATTACCGCCGGAGAAGTTTGTCACTCCTCGAGGTTCATCTAATTGTTCGTTTGCGTTTTCTGATGAATCCGTATAGACACCATAAAGAAGTACAATTAGTGTGACGACATTTATAAAATTGAAAGGGTGTGTGAATATTTGTTGCCAATGATTTGTTAGAAGAATCAGAAAGAAATAATCTCTTGGCTTAAATTTTTTATGGTTTGAGAGTTTTCATTATATTTTCTTGCAGACGAGTTATGAATGTAATGTACAATAGTTTGAAGTGATTTATTCTCTTTTCTTAATTGAGAAAACTGTCAATTAAATACCAAATTTTGTCAGAGTCACCAAAAAAAATACAGACTTCTTATTGAACCAAATAAATCACAAACTTGTGTTGACCAAGCCATAATAGATACACTTTCGGTCAACTTTTTTAATCGTCAAATCGCCGTTTATTGTTAACAGAAACAAATATAGCTCTTGAAATTAAAAACAGAGAACCAATAACCCCAAATCAATGCTCGTTCTCTCCTCTTAGAATCCTAACCTCCAAATCTGATTTCACCTCTTTTCTCAGCAAATTGATCTTTTCCCTATACGATGAGACGGAATAAGGCATAGCTAGGGAACCTGTGCCTTGAGTCCTTGACCTAGCTTGTTGTGCTTGATGAAATAGCGTCTACTGTTTGAAGGTGATGATAAAGATATCAAAGTTTGGAATTTAGACTATCATGGTTGTTGTTTCTTTTTGTAGAACTTATGTTGTAATCACTTTGCTGTCGTTGGATTCTTTTTTTTTTATGCAAAATTTAATGTATGCTTTTAATTAGTGTCTATCTCTTCTTCTACAAATAAAATTTAGAAAAAAACAGAGACAATGTTAGAGATACAAGAGCTCAAGCACAAACATAAATTAATAATCTTACAACTGAGCCAAAGATACAGAGTTTAATAAAAAGATGCTTACAACATTCTGAAACAGTCATACAAGTATGTGCTTCCACTTAAACAGTCATACAAGTATGTGATTCTGTAAACTTTTTCTATTTTTAAACCGACGACATATAAGGATCCGTGAACAATAAACAGAGTTTTGACGGTTAAAAAAATTGACCAAAAGTGTATTTATTATGGCTAGATCAACATAAAGTTTGTGATTTATTTGGTTTAATGAAAAGTCTGTAATTTTTTTGGAGAATTTGACAAAGTTTGGTATTTAATTGACAGTTTTCTCTTTCTTAATTTCAGAGTAATATAAACAAACATATTTGGAGTATTCGGGGGAGTAAACGAGAACAAACGTTTTGATTAATTCTCTTGAACAAAGGCTTAAATATTATAAACCACAAAATTCAAATCTTTTACAGACCATAATTCCAATAATTATTCGTAAACAGAGAATTATTCGTATCAAATCCAGTTTACATGATGATTGCCAATTTAAAATTGTATGCATGTATGAAATAATGCATATATTAGTTTTTGAATATCAATCCACACTTATAATATCTAAAAAGAAACATGAAGTTAATAATGTATTTTGAGTATTTTGAAGAATTTAAGATATATTTTTTGGGGAAATGGCAGTTAGTGTTTGGAGTTACATACAGAAGAAAGATTCGTCTTTCTTTTTAACAAATCTATTCAGTTATATAATTGCTTAAAAGTTTTGGATGTTTGCTGATCTTGTGAAATTGAGAAGAGAGCTTTGGACATGGGATCACGTGGACCCACGCGCCACCCCATCACATGGTCATGTGTTGTCTGAAAACAATGACTTTCCAGCCAACAAATCACCAGTTTATCTTCTACGAATAATATTTTAAATATAACTAGTATTGTTTTTGGTAATATACAAGATTGAAGATTGAGCAAAACGAAAAGAACTTTGTGTGCACACAATAATAATACTCCACATGGGCTTAAGCCAAGTATAAGAACGACAGATGCATATTTATGTGTAGGTTGCTTCTCTTTGTTTGTATGTTGTCATGCGTTAAATCTTGAAGTTCAAGATTTTGATAGTGACTTACAAAAAATAGTAAACTACTCTACATTAAATTTTCAGAACCGATGAGCATTTTACATTGCAAAGAACATAATCTAGAAATGAACTTTATTTCGCCTTATAAATTATTTACGTCTTGTTTTGTATATGATATTATCATATTATTAATGTTAATTGTGTTATGTATTCTTCGGAACAACGATGGCCAAAGAATACGAAAACAACCACTATTAAGCAAATTTCACGTACAGTTACGTTGTTTGTAAACTAATGAAAGTATTAAATTCATTTAACAACATTAAGTTATATCTATAACTATTTCTAAGATATGACTGATATCAGAAAGGGTTAGCCGACAAAAGGAACCAAAAGCTAATGATGATTATCCGGAAAGTACGGGAACCACTTCATGTTTCGATTCGATGTATGTATTAGGACATACTAACTTAAAACATTACATCATCTCATCATGATTTCACCAGTTCATGTGTCTCATCGATTTGGATTTAAGTACCTAACCGTATTATAACATTACATCATCATCTCACGTTTTTTTACCACTTCATCAGTTCATGCGCCAGTGAGAATGTCTGTTCTGCAAAATGTACTTGGTTTTCCTTTAACCGTATGATATAATTTTGCTTGATCCAATCTCTATGAGCTCGAATGAGACACACCCGATTGTGGGGTCCACTTCGGGAAGTCTTAATTACCGAACTCTTTAGTCGCGACCGTTTTTATGGCGGGAAATAACAAGTCCAAAATCCATCCTTTACAACCTCTCGCTAACACAAACAAAGTCTTATAACTTTGAGCTCCATGCAGCGTAGAAACCAAAATTTACATTTACATCATATCAAGTATTCCAAAGCATCATCAATAAAATTTAAAAAGCCAAGTAAAAGCAAACGCAAACACTAAGAAGCCAGGGCTCAATGAGACGCATAATCTGAATTCTTGAATTCTAGCATGAAGATGCTATACCTGCAAATTTGCTGACAAGGGCAACCCTGAAAACTTACACAAACGTAAGTGATAGACTCTAACATCTGTGACCGAGGATGGATAATTAGATTTTTTTTTAACCGAGTATCCTGACCCCACTATGTGGTCCAGACTAGAGACCGAATCCTTACGGCGCGGACGCACATCGGGAAGTGAGACATGGCCGGGTAGCGGTCTTCAGTCTCGGGCGCCAGAGCAAATCCGTATGTATACGGCGCGGACGCACACCGGGAAGTGAGACATGGCCGGGTAGCGGTCTTCAGTCTCGGGCGCCAGAGCAAATCCGTATGTAAATTCCCTGGTGGCCAGAGCGAATCGAACCCGGGATCATACTTGCAGCCGCAAACCGTACACCACCAGACTAACTCGTCCTGGTTGGATAATTAGATTAAGTAGCTCCAGTTTTTGAATGACTCGGCACACTTTAGCCGCACTTTGGTGCTTGGAGTTGCATACATGCAATAAACTCAAACCATGTATTAAAAAGGATATGAAGTTTTTTTTTTTTATCAAGAGTTTTAAGGATACATAATACATATGTAAGATACATAAATTCCAAGTTCTGAGTTCGATCAACCCCTCACTGGGGATATTCTTGAAGCAAATCAAAATTGTTCCCAGAGCCTGAAGGGTCCTTTATATGGGGAAACCAGAAAGATTTAACGATGATTTAGCTGTAACTGAATCAACGATCTTCTAATCATCGTCGGTACCGAAATAACGGTCTCCGAACTCACCCATACCGGGAATGACACGGAACTCTTCGTTAAGCCCGTGTTCAATCTCTGATGTTACTATCTTCAATCTTGGAAACATCTTGCACACCATATGAACACCTTGAGGCGCCTGGTTAACAACAACAACAAAAGAAAGAATCTTTAGGGATAAAAGGGGAGTAACAAAGAAATGTGAAGGGCTATGGGCGATTTCTTACGCTTATAAGGTTTAGGAATATGATGTTTCCCTCAGGTACACCTTTGCTTATAAGAAGATTGATAGCTTGAACTGCTGAGTTTCCTGAAGGAAAAAAAATGCAAGTTACAAAACTGAGTTAATTTACCACTAAACCGAGAAGGAAGGCAATGTAACTTTAGGTGGAAAACAGAATAGAAAGATTAAGAAACCTGTGCCGAGGATAGGATCCAACAAGAGGACATGCCTTTCCGATATATCATTAGGAAGTTTCTCATAAACAAGCTGCAGGATAGTGTTATTAGAGAAGATATAACAAAAAGATCTAGAAAACTGGGATATACATAGTTTCTTATTACCTGTTCACCGTTGTCGCCTTCCCTGTGAATTAGGATCTTCCCTATTTTGATACCTTTGCAACATGCCCGCAACGCATTCTCCATGCTCTCACCACTGATTTTTTTCATAATAACCGTAAAGTAGAGATATGAGAGCTAAAGAGGCCAAGTACGTGAAAGTTTCTCTTTGAATGGACTTGAGTTAGTAGAAGCAAATACCTCCTAATCACGGAGACACCGCATAACCGTTTACAGAAATCCACACCAGAATATACAGAGCCTGATACAAGATATCTCTGATATATCACTTTCTTATCAATCTTTAGTTCTGGAATATAACCCTTTATACCTCTACAAATAATGCTAGTAAATTCGCTGCAAAAATTGTCAAAAACATGCTTACCGGTGGGAGTGATGACCTGCATTTCAGTAAAAGGCAGGTGTCCAAGACCATGCTCTACAACCTACGCAGAGCACATACTACATTAGGTTAGACATGTATAAGGAAAAACTCCATCAAGTGTTCCCTGAGAATTTACTCTTACCAGCCGAATCAATCGATCAGAATAAAAGACAAAATCATGTTTGGTTGTCTGGGAATCACGTATAAGGGTGTGCATCCCCCGTATCTGAAAGAGAAAGACCAGCATAAGTTTGATTGTAACCGTGACTACCGTTTAAATGAACTCCTATAGTATTCTCACCTGAAATGTTGATTGTATAACATATAGGTTAGGGTATATTTTACAGAGATCATGCTGGCCCAGCTTGGTGCAGATATGTTGCACGATTAAGTCAATAGCTACGTGATTATCCCCGCCACGAGGGATTATGATGTCTGCATATTTCTTCGTTGGAAGAATGAAGTCATCAAAGGCAGGCTTCACAAACTTTGAGTACTGCAACCGACAATGGTTTAGTTCAGATACAGAAAATATAAGTCGGGTGATAAAGAAGAGATTCCTGGGGGCTAACCTGATCGAGTACTGTGCCAATATCTCTATCATTTTGAGAAGTATCTCGTTTTATCCTTCTTGCCAAGCGTACATCAGCATCTGCACAGAAAGCAAGTCAATGTAAAATTTGAGTAATGCTAAATTCTACAGATTTATCCAGGGAAGAGGTGGTATGAAAGATTGACCTGTATCCACAAAGATCTTCATGTTCATCAATCCTCGGACTCGTGGATCATGGAATAGAAGTATCCCTTCAAGTAATATAACATCCGAAGGGTTTACCTGCCAGATCATTTTCCAAATTCAAAGCATCTTTAACAAAACACAAGGCATACTATACATCTTGTTATGTCCTCCACCAAATAGAAGCTAGTAATGACATTCAGGATAATACTACTATCATTACAAGGATAAACAAGGAAAAGGAAGTAGGCTTCCCAAGTAGTTCTTATATTACAACACGGTTTTGAGTCTCTAAGTTATAACGCAAGAGTGAGAAACAAAATGGTACCCTTCTGGAAACGCTGCTTTTGTAAGTTTTGAAGTCGTATTTTGGAATATCCACAGCTTGTCCTTGCCTCAGTTTCTCCATACAAGACAACAAATGGTCCGTGTCAAATGCATCTACAGGAGGACAGCAACAGTTCATTAGAATCAAGATCACAACAAACTACATGAGGATGTGAAGACAGGACTACATAACAGAGAAAGCAATCACGGAACTGTAACTACATAATGTGTTTTTGTTTGTTGCGTTATTATCTAGGGAAGAAAGAGTAAATTATGTGCTCTAATGAGTATAACTCTTGGCATTATTACAATATAGAAAATTAGCCACATCATATAGACATTTTCACCTGGATGGTCAAAGTTGTATTCATGAACCCTAGCAAGCTCTTCTTCAGTCAAACTGTGGTAGAACGAGTCCTGCCAAAACATTCATAGCTTACTATTTAGTGGAGCAGTTTGTGGGATATCATGGCGGGAAAAAAGCATTATAAAACAATATTGATACGCTCATAGCGACATTTAGACAACATTCTACTTAGACTCTCCATGCGCTTATAGGATTAGTAGCTGGTTATTCTGCTTTCAAGTCCTTGACTTACTTGGAGAATTTATTACACATTCCCAAAACATAGCATCTGTACAAATGTGGAACAGGGAAAGCAACATGTTTAACGTTACCTGGTTAACAAGAACAACACGCTGATCATGCAATTGCTGAATAATCATATCGCAAACAGATGTCTTTCCGGATGCAGCGCCTCCAGCAACACCTATAGCCAACCACAAAACTCAGAACAATAAACATCTCAAAAATCAAGACTTCAATGAATATCTGTTTGTTCGTAAGAAAAAGCAGAACGGACCAATCACAAAAGGCTGCCTTTGGATGTCAGATGAAGCAGGAGAAGTGGTTCCCTGTAATGCTGCACTTGGTTCAACTCCATTGATGTGACCGTTCATGTGGAAACCAGAGTAATGAACCTTGGAAGAAGCTTCGATCATGTCAACAACTGACTTCGAAGTAGAACCCATCACGTGTTAACCTAAACACAAGAAGAGACAATAGTTTTATGTTAAATAAGCCTAAATGTAAAACCACCAAATCATATTTGCTTTTAAGCACACTTAAATCTCATTCAAAAACATTCTCTCATAAGTTATGAGTCATAACCAAACAATGATTATTCAGAATCCTTCAACTAAATTTTCTCAAACAGTCTAAATTTCATACACAAACTATAGCTTAAATCATTAAACACACACGCACGCACGTGTTCCAAAAAAAAAAAAAACACACACACGCACAATTAGAAAAATAGATCTAATAAATACGGTCTTATACGAAATCAACTCGCTGTTCTTATTACTCTTGTGAATCTAAGAATCAAGAACTGATTATCATTAGCTGCTAAGATCATAGATCAACCAATGCAAAACTACCCAGATTACCTAAACCCCACTCAAATCAGTAGAGTCGCATGTGGAAAACTGAAAAAGTAAATGAAGAAAGTTCAGATTCATATTTTTGAAAACTGAGATTCGATGTTTACCAGATTCAGAGGATCTCTGCCAGCAAACGTCACGAGTTTAGAAAAAAAAAATGGAAGTATACTTGATCTGGAATAAATCTAAACAAAAAAAAAAAGAAAGGAAGGGGACAGAAGTTAATTTCTGATTAAACAATCGACCTAATTTTTTTTTAATTAAAAAATATCTGGGAAAGAAAACAATAAAGCTTGGATTCGGAGGAGACTGATTGATTTCAGTGTGTGTATTTTTTATTTATAAACTACTGGAGCGGAGGAAGACGAACGTTAAATTTATTTTATTTGTCATAAAGAGCCCTTAGTTTGTTAAAGTATCATAAATCAACCCCCCATCAGTGTGAAAAATCTTGGTCGGCTATCTAAATCTGAATGGGCTATCTCAACAGATCCGGTTTAATTTCTAAAATAGTTTCTAGTTTCATTTCGGTTAAACCGGTTACGAAGTCCACGAAGCGACCGACATCATCAGTTTTTATAATCGAGGGCGTATGTATTTAGGTAGAAGGGATGCATTTCTCATGTACGGGTTTAGTGCTTTTCGAGTCGTGGAACGTAATCAAAGGAGTAGCTGCTCTTCTAGTTCTAGGTTTAATATACTCGGATTGCAGCAGAGTTTGACCTTATCTAGAAACAGGGAGACATTTGAAATTGTCACTCCTGTTTGAGTTAGAAGTTGATTATGTTTGGTAAGAGTAGTGTGGCGATGGATAGAGAAATACTTATCGACTTGCGGGTTGTTTCGGATGCTTTCTAAAGGCATATAGTTTGATAGATATGACATGTTGCAATAACCGATTGGAGCTTCGGAGTGGGTTGTTTATTGAGACTAGTTCCAAGTATCTGTTTTGTGGTTGTTGGATGAAGTCTCTCTTCAGGAACTACGTTGAGCATTGAATGGTATACTCTACAATAGATTGGTACATTTTGTCAGGGTTTTCGTGTATGCTTTCTTGAGTTGGGGGCCTTTAGGTTTGGATCTTTCAAGTGTTGAGTGCCTCAGAGATGAATAGGATGTTCAAGACTGTTTCATCATCATATATGGCTAAGCTAGAATCACGGGAAAAAATCACATGGGGAGTGAGAATTGATACGCTTGATTACAGATAGAGTAAGAATTTGATTTTTGTTTTCTTTTCTGACACAATTTAAAAAAGAAAAGAAACCGTTGATCCTCATGTTCTTCAAAATCCCCAATTTTGGTACTTTTTTCTTTTGCTTTTGTCTCGAGAGTTCGCTGATTCTTGTGGTTTTCTTTATCATATAATCAACTTTACATGTCTGTCCTGGCTAATTAAGCTAGCTGTTCCCGTTACCAATCAATTCTCGCTCAACTTTTCTCTCTACCACTGAGGCTACCAATTGCTGTGTCTAGTTGCTGAAGTTTCCTGGAAAAGAGTATTTGATTAAGTTAGGATTTTGAATTTTAAAACTCCATTTTGGCTGTTAGGAGAGTACTTTCTTTTTCTTTGGTTGATATACTTTTTATTACTTAAAAGCAAGTTACTAAAAGGAACCTACATGAATCTACTGTTTTATCCCTCTCTTGTTCTTGGGACTTTTTGCTCTTTTCTTCTTTTGGGATTGTGTCTTGTGGATCAAATATGGAATCTGATTTTCGTGATCTTGAAGCAAAATATTAATCAGGGATTTTAATCTTTAGCCGTAGAAGAAAAACATCCCTTTGATTCATTTGATAACCAAACTTACTAAATCTGTCTTTACAATATATAACAGACTTAGATCTCTGTTCCTGCATAGAATCTTGATTCGTTTTTACAACTTCTGAGCGGGCAAAAGAGAGATCTATGCTTGAAAAACACATGTAAAGCTAGAAACCTTGAGGAATATAACCTGTGTTCTTCACCATTTTTTTGTAGTGCAGTTCCGAGAAATTAAACCGCCTGTTGGTGGACTGGCCAACTGGAGCTGGCAACTCCCATGCAGCCAATAAGAATAATGAATGATCCCAAGAACAGCTCTCACTCTGAACAGGCTTCTGATTTCGTAGTTGATCTGGTTATTTATGAGCTGTCTTCTGAGCTCCACTAAGTGATTTACAGGCAGGAAGACCAGATTTGAGATCAGCCGAATCGGTTCTAGCCTAGTCTTCCCGTTTCCTTGCTTAAACGGCAAGACACCTTGCGTGGCAATCTTTTTGTCGGAGAACCAGAGCTCCACGGTGAGCTGATCAAACCTCACACCTAGTTTCTTGTTCGGGTTGGTGAAATTCAGCAGCAGCAACATATCACCGTTGAAATAAACCGGTGACTCGAAGTAGATCGTGTTGAGCTTTGCATTGGAGATGTCGAAGACAGGGGTTCTCGGTCTGAGGGCGAGAAAGAGAACCAAAGTAGCAATACCAAAGATTATTAGAAGTATGCTGAAGATAAAACATAGAGCTGCACCACACCATACCCATGGATTCGTCCGGTTAATTCTCAGCGGCAAGAGAACCATTGTATCGTTTAAACGCTCTGATTCAATACCATCATGTGAAGGTGTTGTGGGGCTCTTATGAGACAAAGGTGATTTGGAGACAATCACTTCGGTAAGAGCTGTTGGTGTTGTTGGAGTTGGAGTTGATTGTCTGGTTCTTGGTGTTGTTCTCCATGGTGTGCTGATTGGACTGAACCATCTGGATGATGGAGTGTCCCATGGAGGGGTTTCTGGTGGTTGTGATTGAGGCGTTGTAGGAAGATTGGACATGGTTGTCTTGAAGAAGTCAGAAGATGAAGGAAGAAACTCTAGAAGTTGAGTTTCTTGGTGATATGAGAAGTAAATGTGTGTTTAATTGAAGGAAATTTTGAGAATGAGTAATGATGTTTGGTTAAATAGCAAAAAAGAAAAAGGTTTTGTAACTTTGAAAAGGTGTTGTGAGTGGAGAAAGGAAAAGGAGGGAGCTTTTGCTTAGCGAGATGGGTTTTGGTTTTGTAGAGATGAGAGTAGAGCTTGCCTGTTTTGAAGAATTGAAAAAGCAAATCTACAGTGTCTTTTTATGTTGAAAACTACATGCATTCTTGAGTCACATATTATTTATTTGCTTTTATTTGTGGTGGCAGGTTGATTTTTTTCTATTAATATATCAATAAAACAAAAATTATTTGAATGGTAATTATATTGCATTTGCACTTTTTTGTTTATTTGTTTAGCAGGTGGCTTTTGCTTTAAATAAACTAGCACTATGTCAATTGAATACAGCTGAGTTTAGGGCCTTGGGCATATAATCGTTAAATAGTGTTAAAAGATGAAAAAAAGAGTTGGTCGATTTGAGAAAATCAGTGCTTTCCACAGAGTATAATGACGTGTATACTATATAGACTAGTAGTATAACTGTTTTTCTTAATAGACTGATATAATTGCTAATTTGCTACCAATGAAACTAAATTAATTAATTGTGAAAAGCGTAAGTTAGGATATTTCGAAGAAAGAATCATGTAAGTAATGCAGTCAGAATGCAAATCTGCTTTTGAATCTCAGTCCAAGTTTGTAACTCCTATCCATTGTTTGTTATCTTTTTCTCCTTTTACTTTTTTTTGGTAATGTTTGTGGGATTAGGTGTGCTCCCTAAACACTTCCTGACTAAGGAAGAGCTTTTTATTTTAATAAAGTTTCGTAATCCTTTTGTTGTCCTTTCAGCAATGATTTCATGTTTTTCATGTCTTTTTTCTTTTCACTTCTATTTCATAGTAACAAAACTAATTAAATCTGCTGTCAATAAATCTGAAAATGTAAGTATGTTGCTATTAGTACTTAATGGTTTTCCTTTTGGTTTTGGAGTATATAATTATGTATTTATGAATATGAACTTTAGTTTGAAAAGAGATCTTCAGTCAAATCCAATGTTCAATTATCGGTTGTAGCTCGTCAAATGGAGACATATACTAGATAAGGTGTACTATATTACTGAATTGCCTTTCAGGTTCGAACCTGATATAATAATCCTCTGACAATCTAAACGATAGTTACATACTTACATGTTAGTGGTAAGAGACTGAGATATTGTTTTGAAGTAAAATCATTTAGAACAATAGTTTTTCTACAACCAAACAACTGTTGATCAAGGAGAATATGGAGGATTCACCGAAAACAAATACTTTATGATTGTCATTCACATATATTTTCTTTTAATAAAAACACCATCCCGGTGTTGATTATGATTGTATCACTATGTATGTACGTGTGATAGAGTGAGGATAATGAATAATGCTGGTGAAAAGTAATTAAGATACTTACAAAAAGCTGAAGAGCGAATTAGCAAAGAGAAAACTCTTTGGTCCATGGAAGTGAATTCATATCCGTTTATAATCTAAATAGTAAATAGGTAGATGCATGCTGAGAGAAGCAAATTATGTCCAAAACAACATCTCGTCGGTGAAGGAGACCTCTCGTTTTCTTTATGTCCAAAGCAACATCTCTAGCAAATTATAACTGCAACTTCTCTTGATACTCGAGGACTCGAGGTGTATACACAGTGTTGTATACGATTATAAATGAGAAACCTTAGTGTGAACGTATCGTCTTCGAGGCTTGAGAAGTTGAGACCATAATTGTTTGTTTCCGTTTGAATTTCATTTTTTTTTCTATAGTAATTAGGGTATTGGAAACATGTAGGATTGCGTTGAGAACAATCATCCTTGTTGTAGAGGAGTTAGACTGGTAGTACAAGGATGCCGAGAATAACGTAAAAGGGTTGGAGTGACGTGGGTGCACCGTGGTTCACGGTTTTGAGGTGCACTCCATTCCATGGACACAGATCATAGCGAATCTATGTGACAGAATCATATTTAATTCTCCTCATGCAGGGAGGATGATATACTCTAGTCAAAAAAGAAGCTTGCTTCTTGTCTTCAAAAGATAAATTAACAGAATAGTGAATGCTTTCAACATACATAAATACTCACAAAGTTCGAAGAGCCAAAACTAATATCGTAATTAAACCAAACATTCAAGTCTTCTTTGACCCATGCATACATAAATATTATATATATGGTGTGAGAAACAAAATTATGTACAAATGAAATGGAAGTCCAAGAAACTAAAAGGATAAAACATTACAATAACAAACAAATGATATTTTTGGTTGGAGAAGGAGACTTCTCCTTTTCCCTGTCTCTAGCAAGAGCCTTCGGTTCAGCAACAAACCTCACTGCTACCACTCTCGATTCTCAAGGTAAATCAGTAGCTAATATAATTATCTTAGTTTGGTTATTGTTATGACCTAATATATAGATATATACCCTTTTAATTTATGGTTTACATTTTTCGCAACCAATTCATGGTAGGCTAGTGGATGAAACATTCACCATTGTTATCTTGAAAACTATATTACTAGCTAGCCTCCCATCAGTTTTACACAAGTTACATAGATTACCTATGCCTTTTTCAAAAAAAAATTACATAGATTAGCTTATGCTTCCTTTTAAATTTCTTCAACATTAAACATGTTGGTCTACAAGGTACATGAGTCACAAGACTTCACTGATCCTATGATAATTGTTGATTGATATTTGAATAACGAACATTGTAGCGGAGCTAGAGCGTAATTACAAGAATGGGAAGGCAAATGTAGAAGAGTTGGAGAGACTCGGGTGTAATGTAGTCTTTGGAGTTAACGTCCACTCTATGACCACAAAGCCTTACCTTGGTGGTTCTGCTACATACGATAGAGTCATTTTCAATTTCCCTCACGCTGCATTCGATTATGGTCGTGAGCACGAAATCAAAACAATCATGTACGATCGAGTAAATTTACTAATTGTTGTCTTCCGGCCTTTTTATTTTATTCTCTTCTCGTTGGAATTTTTTTTATTTTATTTCATAAAATAGAGAGGGTAGGAAAATGCATTTTGGGTTGGTTCAGGAGGCATCAAGAACTTTTAAGAGGTTTCATGAAGAGTGCAAGAATGTTGGTGAAGGACGAAGACAAGGGAGGAGAGATTCATGTGGTTCATAAGACTGAATATCCATTTAGCGAATGGAAGCTAAAAGCTCTCGGTGAGAAAGAAGGTTTAGATTTGGTCAGTGAGATCGAGTTTTGCTTAAATCATTATCCTGGTTATTCCAACAAGAGAGGAAGTAGAGGTTACAATGACTCTAGCTTCCCTGTTGGGAAATCATCTACCTTCATATTTAAGAAGCAGTTCTTTTATTAATTTTAATCATATTTATTTGTATTGAAGTGTTTGATATTTTCCACATGCTAATTAGTACTTCCTCCTATTTTATAAGATGTTAAACTTCTTTTTCATTTTATGATATTTCTGATCATTTCTAATTTTCAGTAGTCTTTTGAAATAATATAATTTGAACAAAAAGGAAAATTCTTTCGTGATCCAAAAGAGATCAGTTTTCAGGTTTTCTTAGATTTTAGATCTGCCTCTAATAATATACAATTGTAGCGGATTCTGAGTAAATCATCTTCCTAGATAATGTTCAAGATTGTTTATTAAAAATTAATAGAAAACACATTAATCAAATGTTATGTTTCTTGTATTTTCTAAAAAAACTGTTGGGGACTGTTGATGTTTTCTGAAAATTATTGAATTTATCTTCTTTCACATGTCTCTGTTTTATGTACGCTCCGGTGTACCTTTTGTGTTTGTACTTTCTCCAAATGGGTAAACTCTGTAACTTATGACCCTTTTGCGGGAGGAAAAAGCATTTATAAAGGGTATCCTTATTTAAGAAAAAACTCGGAAAATTTCAAAAAGTATTGTCCTTACAAACATACCACACACATCACAATTCACAAACACATTCACACAAAATTGAAAAGAGCAAAACATAAACACATGCCTCAAGAAAAGAGTTGTGTGGGTTGTTTACTCAAATGGCACTAAACTCCTCGATCATATTCTTCATCATACCACTACCGTTCATAATGGCATGGATCTTCGAGCAATTACAAGGCACAACCACACACCGTACGACCTGGCGGTTACGAGCTTCACTCGAGCCACGGAGCTTACGTGCGATCACCACCGAGTTGACCACATCATCGGACGGATGATAGATGGTCAACACTTCAAATCCTTTAAGATCACATGAGTCAACGATTGGATACAAGAAAGCTCTAAGTCCATGAGCACTCCTTAGCATCAGCACAGCTCCAGGGGCCATATGCTTCTCCAAATGCTCAATAGCTTTGACTTTTGACTCTTTATCCATCCCAACAAGAGCAGCCAAGAAGACGACATCGTATTGGTCTAACCCTTCCTTAGCGTTTAACACATCAGTAGTGTGGAAGATCATGCGTTTAGAGAGGTCCGGATCGCGAGATACGAGGTTTGAAGCGAGTGCGTTAGCCTTTGAGTCGATGTCAAAGTTGTGGATCGTTGTGTTGGTAAGGTGAAACTTGGCCAAGACGATGGATGTAAGTGGCATCGGACCCGAACCGATAAAAGCGATTTTGGTTGGGACATGGCTTATGTGTTGCGATAGGAGATGGAACTCGACTTTGCTTAGTTTGAGATAGTTGTTGTAGTAAGGAAACATGTGTAAATGGTATAGTGGGTTGTCTTCAAAAGAGCCTATGATTGTGGAGAAGTGTTGCTCTAAATATCCCTCGGCTTCACCACAAAGCTTGATGAGATGAGACCTCATGTCTTTGACTTTTTGGTCGTCTATTTTTGTGACATCTATGTCTGTGTCCGTTGGTAAGCACGTGGACACGAGTTGTCCGAACAAAGTGTCGACATTCTTGGATGGTTTTAAACTCTCTAGGTTTGAGATTTGGCTATATAAGTCGATGATTTGCTTCACAACGAGGTTGTTTTCGCAAGCCATGTCGATACTATGAAGAAAGATATAAGAGGTATTTTAAAGTAATGCTTTCGAGACTTGAAAAAAAGCTGGTGATGTGGCCTTAATCCTGGCAAGGGGTCCTTATTTCGACACTTAGCTTGTATGAGTCCATTCTCAGCTGAATTTTGTTATTTATTTATTTGATTAGATGATTCGCATATATACATATACGTTATAATACTTTCTTTATAATATATACTAGATTTTGATACGCGATTACAAAGCGCATGTTAATTTTTTTTAATTGACACATATTTATTAAATGTCATATTTTAATCATTTCTATCTGAGAGTTAGGTCTGGTTCCAATAGTGACCTGAGTTTAACCCTTCATATTTTAATCAACGTTTTCAAAGTGCAGATTTATGATTGGTGAAAATTTTTTATAATCAAATTTATATAACCTGTTTTTATATGCATTTATATAACCCGTCTAGTATATTTATTTTATGTTCGATTAAAACCATATTGTATATGTATTTTAGGTTTTAAATTTTGAATTAGATATTTTAAATATAAATAGTTTTATAGTTTTGATCAGTGTATTGAAATTTGACTTGGACCCGCGGTTGAACCGGTAAATCCAGTGATCACAGATAAATCCAATTTGAGTTTTGTGAAAAAAACAAAAATGAAAAATCCAAGAAAAACCACTAAAACCCAGAACCCGGTTACTGGTTAAACTATTTGTTGTAATAGTATTTATTAAAAAATATTATTATCATGTTTCATTTTAAATGACTATTTATGTTTAAAAATTTAAACTTCATTTTTATGAAATAAGCTTGTATAACTCTGATGAATTAATTATTATATGGTTAATTTTTTAATAAAAAATAATATACTTTTAATAAAGATTTATACTTTCAAATAAAAAAACTTTTTTTTATGAATGCTTAAATTATATATTAAAAAAAAATTATGTGTTTAATTTTTGTTCACTATACAAAATATTAAGAATGATTGAAAAAAAATTATTTGAACTTGGACTCAATGACCCAAAAGAAAAAAAAAATGAGAATTGAATATGATTTCTTAATCGGTCCAAATGATCCAAGAGATATCTAATGTGGGCAGTGGGCTGGATCTGGAAAAATAATGGCCCAATCTAGATAAATTATTAATATTATTTGATTGTCTTTAATGAAACACGCAATGTTAGTTTTAAAAAGGGTATATTTAATAAAAAAACTAATATGCTTGTACTTTAATAGTATAAATTGAATATTTGTACTCAAAATATTAGCATAAATACACAAAGAAGGCCTGATAACATATGGATTTAACTACCAAAATTGTGAATATATATATATATATATATATATATATATACACACTTTCCAGTTGATACATACATTTATAGAAAATGTGCAACAAAATACATGAACCCTAATAAATCCATGCTTTTCAGTTTACTAAAACATTTTAATAATATTTTAAAGAATAAAGGAAAACGCAAATTTATATTACAAATAATTAACCGGTAGATTATTATTCAATCTAAAATTTAAGGTGATTTGATTTTTAATGAACTTTGATATGATTTTAACAAATTTCAGAGATTAAAGAGATTTTAGTTAAACAACTCTAGAATCTCACCTAAAACCATGAGATTTGAGTTTTAATTTTTCTAACTAAGAAAATTCAACCAAACATTCTAAAATCACTTGAAAACTTTAAAACTCTAAAACTTAAAATATTTTCAATAACAGTAGATTTCAAAATACTTTATGAAATGTTATGTTCAATAACAATGAATTTTAAATGAGTTTTTAAAATTCATGTTTGAATAATCAAATCCACTACAAATCACCTAAAACTTTTAGTTCAATACACCCTCCTTAGCACTAAAGTGTATACAAATTGCATTAGTGATGTGTGCGTTTACGTATAAGCTTATGCATGATTCCATGAACGGAATCAATAGGAAAATACTACGATTTAGTCTTAAACGCGTGTCCGTGTGACGTTGTATGCTTAGAGTTGGTAAGCTAGGCATGGCTCATATCATTGTTAAGTGCCACGAATATATGGCACATTTTCAATAATATATATTAAATACATATGATCTAGTTGGATTTCACATTATATATCGTTGAATTATAAACAGTCATCGAAATATTAGATTCCGTTCACGCACAATCTTTTCGGGGAAGAAATCTCAACTGGATCAGCGTATAAATGAAATAATATATGGATGAAAATTTTCAGTTTAACCACAATTTTGATACCAATTTAAATTTATCTTAAAATACAACTATTTTTGTATACCTTAATTTGCAATGTTTTAAAAACCGGACCGGTCACCGACTCGGCATTGTTGCTGGATGACTGGTCGGACCGGTCCAACCGGTTCAACCGGGTTTTAAGTTTTTTTATTTCATATATATTTTAAATATATGTATATATGTAGCAATATGAGAAACTTAGAAGTACACTGAGAAATATCTTATTATATAAAGCTTAGTTTTCAAAGTTACTAATTAACATGATCGCGACACATGGCGGTTATATATTTTAGATTGCGACATGTGTGCAATATATTTAACATTTATATACTGATATTGATTTTCTTATTTCTTATCTTATTATATAAAGCTAAAGATAATTTTCCTATTTTCCTACTCAATCTTATTAAAATAATTATTTTCGTAATTATTATTTTAGATTGATTTTCCTAACTTATTTTATAAAGAAAAGATAATCTTCTTACAAAAATTTTGTATAGATTTTTTTAAAATAGTAAATTTCGTTTTATACAAATCTTATATACTAATTTTTCTACTCTCATAATAAAGAAAATATAATCTTATTAAAAAAACTTAATATATCAGAATGTGTATAAACAAACATACTAAGATAACATTTTTTTAAAAAATAACTAAATAGTATTTTTACATTTAAAAATCTTTAAAACTATAATTGCAAAATATTATTTGATAGTAATTGTTTTTAATATTGTAACATGTGTTAGAATATCTCATGATTAAAAATACATATACTAAGAAAATAACAAATAAATTTTGAAAAATTAATTTTCAAAAGTATTTAATAATAAATTTAATTTTTTTAAAATATTTAATAGTAACTTTCTAGAAAATTTCCTTTTCAAAATCCTAAAGAAAAAAAATAGATTTATAAAATAGCTTATTTAATACTAATTTTCCTTTTCTGATATCCACAACAAAAGATAATTGTAAAACATTATTTGATATTAATTTTCCTTTTACAATTTTGACATTTGTTAAAATATATCATAATTGATAAAATATATAACAAGATAATAAAAATATTTTTTAAAGTAACTTAGAATGATTTAATTACATTTTCTCTACTTTTTCATTTTCAAAAACTTTAAACAAAAATTTGTCAAAACTTTATTTAATTATAATTTCAGTTTAGTAAACTTTTAAAGGAAATATATTGTAAAAATTGTTAGTAATTATTTGATAGTAATTTTCTTTTTGTAAAATCTTAAACATAAGAAAAGAAAATTGTAAGAGAATGTTTAATAGTAATTTTAATTTCTTTAATTCCTAATCAAAACTATTTGTAGAATCATTATTTCAAATATGTTTTATGAATAAGTAATTTCCTATTTAAAAATCTTAAACCAAAAGAAACAATAAATATTTACTCCTATATATGCTATTAAAATCAATATTTTTTTTCAAAATCATAAACCAAAATAAATTATAATTATTCATATATTGATCAATATATGTGATTAAACTCTCTTATATATATTGTCAAGAGATACAAGAAAAATATAAGTGAATTTTTCTGCATGTTCTTATACATCTTCTCATGTTATCCTTTTTGGGTGTCACATATTAAGAAAATAACTAGATATTATGGTATTCACATAAAATTGATGTCAAATTTTTTAAATAATATAATTGTCATGATGTCGTACGTTAGTTATTGTTACAATTATACTTACGTGTTTGTACATATAGATGTAGGGGTGGACATGAATTAGATATCCATGTTTTTTGAGATATTTTGATCAGATCCATTTTGTCAATACTTAAGTATTCGATCTAATTTGATATGTAGCCACCCAGATATTTGGTGTTTCGAATATCCAAAATTTTTTTTTTTGACCGAATATCCGATTCTTTTTTTTAACGCTGATTTATTATGACATTGCAATTATAAGAAAGATTACAAAGACGATTCGACAACCGACAAACTATCTGTCTTATGAGATCTACACCTAACTGCATCACCTGAGCCGTCCTACATAGTGGAAGCACCGTAGCCTACTGGTTAAGGTTTAAAGGCTTCTAAACCAGGTCTGGGGTTCGAACCCCATACTATGCAATTTCTTGCAGATTTCAGGAAATCCAGGTTTCAAGTTCCGGAGAGAACAATTTATTAATGCAGACAATAAAAGAAAGGCGTGCAAAAGATCTTCAACATGGTGCAAGTAAATCGGACTAGGGGGGACCGAATATCCGATTCAATCCGTAAAAAATAAATTAAAAATAAATAAAAATTCCAAAAATAAGATAAAATAATAATATTATTTTATTAAAAAATAAAAATATATTACTTTTAAAATTCTAATAAACAACTTAATAAATTTAGCAAATAAAAATAGTATAAAATTTATATAAAATATAATATTTATATAACTTATATATATGCATAAAATGTATCGAATCAGATATTCATTCTTAAAAGTATTACTCTCTCTGTTTCTAAATAGATGATGTTTTAGAGAGTTTTTGATGTTTCTAAATAGATGATGTTTTCAGATATCAATGTACTTTTAACTTTATCAAAAAATGTGTAGCCAATGATATTTTGTAGCTTATTTTGTAATTGGTTGAATATTTTTTAATTTATATTTTAATGATACTATAAAGATAAAAAAGACCTTTCTTAATAATTGTGCATAACCTTAAAACATCATGTAAATTGAAACGGAGGGAGTAGTATTTATGATTTTCTTCATTTTGACTGATATTTTATATAAGTATTTACTTTGCTACGTAGAGTTACAAATATTCAAAATTTCTGTTTAAATCGAAACAGATAAAGGATCAAGTCAAAATTTATGGTTATTTTATCCAGCTTTATATAGATGTTATGTTGTTATGACTAAGTTAATGTGACTATTATACTTATGTGTACTGTTATAGATCCTCGAAGTTTGCAAGAAAACCTTTAAAACTGAAAATATTTCAATTTCCTATAAGAGCTATATAATGACTATCAACAAAAGTTAAGGTTAACCTTAAAAAGTTAGTCTATTTGCCAAGTCCAGACTTTCAATTATACATCGAACTATCTAGAGTCAATACAACTAAAGAGCTTCAGATTTTAAAAACATAGAGACAGTAATATTTTACAAAATATTATATAAAGATTATAAAGTCACACCATGAATACTAATGTAAACAAATTTGATGTTTTCTTTAACAATATATTTGGTATTTAGCTAACTATCAATACATCATATTGATTGGTGTTGTATAACTTTGTATTTTGAATTGTGTTGTTTTTAATTTGTTTTACACAATATAAACAATATAGAGAGTTCACAGTTCTATATGTTTCAACTATAAACAATATTATTTTGAAAAATAATTAAAAATGAAGTATTTATTAAAAATAAAAATATCAATATACTATTGCAAACACCATAAATATTGAAACATAAATATAAATCAAAATTTATAAACACGTTATTGTTATTAAAATGTCACGAATATATACAGA
Organism: Hirschfeldia incana; assembly: GCA_026261945.1. Lineage (NCBI taxonomy): Eukaryota > Viridiplantae > Streptophyta > Magnoliopsida > Brassicales > Brassicaceae > Hirschfeldia > Hirschfeldia incana. The sequence goes on along the minus strand of JABCMI010000003.1, from coordinate 8,667,533 downwards.
AAATTGAAGAACTAATGTGAAAAAAATATTTTCATTCTTTTATAGGTTTTTGAAATTAAAATATCAAATAAAACCCGTGCAACGCACGGATCCACATCTAGTTTAAAATAATTAGACCACTATTGTTTATATAACTAGTTAAAGTTAAAAAATTATAAACAATGCATACTAATACCAAATCAACATGTACAAATACTAAATATATAACACAAAATTAAATAATAAAGATGACCATACGAGTACTAAATATATAGCATGAAGTTAAATAATATGGATGACCATCAATGTATGATGAAATATAGTATGTATGTGTAATGAAAAGGAAACCCATGTGAAAAAAAACTAAAAAGGGAAATAAACGATTTTGGTTTACAAATGTAAGACTAAAAATCCGGAATCAAATAAAAAGTTACCATTTCTACATCTAAATTGATTAAATTATGTTCAGTATTTGGTTGAACTAGGTTTTTCTATTGACCCGAGTTACCGGTTTTGCCGGTTTTTAACCGGTTTTGGCGGTTTAACTTAAATCCGAGTTTTGATTAAACCGGAACTCGTTTTACTAACTGGTTCACGGTTGGACCGGTCCGACCGGCCGGTCCGGTCCGACCGGCCGGTCCGGTCCGGTTCTGAAAACATTGTTAATTTGTAACAAAAATACATTAACTTTTTAAAGTTATTTATAAATCTTTAAAAATAACTAGATTTTGACTCGCCTTTAAAAAAGACGGGTATATTTTTTGTTGGAAAAATTATTTTACATAATAAAAATTATGATTTTTGATAACTTATATATTTCAAGTTTTTATGACTTATTTTTGTTATTTTAAATATGACTAAAATTTTGAAGACTCTAGATAATTCTAATCCGTAATATGATTCTATTTATTGAATCCGAAGTTAAACTTATTTTACACTAATTTTTTAATTGAAATAAATTATATTATATCTTCAACATTCTCTGTATTGAAAAATTTATTTGTACATTTCAAAATATTTTCTATAATTTTATTAAATTTAGTTATGTGATTTTATTTTAAATGAAACTATTTTTTAAGATGTTGAGATAATTCAGACTCGTATTATGATTTTGTTGATTTAATCATTTGTTATGTCAACTTGAATTTATTTTGAGGTTTCATTTAATAAATTCTTTCAAATAATTAATAACGTGAAAAATGTTTTGGAAAAATAAAGCGTAAATTTTTAAGAAATATATATTTTTTAAGAAGACTAAGAATATAATTATTAAATACTCTTTAATGTAATTGCAAAATACTCACTCTGTTTCATTATAAATGCCACTCTAAACTCATATACACAAATTAAGAAATCTTTTGTATATTTCCTATATAAAAACATCATTACCCATAAATCTCAACAAATAGAAAAATAAAATAGAGAATAAAAGTAATAAATTCTACATTGAAATGCGAAAATGACACTTATTTTGCAACGAAAAAATTTCTCTACAACGACACTTAATATGAAACAGAGGGAAACCCAAGAAGAGAAACCCAAATGTGAATGTGGGAAACAAGAAGGATAAATCGAAGGGTGCCAAGAACAAACAAACAAATCATGTCTCCACACGGAGACACTAATGTAATGATATCGTTATTTGCGTGGAACACAAGGGGCTTCAACAAAATGCGCAAACGTATGGCTCTTCTTTCTTGGATTCAGTCTGCTAAACCTTCCTTTTGCTGTCTTGTCGAAACCCGTGTTCGAGAAGAAAACAATACCTCTATTTTTAACTCTGCTTTCCCTCGCTGGAACTTTCTTACTAATTACGATCACCACCGCCTAAGAAAAATATGGGTATGCTGGGCAGAGAATGTTTCAGTTACCCTCATGTTTAAGAGTGCTCAATGTATAACCGTCTGGGTTACTACCGACACAGGCGAGCAATTCCTCTGCACCTGTGTATACGCTTCAAACTTTGTTACTGAGCGACAGCGCCTGTGGTGCGAGCTGTCTTATATTAAAGCGCAGTATGCTTTAGCTGGAGTCCCCTGGATCATGATGGGTGACTTCAACGAAACCCTAGCATCTTCGGAGCACTCCAGTGGTACTTTAACTAATGCAAACCTCCGTGGAATGCAAGCTTTTCAATCTGCAGTAGCTCAGTAACCTCACTGATCTTCCCTCCCTCGGACCTACTTTTACCTAGATAAATAAGCAGAAGGAGAACCCAATTGCAAAAAAGCTTGATCGGGTGCTTGTTAATGACCACTGGTTGCATCATTTCCCTCAATCTTACGCAAGTGTTGAACCTTCTGGTGTCTCTGATCACACACGTTGCTGGGTCCAGTTGGAAACTTCCCCGCCTGGTAATAAACGTCCTTTCAAATTCTTTAATTTCCACGCAGAACACCCGGACTTTCACGACATAATCGCCACTGTATGGAACTCCACGGAGGCTCTGTTTCATTCCACCTCGGCCCTGTATAGGTTCCACAAGAAACTAAAGCTTCTCAAGCCAGTGTTGCGCAAGCTAAACAATAACAAGTTTGGCAATATTCCTCAACGAACTCGGGAAGCTTTTGATGACCTCTGTGATAAGCAAAAGATAGCGCTTCAGGACCCTAATGAAACTACATTCGAAGAGGCTGCAGACGCCATAAATATCTGGAACCACTGGGCAGCAATTGAGGAAAATTTTCTGCGTCAGAAATTCCGAATCACATGGTTACAATATGGAGACCAGAACACTTCTTTCTTCTTCAAGATTGTCCAAAGCAGAACCTCTTTCAACATGATACGGCGCCTCACCTTACCCTCTGGAGAAGTCATCACTGATCTTCAACAGATAAAGGTTATAGCTTCTACGCACTTTGAAAATTTCCTTAAGCAGCCTCCACTTGGTGATAGTGTGGGGACCCCTCCGAACCTGTCTGATCTATTGGATTTTCGATGTCCTGAGCACACTGCTGCACTTCTCACCCATCCTGTATCAGAAGCCGAGATCCGTAATGTGTTATTCTCCATGCCTTCAAGCAAAGCCCCAGGACCTGATGGCTTCCCTGCTGAATTCTATCGTCCATCATGGGACATTATCAAGCATGACTTTATCACAGCAGTTCAGTCTTTCTTCATGTATGGTTTCCTGCCTCGTGGTGTCAATGCTACAATTCTAACGCTAATACCAAAACATGGGGATGCAAGTGAGATAAAAGACTATCGCCTTATTAGCTGCTGTAATATCTTATACAAAGTGATTTCGAAGATTCTTGTAAATAGGCTTAAGGTGTTGCTTCCTGAGCTGATTGAGCCGAACCAATGTGCCTTTGTCAGGGGACGACTGTTGCTGGAGAATGTCCTGCTAGCCACGGAACTTGTAAAAGACTACCACAAGGAATCAATCCTACCGCGGAGTGTGTTAAAACTGGATATATCGAAAGCGTTTGACTCTGTAAACTGGTCCTTCATCACAGATACTCTCCGTGTTCTTGGCATCCCAGATATGTTTATTCACTGGATCCACACATGTCTCTCGACCGCTGCTTTCTCAGTGTCGGTTAATGGTGAATTGGAGGGTTTCTTTGGTAGTGAACGGGGTTTGCGACAGGGATGCGCCCTCTCTCCGTATCTGTTCGTCATTGCCATTAACGTTCTCTCTCGGATGCTGAATAAAGCATCCCTCTCACAGCGTATTGGTTTCCACCCCTCCTGCAGTAGGGTAAACCTCACACACCTGAGCTTTGCTGATGATCTCATGATATTCACGGATGGTGCAGTTGCTTCTCTTAAGGGTATTTTCGAGGTTCTTTCAGATTTTGCTAGTATCTCTGGTTTGGTGATCAACCCTGCAAAGTCCTCAATTTTCATGGGTGGCCGTATCAGTCATGACTTTAAAGAGGAGGTCCAGCACCTTGGCATTCCAGTTGAGTCTCTGCCTGTGAGATACCTCGGTCTCCCACTCACCACAAAAACGATGACTAAAGCTGACTATGAGCCTCTGATTGATCAAATCCGCACTCGTATGGTATCATGGTCTAGTCGATCTCTCTCTTATGCGGGACGGTTACAGCTTATAAAGACAGTCATTGGCAGTATAACGAACTTCTGGTGCTCTGTTTTTCGGCTACCTAAGAGCTGCCTCATGACTATATAAGGGATGTGTGCTGCGTTTCTATGGTCTGGCTCGCCAAATACGCATACGAAGTCAAAGGTGGCTTGGGCTGATGTCTGTAGACCTAAGGAGGAGGGAGGCTTAGGTATTCGGTGCCTTACAGATACCTCAAGAGTCTTTGCGCTCAGCTTAATATGGAGATTGCTCTCTAACTCTGGTTCGTTGTGGGTAGCCTGGACGAAGGCTTATCTGTTGCGCCTCCATAGCTTCTGGGATGTTAGTGATAAAAGCGCAGGATCTTGGATTTGGCGCAAACTTTTGAAACTGAGGTACCAAGCTGCCTCGTTTCTCCGATCTGAGATAGGGAATGGTAAGTCCACCTCCTTCTGGTTTGATAACTGGCTTCCGATTGGTAGACTTCTTGACATTGCAGGCGACTCGGGAACGCTAGTCTTGGGTATCCCCCGCTATGCGACGGTCTCAGAAGCGGCCTCTGGGGACAATGGGACATACGTCGGTGCCGTGCCTATCACCTACGGGCGATGATAGCCTGCATCAACTCTGTTTCAGCTCCAGCGGAGGACGCTGCTGCAGATCGTCGTCTATGGCGCCACGGGACAGAGGAGTACAAATCGTCCTTCTCGAGCAAAGCAACATGGGAATGTCTCAGGGCCCACAGCCTGAAGCTTCCTTGGTGCAAATTAGTTTGGTTTCCGCAGAGTGTACCGCGGTTTGCGTTTGTCACATGGTAAGCTTTTCAAGATAGGCTATCGACGGGAGCGAGAAGCAGAGCCTGGGGTTGCATACAGCCATGCCTCCTCTGTGGCGAGCCCGACGAAACCCGTGATCACTTGTTCTTCGGCTGTCCGTACTCATTCACGGTCTGGATTGATCTCGTAGGGTACCTCTTGGGGTCTCGTGTGAACCCTGACTGGACTATCACTGTCACTTCTCTCCTGTCCTCTCGCAGGAAAGAAATTGACACATGTCTTCTAAAGCTTGCTCTGCAAGCAAGCATCCACATCATATGGCGGAAACGAAACAGCAGGCGGCATCAGGGCTCTCCCCTCACCTCGGGCCAACTGGTACGGTATATTGACAAGACCATCAAGAACAAGATTTCATCTCTGCGAAAGCGGAAACCAAGCTTCTACGGTGAAATGATGCAGCGATGGCTCACTCGGGCTCCTCCGCTGCATTCGTAATTTCTGTTTTTTGTCCTCTAAGACATTTTTAATCTTGTGTTTCATTTGTTGAAAGCATAAACTTAAGTGGCCTGTAATTTTTTCTTTTGTTGATAATCCATTTAAAATTTCAACAAAAAAAAAGAAACAGAGGGGGTAATGACTTTTTATTGGATGAAAATACTGCCAGCAAAAAGATACATACAATATTTGTAATTAATTAGAAAAGTCATGGTCATATCCATAAGAAATATTCTGCTTTAATAATTTAGATGTTCATGTCTAACTGATTTTATAAACTGATAAAAAGACTGTTTATTTAGTAAAAAAATTATATTAAATGAAAAATCAAGTGATTTAACACATTTTATTTTCTTATTTAAGTTATTATTATATTCATAAAAACATGGATTTGAATAATGTTTTTGGTTACATTATTTTTCACCGGTTGAAACTAAAATAATTTGTTTTTACTAAATTGAACATTTAACCATATATAAAACTTAGTTATTTATATTTTTGATTTTATAATTGGCACAAAATCTATATTGATTAATTAATGGACTAATGAACAAAAATTTGCACTATTATTATTATGGTAATATAATTAATGATGTGTATTATTGTTAAGGTAATATAATTAATAAAATTATTAAGCTAACTCAAATATGGAAATATAATTAATGTAATACTACTATTTAAGTATTTTTGTTTCCAAACAATTTTCATTTAGAATACTATACTTGTTTCCGAAAATCTCAAAAATATATACTTCAACTTTAATAATATATATTTATAAAACATTTATATAAGTTTATAAACTCAACTCCACTCTCTAAATAATAAACCCCAAACAAAAATCATTAAACTGTATATAAATCCAAATGTTATGGTATTTTTAATTGATTGTATTTTTAAAAAGTGATATGCCAACTTAGGATATTTTTTTTACTAAAATAAATCTATATTAATGGGGGGGGGGGGGTTCACTTCACGAGCTCCACTTTCAAAGAAAAATTTTATTAGTTTTGTTACTATATTTAATTTTGGGAAATTGAGGCCTATAGCCACAGAAAAAACCATAATACACGAAGTAGCCATTTTCCCTAGCAGACATATACACGCCATTAAATATACATAATAATACTATAATATCCCTTGCATCAACCGACGTAACCTGCTAAAAGAAAAACTAAAAAAAATAATTATTAACTCATCAAAAGTAACTTGTCGCTTCTCTTCTCCATCATCTCAATCGAATCGTTTACTTTTCTCCTCTCTGACATTGCACGTCGTTTAAGTTGCAGCGGCAGTTGATAACATACCCTTCTTCTCTAATTTCACCAAGCCGATTTCTCAGATCTTTGGAAGTAGGGTAAGTTATCGGTTTTCTTCCTTCGATCCTCTTCACCATCTCCTTATCTTTGTTTATTTCCTTATGTTTGGGGTTGTTCTGGGAATTAGGGTACTATAATTGATAACTCTTTACCATCGTCCCATGTGGACGCCATCGTTGCCGTTAGTGAATTAAGGCCTTGTTATTGGAATTTGGCAATTTGATTTAGGATTGGGGATGACCCGATTGTTCTGATACAAAAACAAATATGGTGTAGTAATTTATACGAAGATGTGTAGAATATCATTACTTATATTTGGCCTGTCAGAACACATAGCATGAAATTTCAGATCTGATTTTCATTTGGAATGTAATAGTATTCATATTCATTCAACCAGTCCATGTAGGATAGTATCACTTGTTATTATGTTTGATTTTATGTACTTTGTGTTTGGATGTGGTTTACTTTGATGTTCTTAATCTAAGTTATGCTTGATTTGAGGTTTTTGTCTCTGTGGTGCATAGTTTATGGTGTAGAAATATCAATTATTTTATGGAATGATGCAACACAAATATGTTATGTGTATGAACGTATCTATATATTTTGTTGCTATGTGTCATAACAAGTGGAATAGTATGCCGTTCATATTATTCCATTTCAAATGGAATCGTACATTCACATAATATGATGTTCCATTCGTTTTCCGGTTCTTATTCTGTTTAACTTGTTATTCATTTCTATATTGCATATGACAATGTGAACCATCTTCACTCTTTGCCTCTCTTACTTTTCATTCTTCAGATTTTGTATGGACGAGTTAGAGCTTCCAAGTAGATTGTTTGAGACAGGCTGTGAACCCACTGGCAAGAAAAGAGTTAACAAATAGAATAGAAATGTAAAACAACATGTATTATGTTTGTTTTATTCATATTATTGAATGCGATATATCATGTTCTATACTATTTTGTCATGTTCCATTCCATTTGATGATTGTAAAAGAGTGTTATATTTTGTATAGAAATATAGTTTGTAAATTTTTTAATTAAGTTCTAACTATCATTATATGTTTTTTAACTAGTAAAAAATATGCTATGAGGGTTTAGTTTAGTACTATAAAATATAATTTAATATTACATAATATTATCCACTTTTTAGATTTTGGTATTTAGGTTTAGGGTTTACATTTGAATTATAGTTTAGTGATTATAATTTAGGGTTTAGTATTTATAAGGTGAGTGGTATATTTGGAATTATATTTTGATATTTGGATCTACATTTGGATTAGAGTTTACATTTGGATTAGGGTTTAGAGATTGGATATGATTGAGATAATGTTTAGTATCTAGATTTTAGTGGTTGAAATAAAATTGTTGTATACTATTTTGGTGATATGGAATAGAACTTTTAAGATTTCTATTTTTTACCTTTTTCGTTATGCTGTTATATGTAGATGAATTTCAAATATTGATAAATGGAATAAATCATTTACAATATTGATAAATGGAAGAGAACACTCATAAACTTTCACATAGATAAAACAGTATATACACAACTAAGAAATAATGGTATACACGTAATCCGGTAAGCATTAACTTGCTCATGCACTTATCTTAAGAAAGTTTTGGGTTTACATTGTATTTGGATTTACATTTTCATGTAATATTTAGTTATTAGTTAATAAGGTTCAATTTATTTCGAGATCTTTACTATTTCATATAGAATAGCAGTTTATGTAGTTTTCTTTGTCTATTATGTTAGTATAAGTTGTGTAACGTGTACAACTATTATCCACTTGTGTTACAACATTCTCTTACATCTTATGTGTTAATTATAACTAGATTATGTGCTTGTATAGTTATGTTACAAAAAGAACTATGTTGCTTATTTTAAGAACTGCAACTGGCCACTGTATACGTGAAATGGCAGAACCGGAGAAAATATGACCAAAAAACCATATCTTTAATTATGTCAAAATCAACTCTACTCACCTAATTTCACACCGAAACATGGCTATTTTGCCAATGAACCCTTTAATAAAACTATTAACATAGAACAGTGAAGTTTGGTGAAGAAAGCTAATTAATGTAATATTATGTGGATTATATGTCATTTTAATTTATTCTCACAATATATAATTTTATAATATGAATTACAAATTTAATATAAAAGTATAAGTTTCTATTCTATAAAATTATGAATTCTTTATATTTACCATCTCTTTCTCAACAGCAGATGGCTTTGAACTTGGATAAACTTCTAACCATTTTCTCATGATAATCTTTTCGCATTATATAAGAAGAAGAAAACTTGATTTTTTAAAAACTCTTTTTTTTTTGAAGTCCAACAATGAAAAACCGTTTACATGTTGGTTTATAAACTAATTTACTATTTCTCATTTAACCGGAGTAATCGAAGATAGTTTGGGCCTGAAGTGAATGGGCTTGGCTCGAAGGCATTTTCGTCCAAGAACATTTTATGTTTCATTGGAACGCAGAAATCAAAAAATAAAGAGAAGCGGACGCTAAAAAGTAAAAACCCCGGGAAAATCCCTAAAGATACGCAGCAAAGAAGTCGAGTGTTGTTGATCGAGAGAGACGAAATGGAGAAAAGCACGATTCAAGTTGAAGAGCTCGACGAATCCGACGATTTCCTTCTCGAACTCGCCGCAATCGAAGCGGAAGCAGAAGCGTCGGCGGCGAAACGCCCTAAGGTCGCTGCGGTACCGGAGGGACCATACATGGCGGCTCTAAAGGGAAGCAAAAGCGAGCAGTGGCAGATGAACCCGCTCAATCCCGCCTCCAAATCTCGCGGCGGTTTTCAAGGCGCCTCCTCCGTGAATTCGAATTATCCGGCTGGAAAATACGGCTCGGAGGCGGGTGATCAGGATTTTCCGGAGAAGAACTGTCCCTGTGGAAACGGTGTGTGTTCGATTCTCACGTCCAACACGCAGAAGAACCCAGGCCGAAAATTCTACAAATGCCCTATCAGAGAGGTTTGAATTGACCATAATGCTCGCTAAGTGTTCGATGAAATGTCACTAAGAATAGTTTCTCTCGTTGAAATAAGATTAGACACTGGATTCTTGTTGCTTTTTTTTTTTGCTTATTTGTAGAAAATAGTGTGGGGGTTAATATAAAGCTACCATTTTTATTAGGAAAACGGAGGCTGTGGGTTTTTCCAGTGGTGTGATGCGGTTCAGTCTTCTGGAGCTCAGCAGAGTTATGGGAACACTAACGAGTCCAAGTTCCCTGATCTCCAGTGCCCCTGTGGTGCTGGATTGAGCCGTGTTCTCACTGCTAAAACTGGGGAAAACATTGGCAGGCAGTTCTATCGCTGTCCTGTTTTTGAGGTATGTGACATCGATCATTTAAGTTTCTATGCTTGCTATTATCTGTTATCAATCGACTATTGCAATCTGTTGTATATTCTGTGGTTTCTGCTTCTGGATATTCTGATTTGGTGAGTCCATGTTGCTTTTCTGACAGAGCTCCATATTATCATTCCTCTTGATTAAGTGCTGGCTCTTGTTTTCCATTTTATGCCATTGCATTGACGTGCATATAACCAAGTATAGTCGGGTTTTACTTATTTTGCAACACGTATACCTAAAAACTCTATGTACTTCAATAGTTTATCAAATAAGCTGTAAACCGTAGATCAGGTTCCTGCTTAGATGGAGACAGAGTGACAACTTGTTATACAACTACTTTTTCAAAGATGAAATGAGTTTGTAGATTCTTGGCTTACAATTTAGTCTCAAGAACCATCAACTGGTTTAACCGTTTAAGTGAAATATTAATGTAGCATCTTGCTTAGCTCTGACTGTCTGTGTAATCTAATATGATTTCCTCTCGATCTCAGGGCTCTTGTGGTTTCTTCAAATGGTGCAATGATGACGCAGTCAAATCTTCTACAACGTATAGCTTTACCAATAACAACTTAAGTGGATCAGATACCAGAGGATATCAAACTGCGAAAACAGGCAGTGGCACACCCTGTTATAAGTGTGGGAAGGAAGGGCATTGGGCGAGAGACTGCACTGCTCAGTCTGGTAATCCGCCATATGAAACGGGACCAGTACAGACTTCCTCTGCAACTGGACAATGTTATAAGTGTGGCAAAGAAGGGCATTGGGCAAGAGACTGCACTGCTCAGTCTGGTATTCCCTCGTATGAAACGGGACTCGTAAAACCTTCCTCTGCAGCTGGAGAGTGTTATAAGTGTGGGAAAGAAGGACACTGGGCGAGAGACTGCACTGCTCAATCTGGTAATTTGAAGTCTGGATCAGAACAGGTGAAGTCCTCCTCTTCAGGTGGAGAGTGTTACAAATGCGGAAAGCAAGGGCATTGGGCGAGAGACTGCACGGGTCAATCTGGTGGTAGTCAACAGTTCCAATCATCAGGGCAAGGGAAGCCTGCAACCTCGGGTGGAGAATGTTACAAATGCGGAAAACCAGGTCACTGGGCAAGAGACTGCACTGTGGCTGTTCAATCCACAGGCGCTCCAGGTAAAAGACAGAGGCAGTACTAGGTCAGGCTTTCTAAGTTCTAAATCTGATCTGCGGTCTACAACTCTTAGGGTTTATCTAGTGTAGTTAACGACAACTTTGTCATGTCTCATGGTTGTGTCCAAAATTTCGGAACCTTTGTTTTGTCTTCCATCTTATGAATCTTTTCCTAATATATGTTCAGTGTTTAAAAGTAGGAGCTGATCAGTCTTAAGAACTACTGCACCAAACTACCTTGTCACATTTTTTTTTTCTTTTGTGTGATGGTTTAATGTTCACATCAATTTTGACACATGATTTTAGCAAAGAGTTGAAAATTAATAACTGGAAACAGAGAATGAATGATAATAAGGATTTGAAAATCAATGATTAACACAAGATTTTGACTGAATTTCTAAATTCGGTAAAATTAATTAACCAATAAATTAGCATGGAAGAAATTAATTATAGTAAAATATAAACAAATATCTCTGAAACTTCTAAAAATAGAAATATAAGAATATACAAATTGGAAGCTAGTAAAGAGAGTAGTACAACTTTCCTCTGCAACACGTAAGAGGGGACTTAGAAGGGGATAGGTTGTTAGAACAGATCGGTAGACTCCAGATTTAGCTTATGTAACGCTTATTACTACTACTCTCTCCTCGAGAATCTATTTCGCTTTATCTTATCATCTCCTCGATCTCTCCGTTTACGGCTAAACAACAAAAACGTTTTTTACCATTTTCTTTTAAAAATCAACAGTAAAAAGATTCATCAATTTAATAGACAGTTTTTGCAATGCCCACTCTGCTTCAAACAACTCCAATGTCTGAGTCTGAATCATCACGACCTCCTTTGGTTTTCGCGTACTACGTTACTGGCCATGGCTTTGGCCACGCCACTCGTGTCGTTGAGGTTAGATCTCTTTCTTGTCTGGGATCAAAACATTTTCGAGCTTCTAAATGAATCTCTGTCTTGATGTAATAATATTGGACATAGGTGGTTCGGCATCTGATATCGTCTGGACATAGAGTTCATGTTGTCTCTGCTGCTCCAGAGTTTGTTTTCACCACTGAGATCCACTCTCCAAATCTCTTTATCCGAAATGTATTTTCATTTTTTCATATAACTGGTGTTTCACACTCTGATACACATCCAGAAGATTGATCTCCAGTTTTTTTTAAAGAAAATGTAATATTGGAGGTGATGTTTAGGTATTATTGGACATTGGATCTGTGCAATCTGATGCTTTAACCGTGGACCGTCGTGCTTCCTTGGAGAAGGTCTCTTCCAATTCAGATGTCTCTTCCTTCTCTAGTTTAGGTTCTTAGCTTCATCGAATCTTTATTTTTTTGTCAAAATTTGCAGTATTGCGAGATTGCGGTTGAACCTCGTGACTCTATCTTAGCCACAGAAGTTGAGTGGCTTAAGTCAATCAAAGCAAACCTTGTGGTACTTCCAAATAATGCATTCAAGTGTTCTCTTTTTTTTTTTCCTGAGTTTTTGTGTGGATTCAAAACTAAATCAAGAAAGAAAATATCGTGAAAACAGGTCTCAGATGTTGTCCCCATCGCTTGCCGTGCAGCAGCAAATGCCGGAATCCGCTCTGTTTGCGTCACCAACTTCAGGTACAGTTAAATTTTCTGAACTGATTTAATATTAGATGGCTTAAGTTCTGTGATGTATCATTACATACATGATGCATCTCAGGGAAAGTTATGTTTTGTGAATCTGTGATTACTGCAGTTGGGACTTCATATATGCTGAATATGTGATGGCAGCTGGACATCATCACCAATCCATTGTTTGGCAGGTAGCTGATTGTAAGCTTAGATGTCATCCTTCTTGATTTTATCGGCTTCTAAATGGTGATTACTACTGCAGATAGCTGAGGATTATTCGCACTGCGAGTTTCTGATTCGCCTTCCCGGACACTGTCCTAGTAAGTTCTTGTTGGAGACTTGGAGGCAACATATATTTCTGTAAATCATTCGTCTATGATAATACCAAAACAAACCTATCTTCATCTTCTGCAGTGCCTGCTTTCCATGATGTTATTGATATTCCCCTTGTTGTGAGGCCACTGCATAAATCTAGAGAAGAGGTCTGAGTTCAAACACTCTCTTCAGTTCTCTAAATAACAGACTTTGTCTTAGCTAACCAAATTTTCAGTACAGGTTAGGAGAGAGCTTGGAGTTCCAGACGATGTGAAACTACTCATCTTTAACTTTGGTGGTCAAGTAAGCAAAATTTTTTTATAGCTATTCAACCTATGCAAAGTTTCCTTATATTGCTGATGTAATTTTGCAGCCAACTGGTTGGAAACTCAAGGAAGAATATCTCCCAGCTGGTTGGCTATGTCTGGTACTCATATCTGAGTTTTATGTTACTTTTCCTGGTTGATTAGTTGTAATTTAAGATAACAAATCTCCAATATATAGGTTTGTGGCGCTTCTGCGAAGCACGAGCTTCCTCCGAATTTCATAGGACTTTCAAAAGATATTTATACTCCTGATGTGATTGCTGCTTCAGATTGCATGCTTGGTATCACCTGTTCCTCTTTTGTCTATCAGTCTTTCACCACAACATTATGCTAACTGACTAACAACTTTAGGAAAGATTGGATATGGAACTGTGAGTGAAGCACTTGCTTGCAAGTTACCGTTCATTTTTGTGCGAAGAGATTACTTCAATGAAGAACCATTCTTGAGAAAGATGCTTGAGGTGAGAGAGAGCATATATTAATACACACACAGTTGATTTTCATATGTTTGTTTTTGCATTCTCTTGAGAATTATTTTTATCTGTATGAAAGTATTACCAAGGAGGAGTTGAAATGATCAGAAGAGATCTTCTTGCTGGATGCTGGGCGCCTTATCTTGAGCGTGCTGTTACACTGAAGCCGTGTTACGACGGTGGTATTGATGGTGGCGAGGTAGACCGTACAAACTCTTCATAGTACATGACAACCTCCTCTTGTTGATGATGTAATCACTCCTGCTCGTTTTTGAATCCAGGTGGCAGCTAAAATACTGCACGACACAGCTATGGGGAAGAAACGTTCTAAGCTCAATGTGAGTAATACAAGCAAGAACATGTTGAGAGATTAAGATAGTGATTGATTGATAATAGAAAAATATCATATTTGTTTGCCATTCATTTGTAATGCCAATTCCGGTGGTACTTACTTACCTGCTGGAAAACATTGATAATGTAGCTTAACGGGGCGAGGAGACTCCAGGATGCAATAATACTAGGCTTCCAGCTACAGAGAGCTCCAGGGAGAGATCTTTCAGTTCCAGAATGGTATCAAGTCTCTGGAGACGAATCTGGGACTCCTCTGGTTGATCAGACTCAGAACTCCTCCAAGTGTGTTTTACTGTAGACTTTGAATCTTTCAGTTAGGATCTTTTGTCTTCACATCTTATGTTTTTTTTTTTTTTTTTTTAATTTAACAGGTTTGTAGAAGGCTTTGAAATTCTTCATGGAGATCACCATGGTCTTATAGATACAATAAGTTTCTTGGATAGTTTAGCGACGTTAGCTAAAATAGGAGGGCATCATCAAGAAAGGGAGCATTTAGCAGCAGCAGCACTCTTCAACTGGGAGGTTTGTTCTCCATTGTGTGGATTCGAAGTTTCTGGTGAAGTTTTAGGAACAAAAATGAAGTTTGTGTTGTGACCATTCAGGAGGATATTGTTGTGGCGAGAGCACCTGGTAGACTTGATGTAATGGGAGGCATTGCTGATTACTCTGGAAGTCTTGTCTTGCTGGTTAACTCTCTCATCAAAACCAATTTTAGATTCATCTTTTTTTTTTTATTTATCTCAAACAGCAGTGTTTTTGTTTTTGTTATTGGTTAGATGCCGACGAGAGAGGCGTGCCATGCTGCTGTCCAGAGGAATCATCCTAGCAAACAGAAACTCTGGAAGCATGCTGAAGCAAGACATCATTCAAGAGACACTCCCATACTTGAGATTGTATGTTCTGTTTTACCCTGACACTACATTGCCTCTCCTTTCTCTAAAAATTGTTTCTGAAACTTCCAGGTTTCATTTGGATCTGAGTTGAGCAACAGAGGACCAACTTTTGATATGGACTTGTCTGATTTTATGGAAGAAGATGGGAATCCAATATCCTATGAGAAAGCCTACCATTACTTTTCCAAGGATCCATCTCAGAAGTTGGTTAATCTTTTCTCAGATAGTTTAATAAGAATCATCATAAGCTTTATGATATATATATATATATATATATATATATATTTATTGAGTCCATTTTTTTCTAGGTGGGCAGCATATGTTGCAGGTACGATTCTGGTACTCATGAGAGAGATGAACGTTCGTTTTGAAGATAGCATTAGCATACTGGTAACAATACTTTACCGAGTTTCATGTACTGTATGCAATGTATCAACGAGTCTTAACTCAGCTCTAATACGTTTTCAGGTTTCTTCATCGGTTCCTGAAGGCAAAGGAGTATCTTCCTCTGCTTCAGTGGAAGTTGCTACCATGTCTGCTATCGCTGCTGCTCATGGTTAGTACACAAACTTCTCCGCAAGTAGATGATCATTCATTCCTGATGACTTGAACTGAATCTTTCAGGTCTTGAGATATCTCCGAGAGATGTTGCTTTGCTTTGCCAAAAGGTGGAGAACTATGTTGTTGGAGCACCTTGTGGAGTGATGGATCAAATGGCTTCTGCTTGTGGAGAAGCTAACAAGCTTCTTGCTATGATCTGTCAGGTACTTTCTCTCCTCCATTTCCATCAAAAACTTGATCTTCGAGTAATAACCATGTTAATATCTACTCACTGCAGCCTGCTGAGATACTAGGACTTGTTGAAATACCTTCTCACATCCGCTTCTGGGGGATCGATTCCGGAATACGACACAGGTTCTGTGTATATTATTCATTTGTGTCCGAAAATTTTGTTCTGTTAACACAATAATTTTTTACCCTGCAGTGTTGGTGGTTCAGACTATGGTTCTGTGAGGATAGGAGCTTTTATTGGCAAAACAATGATAAGATCATTATCTACTGAAACCAACTCAGGAGAGGGTGAAGAGGAGAGCTCGGAGTTGATTGAATACGATGCTTCTTTGGATTACTTATGCAACCTTTCACCTCATAGGTCCATCATTTGTGTTTTTTACCCAATTGACTTGGATGATGATAATGATATCTTTTGTGTTTTGTTGCAGATTTCAATCTCTATACGCAAGTAAGCTCCCACAGGTTATCACAGGAGAAGAATTCATGGAAACGTATGGAGATCATGGTGATTCTGTCACGACCATTGACAGGAAAGGTACTTACCACATAATGGCGCCGACTAAACATCCAATCTATGAAAATTTCCGTGTCCAGGCGAGTTTAATCTACCTGTATATTGTGGATTTGTAAGAAGAATGATACGGTGAGTATTATGTTGAAACTGATCTCTTTGTCAGGCTTTCAAAGCATTGTTGACAGCAACTCCTTCAGAAGAACAGGTCATTGGTCTTGGGGAGCTTATGTACCAGGTGAATCATGGCTTTCAAAATTATCTCTTATGATCCATAAAGTCACTAACCGTGTGTTTACTTGGCAGTGCCATGATAGCTACAGCGCGTGTGGGCTTGGATCTGATGGTACAGACAGATTAGTGAGACTAGTACAGAAAATGGAGAAGTTGAAGCATTCCAAAACCGAGAACGGGACTCTCTACGGGGCCAAGATCACAGGAGGTGGTAGCGGCGGAACAGTTTGCGTTATTGGAAGGAGCAGTCTGAGAAGCAGTGAACAGATTCTTGAGGTCAAAAGATGATTCTTCAGCTAGAACCCCATGGGCGTTGCTTTATTTTATTTATATAGATCAGTGAAGATGTTTTATCATATGATTATATGTTGTTATGCAGATCCAGAGAAAGTACAAGGAAGCAACAGGGTTTATGCCGTATGTGTTTGAAGGATCATCTCCGGGAGCTGGCAAGTTTGGATATTTGAAGATACGCAAGAACGCTGCTCCTCCTCCTTCTACTTAAAACATTTCATTCTTCTTTGTTTTCTGCTTTAAAGACATATGTTGTGTCATCATTGGTTACTAAAATACAGTTCAAGAACTCTGTCTGGTCCTTTAGTTTTTCATGAACAACGAAAATATAAGGACTAAATAACGGTCTTTGTTAGTTAAAATGGCAGACCACACAATTTGTTAAATGCAAAGTCCATAGTCTTTGTCTTGAGACTTTTTCAAACTGTTTGTCGTTTTTTTTAATCCAACAAATATTATCTCTCAGCCATTAAGGACTTTTTTTCTAAGCCGTTGGTCTTTGTTTCTTTCCACTCACGTATTCAAACCAACCTATATTGTCTGTCTCTTATACTTTTAAGCCGTGTGGAGAATTCACAGTTCAGGTTCTCTTTTTTTTTGTGAGTTAGGACATCCCTTAATTAAGCTATTGGTTGTTTTTTTTACCATCCAACAAGTCTAATTTAAACCATTAGTCTTTTTTATCCATCTAAGAACTTTCTAGAGACTGTCTTGAGACATTTTTAAGCCGTTAGTTGCATTTTTTTCCCATCCAACAGACCTTACTTAAGCTGTTAAGTAAGAATCTTGATGCTTGTTAAGAATCTTTGCATTAATTATGATCTTTTTAAGCCGTTGGTAGTCTTTGTCAAAAAACTTTCCAAATCTGTGAGTTTTTTTTTTGTATCAGCTGTCTTAAAGTTCAGACATGGTCTTTGTCTTAAGAGCTTTATCATAGTTTGTCAGCTGTTGGTCGTTTGTTTCTCCCATCCAACAAAATATAGAACCAAGTCATTGTCTTTGTCCAATGACTTTTCTAACCTTATTTCGATTTAGTCTCTATGTTGAGATTGATTTCAGATAGTTTGTCATTCTTCCATTGTCTTCTTTGTAATAAGATTTGGTCATTATGTCCATCCAACTCATAGTCATTTAAGCCTTGTGGTTATCCGAGCAGAAAACAGTTTGTTTTACGCCTTTGTGGTCCATAGTCTTTGTCTCAAGTCAAGACTTCATTAAGCCACTGCTTGTGCTTTTTCCCCCCATCAAACAAGTCTTACGTCATTAGCCGTCTTTTCCCACCCAAGTCTTATTTAAACCGTCAAGTTAGAATCTCTTTCAGATTCATAATCTAACAGTCTTTGCGTTATGATTCTGTAAAGCATATTGTTAGACTATGTATGACTGATTTTAGAGTATGAGTTGGCCATTCTTTCCATCCAACTCAACAGTCTATGTATAGTTTGACTTGTGGTTATCAAGCAGAAACAGTTCTTTATGGTTCATCGTTTGTCTGTTGAGACTTTCTATTTGAAGTTGTTTGGCAGAGTAAAGAACCAGTTCTCCATCCATAGTTTCAGTCATGAGGGATTTATCTTCATTTGAGCCGTGGATTGTGTTTTTCCATCTAGTCTTTGTCTTGAGACATTTTGCTGATGTTGGTTATTATACCAAAAGCAAACCATAGTCTTTTTCAGAAGACTCCTAAAGCCATTTGTTTACATAAGAACCTTTTGTCGATTCATATGGCATAAACTTTCTCAAGAGACATTTAAGCCGTGTGGTTAAGTAAGAACCTGTTTTTGATTCGTAATCATTGTCAAGCATCCAACAAGTCTGTCTTTTGACCTTTTAAAGCTGTTTGTCATTTTCTTTATCCAACTAGTATCTTCCCAGCCATTAGTCGTTTTTATTCATCTAATGACTTTTTTTTCCTAAGCCGCTGGTCAATGTTTCCATCCAACATATCTAAAAACGGACGGACCCATATTGTCTTTGTCTAAAGTAAATAAACTCTTTCCGATTCACAATCCTTGTTTAGAATATGTGTGTTATGATTCGTCAAGCCATTGGCAACCTTTGTCAAAAGACTTTCCAAAGCCATCAGCTGTTTTTGTATCAGCTATGTCAAAAGACTTTCCAAAGCCATCCACCAAATTACAAACCAACTCATAGCATTTGTCTTGAGAGCTTTTTCAGACTTTGTCTCAGGTCGTTGGTCATTTTGTTTTCCATCCAACAAACCCCATCCAACTCACAGTCTCTGTATACTTTTTACGCCTTGTGGATCATTAGTTTTTGTTTCAAAGACTCCATCAAGCTGTTAGTCGTTTTTTTTTTATAATTTTCCATCCAACAAGTCTTTTTTTTTCCATATTTGTTTCCATCTACGGACTTATTTTTGTCTGAGCCACTGGTCATTTTTCTCCATCCAGTGTATATTAAAACCGACCCCTTTTATCTTTGGCAAGAGACTTCTTAAAGCCATTAGAACTCCTGTATTCCACCAAGGACCCTTTCTAAGCAATCCCATATTGTCTTTTGTGTAAAAGACCTTTTGTTTCAGACTTTTGTCTTAAGCTTATTTCAGCTGTTGGTCTATTTTTTTCTCCATCCAACAAATCCAAAACCAACCCCATCCAACTCATAGTCTTTGTCTACTTTTAAGCCTTTTGTGGGTTCAGATCAGAGTTGTTTAAGTTGAGTTTGGTCTCAAGAGAGTAAACAATACTAAAAATGGGTCGAACATATGTATTTATTAGATTTCAGAGTGAGGTTACAAAGGTGGAGAAATAAGGAAACAAGCCGGAGCTCGGAGAGCGTTTAACCGGAAAAGTACAACAAACGGAGAGATGATTGTACGGACAAAAATCCTAATCTCGCCGCTCAGTGTGTTGTGTCTAAGTGTCGATCCCTCTCTCTTTTGCTCTTTCCCTCCTTTTATACCTCTGCTCGGTTAGCGTTTGACCTAGTCCCATTTCCAATTCCTTGGGCCTGATCGGCCTGTCGGGCTTCGGAACGGGTCTTGTCTTGAATTGCTGAGCCGACCATCCTTTCCTCAGCTAAAAGTAGTCTGTAGCCTAGCCGTTGGCATCGAGTTGCGGCTCCTCGGCGGGAATCCGACTAATTGACTTGGTTGGACCTTTGTTCGATGGGCTTTGAAGATGGGTACAATCCATCCCCAACAGTAAGTCCCCCCCCCCCCCCCCCCAAGTTTATTGATGAACCGAATGATCGGTCTTCAATGAATTTGGTTTTATTAGCTTGGAGGACAAAGGGATATACCGAGCATCTCAAAGTGATCCTTGAAGTCGGCATTTTTGGACGTCACCGAAGAGATGATGCTTTTCTTCGAAGGGTAATGAACCGGCGCGATTGCTAATTCTCCGGGAAATTCGATCTAGGAGAGAACCAGAGCGGTCATGGGATTGAGGATCGTGACCGAGGAAACGAACCGGCGCGGTTACGCGACACGCGCCAACAGTAATCAGGCTCATGTAGGCCTATTTAGGCGTAATTATGACGCCTTGATCCGAGAGCCCATTTCCTCTTATAAATATCCCTCCACTCTCTCATTTTCATCATTTCTCTCCGCGTCTGAAAGGTAGTTTCTCTCTCTATTCCCCTTCTCTCTCTTAATCTTTGCTTTAAGATTCCGATTATCCGAGATGTCGTCTTCTCGACGTTTGTCGCGGGAACAAAAAGGAAAACATGTAGCTTCAGTTCGAAGTTCTTCCGAGGATCCCGCGGAAGAGATTCATCACGATGCCATGATGGATACCCAGAACATGGATATATCCCAGCATTTGCTCGTCGCGGAGTCTGGAGCTTTACTTCGAGGGGATGGTGACAGCCAAGATGCGGTCGACGCCACGATGATCCCGAGGAGCTTTTATCCGGGGAACCTCTTTTCCGACGAGGGTCCTTTGGAGAGGTCAAGTGTCCGCCCGTCTATTGTGGTTGGTCAGGATTGGGCGAATGTCGAAGAGACCCGATCAACGACCAAATCAGTGGAAGCACTTCTTCGAAATCTAAATGCAGTTGGAGTGACTTTCATCATTCCGAGGAAAGATCAGAGACCTTGGTCTCCCTCGAGAGGATATCAATGCGTCTACGAATCTTATTTCCAAAGCGACACGAAGCTTTGGTTCCCGATTCCTCGGATTGTCACTGCTTGCGCCTTTCGGAGAGGAGTCGCTTTGAGCCAACTTATCAACGGTGCGATCCGTTTGATGGTCGCGATGTCAGTCGTTGCGGCTGAAGCTAGTACATCGTTGAGCGCCAGGGCCTTCGAGGAACTTACTTCGGTCTCCATCTCGGGGGATGGCATCATTTCGACGAGACAGACCGAGCTATAACGTGATTGCTGGGGGTCCGTCGAAGACTACAGATTGGCAGAGACATTACTTCTATGTAAAGTCCAACAGATCAGCGTTCGAGGAACCGCCGAGTACCAAATATCGTATTTTTTGGAATGCGGACTTTGGTACTGCTACTAACTCATAACTTCCGTTACGCGGGTCCATCTGACCTTATATATTTTTTTGTCTCTTTGTTTGCGTGCAGTTGCTCACTCGAACGTTTCCACTTATTCGGAGGATTGGGAGAACCGAGCCCGAATAGTTGCTCTGCAGAAACATGATCACTGGAACAACTTTACTCGGGAGAGAATCCGAAGAGCGATCGATCGGATTGCCAATCGTAAGTCTCTCGTTCCTCGTATTCTCGTTTCTTGGTTAAGGATGATCGGTTAATGGGTTTCATTCCCTTTGGCAGAAGATTCGGAGGTTCGACCCCTCCTTCTAGCGCCAGGGACTTACCTGTTGGGGATGGATTGTACCCTTCTTCAAAGCCCATCGAACAAAGGCCCAACCAAGTCGATTAGTCGGATTCCCGCCGAGGAGCCGCAACTCGACGCCAACGGCTAGGCTACAGACTACTTTTAGCTGAGGAAAGGATGGTCGGCTCAGCAATTCAAGATAAGACCCGTTCTGAAGCCCGACAGGCCGATCAGGCCCAAGGAATTGGAAATGGGACTAGGTCAAACGCTAACCGAGCAGAGGTATAAAAGGAGAGAAAGAGCAAAGGAGAGAGGGATCGACACTTAGACACAACACACTGAGCGGCGAGATTAGGGTTTTTGTCTGTACAATCATCTCTCCGTTTGTTGTACTTTTCCGGTTAAACGCTCTCCGAGCTCCGGCTTGTTTCCTTATTTCTCCACCTTTGTAACCTCACTCGAAATATAATAAATACCTCTGTTCGACCCATTTTTAGTATTGTTTACTCTCTTGAGACCAAACTCACCTTAAACAATTGGCGCCCACCGTGGGGCAGAACAGATTCAGTGTTTTTAGTTCGGTATGACGTCCACAGGTCCAAACCCTAGTTTCTCTGGAGAGGAGCCGGAACTCACTCCTCCTCCTCCGCCTCCTCCCCTTCCCTCGTCAGATTTCATGAGCTCGGTCATGGCCCGACTCTCTCAGCAAGAAGAGATCCAGAAAGCAACAAATGAACGACTTGCCGCCATCGTTGCTGCCCTCAACGCACCGCCTACCAGCGGCCTTCCGTTCCGACGACAGCTCTTCGATACAAACCCTCCTACTCCAACGGACGGTATAACGGCAAACGAAGCCGAGCAGGTCAGAACCCTAGCAGCTGAGAACCACCCCCCCCCCCCGATATCCGACCAAGCGACTATCCAAAAAATCGCCGAGTTAAAGTTCAACCTTCAGCAAATGAGCTCGAGGATTCACCAAGCGACAAGCGCAGCACCCGAGATAGACAGCATTATCACCTCAACTTCGCGGATTCTTTTCACTAAGGAGTTAACCAGAGTAAAGCTCAGGAAGATGGACAAGTTGAAGCTACCCGACTATAAGTCCGGAGGAGACACTGTCGAGCATCTGACAGCTTTCAACATAGCAATGGCGAGAGCTCGGCTCTCTTCAGAAAAAAAGGATGCTGGCTATTGCCAACTCTTCATCGAGACGCTGAACGAGCAAGCCCTGACGTGGTTCTCCGGACTTGACGAGGATTCAATCAGCAGCTTCAAGGAGCTTTCCTCGGCTTTCCTTAAAACTTACATCATGTTTACAAAGCGAGAGGCCACAGCTTCAAGTCTCTGGAACTTGAAGCAGAAGAAGGATCAGAGCCTCCGCGACTACATGGAGCGGTTCAAGTCGATCGTGTCAAGAATCAACATCCCCGATAACATCGCTATCGATGCGTTGATGAACACCCTCCTAGTAGACTGCAAGTTTCGAGAAGACCTCTATCGGAGCCCTACCCTATCCTTACAGGATGCCATTGCTCGGTCCCATAACTTCATCCGCATGGAAGAAGACACCAAGGCCATTTTGAGCAAACACAATGCTGCGAAGCAATCGACGACCAAGAACGCCGCCAGCACTCACGTCGAACCGCGTCAGCATGCTTCCTCAAGTAAAATCAGCCAAAAGGGGGGTCTCCTTTACGTGGTCGATGAAAACGGGCAGAAGTGGAACACGTTTCACCGAGAAACGGATTCTCCGGATGAAACACCCCGAGCAACCGCAGCCACCGCACCAGCTCAAGTTGATGCTGTGGCAGGATCGTCCAAAACTCCCCAGGTCTCACTAAGTCGTGCAAGCTACACGGAGTCAAGGGCCATGATACCTCGGAATACAAGACGCTCTTTGCACAGTTCCTCTCCTCGATTGAAAGCGGTGAGCTTAAGATCCCCTCTCCAAAGCCCAAGAGTGAGAGCAGTTGGAGCAGGAACAAAGACAGAAAGAACCAAAGGAAGAATCAAGGCAAGCCTAAACAGGATAACCCGAAACCGAAGGATTCCGAGCAGGCGCCTCAGCGGGACGACGACGACAACGTCTCGGCAGACGAAGATCAACCAGCGGTCAGACAGAGGATCGAAGTCATTCGCGCCCAACCCGAGTCGTCATCTGACGACGAAAGCTGCACCGAGGAAGTTCTCGAGTCGTCAGACCTACGAGAATTTCTTAAGAGAAAGGCAACTTCAGAGATCGGGAAACCCCCTGGTGCTTCCGATCTCAGGTCGAAGCTTGACGCTAAAAGAATGAATCACGCGTCCCCCGATGAGGCTCCCATTTATGATCTGCGAGGGCGACTAAATGCCAAAGTAGACGACTTTTGCGCGAAGCTGAACCGTAACAAAGCCGATCAACAGGAGGAGAGTAAAGATCTCCGTGACGTTCTCCTCAAGAAGCGGTCAACCACAAGACCACGAATCAACGTAATCATGGGAGGGTCACCGCCTTGCGGAGACTCGGTGCGATCAGTAGAAATGTCTCGGCGTTGGCCACAGAAGCCTCCCAGCGATCCCAAGATCTCTTTCTCCCCGGATGATTTGTTCGGAGTTAGCCTACCTCATAATGATAAGTACGACGTTACCAAGGTGCTCATCGATACCGGAAGCTCGGTGGATATCATTTTTCAAGAAACTCTGGTCAAGATGGGAATTGACCTAAAGGACGTGAAACCATCATCGAGAACACTCACTGGGTTCAACGGCTCCTCCGAGGTAACCCTCGGAACTATCCGTCTGACGGTTCAAGCGGAGGGAGTGACTAGAGTGGTCAAGTTCTCGGTAGTCAGCACAAAGACTCCTTATCACGTGATTCTCGGGACCCCGTGGTTACATTCAATGCGAGCAATCGCATCCACGTATCATCAGTGCATCAAGTTCTCGGGGATTAACGGAACCATCAAGTCTATTCGTGGAGACCAGCGTGCAGCCCGAGATCTCCTTATTGCGACCGTCAAGCTTCAGCGTTAACAATCCCTCGTAAACTCAGTTTCACCTTCTATAAGAAAGGTATGCCCTCAGAAGGAAGAAGTACTCGAGGTGCCGGTGGACGACTCGGATCCGAGCAAAGTTCTCCGCATCGGCGCGTATCTCTCCGACGAAATGAAGCTCAAGATCATTGATTTTTTTTGAAGAAGAACCTATCAACCTTCGCATGGTCGATGTCCGACATGCAAGGAATCGATCCGTCAACCACCACCCATGAATTGAACGTAGATCCCAACATCAAGCCAATTCACCAGAAGAGACGGAAGTTGGGTCCAGAGAGATCAAAGGCGGTCTTTGAAGAAGTCGAGCGTTTGCTCAACGCGGGATCGATTACTGAAGTCAGATACCCGGAATGGCTAGCCAACCCGGTCGTCGTAAAGAAAAAGAATGGAAAATGGCGCATGTGTGTCGACTTCACAGACCTCAACAAGGCTTGCCCGAAAGACAACTACCCGCTGCCGAACATCGATCGACTCATCGAGTCGACCGCCGGCAACGAGATGCTAACCTTCATGGACGCTTTCTCGGGGTACAACCAAATCATGATGCACCCCGAGGATCAAGAGAAGACCTCGTTCATCACTGATCGAGGGACTTACTGCTATAAAGTAATGCCTTTCGGGTTGAAGAACGTGGGCGCGACATACCAACGGTTGGTTAACCGCATGTTCGCCAAGGAACTCGGGAAGACGATGGAGGTCTACATTGACGACATGTTGGTTAAGTCACTCCGAGCAGAAGAGCACTTAACCCATTTGCAAGAGTGCTTCGAAATCCTCAATGCATACAAGATGAAGTTGAATTCGGCCAAATGCACTTTTGGCGTCTCATCTAGTGAGTTCCTCGGATACATCGTGACACAAAGAGGAATCGAAGCAAATCCGAAACAGATCTCAGCCGTCCTCGATCTTCCAAGTCGAAGAAACTGCCGAGAAGTCCAGCGACTTACCGGCAGAATCGCAGCTCTCAACAGGTTTATCTCCCGATCAACCGATAAATGCCTTCCCTTCTACGATCTCCTCCGAGGGAACAAGAAATTCCTCTGGAATGACAAGTGTGAGGAAGCATTTACTCAACTCAAACACTACCTTACGACTCCTCCGATCTTAGCCAAGCCAGACGTAGGCGACATCTTGTTTCTGTATATTGCTGTGTCCTCCGCTGCTATTAGCAGTGTCTTAATTAAGAAAGATCGCGGCGAGCAAAAGCCGGTATTCTACATGAGCCGACGGATGACCGGACCCAAGACCCGGTATCCAACACTCGAGAAGATGGCTTTGGCAGTAGTAGAGTCAGCGAGGAAACCCCGTCCTTATTTTCAATCTCATTCGGTGGAAGTCCTTACCGATCAACCGCAGAGAACCGTGTTACAAAACACAAATAGAGCAGGCCGGCTAAACAAATGGGCGATCGAGCTTGGTGAGCTCGACATCACTTACAAGTGCCGAACAGCCGCCAAAGCTCAGGTTCTCGCAGATTTCCTCGTAGAGTTATCGCCCGAATTGGCTCAAGATCTGGAAGTACACGATGCAAGCTGGATTTTCCACGTCGACGGTTCCTCGACGAACAAAGGCTCGGGAGCAGGACTCCAACTCCAGTCTCCAACAGGGGAACTTATCAGACAGTCGTTCAGCTTCGGTTTCCCGGCATCCAACAACGAAGCAGAGTATGAGTCGCTCATCGCGGGACTTCTTCCCGCGAAAGCAGTTAAGGCCAAACGATTAAGTGCATACTGTGACTCGCAACTCGTTGCAAGTCAATTTAGCGGGGAGTACGATGCACAGAATGACAGAATGGACGCTTACCTTCGAGTTGTCCAAGCTCTAGCAAAGGAGTTCGAATTTTTCGAGCTAACAAAGGTTCCCCGCGGAGAGAACGTATGCGCCGACGCTTTGGCAGCACTCGAAAGCAAGCTTCGTGGCCAAGTCAAAAGGACTATCCCGATCCATCGAATTGAGAAACCGAGCATCGACATCTCAGCGGAGGCAATGGACTTTGTCACTACAGTCTCCGAGACGACGTCCCGGTCAGAGACTAACGGCGACGTCGAGATGACTGATCAAGATCAAGTAGCAAACGACTGGAGAGCAGAGTTCATCGAGTATCTCACAAACGGGACGGTTCCGACTGATAAATGGGCTGCGAGACGCCTCAAGAGACGTAGTGCACACTATGTCATCATGGAAGGAGAACTCCACCGAGTAACAGCTAGTAAGGTCCTGCTCAAGTGCATTTATGGTGAGCAAACGAGGTTGGTCATGGCCGAGACTCACGAAGGAGCAGGTGGAAACCACTCCGGAGGACGAGCACTCGCCCTAAAAATCTGAAACATATGATTCTTTTGGCCGACAATGAACACGGACTGCGAAGCATATGCTCGGAAGTGCGAAAAATGCCAAAGGCACGCTCCGAGCATCCATAGTCCTACCGAGCTATTAAGAACCTCAGCACCTCCGTACCCATTCATGCGATGGGGAATGGATATAATCGGGCCGATGCCGAACTCTCGCCAGCGTCGTTTTGTTCTAGTCCTAACTGATTATTTCACCAAGTGGATCGAAACTGAAGCTTTTGCTCAAGTGACCGAGAAAGAAGTTCGAGGTTTTGTTTGGAAAAACATTATTTATCGTCACGGTTTACCTTACGAAATCGTGACGGACAATGGTTCTCAGTTCATCTCAGGAGGATTCAAGGATTTCTGCAGCAAGTGGGATATCAGGCTAAGTACCTCGACGCCGAGATACCTCCAGGGGAATGGACAGGCCGAGTCGTCGAACAAGATCATCATTGATGGAATCAAGAAACGTCTCGACTTAAAGAAGGGACATTGGGCCGACGAACTCGACGGCGTTCTTTGGTCGCACCGAACAACCCCAAGAGGCGCGACCAAATCCACCCCGTTTTCCCTTGCTTACGGAATGGAGGCGATGGCTCCCGCAGAAGTCAATGTCGCAAGTCTTCACCGAGCAAAGATGCAGTACGTCGAGCTCAACCGCGAGATGCTGCTGGATGCTCTCGACGAGCTCGAAGAAAAGCGAGACCAGGCCCTACTCTGAATCCAGAATTACCAAAATTAGATCGAGAGTTATTACAACAAGAAATTCCGAGCAAGACCCCTCGAACTCGGAGACTTAGTCCTACGAAAAGTCTTCGAGAACACCAAGGAACTGAATGCTGGAAAGCTCGGGGCAAATTGGGAATGACCTTACAAGATTACCCAAGTCGTAAAACCAGGAGTTTATCGACTTGAAACTTCCCGCGGAGAAGCTGTCCCACGAGCCTGGAACTCAATGCACCTTCGCCGTTTCCATTCGTGAAAACGAATCAGAATTACATTATTGAGTAAATGACTAACGTCACGGTTTGCTCGTAAAAAAAAAAAAAAAAAAACCGAGTAGCTGCACCCTACGGTCACTTCTACACGTCCGAGCAATGACCTACGTCACTTTTGCTCGGGCAAACCGAACTACGAAAGGCTTGATCCTCCTCGGAGGTACGTAGGCACCTACGTCATTGCTTGGACGTGTAGAAGTGACCGTAATGTGCATCTACTCGGTTTTTTTTTTTTTTACGAGCAAACCGTGACGTTATTCATTTACTCAATAATGTAATTCTGATTCGTTTTCACGAATGGAAACGGCGAAGGTGCATTGAGTTCCAGGCTCGTGGGACTGCTTCTCCGTGGGAAGTCTCAAGTCGATAAACTCCCGGTTTTACGACTTGGGTAATCTTGTAAGGTCCTTCCCAGTTTGCCCCGAGCTTTCCAGCATTTAGTTCCTTGGTGTTCTCGAAGACTTTTCGTAGGACTAAGTCTCCAAGTTCAAGGGGTCTTGCTCGGAATTTCTTGTTGTAATAACTCTCGATCTGATTTTGGTAATTCTGGATTCGGAGTAGGGTCTGGTCTCGCTTTTCTTCGAGCTCGTCGAGAGCATCCAGCAACATCTCGCGGTTAAGCTCGACGTACTGGGGCATCTTTGCTCGGTGAAGACTTGCGACATTGACTTCTGCGGGAGCCATCGCCTCCATTCCGTAAGCAAGGGAAAACGGGGTGGATTTGGTCGCGCCTCTTGGGGTTGTTCGGTGCGACCAAAGAACGCCGTCGAGTTCGTCGGCCCAATGTCCCTTCTTTAAGTCGAGACGTTTCTTGATTCCATCAATGATGATCTTGTTCGACGACTCGGCCTGTCCATTCCCCTGGGGGTATCTCGGCGTCGAGGTACTTAGCCTGATATCCCACTTGCTGCAGAAATCCTTGAATCCTCCTGAGATGAACTGAGAACCATTGTCCGTCACGATTTCGTAAGGTAAACCGTGACGACAAATAATGTTTTTCCAAACAAAACCTCGAACTTCTTTCTCGGTCACTTGAGCAAAAGCTTCAGCTTCGATCCACTTGGTGAAATAATCAGTTAGGACTAGAACAAAACGACGCTGGCGAGAGTTCGGCATCGGCCTGATGATATCCATTCCCCATCGCATGAATGGGTACGGAGCTGCTGAGGTTCTTAATAGCTCGGTAGGACTATGGATGCTCGGAGCGTGCCTTTGGCATTTTTCGCACTTCCGAGCATATGCTTCGCAGTCCGTGTTCATTGTCGGCCAAAAGAATCATACGTTTTGGATTTTTAGGGCGAGTGCTCGTCCTCCGGAGTGGTTTCCACCTGCTCCTTCGTGAGTCTCGGCCATGACCAACCTCGTTTGCTCACCATAAATGCACTTGAGCAGGACCTTACTAGCTGTTACTCGGTGGAGTTCTCCTTCCATGATGACATAATGTGCACTATGTCTCTTGAGGCGTCTCGCAGCCCATTTATCAGTCGGAACCGTCCCGTTTGTGAGATACTCGATGAACTCTGCTCTCCAGTCGTTTGCTACTTGATCTTGATCAGTCATCTCGACGTCGCCGTTAGTCTCTGACTGGGACATCGTCTCGGAGAGTGTAGTGACAAAGTCCATTGCCTCTGCCGAGATGTCGATGCTCGGTTTCTCAATTCGATGGATCGGGATAGTCTTTTTGACTTGGTCACGAAGCTTGCTTTCGTGTGCTGCCAAAGCGTCGGCGCATACGTTCTCTCCGCGGGGAACCTTTGTTAGCTCGAAAAATTTGAATTCCTTTGCTAGAGCTTGGACAACTCAAAGGTAAGCGTCCATCCTGTCATTCCGTGCATCGTACTCCCCGCTAAATTGACTTGCAACGAGTTGCGAGTCACAGTATGCACTTAATCGTTTGGCCTTAACTACTTTCGCGTGACGAAGTCCCGCGATGAGCGACTCATACTCTGCTTCGTTGTTGGATGCCGGGAAACCGAAGCTGAACGACTGTCTGATAAGTTCCCCTGTTGGAGACTGGAGTTGGACTCCTGCTCTCGAGCCTTTGTTCGTCGAGGAACCGTCGACGTGGAGAATCCAGTTTGCATCGTGTACTTCGAGATCTTGAGCCAATTCAGGAGATAACTCTACGAGGAAATCTGCGAGAACCTGAGCTTTGGCGGCTGTTCGGCACTTGTAAGTGATGTCGAGCTCACCAAGCTCGATCGCCCCTTTGTTTAGCCGGCCTGCTCTATTTGTGTTTTGTAACACGATTCTCAGCGGTTGATCGGTAAGGACTTCCACCGAATGCGATTGAAAATAAGGATGGGGTTTCCTCGCTGACTCTACTACTGCCAAAGCCATCTTCTCGAGTGTTGGATACCGGGTCTCGGGTCCGGTCATCCGTCGGCTCATGTAGAATACCGGCTTTTGCTCGCCGCGATCTTCCTTAGTTAAGACACTACTAATAGCAGCGGAGGACACAGCAATATACAGAGACAAGACGTCGCCTACGTCTGGCTTGGCTAAGATTGGGGGAGTTGTAAGGTAGTGTTTGAGTTGAGTAAATGCTTCCTCACACTTGTCATCCCAGAGGAATTTCTTGTTCCCTCGGAGGAGATCGTAGAAGAGAAGGCATTTATCGGTTGATCGGGAGATAAACCTGTTGAGAGCTGCGATTCTGCCGGTAAGTCGCTGGACTTCTCGGCAGTTTCTTGGACTTGAAAGATCGAGGACGGCTGAGATCTTTTTCGGATTTGCTTCGATTCCTCTTTGTGTCACGATGTATCCGAGGAACTCACCAGATGAGACGCCAAAAGTGCATTTGGCCGGATTCAACTTCATCTTGTATGCATTGAGGATTTCGAAGCACTCTTGCAAATGGGTTAAGTGCTCTTCTGCTCGGAATGACTTAACCAACATGTCGTCAATGTAGACCTCCATCGTCCTCCCGAGTTGCTTGGCAAACATGCGGTTAACCAACCGTTGGTATGTTGCGCCCGCGTTCTTCAACCCGATAGGCATTACTTTATAGCAGTAAGTCCCTCGATCAGTGATGAACGAGGTCTTCTCTCGATCCTCGGGGTGCATCATGATTTGGTTGTACCCCGAGAAAGCGTCCATGAAGGTTAGCATCTCGTTGCCGGCGGTCGACTCGACGAGTCGATCGATGTTCGGCAACGGGTAGCTGTTTTTCGGACAAGCCTTGTTGAGGTCTGTGAAGTCGACACACATGCGCCATTTTCCATTCTTTTTCTTTACGACGACCGGGTTGGCTAGCCATTCCGGGTATCTGACTTCAGTAATCGATCCCGCGTTGAGCAAACAGTCGACTTCTTCAACGACCGCCTTTGATCTCTCTGGACCCAACTTCCGTCTCTTTTGGCGAATAGGCTTGATGTTGGGATCTACGTTCAATTCATGGGTGGTGATTGACGGATCGATTCCTTGCATGTCAGACATCGACCATGCGAAGGTTGATAGGTTCTTCTTCAAAAAATCAATGATCTTAAGCTTCATTTCGACGGAGAGATACGCGCCGATGCGGAGAACTTTGCTCGGATCCGAGTCATCCACCGGCACCTCGAGTACTTCTTCCTTCTGAGGGCATACCTTGCTTATAGGAGGTGAAACTGAGTTTACGAGGGATTGTGAACGCTGAAGCTTGACGGTCGCAATAAGGAGTCTCGGGCTGCACGCTGGTCTCCACGAATAGACTTGATGGTTCCGTCAATCCCCGGGAACTTGACGCACTGATGATACGTGGATGCGATTGCTCGCATTGAATGTAACCACAGGGTCCCAAGAATCACGTGATAAGGAGTCTTTGTGCTGACTACCGAGAACTTGACCACTCTAGTCACTCCCTCCGCTTGAACCGTCAGACGGATGGTTCCGAGGGTTACCTCGGAGGAGCCGTTAAACCCAGTGAGTGTTCTCGATGATGGTTTCACGTCCTTTAGGTCAATTCCCATCTTGACCAGAGTTTCTTGAAAAATGATATCCACCAAGCTTCCGGTATCGATGAGCACCTTGGTAACGTCGTAATTATCGATTGCTAGGACGACGAGCAGTGGATCGTTATGAGGTAGGCTAACTCCGAACAAATCATCTGGGGAGAAAGAGATCTTGGGATCGATGGGAGGCTTCTGTGGCCAACGCTGAGACATTTCTGCTTGTCGACGATGACCCTTCACAGATCACACCGAGTCTCCGCAAGGCGGTGACCCTCCCATGATTACGTTGATTCGTGGTCTTGTGGTTGACCGCTTCTTGAGGAGAACGTCACAGAGATCTTTACTCTCCTTATGTTGATCGGCTTTGTTACGGTTCAGCTTCGCGCGTAAGTCGCCTACTTTGGCGTTTAGTTGCTCTCGCAGATCAGAAACAGGAGCCTCATCGGGGGACGCGTGCTTCAACCTTTTAGCGTCAAGCTTCGACCTGAGATCGGAAGCACCAGGGGGTTTTCCGATCTCTGGAGTTGCCTTTCTCTTAAGAAATTCTCGTAGGTCTGACGACTCGAGAACTTCCTCGGTGCAGCTTTCGTCGTCAGATGACGACTCGGGTTGGGCGCGAATGACTTCGATCCTCTGTCTGACCGCTGGTTGATCATCGTCTGCCGAGACGTCGTCGTCGTCGTCCCGCTGAGGCGCCTGCTCGGAATCCTTCGGTTTCGGGTTATCCTGTTTAAGCTTGCCTTGATTCTTCCTTTGGTTCTTTCTGTCTTTGTTCCTGCTCCAACTGCTCTCACTCTTGCGCTTTGGATAGGGGATCTTAAGCTCACCGCTTTCAATCGAGGAGAGGAACTGTGCAAAGAGCGTCTTGCATTCCGAGGTATCATGGCCCTTGACTCTGTGTAGCTTGCACGACTTAGTGAGACCTGGGGGAGTTTTGGACGATCCTGCCACAGCATCAACTTGAGCTGGTGCGGTGGCTGCGGTTGCTCGGGGTGTTTCATCCGGAGAATCCGTTTCTTGGTGAATTGTGTTCAACTTCTTCCCGTTTTCATCGACCACGTAAAAGAGACCCCCCTTTTGGTTGTTTTTACTTGAGGAAGCATGCTGACGCGGTTCGACGTGAGTGCTGGCGGCGTTCTTTGTCGCCGATTGCTTCGGAGCATTGTGTTTGCTCAGAATGGCCTTGGTGTCTTCTTCCATGCGGATGAAGTTATGGGACCGAGCAATGGCATCCTGTAAGGATAGGGTAAGGCTCCGATAGAGGTCTTCTCGGAACTTGCAGTCTACTTGGAGGGTGTTCATCAACGCATCGATAGCGATGTTATCGGGGATGTTGATTCTTGACACGATCGACTTGAACCGCTCCATATAGTCGCGGAGGCTCTGATCCTTCTTCTGCTTCAAGTTCCAGAGACTTGAAGCTGTGGCCTCTCGCTTTGTAAACATGATGTAAGTTTTAAGGAAAGCCGAGGAAAGCTCCTTGAAGCTGCTGATTAAATCCTCGTCGAGTCCGGAGAACCACGTCAGGGCTTGCTCGTTCAGCATCTCGATGAAGAGTTGGCAATAGCCAGCATCCTTTTCTTCTGATCGCCATTGCTATGTTGAAAGCTGTCAGATGCTCGACAGGGTCTCCTCCGGGCTTATAGTCGGGTAGCTTCAACTTGTCCATCTTCCTGAGCTTTACTCTGGTTAACTCCTTAGTGAAAGGAGTCCGCGAAGTTGAGGCGATAACGCTGTCTATCTCGGGTGCTGCGCTTGTCGCTTGGTGAATCCTCGAGCTCATTTGCTGAAGGTTGAACTTTAACTCGGCGATTTGGATAGTCGCTTGGTCGGATATCGCCGGGGGGGGGGGGGTCTCAGCTGCTAGGGTTCTGACCTGCTCGGCTTCGTTTGCCGTTATACCGTCCGTTGGAGTAGGAGGGTTTGTATCGAAGAGCTGTCGTCGGAACGGAAGGCCGCTGGTAGGCGGTGCGCTGAGGGCAGCAACGATGGCGGCAAGCCGTTCATTCGTTGCTTTCTGGATCTCTTCTTGCTGAGCGAGTCGGGCCATGACCGAGCTCATGAAATCCGACGAGGGAAGGGGAGGAGGCGGAGGAGGAGGAGTGAGTTTCGGCTCCTCTCCAGAGGAACTAGGGTTTGGATCTGTGGACGTCATACCGAACTAAAAACACTGAACCTGTTATGCCCCACGGTGGGCGCCAATTGTTTAGGTGAGTTTGGTCTCAAGAGAGTAAACAATACTAAAAATGGGTCGAACATATGTATTTATTAGATTTCAGAGTGAGGTTACAAAGGTGGAGAAATAAGGAAACAAGCCGGAGCTCGGAGAGCGTTTAACCGGAAAAGTACAACAAACGGAGAGATGATTGTACGGACAAAAACCCTAATCTCGCCGCTCAGTGTGTTGTGTCTAAGTGTCGATCCCTCTCTCTTTTGCTCTTTCCCTCCTTTTATACCTCTACTCGGTTAGCGTTTGACCTAGTCCCATTTTCAATTCCTTGGGCCTGATCGGCCTGTCGGGCTTCGGAACGGGTCTTGTCTTGAATTGCTGAGCCGACCATCCTTTCCTCAGCTAAAAGTAGTTTGTAGCCTAGCCGTTGGCGTCGAGTTGCGGCTCCTCGGCGGGAATCCGACTAATCGACTTGGTTGGGCCTTTGTTCGATGGGCTTTGAGGATGGGTACAATCCATCCCCAACAAGAGTCTTTGTGTTAAGACATCTTTAAGTTGTTGGTCGTTTTATCCAATCCAACAAGTCTTCCCTCTAATGACATTTTATAAGCCGTTGGTCATTGTTTTCTGCTCATCCTTATAGAGTCTTTTTCTTAAGAGTTTCAAGCATGCACTACCAACCAATAGATTCTGAATCTTATATATTCCATCCCCATAACATCCTTCTTTAATAATGCATTACCAACCAAAAGATACGGGACAGTGTACCCAAATAAAAATCGGACACAACACTATTAGATTAGTGTTTGCCTATGATCTTTTTGGATTTCAAATTGCTATGACATCTAGAATTCCATCCTCAAAAAAAGACAGATCAATTTTAAAAACAGACTTTGCATTTGTAGTTCATAGACAGAGAAATTACCTTTGGTGAGGGGATGGTACATAGTAAAGCTTCCAGGTATGTAAAAGAAGTAACTCCGGCAGAAAAGAGGCAGGTGGGTTTCCTCCTACAAGCGGTAGTAGTAGTAGTAGTATCATCTGTTCAAACCCCAAAAACAATGTTCAGACACTAAACCACCCTACACTTGTGTGACATTTATACAAGAGAATGATTTTGACAG
Source organism: Hirschfeldia incana (assembly GCA_026261945.1). Classification (NCBI taxonomy): domain Eukaryota; kingdom Viridiplantae; phylum Streptophyta; class Magnoliopsida; order Brassicales; family Brassicaceae; genus Hirschfeldia; species Hirschfeldia incana. The sequence continues at coordinate 8,632,286 of JABCMI010000003.1, read as the reverse complement.
ACTGTAACACTCCTATTTAAGACAAACCTACACTTGCAACAGGTTGAAGATGGGTTTAAACTAATCTCAAATCTCAGAGAACATAGCAACGACGAGCGCTTAGTTTTAATTAACGGAGTATATTAATGATCTGCGTTTGGTGAAGACCCATTTTCTAACGGTTATATTTTCAAAATTTTAGGAGCCAGATTTTGAATTGAACCGGGGACCTGCATTTTCCACCGGAAAGGTCCTTATATTTTAAAATCTTGATTTGTTTCGAGAATTGAACCGGTCTTGCTTTTACCACTTAAACCAAACCGGTCCTTGAATATCTTAAGAATGTCTACTACTTATACGGTGTGGTTTGTGTATCTCTTAAACCAAACCAGTGTATTTCTCTGTGTTGTCGAAGTAAAAAAATTTTTTAGCTCTTGTTATTTTCAATATCTTTCACTCAAAATATTACATTTGTTTAAGTTTCATAAAGATTTATTACACTGAAACTGAACTTCAACTACTTGATAAACACACAGTTTTTGATTTGTTGAAATGGTGTAATGAACATTTGGCTTTCTGTTGGGGTCTTCTTCTTAAACTTGTTCTTTAGAGACTAGTATAGAAAATGGAGAAGTTTAAGCACTCCAAAACCGAGAACGGGACTCTCTACGGGGCTAAGATCACAGGAGGTGGTAGCGGCGGAACAGTTTGTGTTATTGGAAGGAGCAGTCTGAGAAGCAGTGAACAGATTCTTGAGGTCAAAAGAACCAAATCTTTGATAGATGATTCTTCAGCTAGAAATTTCTAATAATATGATGATGTGTTAAGCAGATCCAGAGAAAGTATAAGGAAGCAACATGGTTTAATGCTTTGAAGGATCATCTCCGGGAGCTGGCAAGTTTGGATATTTGAAGATATGCAAGAACTCTGCTCCTCCTTCTTCTACTTAAAACATTTATTCTTCTTTATTTTCTGCTTTAAAGACATATTTTGTCATTGGTAACTTATATACAATTCAAGAACTCTTCTGGTCCTTTCGTTTCTTCGTTTAAAAGAAACCCATCTCGGAGCTACATGGGGTATTATCAGACATTGATAAGCTGTGTTCTTCTCCTAACTTTTTCTATTTATTTCGTTTGGAACTTTGGATCCCTAGGAACCAAAATGTGGTAGCTGACTCTTTAGCAAAAGCAGCTCTTTGTATGGGGTGAGGCTTTTATGGCTTCCAGCTAACGTTATGGTTGAAGTTTTTTAATGAAACTTTGTGTTAAAAAAACGATTAAATAACGGTCTTTGTTGCAGAAACGATTAAATATGCCTCCTCTACAGTAATTCAATTCTAAGGTTTCAAGAATTGGAGAGCTAGAGAGAATACTAGCAATAGGTTCATCAAAAGAGATAACAATCACCCAATGTCAGATTCCTTAGTGATTTCAAAGACACTACTGCGCATCCGGGAATCATATCAAAATTTCGAATGCAGAGCTGCATTAGCAGGAACTGAGATAGAAGATCTTTTCGAAAACGTGATTAGGAAGACCATCGAAGACCAGAGACACAGCTTCTCCACATTTTGGGAGACAACAAACTCGTGTTCACGGGATATTTCGTGGCATACGAAGATGAATCCACTAATAAATTTTCGGGAATACATTTGACTTTATTGTAAGCGTTCATTAACTTGATTTATATACCTCACGTGTAACATTTTATTAGTGGATTCATCTATTGAGAAAATCTTTTTTTTTGAACACCTGAGAAAATCTTATATCTAAAGCTTTTATAGACACATTGGTCCGAGACTAAGACAAAACGCGGGAAAAGTGCCTATTCCAACCTGAACAATTTCGATCGTGTCAAATACAACCCGAACAATTGGTTAGTGTCAAATACGACATGAACTCAATTAAAATTTAAAAATCCTACATGGACTTCTTGAAACGTACCTGAATCTATATTGACTCTAACATAAATTAGTCAACCGTTAACAAGATAAAAGGACTTCGATTTGATATACGGGAAAAAATGTCTATTTCGATCCAAACAATTTTGGTGGTGCCAAATACGACCCGAACACATGATCATTGCCAAATACGACTAGAAATCGGTTATAATTAAAAAAAATTACTTGTACATTTTAAAATGTGCCTAAATCTACATGACTATAAAAGAAATTAGTCAATAGTTAATAAGATAAAAAACGACGTCATTTTAATATATATATATATATATATATATATATATATATATTAATATATGTTCAAAATATGTCTAATATTTTGAACAAGATATCTTAGTGAAAGAAAGGTAAAAGGTTTCTTAATATTTTTGAACAAAATATCAAAATATTTAATAATAATTTTGTAAAGAAATTCACTTAAGTTTAAAAATAAAAAAAATGATCTATACAAGAAATTTTTAAATAACTTCAAAATTTTAAGTATATCTAAGATCGTGTAATTATAAATATTTTTTTTATTTATATTTTAGTAAGATATAAGTTTATTTAAGATATGATAAGTAAAAACATGTTATGTATTTATATAAATCAGAAAAAAACTATCACCAAAGTTTTAAAATTGAATACGATGAAGAAAAAAATAGCAGTTTATATAATTTCAAATTTTTTAATAATATTTCAAAAAATTACTTTTGTCTAGTTGTTAATGTACCTCTTTAAAAAGGTATCACAACACGAGTTTGAGTCATGAAATGAGCATATATTAAATATATATATATATATATATATATATATATATATATATACATCAAAACTTCGTCATTTTATCTTGTTAACAATTGATTAAATTGTCGGGTAATTTTTTAATTATAATTGAGTTCAGATCGTATTTAGCACCGATTATGTGTTCGGGATTACTATGCTAAAACAGATTTTCCTTTTTAATAATTTCTATTAGTGAGAAGTTTCCTTTTTCAGATAAAATATATAATTAAAAACATTTATAATTTAAAAAAGAATTTGAATAATAAAATACATTTATATATGAAATGATTTCATAAAAAGGAAACTTAACAAAAATAATTTTTATATTGAGAAAAATAAATATTTCGTTTAAACATATTCTTAAGAAATATAACTATTTTTTCAAAGTAAGAAAAACGTTTTTATATCTATATATTTTCTCAGATAATTGCAGATGAAAGTGTGATTAGATAAACCAAGATATCTTTTAGCTGAATAATAATATTTTATAATTAGTATTAATTAAATTTTTATTCATTATTATAATATTTATTAACTAATAACATTTTATAATTACAACAAAACCAAAAATGTCTATAAAACATTTTACTTATATAAATTATTTTCTCAAGAAAAAAATTAAAAACCTGGTATTTAGTTTTAATGTTAAATGATATTTTTATGAAAATTAATTTTACCAGAAAAATATTTTGAAAAAATAATTAAAAAATGGTTTTAAGTAACATAAATTTAGATAGTTTTAATGAATTGAACATCTTATATTTTGCCAGAATTAAAAATATATTTTTTGATTAATATTTAGTGTTCCTTTTTTTTTGCTTTATATTTGTACAATCCAACATATATATGATAAAAGCTGCTAAGCAAATCTGAGTTATTATATTTAAAATTATTTGAAATAAATTTCAGCTTACTTTTATAAATTTAAGATATAACATTACTTAGAGCTTACAAAATATTTTAATTATTATAAATATCTATATGTGTTCATGGCTTACAATTTTTTTATCAATTATTCTCCTTTATAATTTTCTACTTACCATTGTTTTATTTTTTAAAATTGTTTTAGAAAACCAAATATATAAAATTATATAAATATTATGAAAATATATTTACAAATTTAAGATGAAAAACTGAATTAATTCGAAAAACAAAACTAATTTTTTTTGGTTAAATAAAGAAACAAATTATTTTATAGTAATGTTTGTTCATTTTTATACATATAAATTACGGGTTGCATCAAACCATACTAATAAATAAAACTAAAATTTTAACCAATTGTTAGAGATTATTTATTTTGTAAAACATATATATGCATGAGATTTTAAAATATTATCGTGATATTTATTTATGTATTTTGAATCGATCAACAGTGAAGTTTAGTTTTCTATTTGATTTTCAAAACAATATATATATATATAATTATATTTATAATATTAATAAAATTTATTTAAAAATCTAAAAAAACAACCAGTTTAAATGAAAATCACAACTTATTCAAAATTTTAATATATTTAGAATAAAAGATATATTATAACTGATTTCAAAGAATTTGATGTTGTCTAATATACCCAAATAAAAATAAGACCAATCAAATATTACACATCCAAAACCACATGTCTAACTAAAAAATATAATATTATTTATATAAATTATAAAATAATGAAATTAAACTATTAATAAATTATTACAATATATTTAATTTATATATAAATTTAAGCTCGTGCATGAGCACGGCAGAATCACCTATTATATATTAATATACATTCAAAATATGTCTAATATTTTGAACAAGATATCTTAGTGAAAGAAAGGTAAAAGGTTTCTTAATATTTTTGAACAAAATATCAAAATATATAATAATAACTTTGAAAATAAATTCACTTAAGTTTAAAAATAAAAAAAATAATCTATACAAGAAATTTTTAAATAACTTCAAAATTTAAAGTATATCTAAGATCATGTAATTATAAATATTTTTTATTTATATTTTAGTAAGATATAATTTTATTTAAGATATGATAAGTAAAAACATGTTATGTATTTATATAAATCAGAAAAAACTATCACCAAAGTTTTAAAATTGAATACGATGAAGAAAAAATAGCAGTTTATATAATTTCAAATTTTTAATAATATTTCAAAAATTTACTTTTGTCTAGTTGTTAATGTACCTCTTTAAAAAGGTATCACAACACGAGTTTGAGTCCTGAAATGAACATATATTAAATATATATATATATATATATACACATCAATATTTCGTCATTTTATCTTGTTAACAATTGATTAAATTATCGGGTAATTTTTTAATTATAATTGAGTTCAGATCGTATTTAGTACCGATTATGTGTTCCGGGTCGTATTTGGCACCACCGAAATTGTTTGGATCGAAATAGGTATTTTTCCCGTATATTAAATCGACTTGATAAATTTTGTTAACAGTTGACTAAATTTTGTTAGAGTCAATATTGATACAGGCACGTTTTAAAAAGTTTGGGTATGTTTTTGAAATTTTAATTGAGTTCAGATCGTATTTGGTACTAACCATTTGTTCAGGTAGCATTTGGCACGATCGAAATTGTTAGCGGTGGAACAGACACTTTTTTCCGACAAAGCGCAATGGTTAGTTAGGGAGAGAAGCAACACCCAAATTTTACTCAAAAAAAATCATATATAAATAGTTCAGTTCTCCAAGCGTTGTGTTTCACTTTCAAACTAGATGGTAGCCCGCACACCTGTGCGGATATATATATATATACATATATATATATATATATATATATATATATATATATATATATATATATATATATATATATATATATATATATATATATATATATATATATATATATATATATATATATATATATATATATATATAATTCAAATTTTACAATTTTTCTTTTAAAATTTGAATCTAAATTATTTAATTAGTTTCAAATATGAAATTAATCAAAAGATATAGTTTTTGTCATTACAAACGTTAAATATATCATCATCATAATAATCTAATAAAATTTTATTAGTACTTTAAATTAACATAAAAGATAAATTTATAAAATAAAACATTAGCAATAATTAACAGTGAAACTTATGAAATTAAACTCTTATTCATTAAAGTCTTAATTGCATTTTATATGATTTTTCTCTTCATCTAAGTTTATAGTGACACATATTAACAAAATATATAATAATTAAAAATATTTCTGTTAAAGTAAGAATTTATAAACTAAAATTAATAAATAATATATGTATAGTAGAACCTAGTTTTTTAATTTTTAACGGGAAGAGTTTGTATTTTTTACCTCATCACTCTTCAATTGAAATTTGCAAAAGCAATGTCTCATGCCTAATATAGATTACAAACATCAAACATTCATGATTTTAATGTGAATTAATCGAATTACTTAGCTATTTTTTTATATGTGAGATAATTTGTTGCATAAAAGTGAAGTAAACTTTAAAAAATAAAATAAAAATAAAGAATATTAATTGATTTAATATTTTTAAAATAAAATCTTGCAGAACTATAAAATTATTTCTAAAATTTTATAATACTCTTTAATAATAATTATTTTTGGTCGAGTGAAGGACTGAAAATCCCTCTGTCAGTGGTTCGAATCCACAAGCTACATTGGGGAAGAGTTCATGCTATCATGTCGCTGAAAAGTGGGAGTATAATTAAAACATTTTTTAAATAATCACTAAAATATTTAAAAACTAACAAATCAAAAAGTTATCTATTAAAATTAATGACTCAATATAAATAATGGAATATGGCAAATAAGCTTTTAAAAGCTAAAACATGACAAATAAGTAAAATATTCTAAAATAATGGAAAATATGACAAATAAGGAAAACTAAAGTTATCACATAAAATATTCAAAAATAAGACAAATAAATAAAATTACCAATTAAAGTTATTAAGAACATGACAAATAAATAAATAACTTAAATTATGGAGAATATGATAATAATCAAAACTAAAATTATTAAAAACATGATAAATAAGTAAATTACCTAAAATTATGGAAAACATGACAAATGGACAAAATTATCTAAAATTATGGAGAATCTGACACATAAGCCAAATCACTTCTCAAATAATAGTATAGATATGTTTTATAAAATTAAAACAAAATAAAATACCGATACAAATACTTAATATCGTTTGAACACAATGGAAACATTATTGTTGTTAGAAACTGTTGGAAGCATTTGAAGAAAGTATTCTTCAAACCAACTTGGCTCACTAACGTTTCTTTCAATATATTTCCACCCTACAACCAACGTCTCTAGTGTTTTTGTGTTTTTCATTACCATTTCCATGAACAAAACCATGAGTTGCCACGTTTCTTCCTTATAGTAACAACGTCCTATGATCCTAATAAACTCATCTGAGGTAGGAAATACCTCATATTTTGATCTCCAACACTGACTCGGATTCAAACCTTGTGACACTAAATAGCGGTCCAGATCCGTATCCTGTAGAGCAGAAAAAGTTATCCCAAAGAACACTAACACTTGTGATTGAACAAAATATCAATGTGATACAGATTAGCCCTAAAATAAGTGAAAAGCATTGTTCTTTCCTTTTTGGCACGTTCCTAGTCAGTTACTAGTTTTCATGGTCTTGTTAATAAAAGAGGTTTATGAGAAAAACTACCTCTATGTCGACAGAGAAAGACGGGTTTGCTTCTAGCCTTTTCAGCTGAGGTGAATTTTGTAGTAATATTGCTAAACCAGGAATAACATATCTTCTAAACTTTGTTTCAACAGTCAAAGTTTCAACCTTGAACATTGGAAAAAGAATGCCATGGAGCTCGGCGAGAGACAGAATCTAGCAAAAAAGACGATAAAAAGGTCATGATGAGCTAGTTAAGTATATATAAATCTCTACTGAAAAAAATTACAAGAACGTCCGCATATATATATATGGCTTTAAAAGGTTTCGGACAATGAAGTCTTAATTAATAATCGTCAGACAAACAGTGACTCTGCGATTTATTACTTTTTACTTTTTACTTATTACTAATAAATAAAGAAAAGTATAACTATATAGTTTCAAAGAAATATCGTATTTAAAATTTAGTAAACGAATACCTAAATCAGTTTAGGTGACCTTTACATGTTATTTTAAGTTTATGTAAATAAATTTTTGTTTTATGTTTAAACTATTCTATGCATATATATATATATATATCATATATCATATTTTCTTTATTTTATTATGTCATCAAAGTATATAATATAATGTTTTTTATTAGTTAGTGAAAATTGTTCTTAAGAAAATTGAAACAAAGTAAAATTTTGGGAAAATGTGTGATTATAAAACAAATTTTGGGAAAATGTTAGAAGTTATCTGGTAATATTTTTTTGTTATTTGAGACTTACCAATTAAGAAAATATTAAATATATGAAATTTGAATTGTGAAATATTAATTAAGTTTAAGATTTATCATGAATTTGTTGTAAATTCAATTTATGTATTAAATTAAGAAAAGAAATTAATGCTTAAAGTTAGTATCATTTATCACTTCAATGACATTGAAATGTAAATAAATTGAAATTCTAAAGAATATTTTATAAGTGTACTTTCATTTTAATAATATAGACGATGATTTGCAACTAAGACCAACAATATCGGTGTCCTTGGACCGATATCTTAGCTATTTTGGGCTTTTATTTAAACTAGATTATGACCCGTCCGGTCGAGCGGGTTTTCATTCTTTTCCAAGTGAAGATTATGTTTTTTTATTGTAACGCGATTTTTTTCTATAAAATTTGTGTTTTGATTTTTCTTTTTGTACCTTATGAAGTTATTTTAATAAAAAAACAATTATTACATAACTGCTGAGTGAATTTATTTTATTCCGACGTCTAATATATTTTACCATGATATATAAGAACTTCCAAAATGATTACTATTTCAAAATTGTTGGGCCATAATGTTTACCATGATATATAGAAACTTCCAAAACGATAACTTCAATTTTTTTTTTTAATAAGAGACTATAAACCATGTTGAAAATAAAGCTTAATATTTTTGAGATGGACTAAATGGATAGGTTTGAACTATATAGGTCATTGTTTTGAAACCCGACTCGAACCTGTGGTTAAACCGGTAAACCCGATGATCAAAGATAAATCCAGTTAGTGTTTTGTTAAAAAACCAATATTTAAAACCTGATAAAAACCGTAAAAAACCACTAAAACCCGTAACCTGGTTCCGGTTGAACCACTGGTTGAACTTAAATATAACTTTTACTTATTTTTTTTTAAAGTTTTTAGTTATGTTTTAGAATATGTGTTATATATATTCTAATTTTTTAACTAATTATATTTTAGAATCTGTTTTACTTTTGGTTCATTTTAGATTTAAAGATTAATTTATTATACACATTAGAAATTCAAAAATTATAAATTTTAAGCCTTAATATATTTTATATGTAATAACTCTTCATTTCTTACAAAAAGATATGAAAATAGTCTAAACTACTTTTTTAAAATATTTTGTATGTCAAATGAAAATAAAGGTATAGAAACTAAAGTTTAACTATTTTCTAAATGTTGTAAGCATAAAATACATGCATATCAAAACTGTATTTTATGTTAAACGTTCAAAAATACTTAACTTTAGTTTTTATATTTTATTTTCATAGCTAATATATTATGATATAGTAAAATTAGTTAATTTATTAACTCGCGGTTCACCCGCAGTTGACCCAATGATCCGGTGACCTGGAGGTCGTCCGGTTCAGTGTCCGGATCGGATTTAAAAACATTGATATAAGTTAATGGTTAATAAGATAGATATAACAAAATTGAACTATAAAGTTGATCCAAATGTGCTGATCAATGCTCGTTGGTTCATGTATCATGTTCTACAATTTTAAATGATATTTTTTTTGTATCAATTCGTTCTTGACCGGAGAATATATCCACTTAGATGAGGTTCAATATCATTTTTAGTTATAAATTAATATATTACGGTTTATATGGTCAAAGTATAGAGTTTGTCATCTTCATAGTAGTGCTAATATTGAGAGATGTAAAGCCAAGTTCAAAAAAAAAATATTGAGAGATGTATGTTATTGAATAAAGACAATATATTATAGTATTAGTAATCTATCTTGTAGTATAATATGTTAGTCGATGTATTAATAATCTATGTTATAGTATAATATTTTAAGCAATATAAAGAAACATGCGCGTATTATAAAAGCATGTCTAATAATAATAGGTAACTTAATATAGCATGAATTAGATGAGGTCTAACTTTAAAATCTACCTAGAAGAAGTTGTAATGTTTCTGTTTTAATAAGATAGATGAAAAAGGCCTAGTATTGTGTGGGATGAGAGATGAATGTCCCCGGTTAAGATAGTTTTCGTCTGCGTCCTTAGGAACACGTGGCATCAAACATTCACGTTTCTTTCTCTCTCTCTCGACAGATCAACTTCTCTCCTTCTCTCGCGAAAGGTCGATGACTCCGACTCTTTATGTTGTTTCTGGTGAGAAGAAGGAAGAACCCAACACCAAGGCTGTTGGATCGTCGGCGACTGGGGATGATGATGATGTTCAGAAGAAGATTCGACATGCTGAGAGGTTTGGAGTTTCGGTGAAGCTAACCGAAGAGGAGAAGCGCAATTCTTGTGCTGAGATGTTAGATTAGGGTTACGAAAGGCGGTGGTGGCGCAGTCGTACGCGATAATCTTAAGGGAAGGGGAGAGTGTTTTGATTAATCATATGACGGGAAAGAAGTATAGGCTTAAGGCGATTGGTGATGTCGGGCATGTGATTGATTCTGGTCGTATCATTGCGTATGCGAGGAAAGCTGGGATGATTCCTTCCGCAGCTGCTTGATTGATTTCTCCGTGTCAGGTATGAGACATGAAGATTGCTAATTTGTGGAATGTGATTGATTTCTTATTATCTCTTTTCATCTCCAGATCTCGAATCGGTTTATATATCTCTTCTCATGTTTGCTCTGTTTTGAGCTTTCTTCAGATTCAATCATATATATAGTTTAGCATTCATTTTTTCGTGTTAGATGGATGGACTTAGATTGGTTAAACTCGTATCATTACATCGTCTTTATATCTCCCTTACATAGTGGCTCCAATGAAAATGATTTTTTTTTTGAGATTTCGCAATGGTAGAGAGTTGTGTTAATGTTTTATGAACTTAAAGTTTCACACTTTTAATTTGAATTCAAACTTGTATTTCAGGTTGGTGAAGCAATGGTTCTTGATGGGATTGTATCATCACCATTACAAAGGCCACAAATCCTTGTGAGTCTTAATACAGAGTTTGGAGGCCTGAACAAATGGCAGTGAAAGTGTATATATACATTAAAATTCTGAAGTTGCCATTTGGTATAATGCCATTGAGATGTGGTTTCTGGATAGTAGCTAGTTTAAGTTAATCTATCATCAATTATTAATGATTTTTTTCTGGTTCTTTTAGGTGGAGCCATGGCTGTTGCAATGGGTATGGAGAAGGAAGCCACTGTTGACAACAATGACAAGAAGCTTTGGGTGTCTCCATGTACTTAAATATCTTTCCTTTTTACTTTTGATAAGAGAATTTCTGGAGAGATCAAATCATTCTCAACTGAAGGATGGGTTGCTCCAAAGCTTTCCAAACGGATGGACAAGTTCATGCTCTATCTTCTCACTGCTGGTAAGAAAGCTTTGGCTGATGGTGGTGTAACTGATGAAGTAATGGCTGAGTTTAACAAAGCCAAATGTGGATTTTTGATTGGATCTGCAATGGATGGCATGAAGGTACACTCTGAAGCCAAAGATTGGGGAATTATTTTCTAATCGTTGCATCTCTAACAATCTGGTAGTGATACAGGTCTTCAATGATGCTATTGAAGCGCTGAAGATCTCTTACAAGAAGATCAATCATTTCTGTGTATATTTCGCCACAACAAACATGAGTTCTGCTATACTTGCTATAAATTTGTTTGGGGATCTTTTTATTACTTGTTATACAAGTTTGTGTCATGAACTCAACAATTAATTTACTAAGAGACAACTAAAAGTCCCACCAATAATTACCATTTTTACAAAAAGTTCTTAACAATGTCCTAATCTAAAAGTAACAATAAAAAATTCTAAGGACTTAAAACTAAGGACAATGGATAATCATGCTTTAAGGGTCAGGTTTATATATGTCACAATTGGCTTGTTTCATCAAGCTACGGTTTATTATCTTGGTTACAGTAAACCTTGGGCAAATTTGCAATAAAAATAAAACGAAGTAATTCACCCTGTTGTTTGTACTTCATTGTTTCTTGTAAAGTCAACCAAAACATTCACAATCTTTTGACATATTCATGTAATTGGATGTGCTCCGTAACAATCGCTGAAATAGCTTCAAAGGCGTGGAAAATTCAGAAATTGCCTTTTTTCTACAGAAATAACACGATCGTGCAATATGGAGCATAAACATAATCTCATATGAGTATTCGAATATGAGATTCTGTTCAGTTGCGGCTTCAACGGAAGATTATGTTTATGCAACTATATCCCACAATTTTGAGAGATTATGTTTTAGATAAAGTTTTAAAATTTTCAATAGTTCTCTTTATAATTTGAATCTATAATAATAAAGTTGCCTCGTCTCGTTGCTCATGCGTCCACCTCATTTTTGAGAGAAGGGCTTCTGCGCCATGTGGCAAGCTATCTCCGTCCTATTTAATACTTTCGATGAAAGCTAATTCGTTATGGGCTTATGATTTTATCGGGCCCTTACTTATATCATCATCATTCTGGGTCAGGATTGTCTACGTTTCTTTTTCTTGCAAGAGAACGCTGCATCTCCTGGAATCAGTCGCCGTGACCTTTTGGTACCCATCTCATCCGATCAAACATTCTTTTTCGTTGACCTTTACCATTAATCCAATATTAAACTGCACTCCACCTCTTCTCCCACTCAGTCTCGCCTCATTTATTCAGCCTTAACATGGTCGAAGGTAACGGTTACGAACTCGACCTATAAATGTGTTTGGATGCGCTGAAGACCTCGACCGCTCCCAACTCTGATTGATGTATCCTTTTTTCCTGTGAACATCATCCTCACCGGTGAATCCTTCTGAAGACTCGATGCGGCTCCACCGGTCGTTGTAGCTCCACCGTCGAAGTCCGTCGGCTCTGAAGTCCGTCCATGTAAATGTGAGCATCTCCTACTATGGCGAATCACCAGCTCCACTTCTCTGAGTTCAAGGCTGCAAGAAGAGTGCTGTGACTAGACTAACCCAGTGATATGTGAAGACCAGCCTCCAGATCTAGCTGTTTATGTTCGGCCCGCCTAATTCAGTTGTTGTCCCCGAGCTTCATAACAAAACACCTTCTGTGCAAACTCCTCCTCCAAAGAATGTGTCAGCAGAGAAAACAAGCACGTTGCTTTAGGTATGACTCTGATATTGTCAGGTTTTAAGGTTTCTCTTCAATTTTATAATTCGGAGATCTCTAGCCAAGACTTCATTATTTATCTTTTCTTATAGTTCATATTATTATTTTTTATGCTGACTTTCTTAGTATCTCACTTTAGGTAATTAGTATATGGCGTTGTTTTTACAATTTTCAAAAACAAATTAACATTTCCTTGAGCTTATGTGATTTGGTTAACAACAATTTTTCTTCTGTTAGAAGTTCATGACAAAGCTAACAAGCATATGTTGCTATCAAGAAAGAAAGAGTGTTATGGAGTGTTCTTTCTCACCTATGATCTTAAAGCTGTATCTTACTCTTTAATCATCTGCGTCATATGGAGGTAAAAAATTTTTTTTGCAGTAATATCTAAATGTTGCAGGAAGAGTAGATAAGTTCATGGAAGAACGTCAATGTTTTGTGCTCGGAATGGGATATGTTTCTACTGTCTTGGTTGCTTTAGAAGATCGTCTGAGAATCATAGGAGGTCACTTGAATCTCGCAGCTGAAGAAAAATCTCACAAGAGAAGTAAGCCACCCAGCACAACTCATGTCTTAGACGTGCATCTCCAGCTGTAGGTGTTGACGGAAGTGTGACATGGTGTTACCAGTCCTTTCTTTGTTACTGCAGATGGAGGTCTGGTCCACTGATAAAGATGGAAGCAGTGGGCCACTAATGGATCTGGTGGATGATTTGAATCCAGGAAGGTAGGAACATATATAAACTTCCAACACTGCAGAGAATTGCTTCTTTCCTTATGTTTCGATTGCATTTTAGGTAGACGCGAGAGCATTCCCACGTCCCGCTCTTACTTTCCCTACATACCTGGAAAGATAGAGGTAAGGCTACTTTCATTCAGAAAAAAAGCGGCTACTTACGAGTAAGCTAGCCGTTACTGCGAAGGATCTCATGGAAAACTCTGCTCAATCAGTCCTCACGAATCCTGAGAAATTCATGGTGGAGATTTTAGACAAAATATATTTTCTGCTGTTGTCTGAGGTAAAAACACATTTCAACTATACACTTAGCATGCTTCAGTTCTCAGTCTCTGAAACATAACCTTAGGCAGGATGTGTCAAGGATGGCGGGTCTTCCTCAACCTCTGCCAAGTATGAAGGTGTCCAGAAAATTTATAACGCCCCGACCGCCCCTACCGGTGAGTCACCCATCCCTCTATCGGGCTCGTGGGCCCCACCCCTGTCCGACGGTCGGTCCGTTAATTTTCCAAGGCTCGAAATCATTGTTTACTGACCCTGCAATCACCATTCGACCTTTTCCCGTGCTTTGGCCTCACTCGCACGCTATCGCAAATCACTTTCCGATAGGTCACCCATCCTTCCACTACTCCAGCTCAAGCACGCTTAACTCTGGAGTTCTTTCAGGATGTGTTCCGGAAAAGGTAAATCAACTTTGGTGACATAGGTAGCTAAATCAATTCTCTTTAAGCCTTTTCACATATCACAACTCGGGATGTTACAATTCACCCCCTCTCAAAGAACGCAACGTCCTCGTTGCGCCCCACACAGGTCTCAAGACGCCTCTCAGGTCAGAACTGAGATGGCTAACGAGCTCTGATACCACTTATAACGCTCCGACCGCCCCTACCGGTGAGTCACCCATCCCTCTATCGGGCTCGTGGGCCCCACCCCTGTCCGACGGTCGGTCCGTTAATTTTCCAAGGCTCAAAATCATTGTTTACTGACTCTGCAATCACCACTCGACCTTTTCCCGTGCTTTGGCCTCACTCGCACGCTATCGCAAATCACTTCCCGATAGGTCACCCATCCTTTCACTATTCCAGCTCAAGCACGCTTAACTCTGGAGTTCTTTCAGGATGTGTTCCGGAAAAGGTAAATCAACTTTGGTGACATAGGTAGCTAAATCAATTCTCTTTAAGCCTTTTCACATATCACAACTCGGGATGTTACAAAATTGTTTCTGTAATTACATGAAATCCAACTAATTGATTAATAAGTCTTGTCTCTGTTGCTTCTATATTAAAAATTAATAGTCATGTGTGTTCTGTTCTTTACGTATCCTACATGCTTATAACCGTTAACGAGTTTCTGAGTTTTGATTTTCGAAACTAGGATGGAGAATGAGAAATCAAGCCTTCCATGAAGAGTTTCAGAGATAAAGAAAGAATATTTTGCAATAACGCCCCGCACAGCTCATGGTAATATCGCTCTTACATTTGGAAATGTGTTAGGATGTTTGCCAAATATCAACACAGCTTACTAGATTTTTTTCTTGTGAAACAGGATGCATCTGTTGAACACACAGAGGCGAGACAACTACTAACATACCTAAAGGATTTAGTAGGCAGAACCTACACTTTCAAGTTAAAGCTGTTCGAGTTCAAGTTTTCTTCTTCGATGACAATGTACGTCAGCCAGGCCAAACTTTGCGGAACATGTACCCATTGTTTATATGTGTACTCGGGTCACTCTATTTAGTTCTTCATTTTTTGAATTGTCTATGCACAGAGAGGAACCCTGGTGTTGGAGCTGTGATCACTTGAGGTTTCTCATGGGCAACCAGAGAAGCCCCTGAGACCAACGGTGGGATTGATGTTGTTGATGGTTGAAGGAACTGCAGCTGCCACTCCAACTTTACCTACCCACATGGAATTAATGCTGAGATGATTCCTCTTCCGGAGGAGGTGTGCGCTGGGAAAAAGCTTTCCGAGCTTAACTTCTAAAGTTATGTGGTTTTCATCACGTCTGTCCACCGTAACCATTCCCTTTGATCTAGGCTTTTTGTATGTTTGGATAGATGCGTTTGTTTCCTTATTTAATACACGTTGCTGCTTTTTTCCTCTCATTTGGCTGCCTTGAACTCGATGTAAGTTATAATTTTAATAATTTAAATTCCAGTCAACCCTCAGCGTACAACACCACCTTCCTGTTATTTAACGATGCCATCAACAGAACAAATAACCGCCAACTCCATTCACCTTCACTGACGACCTTGAGAACACTTCAACAAGATTCCAACTTCTACAAAACTCTTCACGCCTTCAGCTATGAACTGCTGCTCTGTTCCTTATCTCTTTATAAATCTTGCATTATAACTTATCAAGGTAAAGAAAAGCTAGACTTCGGTGGCTGGTTCAGAACTATTTTTAATATGAGCATAGATTGTTTCTTTCTTGAATAATAAAATTTATATAAATTAATCATATCTTTAATTAAAATACACTGGGGAACTTTTAAATAAATCAAAATTATATAAAATTTCCCTTTTAAAGAAAATTATATATTTTCCATAAAATATATTAGAGAATTTGCCAAATATGACTCAGAACATTATTTTAAATGTAAAAATATATCCAAATTTGAATTGAATTACATCTCGAATCCGACATCGAAAGGTTTTGTTAACTTTGTCGTGACTATCAATTTTTTTATTCTACCTTTATTGAATCGATTAGTCACAATCAGCCGTGATATTTCACTTTAAAATAAACAACTAAAAACCAAAGTTATACACAACAGTTGTTAACCACTGGATTAAACAGAATTATCATTTTTTCAACATATTTACATTTTTATATTTGTGAATATATTTACATTTTAATATTTTTGAACATATATTTTTTACTAAGATCATAAAATGAATTGTAAATTTAAGTAAAAATAAAATATATGAACTACGCACCGGAATACCACTATTCTATAGTTATATTGATAGAATACTAAACATTCAATATTAAATATATATATACAAAATTTTAAAAGAACATAATTAATATGTACAAAAGATGAATTGAAGATAAAGAAATGCTTTCACTAAATAAAAATAAATAAATGATAATAATTAAATAACAGAATATTAGAGAACATGTTAGTAACAAATAAAAATTAAAACAAATTAAAAAAGTAAACAATGATCAAATTCAAAATTAAAAAAATATAATATTCCCGCCCGAAGGGCGGCCAAACCACTAGTACATTATAATATCGGGAAATCGGCTAAAAAAACACTGAACTTTTCAGGAATCGCCAAAAGAAACCCAGACATATGGGCTGGCCAATAAAACACCAAACATTTGTTGACTTTTTAAGTTTATTAAAAAACTTACCATTGACTGACCAGATTAACACACCGTTAACCGAGTTAACAGATAATTTATACGATGTTAATTTTTAGTGTTAAAATAGACGACGTCGTTTCAATTGCTTTTGTCATAAAAAAATTGTCCTCTCCGTGGGTCGAACTCGGGTGCTTCTTGATTTAAAGGTAATGCCTTTGCCACTAAGCTAGTGGGCTTTTTAATGAATTGACAACAGATTTATATTTAATGTCTACAAATCCGAGTTAAATGAATAAAAAAAGGAAGGATTAGGGTTGGGATCTGGTGAAGTCCGAGCCGGGGAGCTTGGTGGATGCGACGGGGGCGAACTCGGAGGGAGTTACGGAGGTTGAGGAGGACCACCAGCCAACCCAGGACGCGTCGGAGCCGCCGGATTTGCCTTCGTGAGGGTTGTTGAGGATCAGGGAGAGGCTCTGGCTGCTTGCATCAGAGATTGATTTGGTTAGCGATGAGGGAGATGGAGAGGAAGGTGTTGAATGGCCGAGATCTACGCTGGATCGGTTGCTGTTGTTGGCGATGGACCTTCCGATCAAAGACAGATTGCGAATCCATAAGGTTTCACGAAATCAAAATCATGAACTGTTTGGGGAAAATTGGATTTGGGAGAGAATGAGATTCAGATTGAAATGGTAGCTGCTGGAAAATTAGGGTTAAGTTTTGTTTTCAATTATCCACATCTTTTAATCAATAAAAAGAAAGTTGTATGGTTATATTTCAAAATTTCCACTAGCTCAGTGGCGTAAACCTCATACAGGTCACGAGTGCACGAGTTCGAACCCACCCAATAACAATTTTAATTAAATAAAATGTCGTTTGGATATTTTGTCTTAAACAAAACAAGTGGATGAAACGACGTCGTTTCACTAAACGACAGTATTTAACGGTGCATTAACACTGTCTTAACTGTCGGTTAACAGTGTGTTAATTTGGTTAGTCAATGGTAAATTTTTTAATAAACTTAAAAAGTCAACAAAAGTTGGATGTTTTATTGGCCAGGCTTGAGTACATGTTTCTTTTGGCAATTCCCAAAAAGTTCAGTGTTTTTTTGGCTAATTTCCCTTATAATATCTTGTCCCTCATAAAAGAGTGTGTTGTGGCTAGCTGAAGGAGCTCTTCAAGCCATGCTTCATAAATTCATCAGAAAATAATGTAAATATATGTAAACGTTAGAGACAAAATCTTCTTTTTAACACAAAGAAGATAAAAACCAAGACAAAATCTTTAATCAAGGATTTTTAAAATTAGAGATGGCAATTGGGTTTTCCCGTCCCGTCCTGTACCACAGTGGGTTTGCCATCGAACGGGTCACGGCAGGTTTGTTCCGCACGGGCTGCGGTTTTCTGAATGACTACCCAATCCCGTACCGCATAACTTATAAACTTCTGCGGGCCGTCCCGCGGGACGCCTCTTTCAGCTCCTTTCATGAATGTTAAACTAGAAGAGTTGTGTAAGGGAGTTGAAGAGAGCTCAACAACATCGATCTCAACTATATCTAATGTGATCTCTCGCCGGTTTAATGGTCTTAAAGTAAATGAAAATCATTTGGACAGTGAAATTCAACTCTTTCAAGTATACTTCTTGTTTGATTCTTTGTAGAGCAACGTCTTTTCATAGCAACAATAACTTAATACTAATTATATTTTCTTCTCCTTCAATCAAGCTGTTGAACTTACAGTGTAGAGACAAGATTCTGCAGTAACTCAAATTCTCAATTCGAGCTGTTTAAAAAACATGCAGTAGCTTTTTAACAACATCAGTGTAACCAATTTTTTTTTTTTAAAACACCACTTGACAATACTGAAAAAAAATTCATCAACTTAAATGAAAAAATTCTACATAATAATAAAGAAGTTTATAGTATTGAAAAAAAAATAGAAGAAATGAGGACTTATGGTTGCGGGTCTTCAAAATCTCGCGGGTTAACCCGTCCCGCATTCAGCCCATTCCGTTTTGAGCCCGTCATGCATTTGTCCCGTCTTGTTTTGAGCCCGTCTCGCGAGAACCGCAATTTTGCGAACTTAGGAAATGGAAGCCCAATCCCATCTTGCAGCAAGTCTTTACGGGCCAGGTCCGCGGTCCAGATCCTTAATTGACATCTCTATTTAAAACACATATGCATTTATGAAGAACATTTCACAAAAGTTTTTTGTGCACCATTTCACAATAGTATAACCTCAGTTTGGGTTTGCTTTGAGTAAGGGATTGGCACAGTGCGGATCTGGAAACGTTTAACTATATGTAGCTGGAACGTACGTACGATTTTCTTACTGGATTATTTAATGTTTATAGATTTACAACTTTGGGTTATGTATATCTTTATTCTTTGAAAGTGTAAAATCAAAAGCTAACTAAAAATATGAAAAAATGTCATGTGTATAAGAGGTAGACTTGTTTCTGTAAAACTTGATTGATGATCAATTCTAAGCTCTAATAAAAATAATGCAATGGTTAAATAACTTAATAAATTTAAAAGCAATGGCTAACAAATGTCGCGATTGCTAGTTGATGGAGGACTTAAAAGGTTTGTTGCTAATGGGGGGCATTTATTGTGAGTATCAAAAGCTTCGAAAGTAGATTAAAAGTTTACAAGTTTACATACGGAAGTATGTTCAATTCACGAGGTTAGAATTTTAGCTGGGCAGTCTCACAATAATACAAAAAGCTGCGGTCTAGAGTAGACCCAATTCGAAAGTAAAAAGTCGAGAGAGCTTATGGAGTTATGTATACACCGTGCCGTTTCCAGTTTTCGTGCTAAAACCCGTGACGTTTCTCTTCTACCGTCAAACAGCATGTCGTTTTTCTTGTTCAACCGTTGTTAGTGGTCTACAAAAGAGCCACAACAGCAAAACCCGGAACAGATCCGAACCGGGTCGGAATTGCAGAAAGAAAGGAGATCCCTTTGCCGTCCTCTGAATCAAAAACCTTCCTTAAACCCTAGAGAGAGAGAGAGAGAGAGAGAGAGAGAGAGAGAGAGAGAGATGTTTCGTGCGGTGGGATCGGTACTGAAGAGGAACAAGGAAACGCTCTATGGAATCGCTCGGGGATCCACGTCTTCGTCTCATCGAGCTTTCACTTCCAAAACCACATCTTCAACTACTGTAAACTCCGCTTCGTCTTCTCCTCTAGCCGGAAACTCCTTCAATGGCTTGCGATCTCTTCTCAAAGTAACCTCCTTTCTTCTTTTGATCAATCACATTTTTCACCTGAGAAATCACGATACTTAGGACTGAATCAAGATTCTGATTGTGTGTAATAGGGTCAAAAGCCTCCAACTTTCAGAAAGATGTCGACTTTAGCGGCGAGTAGCTCCGAGAGTAAAGAGGGTTTGAAGCTGCTTGTCACCGGAGGACCCCAAGCTCGCAAATGGGTCGGAACATGGCTTTTCGGTTCAGCGGCTTGGGTGTTCAGCATGGTGGTACTAGGCGGTGTAACCCGGTTAACTCGTTCCGGTTTATCAATGACTGATTGGAAGTTCACCGGCGAGTTCCCTCCTCTCTCAGACGAAGCTTGGGCTAAGGAGTTTGAGAAATACAAACAGTCACCTGAGTATAAACGGTCAGTAAAACAATTTTCATTTCTCTTGTCTTTAGAACAAAGGCTTGATCTTTGAGTGTATTGCTGCTGCAGTGTGAACAAAGGGATGAATCTTGAGGATTTCAAGTTCATATATTGGATGGAGTATGCTCATCGTATGTGGGGGAGAGGGTTAGGGATCATGTTTGCTTTGCCTTTTTCTTATTTCTTGCGTAAAGGGTATATTACTCTGCGTCTTGGAGTTCAGCTCTCTGGTTTATTTGCCCTTGGTGCTGGACAAGGTTTCATTGGTTGGTGGATGGTTAAGAGCGGCTTAGAGGTAAAAAGCTTTGTTGAAGAGAAGTTCATCTTGTTTTGGATGTTTGTGTAACCATGTAATCGTTTTGGTCATGTTAGGAGCCACCGTCTGAGTATTCTCAGCCGAGGGTAAGCCCATACCGTCTTGCAGCTCACCTAACCTCAGCTTTCGCCATATATTGTGGGCTTTTCTGGACCGCTCTCTCTGTTGTTATGCCTGAACCACCAGCTGAGTCGTTGGCCTGGGTTCGCGGAGCAGCTAAAGTGAAGAAGCTTGCATTACCAGTGAGCTTCATTGTTGGTGTCACTGCCATCTCTGGAGCCTTTGTTGCTGGAAATGATGCTGTAAGTTAACTAAAAGAACTTGGATATAAGCTTCTAAGCTTCTTGGTTATTTAAATCTCTCTCTGCTTGTGACCTGTAGGGTCGTGCATTCAACACGTTCCCGAAGATGGGTGATACATGGATCCCTGATAGTATATTTGAGATGAAACCACTTATACGCAACTTTTTTGAGAATACAGCAACTGTTCAGGTACACCATTTAAACAAAGCTTTTCTTGCATCAAGAGTTCTAAGAAAAAAAGACTGAAACTTTTTGACTTAATTTCAGCTTGATCATCGCCTTCTGGCAACAACAACGCTACTCGCAATCGGAACAATGTGGTGGTTCACGAGGAAGCTAGACATTCATCCAGCTGTTAAAGCTTTGATTGGAAGCACTGTCGGCATGACTGCTGTTCAGGTGACATTAGGTGTATCAACTCTTCTGAGTTATGTTCCCGTTTCACTAGGGAGTGCACACCAAGCAGGAGCTTTAACACTTCTCACTTTGATGCTCCTTCTCAATCACACTCTTCGGAGGCCATCACCTTCTCTTCTCAAATCTCTTCCACAAGTCGTTAAGTCAAATTTCAGCTAAGCTCTCTTCAGCAAAATCATTCCTCTTTTTTTTCATTTTCTAAAAGAAAGAAAACGATTCTTACTTACATGATATTTATATTATCAAGTTTTCATTGAATGATTGGTCAGTTATGTTTGTATTATCAATCTGTGGTTTGGAAAAATAAAGTATGGAAACAATTAACAAAAGTTTCATATGAATCCTGAGTGGCTGTATTGGTGTTTTGAGTCAGTTTGTTCAGTCATAAAATCTTTTCGTACTAATTCGGCTCATAGTGTTCGGTTTTGGCTGAGAACCGGTACTTTTAGTCAAGTTCAAATCCGTAAGCCTTGTGGGTTGTGGATCACGTTTTGGGTTTACAAGACTATAGCCATGTTACAAAACTCTCAAGTCCTAACTTGAGACCACTGCTCTGGGGAATTCTCTGAAGCCAGAACCGATGGAGAGAAAACGACTGGTTTTCGGTTGTGTTTGCAACCGTGGCAGGGGTCGGACCGCTTCTTGGTCTGATGAGTGACAGCCTTGTTGCGGACGGTGACTGTTTCTTATTGTTTCTCCATGGGTGCTGATATTTGCTCCGGTTTTGCGGTGACGGTGGTCATTGTTATGGCTGCTATGGTTGGTGTTTTGGTGGAGATAACCGCATTGGTTTATTGTGGACGGGAGATTGGTGTTGGAACCGGAGTTTGCTACGAAGATGATTGAGTTGGTAGGGAGAGAGTTTGGTTATGGTCTTCTTTTGCTTGCCATACAAGTATAATCCATGGAATTACATAAATGAGTACCGTTTCTACAAATTAAAATGTAGGATTCGCACACCAAAAAGTATATGAGTACCGTTTCTACAAATTATAATAGTAAGAAAAATCCTTTTTGATAATTTGCAAATTCAAATCACCCCCACTTGTACAATAAAACAAACGTGCTTCTTCTTCTACACATACAAGAAAGCAAATGAAAAGACAAAATTACTTGCAAATGCCAAAGTGATTCCATTGTTGTTCCTAGCTATGGGTAGTTTCACCATTGAGGTAAGTGTTTGGAAACCTAAAGAAATAGCACACATGAGCGCGCTGCAACTCTCAAACTAACTCAAACATATATATTATATAAACAAGAAAAAAAAAGAAGGCATGATTAATAAATTACAAAGAAAAATGGTTTAATTTGAGAACAAACTAGGGAAATAACAAACAGGATATTCAAGCATTTTAGGAAAGGAGTAAAAAACATAGGATTTGGTATGGAGATCATGTATCACCAGTGGTGAACCACAGCTATAACCAAGCAATAATTTGGTCAACAGTGCTGGTTGTGGAAAATAAGGAGGGTCACGAAAAGTGGTTTTGGTGAGATCAACGAACACATTTGCTTCCATGTCGTCATCATCATCATCATGTTGCTGCTGTCGAGTGACCATATCACTTGGGTTCTGGTGGGATAGATTTTGAGGGATACTCACAAGCGGTTATCGAGGATGCACAAGAGTAGAAAGCGAGGGTCAGGCACATGGGAAAAGGGGGCGTTACAGATGACTTGAAAAGTTTCCGTGTGAAGATCAAAAGACAACAACTTGGTTTCTACACACTCGGTTAACCAATAAAGGGACCCATCGAAATACACAGGCTTCTGGCCTTCAATTATCCGATAGGGAGAAGCAGGGAGGACGTACCTCCAAGCATTAGTGGTAAAGTCGAAAATTTCACAAGTGGTGACATTGTCTAGGCCAAACTCAGATGAGTTAAAGAGCCAAACCGGCTTGTATGTGCTCCTGACTTTGTCTTTGCCGAATCCTAGCTGAGGTTCTCGGGTGTAACAGCCTCTTTTTTTGCGCGCGCGAGCGTCAGAGAGGATGCGCGGTTGAACCCTTGAATGAGGAAAGCTTCGACGCCATCTAGTGGCGGGATTAAAGACGACACTCGGGTTGCGGTTGCCGAAAAGACATACAAGTCCGTCACAAGCACCATAGCAAACCTTGTCGTTCCTTGTAGGGAACTTGAGGCTGCGAATTACACAAGACCCCACCATAATATTAGCTTCTTCTTCTAATATTTCTTCTTCTTCTTCTTCATTACCCAACCAGGTCACGTATAGGATATCTGGACCTCGTGATTTCCTCCTAAGGGTGATCAGTAGTTGTCTTTGTTTGAAACTTGGGGACTCGATTGTCGATTTCCACGTCTTTGATACACACTTGAATCTCAGCAGAAACACCACAGGAAGTTTCTCGAGGATGAGCTCAACCACATCGTGTGGTAGCAATTCTTCGCGACGATGTCTTTTCAACATCATTGTCTTATTGTTGTCTCTCAAGAGACCATCCATCGAAGCTTTCCTATATACACTACTAGATATGGATCCGTGCGTTGCACGGATTTGTTTGATATTTTAATTTCAGTTAAACATAAAAAATGATTTTTTTTACATAAGTTCTTAAAGTTTTCAGTATGTGGTGGTGTAAGTCTTATTTTATTAATAATAATATATTTTCTTACATAAAATTTGATTAATATTTCTATTACAATAATCATGGTGTTTTAAAACAAACTATAGTTTTGTCTATTTTTTTTATAAATACTTCGCTTTTAGTTATTTTGAAAATAATATTAGTTGTAGTTAATTAAGTCAACACCAATTTCATACACTCTCTTTTACTTGTCATTTAATTTTCTATTAACCTCATATTGTTTTTTTTTTTGTTCAAGCATTTTTAACCTGTTTCATCTTTAAAGATTGAGTTTATTAGTGAATTTTTTGGTCTTTAAAGTTGAATGTATGTATTTGCTTATTAGGTATAACTTCGAATAAGGGATGTTAGGTATGCTTCCATACAATAAGAAAACTTTTTAACTTGCACTAAAATAACAATGTTACATAATATTGCGGAGCTTGAAATATATGTATATTGTGCTACTTCATCCATAATTTCTTTCCATTATGAATCTAATCCTCTTGCATAATATGCTTCTTTGAATTACTTGTACTTGACATTCTCATTTTTTTTAATATCATCAAATCTTCTTGGACCTTTGAGTATATTTAGCGACAATCTCAAATACTATGAATCTCCAACTATTCGATTACTGTATTCTATTATGTTAGCTAGTTTTATAAAAAACGCAATAGTTGTATTCAGAATTTTAGAACAAAGTAAGTATTGTTCTCAAATATGAAAATAATTAATTAAAATATTGAAAAATCTAAAATTTATATATTAAAAAATAAACTCGTGGTAGAACATAAATTTTCCCTCAATAGAATCCAAATAGGTGTTTTTTAAATATTTTTGCTTATTTTTTCTTGAGATTGCTTGGTCTTATATATAGATGTGAATACTGTAGTTCTTTTCTGATTTCTTATTTTCAAATATAAAATAACTATTTAAATAGGAAAGTTAATTATTAATAAAAATTATTCGAAATAATTATTCTACAAATGTTTAATTTTAGGATTTGAAGAAAGGAAAGCTACTACTAATAATTCTATTACAGTTATCTTGTATTTAATTTTTAAAAGGACAATTACTATCAAATAACTACTATAAAATTGTAATTATTTAAAAGGACAATTTATATATTAAAAATCAGTAGAACCCAAGTATGTGTTTTTAAATATTTTCGCTTGTTTTTTCTTGAGATTGCTTGATCTTATAGATGAATATTGTAGTTCTTTTTTTTTTAATTTGTGATTTTCAAACATAAAATAACTATTTAAATAGGAAATTTGATTATTAATAAACATTATTCGAAACAATTATTCTAAAAATGGTTATTTTTAGGATTGGAAGAAATGAAAGCTAATATTAATAATTTTTTTACAGTTTTTTGTGTTTAAGATTTTTTAAAGGACATAGTTATTATCAAATAATCACTATAAAATCGTTTTTTCAAGTTTTAAGGATTTTAGAAAAAGAAATTAAATTAATTATTTTAGAAATATTTTCTTTGTTTAGATTTTTTAAAAAGACCTTAGAAAATACTATTAAATAATTTAATATTTTTTAAAAAAATCTATATTATTATCTTTTATACACACATATATATCTATATTTTACATATTAATAAGATATCCTTACACAGGTTAAAATCTTAAAAGAAAAAAATACTATGAAATACTATTTTACATGTATATTTTTTTTTAGAATTTTAGAAAAGGAAAGTTGTATTAAACAATTATGTTTAAATTTTTTACGATTTGAAAAAAAGAAACTTTCAAGATATTTTTTACTACTAAAATTACTTTTTACCATTAAATGTTTTTTTATTTTTTACTATTAAAATTATTTTTTTACCATTAACTATTTGTTTTGTTACTTTTCTAAATTCTTTTTATTATCTTAGTATGTATATTTTTAACCAAGGGATATTTTAATACATGTCAAAATATTAAAATGAGGATTACTACCAAATAACCTTTTGAAATTATATTTTTTTAGGGTTTTATTTGCTTATTTTTTCTTGAGATTGCTTGGTCTTATATATAGATGTGAATACTGTAGTTCTTTTCTGATTTCTTATTTTCAAATATAAAATAACTATTTAAATAGGAAAGTTAATTATTAATAAAAATTATTCGAAATAATTATTCTACAAATGTTTAATTTTAGGATTTGAAGAAAGGAAAGCTACTACTAATAATTCTATTACAGTTATCTTGTATTTAATTTTTAAAAGGACAATTACTATCAAATAACTACTATAAAATTGTAATTATTTAAAAGGACAATTTATATATTAAAAATCAGTAGAACCCAAGTATGTGTTTTTAAATATTTTCGCTTGTTTTTTCTTGAGATTGCTTGATCTTATAGATGAATATTGTAGTTCTTTTTTTTTTTAATTTGTGATTTTCAAACATAAAATAACTATTTAAATAGGAAATTTGATTATTAATAAACATTATTCGAAACAATTATTCTAAAAATGGTTATTTTTAGGATTGGAAGAAATGAAAGCTAATATTAATAATTTTTTTACAGTTTTTTGTGTTTAAGATTTTTTAAAGGACATAGTTATTATCAAATAATCACTATAAAATCGTTTTTTCAAGTTTTAAGGATTTTAGAAAAAGAAATTAAATTAATTATTTTAGAAATATTTTCTTTGTTTAGATTTTTTAAAAAGACCTTAGAAAATACTATTAAATAATTTAATATTTTTTAAAAAAATCTATATTATTATCTTTTATACACACATATATATCTATATTTTACATATTAATAAGATATCCTTACACAGGTTAAAATCTTAAAAGAAAAAAATACTATGAAATACTATTTTACATGTATATTTTTTTTTAGAATTTTAGAAAAGGAAAGTTGTATTAAACAATTATGTTTAAATTTTTTACGATTTGAAAAAAAGAAACTTTCAAGATATTTTTTACTACTAAAATTACTTTTTACCATTAAATGTTTTTTTATTTTTTACTATTAAAATTACTTTTTTACCATTAACTATTTGTTTTGTTACTTTTCTAAATTCTTTTTATTATCTTAGTATGTATATTTTTAACCAAGGGATATTTTAATACATGTCAAAATATTAAAATGAGGATTACTACCAAATAACCTTTTGAAATTATATTTTTTTAGGGTTTTAAAATGGTAAATTACTATTAGATAATATATGTAATTACTTTTTAACAAATTTCGTTTTTGTCATTATCTTATTATATATATATTAATTATAAGATAATTTAACTCATGTCACAATCCTAAATATATATTTTTTATGTGTCACAATCATGTTAATCCAATACCTTTGAAAAACCAAGCTAAAAAAGGAAAATTATTTTTATATAACTTTTACAATTTTCTTTGTTTTGGATATAAAAAAGGAATATACTATAAAATAAAAAAAGAAAAATGCTATTAAATAAATATTTTTATAAAGTTAGTATTTAACACATGTCGCAATCTAAAATATAGAACTGCCATGTGTCGCGATCATGTTAATTAGTAACTTTGAAAACCAAACTTTATATAATAAAGATCATTATATATTTAAACACATGTAAAAAAATAGAAGGAAAATTACTACAAATAATATTTTACAATTATCTTTGGTTTAGATTTTTTAAATGGAAAATTACTATTAATAATATTTATAATAAGATTTTTAATTATAAGATAGATTAACACATGTCACAATCTTAAAGTTTTAATTGCCATGTGTCGCGATCATGTTAATTAGTAACTTTGAAAACTATGCTTTATATAATAAGATATACAGTAGCACCTCTATAAATTAATAATCTATAAATTAATAATCTCTATAAATTAATAAATTTTACTGGTTCCAAGTTGGGCCGGTGTTAAATATAACACAAATCGATAAAATAATAAGATAATAATATTTTTAATTTTTTTATGTAAATATATAGTCCCCTTAAAATCATAAATTAATAATCTATCTATATATAATTTTTATATAAATACAATTTAAATATTATATTGTTGATTCTATATTCACAATGAAAATTCTTTATTTTTCTTAACATTTTATTATATTTTGATAATATTTAGTAAAATACCGAAAACCACTTAACAATTCTATGAAACATAAAGTTATACATAAAATAAGATAATAAAATAATATGAAAGTCAAATTTCAAAAATGTAAATAATGTACATACGGTAAAATAAAATATTTTATTTTTTGTATAAATAAAATTATTCAAAAGTAGAAAAAATCTAAATAAGGAAACTTTTATAAATTAATATCTCTATAAATTAATAAAATTTCAAAGTCCCAACATTATTAATTTATAGATGTTTTACTGTATATATATATATATACACAACAGTAGACCAGTGCCGGCTCAAGAATTTTGAGGGCCCCTGGGCCAAAATTTTTTTTTTTGCATTCTCTTAATGAAAATTTAGCTTTTTTATATATTTAAAAATAAACATAACAAAATTTTAATCTATTTATGAGAATTTGTGATAAATCTATTCATAAAATATATTTTATAAATTTTAGTTATGAAAACATATATATAAACACTTTTGTTTGACTAATTTCATCTAAATTAAAAAAAATAACACAAATTATAAAAAAAAAATTGTTGGGCCCTTAATTTTGTGGGCCTTGGGGGCAGTGCACCTTTTGTCCCTCCCCGTGAGCCGCCCTGCAACAGACACACCACCCTAATTATTAGATTTAAGAAAAGTAGAAGAAGAAGAAGAAGGAAAAAAAAGGAATACTTCTTTTCCATAAAGATTAAAAAAATAAAATAAAAGGAAATCTAATAATCAAATCATATATCACAATAAACACTGATTACCTCATCCCCCAAATGATCCCCTCCAATCCTTCTTCCAATCCCTCAGGAATCAATTTATTCCTTTTTTTCTTTAGTTCTGTACGAGATCTCATTCCGACTGAACACAACATCTTTTATCACTTTTGTCTTTATTGTATCAAAGGAAAAGGGCTATGGGTTTCCAAGCCCAACGACTTATAAATTACTCATTAGAAACTCTTCCGTGCTTTTTCTTAGACCTTATTAATATTTGTTTTATTACAAATGTGATGAGAAGACATATAATTAAATTTTTCAAAAATTAGTTACATAACTAAATACAAACCAAATGCAGACGTATATTAAAAAATATGTATATTTTATAAACATACATAAGTATACGTAACCATCATATTTTAGTTACATTTCTATAAAAGCGAATTATAAAATTATAATGCTTTTACTTACATTTATAATTAATTGAAAATTAACCAATTTATCAGTTTATAATATTTTTATTCATATTTTTATAATTGTTGGTTAAAATCCACGCATGGACAAAAAGAGCCAAGAACAAAAAATAAAAGAGATACTCATATATCTGCCAAAATTGGTATTCAGTCATGGTCAATTGTATCTTGATCCCCCCATATTACAGCTAAAACTGGAATGACAATCATTCAAGAAAAAGTTTACATCTTCTAAAAATGAAGAACATAGTCTACAAAAAAAATCAACAATTTAACATTGTACCAAAATAACTAAACAATTTTCTTTGCCATTCAGTTAAATATGTACATAGTTGGTTTAATTATTAAAATTTTCACTTTTGATTTTTCCAATATTTTAGACGTCAATGACGTAGGATAACTTCACCCTCATGCCATAATCTGTGTCCTCCCTATATTAATTGTTAAAGGGTCCATTTTTTATATGAATTCATATTTTTACACACAGAAAAACATTAAAACTTAATAAATAAAATTATAAAGGGCCCAAAATATTTATATGTATATAGTTTTACTTTCATCACAAAATATACAAACTATTACTGATTAAATTTTGAAAAATATTTTAAATTAAATAAATATAAAATGTAAAAGGCAAAAGAAAGAAAAACATTACCCTAGAGCCAGTAACACTGTTGATCTAAAT
Organism: Hirschfeldia incana; assembly: GCA_026261945.1. NCBI lineage: Eukaryota > Viridiplantae > Streptophyta > Magnoliopsida > Brassicales > Brassicaceae > Hirschfeldia > Hirschfeldia incana. The sequence goes on along the minus strand of JABCMI010000003.1, from coordinate 8,601,904 downwards.
TTGAGTGCTATAGTTAATGTCACTGAGTTTATTTTGTGCTAAAGATTTTAATATCATATTATCATGACATGTGAAGTTTTATGAACTTCCACTAGATAATGAATGTATTAGCACATGTGACATACCGTTTAATAAATTTATGTTAAGGATTTTTAATATCGTGTGAAGTCTTATGAACTTCCACTGGTTGATAATGGACGTATTAACATATGACCTTTTAATAGAATAGATTAGCTAGTGTAGTAGTGTTGATAAGTCTTTCATTACAATATGTGAGATTCTTAACGCCAATAAGATACAAGTGAATTGAAGTGACGGATTATTATCAATATCCGGCAGAAATATTTTGCAAATCATAGATATAGAGGTACTGTGTTTTGGTGAATAGCTTTATATATAGCTCGATGTTTCTTTTGTTTTCCTTCGAATGACAGCTTGCAAAAATTTACTGCCACTAATATTCGATACTCAATGCAGAGAATATTTACAATATTTGTATTTTCGATAAAGAAATGAAACCATTTATTTTACTAAAAAATTGCATGAATTTTAATCGGTTTGCATGGAAGGGCGTTGTCCTATTTTTTTTTTAATTAATCTAGCTAGGGGTATTCCATTCCTAGTTAAACTTAAACCTCATATCAATCCCTAAGGAAAATTTGAATTTGGTCGTTACATAGTTTGAATATATTCCAACGATAAGTGTTACACAATAAACAATGTGGGTGCTGCTTTTGCAGACGACTGCATGTACAGAACTGTGCATGTATATGTATGGTAACAGGCTAACAGCGCTAAATTTCGTAGAAGCTAGAAACAATGTCACTTAATTTCTTGTTGACGATATGGATAATAAAGCATTCATAACAAAACTCAAGCTTCTTTCGAATAAGCGTATAAGAGATGAATCCTAAGCTACTATTAGGCTGCATCATCGCCTAAACAACGCACATGCCGTTGTATTTTTCTCTCTTCTCTTTAAACAACTGTGTCTCCTATAATGACTTCAACACCAACCCACAGTTACAAACCAATATTCATATTACTCAAAAACTAGATTGATCTCTTGAGATGTTCAGGGCCGGATCTGAGAATTTAGAGGCTTGAAACATTTTTTAAGAACTCAAAAAAATTTGGGGGCCGGTGTTAATGTTTGGGGGCTTAAATCTATGTAAAAACTGCTAAAAATTTTGGGGGCCGAGGTCAATGTTTCATTCGGCTGTCCCCAGATCCGGCTCTGGAGATGTTCAATAGTTCTCCAGATCAGGAGTTAAAAGAGCCGTGGTATATGAGTTTTGATAAATAAATAAAATTGACAATCGTGACAATGGTAGAGAAATGTATTATTATATTGTAAATTTTTGAATCAGGACATGTGTTTTGGACTTATTAATTATCGGGGATAACGAAAGAAATAGAATTTGACCCAAAAAAAAACGAAAGAAATAGAGTGGATAAGATTGTCTACAAGTCAACATTCACCAACTTAAGATAATCAAAGAAATCATGATTTGATGCGAACATGACGATGCAACCATATGTCTCTCCTAATCAATAGATTACGGAACGGTAATAGTTGTCATATTCTCCACTCATTTCCCCGTAAGGAATACTTAGCCAGCGATGTCATCAACATGTTATGCGCATATAATGTTCTTATTCTGACAACAATACATAACACAATATTTGATTTTTCATGGTATAAAATATTTATTGGGTATTATTTCTACAAGCATCCCCTAGATGTCTACATATGCAACAGTAAATATAAACTGGTAGGCATATGTGATGAGTGTCCAAAGAATCTTAATTAGTGTACAGCACAGGTAAGCAGCATAGGTTTGTGTTCTATGGACTAATTAAACAGATGGGGAAGTCAGTAGGTAGAGTAGCTATAATAGAAGGGACAATGACTCTTGGATTATCCTAAAACATGTTTGTCTTAAACCCATAATTAGTGCTAATACTGTGAATAGTATCTTGGCTTTTGCAAAACCCTCTACTTAATCAGCTCGACCTCCACTGAATCTTAATCACATGAATCAGCTCCACTTCCACTGATCTTACGTAAGCAAAGATCACGTGCAGTGTATACAGCATACACACTCTCTACGATATATTTGTGCGCATAGAGCATAGTAATTCGTACACACCCATCGTTTTAATACAGCGTTCTGATCAAAGCCCCCAAAGAAAGAAAAAAAGACCAAACATAGAAAGAAAAAAAAGAAGCCATGAATGCTTTAGTAGCAACAAACAGAAACTTCAAACTTATGTCAAGGCTTCTGGGTTTGGATTTTAAGCCGGAGAAGTCTCTTCTCATCCCCTTCAGAGAGATCAAGGTTCGTTTTTTCATCAATTTCACTCATTTTTCATTTCCAAAGTTCGATTATTTTCTTGTTGGGTCTGAAACTAGCCTAAAAGTTCTTGTCGGAAAACTAAGTCACTGATTTGATACTGAATCATAATAAACCGGAACAAACCAATGAATCGACCGGTTATCAAAAAATTTGCAGGTGGAGTGGCAACATACCGATGGAACGCTAGCATCGTTTGTTGGGTTCAGAGTCTAGTCCAACACGACAATGCAAGAGGTCCTATGAAAGGTGGAATCAGGTATCATCCCGAGGTTTGGTTTCGACCTTTTGATTTTAGTTCACTTCCAAAATCGGTCAATTCAGTAGGATATGATTTGCGTTTAATTTGTTTCTTGTCTCCGGTTCGGAATTATAATTAAACTTAACCGAGAATTTTAATTGCTGGTTTTGATTCGGTTTACATCTCTTCTCGGCTAGTAATTACAATTTATCTTACAATTTTAAATTGCCGATTTGGAAGTACAGTTTATCTTAACCAAAAAATTTATTTCCGGTTTGATTCGGTTAGGAATTACAATTTATCTTACAATTTAAATTGCCGGTTTGGAAATACAATTTATCTTAACCGACAAATTTATTTCCGGTTTGGTTTTGTATCTGAGATTAATTGTGCGTGTTGCGAATAATTTTCATGTTAAACAAATAATTTATTTTGAAAAAAAAAGATGTATAGGTTTTTATAATTTGATATAAAGACTTGAAATATAATTTTGTTGTGGTAGTTTTTTTTTTTTTTTTAAAAAAGTGACACAACTAGGTGCTTTTCTTTTTTCAAATATTTACTTAATCACAGCTCCGCATCATCTTTATAATTGATGACGCTCCATAAACGGCTCTATTTCATCTTTCAAATTCACCCAACGTCTCTCTTCCCTCTTTTCATCATCAGCATCGACAACAATTAAGAATCTTCCAAATTTAGGGTTTTTCATCAACTTCTCTTTCTCCGATCTTCTATTGTTTCTAAATCAGGTATCTTTCTTACTCTAGGATTTTTCTTTGGAGGGGGGGGGGGGAATTAATCTTTCTAATTTTGGGTTTTGGATCTGAATAAAGTGTTTGATTAAGAGTTTTGAATTTAGGGTTTCTGCTAGTGATTCCTCTGTTTTTAATCTTTCTAATTTTTGGGTTTTGGATCTGAATAAAGTGTTTGATTAACAATTATGAGTTTAGGGTTTCTGCTAGTGATTCCTCTGTTTTTAATTTTTGGGTTTTGGATTTGAATAAAGTGTTTGATTAAGAGTTCTTGTTTAGGGTTTCTGCTATTCATCCTCTGTTTTTAATTTTATGAAGGATGTGGAAGAACTGTCCCCCTCGATATGATCATGGTGTAAAAAGAGAAGTCAAGGTGAACCTAGTGTACCCCGAATACGATCATGACGTGATCCAGAGGATTAGAAAGAGGCACGATGATTGTTCTGTCTTCGTCAACAAAGACGACGAAAAGGGTTTGAATGTTGTTTTTATCTCATCAGTTGAGACTTTTGGTGGACAAGGCGAAACATTCAGAGCTGCAGTAGAATTATATCCACAATGTGTCTACCAAACGGTATCAAACAGCTATGATGTGGACTTCTTGGTGGGAGAAAGTCAAAATGGATGGTTGTACAGTGAAGAGGAGGTAGCCTTGTTTTGGGGTAAGCAATTAGGTGTCTCAATACATACACGTCCTCATCTAGAAGAAGAATGTTAGAGCATGTACAACGGTGGTTTTTGATCAATTCTTAGCTCTAATCCTTAACTTTTAATGAATATAAAATCATTAAATTAATCGAAACCGGTAAGGATTAATCCTTAACTAAGGAGACGAAGGACGGGGTTCGTAATGCGCTGGCGTTACGCTATTGGCTCGGTGAGCTACTCTTTCGTGAGGGAAGAGAAAAAAAAGACAGGAGCAAAATCATTTCGTCGAGTCTCGAAAAAAAACAGAGAGGCGAGAGAGAGGCGATAGAGCGTCGAATTCAAATCCTTCTTCTCGAACGTAATCCAAGCTCTCTTTGCTTTCTTTTGACTTCTGGGTTTATGATTGTCGATTTCATCGGTTTTAATTGTTCGATTGTGGGGTTTAAAAAGATCTAGGGTTGGAAATCGGATTGGGGATTTGAGTCGAATTAGGGTTTTCTTCTGGGATTGAATTTTTTTTGTTTGCGACGTGATGGTTTGTTGTTATTTATGTGATTCACTGTTCGGGTATGAGGAAATGGGATTTGGGATTTAAATCGACATTAGGGTTTTCATGTGGTTTAGGTATTTTCTTGTTTTTGATCCAAGATTGTTTGTGGTTTCACTAGGGATTGAAATCGAATAATGGTTGTATTGTCAAATCGAATCGAATTAGGGTTTTCTTGTCGTTGAGCTATTTTCTTATCCTTGTCGATCTGATCTAATATTATCTTTTTTCTCAGGTACTGAAATGGAGGAAGAACTCCAGGACGAGAAAGCACACAAAGCTTACATCAACCAACTTGATCTCGTTGCATTTGCGCTTGAGGGCATTCCCAAAATGTGTCCCTGTGGATCAATCACGAAGGAGATAGAGGATGAAGAGGATACATATGACTACCTCCCTGGGAAAAAAATACTTCATATGCAAAGACTTCGAGGTCTATACTCTTCTATGAAGCTCTTACAATTATATGTGATTATTGTTTCGTGTTTGACTTAATTATTGTTTTGGCAGAATGACGGTCTTCATTTCAGACAACCATGGGTTATGGGTGTGGAGCAAGAGGTTGAGAGGGTCAAACAACGCGTTCACGAGCATGAGAAGCTTCTGAGAGAGTGTGGTTTACTTAAGGTCAGATTATATGATCTGAGTATGTAATTAAAGTCTAAAGATAGTTGTTTGTACTATATTTCTAACCCATTGGTTGGTTTGTGCAGGCACATGTTACAATGCTGGTTAAGCGAGTGTCTGAACTTGAGCGACTCCACTGAGGTTAGCCATTAAAGTCACATCTTTTATTTTTTTCTGGTTAGAATAGAAACGGATAGGACTGTTTGTAACTCCCTAGTTAGGACTTTGTAGTTTGAATGCACACGCATAGGACTGTCGGTGAACTTCATTAAATTGACCCTAGTTTGGACTTTGTAGTTTTCACTTTGCGTTAATGAACTTCATTAAATTGACCTAACTGCATCTTCCAAACTAAAAGAACATTGAATTGTCTGTACTGGTTGTGATATGACAGTTTTCTACTAGTATTGAATGTAGAATCCTTCTTTAATCTTACTTGTTTGTAGTAGATAATCACACCGAACCTTCAGCTTGTCTCTTTAGAGTTTAAAAAATGGAAACCTCCCCTAGTTTTGTCAACCTCTTAGCGAGCCAAGGGTCAGTTGACTTAGAGTCTTTAGAAACACCAATGTTTAGTACCCAATCTTCCCAAGAGTCAACTTTCAAAGCAAGGCGAAAGTGGTATGTGAAAAAGGACTTAGTCCTCATTGGTGCATGGCTGAACACCAGCAAAGATGCAATTGTGAGTAACGACCAAAAAGGTCAAGCCTTCTAGAAGAGGATTGTAGAGTACTACAACTCCAGTCTGTAATGCAAGCAAGGGTGGTGTAAGATCAATGGTGAAGTCTGTAAGTTTGCTGGCTGCTACGACATGGCCCTGAGGGAGCAGAGAAGCGGTCAAAACGAAAACGATGTGATGAAGGCTGCCTTGGAGATCTACAACAACAACCAGAACACGAAGTTTAGTTTGGAACATGCGTGGAGGCAGCTTAGGCATAATGTTAAATGGTGCTCCACCTATATGGAGAAGGACAAGGATAAGCGGAAGGCTGCTCCAGTGCCAGTAACAGAGCCAGAAGCTAGACCCATAGGGGTTAAGGCTACTATGGCTGCGGGTAAAAGACACAAAACCGGAAAAGATGAAGAGTTAACCTAGTTACAAGGACTGATGGAGATTAAAAAGGAGGTCTCAAAGCATAGTTTGCTAGAGACTTTGCTCGTTAAGTCGGAGCCACTAACTGAGATGGAACTAGCTCTGAAAACTAAGTTGTCGTCTGAAATGTTGTCTTGAGTCATGGTTTGTTAGCTAGAGAGTTTAGTTATGTTTGCATTAAAAAATTTTGTATTTTTAACTTGACTTACTCATCTCAATTGGTTTGTTTCAGGTGAAGTACAAGACATGAAGAAAAAAGATGGTGTTGCAGTCACGGGTTTGGTTCCTTTTTTCCTTCCGCATGTGAACCAAGTCAGAAGATCACGGGTTGTCTGTTTTATTTGTAGCTTTCTGTTGCTTTTGTTGAACTAAAGTCACGGGGTTGAATGTAGCATTTGTTGCTTTTGTTGTCTTTATAACTCGGGTTGACATTGCTCCTTTGTATTCAGAACTTGAACCACTCTATGTATGAAAGTATGTTGTTTCTCTTTATCGACTAGCTGCTCATCTTTTTGTTCCTCTTTCCTATTTTTATTTACATGAACATCCAGTTCCATTGCTAATTCTCTCAAGTACCGAGTTCTTCCTCTTCCATTGCTAATTCTCTCACGTACTGAACAACCGAGTGGGTAATATGATCCTCCTCTATGCAAACGTTCTTCCTCTTCCGGTTTTACTTTGTCCGGTTTTATTTTGAAAACTCATAAGATATGGATCAATAGCTTATTATTACAAGTTAAAAACTGTAAATATGATCTTGTCATTTTTACAACTCATAAGATGATCTTAATTTTAAAAACTCTAAATATGATCAATATCTTGTAATTTTGTAAACTCTTACAATTATGATATTTATTTAAATATGATAAGTAATTATTACTTAAGTAAATTTCGATTATTAATTTTTGAGTAGTACATTTTGATTTGTAATTTTGGATTTTAAATTTTTTTCTCATAAGTTTGATTACTAATTTTTTTTTTATCATAAGTTTGATCCATAATAATTTTTTTTAACGGCAAGATTGCCAAAAATGGCAGATGAAGTCGATCGAAGATTAGATGCGGCTTTAGATGAGGCTGTTGATGAATATTTTAAGATACATACAACACCATCGTTAGGAACCAAACAAAGAAAAAGAAGAAACATGCATATGTCGAACTAAACCGCGAAGAGGGCCATATACAGCTGTGGAATGACTACTTCAGTGAAAACCCAACATTTCCGGATCATTTATTCAGACGCTGTTTCCGCATGAACAAGGTACTATTCATGCGTATTGTTGATCGCATCTCAAAAACATTTCCATTCTTTCAACAAAGAACATATGCTACCGGAAGATTAGGTTTATCTCCACTACAAAAGTGTACGGCAGCTCTCCGTATGCTTGCTTATGGCTGTGCCGCTGACGCCATTGACGAATATCTCTGAATTGCTGAAAGCACAACACTTTCATGTTTAACCAACTTCACAGAAGCCGTAATCCATTTATTTGGAGATGAGTATCTACGAAGGCCAACTCAGAGGATCTTCAACGACTGCTCGATATTGGACAGGTACGCGGCTTTCCTGGGATGATAGGAAGCATCGACTATATGCATTGGGAGTTGAAAAATTGCCCAACCGCTTGGAAAGGACAGTACACATGTGGATCAGGAAAGCCAACTATTTTCTTGGAGGCTGTAGCATCACAAGATCTTTGGATTTGGCACGCTTTTTTGGTCCTCCAGGTACATTAAACGATATTAATGTCCTCGACCGATCTCCTGTTTTTGATGACATTTTGCAAGATCGCGCTCCAAGGGTAAAATATGTGGTCAACGGACACCAGTATCGTTTGCCGTACTACCTCACAGACGGCATATATCCAAGATGGTCAACATTTATCCAATCGATCACAAATCCTCAAAGTCCCGAAGCACAATTATTTGCACAAAAAAAGGAAGCAACCCGGAAAGATGTGGAGTGTACTTTTGGCGTACTGCAAGCTCGATTTGCAATAATTAAAAATCTTGTTGTTTTGTGGGACAAGACACAAATAGGGATGGTTATGCGAACATGTGTTACACTGCACAATATGATCGTAGAAAATGAGCGCAATGGATACGCTCCTTGTGATATATCAGAGTTTGAAGAAGGATCATCGAGGACTTCACAGGTGGATATGTCGTATACTCGAAAGGATTCAAATCTCCGTGATATGCTTGAAATACGAACTCAAGTTCGTGACCCACAAACACATGAACATTTGAAATATGACTTGATTCAAAATATTTGGAACAAGTTTGGTAATTATGAAAATGTGTAATTGTTGTAAGTCTTTTTGTTTATGGTTACATTTTGTGTTTTAATAAATAAGAATTTCAACTTTATAAACTTTTTTTAATTTAAAAAAAAAGTTAAAAAACCCATAGTCAGTAACACCATTAGACACTCTTTTATCCACTTAATCCTTAACTATTCAAAAAGTGAAAAAAATAAAATAATAATAATAATAAAAAATGGTCAAGGATTCCAATGGTGAGTTACGCCATTGGAGGTGCTCTTATATTGTTATCAGTGGGAGGACTCGAGAAGCAGTTCGACAAGCATTTACCACTTTGCTCTTACGGTGGAGATGCACACTCTTCGAGATACCCACACTTATTGACTTCAAAACCATCAGTATTCTCTCTACCTTTCATCTTCATCATCATCATCATCAACAACATCATCCTCATCATCATTTTTATATTCTTTTTGTAGAAGTAGAAGAAGACTACTTGGGACCTAGGCTAGAGGGAGATACCGTGACTTCTGACTTTGTAATGGCCATGGTGGACTATCTTAAGAATCAGAATATGGTTCATCATCGCTACATGCATATATCAAGTCGTGTCTAAGGCGATGGAAAACTTACAACATGCCACCTCTCTAGCATCCATATCCTTACCGAATGGTGCTCATATCACAGTGTGCGGTGATATTCATGGCCAGATAATATAACATCTCTCTTTTTCTCTAATATCTAATCTATAATATCCAACTAAATATTTGACTTTTATGCACAATTTATGACTTGCTAAATATTTTTGAGCTGAATGGTTTCCCTTCAAAGTCAAATCCCTATCTGTTCAGTGGGGACTTTGTTTATAGAGGAGCCTTCTCCGTGGAAGTTATCATCACCCTTTTTGCTTTTAAGGCCATGTGCCCTCAAGGTTTCTTCCTAGTTCTCTTCTTTTGTTCTTGCTTTTCCTATTACTGGTTGATGATATGTTCTAAAGTTTTTGTTTGTTTATGCAGCTATCTACCTAGCTAGAGGCAATCATGAGAGTGATGGTTTGAATGAACGTTATGGGTTCCACCGAGAAGTTTGCTACAAGTTGGGCAGGGATTGAGTTGAGCTTTTCTCACGAGCCTTCTGTTTTTTGCCTTTGGCGCACGTTATCAACAACAAAATCTTTGTTGTGCATGGAGGCCTCTTCAGCCAGGATGGAGTGACTCTGTCTGATATCAGAGACATCTATAGGTTTTGTCAGCCACCTCACGAAGGTAAATTTATGGCATATTCCTTTTTTACCAAGATTTATTCATTTTCTATAAAAATATTCTTCTTTATATTTGCTTCAATAGGCTTGATGTGCGAGCTCATGTGGTCCGATCCACAGACAGCACTTGGAAGGGCCCCTAACAAACGTGGCTGTGGAATTTCATTTGGCCAAGATGTGACTCAAAATTTCCTGAAATAGAATAATCTAGATTTGGTAGTGAGATCTCACGAAGTGATGGACAAAGGTTATGAGGTTATTCATAACGGGCAACTCATCACGGTCTTCTCTGCTCCTAATTACTGCGATCAGGTAAAAGTTATCTCTATCTCTCTCTTCTCTCTCACACATTTTGCTACTTGATTCTTACTTTTTGCTATGTCACAAAATGCTTTGACAGTTGGATAACCTTGGAGCATATATCAAGTTTACTGCTCCGAATCTTATTCCAAGCATTACCACTTTCAAAGGCGTTGTAAGTTTTAGGATTCCTAAGTTTTATATAGTATCTTTTAGTTTTGGTTCTCACACTAATCTTTGAAACTTTGTGAATGTGCAGGATCATCCCTGATGCTTGGAGATAAAAACAATGAAAATTTTTCTTTTGTGTGTGTTTGATCTGAAACTTTGAATTTTGTCTTGTGTAAACCCAAATGTTGTCTTCTGATTTAGAACCTTGCTAAATGACAGATCTTGTTCCTTTTTTCTTTAATTATGTACGATATAGGTTAGACAGATCTCATTCCTACAGAACACTTTTATCACTTTTGTCTTTATTGTATCAAAAGAAAAAGGCTATGGGTTTCCAAGCCCAACAACTTATAAACTACTCATTATAGAAACTCTACTGGGCTTTTTCTTAGGCCTTATTAATATGTGTTTTATAACATCTCGAATCTTAAAGTCTTGTTTTCTTACTGTTTCAAAATGTGTTTACTTGTTTATTATTACACTCAGTGTTTTGTCTTACGTGGGGTCCTAAGTAACTGTCTCAAAAGTCTCAAACATATATACATTCATGCGTGAAAGAGACAAGACACAATACTTTTTTAAGATTCTCTCTGCGTTTCCACAAATGCTCACTAATGCACACGTACGCCTTCATGCATAACCAAGATATTCCCTTACAAAAAGGGAAAAATGTATCATTATTAAAAAAAAGTTGGGCCGAAACCCAGAAGCACAAAAACAAAAAGCCCATAAAAGACATAACAGAACCGAAAACAAAATGGACCTAAGGCCCAACCGACCTACTCGGTTTCTACGAAACCACGCGTCAGAACTACAAACACGTGCTATACATTCTCACCAAGGAGGAGACACGCGTCAATTCCATCAGCATGACAGGCACTGCTTCGATTCTCCGCCGGAGATGCGACCGGAAAACCTCTTTTCGTCGGAAACACATTAGACGACTTAGAGCCTTCGGCACCAAAGATCACCCCCAAAAGGTAAAGACAATTCGAAGATTTCAGATCCATATCGGAGAAACTCCCTTCTCCACCATCTTCCGACGAAACCCACCTCTAACACTGTATTAAAGGTGACGGGCTTCGTCAGCTTCATCTCTCCAACGCACACCGGACCACTTCAAGATCATTGGTATAAAACACATACACCTTCATAACCATCGCCTCTTCCAGCGATTGACTTCATCAAACTCACTTTTTTCCTTCACCCTCCTCTACGTCACACCCAACAGAGAAACAGGGCGACCACCAAAGCCGGCGGCACGAGATTGGACAAATCTCCACTCTCCGGAGTCAAAGCCGACGACGACGAGCTGTGAGAGCCTCACCGCCCTGGAGTCTGAACCACAGAGATCTCCCACACTCTCAAAACTATCTCTAACCTCATAGGAAGAAGAGGAAACGAGAGAGTACTCTCTCTCTCTTGGAGAGAATGAGAGAGACCCTGTGATCCGTTTTTTAGCAACTTGTATCATTAAATATATAAACTTATAAGACGTCAAGATAAAAATGTATCTTAAAAATGTATCAAGATACTTTTGTCTTCTTCTTTTTCTAATTCGGTACGTTCGAGATGAGAGAGACAGAGATCTCGCTCCAACACATCTTCGCAACGCTTTTTATGTAAGAGACGTCAAACTGGGTTCGGGCCCACATAAGTTAACGTAAGTTTGATCACTTTTGTCTTCTTCTTTTTCTTTTTATTATTACTAGGTCAAATGGTTAAAACTAGTTTGATTTTAGTTAGCATACATAGTTCGGTTCTCCTTTTTTTTTTTTTTTTTTGATTAACCAGGGGGTGATCCAAAGGCTTCCTAGGCCCAAGACTAATCCCCCTGAGACCGACGGCAACCCACGTATTCTTGCGATTTAACGCTAGCCCCGGTGGCCAAGTGGAATCGAACCCAGGGCGGGCACTCCAGCCGGAGTTCCATTACCACTAGGCCAAGACAACTTGGTTTCGGTTCTCCTTTTGTCCAACATACTTATATTTTAACCATTTGATGATTTTATACACTTTTGTACTGCTTGAATGTTACTTGTATTTATTGTGGGTATTTATATAAGAGGCCACACAATTGTTTTGGCTTTAGGCCACCCCAAATTATGGGACGGCAATTTGGGATCTTGTTGGATCGGCAAAGTCAGGTGATGTTATCTATGTTCATTACAGTGGACACGGGACTAGGTTGCCACCGGAGACAGGAGAAGATGATGATACTGGCTTCGATGAGTGTATTGTTCCATCCGATATCAACTACATAACCGGTAAGTATTATATATATTTTCTTTATCATTTTTAATATAGTGAAAAATCAAAAACCAAATTATTTCTTCTTACTTTTTTTTTACAATTTAATGCGAAAAGGAATTAATGTAAACTTCACCAGATAAAAGAAATGTAATAACATTAAAAATCCTAATTTTTCTTCATTATTTGAAACCGAGACTGAAACTGAAACAATAAAAATCATTATTTTTCTTCAATAAAACTTACCGGTTTTGGTTCAAAACCCTCTACTAATTAAAAAAAAACGGAATGAACTTAAAGAAAATTTTATACTTATCAACCCATTTTAGATGTATTGTTTTCATATTTAGTAGTCATTTCATGTGTATCTAATTATTTGTTGTGTGTGTGTTGGTTATGCTTTTAGATGATGATATCAAAGAAATTGTGAGTCATGTGCCCAAGGGCTGTTCCTTTACATTCGTTTCCGACTCTTGTCATAGTGGTGGTCTCATCGACTCAGCCGAGGAGCAAATAGGAGAGAGCTTTAAAAAGAAGCCTAATAAAAAGTTTAAATGCCCTTTTGGACTCTTTTGCTCCAAAGGGTAAAGGTACAACAAGTGTGATTGAAACAAAACAAGAAACAGCCATCGAGATTGAACAAGAAGATGGTGAAAAAAGTGTCAATGGCAGAAACAGATTTCTACCACTACAGACTTCAATCAATATGCTGAAGCAAGCTACAGGTAGAGATGATATCGAAGAGGGGAATATCAGGACGACCCTTTTAGATTTGTTTGGAGAAGATGCATCCCCAAAGGTGAAGAAGTTCATGAAGGTGATACTGAGCAATATGCAGGAGAGTACTGGTGAGGGTTTGATGTTGAGGCCGAGCCTTTCGAAACAAGCAATACTTCTTCTGAAGGATAAGTTAAAAATGATGAAGAATATTTGAAGCCTGCGATGGAGACACAAGTCAAGAGCAAGAAAGAGGTCTATGCAGGGGCGATTAATGGTGGACTTGGGAGCAACGGTATTCTGCTTAGTGGGTGCCAAACTAATCAAGTTTCAGCTGACGTTGGCTCTAAAGACAAGGCCTATGGAGCATTCACCAATTCATTACAGATCATACTTGCTGAGACAAAAGGTAAGATCAGTTACAAAGAATTGGTTTTAAAGTCCAGGAAGTATCTTGAAAAACAGGGATATCCTTAACGACCACGGTTGCATTGCAGCGATGGTCACGTGAATGCCCAGTTCATATGTTGAAAACAACATTTCATGTTCGTAGTATTCTATTAAAAACATTTTGAGTTTGATGTTGAATGAGTATTGTGTGATTTATGTTTTGTTTGCCATAAACTCGAGATTACTACCACTACAAGCAGCTCTTTGGACCGATCTCACCTTTTATCGTTATGCTGAAATAGATTAGCACAAGATTAATAAGGCTGTTTTGACAAGTTTGTTACGTAAAAGGCTAATTCGAAAACTCTAACGCCTCTGGTAATTAAGGTTATTAATGTTGCAAGCCTAGTACTAAATCATCTGTTTTTTTGTTCGTTGTAATGTGAACATCAACTGTATATTTATATCAATAATAATTTTATAAGCAAGTGGAGTGTTATATATATATATTTATGAAGAATATTTGAAGCCTGCGATGGAGACACAAGTCAAGAGCAAGAAAGAGGTATATGCAGGGGCGATTAATGGTGGACTTGGGAACAATGGTATTCTGCTTAGTGGGTGCCAAACTAATCAAGTTTAAGCTGACGTTGGCCCTAAAGACAAGGTCTATGGAGCATTCACAAATTCATTACAGATCTTACTTGGTGAGACAAAAGGTAAGACCAGTTACAAAGACCTGGTTTTCAAGTCGAGGAAGTATCTTGATGTATTGGTGAGTTTTTAGTTTGGTGAGTTTCATGCTTTCAACTCAAGACATTTGATAATTGCTAGTCTTTATAATACATGTGCTAGAATAAAAAAGGCCTTTGATATTATTATTTTTATCAAATTTTGATCAAAAAAAGCCTTTAACATATTTAATAGTTTTATGCCTATATAAATAAACTTTTATTAACTGAAAAATATATAATATAAAACTAAATTTATAAACAAAATTACAATTATATATGTAATATAAGCATATTTTAGCTATTTTATTCCGCGACCGAGCAGATCACTACCTAGGATTATAGCATGTTCTTCTGCATGCTTCTGGACTTATATATATCATTGCACAATAGCTCCATAAAATATTATATACTCTTTTGTTTTTGTTTTTCTTTTCTTAAAATATGAGGTGCTGTTGTAATGGGTTTTTAGTATTTTTCTATACACAAGAAAGAGAGATATAGTTAGGAGAATAATATCTCAAAGGCAGTGCAAACATAGTGATGCTATTAAAGCTTTGTCTCTCCTCCAACCTTCCTCTCTCGAAGACAAAAATGCGTTTTGTTGCAGCTCCGTCGGTGGCGCGTACGCACTCGCGGTGATGATGTAGGAGGCGTCTTCCTTTCGCCTCTCTCTATCTCTTCTCTGCTGCTACTCAATCCCCACCTTCTGTTATGATATGCTTGCGTTTTCTGGTCTTAGGGTTTTGCTCTGGTGGCCGCTCCGCTCGCGAGGAGTGTCTATCCGGTGGTGTCTCCGCAACTTCTGATATCGTGGCGTGGCGAGGTCACATATGTGGTGATTTGTAGTGGTGGTTGGCTTTTAGGGTTTTGTGACAGTTATAAGCATTATGGAGTTCATCGAAAACTAGCTACTCCGGAGATGACATGGGAAGTTTCGGCATCCAAGGCAACAAGGAGAACCTTACCTTCCCGTGGTCCTCATCAAAGGTTGAGAACGGCAACCGATTTCAAAAAAAATTTGAAAAACAGATTACCGGAATGTGTCTGGTTTAGTGTGCGGGCAAAGCTAGTTGAAAATTTTGTTCAAAATGAGTTTGTAACCGGATCTGATTTCTGATTATTGGAATGAATAAATATTTATTAGAAAAAAAGAAAAAAACATAGTGATGCTTTCCAACGATACACAAACGTGACCGTGAAAGTAAATTGTACCAAAAGTAAAAGTAAACCAAGTTTGGCTAGACCGGATGTTGACCGGTTATTACATAGAAAATTGTCCAAAAAACCTCAAAGACAGTGCAAAGATGCTTTCCAACGGCACACAAACGTGGCCGTGAAAGTGACTTGTTGTACCAAAAGAAAAAGTAAACCAAGTTTGGCTTAGACCGGATGTTAAGCGGTAATCACGTAGAAACGCAGAAAAATATGAAATTAAAAGATAAGAGGAGAAGTTGGTGCTCTGCATCGAGTATCTAGAGGGCAACAGTGAGCTCAAATCTGAGGAGAGCCGAGGGAACGGAAATAACTCATAAACTGGTCAGGAAGTGCGAAAAGCGCCTGCATCAACGACACTTGCCCACCTGCAACCACCAAAACCTCACACCGCGCACATACCACAACCAACGTACAAATAATAATAATAAAGAAGACATGTAAACTACTCACTCAGGCCTTCTTGCACAGGCACAAACTGAACCATGTCCCTAGTAGTAGAACTCCTTAAATCAGCATTTAGAGCCTAAAACAAAAAGTGCAATGCCTAGTCAGTAATATAAAACTGTATACAATAAAGATTTTTTTGAGTAAAGAACACAATAAAATCCTACCCTTTCCATATGTGTGAAATTTGCGTTTCCCACACCAACGACGAGAACGGACAAGGGCAGAGTAGAAGCTCTCACTAGTGCGTCAATTGTATCAGCTATGTCCAAACAGGCCCCATCCTGTTTCACGCAGCCACACATTTTTGGCATGAAAGATACAAAGTAGTCACATATGAAGGTTTTCAGTCTCTTACCCCTGTAACGATTTGGAGAACAAAGTACTTGCGGATGTTTTGTGAGCGTGCATGTGAAGCGATCCCAATAGCCTTTTCGATTACGTCGCTGAGTCGAGTTGTTTTCGCTGGAACAACACTGGTACGAGTATTGGCATAAGCTGACATGATTCCTTCAAGTCCAGAACTCTGAAGATAGAACACAATGAAACAAAATTAATAGAAAAATAGAATTACCACAGTTGCTGAGAGTGGACTGGACTTGTTGCCGGTCGGAATTACCTCATTGTCTCTAGTCAATTCAAAACAGTGTGACTCGTTACCATCCTCTTTCATTCTTCCAAAACCCCAAGCCAGAAAATTCTCATTAGAATCGTAAAACTGGAGGACCTCTCCAACTCCCATGATAGCCTGGAAAAAAAAATAATTTTATGGATGTGAGAAAATATCACTAAAGCAGAAAATTGAGGGTCTTAACACTAAAAAATAAACATAGACTAAGTACCTGCTGGTATGGGTTTAATCCGTTCAATGGAGAATCGTGGTGCAAAGAAGTTGCAGTTCGGTAGTCACCACTTGAAGCTGGAAGAAAAATCATCAAATCATACATCTCTCAAGGTTTTTGTAAGAAGATATAATAATATGAATAAAGCAGAAGAAGGTGCATCACCACTGAAGTCAACGGCAGCCATGTAACCAATTTTGAAGCCGCTGGATATGTAATCAAGAAAACTGTCTTGAACTTTCTTCTCAAACGCATCCACGTTTAGCTGGCCTTTCAAAACCTACAGAATTAAGACAAACAATTTAAGTAAACATATGCAAATAACTGCCTGAATATTTTACTCAAGTGGTATGCAGGAGTAAGCACCTTGTTGCGACCATGAGTTGTAGATGGATAGACAAATAATGCAGCCTCTTTTTGCTGAAAAAGACTCTCTAATTGAGAGACAGATTTCACTGTCATCCTGGGAATGACAGTGCAATGGTCAGTAACAAAGAACAAAACAGAGAATAAGACACTGTAGAAGGTTAATGTTTTGTTAATTACCCAATACGCTCACTGGTTTTGTAATCGATGCATTCCAGAAGCAATGAGGTTTCCTGCATTTACAAAATAAACAATTTTTAACAGAATGATTAAAACAAATATAACTTACTCATATCTAAACAACAGACTTTACTTTTCTTTCAAAATGCTGCACAGTCAAGCATATGGGTTTCCAGATGGGGTTGGGGTTGTTCTTCACTACCTCAGTCACATATACTGGGATTGCTATAGTTGTGTTATCACGAATCAGTCTTGAAATTATTAGAAAATAATTCTGGAAAGAGAAAATTGAAAGACAACTTAAAATGAAGTTTTATATAACAAATCAAGCCCGAATCATAAGTTGCAGGCACTTACACTCTTCGAGTCTAAATTCTCAGAGCCAAGTGTCATATTAACGACAGTCTTAGAAGCAATTGTTTCTTCGGCTTGAAGAGACAGTGTTCCCACGTTTGTAGACTCGGCCAATAATTGTAATGTCACCGACCTGCCAGGTGTTGTTATAATCTGATGATGGGAAAAAGAAAGGAATTAGCAGAAGAAAAAAATTTGCATAGAGCAGTATCCGAAAGCTATAATGATACTACAATGTCTGTCAAGTAACACTGTGCAATGATTATTATTTCTAAAAAAAAATTACCTCGGAGAGAATACATGTGGCTTCTCCCAAGTATGTTAGCTTCGTCAGGTTTAATGTCTGTAGAGTTATATAGTATGTTAGAAACAAATATAATAATTTAGAGGCGACGCAAACTTCAATTAAAATAGTGTACCTTCACTGGCAAATTGCGGTACACGTCACTGACATGAAACAACCGAAAACTGCAAAGAAAAAAAGATCGATAGTATTCATCAGAAAACTACATTCAAAAAAATAAAATAAAAAGAAAATAGTGAGTCTACACTAATGTTTGAAGAGCTTCAAACTGGAAAGGGACAGTGATTTTTTCAATCCAGATTGGAGCCGATGCGACTTCAGTTCTTCCAATTTCATCAAAGTTTTCATCTTTATCCACCAAGAAAATGACAGCCAGCAGATGACTTCCACACTCTTTCAAATTTGAAGAAAGAGACAACTGCACAAGCAATTTCATATTGTTAACACATGATGTTATGATAACTGACAGAAAATCTATCATCGGACAAGCAAATAACAAAACCACCAGTAGAACATATATGTAGAGAGGAGTGAGAGACTACAGTATAACAAAAGAAAAAAACCTAGCTAGCTTTGATAACAATTACCTCTATTTGGGAGTAGAGAGGGTATTGACCACTAGATCTGAAGGGAGGATGAACGGCAGCTTCGTTGGTGGTTTTCGATTTCCCCAGCTTGGGAGCCCTAAAACAACTCGGTGTGTAATCAAACTTCTTCACCTTAGTCGACCTAAAACAACTCCGTATGTAATCAAACTTCTTCACCTTGGTCGCCTTTTCTCCCATCCCTCTTCTCTCTTCTTCAGTCCTTTTTGTAAAATTGCTCAAAAGTGAACGGGAGCTAGGTGTGCGAAAGTTTCTGAGCAGTGGAGCTGTAGATGAGGAAGAAGCTGACGATAACAAAAGATGAATATCTGTGGAATCAACTTGTGTTATTCACTAGCTGACGATAACATTGGATTGCCTTGGGCAATAGGGAAAAGATCTAAAGTAAATCCACAATAAGGAAAATATAAATATGTGTATCTTTACTTTTTTTTTGGTGAGATGTGTATCTTTACTTTTATGAATATCTATAACGTCTTTAATAACCCATTTTGACCACAAAAGAAGAATAATAACTCATCAAGTTGGAGCCGCCTGACCGTACCATCCAACATGCAATCACGATCACAATGACAATCGAGCTTGATAGATTGATATGCTCATGAAAAACTGGATTAAAGCCAGTATTTTTAAAACCGGACCTGAAACTGAATTGTATTTTTCTTGATTACAGTTTATAAGTATAGTTCAGCTGAACTGGATCAAACCTTGGTCTAATAATCTAATTTAATATATTTAAAATATACTAGATTCGATCTCCGTGCTACGCGTAAGTGTTGAAATTGTCATACAAACTAAGAGCATAAGTTTATATTTTGTTCGGGTTTTAGAACGTTTTTTATCATCCATTTGAATCTTAATTTTTCTTTATTAATCTCCTAATTACAAAGATTTTATATAAAAGGAATTTATTTTAGCATTAATATTTACAAAGGTTTTCTTGAAATAAAAAGATGTTTATAAAAAATTAAATATTAAAAAGAAAATATTATTTTTAACAATGACATATTTCTGTTAATTTGTTAAAATAAAACGATATGAAAAAACTTAGTAATTTTAATTATAACAAAACCCAATCCAATACCAAATTGCAATTATCTTTTTGTAAGTATAAACCTAAATATGGAAGAGACTATTTTATGTGTTGGTACTACTACCCTCATTCTCTAACTAAATACTCTTTCTAATTATCACTAAATTAGTAGCTCTTCTAACATATTCCTTAGCTAACATATTTTTTTTTTGTGTTTCTATTCTAAGCCACTAAATCAAATGCTTTTCTAACATATTTCTTAGCTTAACATATTCTGATTTGAGCATTTATTATTTTGTGTTCCTGTCATAGTCCAAACATTTATATTTTCCCTTATGTTTAAAACTAATCGCACTATGTCTAGACTCAATTTTCGAAACAGATCATGAGTTTATATTTCGTTTTAGGACTATACGTATCCTTTAATCGGATGAAAGCTGGTAATAATTAGATCCATAATTATGTTCATAGTTATTTTTCTTTTATTTAAAAAAAAATATATATGTTTTTAGATAGATTTATAGTATGTATAGCAACTATTATAAATATAAATTACTAAAATAATTATATCAAAATAATTGAGGAGAAAAATGGGCTTAGGCTGTGATTTCAAAAAAATTAACTTGGGTCTATGCCGAGCCAGCAACCGAGAATCATACTATCTGATGCATCGATCGCGTTCCACTTCATCCTCACCACCTCGGCTCTCCCTGATATCCGTTAAGGTGAGCTCTTATTGATTAATCAATGGTGCTCATTAATTCTTTATCTATAGTTTCGTTACACCTTCCTCTCTTTATGCGAAACATAAATAATAATAAACATACATTATTTAAAACATTGTCATAGTTAGAAATTAGTTTTAATCTTTAACCATTTAAATTTTTGATATCCATTTTTATCTACAGTCAATTTCCGAAACAGAAAATGGTGACGAACAGAAATGATATGGCCAATATATCAAAACCAAAACCTAAATAAACTGGTAACGATAACATGATATTAATTTATAGATGTCATGAAGGTTACTACCTTCTGTAGAAGTGTCATACCCAAGTTAAACTAACAAAATGATAATGCATTAGCCATAGTAGTAAAAACGTTTGAAAATACTGATGAACTAAACAGAGTTTCACACCAAAAAAGAAAAACTAAACGGATTTTTTATCCACTTGATATCATCTAATCTTCTCCTGCTCCAAAGATGGGAACTCCCCTTCCGATTAGCCCTTCGTCTCCTGGGAGGATAGGAACTTCTTTCTGCATCATTAGGAGCTGATAGATAAGGTTTGGAAAGATGAGGTCCGTGCACCAATCTGATCGGCGTACCATCTCGATCACCTGATCGTACACGAGTCGTCCAAAGTCAACCTTCTTTCGAGTACCGATCGCGTATAGGAGGCGAAGACGATCTTGGATTATCACTTCAGTGTCTGGACCCGGTAACCAATTTAGCCTACACACGCGGCAAAGGATCTGGTATGGTTTGACCAAAGCAACGAGACTAAATCCAGTCCACCTACAGCACTTGCCTCTAGTGAGGTGCACGATAGCCTGACTCAGAACAACTACTTCCCAATGGAATGAGTCCTCCACAAAAGGTGTTTTCATGAGTATGTTTATCACCGAAGGCATAAAACAGTACATGGTTCCGCGGATAAGAGAACTGTCACCATCAAAGGGCTTGTTTGAGATAAACTCCTGAACTACCCTAGGACAAAACAGCTGGACATGCAAAACAGTATAAGTCCAACCTACCTTATCTATAACCCTAAACACCTCAGCTAACAGGGGATCATCAGGATTTAGAGAAGCTTGAACAACGAATTCTCTAAGACATAGATACTTATACCCGGTAGTGGCGTCGTTGTTGTGATAGCAGCGAGTGCTTTCTCTGATGGTGGCGAGGGTTTCGGAATATATATGTCGGCTACTGTAGATACGATCTCCAAAGGACACCAACGGAGATTGGGGGCGGAAGCGATTAGACTCTCGTGAAGGACTAAGGATATCGCCTAACATTCTCTGTCTACCTCGATGAGAAGAGGAACGATTTTGATCACTCATGGCCGATCTGAACTTATAGAGAGCGAAAGGGAGATGGAGGTAGACGTCTCCTGAGTTTCCCACCCCTTGAATGATGAAGACGCACTTAAATCTTTGAGTTGTTGTGAACGTAAATTCATAAGAGAGTCAGTCCGTCGTATAATAATATTACGTTTGATATAATTATCAAATATCGTCTTTGTCACAGTGGCGTAGTAGTCCTCTTCACGCAAGCGGACTAAGGTTCGAACCGCCTCAGCCGCATAAGTATAATTTTAGGTTGATTTCTATTTTTATGGTTCAAGTTTCACACAACCCTTTTTTGTATTTTGTATGTTACTCATTATATAAGTCATATTTTTGATATAGTCTGGTCGAATTTTCATTTATTTTGTTGTGCCCATATTTTTTTTAATATTATAATAACACGAGTTGCATCTAAAATCAATGTATAAAAATGAGAATTTATCCGATCAAATCAATATTTGTCAAAACGATCTAGATGATAAGTTTATATTTTTGTTTGGGTTTAGCCGATATAGATTTTCTTATTCGATGAAATCTGATAGTTGTTAGATGCACATAAGGAAAAAAAGGTAAAATGGTTGCTCTTAGTGATGTATATAATGTAAAAAAGGCTTCAGTTATCCCGAAGAATATAGTCTGGAGCGTGGTTCATAAAAAACAGCCTGCAATAGAGAACAATTATGTCAGCCAACTTATTTTAAAATGAGTACGCAACAATTGCCAACAAAGTTATAAATACATACTTGATATAACTGAATAGTAATTTCTCTATGTCTCCAAGTGAATCTCCATCTTGCCTCATCAATCTGTTTTTTTAGAAGACTTTTAGATATTTTTGGAATTAAGCATTATAATCTAAATCATAGTACCTGTGTGGGATAGAAGATCATTGAAGATCTCTTTGTAGACAATGTTCTTTACCTTGAGCTGATGTGAATCCCTGCCTTTAATAATAGTTAACCCCGCCTTGCTTGTGACACGCGATAGAGAAACATAAAGTTGACCATGAGAGAACACCAATTTAGGCAAATACAATGTAGCCTCTTTTAGACTCTGGCCCTGGCTTTTGTTGATTGTCATCGCATAACACAGTCTGATAGGGAATTTTCGTCGACGTAGAGTGAACGGTAGTTTTGTTTCTTCATGCAAGAGAACAACCCTTGGAATCAAGACTTCTTTTCCGACTTGTGATCCAGTGACAATTTCTGCCTTCAGGAGGCGTTCGCCTACGTATGTTAGAACCATGCGGGTACCATTGCATAGTCCCTTTCTCTGATTTAGGTTCCGTAGGAGCATAACTGGAGCACCAACTTTGAGGGTGAGCTTATGCGATGGTAGGCCTGCATATTCCAATGTATTGAGGTACTCCACAGCATATAGTGTATCATTTTGATCAGATCGAGTATCTAATATCTCAAAGCTATCAGAGCTGAAGTACTCGGTTGAATCTCCTTCAGTTCGTGAGAGGGTGTAAGCATTGATCTTATCAACAGTCTCATTGCGGGGGGTAAGTATAGCTTTATCAGTATATGATCTCTGAGAGGTTGCTAACTTGGTAACATCCCCGTATGCTGCTTCAACAACTTATTTTAACGAACCAGCACCAATGTCCTTTATTATTGACCTATCGACATCTATCAGTTGTTCATTGTAGTCGTCACAATCATCAGATGAATCTAATTGAGAGCGACCTTCCCCAACCTCAAGGAGCCAGTTCGAGAACTCCTTCTCGTCCTGATTGACTCTCATATTCGTTTGCAAGGTAAACTTGTGGCAGCTATGCCATAGGTATGAGTGGCTGATCGAAGCCAAGATAGTATTAGCTCTGGTTCCTTGTGGAATTACCGGTAATATCTGTCTGAAATCCCCACCTAGCAGCACTGTCTTGCCTCCGAATGTCTGATCCTTTGCGATAGGGTTTTTTTTAGACATTATATCTCTCAGCGTCTTGTCTAGTGCCTCAAATGCATGCTTGTGCGTCATAGGAGCCTCGTCCCAAATAATAAGAAACTGTTTTCTCGACTAGCTCAGCAAGCATTGTTTTTGGCCTGATGTTGCATAGCTTATCTTCGGTTAGTTTTAAAGGGATATTGAAACGTGAATGCGCTGTTCGACCGCTAGGTAGTAGTAAAGCAGCTATTCCTGAGGAGGCCACCGGTAGAACTATCTGCTTTCTTGATCGCATTCTCGAAATAATGGTCTGATACAGAAACGTTTTTCCTGTCCCACCTGGGCCATATACAAAGAATAGTTTCACATACTTTTTATCAACGGATTCCAAAACTGATTCGTAAATCGCATGTTGCTCAGGATTAAGCTGGTTTAACTGCTTCTCATGTCTTAGCGTTTCCTCCGTGATATCGTAATCCATTTCTTGGTTCCACAAACTTTTTTCCAGTTCTTTGAGAAGGACCGGTTTGATCTTTGGCATACCCTTGATATCACCTAACGAACGATCATGCATTCGCATCAACTTTTCCACTTCGATCAACGTGTACTACTCTAGAGTCTCGTCATCCAGTTCGAGGTTCGCGTGCCCTAACTGTCTTCGTCTGGCATAAAGTATGCCCTCACTCACTGATCTCCAAGAGTGCTCCCATAGGTTTTTGGGGATGGAAACGAAGCAATGGTTTAAAAACATGACAAACATATCACGGAGTTGATATGGGGTGGCCCATCTAACACCTTCTGACATAGCCTCGTGCCATTCAACATCGTCGTCTAGATATCCCCGGACAATACAAACTGATTTGAAATCTGAGTACTTGATATCGTTGAACGTTTTAAGCTCATCATAACTTCTAGGCCCCTTAATCTTATTTATGAGGATCCTTAGAAAATAATTATCACCTGATGATGGATGAACAGCAACGATTCTGCCGATAACTTTGCCCTTTTTGTGTTTGGTCCAAACCTTTGTACTGCTGTTCCATACAAAATAGTCTGGTATTTGAACATAAGTTAATGTCCTTGCAAACGCTGACCGTCTGCATAAAACCATCCATTCTGTGAACATTGTCTTTTATATGCCTGGCTTCTTGATCACACGACCGAGGTTATCAGTTTCTTTCACCATAATATTATGTTCCTCCAAGTGAATGATGAGCTTCTCAACTGATGGTTTTCGTTTGTGAATGTGGAATGCGAACGTCCTCCACATAGATTCACAAGCTGGCAAATATCGAGCCTCAATGTATTCTTTGATCTCATCACGCTGTATGACCACTCGCTCGCTCGATTGTCCAGAGCCTGCTGCATCTGAGGGAGCTGCCGTATACCCTCTTTCGATTACAGCTGATGCCCTATCAACACCTTTTGTTATGTACTTGAATAGGTATTTCACCGCACTTGTACGATTACACCATTCCACATTAATATGAGCTTCATACTTCTTTAGGAGCTCAATGTTATGAGGTACGACATAGGTATTGTCCAGGGTTTCACCATCTTTGACCACAGAAGCATTGTCGTTTCTGCGCCGGCGATATAATACATACCCTGATTTGTCAATTGAGGTGTTCTCATTATTCGCCCGAGGGTACTTTTTGTGCATACGTTCTTTTCCATGCATGGCGACTTCGGATTAAGGAAACCGCACGGTCCATGTATCATGTGTTTCGGGACCAAATTGTAAGCACATGGATCCTTTTCTTTGTTCGGGAGTTCGGCTGAAATTATCGCATCGACTTCTTCTGCACTTGGCGTTCTAGACGAGTTTCCCAACGAAAGCAATATATGTGCATGAGGGAGCCCTCTTTTTTGGAACTCTATCCTGTGGAGAGCTGCTGTATATGGTTTGAAAAAAGTTCTCTTTTTGAAGTCCTTGAGCAGCTGTTCCAACTTCATCTTGAATACTCGACACTCAATGTCTGGCCTATCATTAGGGGAATCTTCACCATATTTCGCAAGATGTTCTTTGATTTCTCTCTAATTAGGATTGGCCGTCATAGTGATGAACAGACCAGGATTTCCGTAGACTCTAACGATAGCCATCGCATCATGATATTTCTCGACTAAATATCGTGGCCCACCAGTGAAACTTGGTGGTAGTATGCACCTTTGACCGATAAGTGTAGCGTCAGTGTCACCTTTGCTCACAGCATCAAGTACATTGATGTATAGCTCGGCTCGCAAGACATCTTGATTATTCCTCGCCCACCTTAACCGGTCTTCTTATATTGCCGTGTAAACGTCAATAATAAATTGGTGGAAGAGACGACCACCTCTAATCAATGTCATCCCTTGGTTTAGCCGTGTCTGTATCTGGGCAGCGTAGTATTGGCGTAGGGTTACGAACTGCCTTGTCCTTGAGGTGCCTGTCTCGAGGTGTAAAAGAATCTCTGGATGAAAACCGTACTCCCCATATGGGAACAGAAGGGGGTACTGTAGGGTCATGTATAGAGAATGATCATCATGTATCTGCTACAGAGTGTCAGACTGAAATTGAACCACTATATCTCGTACTCCAATAGCTGGTGACATATCCCCTACGATAAGACCTGCCACCTCATCCGTAACCAAAAGATCATATTCCTTCCCCTTTCCTTGATCTTGACGTAGCCTAATTTTAAACGCTGTCCCGATGCTTTCGTAGTGATCACGTGCTCGGCGGAAAATCTTAGCTAAACAGTTATTCTCGTCCACCATTTGGATGAGGCGCTTTAAAGTAGTCTCGTCGAGATTACCTTCCGCTGATGTCTGCCCCATTGCGTTTAGCCGGTTCCTCACTTCGTTCCCTGTATCAAATATATAAAGCCGGAGATATGCCGGGAGACGGACTTGTCTCGGTATCAGCGAGCCTATTCTGTGGTGGGTCTGCCCTTGTATCTGTATAGTGTAAGGCCCAGGTGTATGGACCACACTATTGTCCATTTTCAACCCAACTGATGTGAATGCTAGTACAGAATTATAGACTCGAATATTATCCTGAAACCTCCTAGATTGCAGAAGTTTTTCTAACAGGGCTGGGGGTTGATTGATCGGCGGAAGCTTTACCTGGCCATGGTTACAGCAGATTAGGAATGTTGGTTCGCCTGTGTGGCAGCCATCCCAGTGCTTTCCGAGAACCACATTAAAACCCCACATTTAGAGCATGCTACGATTGGATTTTCTTCAGTCTGAGATGTCGTACTTTTATCTGAATAAATTGATGCTAAGAGATATTAAAATTCGGTATATTTATTTTTAAGTAATTAATATCGTTCTAATAATTTAAAAGGAAATATAGTTTTAAAAAATCATATAATTATAGATAATTTGACTTTTATTATAATAATTAGTTTAATGTAAGGGAAAATATAATTATTTTTATTCAGAGAATAGATTATGGTCTGAAAATATATTTAATTTTAATAACTGTATGTATAGCTAGACTATTAATTATACGCTTGTAACTGAACTATGATCAAATGTGAGGTTCTAAAATATTACCTGATTCTAAATTTTATACTCAACTTAGCATAAATCATTAAAAATGACAATTTATACTTGCTGGCTAATTAATAAGAATTATTTTATATCCGTCTTAGTGCATCCAACATTTCGGAATAACATGGTTTAAAATAGTATGCACCTTTCTTCTTTGCTATAGTGCGACGAATCCCAGGTGGTTGGCTCGTAGAAGCTGTATCAATAGGTGGACAACATATATTATATTTTAAATATATATATTACATAAGTATATCATGTTAGCGACGATGCTTACCTTGTGACGCCGATGAAGCTCGTTTGGATATTAAAATGGCCTTCCTCATGTTACGTGCATTTTTTTGTTTGACTATTAAGGTTAAAAGCTATTAGTTTTAAAAGATATAAGGTAGAATATACATGCTGGAGGATTGTTTCTTACCATAAATATCGCAGCCATTGCATCCACCTGTTGGATAAAAATTAAAATCATTACATTTTACAAATATATACATATAATCCCAAAGTGTTGGCAATAATAATGAACTCACAATCATAATATTTAGGCTTGAATGTGGGGGGATCATTTATCTGACGAACTGGAATACCCATAGTTAGAGTAGAAACAAATACAACTATACTTTATGAAATAATGTTTATCTTAAATTTTCAAAAATCCCACCTTTAGGTTTTGACCGCGCTCTGAAGGGCTCCTCTTTTTCTTTTATGTGTGACTCCGGACGAAGGCTCTGTGTTCCAAAAGAGTAGATAAGATTTAATAATGGTCCAATAATATATATATATATATATATATATATATATATATATATATATATACTATTATCTATGGAATCATAGCTTTTACTATTTGTCAATTTTTCTAAAACTTGAGTCAGCAATTTTTAATATGAGTACTGATTTCACATTATAGATCAAATATTTTCTATAGGAAATCCATACAGGTATTTATGTATTATTCTCCACATTTTAATATATTTTAAAATATTTTTAGTAAAATTATACCGAGAACCACTTAATAATGTTATGAAGCATGAAAATATACACAAATTAATATAACCAAAAAAAAATGTAAATCGAAGTTCTAAAATTTGATTAATGTACATATCAGTAAGGTAAATATTTTTCTTTTTCTAAATAAGAATATGAGAAAATAAAAAACTCCGAGGAATCAAAATTTTTTAAACTAAAATCTGTATAGATTAATGAAATATCAAAGTTCCAATATTATTAATTTATAGCGGTTTTACTGTATATAGCTATATATATTGGGTTAGGTAATATTAATAAGCCGCTATTGTAATGTAAATATATATATATATATATATATATATATATATATATATAACTCATAAGATAGGCGTACCAAATTATTTTAGGAGTGGATGTTTAACAAAACTAATATCGCCCATTATGATAAACAATTAATAAAAAAAATTTATATATTTAAATATTGATAAGACCAATTTTCCTTTGTTTTATATAATTATTTTACATGAAATCCCACAGTGGGAAAATTAACTAATATTAACTATATCAGGACCATCAACGATATATATATATATATATATATATATATATAACTATATAATATGTAATTTTTAAGATAATAGCATATATATATTTTTCCAAACGTTATATGCTCGGCCAATGTTTTTCTAAAAAATGCAGACACATATATTTGGGAAAATTAATTAATACTAGATCCGTTGTCCGCGCGATGCGCAGAAAATGTCTGATGGTCAATTCAATAAATCAATTTGTCTCTTTAATTATTTTTACAAAAATATATAACGAATGATGTTTGAAACTGAATAAACCAAATATGAAGCTGATGCGAGTGATAGTAACGAAATGCTGAACAGTTGGTAAATCCTTTTTCTGAGTCTCTCATTAGGTCTGGTGAGTCTAAGTTCTCACTACATGCTTGTTGTTGTACTCTTACTCTTCCTTTAAAATGCTTGATGTAGTCGATTGATTTGCTGAAGTAGAATTTTGTTGCAGGTGCTGATCTGAGCTGTAGTTTGTCTGCAAAATAATGTATAACATAAACGTGGGGTGAGAATAACTATTGAATTGTTTTTGAGATTTGGATCAGTTTTCTTAAATTATTGACCTTTGAATAGCTTAGGGATTACGCTTGTGAAGACGACTACTTTGAATTGTCTGTTCTTCTTGCTTTGTAAGATGCTAAACTATGTTGCTTGCTTGTCACACAATATAAGCCTAACCATAGTCGACCTGAGATAGATTTACGTGTGTTAAGAAAAATATGTTTTAAGTATTCCTTCCTACGTAGAGTTACCTGTTAAGTAATAGACCAATGGTGACTTCAATATTTGTTTCTGGATGGTGTGGATTTACTTTTTGCAACAGGCGTATTTGACCGACGAAATCTGCGCATATTTTTTATTTATTTAAAACAGTATATGTTAGTCTAATAGAGATATTACTGATTGTTTTACCTGGTATATAACTTGGTATATTGGCTAAGCGCAGCAGACTTTGATAATTTTGCGGAGTGAAGTTATGAACGGGAAATATCGGACATGCAACCGTAACATTCAAGATAGTTGTCTCTTGGTCAAGATGGATGTAGTACGGGAGTTGGGTGAGTGTTCTCTGTCGTGAATTGCGCAGTACGAAAAATCCTGATAATTCATAGATATCACCTTCGCTTAAATAACTTGAGCTATTTGGTAGAGAATTTTAGTTTAGACGGCCCTCTAATAGCTGTCCCTGAAATGATCAAAATTATTACGCCAGATAAGTGGATATTGATTATTTTATATAAAATATGTGTAATTGATGACTATTCAATATATATATAGCTATATAATTTAGAGATTTAATAGAAGGCTTACATGATGGTCATAGCACATGAAGCCTCTGCATATTTGGGTATTATCGGCAGGGTGATCATTGATATCCCAAATACTCTCTATACATACCATTATAGGACAAAGTGAAATATCTTTTCCAAGTTGATGGATTCTTTGTAGAGTCTGATACAGTTGAGAAGTCACTATAAAACATGATATATTAGCCAATATGTTTGTTTTTCGTAAAATAGAAGTAGAATTTATAAATCACTAGGGTAAAACCCGCCCTACGGGCGGGTATATGAATACACAAATAATTAAAATATATTTAAATATTGAATTTATTTTTTTCTAAAACTGATTTTTATATTTTTATCTCGAAAAATTTGACTGTTTATTTGATAAATCATAAACTTAATTAATTATTAATATTTAAAGAAACTAATTAACTATTAATATAATTATTATTATTTTAATAGGTTATTCTAATTTAACTTCTAATGATTTTTTTAAACATGAAAATAATAAAATTAAAACAAAGCCAAATAAATATGGAAATTGTACCTCTCTAAGCTTTCATCCTAAAAGAAATGCATATCTTCCTTTTAAATTAAATTCATCAAAGCATTCTGTCAATTTGATATTTAATAATTTATTTTTTTTATCTTCTTAGTATATAAATACTCTTTTGCTTAATCTTCTTAGTATATGAAATTAGTGTTTATCGAACACTTATACAAAGCCAACTTATCTAAAGCCATTCGAATTTTTTTTTACCAAATTAAAAATAATTGGTGTTTATCGAACACTTATCTAAAGCCATTCGAGTTGTTTTCTGTCCTCTTTA
The DNA here is from genome assembly GCA_026261945.1 of Hirschfeldia incana. Taxonomy (NCBI): domain Eukaryota; kingdom Viridiplantae; phylum Streptophyta; class Magnoliopsida; order Brassicales; family Brassicaceae; genus Hirschfeldia; species Hirschfeldia incana. Next base: position 8,571,040 of record JABCMI010000003.1, on the reverse strand, counting down.
TATTTAAATGTTTTGATATTTATAATTTTATAAATGTCTCCTAGTAGGAAGTAGGAACTGAGTAGATTACCTTTTCAGTCAGTTTCTTTGTTTTTTTTCAGTCAGCTTCAGTTCGAATAAAAAAGAAGTAAAGGTGTTTGGCAACTAACAAACGTATCTGATAACACGAAATGAGTGAAGATCTCTACATAACTCTTTTTTTTTGTCAACCAGGTCATAACTAAAAAAAGTATTGTTGATACGTTGGAGCGTATGCATAAGGTAATGGTCAAAAACAAATACAAACAAAGAGACAGCAGAACAAACTGTGTAGCTGTAATGAACGATACGCATGATGCCATCCCACTTCCGAGACAGATAATCTCAGAGGAATTAAATAACCATAAGTCTCTTCCGTGTCTGAACCACCGACCACAACCGAGAAAAACAATGGGCATTCTCAAAGCTCGAGAAGCTTAAGAAGTCAACAGTAAGGTAATTGCACTTCTCAATGTCCACCAGCTGCGATGTCGCTATCTTCCCTCCCGCACTTTTTTCCAATAACCCTACGGCCGCGTTTTATCAGCAACTCACCTCGTCAATCAAATCTTGATATGTAACACCCCAACCTTTGTTTCTAAATGTGTAACGAACATCCTCACATGAATGGCAGCAGTCATGCTCTTACTGCAAGGAAAAACAACATAGGTCACATGAAAGTAGGAAAGCAATTATTGAAAATACACCATCAAGTATTCTGAAAGGATAAGTCCTGTTTATGCTACGCTAGCAAGATCCATTAAATTTTGCAGCTATCTATAGTTTCTCTCCTTGTTCAAGGTCAGGTCTGCATATATTAAAGACATTATTCCATAGGGAATTACATGGTCTAAGAAATGGAATAAGATAAAGACACATCTAGGATTCAAGCAAAGAGTATGTCCAACACATTGCACTGCAATAGAGGCATGAGATTTTCTTTAAAGTGTAAATGGCGCACTGACGCTTACCTTGTTCTGGTAGTCAATTAAACCAGAGACAGCAATTGTTTCACATTCTTGCTAAGGTTCGTAATACTTCAGATTAGCTGAGTAAATAACATTCAAATACAAAAATAAATATGTCTCTGTTTTAAATTCTACCAAAAGGTAAGACTCTTACGTAAACCAGCGAAAGAAACAAACTTGAAGAGAAGCTTACATGGATTTTCAAGCTCTAGTAGAAGCATCTTGATTAACGCCACACAAATCTCTCTTTTCACTTGTGGCAATAGCTCTGATATCGAACCTGTAATCCCATTTTATACATCGCCACCTGTAGAATTTGATCTTATATTTGATGAAGAATCCATAGATTGTGAGCCTTTTACCTATTGAAAAAAGCATCAATGTTTCCTCTTCAACAGAAACTTCAGCAGTGCAATCACACTTCAACCGTTGAGGAGCAGCGGTCGGAATTCAAATAAGAAAGGACTAATGAGCTATATCCATTTCACAGAAAATGAATTAACTTCCTATCAAATAAAATCTCTTATCGTTACTACTTATCATAATTCTACAAATTTGAAAATGTGACCATTACTTCTGCTCACTCTATTTGGCATGTGATATGAATAAAAAAAACACTCATCCAACAAAAAATTATAATTAAGAGTAAAACATTTTAACGCAGAAGAAAGAAAAATTTTACATGGTAGTTTGGTCGCCTAGAAAGACTTTCCGGTCACCTGAGGATTATCAAGCAAGATTCAGATTAGAATAAGATCCATGAGCCATAAAAGCAGCCTACAAATCTTTGAAAAGGCTGCTAAGCCTCATAGAACACATAAAGATAATACTATTTTAGTTGCAAATTCGGTTATTACTTATCACAATTATTTCATTGGAAAATATGTACATCTGAATCAAGGAAAAAAAACAATATAATACACCCACATGTGTCTGGTAGTTCCAAACACACAAAAAAACCATACACAGATAAGCTTTCTCAAATCCTGCAAGATAATGTGATATCATGTTCCAGTAATGAGTAGCAGAAAACAAAACAAAGAACTATAAAAGCAACGAACATGATGCAACTCCGCGAAGTTTACAAAATCTAAAGCTCTTAACGTTAGATTTGGTAAGTATCTCTCCTTCGCTCTTATGAGCTGATGATGATGATGATGATTCTCGAGAGGTGAAGGCCGTCGAAACCACTGCACGTATCTGCAGAAACACACACAAAGGGTTGATTAAAAGTCAAAACTCAGGACATGGAGAAGGTAGAAGCTTTTTTTAACTTAGATCACGTGAAATCTCACAAAGTTCATTCCTTTTCTCAGAATTCAGCATTAATAAACTGATAAAAGATGGAATTTGAAGAACGTCACTTGTAATAAAAATTGTAAAAAGCTTACCGGAAACTGTACAAAGAGGACATTAAAAAGGAGAAGGACCAAACAAAAACCATCAACAAACGAAACAAAAATCATCTCCCAAATACGTCAACTCAAGCTTTTCAATAAATATTTTGATGATTATGAGTTTTCTTACCGAATTATCTCTGCGTGGACAGTGAACATGTCTACCCCATAAGCTCGCCGCCGCGTTTCACATTTTTTGCTCCAAACCTAAGCAGGCGAAGTTGGATGGTTGAGGTACATGGGCTCGTCTTCAAATCAGTGAGAAAGAAATATCTATATGATCGATATGAACTTCGATGGAATGAGATTACCAATTTATAGTGGAAGAGTTACAAAATAGAAGTAATGAGGGATGCATTGAATCACAGATCGTGTGAGTAGTGGGAGATGTTTTTAATGAGTGAGTTAAAAGTGACGATTGGAATCGAAGAAGGGGGAGACATTCTGTAAGCCCAACTAATATAATAAGCCCAATTTCGTATTGGTTTGTGTCCATACGAAGTACATAAATAAAAATGGGCTTCTGAGTTTTTAGTTTTTGAGCCAAACGTATTGGTTTCGATCAGACCTGCAAAGAACGTATTTTATCCGTAATGTTTTTTTGATAATGTTTTTGTTTTTGATTTAGTAAAACTCAATTGACAGGTCAATAATGACATGTTACTTCCTAACATCCTGATTGGATGATTTTCCATGCACATGTGGACACTCTTAAATCCTTCAAATAGGGATTATTAATAGTATAGGATAGGATAGGATTAGCTATATCATAACCATCAACGATTTATATATATATATATATATATATATATATATATATATATATATATATAATATCATACGTAATTTTAAAGATAATAGCATATATATATTTTTTCCAAATGTTATATGCTCGGCTAAGGGCATCAGCTTTGGTAGATATGCAATTGCATATCTTAGGTTTAGTTTAATAATATAATGAGATTAAGAGATTTTGGTAAGATACATGATTAAAAGTAGAGATTATTGGTAGAACTTTTTATAGGTTCTTGAAACAGATAGATAATAAGCACAAGAACTTGAAACAGAAACAACACTCACAGCTTCCCAGTACATACATGTCCCTTGCTTCTATCTGCTCTTTTGCATCGAGTAGAACTTTCAAGAGCCTTCTTCCCAGCAACAATGCAATCCTTCCCATCAATATAACCCTCTGAGCTAAACCCTTCAAGATCCCTTTCTGCTCCACTACTTTGTAATCAATATAGCTCCACTGCTCTGTAATCAATCACTGACTATCAATGAAAACATAACCAGAAACAAAATCCATTCCCACGTAATCACTGCAAAAAAACAAAAGAAAATAGTTAAGTAAGTGGACTCACCACCAAATACAATTCAAAGAAGCGTTTAATATTCAGGCTCTCACTGGAAAGCTTGCTAACCAATAGCTGCAGAATCTTTATCGCAACCTCCATAGCATGTGAGCCTGAATAACATTCAACACATTAGTTAAAACTATTCAGACAGCCGCAGATATACATCATGATTCTCACCTCCATCGCCACTACATGCAATCAAAAACACTCAAACAATCAAACTTCAGAGAGCAACAAATGCTTCCTATAGAGCTACAGATTACTCTATCTACACACAAACACACACACACGCATCTGAAACTCTTCACTTAAATATAGAAAAGTTTAACACTTTCACATAAAGTTTAAGACTTTCACACACAATCGTAAGTTACGATGATCTGATTCTACAAAAAAGGTTAGCTTTTGTGAGTGTTTACCAACGGACATAGGAAACGAAGTAGTGTAGAACGTGCTCCAGACGAATCAAGAACGATCATATTAGAAGATCCCAGTAGAGCATGAACCGTGTGTGGATTAAGACCAGACTTGTGACCGTCGACCACTGTAGTAACCTCGTACCCGTCTTCTAAAACTTGCTTACCCTCCACTGAAACAGAATCAAAACCAGTGAGAGAAAGAAACCCTTAGAAAAGCAGTTATATCAAAATGAACACTTACCCAGATTGAAAACGAGGAACGAGAGGGGAACAAGGAGGAAAACGACCAAGCCATGTCGAAATCGATGAGGGGTTTGAGAAAACGACCAAGCCACTCCTAAGCAGCTTACGCTTCTTCTCAATTGAAACAAATAATCGATATTCCTTATATTATACGATTGATGATGATGAATCTAAAGGTGGAGGGGGATGAGATTACAGGAGAAAGAAAGGGATGGATTGATGATGATGAATCACAAGAAAGGTTTTTGCTTTAGGAGAAGATGAATGTGAGAAGACCTGATCGCAAAAGAGTCTTCGATTACATCTCATAATGGCATGCTGCCACCTAACCTTAAGGACGAGCCCAAAAAACTTCTTAATTAAGAAGTGAGATGGTCCGTATACAAATGTTTTTGGTATTTTTTATTTTTATTTCGATTTATAATAGGTAAGAAGTGGGCTTAAGATGTCCCGATGCTGATGGCCTAATGTTTTTCTAAAAAGTGCAGACACATATATTCCTCAAAAGAGGAGACCTATAAGGTGTCTCAGTCAGACAAAGGGGTGGTAAGCAGTAACGTGGATAAAAAAATTTTTGTTCTTCTAATTTTTACCGCCAGATTCCACCGGAGGGGGAGGAGGAGGGTTCATCATCGTGCCGATCAGCGAGCTCCGATATCAATCGCACTAATCCGGTTGGTGACGTCGCGAGGTAATTTTTCACAGGAGGAGGGAAATGCCGGTTGAGTTTCAGGGGATGAAGATAGCAGTGAAAAAGAAAGGTTGATTATGAAGAGAAAGGTTGATTATGATGAAGATAAACCAGCTTAATTCAAGAAAGCAGTCAGATTTAAAAAAAAATATTGATTTGACACGATTTAGCTATTTAGAAAGCTAATACGAATGGTGTTAATGCGTAATAAGTGAGATTGATTCGTATGTACGTGATATAAGATTTGTTCTAAACAAATCAAATTTCCATTAATGCTGGTGCGATATAGTAGCCGTGATTCACGTTCGTTTATTGCCAACAATAAATAAGGTGTATGAAACTGTTAAATCAGAGGAAATATCTATATTATTCGTGTCTGTAAATTCAAATTTTCGTTCAATATTAGGTTGATTACAAAGATTGAATGATAGATTTAGGATAACAGAATGAAAAACACAGAAAAGAAACGTTAAAACAGAGCAGGAAGCTTGTGTGAAAAGGGTTGTGGCCGCATTAGGGTTACAGAACCGCAGTCAGAGAAGATGAATGAGTAATTATCTCTTTTGCCCTTCATTTAAGTTAAAATAGGAAAATTAGAAATAACCTGTATGGGATAGGATTCGAATGCCGACCTGCCCGATCCATGTAACTCCTTTTAACCACTGAACTGAACGACAACTTGAGCATTTAACCACTCAATAAAGTATATAGGTTCCACCTTGTAATAAGAAATCTCATTGATAAAGTCTCATCAAAACTAAATAATAAAATCATGAAGTAGTGGAGCAGAGCGGAGAATGAATAGGTTGATGGTTTGATATATTTTATATTCTAGTGAGCTCTCTTTACCAGCTTTGGATGATCCCAAATCCTCTTTTACTTTATGCTTTTACTTGATCTCTTACTCGCCCTTTGAAATTCTTGATCTGCTTGATTGTTTTGTCAAAGTAGATTGCTGTCGCTGGTGATGAATTCAGACGTAGTTTGCCTGAAAAATACTATACACTACTGTTCAGTCTAGCAAAGGTTCAGTTTAAACTTTAAATCGCTTCTTATAAGATTTACCTTCACATAGTTTAGGAATAAGGCTGGTGAAAATGACAACTTTAAAATTCCTATTCTTTTTCCTTTGCAGGTTGCTAAAATCTGTTGCGATATTGTCCCACAATATTAGCTTAACAACTGCTGACCTGAAATAAAGATCAATGTATTAGTACAAAGTGTGATTTTGTTTAGTTCTCCTGCGTCTGAATTACCTGTTCAGCAGAAGGCCAATCGTGACATCTGCACTTATCTCTGGAAGGTATGGATTTCTATTCTGTATCACGCGTATCTGGTTGACAACATCTGCGCAGAGTTTTTAGCATTATCAGCAGGCTATGTTTCTCCAATGAATCTGATAGATGATTTACCTGGTAAGTAGGTGGGAATAGTGGCTAAGCTCAGTAGAGTTTTGTAATTTTGAGGAAAGAGGCTTTGAACCGAGAGCATCGGACTTATATCGGTAACTTTTGAGATTTATGACGATTGGTCAATACGAATGTAATACGGGAGCTGTGTGAGCTTTCGGGGTCGTGCATTATGCCGGACAGAATACCCTGAAAATTCATATATTTCTCTTTCAGCTAAATTAATACTCTTGGTAATTTGGTGAGATCTCTCGGGTGAGCATAAATTCAAATAGCTGTCCCTGAACACAATGAAAGTTTATTTCAGAGACAATTAGGTGAACATTAATAAATTTAAGTTGGAAAAATAGGAAAATATCTATATATATATATATATATATATATATATATATATATATATATATATATATATATATATATATATATATATATATATATATATATATATATATATCAGTTTTGATACAAAACTTACGTGTGCGTCGTAGCCCATGAAGCCGATGCAAATGTCATTTTTTTTTACTTGGTGATTTTTTATGTCCCAAATATTTCTTACACAAAACGATATAGGGCGCGCTGAAATCTCTTCACCAAGTTGGTAGCTCTTTAGAAGAGTCTGATGTACGCGAGATGTAACTATAACAAATTAAAGGTGTATGTGTTAAATATGTATGAATTTAGTTAACTTGAATAGAAATAATCCAGTTTCCAGCCCCTCGCAGCAAATAATTAAACCAAAATATAAACTTAATAAGACTAAGACATACTCATGCATCTAACATCATTAGGTGCAGATGTGAATATTTAAACTCTATAGTCCACAACCAAAATATGATATCTTAAACCAATATGGAATATATATATATATATATATATAATTTAAAATTCGGGGAAAAAAATTATATGGTGAGTTAAAACTTACCAAGCCCCACTCTTATTACCAATCTATTAGGTTATATCTCAAAGTTACAAATGAACATAATTTAAATTAATCTTCACATTGTGTTTCTTGCTTGAAACTTATGTAACCAACAATAGATATATAAAACAGTTGAATCATAGCCAAATATTATGTGAGTTACCTGATGTAATTCAAATACTAACCATTATGTAAAGACTAACATCATATGCTTATCTAAAACAATGAGGATTATATTTATATAATCAAAAGAGGACTACGTACAACAGGTGTTGTCTTCAGTTTATCCTAACAAAACTCCTAAGCATTTGTAACTGATCAGAAAGAGATGCAGAATATTCACATATATATGTAACACATATAAATACACAATTTTTGCAGAAATACCTGCAGGATATTTACCGGTGCTTTCAGTAGATTTATTGGAAGACATAGAACCCATTCCAGCCCTAAACCGACCCTGGCTAAACCACTTACGCAAAGAACAATGAATCGATGGGTTTGAGAGAGATAGATGGGTTTGAGATTTTAGTTTTTTTTAAAATCGCGACGTCAAGAGTTGCTCCAAGATTAGCTAAGATTTTGTGGTAGACCGAATCTTATATTTAAGGCAGCTTGTATTAATATCTACGTAATGGGGGCTCGTTACAATCCTGTTTTTAGTTTGATTTTCTTGTACCACAAGTCTCTGCCTAGTCTGTTGCATATTGATCCTATACATCCAAACTAAAGTAGTAAAATGCTTTTAAAAAAATAAAAACATATAAAGATAGCTTTTTGGATATTATTCTCTGAATAGTTTATAACAAAGGTTGTCATAAAACTTCATTCATAATCGAGGAAATTAAAAAACATAGTCTTAAACAACCATAAGGTTGCAAATGCCAAAACCAAAATCCAATTAAAAGGGAAACAAAGCATAATATTTAAAAAAAAAAAGTAAATCCAAAAATAAGATTTCCTTAGCCACGCTTGGTACGCTTGACACAGTTGGACTCAATTTCCCCAGCCCCCCTTTTGACCGTGTCGCCTGCATGATCCTCACTCCCATCACCATGTTCCTCACCACTGTTTCCTCCTACGTTAGCGCTGGGTTCCATGACTTCAAGAGGGAGCACTTTTGTCACAGTCAGAGACTTGGTCTTGCCATCCAGGTTGTGACTTGATACCTTCACAATGAACCTCTGTGTCTGGCCAATAGTATCACGCATTGCCTGAGACACCGGGACAATGGCATCAATCCCAACACTATCATTGGCCTACAGCCCATATGCACATCATGAGAACGTGTTTACAAAGTATGTCTAATAAATCTAATTATCATAGAATCCATAGTTACTTGGTAATATCTATCAACCAACTCAAAAGCTTTTTTTCCAGTCAACTCCTCCCCAGCATCCCCAAGGACAATAAACATGGCCTGATCACTCTTTTCATAGACAGATAGCTTCGACAGGAACCTGTGACAAATACATATCAATAACCATTGGAGCTACAAAAAAGAGAATGACTTAAATAACAACTCACGTTGGCACACCAACGATCTCAATCTTCCCACACTTCTTACACATAAGTGTTGTTGGTCCTTTTGTTGCCTTAGTATGGCACCCACCACATCTAATATAGTACCACCCAGATCCTTGCACAACATCATCAATAGTTGCTGTGCACTCAAAACAAGCGACCTGAAAATAATTCAAAATTTCAGTACAAAATTATCGTAGCAAATTACCATGTGTGGAGCTTCATCGACACAATTTATATAAAAATATTTATGTAAAATTCGGTACAACCTTAGCAGACGACTGAGTCATGTAGGAGAAGAGCTCCTCCAAGGTCGCTGGCTCAGGCCTGACGACCGCCTCTGAATTTACCCGGTTAGCAACCTCAAAGTTCGAGTCCAACCTGAGTAGAATATCAAGTCAGGCACGACAACAATAGAGATGTGCAGAAAATACTAATACACACAAAGCTCTAAACCTTACCAAGTGAGATAGTCGTGAGTTTTTTGCAAGTCACTGTCCACGAAGACTCTGGATGACGTCATAGACGATAGGGAAAGCACTAAAAATACAGGGTAGATGATTAGAATACAATAACACTCTTGCTACCACCTAATAAACCATGTATAGCTGTGCAATGAATCAGATAAATTATAAATTACTATCAATTCATAAATTATATATTCCTATAGAGTTCTCAAAACAACCCCTATGAAACTGAAAGCACGTCTAAATACAAACCAACATAACGTTTCGGGTTTAATGTAGTGACTAAGATGACACGCGCGGTGCCTCCACACGCCTTAAACTTCGCACAAAACTCAGTGGCAGCATTGTCCCAGAGGCATATCTTCAGCACGGGTTCACTGTGACATCAAAACATAGAGTGTTAAGATAAACAAATGCTGATATATAAGAAGCTAGGGAATAACTTACTCATGTTTCTGAACATGGAGATCAACTCGGCGAGATGCAGCTATCTCACTCTCATCAAGCAGGAAACTGCCATTAGGAACCTGCCCACTCACAAGCTTGATGTGGCCAATATAATCTGCTAGTGAGGACAGACAAAAAGAAAGGTTATGTGTCACAGTAAACATATTTTGAAAACAAAGACTGATAAAATTTAACGTAGATGAGATCTCACCATAAAGATCACCCCTCATGTCACAGGCTGCATCAAATTCCTGATACCCATGAATCCGGAAATGATCCATAGAGAAATTATTGGGGCTACCATGGAGAACAGACAGGACAGAGTTCCATGTGAAACTTAAAACCCCATCTGCATCAGCGACCCGGAAGTTAGACTTGCTCCTTGTCCCGAAAAAATTGTTGAGTCGGTAAATAGCACCAGCTTTCATGTGACGCATATACATCTCCATCCTTCCTTGGGGAATAAAACCCTGAATCACATTTGCCTGTTGACAAAAGAGAGCAAATTAAAATCTCAGTGAGAAAGTTGGTCTGCAGGAATAACTCAATCTACTAATCCCAAGAATATAATACTTAGACCGACATGAACACCATACATGATTTCATGCACCTTATATAAATCATAGTTTCTTGATAAATAAAGGGCAGCTATTTCGAAAAGAAATTGATTTACTCAAACCGCAATAAATAACCAAACAAACTAACCGAAGTGAACAAACCAAATAAACCAACCAATGTAATAAATCAACCTTACTAACTAACAAACTAAAACAATTGTGTAACAGATGATAGTTATACCTCTTCATCGATGAGCAGACGCCGATAAGAACCTTCGTCTGAATATTCCAGGCCTCCCAAAAGTGTATCAATCGAAACCGGACATCGCCTTCGTGGGGCCCAAAGGTCACGTCCTTGAGGGAGATCACATCACCTACATCGCCGGAGGCAACAGATTTGCCCTTATCGCCGACAGAAACATAAGCTTTGTTCCTGGTGTTGAGTCCGGCGCCGGAAGAAGCACAGGTATTGGCGATGGGTTTCGCTGGTCCGGGAGAGGCAGTCGAACCGTTTTTAGACGTGACCAAGTTGACATCACCGGAACGCTTACCGGAGTGGAGGACTGGCTTGACTGAACCGGGTGGGACAGCCGCTGAGTCCATTGGCTTGATGGAGGAGACTACACCGGAGGGAACACCGGACTGAACACCGACTTGCGAGATATCTTGGACAGCCGCTGGGTCCGTTGGCTTCATGGAGGATACGTCACCGGAGGGAACATCGGACTGAACGCCGACTTTGGAGATGTCTGAGTCGATAACACCGCTGAGCTTCATCGTAAATAATAACCGAGGGAGGTAAGACATAGTTTTGATGTGAAATCACACTCGCGATAAGAAGCTTTATAGGGGATCCATAAGGGGAAGCCATAAGATTCCATCAATGGAATTAATGAGAGATTAAAGGACGGAGAGGAGTGGGAAAAGAATTGATTTCAAGAAAGGCAGATCTGAGAACGGAAGAAAGAGGAGAAGGAAGATGATCCGAATCGTCAAGCGGCTAGCATTAGGGTTTGCTCATCCCGTAGAGGAAAGGAAGGGGAAAGAAATATGTGTCCTAACGGGCCAGTTCCGTTCTAAGCTAAAAGACCTGCTCGTGTTATCTTATGTTGATTGTCAAAACTCAGACACGAAATTGGTTGAAGCCCAGCAGCTAAAACACGTGTATAAAAACTCCAACCCTATTGGTTTGAATTAATTTGCCTACGTGGCATACTTCTCTTTTGATTATATTCACCTTTTAGTATTAGTTTGATCGTGTACCAAACGAAAAAAAGTTATTGGTTGTCTGTATTCATTTGTTTCTTCACTCCTGTTCGGAATTATAATTTATGATAACCGACAAATTTATTTCCGGTTTGATTCGGTTTATGATTAATTCACTACTCGACCACACTTAAACCAGTAAGTAACACATTTCAATTTAATCCGATAAAACATCACATGGGAGCTCCTAATCTGAGCGCGGTGGCTCTTATCGCCGGCCATAAAAACGTCCGAGGATGTATGCAAATTCATACAAGACACTTCCGGTGATCCGTCATTTTCTCCTTTTATCGGCTTCAGACATGTTTTGTTCTGTATCTGATTTGTGTGTTTACTTTGCAGGGACTACTCATGTAACAGGAAAGATCTCAGGACTGTCTCCTGGCTTCCATGGATTTCATATTCACTCTTTTGGTGATACCACAAATGGCTGCAACTCTGCTGGTTGGTTTGTGTTCACTCTTTGTCTATCTTACTGTACAGTTGGAGCTCAAGACTAAGTCCTTGATCAAGACGAGAGCTATATTTTTTTTTGTTCATACCAAAAGCCTATGGCTAATCATATATAACAAGAGAAACGCTGAAAGCATGGAGCTTTCTGGTTACAAGAGAAACAAGAGAAACCTGTTGTATCCTCATTGACAAGGTAAGTCCATTTAGTTCTTCCACTGCAACCAAAGTGCTTGACTTGCATGACTTTCTCTCTACCAACAGGTTTGATTAATCATTTCCCGTAAACCCCATTTCATTTCAAGCACATGTCTTTTGGTCGAGGCACATAGATAGATCATCGATGGAAACTGAATCTAGCGATGGTTAAAGTGAATAAAGTTCGAATCTCTGGTCGGAAAATTGTGATGGGTTTTGTTCGTTTCGAACTTAGATTCGAGGGTTTGTAGTTAGATCATTTGCTTGTTTTGTTTTTATGTGAAGGGCTTTCTGGATTGATCAGTTTACTGAGTTAAAGAGTCTGCAAGATGATGGAAGTCCTGATTTTGTGGCTGAGGTTCTCTCTCTCTTCTTTGATGATTGTGTCAAGCTTGTGTGTAACATGGCTAGAGCTTTGTAAGTTTTGACCCTTTTCTCTCACACATGTGCATCATACATCTGCTAGCTCAGTATCATCATCATCATCATTGCATTTCAGGGACCAGACAAGAACTGTAGATTTTGGCCAGGTAGGTGCCAGTGTGCATCAGTTGAAGGGTAGTAGCTCAAGGTATGTTTTTTTTGTTTCTCGTTTTTGTGTCCTAATCTTGAGTTGATTGATGAAGCCTCTGTTTTGTTTCTACTATGCAGTGTTGGTGCCAAGAGGGTTAAAGGCTTGTGTATTAACTTCAAGGAACTTTGTGAGGCTAAGAACTACGAAGGGTGAGGCTTTAACTCGACCTTGAGTGGTTTTCTTTTGGGAACTTGATGGTTGAATTTTTGTGTGTTAATCTCTGATGTTCCTTACAGGTGTGTAAGATGTCTGCAGCAAGTGGATATCGAGTACAAGACGTTAAAGGCAAAGCTTCAAGAACATCTCAAGACTTCTTGAAAAGCATCTCAGCGAGTGAGTTCTCGTTTAAGGTTTTTGTTGAAAAGCATCTCAGCGAGTTGATGAGGTTTTTGTTGTTGCAGGTGACATTACGTGTATCAACTCTTCTGAGTTATGTTCCCGTCTCACTAGGGAGTGCACACCAAGCAGGAGCGTTGACACTTCTCACTTTGATGTTGCTTCTCAATCACACTCTTCGGAGGCCATCAACTTCTCTTCTCAAATCTCTTCCACAAGTTGCTAAGTCAAGTTTCAGCTAAGCTCTCTTCACCAAAAATCAGATTCCTTTTTTCATTTACTAAAAGAAAGAGAACGATTCTTTTGCTTACGTGATATTTATACTATTAAGTTTTTATTGAATCCTTGGTCAATTATGTTGTATTATCAGTCTATGGTTTGGAAAAATAAAGTATGGCAAACAATTAACAAAAGTTTCATATGAATAAAGTGGTTGTATTGGTGTATTGAGTCTACAATCTTTTCGTACTAAATCGGTTCATAGCTACATCTGTGTTCTGTTTTTGTTGAGATTTGGACTGAGAGGATGGTTGAGTCGATAGTGAGAGTTATGGTGGGAGTCCTTACTTGCGAAACAAGGATGCTTCTATTTTTCAAGCTTGCTAAGTTACTCCATCATCCAAGTTCAAACTTGGAAAATGCCTCTTTCTTTTCTCAGGCTTACTAGTAGACTATCATATTGATATTAACCAACGAAATTGTGAATCTCAAACTTTTGATGGAAAAGAACTACGCAAAGATGAATTGCATCGGAAATGGTAAAGCTAAATATATAAAATTAATGTGAGATAGACCACGGTTTTGAGCTAGTAACAAGAGCTAACTTGTTGCCTATGGATTGTTTCTTGGTCTCCCGAACATTTCGTCAGACCAAGTGTTCGGATTGTGAGTTTTATGTGTGCCAACGATCGAATTTCAGATTATATCCCCCCCCCCCCAACCAGTTTGTTAATATTAACTCAGATGAGTGACTCACTGCGAACATCTCATAAGAGAGGAAGATGACATTTCAAAACAAATCGTATAAAAATAGGGTGATCCTGTGACATGGAACTACATAACATGAGCATCATTTCAGCAAATTAAAAGATTCGACACAGAAGAAAAAAAAGGATATAGATTACAGACAACTTGACTTACGTGGGGTCCTAAATGACTAAAAGTCTTAATCATAGGGAATACGTTCGTCTGCCAAAGAGACAAAAAGGAAATGGCACTTGTCTTAGATTCTCTCTGTGTTTCCACGAATGCTCATTAATGCACACGTACGCCCTCGAGATGTCATCCGTGCATCCCCAAGACATTCTCTTACAAAAAGGGAAACAAGTATTGTAGTAAAACTTGAGTCTCATAATTATTTATGTCAACCTACTTAATTTGTAGTGTTTCAAAAAAAACGTGTATCAAAGAAAAACCTACTCAATTTGTATTTATGTCTCGAAACACTAATTAATTTTCTACCGCCAAAACTTATAGTTTGCATAGATAACATTATAAGAAATTTACCTTTTTGTGGGGTGAAATTTGATAAATATGATATGAAATAAACAAAAAAAGAATGATGAAAATGGATATACAAGGAGTTGACCAAGCGTAGAGTGGGTGACCTACCTGCCAAAGGGAATCACACGCTCTGTAGCGTTGAATTCTTTATAGAGTTTTATCACTTCATGCACATTTGATGCCTAATTTCATCGTTTCAAATTTTCATTTTCATTATTATATATATGCATACATTTTCTTTCTTCCTTTACAATTTAAAACTCCCGATTACAAGAAAACAAAGGAATTAAAAGTTTGGCAGTTTTAATTCTTTTTGGGCAATCTTTGATTTATCTCTTCTGTCCTTTTCTTTCTTGTGATCAGTAAATTAACTAAAGAGAGACCGATCGAGAGATTAAAAAAGACTAGAAAGAATGGGTAGGATTCCATGCTGTGAAAAGGAGAATGTGAAGAGAGGACAATGGACTCCTGAAGAAGACAACAAATTGGCTTCTTACATTGCTCAGCATGGTACTCGTAATTGGCGTCTCATCCCTAAAAACGCTGGTATATTCACATTTTAAATATATAAAATATTACTTCTTTAGTAAAGTAGTAATAATACTCTTATTATCAACGAATATCCATCGCTCTATTGAGTAAACAATGATTTGCCGAGGTATAATGATGTGGTGTGTAATTCTGTATATTAATGGATCGATGAAAACTGGTTATTATATATAGGACTGCAGAGATGTGGGAAGAGTTGTAGACTACGCTGGACAAACTATTTGCGTCCTGACCTGAAACATGGTCAATTTTCTGAGGCTGAAGAACATATCATTGTCAAGTTTCACTCTGTTCTTGGTAACCGGTAAGGACTTTTTTATATATCTACCATATCTCATTACGATGTTCATACTTTTCATACGTTCGCATTTCTTGAATTAAGTTCTTTACATACAAAATAAACTACAAACGGTCTCAAACATGGCAGGCTTGCTTCTTTTGCTACGGAATTTTAATTAATATGAATTTTTCAACAAGTTTCTTGGGAAACAAGAACTCTATAAGGCATCAGGTTTTTTTTAACATGCTTTTGACCTATATGGTTTAGGTGGTCGTTGATTGCGGCACAGCTTCCTGGTCGAACAGACAACGATGTGAAAAACTATTGGAACACAAAGCTGAAGAAGAAGTTGTCAGGAATGGGAATAGATCCCGTCACCCACAAGCCTTTCTCGCATCTAATGGCAGAGATAACTACTACACTCAATCCTCCTCAGGTCTCTCACCTCGCTGAAGCAGCCCTCGGATGCTTCAAGGACGAGATGCTTCACTTGCTCACCAAGAAACGTGTTGACCTAAACCAAATCAACTTCCCGAGCCCTAACCCTAACAAGTTTAACCAAATAGCTGATACCGAAGCTGGTAAGATGAAAATGAATGGCTTGGAGAATGGTAATGGGATAATGAAGCAATGGGACATGGCGAATGGATTCTCCTACGGATCGTCTTCGTCATCGTTTGGGAATGAAGAGAAAAATGATGGATCGGCGTCTCCTGCGGTTGCGGCGTGGAGGGGTCAGGGTGGAATACGTACAGCGGTGGCTGAAACTGCGGCAGCTGAGGAGGAGGAGAGGAGGAAACTGAAGGGAGAAGTGGTGGATCAAGAGGAGGCTGGATCTCAAGGAGCAAGAGGAGATGGGATGTTGTTGATGAGAAGCCAGCATGATCAACATCAATATCAACATCATGTGTTTAATGTGGATAATGTCTTGTGGGATCTACAAGATGATGATCTCATCAATCATGTGGCTTGATTCATTTTGGATCACACTGGTAGTTAACATTTGGTTATGATTGATTAGGTGTTATCTGTTTTCACAGAGATTTAATAAGTTTTGCTTTCTAAAGCATTATTTAATAATGAAAGAATTGTAAATACATCATTTATTTTAAATATTTCCATCTCTTTGAGAATCTAATATTCATTCCAAACAATACAAGCTAAACTGTTAATACAAAAAATTCTTAAAATTCAAGTGT
This sequence comes from Hirschfeldia incana, assembly GCA_026261945.1. Classification (NCBI taxonomy): domain Eukaryota; kingdom Viridiplantae; phylum Streptophyta; class Magnoliopsida; order Brassicales; family Brassicaceae; genus Hirschfeldia; species Hirschfeldia incana. The sequence continues at coordinate 8,554,268 of JABCMI010000003.1, read as the reverse complement.
TTGATATGTCTTAGTCCAGCAACCAAATCATCCAAAATGTATATGTGAATGAATCATCCAATGCTTGAACAATAATTGTTTCAAAACTGATTTCCAAAATGTATGCATAGGCGTTTTTAATTTTGACTACAATTAGGCAACCAATCATCGGGAAAAGTTAAATTCCACTGTTTTAAACGAAAAAGCACACTGCAAAACATTTGGCCCATTAAAAGCCCACCACGTTTGGTATTTTTTGTCAACACGACGTATTGGTCGGTAACGCTTGGAAAAGAAAATATAGCCGTTACACAAATGGGAAAAAGTATCGGAACAGTAACCGCAAAAACGTAGAGAGAAAGAAGAACAAGATCAGACCGTTGTGCATATAGCCGTTAAGTAACAACAATTTAAATACCTGAAACCTTAGTTTCTATCTTCACAGAAAAGGCAACCTTATCAAGCACAAATACAAATCAACTCTTCTTACTCTTTTAGATTCCATTTTCTGTCTTTGTTTCTTCATTCCAGTCTCTTCATAAACTCTCGTTGCTTTCCATTTCTGCATCTTTGTTTCCTCATAAAGTCTCAATCTTTTTTTGTTGCTATGGCTGGAACTAAAGATTCTCACATAGTCGAGATTCCTGTAGACGAAGAGCACAAAGAGAAGCAACAACAACAACAACAAAAACAGTTGGTTACGGTCCCAAATCCGGGAATACTCAGGGTGATTCAGCACCACCCGTTGTCTGAGATCTCAGAGTCTCCAGGACATCTCTTGCTTCTCAAGCTATGGCAAAGAGAAGAAGATCTCTTCTGCCGCCGCGTCCTCCGGAAAGAATCCAAACTCGAGTCGATCAAAAGAGAGATCTTTCAACTCTGCTGCTTCTTCCTCATCTTCCACGGCTTCTTCTTCACGATCCTCTACTCCTCTTCCTGCTCTGGTGATGATGACGATGACTTGACCAAAGATGCCGTCTGCAAGAAGTGGTGGATACCTTCTGCAGTGTCCTTAGCCACTTCGCTGATGCTGGTGTTTCTTGTTCAGGCTAAGCTGTTCTTGTTTTGGAAAGTTTCCAGAGGAGTTCACAGGGAGAGGAACGATAACAGGACGCTCACGAGGTGTGTGTTGGAACTGAGGATGAAAGGGGCGAGCTTTGATTTGTCCAAGGAGCCGATGAGTGGGAAGAGGATGAAGAGCTCGAGCGTTGAGATCAAGTGGAAACCTGTTACTTGGTTCTCTCAGTATTTGATCACCATTGTTCTTCTTTGCTTTGCAGGGTTCTTCTTCCCTGTCTCTAAGTTCATCCTCTGTGGATTTTGATCAGACCAAAACTTTTCTATTCATTTTTTTTGTTCGGTAAGCAAATCTTCTGCTCTTGGTTCTTCTAATCCAAATCTGGATCGAGTCTCAGTGATAAATAAATGTGTTGTTGTGTTTTTCAGGATTCTACATTCTTTCTTCAACCTCCATTGTGGGGATGAAGCTTTTGGTCCGATCTTAGCTTTGGGAGAATTGCTGTCAAATCACCAGGGGGTCCAAGAACAACCTGTAACTTTTAGCAGCAATACGCTCATACATAGTAGGATCACATGTCTGACGCTAGATAGATATTGTAACTTGGAATCAGAATCCTATGAAGTTTCATTCTTTTAATTCTTTTCTATAATAAAGAGCACAGCTTATGTAATAGTAGTACCATTTTGCAGCAAGTAAAATGATGGATTCATATAAAATCAGAAATTGCAAACATTCCATGAGAAAATATTGATACTGTTAACACATGTTTAAGTACACACACTTTTTCCACTTCATCAAAAGTGCCCGAGGAGAGTTTGCTGTCAAATCACAGGGGGTTCAAGAACAACCTGTACCAGCAATATACGCTCACACATAGTAGAGATCATATGTCTGACGCTAGATAGATATGTAACGTGGGAATCAGAACTCTATAAAAGTTTCATTCTTTCAGTCTTTTTCTATAATAAAAGAGCACAGCTTGTGTAGTAGTAGCATCCCATTTTTGCAGCAAATAAAATGACAGATTCATATTAAATCACAAACATTCCATGTGAAAGTATTGATACTGTCAACGCATGTTTAGTAGTAGTACACAAACTTTCTCTAATTCACTAAGTGCCCGACCAGAGTTGCTTTTATCTGTTTCCAGATGCGGTGTACTGTGTTCCTAGGAGCTATCAAAACCAAATATTCGGAAAACACCTGCAGTAAAAATAACAAATAGTAGTTTCTTGTGAGTTCAGTTTCTGCGGCCAGTTTAAAGAGATAGTGTTGCTGCTAGCTAACACAGAAGAAGCTGGGAGTACCTTCATCACCATAATACTTGGCACTCTTGTCATCACCTGCATATGCAAGTAAGTTGTACTTGGGATTCCACTCCACGCTATTCATGGCAGCTCTACATGGAATCTGATGCACCGTCCGCCCAGTTTGGACGTTTGCCTGTTTTTTTTAATGGTCAGATATGAGGTACTAATATCACGTTGAAGAAACTATATAGTAGTTAGCAGGGTCTAAGTCTGAATAGTAACTTACAATATCTATAAATAAATCCTCACTAGCTGAAGCAATGTATTCTCCTGAGTGGTTGAAGCTTATTGTCCTGACAGGCGAGCTGAAAAAAAAAACGGAGTTAATAATTTATTGAAACCTTTTAATCGAAATATCAAAAGGATTAGAAAGGCTGAGAGACTCACTCAAGTTTTGTAAAAGTTCTCAAACAAAGCATGTCTGACATATCCCAAAGGCTGACTAAGGAATCCGCACTTCCAACAGCAAAGTATCTGTTACGGTAAAGGGGGAGAGGAATTGGAATCAAACCGGTTACCGGTAAAAATCATATAATCATTTGAGTCCCAGTCGCTAAAAGACAACGAATGCAAATATATATTACCTTCCTTTAGGATCAATTGCAATGCAGTAGCACCCGGCTGTGTGGGCAGTGAGAGTGTCAACTGGTTTAAGATCATTTTGCATTTTCTCAAGTGGATATGAGAGAACTTCAACAGTGCCTGAACAGCAGAACATAGGAAAGTAACATCCCAATAAGATCATTTTTCTCAAGTTCAAAGAATATATAAAACTAATCTAGCGAATACTGTACAGGAGTTAAAAGAATTAAATCCTCACCAAGTCCAGTAGTCAAGAAGAAAAGATCTCCTGACATGTTCCAAGCAATCTCATTTACCTGTTAAAAAAAGAAGACGAAAGCTAAAGAAACATTCCATACAGCACCATATATGGCGGTACATCTTATAAAGCATGTATTAACCGCATGAGTTAGAAACATAACAGAATAAAAAGAAAGACTCTGAGATTACGTTACCTCATATGAGAATTTGCGCTTGTATAGGGATTTGTTAAACTTTCGGACATCCAGAATGGTAAGCTCATCGTCCTACATTGTCCAGTAAGGGATCCATCAAGCAATGCATAAAACAGTCTAGCAAGGAACAAACAATGACAGTGTAAAGAGATGAGGCTGGAGACAATACCCTATTACCAACAGCTATATGTGTCCCGTCAGGTCTGTAGGTGATGTTTATATTCTCCCCACTAAGTTCTGCCTGTTGCGTGCATTTTCCACCTATACAACTCGGAAGAAGACATACATCTCATAAACACACAATAGTAGCTACGTTTCAAATACTCTACTACAGAATTAGGCTAAATATATATTGTTCATAATCGTTAGGAACTTATATCTAATTATCAAAGTTCATCTATCAGAAACTACACAGATCTCTAAACCAAGCTCCAGCCTATTAACATTCTTTTTTTCAAAGATAAACCTAGTCCATTAAGAGAGTAAATGAACTTACTGCGAGCATCCCAGAGACGAACGCTCTTATCACCAGAGGCAGTAGCAACAAGATCTGAATGTTTAGGGTCCCAACATAGCTGATCCACACTATCAGTATGTCCCTTTAGTTCAAGATCCTTAACCTTACTCTGTTTCCACCATACACCCATCAATAAAAAATCAGTACTTAACCATATTAAAAATCATAAAGACACAAACTTTGCAGACCAAAGGCATGGAAAATTACATGACCGTGAGGTTCGATGGTCCAAACACGAGCTGTTTGGTCAACAGAACCAGAAGCAAGCTTTGTCCCATTGGAGTTCCAAGCTACCGAATGTACCTTCAGTTCGAAAAAAAAAAAAGAGCTAGGGTTCGTAAGTTTTTTAATTACAAAAGACAAAACTAGATGAAGAGTAAAAAGAATTGAAGAAGACCTTCTTCTTGTGACCTTGATACTCTCTGCTATGAAGATTCTTGAAGGGAATCGTCTCCTCCATTTTTGTTTCAACCTCTTTCTTCCTCCACTCAACCTTCCTTCCCGACTCAGTCTATGTATATCCTCCGACTCCGAGCAGAGAGCTTTCCTTTTCTTAAACGCAGCGTTTAGTAATGTACCGGATTTTTAGTAAACCGTACCGGAACTTTAGTAACCCGTACCGAGATTTTAAGTTTCGCCAATAATATTCTCTGTAGTGATTCACTTTTAGAATCATGAATATAGAAGTTTAGTAAACTGTAAACCATATCGGATTTTAGTAAATTGTACCGGATTGTTAGTGAATATACCAAATTTACAGTAAACCGGACCGGATTTTCAAAATTTACCCATAACATCCCTCTTAATTGATTCACTTTTAGAATCATGAATACAGTATAGTTCAGCACACAATACCGAATTTCAGTACCGGATTAGTAGTAAACCGTATCAGATTATTGTAAACCGTACCGGATATCGTAAACTGTTCCAGATTGTTAGTAAACTGTGTGCGAGGCCTTCTAGATGATGAAGAGGCTTCTGAAAGAAACCAACAAGAGCGGTAAAACTTGCGTAATATAAAATGAAAAGGTAAAAAAAAGAAACAGCTAAGCAAGTAATCATGTCCACAGTACCAAGACTGTCTCTCTATAAAACGACCACCGACGTTAAGAGAGACAACATCTCTTCTTCTAACTCCGCCGCTTCATCTCCTGATCTCCCTAGGCTCTTCTCTGATTCCTTGTGAACGTTGTTTCCTTTGAGATGATGATGATGACGTCGCTCGGTGGTGGTGGTGGTGGAGGAGGAGGTGGTGGAGTTGGTGGTGGCGGCGGAGGGAGGTTGATGACGTATTCGTCGTCTCTTTCGGTTCCTCCTTCTTCTCCTCATTCCCCTAGCTACTCCGGTGGTCTACGATCACATTCTTCTGTGTTTGTTGAGCAGGAGAAGTAAATGAATCTCAGTTCTCATTTTCTTATTTTTTTTGTTTGTTTTATTTAACTTTGTGAATCTTACTTTGGCTGATGAATCTGATGACGTATTGTTTGACCTTTGATTTTATTCCTTAGATCTCAATAGTTTATTTCAAATCTGGTAATTTCTTGACCTGGTTTGCTGTGTTTTATTCTCTTTTATGCTGTGTTTATAGGATCCATGTTTCTGTCCTGGGAATTTTGGTTAAATCTTGATATTTGAGAGTTAAGTTATGTCCTATTTTTAAGCTAGTCTACTTCTGATTTGTCTCAAATTCATTTCACTTTTCTTGCTGTATCGTTTAAGCATCAGGTTTTAGTGTTATAGTAAATTTATGGATCATTGGTTATTCGTTTTCGTATTTTTTATTTGTCTTCTTCACTGATGAAAAATGTTAATATATTCACATTTTGTAGAAAGATTGACTAGATCTACTTGCAAGTGTAAATCTGAATCTAGATGCACATATTAAAAAAACAAATTATTGGTTTTCTTGATCATGGTGTGAGCTTTTTGAGTGGATCTTTGCTGTGTTGTTGAGACTTTCTACTGATTTGTATAATCTTGGCAGGTATCTTTCAGAGCTACTTGAAGAGCGTCATAAGCTTACTCCATTCTTTCCCATTATTCCACATGCACGTCGCCTACTAAACCAGGGTGAGCATTGCTGTTTCTCTTGTTTATTGCATGTAGTTTCATCTAACTGAACATGTCATTTCTTACTTAATGACGATGAAGCTCTCATACAGTTAATAAACACTCAACTTCTGCTGCTGCTATCGCTAGTGGTTGGAAATTATATAACATATTGATTGAATAATCTCTAACTCTAGATATCTAATCACAGAGAGACTAGAAGTTAGAACATGTTAACATTTGACTCAGAGCTCAATTCTTTTACTGACTCGGTTAACTGTGCTGTATCTCCATTCGTTGGTTTACTGCTGGGTGACTGATTTGTTGACTAATTCTAACTGGTGCGTCTTGTTCTTGTAAATTGACATTTTTTTGAAACAGAGATTATGCGTGTAACCACACTGTTGGAGAATGCCACAGTTTTGAGTCAGAGTGGGCTTAGCCCTCTAGGTAATGGAAGGATATTTCAGAATGCAAGAGCTGACTTGAGCGGATGGGGAGCTTCACAGTTTCCATCAGATGTATGACTTACTAACCACCATTAACATAACTCTCTTTTCATCTAATTTTATTTATTGACTTTAAGTGATACTGACATAACATTTGATTACTTTCAGTCTAGTTTATCATGACAGGTAGTCTTTGGCTAACACTAAATACCTGTTATGATGTACAGGATCCTGTCTTATTATATCAACACTAATTAGATTCTCCACCATTATCCTGTCGGGCAGGATTTTAAATGATGATGTTGTTTGATATAAATGTTCTCATAAGCTAGCTTATAAGTGTTACCACTCTATGCAAAATATTAGGATTATAGCAGCTACAGGTTGCACAGTTCTCAATTCCATGGAGACGAAGTTTCTGATATTTTTTGCTATTTAATGGTGCTATTATACGTCGGTTGACTTGTTGTTTTGCTTTGTGGTTGATTCGGCTTCTAAATTGGTGTTGGTTGATAATATGTAGAGATCTGTTCCATCGTCTCCTGGACCAAACTGGCTTAACTCACCTGGTAGTCCGTCTGGTCTGATCGCTAAGCGAACAATCAGGATCGATATTCCAGTCGACGATTATCCAAATGTATCAACACTCATTTCTACATTGAATTTACATATAAATAGTTAAATACACACTATTTGGTCGGAATATATATACCTCTAATTTATTTTTTTTTTGTTTATGACAGTACAATTTCGTGGGTCGCCTCCTTGGTCCTAGAGGAAACTCTCTAAAACGAGTTGAAGCAAACACTGATTGTCGTGTTCTTATAAGAGGAAGAGGCAGCATAAAAGATCCTGTTCAGGTAGTTACTATTTTTTCCTTTACATCTTCATTCATTTGTATTTTATATAGATATATATTCCAATGTTTGTTCAATACATTAATATGTAGGAGGAAATGATGAGAGGGAAACCTGGATTTGAGCACTTAAATGAGCCACTTCATATCTTAGTCGAAGCAGAGTTACCGATTGAAATAGTGGATGCACGTCTCATGCAAGCTCGCGAGATACTCGATGATCTTCTTACTCCTATGGTAATGGTTTGTTTTAAGCTTATTCCCCTCTAGTTTTCAAAACCAGCTAGTGATAATATCGTTTTTATAGAATTTTTCACTCTTGTTCGTGTTTAAAGGAGGAAACGCATGATGTCTACAAGAAACAACAGCTGCGTGAGCTAGCATTACTCAATGGAACTCTTCGTGATGAAGGATCTCCAATGTCCGGTTCTGTTTCTCCTTTCAATGGCCTTGGAATGAAGAGAGCCAAAACAAGAGATGTGTAGAAAACCAAATGCCTCAAAGTCACAACGGTTGTTGTGATCTGTCACATCTCAAGGAAACATGAAACTGATCCAACTCGATGCAGGAAGGTCACACCTCTCGTGACTACACAGTACTCTCTTCTCCCTGTTATAGTCTTGTTGTATATATCGTTATAAATGTTCTTGTTTTGTCTATTTATCATTGTCCTGGAGAGAGATTAGATGACAAAATCTCAAAGAAGCACCACGGCATGATAAGTCTCTATCTCTCTCTCCGAGACTCTGTGTTTGTTTTGTTTTGTTTTATTTTTTATTTTACTCTTTAGAAAAGTTTGGTTTGTATTGTAGCAAAAGAAAAAACATAAGATCATGATGGCATGTGTCTGGTAATGATAATATGTTTTTGGGGTACGTAAGCGTTAAAGTAAAGTTTGTTTCGGTATAATGTTCTGTCCTCGAGTAATTTTCACATGTTTATTATTGAAATCGAGACTTTATACGTTTCCAGTAAACTCAATTTTCCCTTTTCAAAACTGAAAGAATTACTCGTTGGGAGGTTATTTACGATCAATGCCAAAAACTGGGAGATAATGGAATAACTTATATAAACACACCAACCCCAGAGTCTTGGAATGCAAGACAGCTTGTTTCATGGTTTATCAAATACAAAAATCAAAAGGGGATTTTTGGGATATCCGGAACAAAATTCGTACCGATTGTATCATTAACATGGTGTATATTGTAAAGCAGCTGAAGCAGATGGGAACAACCTCAAGTGGAATGGAAAAGGGTAAAGATTTTGTATGTAGTTTGCGGGTTATAACGTTCGAGTATAAGCTTCATTGGTTCATATCTTTTTCTTGCTAAACTGCAGTTTTTTCTATGTTCATTTATAACTGAAGCCAACAAGCGTTGGTACTATATTGTTGCATACGAGTCTCGTGAGCTGGTAGACATTTCAATAGGTATAAGAGGAATACGATCGGTTGGGATGTAAGTTCGAGTACTTCATAAATTAAACAATACTACATTTTTGATACAGATAAATTAACTGGTAGCGAAAAAAGTATTGGGAATCTTTAAAGTTTTCAAAGTAGAATCGATTCTAACACAATCTCTCATTTTTTTCTTCTTCTAATTTTCAATAGATAAATATTAGACACCATCAATGGATAAATGCAAATCTATCACCTAGAATGTTTTTTTTATAGAAAAGATGTAAATATTTATATGAGTAAGTAAAACATAATTTAAGATATAAAATATGGATTCACTCAGTCATATAGATTTTAAAGAAGTATGATATTACTAGTGGTATTCCGGCGCTACGCGCCGGGTTCGTAAGTTTTATTCTAACATGAATTATAATTTATTTTATAGGTTTAGTAAATATAATATGTTCAAAACTATGAAAATGAAAATATGTTGAGAGATAATGAAATTTTTTCCGATCCGATTGATAGTGATTACCGATTATAGGATATTACTTTGTTTTGAAGTTTGTTAGTTCGGAATAAAATAGCATAAGTGGTGGTGGTTATTCGATTCTTAAAGTAGAATAAAAAACAGATAGTTGTAATGAAGTTAATTTACTTAATATTTAAATATAAAGAAAAATTGATATTTTATTTATAGAACATGTTACCCTGTTAAATACCATGTGGACGGTATATAAAAAGAAAATTATTTAAATTTTATTTTATTTAAGTACCAAATAATACCAACGGTAAGCAAATAATATTTGATTCTTTTTTTGAAAAGTTAATGTATTTTAATTTAAAATAGTATAAAATTTTACCATGTTGTGTTTTTCAAATTTACTATATATTTTATTATTCTATTTAGAGATTATATATGTGTTCGACTTAATGTTTTTCGTGAAAATGAATTTGTTTAAATTTTCGAAAAATGTTTTTCTAATTTGACTACAAAAGAGGGTGTTGGTACCGGAGGTGTGAGCCACCGGCCACCAAAGCAAATCACGATGAGTTTAGTCTTAGTGAGAAGTTGGAGAAAAGTCTAGAGAGAGAAAGAAAAGTTGCCTCCTTTCAAATAGATCTAATTCTTTTTATTGTGTTTAGGTGACGTTTGTTGTTATTATGTTTATTAAGTTTTTTGTCTGCTCCACACGCCGATTATGTTGTAACTTCTAACTATAGAATTTTTCTAAAACTAAAAATACCATTTATAAAATCTCTTCTTCTTTCCTTAAAGGGTCATTGCTTACGAAACAGAACATGAAGAGTGAAAGTGCTTAATAGTAGCCCGAAGTTTGGTGGAGATATCTAATAAACACATGTGAAAGAGAGGTAAAGCTTATGGTTGAAAAAATCTGAACGAAGTACCAATTCTAAAAAGGGATTTTGATTCAATCTTTTATTAATAAACTTATGCTAATTTAATATTATAGTTCAGAAATATGAAACAAATGATGAAATGATATTGTTTTAATTAGTAAATTTTGTATGTTCTCCGATCTACTTTTACTAAGTTTCGGATTTGATAATACTTTAAAGTAATTGATTTCGTTGTTGTGCATTTAAGGATTTATTTTTATAATAAGTTTCGGATTTGATAATACTTTTAAGTAACTACTTTCGGTTGTTGTTTTATATTTTCTTCCTAAGTTGCTCAATGGGTACTTCTTGCTCTTCCTATATAATATTAGTAGATTTTAATTGTTATTTGAAATGCTCAAGAAAAGAATATATATCATTATTATATTGAATCTAAGTTTCTAACATTTACAATCACTTTTTCAGGTACTGTGCGAGTGTCTATTCATGGATCATGCTACATAAATCAACATCCTATAGCAGACACTAACTGGATGCATACATCCTCCTATGAATTGTTCTCTCACTACAAGAAAACATGGGTTTTCCGAGGGACTATTTCCTAGGAATTCCGTCGGAATAACCGTATTCCGACGGAATTCCTAGGAAATAGTCCCTCGGAAAAATCTCCTCGGAATTCATGAGTTCCTCGGAATTTCCTCGGAATTTTCCGAGGAAATTCCGAGGAACATATATACCGAGGAGATTCCGAGGAAGCGCAGTCGTCGGAATGTTCGTCGGAAAATACCGAGGAACCCTCCGTCGGAATATTCCGACGACAATTCCGACGAACGCCCTTTCTCGGAAGCGGGGTAATATTCCGAGGGAGCAGTTCCTCGGAAATTTCCGAGGAATCATTCCCTCGGAAATTTCCGAGGAACTACTCCCTCGGAAAAGTCCTTGGAAAAATCCGAGGAAGGTTCCCTCGGAATTTTCCGAGGAAGACAAGCCTCGGAAAATTCCGAGGGAACCTTCCTCGGAATTTAAAAAAAAAAATTTTTTTAAAAATAATTTTTTTTTTTAATATTAGAAATATAAATTCGAAAATTAAAATTTTAAATTTAGAAATTTAAATTCAAAAATATAAAATTAAAATTCAGAATCTTACAAATTAAAAAAACATAACAAAGTTTTGAAACATTACAAATTTTAGAAAAAAAAAAACTACGGGTTCGGGTTCGGGTTCGGGTTCGGGTTCGGGTTCGGGTTCGGGTTCGGGTTCGGGTTTTGCCCGGTCGGGAACACGACGTTCGGGTGCAACGTCCTCATCATGTCCATCATCTGCTGGTTCAGCCTCCTCTGTTCCTCGTAGCCCGCTTGCTGTGCCTCGAAGGTCGCATACTGTTGCTCGAAGCGCGCCTGTTGAGTCGCCATCTGGGTCTCCAACGCAGATATGCGGATATCCTTGTCATGCAATTGACCCATAAGTGCTTCGGGATCAACAAAGGGCGGTGGTGCAGCAGAAGACGAAACCGACCGGGACCGACGACCCAAACCGATCAATCGGCCCTTCCTCTTTGGAACCGACTGAAATAGAAAATAAAAAAATGTAAATAATAGCTATTAAGATGAACTGAAATTTTATAAAAGAACTTACCGATTCAACGATTTCGTTGATCCGAGCCCGAGGCAATTGGGTACCCGTCGACTCTTCGTCCTCGGTTTGCATCTGAGACGCTTCTTCTTCCACCTGAGTCTGGATGAGGTCGACGACATTCCTCACAACACCATCATCAATCTCGCCGGTCTTCTTGTTGGTATACGACCTCTTTAGTAAGGAGAAGTCATCAACCGGCTCACCATGGTTTTCTTGCACCTTGATATGAAGATAAATATTAGTAATTAGAAGAAAAGATGAAAAAAAAATTTCAAAACTTTAAAAATAGAATAAAAAGTGAATTACCATGCGATCCCTCAGAGTTTGTTGGGACTGAGCACCTAAGTTGTGCTTGAAGACGCCCTTGCCTTGACGAGTGCTATTGCGGTTGGTGGAGTTGGTTGAAGAAGTCGCTTTCGTCTCGGCCTTACACCAATGGACAATCAACTCCTCGAAGACCGTGGGGTTTATCGACTTTGGGACCTTTAAAAAAAAGTATTAGATGTAAAAAAAGAAATTTAAAAAAATTTTAAATTATTTAAAATAAAAAAAATACCTGGCCCAACTCCCACTTCTTCTTCCACTCGTGGATTTGATACGAATAGTTGGTCATCACTTTATGCACAAAGTGGTAATAGATAAACAAGGTGTTGTCGGGATTCCAGTTGTATTCTTGCTGAAAAAAAACATAATTAGTTAAAAATTAATATTACAAATTGAAAAAAAAAAAATTTAGAATATTTACCGCAAACTGCTGAAACCACAGGATTTTTTTGGCGGTAGGGAATTCTGCGAAAGTCGGATGTCCCACATCCAAAGCTACATACATCATACGGTTGATAAAGGTGCTGATCTTGCTCGTGGTCCGGTCGAACCAGGTTTGACCCTCTCCAGATGGATACGGAGTGAGAAACGGGAGACGGTCACGACCCGGTTGTCGAACAAACTCTGCAACCCTAATCAATTCCGGAGGACCCTGATAATTTGGCGGAATAGGGGGTGCAGCACCGGAACCAGAAGGAGCGTCGGGAAATGGAGAGGGAGATGTATGGTAGGAGCTGCGGGGGGATGGGGATTCCTGAACGGAGTGGCTCCCCGAGCCACGAACACGACGCTGTCGGGAAGGCCGACTCTGATCATCATCATAAGACCTGTAATTGATGATATAAAATTAGTTTTTTATTAAATATAAAAATTAGTTAAATAATTACAAAAATAGTTTAATAATTAGAAAAATAGATTTAATAATTACAAAAATATTTATAAAATTACAAATATTTTTTTAAAATTACAAAAATAGTTTAAAAATTACAAAATAGTTTTAATAATTAAAAAAATAGTTTAATAATTACAAAATAGTTTTAATAATTACAAAAATAGTTTAATAATTACAAAATAGTTTTAATAATTACAAAAATATTTATAAAATTACAAATAATTTTTTAAAATTTACAAAAATAGTTTAAAATTTACAAAATAGTTTTAATAATTAAAAAAATAGTTTAATAATTACAAAATAGTTTTAATAATTACAAAAATGTTATAATAATTACCAAAATATTTTTAAAATTACAAAAATAGTTTAATAATTTCAAAAATAGTTTTATTAATTAGAAAAATAGTTCAATAATTACATAAATTGTTTTAAAATAGTTAAAAGCGTTTTTAAAAATCATATACCCGTTTTTAAAATTCAAAAAACGTTTTTAAAATTCAAAAAACGTTTTGGTTTTGAACCAAAACTGAAAAAAAAATTCTAAAATTATTAAACATGTTACACAAACAACAATCAATCCTAGAATCCATTCAATCCTAAAATTTCCAACCTAACAACCTAAAATTCGATTTCTAACTTAAGAAAATCTAAAAAAATGAGAGAGAAAGAGGAAACTTACATGATAAGCTTGGAGAGAGAGAGGGACGGACAGAGAGAGGCGACGGAGAGAGCAAGAGAGGAGGAGGCGTGGAGGAGAGAGGCGTGGAGGAGAGAGGCGTGGAGGAGAGAGCAAGAGAGGAGGAGGCGTGGAGGAGAGAGGCGTGGAGGAGAGGAGGAGAGAGCAAGGAGGCGGAGGCGTGGAGGAGAGAGGCGTGGAGGAGAGGAGGAGAGAGCAAGGAGGCGGAGGAAATGAGGAAGAGAGGAAATGGGGAAGAGAGGAAACGCGTTTTACCTAATTTATGAGGATTCCGAGGACAAGTGTTCCTCGGAATGTCCTCGGAATATTCCGAGGACATTCCGAGGAACACTTGTTTTTTAAAAAAAAACCTTGGTCCTCGGAATGTCCTCGGAATATTCCGAGGACATTCCGAGGAACAAGGGTTTGGGGTTTCAAATTTCGATTTTTTTTTGCCATATTTCATTTCTAATAAAAATGTAATGCATACCATTGAGTATACTTTGTATAGATGATCATAAACCATGCAATAACAAAATTTCAAAAACAGTTGTAAGTATGTTCTTTAACGTTTGTTAAAGTGTATAAGTGTTTATCTTATGTTGTGTGATTTTCGTTCAAGCAATCGAAAAAGTGTTTGTTATTGTGTAAAACACCAAAGTGTGACTTCATAATATGGTGAATACACATAATGAAGGTTAAATACTTGTTATTCAATCCGCAAAACGTTGTTTTCGGTTAAAAAACCCTGTTTCCTCGGAATGTCCTCGGAAAATTCCGAGGACATTCCGAGGAAACTGGGTTTTTCGGTTAAAAAACCACCATTTCCTCGGAATGTCCTCGGAATTTTCCGAGGACATTCCGAGGAAAATGAATTTTTTAACCGAAAAACCCAGTTTCCTCGGAATGTCCTCGGAATTTTCCGAGGACATTCCGAGGAAACAGGGTTTTTCACACTTTTTTTTCAAATCCCTGAATATTTCCGAGGAAACCCTAAATTCCCTCGGAATTTCCTCGGTATTCCAAAAAAAAAAAAAAAAAAAAAAAAACTACTCTGGTTCCGAGTCATCATCACCAGATAAATCGGAATGTGGATCTTGGTGAAACTCTCCAATAACTGGTTCATCTTCTACGTGAACGACGGCTTCCTCTGCAAAATCGGTCAAATCGACTACAAGGCCACCTTCCGCTACATCTTCTGCTGCACTTAAGTTGGCGGTTGTGATTGGTTGCAGTGGCTCTTCCAGCTCTGAAGTTCCCTGAACTCGACCTCTCGGGTTGACTCTTGTAACAGTAACCCATGGATCATCTCTGTTCCCCCTCTGTGGGTACTTGATATAACAAACCTGTTACATTTTAAAAAATATTAGTAAAAGTATAAATTATGATCAATCATTCTGAATTCTAACAAGAATAACTTACCTGATCGGCCTGAGAAGCAAGAATGAAAGGATCATAATATTGCAGTTTTCGTCTCGAATGTACTGATGTAACACCAAATGCATCTGTTGTCACACCTCGATCTGGAGTGTTGTCGTTCCAATCACAATAGAAAACAGTACAGCGCAATCCAAGCAAGCCCAAATACTTGATTTCCAAAATCTCATGTATGTGTCCGTAGTATACATCCTCTCCTGATGCAGAACAAACGCCAGCATCATAGGTGGTTCGCGAACGTCTCCTCTTTTCAGTTGCGAATGCATATCCTCGAGTACAAAATCTCGGATATGACTTCACAACACAGTTTGGGCCAACCACCATCTCGCGTATCCAATCGTCAAATGTTTCGCCTCTGCCCAAACCATCATACACCTATTAATAGCACATAAGTAGATTATATCAATAAATGAATTAGTATAAATATATGATAAATGTTATTTTAATATGTTTAAGGCACTCACATAAGTAAACATCCATCCAGCAAATTCTCTCTGCTTCATTTCTTCTAGTTCCGCCTCTGTGGCGTATCTATGTTCTAACCGCTTTTGTGCCATGAAAATCCTGTACATATGATGACAATAATATAATTAATTAAGATTTAAATGACAATTTGTTAAAATAAAATTTTGTAAGATAATAAACTTACCTCTCATATGGAAGAACATCTTCGCAGTTGGTGAGCAAATATGTCTGCAAATGACTTCGCTCCTGCTCAGTAAGTCGACGGTCCTTTGCTTTTCCACTAAGTCGTCCAACTTCGGTGAAAATGTCTGGAACCTGAACATGATATGTTGCCCGTTCGCCTCTATCATCATGCCTAGCAGATCTTCTGTTTTTGGTCTGAACTTCTGCTGGAAAGTAGTGCTCCGCAAAGTTCGAAATTTCATGGTTGATCATCTGTGCAACTATAGAACCTTCAACCCTACTAAAATTTTTCACCATCTTCTTCAAATAGAACATATACCGTTCATACAGATACATCCATCTATACTGCACAGGACCACCAAGTTCCAATTCTCTTGCCAGGTGAATAGCAAGATGCTCCATAACATCAAAAAACGAGGGAGGAAATATCTTCTCAAGGTTGCACTGAATCACGGCTATGTTAGTCTTCAAATTTGTAATACCTTCAAGAGTCACTGATCTGCTGCATAAATCGCGGAAGAAAGCACTTATCCCTGCAACTGCTTCATGAACTTTTCGTGGTAATAGTTCTTTGAAGGCAAACGGAAGGAGGCGCTGCATCATCACATGGCAATCGTGACTTTTCAAGCCAATAAACTTTCCTTCCTTTCTGTCGATACAGTTACGCAAATTAGATGCGTAACCATCTGGAAACTCCACATCGTTTGAAATCCAATCAAAGAATGCATTTTTCCCCTCTGCATCAAGTCGGTATATGGGAAAAGGAGCCTTACCATTCTCATCAACATGAAGTTCTGGACGAGCACATATATCGACTAAATCCAGTCTTGACTTCAAATTATCCTTTGTTTTACCTTTAACGTTAAGGATTGTGTTCATGAGATTGTCAAAAAAGTTCTTCTCAATATGCATGACATCTAAATTATGCCTTAGCAGATGATGCTCCCAGTATGGCAAATCAAAGAAAATACTTTTTTTGTGCCAGTTATGTAGATCTCCAACAGCATCTACCGGAAAATGCTCATGTCCACCAACGTCTGGCGTCCTTTCCGCACCATAATCTCTTAGTTGTGTCTTCAAACCTTCCCCACTAACTTCCTCAGGTGGACCATAAAACACTTGTTTGTTCTTCCTAAACAAATTCTTACTCCGGCGGTATGGATGATCATGTGGTAGGAATCGCCTGTGACAGTCAAACCAACACGTTTTTCTTCCGTTCTTTAGTTGGAAGGCATCTGTGTCATCTTGACAATATGGACATGATAGCCTCCCATGCGTTGTCCATCCAGATAACATACCATATGCTGGAAAATCACTTATTGTCCACATTAGTACTGCCCGCATTTGAAAGTTTTCTTTACACGAAATATCGTATGTTTCAGCACCTTGAGCCCATAGTTGTTGCAACTCATATATTAGTGGCTGAAGAAACACATCAAGTGATCTCCTAGGATGCTCTGGTCCGGGAACGAGTATGGAGAGAAACAAAAACTCTCGTCGCAAGCACAAGCTTGGGGGTAAGTTATATGGTGTAACAATGACTGGCCATAGAGAATATTGTTTTCCACTCTTCCCATACGGGCTGAAACCATCAGTACATAATCCAAGGTAGACATTTCTTCTCTCATATGCAAAGTCGGGATACAAAGATTGGAAATGCTTCCACGCTTTTGCATCTGAAGGATGTCTAATCTCACCATCTGTTGAGTGCTCCGCATGCCATCTCATTCGTTGCGCTGTGCGTTCCGAAAGATACAACCTCTGCAACCTTTCCTTCAAAGGCAAATACCACATCCTCTTATGTGGCACTGGAACTCTTCCACTCGTATCTTTGTAACGAGGCTTCCCACAAAATTTGCATTTAATTCGCTGCTCATCCGCCCTCCAATAAATCATGCAGTTATCGCTGCATACATCTATTACCTCATACGGTAAACTAACACCAGATACGAGTTTCTGAACCTCGTAGTATGAACCTGGAGCTACATTATCCTCAGGTAGAACACCTTTTACAAAATCAGCTATCGCATCCACACAATCTTCAGCCAAGTTATAATCTGTTTTAATGCCCATCAGTCTTGTAGCAGATGATAAAGCTGAATGACCATCTCTGCAACCTTCATACAAAGGTTGCTTTCCAGCATCCAACATATCATAAAATCTCCTAGCTTCTGCATTCGGTAAATCTTCCTCTCTAAAATGATCATTTACCATCTGCTCAGTACCTACACCATAATCTACATCCGTTCTAATTGGTTCTTCTAATCTAACCACCGGCTGAGGTTCGCTAGTACTACCAGGTTCATAATCAGTTTCCCCGTGATGATACCAAATTTTGTAACTTCGTGTAAACCCATTTAAATAAATATGTGTCCAAACATCCAACTCTTTAATAACCTTTTTATTTTTACAATTTGAGCAAGGACATCTTAACTTACCTGTTTCCGCTTCCGGTTGTCGTTGAGCTAACCCCATGAATTCTTTTAGACCTCGTTCGTATTCTTTCGTAAGCAATCTCGTGTTCGGATCCAAATGAGGTTGATCCATCCAAGAACGATAATAATTTGAAGAAGACATGTTTTTTTGAAAGCAAATTCGTGTTTGGGAGGAAAGAAGAAGAGATGGAGTGAATGAAGAGGAAGAGGGGTGGATGTATTTATAGATGTAATCCTGCCGACATACTGAGGAAATTCCGAGGAAATACCGAGGAAAAACATCCTTTCCTCGGAATTTCCTCGGAATTTTTGAAATCGCCCAACGGCTACCCCAACGGCTATCTAACGGCTACAAAATTTCCTCGGAATTCCAGAAAAATCCGTCGGTTTTTTCCGACGGACACAGATTCCTCGGAAATTCCTCGGAATTTTCCGAGGAGACAATGTTTCCTCGGAAATTTCCGAGGAAATTCCGAGGAACCCCCCATTTTTGAGGTTCCTCGGAATTTCCTCGAAATTCCGTCAGAAATTTCCGACGAACTCATTTTCCCTCGGAATTTCCCTCAGAATATCAATGTTTTCTTGTAGTGTCTGCCGTGTTTAATGTATGCTTCGTGAAGTTGGTAGTTTGGTATTTCTCGTGTAGCCATGGACACGTTATTGAAATTGAACTCTCTCTGTCTTGTATGGTGAGAAAAAATCAGCACGTTAGGTTAGGATGGATCACCTAAGAATCCCAACTGCATTCTCGTTTTTGCATGGTGGCTGTGTGAATGATGAAAATCCACGTTTGTAGCTTCTTAGAGCATTTGAAACAGGAGGTGTAGCACCCATCCATTAGTAGTTTCAATACTCTCTACTTTACCAGTGCAGAAAAACGCAATAATCTAGGGTAATGTGTACTTGAGCTGTTCGCCTCCTCATTCACTGCTTCTATTTTGGTGACTAAAATTCTTTCATGTCTAATATTACCCTAGTACGCACTTGTGGTTCAGAGTTAAAACATATGCATTAAGCTCATCCATCGTGACATATTCAACTTTATGAACACCTTCATACTTCGCTGGACCTGAGGAAGAAGCCACATCATAAACACGGTCCATGCGTAATTCAATATATAAGAGAGTGAGGATCATAGCATTTGTTGTATTTAGTTAAAATGAAAGGGTTTATAGTAATACGCTTCAAGTATGGTCTCCCCTACGAATTCTCCTTGCCAAAATAGAAATGTGTGTTGTTGACGGTGCATTTAGGAACATACAACCTGGGAAGAGAAACTAATAAACCACAAAAGGGATACTTCAATCGGATTTATTAAACCAAACAGAGAGGAGAAAAGGAAAAGGAAAATGTAAGTTTATAACTAAAATACTAAAGCAAAACAGTATGAATGCAAGGTTCTGGAAACAAACCTGGTAATTTTGGGTGTTCTTCTTTGCTAGTAACATCAGGTGGTCATGATTACGGAACATGAAAAATTCTGTAAGTATAGGGTTGGTGGGCTACAAAGGTTGTATACAAAAAATAAAATCAGAATTTACCAAACTCAAATTTTCTAAACAATTAGATACGGCACATGAGGCGAAGATCACATACCTTATCACCAATCGAAACCATGTCGACTCCATAAGTTGTCTACCTTTCTTCGCATTCGTATTAAGCTATTTTCCTAAAAACGGAGGAGCCGTGTTATAACCGTCGCCATACACCCACCAGCTGTCAAGAAGAAGTTGAGGTTTAACCATAATGGCTGGTACTCCCTTCTGGTGCATACATATAGTGAATGAAATTGCTGACAGACGCATGGAAGATGGATGGTCGAGCAAGTGGTGGATATCTTGGATTGAACACCATCATTTACAACGAAGAATAAATCACCATTAATTGATGAATAACCGTTACGTTTCAGGTTGCAAACACACGGTAGTCTGCCGCATCAACCAAAGGACAAAGAAGACCTAATAAGGGCATTGAAGACGAAGCTGAGAAGGTAAATCGAAAGCTCCCTTGAATAGGTTTTAGTGAGAATAGTGGGTGATTTGATTTTGATTGCATGACATAGTTGTGAGGCGTAACGTGTGGCTCTGAAGGTGAAGAGTGATGGAGGTCGTGATGATTTTTACAATTCAGGCGCATCCGAGGAGAAGGAGATGATGTAAATGGATTTAATTATTTCAGACCTATAAACAGTGGGCCTCTACCAAAACCTTAATGTTAAAGCCCAAATGCAAAGCTCAACATAAACAAAAGACACAACAACAGCCCAAACATGTAAAGTACGAAAGAGAACGGTTTTCTTACATAAAAGAGAGGACACGTGTTCTAAATTGCCCACACCCTCCTGATGACGTGGCAGCAGGAGCAGCCATCACAAGGCAACTTTATATATATAGATATTTGCAGTACAATTTTTATTTAATTATAACCATTTTTATATTTTAAACTAATAACAAAAGGACATGTATATAAATATATAATAATATGTTATATATCTCTCAAACAAGATCGTTTTTTCACTATTTTCATTCTTATTCTTCTTTTTTCCTTCTTCATTTTTAAATAACAGAAATTACTTTAGAGACCTTTAACAGAAAAATGAGATAATTCTTATGACATTTGTTATTTTATAATCTGCAAAATTTACTTTTATAATTTAAAGTAAATTAGTAAGCGAATAATGTTATATTAACATTATGAATATTTTATTGGTGAAGTATGTGCAGGTAATCTAATATGGGCCCATTTCGGAATCTAAGCAAGCGCTACGTGGCAAAGCTTCACCACAGGAATGAGAAGAATCTATTTAAAGCGCATCCACTGCCTCAACTTTCTCTCATCTACGAACCAACCAGCCTCTGGAGGTCTCCGAAGATCAAATCAAAACCCTAAGTAAGTTTAGGTCAATTTTTAGTTCCGAGAAACTCATCGATTCGATTTTAGATCATCGTTTTTTCCTAGGGTTTACTAGTTCCTGATCTTCGTAGTTGATCTCTGTTTTCTATCGGAATCTTTTTTGATTCGATCCATGTGTGTTGTTTCTATCTCGTGTCTCTAGAATATTCTCCTACCGTAATTGGTTTCTGAATCGTTCGATGCTTTTGCCTCTGTTGATTAAAAACAGTACCTTTACTTAATAATCAGTCTGATCTGCTTGTTCATGTCTTTTGATTTGCAAAAGGAAGCTCCTTGATCTTAATCTCTGTTGTGTATTGCTTGTAGACATGTAATATAGTGTGGAGATATCTCGTTCATTGATTAGGCTTTGATTGTTTTGTAGGTAGCAGCAGCGAGGACCCTTCAAGCTTATGGCTTCGAGAAGAATTAACAAGGAGCTTAGGGACCTGCAGAAGGACCCTCCTGTGTCCTGCAGTGCCGGTGAGTATCAACTTTATCTTTTCTGGACTCTAAAATTTGTGGGTTTATATAATTCCTATCAAAGTTGGGATCTTTTGTAAGGGATTCAGTAGCTGAATTAACAAACTCTCTATCAGTTTTTAGATTCTTTTTTGTAATTGAAAAATTATAGTATGATATATTTAGATTCTGATGCAATTGGTGATGTTGTTTAGGTCCTGTGGGTGATGATATGTACCATTGGCAAGCAACTATTATGGGTCCGACTGATAGCCCATTCGCTGGAGGTGTCTTTCTTGTTTCCATTCACTTCCCTCCAGATTACCCCTTCAAGCCACCAAAGGTTCATTCACTTAAGTTTTGTAGTTGCTTTGCTAAGTTGATTTTGAAGCATTAGACCGAGTGTTCAATCATTTTAGGCTTTTTTTATGTAACTTTGATCATCGATGGTTGTGTTATGATGCAGGTTTCTTTCCGCACCAAGGTCTATCACCCGAATGTCAACAGCAATGGCAGCATCTGTCTTGACATTCTGAAAGAGCAGTGGAGCCCTGCACTTACCATTTCCAAGGTAATCATTAGTCTGTTTCTCTTGCGTTTGTGTGTCTCTGTTACGGTCATGTCTTTATCCATTCTCTCTGGTGTTAGTATTAGTTTTTGACCAAACATCGACTAGATACTCCTATGGTATTAGTTCAGTGCTTTAATTTGCATATTCAGCTAAAATGCTTAAAAGAGGTTTGGTGTTGCATTTTTTTTTTCCACAGGTTCTTCTGTCGATATGCTCATTGCTGACAGATCCAAACCCTGATGATCCTCTGGTTCCAGAAATTGCTAACATCTACAAGACAGACCGTACCAAGTACGAGAACACTGCCCGCTCCTGGACCCAGAAGTATGCAATGGGATGATGATGGTTGGCAATAATCATCCGCACCAGTAAATTGCGCATTTGTCTTAAGAATTGGAGAAATAAGAAAGAAAGAAAAAACTATGAATTTGGCTTTTGCTTGGCTGCTTGATTTAATTAGTTTTGTTATCTTTATTAAAGCCATGTGTTGGTTGTGTACATGAGCTTTTTTTATTAAAGCCTTATTGAAAAATTTGATATTTTGCAATGCTTTTAAGCCGTTACTTGGCTACTATAAGACTAAAATGTTTCATATAATATTCAATCAGTGGATAGTTTACCTATCAGACTAACAATGAAATCATATTGGGACCAAAACGTTTGGATGACATTAACAAGGTTTAGACGGTGTGTGATTCCTATTGGCTCTTATTGTTTGTATTGAACAATAAGACTTGAATATGACTTATTAGACGGTGCATAGGACTTGTTCCACGATATTGCGCAATATGTACGGGATTTCCCTTAAAAAGTCAATACTGATGTAAGGCATTGAAGTATTCAAATAGTTCACCCATTTATTTGTCTTCTCTTTCATTCGTGTATCTGACAAAGATACATGATGATGATGTACTCAAAACTGAAATAAAGAAGATAATAAAATTTGAGTTAATTATTTGTCCTTTTTTCAATGTGAGTACTGAATGTGATCTAGATACATGATGTACTCAAACTAAAAAGGAAAAGAAAATATAGAGTTGGGTGATAAGTTGATAACTGTTAAGCCACCATTAAAATGAGTGTAGGTTCGGTGAGTTCTTCAACAATAACTATTAGTACTAATACTTTTACCCCTACAAAAAGAAAAATGTTAAGAGAAAGTATTCTTCTTTGGGGTTGACCGTTTTAGGTTGGTAAACCGAACAGAAACTGAACAAAAATCTTATGTAGGTTTTGGTTTGTTGTACTTTAAATCTATCTTTGAAAGAGTACTACTAGTACTAATAAAGAGTATGTCTGTGATTTTCTTACAGGTGTCTCGTTGATTTTTATCATTAGTGATTTATTTTATTATTATTTTTTTAAAAGAAGGTGTGGAAGGGAGTTAAATAGCGAATGAGACATGTCGGCCATGTCATGGTGAGAGGATTTAATGAAGAAAACAGAGTCCCAAAATACATCTTTTTAACTTTTGAAAAAGAAGAGAGGAAGTATCCCCACACAGATAAAGAAGTGCACGAAATCCTCTCTGAAAAAGTGTGGATTTGATAGGTAAACTCTTCTCTTTGTAGATTTCATTTTACAAATCTCTCTGTATGAAAAGGAGGTACCGTGTCTTTCTTTTCTCTATTTTTATTCTCTGTAATAGATATCGAATATTCTCTGTTACATTTTTTTGGTTCCTATTTATAGTAATCTGTATCAATTCTTGTCTTTTTTTGGAATCTCTACAAGGATCTTCCTGTTTAGGGTTTTGCTGCGTTTTCTCACGATTATTCCTCCCTCGTGTTCACGAACATCCCTCTGCATTGCTTTTTCTTTTTCATGCGTTTGACTAACGGTGTGCGATTCGGTGGCAGATTCTTAAGTTTTGCTGAATTCAGAAAACAATCTTGACTGATTCTGAACATGTCAGGTTAGTGAAAATGTTTTTGAGTACCAGCAAAGAAAAAAACTTCTTTCTTAGGCTATATGTATATATATGTGATGATAATTATAATGGATTATTAACAGATTCTGAGTGCATAGAGGATGAGCCACGGCGTTCTAGAATAGGGAACCTGAGAAAAAAAGCAATTAGTTGTTCTAGTAAACTTACACATCCCTTGAAGAGAAAAGGGAAACGGAAAATAGATTACTCGGTTCCTTTCATCGAAGATGTTAGGGACGAGAATGAGGAGAAGATTGTTATTGAACTGCGTCAAGAGCTTCTCAAGAAAGATCTTTTGCCTCCAAGGCATGATGATTACCATATGTTGTTGAGGTAAAAACTAAGAAAATCTCAGTATGCTTTTGTTCTTGTCTCTCTTTAACTTAACATGTTTGGTTACCCCACTAGGTTTCTGAAAACAATGGAGTTCAACATCGAGAAAACTGTCACTGCATGGGAACAAATGCTCAAATGGAGGAAAGAGTTTGGAGCAGATCGCATTATTCAGGTAATAATGATATATGTATGGACTTATATCATGTTACAGTAACGAGCCAAGTTAATAGAGCTTTTGGCTTTTTTGCTCAAAAACAGGAGTTTAATTTCAAAGAGTTAGATAAAGTGGTGCGGCACTATCCACAAGGGTATCACGGAGTTGATAAAGATGGTAGACCAATCTATATAGAGAGACTAGGAAAAGCTCATCCCGGTAAGCTTATGGATGTTACAACCATTGAGCGGTACTTGAAGTACCATGTTCAAGAATTCGAGAGGGCTCTTCAGGAGAAGCTTCCTGCATGTTCCATTGCAGCAAAGCGACGAATCACTACAACGACTACAATACTTGATGTTGAAGGCCTGGTATGGTCAACTCCTATATATAGATAGATAGATGCTTTTAAAATTGATTTGTAACATCTTGTGGTAACTCTTGCAGGGTATGAAGAACTTTAGTCCTACAGCTGCAAATCTCCTGGCGTCTATTGCTAAAGTAGATTGCAATTATTACCCTGAGGTACCTAACCTAACTCTTTTTGAAAGATATGGATCCAATGATCCGAGTGGAACATGGATATAATATGGTTTGGATATGAAAGTTTGTGTGTAATAGTGGGTGTCTGACTCTTGCAGACTTTGCACCGAATGTTCATTGTCAATGCAGGGATTGGGTTCAGGACTTTACTATGGCCTGCCGCTCAGAAGTTACTTGATCCCATGACTATTGCAAAGATTCAAGTAATGGTTACTTTTGTTTAAGCATTATATATTCACCTATTTGTGTCTAGCAGCAAACTTCTTATTACTTGGTATTACTACTCAGGTTTTAGAACCAAAGTCCTTGTCAAAGTTACTTGAAGCAATTGATTCCAGGTTAGGCAAATAACCTCATTCAAGTTTATGTTCTGTTATGGCATATACTAGCATTATCATCTTTTGCTGTTTTATTTCTCTATTACAGTCAACTTCCAGAGTTCTTGGGAGGCTTATGCAAATGTGCTAATGAAGGAGGGTGCTTAAGGTCCAACAAAGGACCATGGAATGATCCTGAAATAATTGAGGCATGTCACTTGTTGTTTTTGTTTATAAGATTCCGGGAATCCATGAGCTGTAATAGTATCAGTGTCTTGTTTTCGCAGCTCGTACATCACATGGAAGTAAATACCATACCACAAACTACACAAGCTCCTCTTCATATAAGAGATCATGATTCTGCCACCCGCATGATCCCACTTAAAGTGAGCTCATATTCCATTTATTTAAGAAGTTTTATTTCTACAATATTATAAATTTTAGTTCTTGGCAGGAAACTTTAAGAGAAGAGGCAGATTGTGAAGAACATTACCACTCCAGTGGGTCAAGATCTCCAATGTACACTTGTGTAGTTCCTCCACACTCTGATAAGGCTAGTACATCAGATGGTGATAAAATCATTACCACTGTGGAGTCTGTAGAACCGGCTCAAGGGGACTTGTCTCAAACCCAGTCACCAAACATGAACACTGAGTACTCTTCTTCTGTAAATACACCTATAAGAGAAGGTGTGTTTTTTCTTACATCCATGTTAGTGTTCTGCTTTCGGCAACTGCATACTCAAAATGTACCGTTATCGCATTTTCAGGTGGTCAGGTTTCACGGTTTAGTGCTGTTAGAGGCGAGAACATGATTCACTTGGTGAAAATACTAGTAGTCTTTCCACTGATGAAGCTGTTTGCACTCTTTGCTTTCTTATTGTATGGATACTGGCAACGACAGAACTCTGTGATCCATGTCCTCCCAGATTCATCTATAAACAACGAGATGATTCTTCATTGTTTGGAACGTCTTAAGAAGCTGGAGAAAGACTTCACAGAGACTAGTCGAATCCCTCTAAAAATCCCGGAAGCAAACGAGAAGCTATTAACGGAGTCTTTAGAGAGGATCAAGTCTCTTGAACTCGATCTCGACAAAACCAAATCAGTACGTACCACTTCTTGATCTTGACGTTATATATTATTACCAAGCTTTGATGTTTTTTTTTCTCTTATAAGTACTTACAAACTTACTTTTTGGTGTGTGTTTCAGGTATTACATATAACGTTAACAAAACAGCTTCAGATCACAGAAGAGCTTGAATCTCGCTACCAAGAAGAAGTAAGCCCCCACTCAATCCTTTTTCTTCTCCTTACTAATTTTAACTGTATATTTGTAGTTGAGACTCTGCTTGTGGATGTTTTGCAGCAAAGAAAACGATGCTGCTTCTGAAGCTTTGGGGTGTTAGAGATATTATTGCTGTTTTTTTACAAAAAGGGAGGGGGTAAAAATATTATATACACAGAACTTTGGAATATTTTGTTTCTGTTCCTTGTAAAAAGTTATTTAAATTTCCGTGTGCGGGAGAGAATATGAACGTTTTAAGTTTGTATCTGAAAGAATCATTAAACAAAGAAAGAGAGAACTCATGTTTTGAACATTCTTTACTCGGGAAATAAAGTTGGAATAGTACTGGCATCTTTCATATTAATTACAAGAGAATAGTCTTTGGTAGATCTTTCTTTTTCCCGTCGAAAAATTTATTAAAGAAACGGCCGAGCCGAACAAGCTACCCGATCTTTGGTAGATCACAGAGTAGGGAGGTTGAATAATTATTATCTCATTTGTTGCCTAGCTGATATATATATATATATATATATATATATATATATATTTTGGTATTTTGTAAAATTGCCTTGGCTGATATTTCAAAGTCAAGGTCGTCCTTTATATATCAGGTCTCTTCAGGATTTTGCAACCACAGAATCATGAATCTTCACTTTCTCTCTAGTTCTCTCTTCTTGTTTCTACTACTCTCAGTATTTTCGAGCTTCATCTCAGGTAAGAACTTTCTTGATTCTTTTTTTCCTTTCCCAAAATATCTGTTCTAATGTGTAGGCATCAACGATTTTCTTGTTTTTCTTATATTGCAGATAGTGTATTCATCAAATCTGAAACTTTGGTTAATGGAAGAACCCTGCTTCAGCAGAAGAAAGGCAACTTCTTCTTTTTAAATCTCTGTTTCTTGAATTATTCTATCACTTGAAACTTACTACTATTATGATCCTTTCAAATCCTTACAACTGTTGATTTATATTCTCTTAGTATTACGAATATTAGTAAGAGTGTCCCAGTTAGAAATATCCCCAAACTGTTAAAATATTAAGACTGTTTATAACTAGCTGGTAACAATTCATTGACCAAATCTTGAATTACAATCTTGACCTCTGATTCTCTGAGTTATGGTAGTTTTTGTTTATGAGGTTCTATACTTTTGTTTCTGAGTATAACTTGTCCTTATAACGATCTTCAAACCTTTACAGATGATTTTTTCAATCATTCATGTCATTAGTCTTAAACCCTTTTTTTAAATTGAAATTAGTCTTAAACAGTAGTGATCCTTAGTCTATTTGTTTCATGTGGATGCGACTGTCTCTAATTTTACCAAAAAAACTCTCTAAAAGTGACATAGTTTCTCTTTCTTTTTTTTTCTGTATGGAACAGCATGTCCAGTGAACTTTGAGTTTATGAACTACACAATCATAACAAGCCAATGCAAGGGTCCCAAATACCCACCCAAGAAATGTTGCGCCGCATTCAAGGAATTTGCATGTCCTTACGTTGATGAGCTGAACGACTTGAGCAATGATTGCGCAACTACTATGTTCAGCTACATCAACCTCTACGGTAAATACCCGCCTGGACTGTTCGCAAACAGCTGCAAAAGAAAAGGTGGTCTCAAGTGCCCGGGTCAAAAATGAAGTCTTACTCTTGTTAAATCGGGTGGTCCTAAGTCCTAACCTTCCTATCCTCAATAATGTTCTTATCAGCAACTTTATCAACTATTTGCAAAAAATGACTACGGAGTTTACTTGAATCCTATTAATAAACAGCTATTTCATATCGTCATTCACCAATGTACCAAATACAAATTACATAGGCCGAAAGAACAAACTCCATAAACAAAAAAAAACAAAAAGAAAGATACCCAACTGTGTGTTGCAACTTTAAAAAAACTACAAAGTGCAAATTTAAAATGAGGTCATTTTTGTTTAGTCGATTATTCTGATTGAAAAAAACAATTGCTAATCCATGTCAATTTTCAGGCCATCATTTGCTAGCTGAGTTTACTGAATCGTTAAAGAGTTAACCTACACTTGTACAGTACGTTCATATTATTAACTAACCAAAAATTGTTTTGTTGCAATTTATTAAATCAAAATCCTACAACATACCTCATCAACAATAATGAAGACACCAAACGCCACCGTTCGGGGTTGCAAACATCAGACAGGGTCGCAAGTTTCCGCGTTGTTCTAGGCTGTCCAAAAAAAATGTCATCCACCACCTCTTCCTTTTTCTCTATTATTTATTTATTTATTTATTTAACATTTCATAAATATTCTGTTTCTCTTTCTTCTCTCTCCTTGGTACGCCATAGCTCGTCTTCTCTTCTTTTCTTTTTCAATCAGATCTCTTGGTCACTTGCAAAAAGAATCATGGAGCTCAACTTCCTCTCTAGAGCTCTGAGTTCTTTCATCCTTGTACTCACAGTACTTGCATCCTTCTCATCGTCAAGTTTCATCTCAGGTACACCTTTTCTTGATTCTTGTTCTTCCCCCCCAAATGATTTCTTCTTCTTACCTTCTTGGTTACATTAGTCAACTTGTCTTTTCAATTGCAGATGGTGTGTTCGAACCCCAGGATTTGGCTATTGGAAGAAACCTACTTCAGACCAAGAAAGGCAAGTTCTTCTGAATCTCATAATCTTTCTTTTTTTGTAAAAGCTCATGATCTTTCTCTTATCTGAATTGGTTACTCTTTCTTTTAAGTATTGAGGATCTTCCATTTTTGATTTGTTTCCCAATGTGTTATAATAAATACTAACGGATCCAGATGGAGCAAGTAACATTTCCATCTTTAGGGATCGGTACACACATATCCATAAACTATACAGCTTCACTGACCAAATCTTTATCTTGATTCAGGCTGCCTATCGTGTGATTGCGCTTATAGAATGATTTTGGCTTAATATTTAATCTGTAAACCTCTACAAAATGTTTGTTGATATTCAAAAATCTTTGCTACTCAATCATTGCATTAATCTAAAACTATTTAACATACAAACCGCTGATTGCGAAACTGTAGCTAACTATTCTTTTCCCATTGTGCTTCATGGGATATGCCGCCCATTTCTTTATTGTGTATTGACCATGTTTCTCCCTTTTTTCTTTTTCATGGTAACAGCATGTCCAGTGAACTTTGAGTTTATGAACTACACAATCATAACAAGCCAATGCAAAGGTCCCAAATTCCCACCCAAGGAATGCTGTGGCGCTTTCAAGGACTTTGCATGTCCTTACACCGATGAGCTCAACGACTTGAGCAATGACTGTGCAACCACTATGTTCAGTTACATCAATCTCTACGGAAAATACCCACCTGGACTTTTCGCAAACCAGTGCCAAGAAGGTAAAGAAGGTCTCGAGTGCCCTGCTATGTCTCCCAACTCAGAAAGCGACTCAAACGCAGCTACCACCGCTTCTTCTAGTCTTTGGCTGACAGTTTCTGCAGCTTTCTTGGTATTTGTTAAGCTCCTCTGAGGACAAGACAGTGATGTAACAAGTTGAGTGTCTGTATATCCACGATTACTATCTCATCATTCTTTTGATTTTTGTACCTTCAAAAAATTCTGAATTGAGGACAATATGTATTGACTTTTGTGTGACACTTCTATAAATCGACCAATGAAGTAAATACTGTACTTCGAGTAGTCGTCGTATATACAAACCATGTCTATGTAACGGCAATAACTTGCATATTCATAACACTTTTGGTAATTCTGGTTTTCTATGGCTTTGGAGTGCGGTAAATAATGGATATTATCACTGTATATACAAACGTGTAAAGATGCTTAGAACTATTTGCAGACAGACAAGTGTAACCTGCCTGGCTGCCCTCTCTCTCACTAACCGAATGGCTCAGTGTTTGCAAAGGCAGGAGAAGTAAGAAAACTAAGAGATTCACCACATTAGTCTCGACTTGCGACGGAACTGCTTTCTTGTGATGCACCAAGGACCAGGAAAAGTGCTCAACTGCACATAATAATTAATCAAAATGCAGTTGTGAGGCTCTGTTACATATGGAAGATAATCTTTACGCATCTTTCACGTCAATCCCACAATGATTTCACCAACACGTGCCGAATGTGTAGGCTAATGAATATCAATATCGGACTTACGTTACTGATAAGCTTTCCCCCATGCCATGCTGCGTCCACTCCGCAAGGAGGAGGGATTACTGTAACTCCATTGCATATAGATGAAGGAAGATAGTTTTGCAGTTCTTTCTCTAGCCTCTCTGTATAATCTCACACACACACAAAAACCACTTAAGCACGTCACTCATGTATCTTTTAGACAGGAATTTCAAAGATCTTTCAAAACTGAACAAAACAAGAGGCAATATATATCTGACTGTACCTGCAAGCCCTGGCAAACACGCGCTTCCTCCAGCTAATACTACAGTTTTGAACCACCTACCATCACCTGTAAGTCCTGCTGCATCACAATGATCCATACAGAGCGCGACTGCCTGGTGTAAACTCATTGCATGCCTAGTTTAACAATGACAAAAAACAATCAAAGAAACTACTCTCTCCATTTCATATTACTTGTCGTTTTAAATTTCGACACACAGATTAATAAAACATTTAATTTTGTATATTTACTAGATAAAAACATCATTACCAATACAGCTAACCAAATTTCAACCAGTAAAAAAATTGATTAGAATAAAAAATCAATAAATTTTACATTGAAATCATAAAAGAACACTTATTTTGAAACGAAAAATTTTGTTCCGAAACGACATTTAAATTGAAACGGAAAGAGTATTTTGAAATGACAAAAAAATGGATATTCAAAAGAACACAACTCATGCCCGAGATGCATGCAGCTTAACACATTACAATGATGTAATTTTTTTAAAGAAATAATAGGAGTAATGTGGAAAGAGTGGAACTTACTAACAAATATGCTGGTAAAGATAATATAATTTCTAGTACCAGAACTAGTTCAAATTCCATCTCTTAGAAACACTTTCAGGTTATATCTTTCTTAACCACTGTATAAGTAGGGCAGGCCTTACATTCCAGCAAGACGTGGTTGGAATAGTATCTCCCCTGTCTGAAAACGCTCCTTTGACAGAGTGAACCATCCTTCACCCAAAATTTCCATTGAAGCTTGTGTGTCCCTTGAAAGTTCAGCTTCATAATCTAGAGCCACATAACACAGGTTCTGCGTTTTCATAACATAAAAGCATCATGTAGATCCATTTAGTACAAAGAACTAATGCTTCTACATGAGCTCCACATACTCGCACCCTTCTAATGATATTTCAGTAACTATAATAACTGGACGACCATGTCTATTTTATAGTCACACACATGGAAGGAATCTTACTTTGATTTACAAAAGAGCCAATAATTTTTGCTACCAGGAACAGGTTGATCAATGGTAATACCTCTTTTAGAACAGTTTCCTGGTAGATCAATGGTAATACCTCTTTTAGAGTACGAACAGTGTAGAGAGATCGGAAGGTAACGTTGTTCTCTTGCATCTTCTCTTTAAGGAATCCCGTGAGTTTCAATGCTCCAAAACCAATGACTTCTACACCTACCTGCCGCATCACCTTCCCGTTCAAAACTGCAGAACACTCAATAAAATTAAAATGCTAATACACCAGTGAATGGTGTAGACAGACTCAGAGTGGGATTATTTCCGCCAATATGAAACATTCAGTCTTATTGACACAACTAATCAACTTCAGTACTGTCACTAAAAATCACGTGAGGACATAAAAAGGTGTTGAATCAAGGAAAGAGAAAAAAAGCAGCTTACTTGGGACAATGGTTATGACTTGGAAACCAATGTTAACAACAATTCCAGATGTCTGCCGTGCAGCATAAAGAGCTAAAACAGCCTGAAAATACAAGTACATACATTCATAATTGTCTTGTGTCTGTATTAGCAACATGACTACTCATTCGAGAAGGAATGCATAATATTATTTCCAGGCTTCCAGCTACTGATCAGGTAATGCATAAAAATATGGAAATTAAATTCAGTTTCTCGCCAATACATTCTATTAATTTTACTCCGTTCAACCAAGGAAAATTTGACTATAGAAACGGAGAATGAATCTCTCTGAAGAAAAGAATGCTCTGAATCACCAGAATGCACTTAATGAGTGAAAAAGTGTCTCGCCTGGTTAAGTGCACACACTGCAGGGACATTCATGTCAAACAAAACATTAAGGATAGCAGTCTTAAGTTGCCGCCTTGATGCCTTTGCCGATTCAGTATCTGAAAACAATTTTTTATTTATTTAAGAAACCTTAAAACTGGAACCACAACATGTTACCTTGAAGATTAAAAAATAACGAAAGATGTCGCTAACCATCATAATGGCAGAGGGGTAATGAAACCACTATTGGCTGCATATATGGCTTAACCTGCATTCTGTAAGAAAAGTATCACATAAGAAAATCGAATACGGTTTAGAGAGTCGAAGCCAAAGATACAATCTGAAACGATTTAGCTACCACAAAAATGACAAAACGAACCTGTTGAAAATGGTTACAAAGAACTGTTGAAGCCTAGCGTATATGGGTGACTCAATGTTGCCAAATTCCTGGCGATAAAACTAATAAGAATTATCTTTGTGTCCAAGAGACAAAAGCCAAGCTTATTATATATATAGAAGAAGTATCTCACCAGAAAAGTAGCAGAACGTCCAGAAGGTGAAGGATTCTTGCTCCGGCCGAACTTGCAATATCCAGAACCACCTTCATGGCAAAGCAAAGCACATTCACACAAAATGAAACAAGCTCTTATAAACTAGGTATGGGATAGAACCAATCTGAGCTGTGAAAATAGCCAAATAAATCATGTGACATGTAGAGTGGTAGATAGTAACTTCGAACGGGTTAAAAACAAGTATTGAGAACCTAAACAAGTATTCCTCCCGTCTCATGAATTCCTTTTCATGAAGATTGTTACTTCGACATTTTGCACACAAAATCATTAATTATTAACATATATTTATGTTTTTATTATTTATACTTATAAATGAAATTAATTGTAAAATCAATGCATTTTAAAATTAATAATAAATTTAAATATTAAATTTAAAATGAGTATAAATCATACTGAAATTTTCAAATGACATTTTTATGTAACAAGAAAAAATGTTTAGATAACACTCTTTCTTCTTTGTGATTTTGTGAATAAAATATCTGAAGCGGAATGAGTTAGATATCCCAGAATCCAAGTATATTATTAACTGAACCCCACCCAAACATATATAAGATCTGAATTAGAGCTAAGGAGGTTGAACCCGAAAACAGAAAAACACAGTCCAACTGCACATGCCTATTATAAATGCAAAAATGAGAGAAGAAAGGATACACCTACCATCAATAATGATAGAGTCAGGAACTTGTGCCCTTTGACCATAAACACGCATGAACAACAACTCCTCTGATTCACTAGAACCCATTCTGCCAAAAAAGTTATCTTAAACCTTAAAACTATCTAACAAGCAATCATTCATCATCCACACATTTGATTCATCTAACTGACTAAACTCACCGCCTGAGAGGATAACCATAACGCAAACTTGTTTCAGTGAAGAAAATGGAGTCCCATGACTCCTCCAAACAATGGAGATAGAATATCCACAAACGATTACTGCCAGCTAAACGTTTCAAGGCTCTGCACGCTAAGCTCAATTTCACCGCGTCTTTTGGCTCCACCAGCATCACTATCTGGACTAGAACATCCATCGGTAGCTGATCGAACGCGCCGAGAGAAGAAGACGAAGACGACGGAGGAACCTGAATCGCCTTCGTCGTATCCTTGAAAATACTATTCGATCGGCTCCACACGGATCCCCATACTTTCCTTAGATTCATAGTCGAATTTCCCCCAAGCTCTCTCTCTCTCTCTCTCTCTGTGTCTTTGTTAACTTGCGCTGTTTTATCAAATTCTCCCGAGAAAAATGAATTCCGGATAATTATGGGTTAACACATGGCCGTTTCTGAGATGAGACTGCCGACGTGGACTGTTTAAGATAATGACAGGTGTCCAGTCGTTGGAAAGGACTTTTGTTTGGTGAGAGTGGCACTTCACTGACCGACTCAAATGTCAATCATTGGATTCATTGCATAACGATATTTTAAGTGAGGAAAAGATCCAAGTGGTCAGGACCACTTAACAGCTGATTCCTTGTACTCTCTCGTTCTTTTGTTTTACTTGTACTCTCTCATTCTTTTGATTTTTGGAGCATCAAAAAATTTCTAAACTGATAATACGTATGACTTTTGTGTATGACTCTCTTCTTCCATGAATCAACCAATGAAGTAAATACTTATTCGAAAGATACTTAGTAGTTGTATATGTAAATCAACTAGAGGTTGAAACAAGTTCTTCTACAAGCAGTATGTACATGTAATGGCAGCAATTTATATATTTATAACAAGACTTCAGCAATTATCGTTTTCTATGGCTCTGGAGTGCAATCAATAACGGACACTATCAATATTTATGATAAGATGCTTATAACTATTTGCAGGCGGCTGTTTATAAATAAAAAAAAAGAAGTTATTTGCAGGCAGCTGCCTCTCTCTCTCACTAAACCGAATAGCTAGGTATTTGCAAAGGTGGGGAAAAGTGAAGAAAAAACAAAAAACTACGAGATTCACCACATTAGTCTGGACTTGCGAGGCAACTGCTTTCTTGTGATGCACCACGGACCAGGAAAGGTGCTTAACTGCACAATAGTGGTTAATAAAAATGCAGGCTCAGATGACGGAACACGTGTTTAATGCCGGAGGATTGGAGTACATCAAAATGGACTTTAATAATGTTTTAGTGTTATTCCATAATGGTTTCACCAAAACGAGGTCAATGTGTATATAAATATCAAATTCACAAAGCAGAACTTGAAACATAAGCTGATGGTTAGTAAAACAGCTACTGTGGTTGAGAAAGAGTCTCATGAATATCAATACTAAATATAATATCAGACTTACGTTACTGATAAGCTTTGCCCCATGCCACGCTGTGTCCACGCCATAAGGAGGAGGGATTACTCTGACTCCGTTGCATATAGATGCAGGAAGATAGTCATGCAGTTCTTTCTCTAGTCTTTCTGGATACAAGCTCACACAAAACGCATACGCACGTCAGTCATGTATGTATTAGATCAAATGTTTCAAAGATCTTTAAAGTTTCAAGGATATTCCAAGTTTCTATTACATCTGAGTATATATTTCAAGTCGTTACAAAAGATCTGAACAAAACAAGAAGTGATATGTTTGTACCTGCAAGCCCTGGCAAAGATGCGCTTCCTCCAGCCAATACTATAGTCTTGAACCAGCTACCATCACCTGTAATTCCTGCTGCATCACAGTGGTCCATACAGAGCGCGACTCCCTGTTGCAACCCCATTGCCCGCCTAGTTTGGCAATGACAAAGAAAACAATCAATGAAACTATTATAAAATGGTAAAAAATTGGAAATTCTTCAGACAAACACTAACCCAGGCCTGAGATGCATGCAGCTTAACGCAATACGATCATGTAATTTAAGGAAATATAGGAGTAAGGTGGAAAACAGTGGAAGTTACTAACAAATATACACTATAGTGGTAAAGATTATATCATTTCTAGTCCCAAAACTAGTTCAAATTCCATATCTTAGAAAAAAAATCAGGTTTATATCTTTCTTAACGATTGTATAGTAATAAGTAGAGCAGGCCTTACATTCCAAAAAGACGTGGTTGGAATAGTATCTCCCCTGTCTGAAAACGCTCGTTTGACAAAGTACCGGCAATTTCTTTTGTCTCTCTTGAGAGTTCATCTTCATAATCGAGAGCCACATAACACTACGTTTTCATAACACGAACTTTAGTACAGAGAACTAATGCTTGTGCATGAGTTGCAGTATACTCGAAGCCTTTTTTAATGATAATTCGGTAACTATATGTAATTAGATGAAGATCATGTCTATTTTACAGTCATGCACAGGGGAGGAATCTTACTCTGATTTAAAATAGAGCCAATAAAGATGGAAACCTGCACAGTTATTTGCTATCAGTTTCCTGGTTGATCAATTGTAATACCTCTTTTAGAGTTTGAATAGCGTGGAGCGATAAGCTAATACGCATCTTCTCTTTAAGAAAGCCTGTGAGTTTCGATGCTCCAAAACCAATGACTTCTACACCCACCTTCCGCATCACCTTCCCATTCAAAACTGCAGAACACCCAGTAAAATTAAAATGCTAAGACAGCAGTGAATGGTGCAGAGAGAGTCATAGGGGGATATTTCCAATGATATGAAACTATTCACATATTCATCTTTTCGATACAACTTGTCAACACTTCAGTAACAGGTCACTAAAAATCGAGAGAGAAAAAAAAACAGCTTACTTGGGACAATGGTTATGACTTGGAAACCAATGTTAACAACAATTCCAGATGTCTGCCGTGCAGCATATAGAGCTAAAATAGCCTGAAAATACAAGTACAGATCATTCATAAGTTATAAATCATAACTGTCTTGTGACTGTATTAGCAACATGACTACCCATTCGGAAAGGAATGCATGATATTATTTCCAGCTACTGGTCCAGATAATGCACCAAATTCTGAAAAATTATATTCAGTTTCTCGCCAATATACTCTATTAGTTTGACTACGTGGAAATTTTGGCTATAGAAATGGAGAATGAATCTATCTGAGAAAAACACTTCTCTGAATCACAAGAAAGCACTTGAGAGAGAACAAAGACTTGCCTGATTAACTGCACACACTGCAGGAACATTCATATCAAACAAGACATTAAGGATAGCAGTCTTAAGTTGCCGCCTGGATGCCTTTGCCGATTCAGTATCTGAAAACAATTTATTTTAAAAATCTTAAAAATGGAACCACGACCTTGAAGATAAAAAAAAAAGAGAAAAAGAAAAGAAAAGATGTAGCTAACCATCCTGATGGCAGAGGGGAAGCGAAACCACTACTGGCTGCATATATGGCTTAACCTGCATCCTGTAAGAAAAGTATCACATACGAAACTCAAATACGGTTTAGACGAGAAAGTCATCAGAGCCGTGGATACAAATCTAATTAGCTAACACAATTAAAAACAAACCTGTTGAAAATGGTTACGAAGAATTGTTGAAGCCTAGCGTATATGGGTGACTCAATGTTGCCAAATTCCTGGCGATAAAACTATAGTAAGAACTAAATATTTGTGTCAACGAGACAAGAGACAATGTAGGTTATTTGTATTTGTAGTAAGCGAAATAGTGAAACTGCTACAGTACCCAAAAAGTTATCTCACCAGAAAAGTAACAGAACGTCCAGAAGGTGAATCATTCTTGCTCCTGCCGAACTTGCAATATCCAGAACCACCTTCATAGCAAAGCACACAGAATGAAACAAACTCTTGAAGACAACAATCATGAGTGAAGAAAGCATATACCATCAATAATGATAGAGTCAGGAACTTGAGCTCTATGACCATAAACACGCACGAACATCAACTCCTCTGATTCACTAGAAACCATTCTGCATTAAGTAAAACTCAAAATTTAAAATGTTCAAATATTTAATCAATTTCGAAGCCGAATGATCCAAAATAATTTATAGGATTTAATTCATATATTTTTCATAATCAATTTGGAAGCCGAATTATCTAAAATAATTTATAGGATTTAATTAATATATTTTTCTTTAATCAATTCGTATATTTCATTTGGCTATGATCAAGACAGCAACTACAGATTTGACTATTCGAGTCATATGTTTGTAAACTCACCGGAGAGGATAACCGAAACGCAAACTAGTTTCGGCGAAGAAAATGGAGTCCCATGAGTCCTGCAAACACTTGAGATAGAATATCCAGATTCTGTTACAGCCAACTAAACGTTTCAAGGCTTTGCACGTTAAGCTCAATTTCAACGCGTCTCTTGGCTCCACCAGCATCAGTATCTTGACTAGTATATCCATCGGTAGCTGATCGAACACACTGATGGAAGACGAAGACGATTCAAGAACCTTAATCGCCTTCTTCGGATCTTTGCAACATTTCGATCGGCTCCACACCGATCCCCATACTTTCCTCAGATTCATAGTCGAATTTCCCCCTCGAAGCTCTCTCGCTCTCCCTCTCTGCCTTTGTTAAGTTACTTAACGATGTTTTCTTACATTTTTTCCCGAGAAAATGAGCCAGGAAATTGTGGTGACAGTTGTGAGATGAGACTGACCGACGTGGACTGTTAAGATAACGACACGTGTTTGCAGTCGGAGTAAGGATTTTGCTAACTCCACGCGCGGAGTTTTGATGAGAGTGGACCGACTCAAGTCAATCAGTCGCATAACGATATTTTGCGAACCCAAGTTATGAAAATATCCAAGTGGTCTGGACCACGTGCTCGACTTTATTTTATTACTCTTGTCTGATTTTACCACAATTAATTAAGAAAACACTTTATTTTTTTAATTTATTTAAGGTTGTAGATTTTTATCTTTTTTATGTTTGGCAAATTTTGTTAGGAAATGAAGGGGAGTACTATTCTATCACTATTTTTTTATTATTAAAATGTGTAATTTACAAAATTTAACAAAATATGGTTTGAGATTCATTTTTTTTATACTTATGACATCTCCAATTCCACTTTATTTTTCACTATAAAATAAAGTTTAGGAGAGTAAAAATACTCCATTGGTACTCTATTTCTTATTATATAATAGTGTAAAAAATAAGTTTACTCTATATATATATATAGTAAGTTAGTTTTTTTATTCATGTCTTTATTTTTCATTCTAAAATAGAATATCACTGGAGTATATCACAACTCTATTATAGAATTACTCAATTTTAGAGTGAAAAATAGTGTAAACCATCGGAGATGGTCTTACATTTACTTTCGAAAATCTATGAGACTTCATTTCAAATGGCTACATATGTAAGAAAATTCAAATGTCTTTAGTTTTGAATAATATTGGATGTTACCGGTGTATTTTAGATATATAATTCAGTGACTCAAAAATTTACAATCTATGATTCAAGAGTTACAAATATAACATCTAATATACTTAATTTTAAAATATAATTTTTTGTCATTTTAAAATATAATTTAAAATCATTAACAACAGTAGATTTCAATTGAATTTAAAATTTATAAAATATGTCATTAAATCATATTTGTGAAATAGACACTTTACTTTGATATATGCCTACCAACAAATTCATGATTCGGAGAAAACTATATATTAATATAAAAACAAATAAATAAAACAAGCTTTATGTTACTATCCATTTACATTAAGAATACAATAAATATTTATAATTAAATATATTATTTATTTTTACTATATATTGTTGATAAATATTATACAATGATATTTAATCAATTCGTAAAAAATTACCTTAAACATATATATATATATATTAAAAATCTTTGTGGAACAAGATTTTTTTTTCAAAAAAATCATACTTTTAGGAACAGATGGATTAGTTAACAAAGTTTACTCTATTTAATTTATTTCTTTTAGTTTAAGAAAAAAAGTTTACTCATATATTGATGTGTGGGGGAATTACAAAATGTTGCCAGAGAATTTAACTATTGGTTTAAAATTAAACTAGATTTCGACCCGCACAACCGTGCGGGTGGTTATTTTTATTTTTATACATGTAACTATTTGCTTTTTATTATTAGTGATATGTAACAATTTTTTATTAAATTAATTTTTAAAATATTATACTATTTTTAATTTTAAAAAATATTTTGTTTTTCATGTTGCATTTAAAAAAATTATACTTTATAGCCTATCATTTTCTCATTTGTAATATTATAATTATGTGTTATAAGTATTTATTTTAAAATTGTATATTTAGTCAAGAGATTTAGAAAATTACATAACTATTTTGAGTTTAGAA
The DNA here is from genome assembly GCA_026261945.1 of Hirschfeldia incana. Classification (NCBI taxonomy): domain Eukaryota; kingdom Viridiplantae; phylum Streptophyta; class Magnoliopsida; order Brassicales; family Brassicaceae; genus Hirschfeldia; species Hirschfeldia incana. The sequence continues at coordinate 8,513,891 of JABCMI010000003.1, read as the reverse complement.
GATTATATGACTTTTGAATCATTTTTACTAAATTGATGAATTATTTAATAAAAACAATATTTAAAATTTTGGTATTTTTTCATATTTTTAAAACAATATTTTTTATAATAGTAAATAAAACATAAATTTTAAAATTGAGTTGTTATTGATATTTTTAATGAATATTAAAATTTCAAAGTTTATTTTTTTATTAGATATTTATTTATTTATTATTTATATTAAAGAAACTTTGAAAAAGAAATTAGGTTGCTTTACTAATATATATAATTTCTTATATTTGTTTTATATAGCATATCTAATTTAATAAAATATAAACTATAATAGGTTTTATAAAATATGGCATACAATTTTATTTTAATTAACATTAATTTTTAATAATATAAAATTGCTAATCACGAAATTAGTTAATGCATTATTTTATAAAAAATAATTAAACTTTTTGGTAAGATCTTGTTAGATTTTCTCAATAGATTTTCTATGAATTTATGAAATTTTATAGTAAATCAATAATGATAAGATTAGAAAATAAATGTAACATGACTTTTTAGTAATACGTCCAACTTAAAAAATCACACATGAATCAAGTTGTGACTTTTATTTTAATATAATAGATACTTTTAGAAGAACAGATACGTGGCACTTTAGTATTGGAAACCAAATATCTGATGTGGCTGCAGAAAAATAATGAACCAGCTTTTTTACATGGAAGTACACATACTAATAGATTTTGAGGAAGGGAGGGTGTGTGCATATAAATTCGATCCTCAGATCCGGTGAAAACCTAATTGGCCTCAATCCTCAACCAGTAATTTCAGATTGGGTATCCGATTTTCTTATCCCTATTTACTTATTCCTTCTCTTATCGAAATTAGGGTTCTCTGTGATGATCTGATCCAATCAGTATCTCTATCGAGTTTATACATTGCGTTTGAAGAGTATTGATCCCTTGTTTCGGTTGTTAGGGTTTATCTGCTTGATCGTTCCTGTTACCTTGCAATTTCAATCAGAGTAATTCAGTTTTTCGGAAGCTTAATTTGTAATTTGGAATCTGAATTTCTCATGGAAGTTTTATTAATTTGGTCACAAGAGTTTGAAAAAATTATATAGAAATTGTGTGAATTGAATCCATAATTATGAAATTGGGTATGTGATCTTCTTCTTCTTCGTCTCAGAGATTGTATTTTTTACTATTGCAGATTTGCAGGTTTGGAAGCTGGTTTTGTGATTTGAGGTCAATTATGGCTGACTTTGGTTCGTTCTCTTTCCCTGTGTGATTGATAAAATTTTCAATTGTTTTGAATCTCCCCATGTCTGATTACAAATGTTGATGAACCTTAAGATGAATACATGGCTGATGAGTACGCAATGGATATGGATATTCTTGAGGATGACGACATGAATCCTGATTTTGATGAAATTGATATCGGAATTGAAGATGTCGACCAATTGGTTTGTCCTCTTTGGTCCTTGATTTATTTTTTGTCTATCTTTTGTTTTTGTATTATATATTCATAACAACACTCGATTTTTACTATTTTTCAGACCAAGGCTGAAGATACCTCTGCTGCTCAAGCTCGCGAAGGAAAAGACATTCAGGGTATACCCTGGGAGAGACTTAGCGTCACTAGAAACAAATACAGAAAAACTAGGCTAGATCAGTATAAGAACTATGAGAATATCCCTGATTCTGGCGAGGCAGCTGCCAAGGTGAGTTTACATTACATTTTCATGCTTCCCCATGTTTATCTGTTAGGAGTTCACACTTGTTTTGCACTGTTTGAACCAGAACTGCACGGATACTGAGAAAGGCAACTCGTTCTATACGTTCAGGAGGAATTCTAGATCAGTTAGATCAACGATCCTTCATTTTCAGGTTTGTTAACTACTGCTCACCATTACACTCTTTTGTCTCTGTTATGCAAATGTAACTTGGTGTAGGTCTTTGTTCTAGTATTGCTGATTGAACCATAGTCTCATAGATAGCTGGTTATAGTTAGGCTAAATTATTTTCTCTTCTTTGTTGCAGTTGAGGAATTTGGTCTGGGCTACATCAAAACATGATGTTTACCTCTTGTCCAACTACTCTATCAGCCACTGGTCTTCTTTGACTGGTTCCAGGAACGAAATTCTCAACGTTAAAGGTCATGTTGCCCCCTCGGAGGTTCGTCTCTCAGGCTAGCTCATGTTTGGGATTAGTTTGATTTATCTGTTTGGTTTATCTAAAAAGCCGATATTCCATTTTTTTCAGAGACATCCCGAGAGTTTGTTGGAAGGATTTACAGAGACTCAAGTTAGCACTCTTGCAGTGAAAGAAAGGCTGCTAGTTGCTGGTGGGTTTCAAGGAGAACTCATTTGCAAGGTTAGTTTAATAGGGGCTATTAGGGTGAACAGCTACCATGCCACAATGTTGCTTATTCATGTATAAATTTGTTGTTTCTCCTGCAAGCAGCATCTTGATAGACCTGGTGTGAGCTTCTGCTCACGTACAACTTACATCGAAAACGCTATCACCAACGCTATTGATATATACAGAAACTCGAGGTACCTCTTCGCATTTCATATTAATTTGGTGGTTTTGTTGACCTTCCTTATAGATTTAGAAGATTGGACAAGCAGAAACTGAAACTAGTTATATTTTCTTATTAGTGGCGCACTACGTTTCATGGCCTCAAATAACGACTGTGGCTTAAGAGACTTTGACATGGAGACATATAAGCTTGTCCAACTCTTCCGTTATCCCTGGCCTGTCAACGTAGGCTCACTGAATGTTTCTCATTTTCTCGGCTCATAAGCAAAGCTCGATCTTATACTTTTTGAAAATTTTACCAGCATAGCTCCCTAAGTCCTGATGGAAAATTAGTAGCAGTCGTTGGAGATGACCCAAATGGTCTATTGGTAGACTCAAGCAACGGACAGGTACTTAACATTCTTATTCATCTTACTCCGGTTAAGCCTTGTGGCCTTACGGTTTTGAATATTGTTTGCAGACGGTCGGGACGCTAAAAGGTCACGTAGATTATTCATTTGCATCCGCTTGGCATCCGGACGGTGTGACTTTTGCCACCGGAAACCAAGACAAGACCTGTCGTATTTGGGACGCAAGGAATCTCTCTGAATCAGTTGCTGTGCTTAAAGCCAACCTTGGCTCGGTCCGGTCCATTAGGTTCACATCGGACGGACGGTACATTGCGATGGCCGAGCCAGCAGATTTTGTGCACATCTATGATACAACAACAGGTTACAAAAAGGAGCAAGAGATTGATTTCTTTGGGGAGATATCTGGGATTTCGTTTAGTCCAGACACTGAATCTCTCTTCATCGGTGTTTGGGACCGGACTTATGGAAGTCTCTTGGAGTATGGTCGAACCAGAGACTACTCTTATCTTGATTCATTACTTTGATAAAAAAAATAAAATTAAAGAATTTAGAATAAAAGAACTTGCATACTGTAATATACCGTATTGGTTAGGTAACTAGGTTTTAATCTCGTACCGACAAAAGTAAAGAGAGAGATAGACCGTGGCTCGATCCAAAGACAGAAGCTGTTCTGTTGTGTAATTTGATTTGTTGTGCTTTTGCTATTCGAAGGTACATTTTCCAGACACTTAGGAGAATGCATCGGGATCGTAAGTCAACTCAATTTAACTCTGTGTAGATCTTATAGATTTGCTATGATCAGATTTCTAAAGATTTTATCCCGAAAGGTCACAGAATTAGATATACTCGTATATATTATTATTTATTTCGCCGGAGGGTCAAATTCGGATATATATATATATATATATATATATATATATATATATATATATATATATATATCTATATGTAGCACATAATTGCTGAGAAAAGAAAATATAATTGAGGGCTAAACTGAGCATCGATTTTACATTGTTTTTGTTTGATTTATTTTCTGTGAAAAATCATTTTATCTGTTTGTTTAGAAATTTTAGATTTAATTTGGTTTTCCAGTCTTTTTATGTAATCAAATTATAATCGCATTAACATTATTTTTGTGGTCTGATTAATATGATACAACAATTTGTTAAGTATTACTGTGAAGAAGATTTTGTTAACTTATTGATCACTATTTTTAATTAAGCTCTAATTGTAGCTTGAGTGACTTGGGACTGGCCCTCCACTAGTTTTCGGCCACTAGTTCCTCAACTCTAGATTCGGTACAAAATCTTATGCACGGAATCCTAGAGCTAGGCTTCGATTGGTGACCGTGTAAAAAATGTGACCGTGTAAAAATTAAAATGAATGAAAAAAATGATGAACAGAATTTCATTTACTGAATTGAATTGAAAAAAATATTTTAATTATTGTTTTCAACTTGTTCCTCATCAAGATTAGAGGAGGAAATATTTGTTAAAGAATTCCCACGTATAAAAACAGATGAAAATAGTGGGACCCATGTGTTAACAGTTTGACAAAACATTCAACTTAAGTGGTAACTGTGAAAGATATGAAACTTTAGGGTTTTCTGAAATAATACTTTAGCTTGACCACTATACAAGAGAGTCTAACTTGAGCTTATAAACAACGCTCAAGAAGGAGGTGCTGCTGTGTAGACTTCGTACTACTCTGTTCTTTAACTCTGCAACACGACAAAGCATACGGAAGAGAAGAACGTTGTTGAGAGGTGGGCTTTGTCGTGGACTGGGCTTGGGCCTGTATACTAACAGTAACAATCCGAAGGAACAACAAATTCATCACTTTTTTTTCCTAAAGTGGTGTCACCAATTGAAAGCCCTAGTCTATTTTTACATATTGGTAAATGAATACAAGAAGAACTTACTTCAGTGACCAGTAAAGCTTTAACTTCAAATAAAATCTTGATAAGTGAAGAAATAAATTATTGAAAAAGTGGAGATGAATTTATCAGATGAAGTTTTGTATAACATAAAAGAACTAATCTGGACAGTGGATGAAGATGCATAAATGTTGTAGGACAGAATAAATACTTAGCTTTGGCCTTTGGGAGTGATCTAGTTATATTAAAAAGTCTAACTAAGAAATACCAAAAATCTTAGCTTCTAATGTTATATGAAATTTTTTTTTTAACGAGTCCATTAGTTAAAAAAAACTTAACATGTGTTTATATAAGTTTCTCTATCGTTAAAATACTGAATAAATAATTGGATAATAAAAAGAAAAAATATGAAATTGTTGAATATCTATTATTATGGTAAAACCTTATTCGTCAAAAAGTGAAAGATGATTAATCAAAGAAAAATTTGAAGTTTATTTTGAGGGACATGTTTTTATTACTCCCTATGTTTCCATATAAATGGTTTTAAGGTTTTTGCACATGATTAAGAAAATAAAAATTTTATACAATTTTTTTTTGTTACATAAAAATATCGTTAAATAAAACTACTTCAATCAATAAAAATAATATTTTGTAATTTGTCATAAGTTCAAATGATATTAAACTATATCTAAAATAATGAGAACATCAATTATTTTAAAATATTTTTTTCTCTAAACATCATTTAAAATAATACAGAGAAGGAGTACATTTCTAGATTTGGAAGTGGGTTGTTCTCTCTGTAACGAGAATTATCAGTATGTATCAATACACTAATTACCAAAAAAGAAAAACTGATATATGTCAATAGAGATTTTCTACTATGTATTCTAAATATTTTTCATAGATTTACAAGTCTGAAACTGTATTTTGTGTTGCAACGTTTAGTGAGAAAATTTAATAGTTTGTATAAAATGACTTGGATTACCATTAACAAAACAAGAGAGATTACTTTGTATGTTAAATATATAATATGGATAGAGTTTCATCAATTTGAGATGATTATTTGGAGTTGTTTAATTTGGCTAAACCACAACAACTCAGAAGTCAAAACATATTTAAAAGCTGCGCGAATCTTTTTGCTAAGAATTGTTTTTGTTTTATCAAATTAAAATTGAATATGATTTAAAAACAAATATAATAAACTTGGACTTTTAGGAAGTGAGTCATCGGTGACTGCAGAAACATGCGATACCAAAAATATTAAGAACCATAATTTATGAATAATACTTGATTATTAATTACTAATTAAGATAAAAAATACTCTCTTTATTTCACAATACTTGATGTTTTACCTTATTGCACAAAGATTAAAAGAATTACATCTTTCTAAAAAGACATTTTAAAAATCGAATTTTATAATCAGCTAACCAATTATAAAAAATACCGTAAAATCTAATTTACTGAACATTATCCAATAAAGTTAAAATTAACCTTAAAACATCAAAAATTTATCTTAATTGAAATAAAATATTTTTTCCAAAACATCATCTATATTAAAATGAAAGGTGTATAATTATATTAAAATAATGTGGGTGGTCGGTTAAGATATATCTAAACTCTTTATTTTTATTTATTAATTTATTATCCAATGTACCTTTATATTTAAAAGTTAAAACTTACATCAAAAGTTCTACTAATCTTTACCAATCATGATTTAGATTTATTTATGAAACCATAACAAAAAAATAGAAATATTGTTTATGTATATCAGACAAAAACCTTATATATTTACTATTTAAACTGTAGAATCTGTAAATCAAAATCATCTATAATATAAAATAAAATCATATAATAATTATAGGTAAGATTTATTACTATATATTGAGATACAAATTTTTACTAGACTTCTAAAATCTATATATAATTTTTATTTACTTTCAACAGTTTTATAAACTATTAAATTTTCTAAATAAAACATATATGTCATTTCTATATTATATTAAAAATATTATTTTTTTGCTGATTTATATTTTATTTATTAGTATAAAATATTTTAATTATGATAAAATAATTATTTTATGTATCCATCACATATCCACATATCTCACATGTTTTATTTTAAAATATCTACATCCAAAGATTTATAGATACAACCAACTTAACTGCAAAAAATATTATCACAAAATTTTGTATTAAAGATAAATCACATAAAGTAGAAATTTTACAATTACATTCTTTACAGCTACAATCATCCACAAAATTATATGTACAGTATAAACTCTATAAATTACTTAATATTTAATAAATTAATAAATACCTTAAATTAATAAATTTCTCTGGTCTCAAGTTTGGCAGGTTCAAAATTTACACAAATCTATAAAATAATAATATTTTTCAGAAAATCATATGTAAATATATGGTTTCATTAAAACTATAAATTAATAATTTATATGTATAACATTGTATATAAGTACAAACCAGATATTTTATTTTTATTTACATATTCACAATAGAATTAGCTCTATATTTTAATGAGATTTATTAAAATTATATCTAAAAACATTTAAATTCTATGAAAGATATTTTATAATTTATATACACTAAAATGTAGAATTTCAAAATGTTAATTAATACACTAAAATAAAAAAATCTTTTTTACTTGAGGAAAAATATATCTTAAAATAGAAAAATATTTTTTTTAAAAAAAAACTCTTTATAAATTAATAGCTCTATAAATTAATAAAATATTAAAATCTAAACATTATTAGGTTATAGAGTTGTTACTGTATGTGCCTTTCTTATTTGTTTTCTCTGTCTTTATAAAAACCCTTTGACATACCAATCAAAGATTTTCATTTGATGCAAAATATATGTCAAATTTTAAAGTAAAGTAAATGAAAATCCAAATAAAATTTTGATTTAATTGCCATAAATAGCAATGCCCACGAAAAAAAATTAATGGAAAAGGGCCACCTATTAGTATTCCTTAATTCCTAAATGCACGATTGATCATAACTACGTGTTTGGTTCAAAACCAAAAACGTGAACTCAACTTTATGCTTAAACACAAGGAGGAAACTAAATCAATCATATATATTTATATAGCTTTGAATATATAAGTATATAACCAAAAGAAACTATGGTAATATTTTTGAAAAATGTAAAAATTAACATAGAAAAATAACAGTCTTTGCATACATAATTACCATTAAAACAGTATTTACTAGTCAAAGAGATTTAAGTTCAAAAAAATACACAGTCAAACACGGCCTAGTAGGTTAAAGTCATATCTTTTCTTTTATGGTTTGGTAAGTGACTAAGTGCTACAAAGACTAGATATGATACCCAACTATAGCATTTAATTAAAACTTAAATAACAAAAGCTATTTTTTATAAATAAATAGAGACTATTCATCCAACGTGAGGCACAATACAGCCTCTCTTCCTCACTCTTGTGCTATAGCCTCCTCTTCTTATTTTTTTTTTCTCTCTATTGCCTCTTCTCCATCTTCAACTCCTTCTGTAACTCCTTCTCTTTGGTCTTTTACTCGATTTTAATATCCGTGAGATTTTATTGAGGTGGTGAGAGTTGGTGTGAGATTTTCTTCTTCGCTAAGTTAGGGATAAGAAGGAACCCTAATTATCAGCTGGTGAGATCTTTCAGCTTTGGCTTTGTGCTGATTCAAGCCAGCAAATGGATCAGTTACGTGGCTACAAATCCAACTGTCGGTTCTCACTTGGGAGACCCAGGTTTGGATCTATCAAGTTCAAAGTTCCAAACTCATCACAGCCTTTCATTTCTGAACAAAGAAAAGAGATGAACGAAGAAGATCATCAACCTGATGAAGAAGAAGCTAAGAGTATCGGTTTCATTGAAGAAGAAGAAGAAGACGAGGATGGAGCTAAGAGTATTGATCTAGAAGGAGAAGAGAAGAAGCATATATGTTGTGAATGTGGTAAACGTTTCAAGTCAGGCAAGGCGTTAGGCGGTCACAAACGGATCCATGTGCTGGAAACTCGGAAATTTTCAATGGTGAGACCGAAGATGGTGGTGTCTGGTGCGGTTGGGGTTGGTAGATCTGAGACTGAGAGAGATGATTTCGAAGTTGATTGCTGTGTTTGTCATAAGAAGTTCACTTCGATGAAGGCTTTGTATGGACACATGAGGTTTCACCCAGACAGAGGATGGAAAGGTATTTTGCCACCTCATCATCATCATCATCCACTTGGTGATAATCATGACGGTGAATTTATAAGCGATGAATATGATGGTGATGATGATGATTATGATTATCATGAGGATGATGATGAGAACTTGGAGTTATGGGGTAATCATTGGGAATTGGATAACGTGGTTGACCTTAAGGACTCGATCAAAGAAGGATGGGCGGTGACAGGAAAGAGAGGAAGGAGAAGTGCTTTGAAGATTGATGAACCGGATGATATTGATGCTAAGGGTCTATTGTTCTTAGCTACTACAGCGGAATCTGTTGATCTCGATGCTGCAGAGATTTGTGACTCGCGTTCGGTTGAAGAGATGATGAAGAAGAGGAGAAAGAAGAGGAAAAGATTGTCTGAGATGGAGAAAGAGTCAACATCTTCTCATGATCATCATCAGCTTGAGGTTGGTGATGCTGCTGCTGAGGAAGGTGGTGGCGGTGCACGTGAGAAGCACGTGTGTGTGACTTGCAACAAGTCGTTTGCTTCTTATCAAGCTTTAGGAGGTCATAGAGCGAGTCACAACAAGGTCAAGATTTCGGAGAATCAGCAAGCTAGGGCAAACGGTGAAGCTTTGTTACTTGGAAACGAAGCAATGATGAGCGGTTTAGCTAGTGCTCAAGGACCGAGCACTTCTTTGAGCATCTGCAATAAGGGAGATCATGTTTGTAACATTTGTCAGAAAAGTTTCCCAACAGGTCAAGCTCTTGGAGGTCACAAGAGATGCCACTGGCCTGGACCAGTTTCTAATGAGGCTGCTACCGCTCCTGGACCAGCTTCTAGTGAGGCTGCAACCGCTGCTACAACCGCTCCAGCAGGATCTTCTAGTCAAGTAACAGAGTCAGTGCAAGAGGAGAAGAAAATGAAGAGAAAGTTTCTAGAGTTTGACTTGAATGAGTTGCCACCTAACGAAGAGTAAGGAGTGCAAGAAACGTATATATGCAGACAAGTAAGCTTTTTTTTTTTAATTTAAAATTCCAAAGAAAAAAGTAGAAGGAAAAAGAATCTGATTTTAGGGAGTACTCATGGTAAAAAGAGTTGTTGATGACATTGTAATCTAAGAAAAGAGAGAAAAGATACTTTTGGTTCTTGGATCTTGATATTTTGGGTGTTTGGCTCTTTAATCTAATTTGGTGGGGTCTAATGTTAATTTGATGTGAGGATATACATACTCTCTTGTACTCTTCTCTCAATCTTTGATTTTTCTTTCTTTTCTTTCTTCATTATGCTTTTGGATTCACATAAAGCATGATAGTTAAAATTGACCAAAGTTTCATAAAGTATAACTATCTTATTCATTTCACTATCTTATCTTTCTTTTTTCTTCTTTCAAACAAATGGTTTGTCCATAACTATATTGGAAATCAAATTTTGTGTGACCAAACTGATGATGATTATAGTAGAATTTGCTAAGTTTAATCGGAATACTGAACTATAAACAAACAAAATTTACATTTTCATTATCTATCTTTGTAGAATTGTAGATCTCTTTGAAATGATATGGTTTAAGTTTCATATTAGAAAACATACAACACAGTGGTATTTATTTTGTTTTCTTCACAATATCTTGACATGTATGACATATTACAAATTCGAGTTTGGAAACAAATAACTCGAAACTAGCAAATAATTTTTTTTGAAACAAATCAACAATTATAAACAAAATAAGAATCAAATCTCTATATTTTAATGTAATATTTTGTATTAAGAAATAATCTAAAAGAATCTCTATCTCTCTTTACCAAACTTGTAGACAATTTGGAGGTTTACAAATCCAGAGATCATCAGTAAGACACCTAATGACTCTGCATGAATCATATCTAGTTATTATATATATAAAACAAAGTATTATGCTTTTTCATTGTTGGTTTGGCCTAAAACTCTTAAAGACGTGGGTGCATTTTTTAATTTTCTGTTTGAAGCGTTGGAACAAACCAACATTAAGATGGCTGTTTATAGTCAATTGTCAAAGTCACCACTTGCCGCTAATGACATAAGACCAATTCTTCAGTGTCGATCAGAAACACCACATAATATTCACACAACTAAATTGAATTTGGCTTTTTGTATATTCTTAAGAGGTAAGATTTTTTTTTCCTTTTATTGTGGTCAAGAGCCAAGATTTTCATATTTTCTACTTTGTCGCATCCAACTATTAGAAAAATTATTCAAAATTCCATTTTCAGTTTCAGACTGCAATCCAAAGCAGTGAATTCCATTTGAATTGATTCTTAAACCAACCATATGGAGTAGAACACGAATCTTGGTTTCTCTTTTTGACAATATAAAGATCAATGTGATTGTGAAGTTTTCACTTGTGATAAATATCTTATCTTCTGTTTCTTACCTCAGAAAGAATTTGCAGAAAATGATGGCAAAGTTGACAAAAATGCAAACAATAAATATATATATATATATATGTATATATCATACACACTGACGTCATGAAACACAAGAGAAGCAGCAAAGAGGAGTTGGTCGGTTGGAGCCAAATATGTTACAATGTATTTAGTAAATATAATTAAAAGAACAAAAGTAACACAGAAATTAATAAATAAAACACATTTCCAACCATCAAAATACATCATGTGGGTACAATGGTGACAGACTCTGGCATAAACTGGATATTATACAGCACAAAGAGCAAGCCTAACTGCAGAAGAAGACATGAAGTGGTCTTAAGTACTCTCTTCTTGAAACTCTTGACTTCTTGGATCTCTGTGACATCTACACAATGGTTTTGTAAATCTCGAGCTTGATTCTTTAGATTCTCAGCTTTGGTTTCTGCTTTTTCAAGCTTTGACAGCGTCTCATGAGCTTCTGCTAATGCCTTCTCTTCTTCGATCAGCTTAATCTTTCTTTTGAGGTTCTCCACTGATCTTGAAAACGTAAGATATTCGATCTCTGCCTCTATCTTTTGCTGGAAAACGTCTTCCATCCCAATCTCCATCTCTGTTCCTCGCTCTGAAACGCTTATGGTGGATTCGAGTTCACGGATTTGTGATTCTTTAACCTCGAGAGTACGCTTTGTTTCTTCTAGTTTGATCCCCAGATGCTCTACATTCTTCACCAGGTTTAGTACCTTGGAATCTAGTGAAGTTGATCTCTTCTCACCCGTATTTTCAGAGTGTATGCAACTGCTGCTTTCTGCTCCACCATGTAGTAATGGTATAGATTCTTTCCCAAGCACTTGGAATTTGTGGAGTTCTGTTTATAGAAAGGGGAACAGAACTTGAGTTTAAGCTCTGATACACAATCAAGTTGATGTTTACAAGGAACTAACTATTGTTTAGAATCACATATGACAATGCAGCAACCATCAAGATTTAAATGAAAAGATCATATGAAGAAACTGATACCTTTTTCTAAGACTTCTTGCAAGTTGTGGTAACTGTTGAAGGCCTCAGTTAATGGATCCAAATTGTCTGAGGAACCATTGTTCTTGATCTCGGACGGGGACTCTTCCACAGACTCTGTTAAAGTATGAGCCTCGTGATCACTGTTTTCTTCGTCGTAATCCATCATACTTCTTCTGCTACTCAAACTAGAGGACGCACCCTGCATAAACACAAAGTTGAAGCTTCTTAAGTCATCAGATTCCCTTCTCAATTTTGCATCCTATCTCCTCTACACTAACCACTATCACCCCAACGAATCCACAATCTTCCCACCCAAGAATGATGACCTATTGTCCTCTCATACCTAACCTTGGGACCTCTGGCTGCGCTCAAGGACTCGCTTCATGAATCCTCACTGTTATCCAAATCCATACCATCTCAAAACACAAGACCAGCGCCATGACTAGACCCATGTATTGCAAAACCAACCGAACCAAAGACTATGTTGTTTGGCAAGCAGAGACCAGATTATCGTTAATGGTCTCAACTTCACCAATTAAAACAATCAACAGACTCAAGAACAGAGCATTCACTCACCAAATCCATGGACCCACCCTACCCAAAAAAAATCTCAAACCCTACTATAGTTTCACGTGAGATCAAAATAGCAAGAGCCTAACAACCATCATCCCAGCACCAATATTCAAAATTGAACAACCCATAAAATATGAAACTAATATGAACCGAGATTCCAGCTGACGTACCTAAAATGTGACGCAAAAACCCTTTCCAAAGGTGGCTCCTTTTACAGAGAGAGAGACCGAGAAGACGATAGAGAAACCCTAAATTCAACGAACGATTCGCGCAGTCTTAATACCCTTTTGAATTTGTGGAAACAGGAAAGTTGCGAGAAATCGTTTAAACTTCCGCTCCTTGACGATCAACATTCCCATTTCGTAATCTTTAGTTATTTTTATTTTAATTAGACAAAACATGAACGTGTGAGCGACTTGGTCGGGACACGTGGCGAAACCGCTGGCAACGGCAAGTAACGAGTCGGGACATTTTACGACCGTTCGATTCGATGTGATCTTATCTGGTCCGGACTTATAAGTTGACGGCGTGTGATGATTATACGCCGTTAGGAATTTAATACGGTTTGTGCAATTTACTTATTTACCCCTGTCTTCTCTCTAGCTTTCTTCTACGGTTCTGACGTTTACATATTTTGTATATGCAATGGTTGCTGTTTCGTACATAAGAAAACAACGAAAAGTTTGTTTCAGTGTTAGATTAACGCTTCCACGTCTGGGCTTTTTCGTCCGTCTGATAAACCTGAGAAAAATAAAGAAAACCCAACTTGTTCTTCACTTCTGCTAATACGTCACGGATTCCAAGATTTTTTTCCGGTAATTTTTTTGTTTTTCTATAAAGTTTTCTATATTCTACTATGGTAGATAAATGTGAAAATGTATGGGGTTAATAAAAATAATACTTATAAAGTCACAGGTGCACTGGTCTTGGACCAATTCCCATTGCACATCAGATTTCAAATGGTGTGTCAGTGTACACATACGCATATGCATATTAAAGAAGCCAAAAGAGAAATAAATATATTTGGAGGTTTATCTTACTATAAATTTCATTTTTACCGACTCCCAAATTCAAGATTACAAACTAAAACGTTATGGAGAAAAAATGTTCATAGTCTCTTCTTGGTTATTTTTCCTATTAATTATAGAAGTGATGGTGTAATTTGTTATAAAGACATTGTAATGTACAGTCTTGGAGTTTCATAAAATACAAAGACTAATCGACAAACAACTAAAGAAGTAGTACTGAGACAACTGAAAATGGTTCCTCTACTTCAATCCAACCTCTTTTCTTTAAAGCTCAAAGTTCAATGTCTTAAATCTGACCCCTGATTATTTAATTCTTTCTTAAATTCAATGTAACCATGTTACAATTATAATCCCCAATGAGTTGTTTTTTAGATCTTAAACCAAAAAATAAAACTCACTTCATTTAAATTTTCCAGAAAATGAGAGAGAGAAAAGAATCTAACTGCAGGATGAAGTTGTGTGTGTATGAGAGAGAGAGAGAGAAAGCTAAAACAAATGAGATAGTAGAGAATCCAAGATTTTAATTATATACTGATTAGTGGGTCATCATTATAAAAATACATTCGTACATGTTTAGACATTAACCATATCCAGGCTGCTCCTCTTAACCATTTCTTTAATCACCATTTCTTTTAAGAATAATCTCCATAAGCACTTTCAGATCCAACTCACAAACCCAGATTCTTCTCCCTCTTCATTATCACAATCTGCTCTTCCTAAAAACGCACACATTGAAGCAGAGAGAGAGAGGCTTGTTATGGTGCAAGGGAAGTGACACGTATTATCCTTTGTGTCTGAAAAAGATCAAACAAAAGGGTAAGTCTTTGAAAATCATCTTTAAAGATTTGACTAAGCTGTAACTCTCTTTTTTCCTTTTATCTTTGGTTCTGCTTTTAACTCAAATGAGAATGAAAGATTCAACCTTGATGATGATGATGAACACAACAAGACCTCACTTATTGATATAAAGCAATGATATTTCTGCTGACCCATGACATCTATTGTTGCAGACTGAAACTGGCTATGTGATTTGGTCAAATCTGAGCTAAGAGGAGATAATAATAAAGAAAAAACAAATTGGGGTTTCAACAGTGTTAAAGAAGAAGAGGGGAGGAAGAGGACCCCACCAAATGGACGAGTTAGATACATCACATGCAGTTCCTCAGATTTTACATCAGTCTCCTTAGAACAACATCAACTGTTGCATTCATGTTCTGACCCATCTCCTCAAAGTCCCACTCACTTCAATATAATCTTCTGTCAGTCAAGACCAACAATGATTTAGAGACCAAGCTAGAGAGAGAGATAAAAAAAAGAAGACGCAACCTTTTCAGCTGAGAGCTTCATTTTGGGTTTGGTGAGGAAGTAAGCAGAAGCAAGAATGAGGAGAGAAGAAGAAGCAAGTTTAGTTGGATTAACCATAAGAACATCATCATCAGCAGCAACAAGCTCTTCAAGCAAGAAAGGCAAAGATCTTCAGACAAATGATGCTTCAGATTCATCTCCAAGTATCAAAAACTCTCCTTTCAATTCACCTTCTCTTGTGTCCCCACCTTCCTCTGCTTTTGTTTCCGCTTTACAATCTCCTTATATATCCCCAAGAGCCACTCAACCACTTACTATCACCACTCACAAGCCCTCCTCACCGCCTCCTGAAGATGTACCAAGCAGCTCCTACACTCCTCCTTCCGACCAGTACGAGTTCTCCGACGACCCATCAGAACGGAAGCTCAAGCTATCATCAGCTTGTACTCCAGATCCTGCTCTCCCAAGGATCTCCTTCTCTTTCCCTGCTCCTAGAGTCTCCTTAGCCAAAGTCTCTGTTTCTTCACCTGCCACCAACACCAACACCACCAAGCTCAGGAGCTCTGATGTCTTCATAGGGTTCCACGGACAAAACCCAAACCTGGTGAGGTTCTGCAAGTGGTTGAAGTCTGAGCTTGAGCTTCAGGGTATCGCTTGCTTCGTTGCTGACAGAGCTAAGTACTCAGACACGCAGAGCCATGAGATAGCAGACAGAGTTATCTGTTCTGTTACTTATGGGATTGTGGTTGTGTCTTGCTCAAGCTTGCTCAACTACCTTAGCTTGGAGGAGGTTAGGTTCTTCGCTCAGAAGAAGAACTTGATTCCTATTTTCTATGGGACTGGACCTTCTGAGATAATGGGTCTCCTCAACTGCAATGCCATTGATAAAGAGTGTAAAGAAGCTATTGATGGGTTGATCAAGTCCCATGAGTTTAAACTTGAAGCTAATGAGAGTAACTGGAGAAGTTGTGTGGGGAAGACGGCTATGATTCTTAGGGGGAAGCTTGGAAGGAAGAGTGTGGTTGATAAAGAGATAGTGGAGAGGGTTGATGAGCTTCCTTTCCCAAGGAACAAAACTTTTCTTGGAAGAGAGAAAGAGATGATAGAGATGGAGATGGCTTTCTTTGGTAGTAGTGGAGAGTATCTTGAGTCTACAACACCAACAAGCAGTAAAGGAGAGGCGAGTGGACAGTCTGAAGGACTTGCAGATGAGGAATCAGATTCTGCTGTATCAACTCGAAACGGGAAGTTTATCAGCTTGGAGCTTGGAAGATGCTCAGAGCAAAGAAGAGAGTCTTGGAGTGATCCAAACGGTGGGAAAAACTCTCTTAAGAGACTGTTGAAGACTAAGAAAGGTAGGAGCAGTAGTGGTAACTGCAAGAGTAGTAGTAGCACAAGTGTTGTTTGTGTGAATGGAGTTCCAGGGATTGGGAAGACAGAGTTAGCTCTTGAGTTCGCTTACAGGTATTCTCAGAGGTATAAGATGGTTTTGTGGGTCGGTGGAGAAGCTAGATACTTCAGACAGAACCTGCTGAATCTGTCGTTTAGCTTGGGGATTGATGTGAGTGCTGATGCTGAGAAGGATAGAGGTAGACTAAGGAGCTTTGATGAGCAGGAGTTTGAGGCTTTTAAGAGGATAAAGAGAGAGCTTTTCAGAGATATGCCTTATCTCCTGATCATTGATAATCTTGAGATAGAGAAAGATTGGTGGGAAGGGAAAGATCTTAATGATCTGATTCCGAGAAACACAGGAGGTACTCATGTCTTGATCACTACTAGGCTTCCTAAGGTCATGAACTTTGACACAGTGCAGCTTCCTGTCTTGTCTTCATCTGATGCAATGGTGTTACTGAGAGGAAGGAGAAAGAAAGATTACCCTGCTGAGGAGGTTGAGACTCTCAAGCTATTTGAAGAGAAGCTGGGACGGTTGAGCTATGGTCTTTGGGTGATAGGTTCACTGCTCTCAGAGCTTGCTATTACACCTTCTGCTCTCTTTGAAGCTGTGAACAAAGTTCATATAGAAGAACGTTCAGCGTCACCGTTTCTTAACTCAAACGATGAGCAATACTGCAAATCCAATCCGTTCGTTGTAAAGGTTTTAGCGTTCTGTTTGGCTGTTTTGGAGCAAGCTGAAGGAAACAGAAACCTTCTCTCGTTGAAAATGCTACTAGTGGGAGCTTGGTTTGCTCCCGTCCCTATCCCGGTTAACCTGTTAGCTGCAGCGGCTAAAAACATGCCTACTGGTGGAAACCGGTTTAGCAAATGGAACAAATGTTTGGCTCACACGTTTGCTTGGTGCGGTGGTTGTGGTGGTCTAGGACGAAGAAGCGAAGAGGATGCTGCTTTTCTACTCGTCAGGTTAGGACTAGCGAGGATGACTAATAGACAACCTGGTTGTTGGATTCAGTTCCATCCCATAACTCAAACTTTCGCCAGGAGGAGAGACTACATCCTTGCTCCCAAGGCAACGGTTCAAGGCGTGAGGAAAATAGAGAACCCTTTGCTGAATCTTGATCACTTATGGGCCTCAGCGTTCTTAGTGTTCGGATTCAAATCAGAACCTCCTTTAGTGGAGTTGCAAGCGATGGATTTGGTGCTTTACATCAAGAGAACAGCTCTTCCTTTAGCGATCACAGCTTTCACAACCTTCTCGAGGTGCACTTCTGCTCTGGAGCTCCTGAAAGTGTGCACCAACGTGCTGGAGGATGCGGAGAAATCGTTTGTGACTCAGATACAAGACTGGCGCCAAGGCTCGCTCTGTTGGAGGAAGAAGACTAACAAGAAGGTCGATGAGTACGTGTGGCAGGATGTTACGCTGTTGAAGGCTTTGTTGCTGGAGACAAGAGCGAAGCTGCTGCTGCGAGGAGGGCATTTTGATAGCGGAGAGGAGCTCTGCAGGACCTGTATCAGTATCAGGACGGTGATGCTTGGTCATAACCATGAGCTCACTTTGGCTGCTCAAGAAACACTAGCGAAGTTAGTCAGAATGAGAAGCAAGATATGAAACAGACACACACACAAGCAAACATTTCTCCTACTGGTTCATTTCCACGTTACTTTAAAAGCTCAGTTTTTTGTTGAAGACATTAGTTCATGTATCGGTTACTTTTAAAACCAGTTAAGAATGATCTTATATTCGTATGTACATTAACCAACTTCCTTTATTGATCCTTGTCTTTTTTTTCACTCCTTTAAGATCATGAGTTCTTGATAGAGTATGGATGAATGAATCAAATGGCTACTAGGGCCTCAGGTAAAACAGGAGTTAATGCATTGGATTCTCAAGCCAATTAAAGGAAAAGAGTTACCAAAGATCTCAGTAACAAACAGAATGATAGTAAGGACAAATTCTGGTGTAAGAAGTGGGACCAAAGAGACAAACACAGAATGATAGGGAATGGGTTGTAGGAAAAAAACAAGTTAATCAGTGTCTGGGTTTAGCCAACAAGTGTCACTCTCCCCTCTCCTGTTACTGGTCCCAAACTTCACTGCTCAGTTTTTTGTTTCCTTTTCAAAGAATGTGACTTGTCATGCAAATTGAACTTGTTTATTTTTTAGATCTGGTTTTGGTTAAACCCAAGTTAGTCATAATGAAACAGAAAAGCATAATATTAAGGTAGTGAACTGAAAATCAATGGTATATTTAACTCTTAGTTTCTGCCATTTTTGGGTCCTTGAATTCTCTTGAAGCTTTCAGATTTTATATTTTTTTTTTAAAAAAAAGGAAATGACTAAAGAGTGACTGTAAGAAAAGCTACAAGATCATTTGCATTAAACAAGTTGACCTCAAATCCGATCCTATTCTTACACGAGGATCACGTAGCTTCATGACAAAACTGAAAAAGCAATGAAGCTTGAAAACAAGATTTGGTACATTGTATCTGACAAAATAAAATGCATAGAGCAAGTTGGTTTCTGTCGCTGTGAGAATCAGAATCAATCAAACAAGAAGTGATTTACAATCAAAGAAGATAACAAGTAACCAGATTTTCAGATCATCTTCAAAAAATCACAATAAATCAAACAAACAAAAAGTTACGGGCCCCCTTTGGAAAAATTTGATAATTTTAAGGGTAGCAAATTAAAAAAAAAAACAATAATATTAACATCCGTAAGAGTGTCGGAAAATTTCAACGGCCATTAGACCCGATCAAGCCTCCGTTTACAGCATCGTCTTCCTCAAGGAAAACTTCATCGGAGTTCCTAATCAAGGAGTGAACGGTGCACAGTAACAAACCAACGCCGACACCTACGGCCAAGCTCACGGCGGAGCTCGTAAACCAGACGGCCCAAACGGAGGCCAAGACCAGGAAACACACCACCGTCCGATCACCGACCTGAAACCCCCAGAGAAGAAGAGGGTCTTCCCTAAAGAAGTGAAGGAGAAGCCACAAGGCGATGATCGTTCCGACGACGACCAGCGCGACGGGACTGGCTGCGACGAGAGCGAAGGCTGCGGAGGCGCCGAAGACGAGAGAGTAGTTGACGGAGAAGTAGCGGAAGTTCGTCCGAGAACGAAGGGGGAGAGAGGAGAGTCGGTCCGGGAAGCGAAAGGCGCCGGGGAAGACGAGTTCGGACCAGGGACGGTGGCGAGAGATAGAGGAAGTGAGGTTGTGGATTGATCGGGAGATTACGTCGCCGGTAGGTATTGGAATTGATGTGTAGGTTGGTGTAGTCGTTGTCATCGGAGTCGGAGCCATGTTGATATGACCCGGTCCCGACCCGAAATGCCAGCGAGTAATAGTATATAGAGAAAGGTGGCTAACGACTTTTTAGTCAACCACTACATCATTCCTTTCACCAACCATTCAAATGTCGCCAGCTCATCTAAATTGTTTTGAGCGACTCATTTAATTATTTCTTCTCTCCCTACTAATTTTATGTTCTTTTAAAAAGCTCATCTAAATTTTTTCATGTGCTCTCCCCAATGGCTGGTTAAAACCTTAAAACCTACTCTCTGTGTTCCAAAATACATGATATTTTGGGATATGTTACAACTATTAAAAAATTGTTTTAACTTAAAACATATCATTAAAATATAAATTAAAAATTATTTGACCAATCACAAAATAGACCACAAAATATCATTTGTTACACGGTTTTTGATTAAGCTAAAAAGTGCATTGAAATATGAAAACATCAATTATTTTGAAACATCAAAAACTCTCTAAATCATCATCTATTTTGAAACAGAGAGAGTATATGCCATAGTTACTGATTTCAACAATATTTTTCTATATTTTTGATTTTTTTTGTTCAGAATTTTGTTTAACCGACTCTAAACTTGATTTTAGTTAAATTAAACAAATACGGTGTAATTAGATTCAAAAGTTATTAACAGTTCAGGTTTTTGAGAAATAAAAAACAGTAGGTTTTGAAAATCTTTAGTGCCAACTGAAAATTTCCAAAGTTTGTGGAACAATCAAGTGTTCTTACCACAATGGCCAAGTCATAAAGATAAAGTAAATAACTTTCTGGAGCTTTAGACAACTTTGGAGGCAATGAAAGCGTAAAGTTACTTATCTCTACATAGTGTTATTTTCCAAGTCCTTGCTTTCTTTACTAATTAGTAATTACTACACAACAACAGTCTCTGCAGAAAAAAGAGATAAAGCATGGAAAATGCCGTAGAAGATCCGAAGTCTACCTTAAAACCCCAATGCACCCATGTTTTCAAAGAGAACCCACTTCTCAAAGTCTTCTTGAACTGCATAAAGGTTGAAACTTTTACGTTGACTGACTAGCTCGGAGAAAAGTACCTCACATGCTCAAAATTGTTTCTGAATGCTGATGATGCTTGAGTATGTGGTTGATGTATTGGCTCCAAACTGTTTCTTAAATAGAGACCTGTGTTTAAGTATAAGCCGTCTCCAGCGCAAGGGGGAGGGTCAAGAAACTGTGGGGATGGTGTTAAGCTAGCCAGAGATGCTTCTCCTTGGTTTATGACCATCAAGTCTTTTCCCATTAACCGCAAAACCGAGTTTGAAGGACTAGGAGGCACAACAGCTCCATTGACGTTCGCTTTGCTTGAGAATTTACTATGAAGATCAAACTCTTGCTGGATCATGTATGGAGACTGCTCAAAAGGATGATTTGGATCCAAACGTGTTGGAGACTTAGTTAAGTTCATGGGGATTGATGAAGAAGCTGCGGCTCTTCGCTGCAGTAGTTGAGATGGTTGGTGATTCAAAGTAAAGCCCTCCGAGATTCTCTCTTTCCTTTGGCAACAACAAGATTCCTCCTGACCAGTGTTTCTAAAGCTCGAAGGTGTTGTTGATGTCTTGTCGGCAGTCATCTTGTCAGGATGAGATGGAACAGAGAAGCTCAATGGGGTTGTGGAGTAGGACAAAGGAACGTCCACGGAGAATAGCTCTGCTGGGAAACTCAACCTACCAGCTGCGAAGTGTGAAAATGCAGAAACAGGTGATTCAGATGAGTGTCTGTCGAGCTGATCAATGGAAGAATGGAGCTGGCTTGTGATAACCGACGAGTTTCCTAGAGGCTCATCATAACTCATACCACCCCTGGGACTCGGTATGAATGAACCTGGAGGTCCTGGAATGGGAATGGTATCAACCTCTAGGTATAAGCTTCCCTTTCCCACCACAGAATCGAACCTCACATCTTCCTCCTCGTAAACCATATTCTCAACTTCTTCCGAGTAATACATTGCTCTCTCGCTAGGTATGATTGGTAATGGAGTGTCTGACTGGTAGAACTCAGCACCTGTATCATCTGTTTTGTCCAACACATTGGCTTCTTCCTCCTCTTCACTACTTTCTTCATCATCATAATCCTTGTAACCACTAAATGTTGAAGGATTTGATCTATGTAAGACCTCATTTCTTTCTTCATTGTCATCAGAAACATAATCATCATCTGACACTGTCATTTCAGATTCCCATTTCCCAGTTTCTTCATCCTCTGACGACAAATCAAAACGAGATCTCTTTAGTTCCACAGGCAGAGATAATCGTCTCCAGCCATTTGCTACAAACGGTGGCAACAGCTTTCTCATGCTACTTGCACGAGGAGACGCATCTGTAACCTCTCTGGCATTCTTTTTCTGTGGATACTTATCTTCTTGAATCGATGTAAGGCTCCTCTTCAACCTAATAGTGTTTATATGAGCTCCTCCTGCAAGTGATTTCTCCTCCCTATCACTCATCCGAACTCTTTGAGCTCTTTTAGTAACAAACATAGTCTTCTTCCTTCCAGACACTTCACTCCGCAGCTTCTGTCTATTTAGAGCAGTACCTCTCAACACAACATGATCTCCTCCTGACCATGAATCATCATCATCATCCTCAGATGGCTGATCCTGCAACGCATTAACTTTATCTCCTTTCTCATTCAGCTTCTTTAAACTAGAACCACGTTTTGCTAACATCCGCTGGTTAAAGACTCTACGATGACCCGTGCTGCTGCTACCTTCTCCAGAAAACCCTCTTTGACACTCCGGTACCTCTGACTCATTGGTTTTGTGACTGCTTAGTTTGATATACTTATGATGTTTCCTTCCCTGGCGTCTCTTCCTCGAGCCATTACTATTTTCTTTACTACCTTGGCTTGAACTTTTCTTATTACCACCATCCTCGCCCTGCTCTCTCATTAGAGTAGTATAAGTCTTCTTCACGCTGAACTCTGTTATGATCCGCAGCTTTTGTCCCTTGGCATCAACATAAACAGGACCAACACCCACAGGAGGAACTTTACGCTTCTTGGACACGTCAGACTTATCAGCAACTACCCGATTCGTCGTGTAGCTCGAGATCACAGCCCACTTTGTTCCATTTCTTTTATCAAGATCTGCTAACGTGCATCTTTTGGCAGAAGCATAGATATCAACCATCGTTTTCACTTTCATCCGCGGCTTACCTCTATTCTTTATTGGCTTACTACTAACCAATGGCACATCGGAATCAACAGACAGACACTGATGATTAACTCTAGGCTTGTCTGGCTTACTAACAACCGGTGAGTCTGCAGATATACACTGATCGATGTGAGCATTCAAAGTAGTGTTGGAAGCTGATGAGAAAGTTTTGCAAATAGGACATGTTTTTGATGAAGCCATGATTGATTCGACGCCAACACAACTTGCTTCTTTGGATTTCACCATTCCCCCTCCTCGTCCACACGTTTTACTGTACTTGTTCTTGCTATTATTACTTGTAGTAGCAGCTACTAGTACTACCTCTTCCTTAGACTTGGAAACACTTGTGCTCGTGAACAAACCATTCTCCACGATCCTAGACCGGCTACAAACTGCTTTTCTAGTCTTAGCTATTGTCTGATGTAGCTCAAGTTTAGCCAAATCCCTTCCTCGTTGGACATGGGATACAATCTTCTGCTTCCGTGACGATGAACTAGCCGTGATCTCAAACGGTGGCAAAGGGTCAGTCACTCCATGAGTTGAAAGAAGTTGGAGACTTTTGGGAGAAAAAGGCCAGTTGTTCTTGATCTTGTTCTTCTTCCGGTTACTATATGCGTAATCTCTGCAAACCATCAAACATAGATTGAAACAAACAAAGTTAGTTACTTTCAAAACATACCAAAAGAGTTCAACATCAACAGACAAGATGATTGAAACATATGTGTAAGGAAGTTTAGAGAGAAGCAAAACACAATCTAAAGCTTTGAAACCATAAGATCTGACTACCCATTAATCATTATTACAAGGAAGAAGGACGGAAGATCAAAACTTTCGATCTAGAGCTCTAGATCATTGATCATTTGACAACTGACCCGTTGATATGTACAAAGAAGAAGGACGAAAGGTCAAAACTATCGATCTAGCCAAGAGGATTAGTGATGATTTGAGACTGACCCATCATGAAATGAAGAGACTTTATGTTTCTTTTTTGGGGACAAAACCATATGGCGAAGAAACCCAGAAATAAATGTTGAGTATTTTAATTTTACCTGATGGAGAAACGTTGGGGATGGGATTGAGCTAATTCATGGGAAGAAGAAGGGGTGAGATGTAAGAAACTTGAAGAAGGAAGTGGGTGGTGGTCATGTGGTGGGTTCTTAGTGGATAAGAACATTTGATTCTTCCACTGTTACTATCTGCCTCTTCGCTTCCCAAAAGCTTCAGCATAACACCACATCTTCTTTTGTCATCACCAGTTCTCCTCCTATTTAACAAGACATCATATGTTATTAAGATTAATAAACTCTTATATGTTCTTGAGATATGTGATTCTAAGAAAACCCACAAGAGGAAAAGTGAAACGTTATTTCATGTGAAGAAAAAAATGAAATTAGTATAAAGATTATATTTTGAAAAAGTTTTGATGAAGTGAAATCACAAAGAAACAATTATTCGCACGCAAAAGACAGTGATTTTTCTTTTGTCTTAAAGAAAAAGTTTCAGTTTCCAATCTAGTTTGAAAGCTTATTGTATGTTGAAATGGATCATAAGAAGAAGGAAAAAGTGAAATAAGACATCCATAAGATGAAGAATTCACCTAGTAATCTAAGCAAATAAAATATCATGAGTATTATTAACTATGTAAACTCAAAAGAAAAT
The DNA here is from genome assembly GCA_026261945.1 of Hirschfeldia incana. Lineage (NCBI taxonomy): Eukaryota > Viridiplantae > Streptophyta > Magnoliopsida > Brassicales > Brassicaceae > Hirschfeldia > Hirschfeldia incana. The sequence continues at coordinate 8,489,120 of JABCMI010000003.1, read as the reverse complement.
TCTAGACACGGAGGAAGATTCTTGATCAGCTAAAAATTTTAAAAAGAAGATCTTTACACACACGGAGAGAAGGAAGAATCTGAAGAACTTGAAATCAGAACCCAAAACCTAAACTATTTGGAAGTTATAATTAGAAAATGACTTTTAAAATAGATCTTTCACTCATATACCTACGCATGCGCAAACACACAAACCGATCTAAAAGATTTCAAGATTTGGGATCTTGAAATTGGTCTAAAAGAATAGAAGATCAAAGGAAAGGAAGAAGTAGAATAAACAAGATTGACAATCTTTAGAACAAGAAGAAGAACAAGAACGAAGCTTACAAACTTTAGATGGGTTTTCTTGGAAGAAGAAGAAAAAATGGTTTCCTAGAGAGAGAACGAGAGCATTGAAGAAAGAGAGATGGAGATGGAGATGGAGATGGAGATGGAGAAGAACCAAAGCACTAAAATGAATTTTTTGGTGTTCCATATAAGTCCACATACTAGCCGTATTATCACAAAATGTAAAATAATAAGAAAAAAAGAATGCAAGAGTAAAAAATTAGAAGTGTCCACACTAACTTCAATTATTATCACACTCCACCATCCTTTATTTTTTTTTTTTTTTTCTGTTGTATAGATTTGGTTGGTGTAGCTAAATTTCAAGCTTATTTTAATTGCTACATTCTCTTCTTCCAAGAAATATAATTTTGTTTTAGATATTAGGTTTTAGGCTTTTACATGTTATTTTTATTCACCAAAGCAGTTCTTCTATAAATGTTACTATAATCACGCAAAATTATAACCTCACATCATCATTCGTAAAACTGTAATTAAGATCTGAGACACAGGAAACTAAAACAAAGATACATGCAACAAAAAAAAACTGAAATCAGACCCAAAAAAAACTAAAACAAAGATATATCGCGAAAGAGATTGAAATATTCCAAATGTTACAAGATGATTTCGAGTATGTGATATTTTCTCATATTTCTCGGAATCCGAATGACCGAGCAGATATGTTAGCAAAAAATGCAAGAAACAAAAGATATATTTTCTTCTATATATATCAGATCTGGACAGATAAATATGTTCTTCAGAGAATCGGTTCGTATGTTCTTCATTTGATCTAAGCTTAGATGGATAATCAATAAAAAAAAACTAAAATCGAGATCCTTAAAAGAAAATAGCTAAGGTGTGGGATTATAAATTTGGAAGGATTTTTGTTTCATCTTATAATAGTATATCCTTTTCACAAAATATCATTTAATTTTTTTTGTTCTTATCATATTTTATAAAATTATTATTCTTTCTTTAGTTAATATATTATTTGTTTAGTTTTACTAATTACTGAATTAAATATTAAAGTAGCATTTAACAAAAAAAAATAGCACTTGGAACAAATAGAACGAGTACTTTATTGGATCTATAATTTTAGATATCTTATATATTTCACAAGTTACCAAATGTGTATTATCTAAACTAGCACACAGAATAGTGAAAAATCACTCGATCCAGCCGATGATTCTTGTAGAGTATATATCAAAATTTGTGGTTTTGGAATTATTTTTCTAATGATGTAGAATGTTTGATCTATGATTAACCAGTACTTTCTAAGTGACACTTCAGGTCTAGAGAATGTGGATAGACTCAGGTTTCTAATCGTTTATATGCGAGGTGCGACTGTTATTTATTCCATTATTGTAGTTTTTTTTTTAATTTGCGAATACGATTGCGAACCTATAACTGGCTGTAAGTAACTATTGTTCCGTTGTATTAGGTTTGTATAACTAGTCGTAACTCGTAAGTTCATGCGATAGTTACAAATTACAATAACCTTTAAATGTTATTGCTCTATTTCACCGATTTGAAAATGTAAATTACAAATAGTCACGCGATAGCAAAACAAACCTTAACTGTTTGCGATTTGCAACTTTAGTCGCAAAATTACTCATGAAACAACAAAATGGACAAAACGAATAACAATACGCGGTCACAGAACTAAATATGAATATGGATTCATTAAAAACTAAATAAGTACTATATATAAGCTTACTACAGCGTAAATCAGTTTAAATCCAGAATCTAAACAAAACAACAATTTATTTATCCAAAAAATTCTGACAAATCAAGTTCAAATGAATTTTACGAAGAGCAACTCTAGGTGGATGACCCACAAAGCAGACAAGGAAGCGACACGTCGCAATCACGTCAATCTTTTTAAAAGAAATCTTGAGGGCCGTTGTTCCTCCACTCTCTTTAAATTATTACTATTTTTTTTACTTTTTAACCTGAAACAAAATTTGATTAAAAAAAAACCTGAAACAAAAATTATTTTCTGCGTCCGTCGATGAAATGTTATTTACAAAAGCCACGCCCACATGCGCTCAAGATATTTTTCCTCATCCATATGCGACTACACATTTGCATTAATTAAGTGTGTATGATCATTTTCATTTCCATTTCATTTATTAATCCAAAATCAAATTTAAAACCAAATTTGTTGTAATCCCACTCTATTTTAATCCATAATAAAGTTAAAGATAGATTTACTTTTAAATGGATTGTTTATTACTTCATTTTATTTTAAAATGAAGTCGTAAAAATAAAATACATTTTTTTATAAAACTCAATTATATTATAGAATCACTAAACTAGAAGAAAAAAATTCAAGTTTTATGTTAAAGATACTCTTCTCTATATAACTTTACTTTTCTGTGAACTATATTAAAATTACACATATATTCAATCTAAGCATAACGAATTTAAAAGATAAAAAAAAATACTAAAAAAAACTCTTAGAAAATATTGTATTGTTACACTATATCATGGAATTTTAGCGGTTACACTATGAATAGTTATGTTTACGAATTATATCATGATATTATATCATGTGGTTTAGTGGTCTCCACTAAAGAATGGTTGCCATGTTGGTCTAGGTTAAAGATCAAGTTCTCTCAAGTAGAAGATTATTAATCATGTGTGTAGCCCTCGTTATTTAACATCCACTCAGCAGTCTAATGTATATGGCGTAGGTGTCATTAAAAGCTAGTCAGGTCTCATAAGAAGCCTACATACTCGAATCATAAAAAAATAGTTATATTTAGTTGAGGCATTCGAATACCACAATTGTTGTGTTTGTGTATGATTTTTATCATGTACTAATGAATGGCAAGATTGTAGTGTGTTTTTATTTTTTTCTATCTTGACTCTAACCTAATTATAACAGTTTTTTAATGGTCAATATATCAGTTGACCAGGGTTAAAATATTTTCCGATCAATGTTAGAGATAGCCAACTGCATGTTATCAGACATTCACGTTAATTTTCTAGACCAAAATCCAAAATCAAATTTTTATATAACGAGGGTTTTGTTTTAAAAGAGTTCGAATTTTAAGAAAATATTGTAACAAATTCTCAAATCTGGTGTTACCACTCCACTATAACAATACAAACAGAGACATGTTATCTGTATTACCTTTTTTTTTTATCAAACATGTTATCTGTATTACCATGTTTAAATTATTTGTTAAAGATAGTTTATATTATTTGTATTTTTAATATTAAAGCCTTTAAATGAATATGAAACATTATTTATATTATCTTCCGAGGATCTTTCATAGAAAGAAACTAGAACTTTTAAACACAAAAAAAAAACTTTTAAACATGGGGAAGCATGAACGCATATATATACTAAAAATAATGTATATGCAAAAGTGGAGTTTCGCAAAATTGTTGATATGTCGATTCGTGGACGAAAGAGATGAGCCCAAATCGTAGTGCCATGCATGCATCCATGTGCACAATCTTTAAATTATTTCATCCATAGGGACCATAACGTACACGACTTGACTTGTACATGTATATATTCATTAATCAATATGATATATGTATGATCCATATCTGAATCCAGATTTTAATCAATTTTCCCATTCAGACAGCACATGCTTCACGTGATCTCAATGCATATACTTCAATTCAGCTTTGGTGAAGTTCATGTAGAATAAAATCTCACCATTCTTTTTTGTATGTGGAAAAGGGTGGATTCACTTCACTGTTTCATTGGGTGCACATTGAGCCATAAAATTGAGGCAATTTCATATCTTTCTTAGGCATCGATGTTCTCGCTTCCTTCAAATAAACTTTTGTTTGGAACATGAGTGTACCGGTCTCATCACATGTGTTTAATAATAATGAACATTCAAGCATCGGTGTATCAAATTTTGATAGAAAATTATTGCTAGACCTGTAAACATCACCATTCTCGTAATAGTGACGATAATGAATGCCCAGATTTAAGACTTTAACAGTTTCCGCCTATACACATCGATGTTGATTTAGTCATTTCCAAACATCTCATCATGCTTATGACAAATCAGCATTTGAATTCAAATCCAATTTTTGTAGTATGCATTATGAAGCTATATAGTAGGATATATATGTAAGTTCGAGATACAGCAAGAACAGAAGGCACAAAACAATTTCAGAACACAAATCTCTTTTATTAGAAATCCTTTACACATTTTTTTACAGACTTGTTTGATCCGAATTACACAACTCGACACGGATCGATTTCTAACACACCCAACTTGCTTGAATCAACACCTGTTGATCAAGTCTCCCAATCACTCAGCTATGAAACCCCAAAACCCTTTTGTGTTTCTCTCTGAGAATTACAACGTGAAAGCTCTAACCCTAATTTGAGGAAAAAACCAAAATATATATTAAATAATATTTTCCTATTATCTAATATAATATTTCCTATATTTTAGCATCACCAAATCTTCCAATTTGTGATCTAATCACGCTTCTTTAATGAATATTTCGTCAACCAAGTATATGAAAATATTCCACATCATCGCATCTTGATGTTTCTTTTTTACTCTCTGAAGCGTGTGTCACACACCATCCTCCGTGTGTAACACATGTACACGAACCAAAGCTCCACCACTGCAGCTATACATCAAGCTCCAAGTTCTTGAGCTTACATTCTCCCCCTTTTTCACTAAGTTTTACAACTCAAGCTCATTCACTTCTAAGACCAATATGCATCATACATACCACCGAAGTACAAACTTAAACTCCCCCTGAATCAAATATCATCTCCCCCTGCTTGAGTGAAAAACTCTGTGAAAAACTCTCAGTACCTTCTAAGCCATCGGACTGGTTCTTCAAGCTCAGTATATTGATTCCTCATTCGATTGTATGACACACTAGTATGTTCGTGTGACACAGCTTTCGTAAACTTAGGATACAGATCCTTCTTAGCTATCCAAACATGTCTATACCTTCTAGGTTCAACATAACAAAGGTTCATCCTCCAAGCTCGCTCAATCAGATTTCTCCAAGAATAACAGAAAGTAACTATATGTCCAGTCTTACCACAAAAGTGACAACCATTCATTCTCTTAGTAACAACTCTTTTGTCTTGTATCTTTGGAACCAAAATCTTTACTTGAGTTTCATCCTTTCGTTCAGCTGAAACAACTGGGATTGAGGGTTTTACAAACTTGATTCCTTCATTCTTGTCAACCTTCTGTGAAGTCGTCCCTTGATAACCCAAACCCCAATTGATTTTTAGAGACTGCCCAACTGACAAGATATGATCCAAACTTGTTGATCCACTGTTTAACATTCTCACTTTCTTGTAGTTCTCAGCAAGTTGTTTTTCCAGAAGCTGACTCTTCTCAAATTCTTGATTCAGCAGTTGTTTCATCTGATGAAACTTTATTTCAGACTCCTGTTGAACTTGGTTCTGCTCTGCAATAACTCTCTGAAGTGACTGAAGCTCATCTTCATTATCATTTTCTATCACCCTACACTTTGATTCACCCATCGTATCAGTCTGTTCCATCTTTAGGGTGCTGACTTGATCTTTTAAGACAGTGTTATCCTTGATGAGCTGTAGGTTTTCGTGACTGAGTTCTTCAAATTTACCAAAGAGAAACTTATACTCGGCTAGAAGATCTGCATCTATATCACTTTCTGTATCACTGTGTGACGCATCTGAATTGGTGTGTGACACACCTGACATACGAATTTCATCCTTGGTGATGTCTTTTGCAGATCCTATAACACCATGAAGAGCCACGAAATTGAGAGAATCGTCTTTTCTTTCTAGATTTTTATCGCTGCAACTTCTCTTCATCTTCATCTTCTTGGTGTTCACACAATCTGATTTTATGTGCCCATAACCATTACATCCATTACACTTGATTTCTTTTCTCTTGAATGATGGGCAATCTATTTTGACATGTCCAATGCCATGACAATTAAAACACACCACTGCCTGACATTTATGTCTTTCTTCTTCTCTAGGCAGCCTGTCGCTGGACATCTTATTCAAAAGATTCATGGTTTCTTCAAGTTTCTGAGTCATCAAGTGAATAGATTCTTCAAGCTTCTTAACTCTCTGGATGTCTTCATCAACTGTAACTCGAGATTCTTGAGCAGGCTTTGAACACTTAGATTCTAATTCCATCTCCTCAGCCTTTAATATCCCTACTACCTCAGCGAACTTCAGTTCATCAGTGTTCATTGTCAATGTTATCGCTGCTTTATGTGCTTCAAACTTAGTAGGCAAACATCTCAAAAACTTCTTCACCAATTTTGCATCTTCATATTTTTTACCTAAAACTTGTGCTTCATTGGCTATGGAGCTGAGTTTCGCACTGAAATCTCCTATCTTCTCATCATCACTCATCCTTATGTTTTCAAACTGTGATGCAAGCAGGTCTAATCTTATCCTCCTAACATTCGCAGTACCCTCAAACGCATTTTGTAGAATATCCCAAGCCTCTTTAGCTGATTCACAGCCCTGTATAAGCTCAAATTGCTTTCCATCTACAAAACTGAAGATTGTATCCAGTGCTCTTGCATTAAACCTTGAAAGCTTTTTCTCTGTTGCTGTCCACTTTGTCTTCAGTTTAGGTAGCTTCAAACCATCTTCTTGCAGCACATACGGTTCTTCCCATCCAGATTGAACAGCTGTCCATATATCTTCATCAGCTCCACGTAAGTTTGCTCTCATTCTTACTTTCCAATACCCATAATTCACATCATTCAGCAGCAACATATTTTGTGCCAAAATCGCCATAATCTCTTCTCAGGATCTCACCTTGGTTCGAAGATCTCTTCTTCGCTTAGGTGTCCTGCTCTGATACCAATTGTAAGTTCGAGATACAGCAAGAACAGAAGGCACAAAACAATTTCAGAACACAAATCTCTTTTATTAGAAATCCTTTACACAATCTCTTACAGACTTGTTTGATCTGAATTACACAACTCGACACGGATCGATTTCTAACACACCCAACTTGCTTGAATCAACACCTGTTGATCAAGTCTCCCAATCACTCAGCTATGAAACCCCAAAACCTTTTTGTGTTTCTCTCTGAGAATTACAACGTGAAAGCTCTAACCCTAATTTGAGGAAAAAGCCAAAATATATATTAAATAATATTTTCCTATTATCTAATATAATATTTCCTATATTTTAGCATCACCAAATCTTCCAATTTGTGATCTAATCACGCTCCTTTAATGAATATTTCGTCAACCAAGTATATGAAAATATTCCACATCATCGCATCTTGATGTTTCCTTTTTACTCTCTGAAGCGTGTGTCACACATCATCCTCCGTGTGTAACACATGTACACGAACCAAAGCTCCACTACTGCAGCTATACATCAAGCTCCAAGTTCTTGAGCTTACAATATATATATATATATATATATATATATATATATATATATATATATATATATTGTGTGGAACGGTACTCCTGTAAGAATGATGTTGTCCTCTTTCCCTCTCTCTATTTCATTTGATTTTTTTTTCTTATTAAACCAAAATACCACTTTGGATGAATTTTAATATAATTTTAAAATATTTTAAGTTTAAAATTAATATATATATATATATATAATTTTTAAATAGTTTATATATCTCAAATACCATTGGTTAAATAAATATAATTATTAACATATAAATTTATTTCAATTATGTAATAATATTGTTTGTGTAAAAATATTAAAATGACACACTACATAAAAGTTAAAAGGGACAAAGATATTTAGTACTTTGATTATTCTTTTTTGAAGTCATTACTTCTCTTTAACAGGTAACTAATCACCAAATTTAAATTTTCACGTCTGCGACAAGTTAGTTTAATCTGTTAAGTGATAACTTAATGGCAACGAACTCTGCACCAAATTAATATATTATTATGTCGTGCTTTTAAACATGCTTAGAAGTAATTATTTTAAATTGTGTAAAGCTGCTAATGGAAGAGCAAAACCAACATTTCGCCTCTTGTTTAATTTGCTATCTTCACGCCAGAATAAAATATCTCACTAAGCGAGCTCCCAGACGACATAATATGCAAAAAAAAAAAGAAGAAACAGAGCTAATGACACTAAAAATAAAGTTCAACACTTTTTTTTATGGCAATTGCAACAAAGATCAATTTGCTTTACATTAATTCATAACAAAAAGATAAAGAATAAAAAAGTACAGTCACATTACAGTAATAAGTATTTGATGAGACATTTTGACCATGAACTTGATCATATTTTCCTTACAAATATGTGTGTGAAGGATAATGTTATAATATATTATATTGTATAAATATGATAGTATATTATAGTATTAACAATATATTATAAATGATTATACTAGTTGCTGGAGAAGGAAAACGAAGTATGAGAAGGTTGTATGTTCATAAAAAGTGCTGTAAAAATCATGTAGTAGTTATAAAATTTTACAAACCATCGTTTTCAAAATATACAGATTTATTTTTTCAAAAAAAAAAAATACAGATTTATCATAAATATATGGATTTTGTAGCGTCGTGGTTTTAGGAAAAGCTAAATCTATCAAATTAGTCAGAAATAAGTTTTCGTCATATATAAATGCTTTTACATGTCGACAAAACTTTTCAACTCGGTCTTGTTAATTTTAAAAGAAAAGACTTGCCTGATATCGATTAACCCTTTTAAGTAGGAGTAAAAGTTCGGTACCAATTCGGGTTCGGATTGGATATTTCGGATTTTCGGCTATTTTGATATAATGATATAATATTCATTCATGTATTTCTATATTTCGGGTCGGGTTCAGATATTTTTGGTTCCGGTTCGGATATTTTTGGTTCGGGTTCGGTTATTTCGGGTTGGGTTTCAGATATTTAGATTTTGAAAAAAGTCAAATTTTCATTGCTCAAGTTTCTTGTATTTAAAATTACACCTCTAACTTATTTTTTATATTTTAATTTCCAATCGATTAAATGATTAATAGATATGGAGATAAAACTTAAATATAAAAAGATATTAATTTGACTATTGTTTTAGAATTTTAAATATAATTTTTGCTAATGCACAAAAAAAACAAGCTTGACATATTTTTTTCAAGTGAGTAGCAATTCATAATTATATATATATATATTATCTGATCTTAAACTATGTATAACATTAATAAAAATATTTTGAATAAAATGAAGGCAGTAAACTAGAAATATAAGGTTAAATATACATATGTTCAGTCATCTTTGAGAATCTATTCGGGTTCGAATATTACATGTTCGAGTTTGGATATCCAATCTCTCTTAAATCAATATTCGTTCGGATATTTTGTTATTTCAATTTGGATTTTGATTCGGATTTTTCGGATCGAGTTCAAGTTCCATTTCAGATATCGGATAAAGTGCCCACCGTTGAAAGGTCAAATGTTGTTACAAGTTGTAATTATTTTGGAGTTAGTGGCGTTTCATGAATAAACAAAATTGAAGACTAGACCAACCAATATTGCATTTCATGTCTGAGTGGACACGGACGGGGACATACCTTTTTTAATGTGATGTGTGACAGTCTCCCTCCGAAAACACATAAGCCTGAGATTTTCAATCCCTTTTTTTTTGTGGTAACGGTCATTATTCTACACCAAGACGAGAGTGTGCTCAAATGTCAAACTTTGCAATAACTCATAAGTTAAGAAATGGGTAGTTGTTCTGATTTTTTTTATCATCTTAAATGGACATTACTTACGAAATTCACTCCATTCCATCCAAGCCACGTTAAAATTAATTCCTATTAACGACGTCCTACCAATGTTTTTTGGAGAAATATTTCTAAGTTCACCAACCAATATGATTCACTCATTTTAGATTTAGTATCTTTTGAAAAACGAAATCAAATAATAAGAATTTTGTGAAATAGTATTATGTTTTTAAAAAAGTAAAATAGTACTAACTACCAAAAAAATATTATTTTTAATATTGATAAATCCGTCAGCAAATACTAAATTCTTAAACCCTAAATTCTAAACACTAACCCTAAATCCTTGGGTAAATCATGAATCCTTGGATTTATTGTTTATTGTTTAGAATTTAAAGTTTAAAGTTTAGTATCATAGTTTTAAATTAAAAGTTGTGTTTATGGTTTAGGATTAAAGATTCAAGATTTAGAATTTGCACAAAGGTTCATGATTTACCCAAGAATTTAGGGTTTAGTATTTGGAATTGAAGGTTTAGAGCTTAGTATTTACTGACGGATTTATCAATATTAAAACCATATTTTTGGTAGTTAGTACTATTTTTTATTTATTTAAAAACATAATATTATTTCACAAAATTCTTATTGTTTGGTTTCCTTTTTTACTGAACCATAAGGGTTAAACCTAAGTATTTCTCTTTTCTTAGAGTTTGTTTGTACTATACCTCAAAGAAAAACAATGTATAATGTATACTAGAACAGTGCGGGTGTTTGATATAGTTTATGTTCAATATAAATTCTTAAACCGTCGATTTAATAGAAAATCTCATGTGTGTTTTTTTTATGTTTTGTAATTTGACAATTTAGTTAATTTCATGAAAATGTTATCTTCCTTTTATGCATGCGATTTAGTTAATAGTTGTACAATATTAATAATGATCAATATATGAATATCCGTTTGATTAGATAAATTTTGGAAATGTAATCAATTAATTTAAATTGATTATAAATGCAGTGGCTGAATCTGTAAATAAAAAGAAATATAAAAAGAAGTATTTAATTTATTGTAAATGCAATGGTTAAATGTGCAAATAATAGAAAGTATAAAAAATACTACTATCCAAGTTACCAAACATTTATCATTTAAGCTCATATCTTTGTTTCCAAACAGTACCAAAAGTGCTACAATTTTAATAATATAGATTAGATATTAACTCGCACTTCCGTGCAGATGTTTTATTTAATTTATTCAATATAAAATTTTAAACCACCGATTTAATAAAAATATCTCTATGTTTTGTAATCTTACGATTTAGTTAATTTCATTAAAATATTATATTCTTTTAATTCATGTGATTTAGTTAATAGTCATATAATATTAATATTTAATAATGATCAAAATATGAATATCAATTTGATTAGATAAACTTTGGTAATGTAACCAATTAATTTAAATTGCTTATAAATGCAGTGACTGAATATGTAAATAAAAATAAATATAAAAAAGAAATAGTTAATTTATTGTAAATGCAGTGACTAAATGTGCAAATAATTGAAAGTACAAAAATACTATCATCCAAGTTACAAAACAACTTTCATTTGAACTCATATCTTTGTTTCCAAACGGTACTAAAAGTACTTCAGTTTTAATAATATAGATCGGGGAATATGTGAATAATACATTCATGTGCATCAGCTAACATGCAAACAAAATAAGAGCATACGATAATGATCAAATGATTATGACATTGCGCATGCAGTATATATAGCGGTTGTGATTGTACTCATCTCGATACAACATGTACACACACAGATAAATATTCATTCTTCTTCATTAACAGATATATTCTTCCTATTTATTTAGAACTAGTTGCAACAAGATAACAGATCATCATCGCCAAAATGCAACTCTCTTATTGGTTGTTATATATAAAACCTTTTCTAGCTATTTTTCTACATTGTTTACACTCAACAGAAGTTTATATCACGACGTTGTACAATAAAGTTTATATGTTTTCACTCTAAAATAAGGAATTAGTGAGACAAAAGCAAATGAATTGCGTATACACAATGAATGTCATGAGTCATGACGGTGACTACTATGATCTCGACTACCTCACATGATCTCAACCATATACATATATATAAAGAAGAATCATGATGTTAAATCATTTATAATTTATTTAAAAAATCGATTTTCATAACATTTAGATAACTTTCACATTTATACTTCACCCCTTTGAAAGCAGTTGGAACAAAAGTGGGGTCCTTTACCTTAGTGGAGTTCTCAGTATCCTAATGAATGTAGGCCCTAGGCTAGGTAGATTCCAAGAGAGTTTACATCGCCATTTATTCAAAGCAGCCTCTTGAGATTTTTCTCAACCACCTTATTAGATAATCATGAAACCTTGATGTTGAATGGTTGAGGAGAAAACTTCTTAAAACCAGCATAGACACTGACTTAGAGTTCCTGATCTAAACTTTTCACGGAATGCTGTGAAAGCTTGTGCTGGTGTCAAGACACGAACCGTTTGAACCGTAAGGACGAAGGAGACACATGTTGCGTCCTAGAGAGATCTTGAAAATGATAAGTTGGTTTTAGACTTGGATCTTCATGTGAGGTCTCCTCTCTTTGGTTGATAACCATCACATCCTTTCCCATTAGCCGAAACACCGAGGAGTTGGAAGTTGAGGGAGCCGCGGGAACAGTCTTACTCAAGATACTTAAATCTTGTTGGATCATGTGTGGTGCTGATTGCCCAAATGATGATTCAGATGAGTTTCTGTCAGTGAGGTCAAGCTGATGATTTTGGGAAGATTTGACATGGCTTGTGATAACTGAAAAGTTTCCATGATGCTCAGCTGCATCAGTATCCATATCCCAAGGACTTTGTAGAAATGAGCCTGGAGGTCCTGGAATAGGAATGGGATCAACCTCCATGAATGTGCTTCCTCCTTGTTCTTCAGTTTCACAACCAGTTTGCTCGTAAACCATAATGCTTTTAAACTCAGCATCTGCATCATTGGTTTTAGTACCATCTTCTTTGTTATTACCAGTCTCTTCCCAGCGTTCATAATCATTCTCTTCACCACCACTAGTTGAAGCATCGGTTTCTTCATTACCATCCCAATCATTATAATCTGTAATCATTACTTCTCGAGTCATATCAGACTCCCATCTCCCTGAATCTTCTTCATTCTCCGACCGAGCTTTCTTCAACTTCATAACGCCCTCACCCTCGGATGCAAAAACCTTAGTGATCTTTCCAGAGACTTGGATCTCCCCACAACTTCTCCATGAGTTTTGACTGTTTGAGGGAGAAGAAACTGTCTCAAATAAATCAACACTCGCATGACTTGGCACGAGAGGATCTTCTGACAATGAAAGTCCATTCTTGGATTGATCACGAATGGTTCTCACCGAATGCTTCTTGATCCTTGGACCTGAACTCTTCATGTCTCTACATCCTCCAGAATAACCTCTTTGATACTCCAATATCTGTTACACAAGTGAATTTGCTAAACGAGAAATTTTCTTACTTAAAGAATGCAAATGTGAACACATGCATTAGTTACCTCTAAAGCATTGCCTTTACAAAGCTTGTAATACTCCTTTCCCCCAAGTCTTTTCCTAAAGCTTCTGTAATTTCCCTTCCCTTCTTTCGAAGTTTTCTTCTCACTGACATCTTCTACTTGAAGCTCTCTTGATGGATTCTCGTTAACCTCAGATATAATCCGCAGCTTTTGGCCCTTATCATCAATATAGACAGTTCCAATGCCAGCAGCATCTTCATCAACGTGAGCACGCAACACTCTAAGCTTCTTCCTTTTGTTGCACACATCAGGCTTATTCTTATTCCACTTTGTTCCATTTCTTTCATCAAGATCTTCTAATGTGCATCCTTTTGCAGTAGCGTAAATATCAACCATCGTTTTAACTTTCACCCGTGGCTTACTAATTGGCTGCTGTGCAGAGTCAACAGACAGACACTTAACGATATGCGCATTCAGAGTGGTGCTAGAAGCAGACGAGAAGGTTTTGCAGATGGGACAAGTTCTCAAAACCATACACTCAAAGACACAACCCTGGTCTTCTTTTGTTTCACTATCCACACAAGCTCCAGGTTTCACTATTAACCCACAGGGATTCTTGTTAACGTTACCTACTTGGACTTTGGATTTTGAACCATTCTCAAAGCACTGCTTAGTCTCTGCTAACGCTTGATTGGAGCCTAGTTTTTCCAACTTTCTCTTGCAGCTTATTGCTTCAACTGGAGTTATGTGTGGCTTCTTCGATGAGGAAGCTTCAGGAGGATGGCTTACCACAGAGTTAAGAGGAGGCATTGGTGGCAATGGATCACTTAAGCCATGTTTCAAACAAAGTTGCAAACTTGTTGAGGAAAAAGGCCAGCTTTTCTGAACGTTCTTGGTCCGGTAATTACATGCACAATCTCTACGAAACCATCAAACACGCACAAAAAAAAACTCTCAACTATTAGTAATCCAGACAAAACACAGGTTCAATGGTTTGTAAACAAAAACTTCAGATAAACTTCATATGCTATATCAAAGAAAAAAATTTAAGCTATTTTTTTGTTTAGAATCTGACGCATTAAGCTCCACAGGTTTGCAAAAGGTAAATAAAAAAAAAAATTGTTTAGAATCTGACCCATTAAGAAAAATTGAATGGATAGGAAGAAAAGATCCATTTATCTATTATGAAACAGACTCATCAAGAAAGCTAAAGACTTTGAACTAAAACAGTATATATGAAGAAGGAAACTGTTGACTTCTTCATAAAACAAATTGGAGAGAGAAAGAAAAAAAAAAGAAAAATCTTTTAAAGATTACCTGATAGAGAAGCTGGAATGATGTGATTGACCTAACTCATCACTCGAGTTGGTTAGATGTAAGAAATTAGAAGAAGTTGATGGATTATTTGGGCAGCCTTCATCAGTGGACCGTGATGATGATAAGAACATTTGGTGATTCTTCCAGTGTTACCATTCACCAGATCTTTATAATGTCAAGACTCGTGAGAGACATATGAACCTATAAGAGTATGAAAGGAATGTTATATATATAACATTCTTCGAATTTGAACAAAACTCCAAAACCCGAAAACTTAAGATCTTTCTAGAAAAGAAAAGAATATTATTATTTCATGTGAAATGTAAAGGAGAGAAAACATTAAATAATATTAGAATTACTGGGCGAGATTTTAAAATATCTGAGTCAGATTGGTGAAGGAGATCACAAATATGAACAGTTAAAAACTGAATGTTAATTCAATTTCCAAGTTTCCAGTTTGATTGGAGTGTGTTATTTTATGAGAGGAATGACATGAAACTCAAGACATCACAACAAGAGACTGATAGATCAAGATTTTTAGATAACCAAAAGAAGAATTTAAACAAGCATCTAGTTATTTAAAAGAGACCAAAGGTTATTGAGAATTTTCCGGAAACTATTAACAGAAGATTTAAAAAAATCATGATTCATGAAGACATGAAAAGAAAATAACCAAACCAATCAGTTTTACAGACTAGTGTATGAAATAATTAGAAGAATAAAACTACAGAAACCTGAGATTCAACGAGAAATCTGGGAAGAAACAAAACAAAACCAAGAACATTTTATAAATGCCATGAACAGAAACTAGTGTTGATTATACAATACCAAAACTTACAGAGATTTTATTTGTATATACATGCATACCTGTTTCGGAGAATTAAGCTTGGATCTTTGGAAAACATTATCAAAGACTTAGTGGAAAGTACGAACAAGGCGATTGTAGATTGGTGAAACAATACAAAAACACATGTTAAAGATAAGAAAATTGTTAAGAGATCAAAAATAAACACAAAAATACACACAAACCTTTGGAGGATTGATTATTAAGAAATGGTTTTCTCGGCAGAAAGATTTTTAGAGAGAGAGTGAGAGATGAACAAGAACCACGCACTCACACATCAAAGTGGTATCAGGTTCCCTAAGTAATAAATAAATAAATTATTTAATACAATAAGGTAAACTAGAAATGTTAAAAGCGAAAACAATTTTTTTTTCCTCGTTTCTGTCCTTTCGCCCTTCTGTAAATGAGCTGTGTTAATTCCTTAAACTGTTTTGGATTTTGTAACCATTTATAATGGTTTAATACTAACTATTCTTTTTGTTTTTATTTTATTTTCCACTTCTAAAGCTGAACCGAACAGTTCACTAAAGGCTGCTACCTATTTTAATAAGTAGGTTTTCTATCATTGTGTTTATAACAAAATCTAAATACTTTTCAAATTCTAACTTATAACTTAGAAATAATTTGTATATCTTATTTGTTTTAACAAAAACTACCTACTTCAAATAATATACTCTGAAAATCCAAACTTATGAACTTTGAAGGGAACACAAATGTTTTTCAGAATGACTAGGAGGAAAAGGTTTGAGTAATATCCGTTTTGGGACGAAGTCTTTGGAAAGGTCTATCAGATTAGGAAAAGTTAGTTTTTTTTGGGACAAAAGATTATTCAAGAACATGCATCATTAGGTGTTGGCTCCACAAGACCTTTAAACTGTGATTTTCCGCGATATCGCCAAGAAATGATTTGAGAGCTATGATCTTGGCCAGAGCGGATAGTCCAAGTATACCAAAGTGGGAACATGAGATGTATAACAAACGATGTTCATGATGACATAGATGTGGTGTCCATAAGATTGGCTAAAAATCCATACTTACGAACTTTGAAGGAATTACGTTTATTCCACTATACTAGATAGGAAATGAAACAGTGAATAGGATATGGATTAACGAACATACCAGTTCTGGGACAAATGTGTTTATCACACTCAGGGGCAGATCTAGAACTACAGTTAGATGGGGGCACAAAAACATCTTCACTGTATTTAATTTTTTGATGGGGGTACTTCATATATCTAATTCTAAATACTTAAGGAAAATAAAAAAAAAAAATCAGTTGGGGACACGTACTTGTAAGTTAACCTTTGCGTCCGCATCTGATCAGACTTGAGGAAGTTCTTTAGGGACTAAATTTATGAACAAATAATCGTGGATTAGCATTCATCAACACAAGATGGCTCCACTCCACATGACTTTTATACTATGCTTTCCGTGATAATCGCCGAGAAATATATATATGAAGCTGTGACCGCAGGCGCAGAGGATAGCCCAGGTATGCCATGTCATGGGAGCATCACATGAGTAGAAACAAATGGTCATGATATTTTAAAAATGATATACAGGTGTTGTCCTACAGATCCTTACGCTCACGTCATAACAAAATCATCATCTGACCGCTGTTAGAATACTTTTGAACAAAAAATATGAAAGGGTTAATGACTAAATTCTAATTGGAGGTAGAGGATAATCAACGACTCGGTACAAGCTGCATATTTCAATCTGAACTTTACTTCGTGCATATTTCTTTCCGAATTTTGTAATAGTGCGTTTTCCAGATCATAAAAACTTAAAATATTACATTAAGCGTTGTGCATTTTTGTTCCCAAAATTTATAATAATGCAATTTTATTAAACTAAACAAAAATTCAAGAATGGTATAAATGAACTCTCAAAATAGTTGCTGATATATATTGGCCATCAAGAGTGTTTTTCAACCATTATAATGGTTGTTTTTGATGAATTTTGTATAATTTATTAAACGACATTGTTTTGATGAATTCTGTATAATTTAAAAATACTACTTAAACTCTCAAAATCGTCTTTAATAATTTTTAATTTTACAGAATTCATTCAAAATAAAGTCATTTTGATAAATTAACGGATAACTAATATATTTGACGGTTAATATACATAAACAAAATTTTGAGAGTTTAATTAATATTTTTAAATTTTACATAATTTATAAAAAAACAACGTCATTTGCTTCTAATCTAAAGACAAAAACTAACACAAAATTATAAACTTTTACGACATATTCCATTTTTATTAATACTATAAAGTTAGCTTAATTTTAGAAAATAATTATTATTAAAGTTAAATTAAAATAAATAATAATCTATTTTTATAAAACTGAAACAAAAAAATGTTAATATTTTTTTATTAAACTAAAACTTAAATACCACTAATGTTTACAAATCTATGTAAGAAAGTTACTTTGGTCTAGCAGTTAATATGCTCTTACTTGTCCACCAGTATGAGAATTCAAATGTTATTTAAAAAATAATTTTAATTTATATAATTTATCCAAAATAATTTATTTTGGATAAATTCTGTAAAACTAGAAATTAATTATATAAAGAAATGGATCCTTTTGAATGTTTTCATTATAAAAAGTAATGGAGAATATACATGACTTGGTTTGTGAGTCAGGTGGCCTGACCTTAATAGCTGGATCCTTAAATAAGTGAATCACGAAAACAGTTGTCATATCTACTACATTAGCAAGTCACATTCACCATCGTTTTTATTAATTTATGTGTTGATAATTGGTTCTATCAGAATCTAAATTTTCTATGATAAAAAAGACACAGAAAGAACAAAAGCTCTTAGGTAGAGTTATGGGCGTTATCATCACATTATTAGAGAAACTAAGAAAAAATAAACAGCTATAAAAGAGGAGGAAGGAATGCCATTTTGTTGGAAACTTAAATGGGCGAAACAGATAAGGGGTTTAGTCAAGCGTCATTTTCCTCATAAGTCCATATTCCACATGCACCAAATGAAATTATATTCCTCAAATGGAATTATATTCCTAGAGTGCAAGTAAGCAATAAAAAGGGGGGGGGGGGGAACAAGGATTTTATCTATTAGGCATGATCAATAAGATAAACCGAACTGAAGTAGATAGTATAGTTTGATTTTGGTATATATACTATAAAAATCAAAATGGATGAAATTTTATTTAAAAAAAGTTGAATTTGGATATGATTAAGTTTATAAATAATAAACCGAATAAACGAAACAAAACCAATCAAAAGTAAAACATATAAATACATGTATAATATAGCAATATATGATCATTTATCGTATTACTCCAACTTATCTTGTTTGGAGATATGACATGATCGGAGACAAAAGTTCGCCCTAGCGCCGTAAACCTCTCGGGCACACACATCGAGAAGTTCATTTTCTCTCCGATCTCCGACGTCGACTGTGTAAGAGACCGTCGGCATCGCCCTCTCGCCGGCTCTCCTTCTTCTGTGTCTACACTCCAAGGTTTCGCTCCTCCGCCAATGGCCATCGTGAATAAAGCCTTCGTCTGGCTAGCGACTCCAGATCTACACATCTTCACCAAATCCTCTGTGAACTCTCCTTCTGCACAACACGTCAACGCCAGATCCAGACTTTTTAGGTCTCTTGTAACAGTTGGCTACGGTTCTCCTGCGATGTCGCAAGCCACCACCACCTTCCACCACGCAGTCGTGACGTCCTTCATTCTCCGGCTGGAGATGGCTTCCACTATCTGCGGTCAATCTGTTGCGTCCGGTCCGCGACTGCTCTCTAGTCCCAGCCAATCCCTCGTTCTCTTCCAACCTCACAGCCGCATCTCCAGTAATGCCACTGCCATCACCACACCTCTTCACCTCCGCACCACCGTGTATACGCCTGAGATTAGGTCATCTCCGTCATCTCCGTCATGCCTCCTGCAGCAGCCGTACTCCATCGTCCAACCACCCTCACGTTTTGACCTAATCAAAGCGCTTCACCACTACGGTCTCCTTCGACGAATCCCTCCGATGTATGCATCCATACTGCAATATATATTCTCATATACATTTATGGAACCGGAAATGAAGAAAGTATCAACCGCCACCACCTCCCTCGCCTTTTTCGTCGCATCCTTTACCCCTCGCCTTGTTATGGAATCTATTGTGCAAGAATGTGAACTCGCCAAATTTACTTATTACTACGTCACCGTTGCGTTTCTCAGACACTACGCCGTCTCAAGCATCGACGGTTCTTCACAGTATGATTCTTTCACCATTTCTTCGTTACCAAGACTTTTGTGCAAGAGTGTAGATGCGCCAGATTTACTCGCTTTTATGTCACCGCTGCGCCTCTATCACATTACGCCGTCTCAAACATCGACGGTTCTTCACAGAGTCTACTACGCGACTGTCAAACCGGAGTTGGTGCACGAAGACCCAACCTCCCCAAAGCTTTTTACCTCTTATCTGATATTTGTTCACACACGTTCAGGTTGAACGAGTGCGATGACTATGATTAGGTCTACTTCGGGTATAGCTTGTTGGGCTCGACACGGTAATGTTGAGTTCCGAGGTTTGGACCCATTTAAACCTTCATCTCCGTCATCAATCTTCATCCTAAGCACCTCTTTGGAGGTGAAGTTAGAGCCTGAGATTCACCTAGTCTCTTCAGTAAGTCGTGTTGGGTTTAAAGCTGAGTGTTCTTGTTTCAGCGCCAAATCAAGTCATATAGGACTCCGTACTCTCGATGTCGTCTATGGTTCTAGAGCTTCTCACCTTAAGCTCTGGTCGGTCAACAACACAAGGTGTATCAACGTCGTTATCGACTATCAATTGTTCTTAGGAACAATCGTCATGGGAACAAAAGTGAAGCTTTCTTTCGGATTTCTTCATTTCGCTGAGCATGACTCGTCCCTAGATGGTTTTATCCCTAGCTGTTTTTTAATATTTTTTAGTTTCTTTCAACCGTCGAGCATGACTCCAACATCTTCTGCTTTAGTTATAAACGATGATGCTCTCTGAACCTTTTATATTATAATTTGTGTTAAAAAAAAAGAGATATGACATCATCATTTATCGTATTTCAACATAATTTTAAAGTTCCCTAAGTAATAAATAAATAAATTACCATTTATCCTGGCTGGAGCAATACTACTCACCACAGCTAAGGATTAAGCTTCCCTTTAGAAAATATTTCAACATAGTTTTAAGCTTCCCCTTAGAAAATTCGATAAATACAAAATATGCTTCAAGAAAAAAAATCTTAAAAGTAAATATCTCTATTATTTAAATAGGGTATTTTATTATAGATATGTATTAATTACGACTTACATAGATACGATGTAAATGGAAGAAAAAAACGAAGGAGCGTTAGAGAAAATATGAAATTTCCAAATACAAATGGCATGGTGAATGGTATGGTCTTTCTAACTTTGTATGATGCCGTATTGTGATGGAACATAAATACATACATAATTTAATAATACTTTTTGAGCTGTTAATAATAAGTTTTTCTTATCGAATATATATACTCTTTATAATATTTAAGTTATTCTTTTTTTTATCAACCACTTTAAGTTATTCTTTACACCGCTCTGGGGAAACATAAACTTTCCGTACGGTGTGGTTGGTCGAAAGAATGAGTGAACCGAAATTAACGTGACAAATATATCCGCTCTTATTTTGGTTAGGTACGAAAAGCTTTTTATTATAAAAAAGTTGAGATGGAATTTATTCAACTCCATTAAGGTAGTTGGTCCACCATGCACGATATGTATTCTCTCAAGCCATATTCCAGAATTCTAGATTCTTTCAAATTTTCATATTTCTCCATTTGTGGATTCGAATTCAAGTATACTGTACGGCTTCCTTCATATCTATGGTGTCTATCTATTTCAAAACAACCAAAACTCAGTAGAGTGATTTACCCAAATAGTATAAACGATGTAAATGACATAACTAAAACAATTGATCTAGTGGTCAATTTTAGACTTGCTTGATAAAAAGTTTGAAAATCACATCTTTAAATCTCGTTCAATTCTATTTCAATCAAAATGTCTGATCAAGATTTTGCGGTCAAAAATGTTTGAAATCTTAAATTCACCACTAGTGCTTAAAAAATATTAAACAAATGAATTGCAGCGGTCCGCAATTGTTTTTTTTAAAAAATTTTTTAATAAAAAAGAATTAAAAATTAAGCACCCTTAGGTTGCTAGGATTAATGATGATCTATACCGATTATTAAAAAGTCGAAATAAACCAGCTTTCCTCCAAGCAAGTCTCTTAACCGTCAACATTATCAATCTCTTCTCTCACTCCAATTGTCTCTCATCAAGTTTTGTTTTCGTTGTTGCAGAGAGGGAGAGCTTCTTCTGTCATTAAATAAAATTGTGAGTTCTTCTCAATGCTTTCACATCTCACTTTCGTGATGTCTTTGTTCTTCAAGTGAAATAAAATTGATGGGATTCATCACTGCTAACAATCTGCAAAAACTATTTCTAACTAATTTGCATCTCCCAGAACATCGCCAGGCTCAATGCGACCTTGCAGTTAATCCGACGAAGAGAAAAAGTACCTGACTATAAATATGATATTGGAAAGGACGAACGAGATGAAGAAAACTCTGGTCTAAAGGTTCTTGAGTTAGTAAAATATTTCATTCCTCAAACGATTTTGGCTACCAAAGGTTCAGAGAAGGTAAAAATTCACTCTTCAAAAATCTTATTTCTACATAAACCCTTCAGAATTCATTCTTCAGAATTCGCTGGAGAGAGAAACAACTGGAACACCGATGTTTTCACTAGCCGCATTTGAACATAGAGGATAGATAGTCAATAGATCAGGAGGGAGATGGTCCCAACGATGTCAGCTTCATTTAGTCGCCGGCCGTAATTTTCAGGTGTGCCAATACCAACGGAGAAATGAGAGTGAGAGTCGGAATATTTTAGCACTTACAGATCATATTAATTTTCAAAGCTCGAACCATTGCAAAACGAAGGAGTCGTAACAGAGCTATACACTCCGAGGAAATGGTGTATGGTCTATTTAATTCTTCCCATGACGTTTTGATTAAATCTTTAGCTTGCTATCTTATTTTCTAAGCTGATTATTTTGTTGTCTGGTTGTAATTAACAGCTCCCCCACAAAAAGAAATTTGATCACCTTAAAAGATCATGGCTCCCTTTATCTTAACATTGGTCATCCTGATGCTGATGGTATCTACACCAGCCAGTTCGCCAACATTCCCCTCTGCGTATTTGTCCGTGCCCAGATTTGGTGACATAGCTCTCAACTAAGCTACTTTAGATTACTTTGTCATCATCTCAAATTTTGAATCAATCTTACACAATTTCTTCCACAATTGTGTTTAGCAAAACTATGATTGTGTAACTTGTGTTGGTGTTTCAGCGTTTTGATTGAATGACAATGTAACGATGATACTAAAAATGTTTGTGTAAGTAGTTGTTTCTAAATAGTTATTTGTATAAAACAGTGGTGGATACGAAACTATTTTATTTTTCATGTTCCACCGTCTCACTTATCAGTTGTATATATCTATCGTAATTTTTGTCATCTGATATTTTTTTGTTTAGTTGAAACTACTATAATATTAAATCATCGTACTTTTATCATTTAAACTCTTTTTTTGTCATCATCTTCATTTAATTCAAACATAGAGTTTCAACAGTAACATTGAAATGTACTTCAAAACTAATTTCTTTAACAAACATAAGACTGTGTATACACTCCTATACTAATATATTTCTTTGCTAACATATCAACGTATTTAACATTTTCTGATAATACATGTACAAAGTAATAAATACACTTATCAGGAAAATATACTAACAATATTTTTGACTAAAAACTCTACAGAAATTTCAACTTAAATAGAATAGAGATAAATTTTTCTGAAGAAGATGAGAACAAAAGATTAATAGGCTATCAAAGTTTATTTATATAGTTTTGAATACTACTGTACTAAATTATTATTTAAGAATTAAGATTCATATAACATAGGAGAGTTCCATCATATAGTCTGAATAAGTGTTTTAGTGAATATGTTTGTCGGCTTTGTAATGCAACCATGTCAGACGTAAGATTACATACTTACATACTTGGGTAGAGTTTTAGCAAAAGCATGGCGTCGCTGCAGAAGATGACATCTCAAAGCTTCCTAATGTTCCCCATCTAGAAATAAAAAAGTCTACATATTTGGGGCTTCTTATTGAAGCTTATTTGTATTGGAGAAACTTATACACCGAAGTAAGAGAGAGGAATGAGAAAATGAATATGATCCACTCAGCTTTTCTTACAAATCAAGCATCTAAAAGATTCAGTATAATTTCGTCCAACAAAAAAGAAAAAAAAAAAGATTCAGTATAATTGCGTTTCTGGGGAGAGGAGTTTTTGGGGAAGTCTACAAAAAGACCACTGCATAGAACCAAAAGAAGTGGTTGTGAAAAAAGCATCACATGATGGTGAGAAGCAATTTGTCGCTGAGGATGGATGAGGTCGTTTGCATGAGGAGTTTAAAACACCAGAGCTTAGTTTCACTTATTGGGTATTGCATGAGTAAATATGAGTTATTAACCTTTTATCAAAAAAAAAAAATATGAGTTATTAATGATCTCGGAGTACATGCGAAATGGCAACCTTAATATACAACTAGGTAGTAATCTGCGCTTTGCGCGGGATAAAATATCTATATCATCGTTGAAATTATATATTATGGTTATGTATATCATTAGATTTACATTAAGCGAGGTTTAAGCAAAACTAAAAGTATGATTCATTTAATTATGATGTTATTGACTCTGTGATTATACGTTATATATATATATATATATATATATATATATATATAAATGTGTGTGTGTGTGTTCGCCGGTGTTTATGACTCGTTTTAATGTTGATCAACTTCCAAAAAAGAACGGTAGGTCAATATCTCTAATTTTATAAGCAAAACCATAACTGTGTCAAATAAATAATGTGTCAAATAAATAAAGTATAGCTCTCGAAATTAAAAAAAAACGAAATTGAAGCATGAAAGGAACTGAATGTTACTTCACCCTTTAAAACACAGAATTAGCTTTTAATTATAAAAACACAAAACAAATAAAACTTTCATCAGATAATAAATTAAGGTCTTCGGCTCTCTTGAAGTCGAATCAAAATGCGCGGGATGAAATCTTGAAAGTAAAAAGATATTAAGATCAATACTATTAACATCTATACTATTAAAGCAAATAACTGCTTATGAATCTGCCCCTGAATTTTCAAGGAAATTACAAAACATCACATTTTCTTTTCTTTTTTAATGAAATCGATTTTTCAAATGAAAAATTGCCATTAAAAGCCCAACAGATTCTTGGTACCAAATTTACTTATTGTTCAACGAAAATTCACAGCCCAATAATATTAACATATTTTTATAACAAAATGGACTTCAATTTTTGAGTTTCTTTATATATGCATATAAATAATAATAACCACATTTTAAATATTCATACATGTTATGTTTAATTATAGATAATGGCAGTTAATTTGATATCTATATTATTAAAGCAGATGACTGCTTATGAATTTGCTCCTGAATTTTCAAGGAAATTACAAAACATCACACTTTCTTTCCTTTTTTAATGAAATCGATTTTTTAAATGAAAAATTGCCATTAAAAACCCAACAGATTCTTGGTACCAAATTTACTTATTGTTCAACGAAAATTCACAGCCCATTAATGTTAACATATTTTTATAACAAAATGGACTTCAATTTTCGATTTTCTTTATAAATGCATATAAATAATAATAACCACATTTTAAATATTCATACATGTTATGTTTAATTATAGATATTTATGTATAATTCTTATCTATATTCATAATTTTTGTTAAACGGCAGTTTCTCTAATATTAATAAGGTATAAATAGTACTTTTAAGACCCATTAATTATTTATTAATAATAATTATTTTATTAGTTTAATTTTATTAAATGAAACAAATAAAATAAAATCAAATTGAAATAACAAATTTTTAAATCAACAAAACCATATATGGGTTTGAATTATCTGAACTCCGTAAAAATAGTTCTATTTATAAGAAAAATTCAATAATATAAACTAACTTTAATAAAATTATAGAAAAATTTTTGAAACACACAAAATTAATTTTTCAATACATAGAGGGTTGAACATATAAAATATTTATATTTAAATTATAAAAAAATCAGTGTAAAATATGTTTAATGATGGGTTAAAAAAATTAAATCATATTACGGATTAAAATTATTTAGACTCTTAAAAAATTTAGTAATATTTAAAATAAATAAAATAATTCATATAAATAAATTTTAGATAAATTTCATAAAAAGTTAAAATATATAAGTTATCAAAATTATAATTTTTTATTACGTGAAATAATTTGTCCAACTAGAAAATATACACGTCCTTTAAAGACGAGTCAGAATCTAGTATACTAATTATGTTAACTACTGCTATTAAAATATTTTTTAAAATCATTATACACTGACATGGATTTGTAGTACTTTATTTCAGAAAGCTGAAGGTCAAATAAAATATCCTAATAGCCTTCAATAGTTGTTAGATGTCTGAAGCAACCTTAAAAACCCAACAATTATTTTCTGATCATAAAAAAAAATGTGGCTGGATTACTAATATTCATAAATATAAAACTTACCATTACCCCTCTCAATTTGTCATAGCTTTAGTACACAAATTAAAACATTTTCATTTGAAGCAATTCTGTATTGATATAACTTCTCAGCTACAAATTCCTAAACAACACACCTAATTTGAGTTAAACTGCAAAATGTAATGATTTATGTCAGAAAATCGAAGTTGTCTCCTTTACGTTCGTGGTCTTTGTTAAAAAAGACACCTGAATTAAATAATAATCAAAGACAGCATTCTCCAGTTACACCTACGTACAAAAAAAAATCTCTCTTGTTCTATCAGTTCAACAAAAATTTATAAAATTAGAACTCAACCAAAAAGTTGGTTTTGTTCACGTATGAAAAGGATATGCGCGGTTATATCACGGAAACTAATCAGCTTACGATGCACAAATAGAGAAAGTGATATCTTAACATAATGTTATAATGCAGAGCTCTCATGGCGGCAAAGATGATGGCGGCGAAGATGGTGACAGTCGCATGCTTATATTGCTTGCTCAAGAAGCTTACTACACTAACTATCAAAACGTTTTACAGTGAATACCTCTCGTCAAAACAAAGATTACCTCATTGAGCAGCAACAGAATAGCAACAGAACCAAGTTGTGTCTCTACTCGAAACTGATTGGGGAAGAAGGAAGCTCAAGTACTCACCGAGCAGCAACACCTCTCGTCTCAATGATTATATTTAACATGAAGGTGATTAAATAAACTCAAGCACTCGAAGCTGACAGTTTATCACGTAAAAAACTTTTTAGGTCGTCAAGAAAGTGTCGGGATATTGTAGTTCTTTTAAATCTTTGCATTAAATTCATATTTTTTGTGAGAAACGTTCTCTGCGTGACAAGTAAGCGTTTTGATAAATAAAACTTCGCATAAAACCACGTCAAACACCTTCCCAATATACCTCATTTTTGTTACCATTATTAATGTCTGCCTTCTTTACATTTTCACAAATATTTAAAGTATTAAGTTTCATTAAAGAGACAAAAATCTCTTTTACCTTCCTATATAGATATATAAATATAAATAATTATTTTAATAATTTATAATCTTAAAAGTGATTAAAAAGTAAAAAATGATTTTTTATAGATTTCGAATTATACCTTTTCGAATTCAAACATTTAAAAGTTCAAACTTTGTATATTTTTTTCAATTTGTTTTTTCTTTTCGAATTTCTTTTCATTTACAAGATTTATTTTTGAAATTATTTTTATAAAAATTAATTTCAAAATTTATGTAATTATTTATTTACTAAAACCGTATACCCTATCCTCTAAAACATCATCCCTCAAATCTAAACCTTGAGTCTATATTATTTAATCCTAAGTTTATTTGTGTCTATTTATTTTTATTTTTAATTAAAAGTAAATGTAGTTAAGATAAACATGAAAATGGTACTAAGAATATAATAGTTTAAACAATTTTTCAAATTAATATATTTAGTTTTAAAACAACTAACTATTTTAAAATATCATTAATAAACTAAACCTTTTGTTTCCTACAAATTTTATCGAATAAAATTCACCACATAAAAGAAATCATTTCTTTTATTTATTTTTATTTAAAGCACCTATTTAGTAAAAAAATAATATATAATTATATAAAATAAACAAACTACGGTCACATTTTTATTAAAATTATATTTAAATTTTATATTTATCTCTAATTAAACAAGTTTGTTGTAGATGTATTATTATATTTATTTATATTAATTTTTCTATCAAAAAAACATTTTATATCAAAACTGTAATTCTTTTTAATTAACACCACACTACTTTTTCTATTAAAACTGCACTTGTCCTGCAAACCATAGTTCGACCATACTGCATTTTAGTTATGTCTGGCTTATGTTATCAAATTCGTGATTACTATTTGGACCTTTTGTATTATTCTAAGTAAAAGTTGGTAGAGTCTGTTTCGCATATGTGTCTCGTGAACTCAACTTGTGAACTCAACCAACCAGCCTATTGTCTAGCATAACAAGGACCACTGTACAATTCTTGTTTACTCAAGCTACACTTTTCGTCTAAACTGGTTCAACTTAACCCACTAGCATTGTTTTTATTATTTTCTTATTTTTTTGCAATCTATTTATATCTTATTATATAAAGCTGAGTTTTCAAAGTTACTAATTAACATGATTGCAACACATGGCGATTATATATCTAAGATTATGACATGTGTTAATTCATCTCATAATTAAAACATATATATTGAGATAATAACAAAAACATTTTTTGTTAAAAAGTAACTATAAATATCATTAATAGTAATATTTTCGTTTTTAAATTCCTAAACAAAATATTATTTGATAGTAATTTTTCTTCAAATAGTTTTACATGTATTTAATTATATAATGGTTAAAATATATATTTAGATAATAAAAAAGAATTATGAAAAATTAAAATTAGCATATAATGTTTTATTTTCATTTTTTGGTTGTAATACAAAAAGAAAATTACTATATAATCATTTATTTGAACTCTTACAAATATGTTTTGGTTTTATTATAATTATAATCATTTATTTTAGATAATTTTAATATTTTTTTCATATTATTTGTATTGACACCATTTTAATTAAATAGGTTATAATATCATGTTCATTACCAACAAAAAGTATATAAGGAAAATATCTGAAAAATATAAGGAAAATTTCGTATTTGTTAATTAAATAAATTATAATATCATATTTATCACCAGATTGTTTTAAAAAGAAAAATTACCATATAAATTTAATAAGGAAAATTTGTATTTGATAAGAGAGGATTTTTAAAGTAATTTTAAAATTGTTTAATACTATTTTTCACTTTTTATTTTAAAATCTGAAACTAAAAAATTTGGCAAATAATTTATTTAATACTAATTTTACTTTTCTTAATTTCTGAAGAAAATATAATTGTAAAAAAATATTTGATAGTAGTTGTCATTCTCTATAATTTTGAACAGAAGAAAATTGTAAAAGAGTGTTTAATAGTAGTTTTACTTTCTTCAAATCTTAATCAAAAGAAATATTTGTAGAATAAGTATTTCAAATAGATTTTTATAAATAATCAAATTTCTTATTTAAATAGTTAATTTCCTTTTAAGAAAACTCATAAACCAAAATAGTCTACAATAAGAAAATAAAATTGTAAAAAAATATTTGATAATAGTTGTTCTTCTCTGTAATCCTCAACATAAGAAAATTGTAAAATATTGTTTAATGGTAGTTTTTATTTCTTCAAATCCTAATCAAAAAATATTTGTAGAATAATAATTTCAAATAATTTTTATAAATAGTCAACTTTCTTATTTAAATAGTTAATATATATATATATATATATAAGATTACTAATTATTGAAGCATAAATCTTAACCGAAAGATACATGGAAAAATAGATTTCTCCATGCTACTGAGAAAATTGGTTATATTATTGTAGGTCAACTATTAAAGAATTTAAATCAAAGAGAAGACCTAGGTAATTGAAACAGAAATTCTAATTGAAAGTTATGTGCGAAAATGAATTTTTATTCCTAGACCAACATATGCAAGATTGTATTTCAAACTAAAAATATCTATTCCTTGTATGAGTTAGCTATCTAATGTCAACAAGAGTAAATGTTAAAACTTAAAAGAGGTTGTCTATATTTGTCAAGTCCTGTTTTACAGTTATATGCCGCACTATCAAAAATCACTATAACTACAGAGCATTAGATTTTTAAAACATAACGACAATGGTTTTCTACAAAATATTATATATTAAGAAGTTTTCAGTAATATATGATATATAGGAAGATAAGTTAAAATCACACTATTGATGCTAAATCAATCAAATTTGATATTTTATCTAGCAATATATTTGATATTTAACTGACTATCAATAATACATATTGATTGATGTTGTGTAACATTCGTCTTAAACAATATAGAGAGAGTTCCCAGTGTTATATGTTTTAATTAACTATAACAAATATTTTTTTGACAAATAATTAAAAGTGAAGTATTTGTTAAAAAAACAAAGAAAAACTAATAACTGTTTAAAATACTGTGAAATAGAATCAAAATTTATGGAAGACAACATATTACTATTCTTAAAATAAATCATCAATATAGTGAAAAATACAAGAACTATCGTGAAATAGATTTTTATCTTTTTTATGTTCGCCAAAAAATGGATTTTACTCATTAGACTGGTTTTATTATAATGCTGAATCTGAACTATGTAATCGTTAGCTTTTTACCAATGGCGGTATGTTTGACACCAGCATCAGTGAAGTTTGGGTACCTGACTGCTGAGTTGTTGTTGTTGTGTACAATGCATTTAAGAAGTTTTTTTTACATATGTAATTGACTCAGTTGGTGTTATGACTTTCAATTTTTTTTTCCATAAGAAAGTGTATAGTTTTTCTCTAAACTAAGTACAAATTTGATAGCAATTCATCTATGAACCATGATATATAAAATACATGTATTAACTTAAAATTATGTAGAACAATTGTTTTTAACTATAAAATAAATCTTCACAACTTATGTAAAAAACAATCATAAAATTATAATAAAGTAGTTTATTATTTTATGTTTTTATTAAATTAAAATATCATAAAAATCGCTGCAACGCAACGGGCACATATCTAGTTATTAATAAAAGGGACTAAAGCCCATCAAACCTACAAGATCCCAAAGAAAACAAAGGACAAATATTTGGGTCATAAGCCCAGCAGTCCACACGAAAAAGGCTTTACATTACCACACAAGCCCAAAGTCTAAAAACCAAACCCACAAGAAATCATCCCAACCCCACCACTTCGCGATGCACATGTCTAGATAGAGTTTTGCCTTGCATACGTGTTGAAATCCCTCAACAGTAAGGGAACACGTTTGCACACAACATCGCCGCTAGAAGGCCACCGCCGGATACGCCCACCGACATTTTTGACCATCTTTTTCACCGGAGCAGCACCAATCGGAGAGACCCAAAGACGAGATCTCATCCTCTGCTCCAACCACAACCACAACCACAACCACAATTAACTTTAGCAGATCTACAAATTTCTTGAACTGAATAACCACCTTCAATCGATCCCTTGTCTCCGACATAACCATGCATGTGAATACAGCCAACAAGAACGAGAGGCAGAGGAGCATATGTGAGCCTTATTCGTAGATCAAGGTGAGATATCACGAAAGACAAGCCGGTGATAAACGGTAAAGAGATCCGCTTTCTCCCGGAATACAAAAGCCGGAAAAGTATGTGCTGTCAAAGCCACCCCTCCCCAGAGACAAAATCGGACCACCACCGTCTATGAGGTGCGACACCGAGACAAAAAAAAACTGATTTAAAACCGAGATGAAAGCACAAAAGAAACAACTAGAAACAAAAGCCGGACCGGCGGTGGCTATGGAAGCCCACTCCGTCAGCCGGAATCTACTATTTAAGTAGGAGAAATCTAGTGAGAGGTTGGAGCGTTTTTAACCCACTAGCATTATATCATGCGCATTATATCATGCATTAGTATATTATTACGTAAAATTATGTTATCATTATCTGAATTCGTATATATATATATATAACATTGGTTAAAGGTAAAAATACATTTGACAAACTTTTTAAAGATGGTCCAACTTATAAAAATCACACATAAAAAAAGCTGTGGTTTTCTTTTAATAGACAAAATTAGAAATATTTTTCAAGTAAATTAGTAATGTTTAATCTACATAATAAGATATCTGAATGGATAAATTCATATTAGGATATTCTATTTATAAATTAGTCGTGAAAATAATTTTCAGATATCAAAATATATCGTAATTTAAACAGTTCCAACATAATAATTTGATTTTACATTTCATTTGAAATTTCTTTTGTATATTGTAATTAGTCGGGTAAATCTAAAATATTGGAATGAGTTTAGTTACTTTTTTTTTAAGTTCACTATAATTTTTTTGGGTCAACAACACATTATATTAAGGGATCAAACATATAAACAAGAAGAACCACCTCTGCTGCCATCTCATCAAGCCAGGGTGCGAACCCTACACCTGCCTCTATTAAGAGGAAATGCTAGGCTATTGTGCCACAAAGTTAAAAAGAAAAAACAAGAAGACCTCATTTGTAAAGATTTTTTTTTTTTTGGTAAACAAAAAAATGATTTCAACTCTTTGCCGGAATTACATATATTATAAATAGTTTTCCCCAACGCAAATTGAATCCAAGTGGTGATAGTTACAACCATAACTTACCACTAGACCAACTCGATGTTGATTAAAATAATAAAATGTGTCATCAGTGATTGGGATTTAAGGGTATCAAGAGAACAATTTTTCCGGCATGACTATTAATTAACTTTTCTAAACAAAAGGGGGTTTCATCTCTTCTTAAAGCTTATATAATGTGTTTAATGATAATGATGCTAATGTATATTTTTAATTCCTTATAACAAACTATTTAATCAATTTTAGAATTTTAAGATTGGTCAAACTTAAAGAATCACACCTGAAACATGTATTTTTTTCTTGACATACACATGAAACATGTTGTATACTTCTCTTTTAGTGTCAATGTTGCATGGCTAACAGGCAGATTTTTCTTCCACATCAGTTAAACGGATTGTAGTCAAAAGATTTGATTTAGTTTTTATTTTATTTTATCTAGGGGATAATTCTTGAACACCGTAGCCGGTCCTGAGATATCTGAAGTCCAATACGAAATTAGAAAATAAGGCCCTATAAAGACTCAAGTTTTATAATAAAAATTACATAAAACAGTATTAAAAAGAGAAAATTGTGACTTGTATCGTGATATGACAAGAACAAAGGCAAAAAACAAATTGAGACTATGGTACCTTTGGTATGAGAAGGAAACCAATTCAAATATAAAAACAAAATAACAAAGAAGTTGAAAAGAAATCCATTTTTCTTTTATATTTTGCTCTTGAAACTTAGTAAGATAGGCGTGAAAGACAATTCAATTGTGAAGAAAATATAATTAAACCTAGAAAGTAATTATTGCTATATCAGTTATTTTACTTTCTATCCATTATCGTCTTAAATAACACTAAGGAAATATGATTTAGCTGTGTTTGCATTTTACAAGACGTAAAAATAGGTTCTAAAAGTTTTAGAAAAATCATAGACCCCATGCAAATGTTTCATAGGTATCCCCTCAAAACCGGCTTTGACCGTATATGAGCTTATATTGGTACAAAACATAAAAAAAAAAAACCCCAAGACTTTTTTTGTAGAAGTAAAAGCCCCCAAAACTTATGGTTCAAATCAAAATCTATTATCAATAAATATAATACTCTATTATCAAAATCTATTATCAAAACTTGTGGTATAATTGAACTTCCCCTATAACAAAAAACTAGCAAAGGTTAAAATGAAAATTTAAAACCAAAATAAACATGAATAATGAGTACTACATGCAGCCAGAACATTAAAAATTTATCACATATAACAACTGAGAAAGAATATATCAAACAATATAATGAACAGAAAAAAATCCAGAAGTAGTGAATCAATACTATTAATATGAGATCATTCCCAAATTATACCATTAATGAAATGTTAAAATTTTTCAAAATACCCTTAATGATATGACTAACTGAAAAATTCGTTAATGGTATTGTTGTCTTTTGCTTTTATGAGTCATTTTCTTATTTTAGCTCATGTTTCTAAATAAATTAGATATGACTCAAATCTGTTAACTAATTAAATGATTTATATTTTTATATAATCAATTTCATATTCTATAATTTTTAATATTAATAACATAAATTCTGTAGCTATACGAGGATAAAACTTAAACAAAAATATTATTAACCACTTTATATGTTTAGCAATATTTTATATAATTTATATTTTTTAAAAAAATTATATAATAGTCCAAGTATGAATTTTGGATACAACTATTGTTTAAATTATTTACAAACATAAAACGGTTATGTGACGCATTTTAAGTTTTGTCATACTGTACACACTATAACAAATTCGCATAATTGACATTTGATCATGTCACAGATAATATAATTAAAACAAAAAATTATCAATATTTATATTAAAAACAACAAAAAAAATAATTGTTCTTTCATTGACGGATCAGAATCTAGTATACCTTTAAAAGAAGAAACAAAATAAATCTAACAATCACTATTTTGATCTAACAAATATGTCAAATTAAATATAATTTAAAATGAAATAATTCACATACACAAAATGATAATTTTACAAATACATAAACCACACGGTGAGTAACTCTAGTTTTATTAATGTCTACTACATCTGCAAACTTATTAATTATGTAACTTTAACGTACGTTCATGTTGTGCTAAATTTTACAGTAATAGGTTTAGATATCAAAATTAGAATCTTTTAAATTGAAATGCTTTAATACTCACGTCTTCTTAATCTATATATATAAAGAAGAGTTTTCTCTCTTCTTATGACATTTGGAATGAGGGTTTTTTGACATGTGTCCTATTTTTTTTGTTTTTTACATTTTAAGTCCTTTTACTTTTAGATTATTACAATTTGTCTCATTATTTTCTAATTATGCACTATCTAATCTTTTTTATACGAACCATAATTTGATAATCCATTTATTGTTAAAATTTCAAAATAAATAAAAATATATAAAAAATAATATAAATATATTTTACATATTTAATTTATTCACAACTAAAAATAACATAAATTACTGTATTTTATTATTTTTTTACTCTATTGTATTTTTTTACAATTATATGTTTATTTTATTAATTAATGCGAAAATAAACTAGAAACACAACTCATAATCGAAACATAAAATCTCTATAATCATAGAAAAAAACAAAATGCCAAAGACACATTAACTAAGTAAATGTTTATAACTAAAACGATATCAACAACAAAAATTAACTTAGTTCACTTTATCATAGAATTTTTTGGTTATAACAAGAAGATGTCGGATTCGTCCAAAAAAATACAAGGAGATGTCAAAAAGAGTAGAAGGATAAACTTCGAGACAAGACATCTTTCGAATAAAAAGAAACACGATCGAAAACCAATACAAAGAAAGCGTGTTAGAGCAAGAATATTCAACAGAAAGCAAAAATCGCCATGAAACAAGAAAACAAATATTTAACACACCATAAGCGCATCCACCAGCTAAGATGTACGAAGCACCTCACAAACTAAACAAGCACAGAAAAAACGTTCATACCAGCAAAGAACCACAAAACTCTAGATAAAAAAGATTAAAATTCTGAGAATCTAACTTCGCACACTTATACTACGAAAAGCAGGGGAAGTAAACATACAACCTGAAGGAAGGAGGATGAAAGTTAACCACCAAGAAACCAAAGCCCAAACTTGATACCAGACACAAGATTATAAATCTACAGAGCATACACGGAAAAAATACTATTTAAACCTGAAATCGCAAATTTGGCAAAATAGAGAGGCACTAGAGATGCGAGCAGTGATGAAATCAGCAAATCATGGAGTCAACCTCAAACTATGAAATAGAGCATAAAAGTCTAATGATCAAAAACCAGATCTTGAAAAACCAACCGAAAAAGATTTATCGACGGTAAGCTAACGAAGAAGAAACAAACATCAAAGACGACTAGACTATGATCCAACATAAGGAGATGCACTTCCTAACATCAGCAAAAATCTTAAGTAAAAACAGGAGCAGCCAATATTGACCAAAACAAACTATAACGCTGTGAGTAAGAACCACACTACATGAAACTTATAAACTCAATTTATAACAAATACCAAACAATCCGAGGAAGAACAAACACACATAGGTGAGTATTTTTTCGGTGAGGCTGAGAAGAAAAGAACACGAAAAAGGTAAACGAAATACATAGATAGTGATGGCTTAATGTCAAAATATGAAGAGAGAACACAAAACATCTCAAAGAATAATGTTCAAATAATTCAAATAAAAAATAAATACAATTTATAACGTTAAATTGTTAATCTTAAAATAATAAATACAAAGTTATTGAAATTTAATATGGTTTACATCAGAGGCTTAACTATTATATACAAAACATATTATTGAAAAACACAAAAAAAAATATATAAATTTATCACCTATTACGATATAACACAATAAAACATTAAATAATGTTCTTAACAAGTAGAGATGGCCTCATAATTACATTATCTAAAAAAATTACTCAACAACAATAAATATCAAAATTTTCAAATTCTTAATACTAAGATTTAGGATTAAAAATACACCGTACCAACTTCGAATGTATCTTTACGATCAATATATATTTGATTGGTTAAATTGATATAGTCTTAACTTCTTAATTTTGACAAATTCAAAGCGAGAAGAAACTAGTTGTTAATATAACACTTATGATTATTTAAAATTATCATCATAAGCACCGCTCACAAAATATAATTCATTGAAATCGACCTAGAAAAGTCCAAAGCATCAAACTATTATAACACCTCCCCATCAACCCAATATACAAAACTAGGTTTGGGCATAAATCTCGAACCCGAACCGGATCTGAAGTAAAAATATCGGTTCAGTTGCGGATCTAGCCAAAAACAAGATCGATTTCATTTACTTTGGGTTTTCGGTTTCATTTTAGTCGATAATTGAAGAGTAATCTGAGCTGAACCGAACACATGCAAAGCTGATAGTGTAAAACGTGACAAAAAAGTTCATTTATTCCAAATGAGATGACGCAAAATAAAAGATAAATAAAAAATGTCGTTTATATAACTAAAATATATTTATCAATTTAATTTTTTAAGCATCTTTACTATCATATCTAATGATTGATATATATATATATATATATATATATATATATATATATATATATATATATATATATATATATATATATATATATTTACATATATATATAATGTGAAAATATGATTTTTTCACAACATAATATATATATATATATACACACATATAAATATATATGTATAAACTCTATTTAATATAATCATTGTAAGATGAAGTCCACATTTATATATTATCTAAATTATAATTTAAATTAATAAATCTTAATCAAATAATAAATAATTCAGCTATTACATTTTCAAATTGTCATGCATATATTTAAACTTAAATTTATTTCATAGTAATTTTACAAAGACTACAATTAAATTAATAAATTTCATAAGATCATATATATATTTTGATTTCTAAAATATTGTTGAGAAATTCTCTAGATTATAAGACTATAGTCAAATCATAACAATACTAGCAAAACCGGCGCGTAGCGCCGACAAACCCCTAGTTCTTAATATAATTTTCATCTATTTTCTAGAAATAGGTAAAAATCCATAATAATGATTTGTTTCAACGAGATGGATTCAAGCTGAGTCACTCACATGTCATGCATTATATACGTTACGTAATCTATTCTCTTATCCCCCTGTTATTTCTCACTAGTATTAAACAAACTCAACATGCAACACACACACTTCAGACAATTCATCCTTAATTTAAGGTTCACTCAATTTGCACCCAGGCACCTGAACTTGGTATTCCTGCGTGTACCAGAAAGATCATATAATATCCAGGAGGAGCAATCTCTGCCGTTGATGGACCCAAGGCGTCGATTTTATAAGAATTTGTTAGACCCTCATGATGAGTCACAGAAAGTAGCTTCAAAATCACCATCCTCTGATTCATCGCAAAAGAGTGCGTAGTGAACGAAGGTGCAACTATCCTCACAGAGAGAAGATCAATGGTCAAGAACTGTTGTATGGAGAAATTGATGTTGAACAATCTCTTGTAGCTGATTACTTTGTCGTTGGTCAATATCTTTGGTCTTATTGAGTCAGACGTGAAAGACAGGTAGGGAGGATAGTAAGCCTCGAGGCTTAACTCCGTTGGATACTCGACGTTAGTGAAGTTGTAATAAATGTGAGGATTACTACCACCGACTAAAACCCGACCGTCCGGTAATAAAACCGCAGACGAATGGTACATCCTAGGACGCGATGAAGTGGACATAATTGAGAAGCGACGATCAAATGTGTGATATATTACGGGTCGGGTTACCGGGTCACGGGCATTTTCCCACCCGGCAGTACCAGCACCTGCGCCGTTTACAATAATGATATCACCCGTTGGTAAGATCAGCATGTCTCCCATGACACGTGGCAGTGGCATGGTCTCCATTTCCCAAATTGGATTCGGACTAGTGAGCTTTAGCCTCCCGCACGTGGAAGTTGCACGTGTGAATCCTTGCTGGCTTTTTGCTCGGGGAAAGGCGTCTTTAGGAGCTCCTCCACAAACCATAATCTCAGCCTCCATAGTATTTTTTGTTTCATCTAATGGAAAAAGTATGGAAGAGCCACTGCTTGGGTAGTTCCTTGGATCACCACCTGGAATCTCAGGAAGCTCTCTCACGATTCGGTTCCTTTTGTAATCAAACACAATGGATCTTGTGTTAGCGAAGACGAATAAGTTTCCATCGGGTAAGAGATAAAGGAACGGATACAAGTTGTTCTCGCTAGTTGCATCTGTTGTTTCTCTAAGAAAATCAAATCTTGATCCTCTATAACGATGAGAATCAGGTCGAGGGAAAATTTCAAAGTTGAATTGTCTTCTTCCCCCGACCACAATTATCCGTCCATCAGGTAAAATTTGATTGGTGGCATACCATCTACGTTGGGCTAGATACTGAGGGAACTCGATCCAGTCACATGTTTCACTATAACCACATGGGGTAAACATTCGAGCAGCGCGCTCACCGTCGTTGTATCCACCGGTTTGAACCAATGTTCCGTTGGGAAGAACCGAACCAGAAGAACACCATGTGTCGGTTTGGACTTTCAAGGCACGGTATGTGTTGGAGACAACGTCGTAGAGAACCGAATGTGCGGAGCAATCGAACTTGACAGTAGTGTCACTAGGATCGTATCGACACATGCCTCCTGGTAGAGAAAGATTCGAGACACCAAAATCGGTACGGTCGAACATTATCACCATGCCGTTGTGGAGAAGTTGCATGTGCATGGCGGATATACCGATGCTCGGTTGCAATACTTCCCATCGGTCGAGTTGCATCAGAAACGGGTAAGGTTCACGTTCTGATAATATGGAAATGGAGAAGCATAAGATTAATGTTGTGAGGATGACAGTATTCTCGAAGTTGATCATAGTGTTGTGTTTGCTCTTGGATTGATGGTGAATTTTAAGTTAGAGGTTGGTAGTATATTTTCTTGTTGAGAATTTGGTTGGGGGTGCATCAACTTTTATATATTATTGTCATGGATGGTTTTACATTAAATGTTTATTTTATTAAATTGGGGATTCTTGTATATATGTATTTTTATCATATAAGATATACTAAAAACTTTTTAGTGATATATTTCAATTTCCTATATATTAGTGATATTTCATTTAAATTTCTGTTGTAGTTTGATTTTTAATTAATGTTGTATTTTGAGATCACCCAGACTTTTCTTGGTTGGTCTTGTACATTCTTTTTTTTTTTTGGCATCGTACATTCTATAATAGCTAATACTATTAAAATTGTAGTAGGGATTACGAGTTATAAATGTTAGTGAAGTATCTTAGACATTTGTAAAAAAAATCTTTGTCCGGAGTTGTTTCATTCGCTTTATGATATTTTTTTCCAGTTTTCTTGGTCGTTTAATATGAAGGTATCTTTTAATATTTCATCTATATATGTTTAA
This sequence comes from Hirschfeldia incana, assembly GCA_026261945.1. Classification (NCBI taxonomy): domain Eukaryota; kingdom Viridiplantae; phylum Streptophyta; class Magnoliopsida; order Brassicales; family Brassicaceae; genus Hirschfeldia; species Hirschfeldia incana. The sequence goes on along the minus strand of JABCMI010000003.1, from coordinate 8,449,112 downwards.
ATATATATTTAGTAATATAATCACGATTAGATCTTATGTAAGTAGCAACACAAATAATCAGGATTTGCCCAAGAGTTCAGGCTTTCTCGAAAAGTTTAGGATTAAGTATTTAGAATTTTCAGTTACAAAAAAAAAAAGTATTTAGAATTTAGAGTTTATGGTTTAGAATTTAGTATTTGCCTACAGAATTATCAATATTAAAAAAAATATTTTTTGATAATTGCTACTATTTTTTATTTATCTAAAAACATAATTTTTATTTCATTAAATTCTTACTATTTGTTTTTTTTTAAAGATATCAAATCTCAAATAACTAAATTTTATCAGTGGGTGAATGTAGAGATTCACCCTAGAGGGTGAACCTAAGTTTTGTTCTTATGTTAGTATATTTCATCTGTCATGTTTAGAACAAACCTGTTTGGCTAATCTTACGTTACCTGGTTTAGCGTTTGGTCAAGGGATGTTAGCAGGTTTGCCTCAACCGTATATCTCTCAACCGGGTGGGATGAGTGAAGCGATGATGCATAGAGAGATGGAGCCGAAGGTTGAACCGGTTTCGGAGACTGGACAAATCGGTTTATAACCAGATCATAAGTAGATTACCACAGATTTGAAAATTTACTCTCTTTCTTTTAGTTTTGCATTTGGTTGGGGGTTAAAATAACTTATAATTTCTTCTTTATTTTCCTTATTATATTTGTTTGAAACCTTGGAGAGGAAGGTAAAGGCTATTTCTATTTTCATTCCTGAGTTTTGTCTTCTTTTTATTTGGCTTGAACTTTTTTGGATTAGGTGATAACATGATCCAAGACATAACCCAATTCTAAAGGTGTAACAAAGTCTTACATAAATTCAATCTTAAAATCTTTTAACCAATGGAAACTTGGGAAAAAATCAAGCAAGAGTATTCAGTACAGAGAAGCTTCTTACATAGATAAAAACAATCACGAGGGAGACAAAGACTCATTTATAGATTATCACCAAGGCAAATGGAAAAAAGTTTTCAGGAACTGGAGAAGATCGTTTTGGAAAGAAAGTTTTACATGAACACAGTCCTTCCACCTATTCGAGTGTTTCTATCATACGCAGTGTTGAATGTATCCACCATCTCGTTCATGGTACTACTGCACATTGAACCAAAAAAGAAGTTGAAGATGAAACAGAGTCATCACTCCGATGAAACTTTAACCTTTCATAGTTCCTAATGCTGATTACAGAACATAAAGGCGTAGCATGATTGTCATGTCTTGTAAGCGTTGGTCTGCTTATGACTGTAGCGGAATCCTTTATATTGAATGTTACATCATGGTTACAAACTGTAATCAATGCTAGGCTTTTTTTTGGTCAAACAATGCTAGGTAAGTTACTAGTAGTTTGTCGTTGTATTCCTGCGAAACGAGAGAATGACATAAGTTTGAGAGGCATTTGAGAGGCACCATCAAAAAATTATCTGGTACAATTTGTAATCATTGCTAGGTAAGTAACTCACCATCAAAAAGTTATCTTGAAACCTCTCTATTTCCATGGCAGGCAACCTTATTAGCAGGCTAGATACTTGAATATCACCTAGAAATAAGATCTATTTGGCACCTAAAACAAACAAAGCCTAGACAAGAGACTTCTCTAACAACAATATAACGTTGGGTATTTTTAGTCGGGTCGGGGAATTGACTTCATTATTTGCTTTTGGTTTGCTCATTAGAAAGTCAAAACAATGTCCATTGGGTTAATCCTAAATATTTTTTATTTACGACTAATGGACCTACAGGTCCGACTGATATAGCATTTTAAACTCACGTTTGTTCCTTTCCAGTAGTGTGGGTCCATATTACACTATGGGTTCTACTAAAGATGAAAAAACTGACAAGAAATCAGAGCCGTCGATCCTCTGTCCTTTCAAAGTTCGTTTTGCGGGCTCCACTGGAGAAAAGGAACAATATCTGTAAGAAAAGAAAGGTACACCACGCCACTACCGTGCTTTGGCTGTCACATGACTATTGTGTCACAGCCCCGGGATTATTTGAGGCTCTTATCAAAGAGACAAAAGAAAAAAAAGGAAAAAAATATTAAAGGCTTGGTCAATGTTCCTTTTTTGACTGTTTTTAGGTGAAAAACTGCCTCCACAATTTCCAATTTAATATTTGATTTAAGGTATAATTAAAGCCATTATATTGATTCTATTTTATTAACGTCTGCATATGCTCTATGTAAACATGGACACGGATCAGATATCCGGGTTTTTGAAGATATTTGTGATTTGCTTTGTAAGTTACGGATATCTAATTTTTGTATTTGTTTTGCTTCGGAGAAATACAGATATTCGAAAAAACGGATATCCAAAAAATAAATAGATATTTGCGGATATTTACGAATACTTACGGATATCTCATTTGTTTTAATTAATATAAATAATCTTAAAAATTCAATGCAAATTTGTTTTGTATAATATTCTTTTACATGATATATAAGATAAAAATTTAAAAGAATCAGTAAATCTACATCTTATCATATAAAGCTTAGTTTTCAAAGTTACTAATTAACAAGATTGTGACACATGACAATTGTGTATTTAAGATTGTGACATGTGTTAAATAATTAATCTTTACATAAATAGTTAATTAATAGTATTTTTCCTTTTAAGTTTTAAACAAAAAATAATTTCGTGCAATTGTGTATTTAAGATTGTGACATGTGTTAAATAATTAATTTTTACATAAATAGTTAATTAATAGTATTTTTCCTTTTAAGTTTTAAACAAAAAATAATTTCGTACAAATTTAATAGTATTTTTCTCTTATAAGTTTAAATCTTATTATATAAAGCTTGGTTTTCAAAGTTACTAATTAACATGATTGTGACACATGGCAAGTATATATTATAAGATTGTGACATGTGTTGAATAAATATTTTTAGTTATAAAGATTAAACCAAAAAAATTTAAAAGTTAGTTTTCTATTTTCAAGAAGTCTATTGCAAAAAAAAGTAAAAGATCAAAAGATTTCCATAAAAATAACTATTTAAGAATAAATAGTTATTTAAAATTAGGTTTTCTTTTCCAAAAGATCTTTATAAAAAACTATAAAAAATCACAATATTTTCATATAAATAAATATTTAATAGATAGTATTTCTTTTGTATCTGTGGGTTTACAAAATACAAAATATTATTTTAAGATTAATTTCCTTGCAAATTATATATGAAAAAATATTTTATAGTATTTCATGTCATGCAAATACTAAACCAAACAGAATTGTAAAAAAAAAATAGAATTCTAAAAGTTAGTTTTTCTTTTTCAAAAGATCTTTAACGAAAAAAACTGTAGAAGATCAAAATATTTCCATATATATAAATAACTATTTAATAAATAATATTTCTTTTCTGCACGTGGGTTTACAAAATACAAAACACTCTTTTAAGATTAATTTTCTTGCAAATTAAATATTTATAAATATTTATAAAAAATATATTTTATAGTATTTCATGTTAAGCAATTACTAAACCAAAGTGAATAGTAAAAAAATGTTGGTTTGCAAGGTTAAATAAAAGATAATGGTTTACAAAAAATTAACAATCTATACTTTTATTTTAATTGTAGTATTACTTTTTTAAAGAATCTTATTTTCAATTGGCTTAATATTAACAATTTCCTTATAAAATAATACAAGATTATATTTTTTATAAATGTTTAATAGTTATTTTATTATAAAAATACAATTATTGGATATTCATATTCCTTTTTTACAAAATCATTAACTTAAAACATTTATACACATGGAAATAAATATTTTCATACTGTGACATATGTTAAAAAATCATAAATAGAGAAAAAAAATTAATAAAACGTTTGATAGTAGTTTTCCTTTTAGAATCCCAATTTTTAAATTATATATATATATGAATTTAATTCTTTTTTTTTTAAAATAAATCTTAGTTTTCCCTTTTTAATTATAAAAGAAAAACAGTTATTTTTTTAAAAAAGAACTATAAAATCATAAAACACAAGAACCTATTTAATTAAAAAAATATTATAAATATTTAATAATATTTTTTCTTATAAAATACAGTTGTTGGATATTTATTTTCCTTTTAACAAAATTATAAATTAAAAGCTTTATACATTTTTTTTATTATATAAACATTGGTTTTAAAAGTTTCTAATTAATATAATCATGAGTTCATGACACATAGCAATAAATATTCAAAAATTGTGACATGTATTAAAAATACATAAATGTATAAAAAATAATAAAAACATTTGATAGTTCTTTTCCCTTTTAAATCCTATGTCATTGTTAAACATATATGACAGTGATTTTTGTAAAGAAATTCTAATTTTCCCTTTTAATGTCCTTAAAGGATAATTATAAAATAAAAACAGTAGTTTAAAATTCTCTTTTGTTTATGATTTTTCGAAAAGGAAAACTAATTGTTTTATAACTCGGTTTTTTTAATTTTTTTTTTATAAAATCAACAAAATCTCAGATCATAAATTTCAGATAAGATTGATTGAGAGAACATCAGTTGCATGTTTAATAATTAGTTACCTTCCTTTCTATACTTTATCGGGGGATTTATGTATAAGCAAAAATCTCAGATATTATAATTATAATTTTAAACATAGCAAATTTAAATATTAATTTTTAAAGATAAATTTGATAAAAGTTTACTAGAAATAATTATTTGATAGCATGTTTTTTCGAAATTCTAAAGAGAAGATAAATTGTTTATATGACAATACTTTTCTTTTTTACATCCTAAAAAAAGATGAAAGAGTATTTAATAGTATTTTTTATTTCATAATTGTCAATAAAAAGAAGATTTATAAAATAGAATGTGTTCATTTTAAAACAAATCCTAACATAATAAATTTTTAAAAATTTATTCAATAAAACATTAAATTATTACATAAGAAAGTGTTTGATGATGTCATTGATTTGATTGACGCTATTTGGCTTTCATTTTTTTTCATAAGAAAGTGTATAGTTTTTTCTCTAATCTAAGTACAAATTTGATAGCAATTCATCTATGAACCGCGATTATAAAATATATGTATTAACTAAAACTTATGTGTAACAATTATCTTTTAACTATAAAATAATTCTCACACAACATATGCAAAAAACAACCATAAAACTATAATAAAGTAGTTTATTATTTTATGTTTATTAAATTAAAACATCATACAAAAACCGTTGCAACGCAACGGGCTCATATCTAGTATTTTATAAAACTTTTAAACTTAGTTAACAATTATAATAACACAAAATTTAAAAAAAAAATTATAATTATTATAAAATATATTTCTTCCTTTTATATTTACTTTTATATAAGTAATAATGTGAGTAAAATTTGTCAAATCATATGTCAGAATAATAATTATATAATTTTATACATTTAGAAATTTAAATATAATCAAGATATAAATGTACTTACATATTAAGATCGGAGCGGATATTCACTCCCCAAAGTTTTAATATTTGTGATTTGCTTCGTCTGTGACAGATATTGAATTTTAGTATTTGCTTCGATTTGTAAAGATGCGGATATCCGAATTTTTCGGATCGGATCGAATAACGAATCAAATCAAAATTTACGGATATTTTGTCCACCCCTAGTTCTATGTAACCTTTTAACCTACGTTGGTCACTTCTCTTGGTTGGTCTTGTACATTCTAAAATAGTACTATTATTAAAACTGTATTAGGGATTACGAAGTTATGAATGTTAGCGAAGTATTTTAGACATTGTAAAATTCTTTGTCCGGAGTTTTTTCATTCGCTTAATGTTTTTTTTTTCAGTTTTCTTTGTCGTTTAATATGATGACGACGAAGGCATCTTGCCATCTTATATTTCATCTATATATGTTTAAATATATATTTACTAATTAATCACGATTAGATCTTATGTAAGTAGCAACACAAATTATGCAATATATTTTTCTCTTTCTATATGCAAGCAAGTAATTAGCAGCATCTGAAATTTTACAAGGGGTTAAACGTATTTCCAACTGTAGTAATGCAATTTTATGTAAACCACATGCATGCATATAAATTACTATAATGTTCTAAAAAAATAAAATAAAATACCAAAATGAAAAGAAAAGATAAAAAATCACATGCAAGTATGTGAATATGTCAAATTCAAAATAAAACAGTTATACGTCTTATTGATTGAGGTTGAAAGATTTCGTTGCCATATAAATTTATCTATATATGTTGCGTGCCTCTAATTTCATATGCTATTAGTTCGAACTTAGACTAAGAGCGATGATTTGGGTATGTAAAATATGTAACAGTACTATCTGAGACAACTAATTAAATCAATATAAGCTCGTACGAAAAACATAATTGTGGCTCATTGTTGTAACTGAGACTGACACAAACACATTTGACTTTTGTTACAAGTCTTAATGAAATCATTAAACAGTTAAGAGAACAAAAAAAATATTGAAAGTATAAAAGTTGTCCAATTATTAACTTTAAAATGGTAAAATATTGTCAGACCAACGTTTTGTGACAATGATTTTATAAAACCATATCATGCTAATTAAGTTTAGTTGTTACAATTTGGAATGTATATATACAAACATAATGTATAAGAACCCCTAGGGTGACAAACTGACAATATATGACAAAAGTTCATCCATTTTAGTAACTTATATACGTAGTCACGTAGACTACATATGGCACTGCAGAGATTATTATGTCTAATTGTTATTTTTTTATAACATTGTTATGTTTAAAGATCGAAAGAGTACGTATAAGAACCTCTGGAGTGATAATGTCTTGACAATATTTCTCCCTTTTACTGGATATTGAATATTCTAGCAAATTTACTCAAAAATGTAGACTATAAATAGCACTTGAGAGATTAGATTTTCTGTTCCATAATTTTCTAACCAATGTGACTCGTATAGTAAAAACAACAACAACCTGCTTTATTTTTAACTTTAATTCGTTCTCGTCCACAAAGGATAATTCAGTTATTTTTTGTTTTTGGAATTTCATGTGATTCAGACTATGTTCACTGTAATAGAGTAATTATAAGTTTTTTCCCTTAATTCAACATGTGGCAGAATAGGAGCTTTTGGCAATAAATATCCGTTTTTTAATAAATTTGTATTCCTATTAATAGCCAAACCCGGGAAAAAATGAAATAGGGAAGAGAAATTAATGTGAAAAGTTGGCAGATACTGTAATTCGTTAGTGATCACCTGCTCCACACCTCACGGTACATCGCACCTATCACCCGACGATCATATTATCTTAACCTCGATCATTCCACGTGGCGTGTTTTGACAGGAGAATTAAGTAGGGAGAAAAAACGCTCTTTCTGTATGTTATTCACCATCGTCTTCACCATTCTCTGCAAACAAAACTTTATTCCTCCTCATCCTCCTCCTTCTCAGTAACAATCACAGAAAAATATCAAAATGGTTTCATAATTCTCCCTCTCTCTCATTTTTTCCTCGTTAAGGTTGGTGATGAGAAAGTAACAGTGATTAATCTAATCATACTGTAGAAATCTCTGTTCTTTTGTCAACAATCATCATCATCATCATTTTGTATTTGTGTCAAAGGTCAAAATTATATTTTTTTAATATAAAAAAATCGTCATTTGTTTTCTGGGTTTGTTGTGAAACCCAGAAGAACAGAGAAGGGAAGAGAAAAAAATAACATCTCTCATCATCGTAAAAGAGTGCTGAATTCGGATCCGGGTCGGGTGGGTTTTGGTTTGTGGTGCTCGGATCAGAGGACGCAGGTGGATGTTAGCGACGGAACTAGCGACTTCCGTTTGCGGCTACGACGGCTGTGACGGTGTTGTTTGTGGTTCCTCGTCTTCAATCAATCAGGTAAATTGTCTCCATCCATTTTCCTTTTTCCGTTTCTTTTTCTCGTGATTTAATCTTTTTGTACGTTTAAAATGTTTTTTTTTTATCTTTAACTTAAATTCAGGATTTTGATAAAAAAAGACATGATTTCTTTAATCACCTTTTTTTGTGTTTTTATTTGCTTACCGTCTGGTTTAATCTATAACTTGACGTTGTCTTATTGTTTTTTCTTTCCTCTTTTTAACCTCCGTGATTTGATCATTTGTTTCTCCTAATGATTCATTTCCAAATAATCCTCGATCTAATTTCGTTATCATCGTAAAATCAAATATTTCAATTCCATAAAAAGTTTATTAACGTGTGAAAGAGAAAAAAAAAAAGATCTTCTTGTTCATTCTTCTTCTTACATATTATTTTGTTTTGTCTATGATTTCTTTTTGTCGACTCCGAGAAAAGGTTTGAACTTTAATTTTTTTTTTTAACGCTTACTAGTTCACTTATAATCATCTTTTTGTGACTAGATTCATATTGTTTAATACTATTATGTTTTTATCATGATCATGTCTTCAATAGATTCTGATTCTGACTGTGACTGTCTTTATAATCTTTTATATTGTCTTTATTTCAGGAGTTTCATCACAGTTATAACAAAGACTCAGTCAACTTCTCGGATCTTAAATGTCTGGTTTTGATCAAAACGTTGCTGTAATGGGAGAATGGGTGCCTTGTAACCCTACTCTTTTCTCTTCTTCCATTGGAGAAGACAAGAGCTCTAAACGTGTTCTCGAAAGAGAGCTATCTTTGAACCATGGTCAAGTCACTGGTTTACAAGAAGATAATAATAATAACGATGATTCCTCAGAGGCTAACAACAATAACGTTTCAAGAGGTGGTGGTGGTCTAAGAGAAAGAATCGCAGCTCGTGCTGGTTTCAACACTCCGAAGTTAGACACTGAGAATATCCGCGGCTTTTCTATGGACTCTAACATTCGTTCTCCTTGCTTAACCATCTCTTCTCCTGGTCTTAGTCCTGCAACACTCTTGGAGTCTCCTGTTTTTCTTTCTAACCCATTGGTAAGCAGCTGCTGCACCTCTCAATGTTGTTGTTGTTGAACTTTTTTTTGTTTCTGAGAATCTCTTTGTGTGAACCTTTGCAGGCTCAACCGTCTCCAACTACAGGGAAGTTTCCGTTTCTCCCCGGTGTTAACAGCAATGGGCTGTTCTCTGATAAAGCCAAAGACGAGTTCTTTGATAACATTGGAGCATCATTCACCTTCCAACCTGTTTCAAGATCCTCCTCCTCTTTCTTCCAAGGTGGGGCAACGGATATGGTTCCGGTTGATTACGGCAACTACAACAACAGTTCTTCTCATCAGTCCCCTCCAGAAGATGTTACTAAAAACATAGGCCAGAAGAGGAAGGTGACGTCTGAGACCGTTGATCACCAAGAAGAGGAAGAAGAAGAAGGAGAAGAAGAGCAAAGACGTGGTGGCGATTCGATGGTGGGTGGTGGAGCACCTGCAGAGGATGGATATAACTGGAGGAAGTACGGACAGAAGCTGGTGAAAGGAAGCGAGTATCCACGAAGCTATTACAAGTGCACTAACCCGAGCTGCCCGGTGAAGAAGAAGGTTGAGAGATCGAGAGAGGGTCACATTACTGAGATTATATACAAAGGAGCTCATAATCACTCCAAACCTCCACCTAATCGCCGTTCTGGAGCGCAAGTAGATGGAAATGAACAAGCTGAACAACAACAGCAGCAGCAGCAGCAGCAGCAGAGAGATTCTGCTCCAACGTGGGTTAGTTGTAATAACAACACTCAACAACAAGTTGGGAGCAATGAGAACAATGTCCAAGAGGTATCTACCGGGTTTGAATATGGAAACCAATCTGGATCGGTTCAAGCTCAAACCGGAGGAGGAGGTCAGTTTGAGTCGGGTGATGGTAATGGTGGTGTGGTTGTGGTGGATGGTTCGTCAACTTTCTCTAATGAAGAAGATGAAGATGATAGAGGGACTCATGGGAGTGCTTCCTTGGGTTATGATGGAGGTGGAGGTGGAGGAGGAGAAGGAGATGAATCCGAATCGAAAAGAAGGTTCTTTAAAGATTCTAAACACTGATCAATTACTAAATGTATATCTGCTCTGACTCAAAAAACGTTTTGGAGCAGGAAACTTGAAGCTTACGCAGCAGAGATGAGTGGAGCAACAAGAGCTATACGTGAGCCAAGAGTCGTTGTTCAGACAACGAGTGATGTTGACATTCTCGACGATGGCTACCGCTGGAGAAAATACGGACAGAAAGTTGTTAAAGGAAACCCAAACCCAAGGTTCTTTGTTGTGTCTCCTCTGTTTCTTATTACAACTCTGTTTTTCAGAACCACACTAAAGCATTTTTTTTTGTGTTCAGGAGTTACTACAAATGCACAGCTCCTGGATGCACAGTGAGGAAACACGTGGAGAGAGCTTCTCATGATCTCAAATCCGTTATAACCACTTACGAAGGCAAACACAACCACGACGTCCCTGCAGCACGCAACAGCAGCCACGGCGGCGGCGGTGGAAACGGTAACAGCAGCGGCGGTTCGGCCGCTCAAGCTCACCACCATTACCAAGAGCAGACACGTGGCAGATACGAGAGACAACAGCTCACGGCGAGCAACAACCAGTCTCCGTTTGGACGTCCGTTTAGCTTCCAGCCGCATTTGGTTCCTCCTTCCGGTTTCTCCTTCGGTTTAGGACAAACCGGTTTGGCTAATCTTTCGTTGCCTGGTTTGGGGTTTGGTCAAGGGAAGCTACCGGGTTTGCCTCACCCGTATATGACTCAACCGGGTGGGATGAGTGAAGCGATGATGCATAGTAGAGGGATGGAGCCGAAGGTTGAACCGGTTTCGGAGACCGGACAGTCGGTTTATAACCAGATCATGAGTAGATTACCACAGATTTGAAAGATTTACTCTCCTTTGTTTTACTTTTGCATTTGGTTGGGGGGTTCAAAATAACTTATAATTTCTGTTTCATTTTCTTTATTATATTTGTTTGAAACCTTGGGGAGCAAGGTAAAGGTTATTTCTATTTTCATTCCTTAGTTTTTTTTTTTTTTTTGTTCAAATCATTCCTTAGTTTTGTCTTCTTTTTATTTGGCTTGAGCTTCTTTTGGATTCGGTGTATAACTTAAACCAAGACATAACCCAATTCTAAAGTGTAGCAAAAGTTTACCTAGCTTCAACCGTAAAATCTTTTTACTAACAATGGAAACTTGGAAAAATCAAACAAGAGTATTCAGTACAGAGAAGCTTCTTACATAGATAAAAATAGAAACAATCACGAGGGAGACAGAGACTCATTTATAGATTATCACCAAGGCAAATGCAAAAAAAGTTTTCAGGAACTGAAGAGATCTTTTTGAGCTTGAATCTGCTGGAAAGGAACTTTTACATGAAGGCAGTTCTTCCACCTCTTCGAGTGTTTCTGTCATACGCAGTGTTGAATTTGTCCACCATCTCGTTCATGGCGCTGCACATTGAATCAACAAAGAAGTTGACAGATAAAACAGAGTCATCAGTCATGATGAAAATTAAACCTTTCATAGTTCCTAATGATTATAAAAGTCGTAGCATGAATACTTTATAGAGAATGTTACATATGGGTACAAACCTGGTACAATTTGTAATCATTGCTAGGTAAGTTACTAGTAATTTGTCGTTGTATTCCTGCAAATGGAGAGAATAACACGAGTTTAAGAGATATTCGAGAAAACAATAAGCTATACTTTGAAAGAAATAATGGAAATGTAACTCACCATCAAAAAGTTGTCTTGAAACCTCTCTGATTCCATGGCAGGCAACCTTCTAAGCAGGCTGGATACTTGCCTCAGAAGTGAGTTGTCACAAGGAATATCACCTAGATATAAGATCCCACGAGTCATCATCGTGGCAACTAAGCACTAAAGGAACTCAAAAATAGAAGATACCTTTCTGCATTGCGGCAAGATACTGGTGGAGAACTCTGATTCTGCTATTAAGCATTTTGATGGCACTATGTATCCCAGTTAGATGAGCAGCCACTGCAAATTAACAGGTATCCACTCAAATTTTAGGGCGACAGAAAGAAATGGGTTAGGACAAGTACGAGAGACGCATAAGGCTTACACTGGGTTGCTGCTGAGCCTCCATCAGACGGTTTGAGATGCGCAACATGATCAACTGATATCCGTTCAGCTTCAACTGTCTGTTTGGGTTTAAACACCTCAAAAATTTTAGTCAAAGTTCCACTTTCACATCACAAATTAACTAAAAGAATCAAACTTAAGCAAAGACCTCGATTGTGTAGCTTGTATGAGCAAAAATAAGCTGTGGGATTCCATCAATGACATGCAACTCTTCCAGTAACGAACATCAATCAATAGAAAAAGGTAGAAAAGTTAGGAACTTTAAAATCTGGAAGTCAATAAAGATGGAAGCAACTCTAAAACACAGAACAATGTGGGCATTACATAATCACGTCACTGTAATTTCTAAACCAGTAAAGGAAGAAGAGTAACTTAAAAAGCATACCACTTTCATAAATAGTAACTGGAAGATCCTTCTGTGCGTGATTGATTGCCGGGTTTAGAAGCACATAAACAGGAGACTCATTGATATCCATTAACTGTCACCACACGAAAGCAACACACATTTTTCAGTACAGTAAGAGAAAAAAACTCAATCCTTACAAAAACACCCTAAAACTCACGGCTTTATGGATAAGCATATCAGACTCCTCAGCGTCACTCCCCGTAGAGTACCATCCCAAAACGTAGAAGTCAGGGAACACTTTCTTGTCTAAATAAAACAAAAAAGAATCAAATCAAAAACCCAATAAATTATTCAAAAGGACAAGACAAAGAGAGAGAGAGAGAGAGTGTTAGCTTACAGAGCTCTTGCTTCTTCTCGAGGAAGGATCTATCGAGGGTTTCAGTGGAAGGATCGAACAAAAGCTCGAAGCTGTTAAAGATCTCCACGGTGCGGCCTCTCTGGACGCCGATCACGCATCCGTAAACCCTAGGGTTCGGCTGCTGCAGCATTGCCTCGCCGTTGTTGTTCTCGGTTGCGCAGACTGAAGGCGGAGGGTTGAGCTGAGTCTTGACCCTTGTGTAGTGATCGGATATGTTGACGATTACAAGAGGGTGGAGCTTGAAGGTCAGACCGCTCGACGACGAATGTGCCATTGTTGTTGTCTCTGTCGACTCTCGCTGGTCTCTTTCGATGAAATTCTTTATTGGTTTTTAGACCCGATCTGAATTCGGATACTAGGTCGGGTTTGGGAGATATCGAACCGGGTTGAAGAAATGGGTATCCGGTTTACTTTTCGGGCCGAACTTACACATCATTATTATTAATTTACTAGGATTAAACACAAATATATAAATAATTAAATATATTTAAATTTTTTAATTAATTTTAGATAAAAATTAAATTAAATTTAATATTTTTACTACGTCAAATTTGTCTATTTATTTTAACAATCATAAATCTAGATAAATATAATCTAATTATTTCACAAATCAAATTATAAATTATAAAATAGATTTTTTTGATTTGTTCTAATTTACCTTCTAACAAAATATCACTTCTACTATTTTAACAAAAAAATATCCAGCTAAAAAGTTGTAGCCTTTATCCAAATCTAATATTGATTTCAAAATTGTCATTCACTTTTATACACACAATCACACACAAAATGTAAAATCGTATTATCGTAAACTAAGCTTGTCATTATCTACCTTTTTCATCGAAACTCATTCTCTGTCTACTCGAAAAATCAACCATTTTTTCTCCGAAATCTAATCATTTTTCCTCTTTTATGTGTTTACCTCTTAAAATTTTCATGAAAAACTCTCCAATTTCACACAATCGAGTTTTGAATTGTGAGCTGTGTCAAAAAGGGTATTAGGTACGAACTATAAAAATTAGATCCTTGTGTGTTTAGTGATGTCTAAAGTAGAAGTTTTTATCATCATTTGGTTCTCTTTTTTGAAGATTTATATTTACACATTTGTGGCTGTTTCGTGCGGTGATTTCTCGTGATAGCTTTTATCATCTGTTGCATGCATTATCTATGACATCTTTTGTAGTTATTACCTTTGCTCTTTGTTAGCATCATGTTGTTTTGTAATTTTAAAGTTCTGGTTTGTGGCAGTTGGCTCTTTTTACTATATTAAACGCCATTACTTGTTGCTTTTGAGATTTTGCTCTGTGTACATCTTGAAGATCAAAATAGTATATTCTTTAAATTGTAATATTAATTGCGGCTGCGTTATGACTGTGTATTTTTTTTATGATAGATTTGGTTGTGTCCCTAACTCTTTGTGTTGCAGTTGTTTATGATAGATTTGGTTGTGTCTTGCCGTTGATTTCGTGTGTTTATTTATAATATATCTAGACTTGGTTTCTTCTTTATTGTTCAATACTACTTACCAATATCAGTCCAAAAGTTGTAAAAGATTATGTTTTCTTTTATTTTTGTTCTTAGGAAAGTATTATTTTTGTTCACTTACAATAATTTTCTCTCTCCAATCTCTCTATCTTACTGATTTGGGAACCATATATTTTAATTCAAAATGCAACCTCTAGTCTATATTTATTTTTCACTTGCAAATGTTATAAATGCAAGATTGGATAATGAGCATGTTTTTTTACATTTTTCCTGCAGATAGTTAGGACACTCATGCCTCAAGATGAAGAAACTATAGCCATATGGGAAACACTTACTATAAGTTGGTTCTTCACTATCTATAGTTAACTTGTCCAACCATATTTTCCTATATAAAAAAAAGTTTTTCTTCATCTCTTTTCATCTATGCATTCTGTTTCTTTTTCTCATATTTTTCATCGGTGTGATTTTCCTCTTTACTCGTCATATTTAGAAACTTCTATAGCGAATAGACATGTATAATATTTTTTTGTGTGTGTGCATACAGATAGATTTGTTTATGATTTGCGGACCTTACTATTGGAGGATATTGTTGAAGATTTCTTTGTAGACAATGTTATTCACTCCAGTTGCTGAGTGTTTTTCTTCTTATAAGGTGCTTAAACCTTCAGGTGATGTTACTTTGGAGAGAGTAAAGTGTAGTTGGCCATGACTGAAAACCTATTTAAGAATATATATAATAACCGATTCCAAGTTTTGTTCTTGGCTTTTCTTTATGGTGATTGAGCATACTTTATTGGAAATTATCTTTTCCTAAGTATGAATGGATGATCTGAGGCTATTGCAGATACAATGGTTATGTAATATTACGTTAGATATTTAATGTAGAAATTCTCTATTATATATTTACTTTATGTTTAGTTTTTCTTATATTGTATATTTACTTATTCTAATATTATGATATATGTTTAATACAATATTTTTATTTCTTGTATTATATAGTCACATATTATTTATTTTATTATATATTAGGCCTCACTCGCTACTGATAGCCTAGTGCAAATTGATTTATTGTTATGCCTTTCTTGCATAGCCTTTATTTCACAGTTGAAACATCTGATGATAGGTTTAGATGTTGTAGTGAATCTCCTGCAGTTTCTGTTTTAGGAATGCATCCATAGTGGAAAGGCCCCAGCCTAGATTTCTCTATCCACATATTTTCAGTGAAATGGTTCCTTATACTTACAGAATATGAAGTCTCTGACATGGTAGAAACTAGAAAGTTCAGTGACAACCTATCGTCTTTTTCTTTTGGATAAGAAGTATTTTCGCGCATCTGATGTAAGCTTTTTTAATTTGGTGTGTATGTGTGTAGCTTTCACATGGACCAGAACAGTGGGCTGATGAGTTTGCTTCCGGGAGAGGACAGCAAGAATCAGCAGAGGACCAATGGATTAATGAGTTTTCGAAATTGAATGTTGATGACTGGGTTGATGAATTTACTGAAGGGCCTCTGGGTGATAGCTCAGCTGATGCGTGGGCAAATGCTTATGATGAGTATGTCCAATTCCATTCCTTAATCTTAATGCACTTCTTTTCTATAGCCTCATTCAGGTTTCATTTTACTATTGATGCTTTGCCTGGTTAATCAGGGATTGTATTTGATTAATACCTTCTAGTTTTTATCTTATGAACACATGAACAGTGTTTTAGTAACATGCATCTTCGACTTTAAAAGTCCATCTAACAAAAGTCCTGCCTCTCCAGGTTTCTGACTGAAAGAAATGCTGAAAACAAGCTAGTGGTGTCTACGTCTTCTCCGACATGAATCCTTATGTGGGTCACCCTGATCCTATGAAAGAGGGACATGAATTGTTTCGTAAAGGACTCCTGAGTGAAGCAGCGCTTGCACTTTTTTTTTTTTTTTGATATCTCTGGTGTCTGGGCAGCCACTTTCCCAAATATCCCCCGAAGGGGTCCAGCGCCCCAGCAGTAAGGATGTTAAATCGCTGTGGCCGGGTTTCGAAGCTGGGTGGCGGACACCTCAGCCGAGGTTCCATTACCACCAGGCTACGAAGTCCGGTTCAGCGCTTGCACTTGAAGATGAGGTCATGAAAAATCCTGAGAATGCTGAAGGTTGGAGATTACTTGGGGTCACACACGCAGAGAACGATGATGATCAACAGGTCACTCAGATTAATTTGCATAAACCACACTAATTACCCTCCTCGACTTATAAAAAACACAAAGAGATTGCTAACATCTTTCAATATTGTGGATGCAGGCAATAGCTGCAATGATGCGGGCACATGAGGCTGATCCCTCAAATCTAAAGGTGCTTCTTGCGCTTGGTGTGAGCCACACCAATGGTCAGTGCCTTGTTTTGTGTCGTTATCTTGTTGCTCAATATGGATACATTTCTGTAATCACTTAGGTGACTAATATCTTATTCTCTGTTTACAGAGTTTGAGCAAGCAACTGCTTTGAAATATTTATACGGATGGCTGCGGAATCACCCCAAGTATGGCGCAATCGCCCCTCCAGAGCTTGCTGAGTCCCTATACCATGCTGATGTAAGCGCTCTTCCCTCTTGTAAATTCTCCGCAGCTGAATCTCACCTCTCTCATAGTTGTTGTATTGAAACTTTATTCCTTCTCTATGTGTAAACAGATCACTAGATTATTCACTGAAGCTTCTCAGATGAATCCTGAGGACGCTGATGTGTATAGTGTTAGGTGTTCTCTTCTATCTGTCACGGGAACTCGATAGAGCAATTACTTCCTTCCAAACAGCGTTGCAATTAAAACCAAACGATTATTCTCTTTGGAATAAGCTTGGTGTCACACAAGCCAACAGTGTCCAGAGCGCTGATGCCATATCTGCATATCAACAGGTAAACTGTTCGATTCATTGAAATCAAAACTTCTCTAAGTTTCATTTGCGTCTGCTTCTGTTGTGTGGCAGGCTCTAGATTTAAAACCTAACTCTATGTTCGTGCTTGGGCAAACATAGGAATCAGTTATGCAAACCAGATTAAAGTTCTCGCTTCGTTTTTTAGTTGTGTTAGAAGCAAATATCTGATGTTTTGGTTACTGTTTTTGCATTGGAACTAATTTAAATTTTGGTGCATCCTATTGTGTGTTTTCTAATGGTAACAAACAGAGTATGTAAAGAGAATCAATCCCTTATTATGTGCGTGCCCTTGCAATGAATCCTAAAGCCGATAATGCCTGGCAATATTTGAGGATCTCGTTAAGGTACAGCATCCCTTGTAAGCTTGTGAAGAAGAAAGAAACCATTAAATTCACCAATGTCGTTGTAATTTTTTCTTCTACTTTTGCTTAATTTTTGCAGCTGTGCGTCGAGGCAAGACATGATCGAAGCTTGTGAGGCAAGGAATCTCGATCTCTTGCAGAAAGAATTCCCGCTGTGAGTAGAGAAGCTACGATTTAAGCATTCCTAGCAGTCCTTCCTGGTTATCCATTTGTTTTATTGAAAGTTGCAAATGGAAATCTTACAGGGAAGGTACTGGGTACATTTTTTCACGTTTAGCTTTTTAACATTTTTTTTGTTGTTGTAAAATTAAACTAGAATCTGGAAAAAAAAAGATGATTCTTTTAAACAATTTATTCGTAATCCATTTCAAAAAAAAAATGTTATGCTCTAATTATGCGTTGTATATAAACTGTTGTAGAAAAAACTTTTTATTTATTACTGATTGACCCATATACAACAGGCGCTTATAAAATTCTATAACTTGCTATTAAAACTGAGAAATTATCATTTAGACCGTCAACTTGAAATTTGGCTGAAAAAACAAGAAATTTTTGTTCTGTATTATTTAAACCCCAATTAGAATTTGACTCATGCAAAAGCATTTGCAGTGTACCCTCTACGAGTATCTTCTAAATATAATCTCAATTTAGTTTTCTTTTATTAACAAGTGACATTCCTTCCTTTGTCGAGTGTTCTTAATAAGGATACCCGTCTCTTGTTACTTTTCCAGTCTCCCACTTCTATTTTTTTTTGATAAAAATGTCTTTCACTTCTAGTTACTTGTTTCTTTCTTTATTTTAATCATGAAAAACTGTATTAAATACCATTGATGCCGAGAGGTTACCATGCTTCAAAAGCATATCACTTGATTCACTTCAATACTCGAAGTTAGCGTAACGTTTGGCTTAAACAAATCAGAAAAATAGCATGTATCATAAATGTGTAATGGACTACAGACATCTCATAACACTTTCACCATCGGCGTACAGAAACCAAAAATTTAAGGACATACGTATATAAGAATGTAAGAAACAGCTGAACAGAACCAAATCAAAGCGATTCCCTGGGAGGCTGAGGATCAGGCAAGCCCTTGATAATGCCACAGCGGAGACCGTTTGCCGGAAAGCTGTACTCATCCCTCTGGGATAATTCAGGCGGACCAACGTTAACATAAAGCTGTTGACCTAAGTAACGTTTCTCGAGAATCTCAGACCGAATATTCCACATGCCACAGTTGTCGAAAGTCAGCAAGATGGCTCCCCAACATTTTGGATAAACTTGGATTGTGTGTCGGTATACTGCGTCTAACAGATTATAGTTCTTCCTCTTCTCCGGCGTCCATTTCCCTGGCTCAACCCTACACGCACATTAGTCCCCTTTGAACCATATGTTCTTACCAGAACTAATTAAATTGCAGATCGTAATCAAAATTGGCTACGTTTTCTCTAGTCCTTGATTATTTTACTAAAACAGATTTTAGAATATGAAATTTCTGCAGAACATATTTCTCAGTTAATAGAAACAAATATATATATATATATATATATACACACATTATATAGATATGTATACATATATATATATATATGTGTGTGTGTGTATTCTTTATGTATTACAAGCAAGAATGATACAAATTAATGTCATATTCTATATTAGAAGCAATAAGAATGATACAGTCTTATGTGTTACTTGCGGTTTATATTTTAAAATGAAGAATATTGTGTAAATTTAGATATATATATATATATATATATATATATATATATATATATATATATATATATATATATATATATATATATTCATGTACCTAAATCTGTTTATACTATCTAAAGTTTTACCTAATATGCATTTGATAAAAAGAAGAAAAAAACATTTTTAAAATTGTGCGTATGTATGTGTGTGTGTGTGTGTGTGTGTGTGTGTGCATGTGTGTGTGCGGGAGAGATATTAGATATACTTACGCGACAGCAAAGAAAGAGTATCCATCAAGATGCCAAGACTGTGCAGTCTTTTCCTGATTTTCGAACACAATCTCCACGAATGAACGGTGCTCGATGTTCAAAACGTTCGGGTGCACCAAAATATTACTAGTGTCGGTCTTGGTCGGCTCGTCCTTAATAGTGTCGTACTTGAACACCTTGTCGGCTACGCCAAAATACTGAGCCAGCTTAACCGGCGTTTCCGTTTCCACGTGTGACACTCCGCTAAGCGCGTACCTGAGCTTCTCTCCCTCTATTTTCCCTACGGTGTTGACTAGTTTTATGGACCGTGTGATGTTGATTTTACCGTAATGGTACGAGCCTTGAGGGTTTGGTCTAGCTGCACTTGCGGTTAGGTTCCATCTGAATGATCGGAATTGGTTTAGTGACCAAGCCCAACCCACCGGAGGCTTAGGAAGCTCAGTCGATGCTGCACCTTTTCCTGCACGGCGCATACATATTATCCAAAAACTTATTAGTGTCTCCTATGTGATCCTCTTAGTATTTGAACCCTGAATCCAGTATTTCAATAAAACAGTACAGCAACAAGGTAATAGTAAATATGATGCATTTTGATCCAAAAAAAAGTAAATATGATGCATTTCTAATATTTTTTCTCAGTGAAAAATAACTAGAGATTACTTTCAAGTAAACGAATAAAATGTTAATACAAAAACAGTACTAGTATGAATTATGAATAAACTCATCTAGAATCCACTAAAACCGTCAGCAACTGTTGTTAGGGTCTTAAACTATTGGTCAGTAACTGTTGCAAATTAAGTCGGCCCAAACTATTGGCATATTATTCTATCTTCGAATCTTTGAGTTAACATGAATATTTAGATGCAACTATTTTATGTATAGACCGTGGACTTTCTAGAATTAAGACCTTCAGTTAGAACAATGTTCATTCGATAGCGGCATAGTGCCGAGGACCGATTCAAATTCAGACAGCAACATCTAGATATATTGAGTTCTTATAACCTTACCTCCCTCATAACGGAGAAGAGCCGTGGACGTGAGGACGGTTTTAAGGAACCTCGTAGAGGCCACCATGTAATAGTCTTTAGGTTCTTGATCAGCGGTCACAAGAACACCAAAACACTGACCAACGTGAAGATCAAGTGAGTCATATAAGTTTTGAAGAGTGTGAGATCCTTCTAACTCCACAAGCTTTATCTTATGGTTCTGAATCCTAAAATTCAATGCCATCTTCAAACCCACATTGCAAATCCTATACTTGTAAGTCTTCCCCGGTTTCATAGTGAAAATCGGTTCACCGGTTCCATCCGGTTTTCCCGCTTTCCCATTGATCAAAACTCCTTCAGGCCGCCCTATTGTCCGGCCGCTATCAAGATTATCCTTGAGAGCTACATGTGATTTAGTGTACCAATCGCCTATAAGAACGGTGTAGTCATCCTCAGGATCAGCATATGGGACAGGAATGAGCGCTCTACTGTTGATTCGGAGGCCACCGAATCCACCGGCCGCACGTTGAAGACCTAAGCTTGGGTAGTAGAAGTAACTACCGATCTGGTCCTTAGCTTGAAAATGGTATGTAAAGTTTTTACCCGGCGGGATTGGACATGTTGTTCCTGGCATTCCATCTTGCCAAGAGTTCTTCCTATGTTGCATTCCGCTCCTACATAAAACCGGAAACCTTCGTTAAACATTCTCAAATCCAGATATAAGTACTTTTCTTTTGATCTAACTTGTGGTACAAGACACTAGCTATGATATAAATACTAACTTGTGAAACAAGAAACTAATATATGAATATGCTTTTGCTAACCAAGTGAAGAGGAAAGGCTCGTCGAGATTGTTGATGACATTAATGACGATGTTATTGTTGGTAGTTGTGTTGAGATTGGGGCCGGGAAATTTATCGTTGATCATAATAGCTTTCTGAGGAACACCGAGGGGTGAAATCGTGCCATAGGTTACTTTCCACGTAAAAAATAAGTAAGGATCCTCAGCTTTTATTACTGTCGTTAAAACAGTAAGTAAAAATCCTAGGATCGCACTCTTTCTTACCATCTCTCGCTTAAAATTATTTTTAATGGTACAAGCTTGAAGAAATTCACTCTACGTCTCTTTAAAAGGAGATTATTTCTGTTTTTTATGATAAATGTTCAAAGATCAATATATACATGATAGAGGTGAAAAAAAATCGGACAAATTAAGAAAGCTAAGTTTGTGAAGAGCCGTGTGTTCTCCTTTCGATCCACAATCTATGTATTGAAACCTTGTATTGCGCTCTTCCCCTCCTTCCATTATTTTGTTCTTTACTTTTAGTAATGATCAGTTAAAATGAAATTCAAATTTGGTAAGCAGGATGGTTAATCAGTTGATAAATTGTATAGATTGACAAGCATATTTATTAACCAGTCGAGTATATGACTGGCATACATAGGATATGATCTGTAATCAACAGCCATATTTTTTTCCTATTAAATAAGTTGTCGACTGAAACAATAGACAAGGTTGTTTGGACCCTGTACAAGTTTTTTTTACATGAGCAATAGAAATAATTTGTAAAAAGAACCCTATAGATATATGAAAAAAAGATACTCAATTCTAACTAATTTTTTCCAGAATTTTTTGGACCCTGAGCAAATACACCTAGTGCACATGTATGTACACCAAGCAATATATGTAATATTAGTATATTTTACTCATGCAATATATGTCGACAAAAAAAACAAAGACTGTGTGTACTGGGGCGCATCTTTCGTGCACCGCGGTGAACAAAATAAAATGATTACAATCAATCATTTACTTATAAGTTAGCTATTTCTTAACACTTACAATATTTTAACCTTTAATTATCCTACTATTAAATTTCATTAGTTTCCAAAATATATGTCGTAAGCATATATGACGAACAAGAAGAAAACAAATCAAAATAAATGAAAAGACTCAGTCAGCAAAAAGGAAGTAATACATTCATGATCGATACATTAGATAATGTATGGTAACTTGTTTTTGGTCCCGGTGAAAATAACTAGTCTAACAGCTTTGACACTAATTTCAGAATTGAGATGTGAGATGACACCTTCATGCATTATATACGGTCACTAGATCAGATGGATTACATATCTTGGTCCAAAAAATCCGAATACATACAAAACCATACAATATTTATTTGGTTTGAATTAGTCTTGTATATATGCTAGTACTGGTCTTTTTACTCAATCTTGTGTGCCAGTCTTAGTTTATGCGCTAATTATTGTTGTCTGTGCAAATTGTTGGTCTATTGTCTGTGCGCTAATTATTGCCAGTCTTTGTATTAAAAGTGTGTATAGTGAACTAATTACATTTAAGAGAGTAATTTACAGATACACTGAAAACCTTGTCTAACAATGCAAAACGTGGTGACAGTGATATGTGTTTACGAGATGCAAGTGTGACAGCTTAGTCACATTTGTTGGGCTTAAACCAAACTTATTCATCAACCCAAAGTCACAAAACATCCATTGCAATAAAAGGAAAAACACAACACCGAATCAATAAGAGTTTCTGTCACAAAGTGTCTAATTTAGGAAAAACATAAAAGCTACCACATGGTTTCCTCTCTCAGAAAGAGAGAATGTTATTATAATACTAAGATAAAAGCTCCATTGATGTCGCAGACACAACCAACGCTAACACAACCACAGCAAGACTTCTTCATTCTCCACCTCTTTCATTCTTCATCTGTATTAATACCATTAAAGATATTAACCTAACCGTTACACAAAAAAAAGACAAGACCCAAGACCAGGTTTAAAACTTTCAATAGATATCATTTACCTTTGGAAAATGATGCTTTTTCACTTAATCTCTACTTCTCTTCTGTGTGACCCCGCTAGCCCGCGCAGGCTGGTTCAACCTTGGTGGCGAGCCATCTTCCTGAACCAGAGCAGGTGATGATTCCATTGATTGCTACTCAGACTCAGACTCATCATCATCATCATCATCATCATATCTAACATCCAAATCCTCGTCATCAAAGTCAGCCACATCAAGCTGGTAACGAAGTAACCCTCCGATTCCTCCAAACCCTTTGCAAAACTGATCCCCTTCCTGCGACTTGTTGGTCACAAACTCCAACGCACAACCAAAACGCATGTACTCGTTAGCTAGCCACTCCAGCATCAACATCTTGTCCTCCACATCCAAGTCGCTACCGACTTCATCTTCCTTGTTCAAATGTTTTATCACAGTCTCACCAGTCACACTGTTCTTCAACACGTACCTGATGATGTCAAGATTCTCCCATACAATCAGTGTCTCAACAGCACCAGAGTCCAAAGCGTTTAACGTGTCCTCCACACCAACCACATACTTCCCCGTGCCCTGGTTTACCTCATGAAAGTACTTCCCTATCAAAAGCTTCTCTTGAGCAAACTTGACATTCGCAAGGATCTCAGATGACTTCTTGATAGCTTCATTGAAACCACTCTCTCCTCCGTGCTGAACCTCCACCACGTTTAGTATCTTGGCCCTAAGCCGGGGGTCAAACATATCTGACTGGCTTAGCTTGGTCTTGAAATCAGCTGAACCAGCAAGTATCAGACCAGAGACATTAGGCTGGTTTGTTGAAGTGTTGATGAAGTGCTGCGTGGCGAGCTCGGCTGTTTTCCTCAGGTAGTTGTGACGTTTCTCTAAACCGAGACGTTCAAACCTAAGAGCTGATTGTCCTCCTCTTCCGTGTTTCTTCGGAAGATCCACAGTAAAGTTGTGAAGCACGTCACTAGTGTAACCACTCAGAGTTCCAAAGAGTGTCCCCTTCCCGTCCATTACAATGAAACCAAACTTATCATGTGACTCCAGCAACTCATTAATAGCCTCGGTGTGAAACTTGTTGTCACAGAGGTAGAGAGTGTTGTTGATGGGCCTTATAGGCTCAAAGTCAATTGTAACCTTCTTCTCCTTGCCTTCCTCGTTGACAACGGTGCCAGTGTAGAGGACGAGACCATTGGGAGGGACCCTGTTGTAAAGCTTCAGCCTCTGCTGTGCAGAAGTAATGGCTCCCAACACAGAAAGGCGGTTGACTCTGCTCTTGATGTTTGACGCGGTTCCGTACTCATCGCACAACATCTTGGCGACACGAGAAATCTGATCACGTGGGGGAATGATGAGTGAGATCATGCTGGTTCCATTACCCTTAGCAGCTTCAAGGGAATTGATTAGCTTCTTAAGCTTCCAAATCTTAATGCTCTTGTCGTCCTTGTGATTTTCTCCCATGTTGACCTGCAAAGACAACAAACAGACCACAGTAACAGAAGCTAGTTAGTACAAATTAGCATTTGTACAGTTAAACTCAGAAAAAGAACTTAACCTAGAGATAGGGAAACAGAATCATCAAGCAATCTTTCTTCTTAATTAATACTTAGGCTAAAGAACAAAACTATTACCAAAACGTACTAAAAAGAGCAAGAGAGAGAAGAATATGAAGATCCGTAATCACCTGAATAAGCTACCGCTAAGAGCACAGTACGTACAAGCTAGAGACAGAGAGAGATGTATTCCTTTGAGAAACCTTGGCAGAGAAGGAATATATATATAACGATTATTTCTGTCAATGCAGGTTTAAAGATATACTAGATTTTGGCCCGCCCTATATATTTTTTGGTGGAAATTTAATTTACGTAATAAAAATTATTATTTTTATTATTTTTGATAAATTATATATTTTAACTTTTTATGAAATTTCTCTTAAATTTGCTTCTATAACTTATGTTTATTTATTTTAAATAGGACTAAATTTTTGAAGACTCTAAATAACTCTAACCTATTATATAATTTTATTTATTTAACCCAAAACTAAACTTATTTTACACTGATTTTTTTAATTTAAATAAAATATTTTATATCTTCAACACTCTCTGTATTGAAAAATTCATTTGTGCATTTCAAAAAAGAAATCTATAATTTTGTTAAATTTATTTATATAATTTAATTTTTATTTTAAATGAAACTATTTTTAAGGAGTTGAGATCATTCAGACCCTTATCATAATTTTGTTGATTTAATCATTCGTTATTTAAACACGATTTTATTTTAAGGTTTCATTTAATAAATTCTTTCAAATAATTAATAACGTGAAATATATTATAAATAATATATTATATTCTTAAATTTAATTTGAAATATAAAAATCATAATTTAAGTTGGTATATGAAATTGGTCTTCTCTTTGTATTTTTTATATATATTGAATTTTTAATAATAATGGTTATTGAAAAATATTTTAGTAAAAATAAAATTTTGAATATATGCATATGTTAAATAAAGTTTTGATATAAATCAAGTTTAAATTATTATTTTGATTTAAAATATTTATATAAAATTTTAAATTTCATTTATGATTATTTTAGACAAAAAATGTTTTAGGTAATTAGATTAGTCCATTTTGTATATTTTAAAACTGATCCATGTAGATAGTTTTTATAATATAATGGATTTCCAATTTTTATTAATAACATAAACCATTTTTTTCCTTCTTGACATACTTTTATCTATGTTTCAAAATTTTAATTTTTTGCATTAGTTTTCTATGAATTATTATTAATTTTCTGACCTTTTTTTGAAAATTGAACTCTTGAAATTTATTTATTTGACTAAAATTAATAAGGTAATAATAATGTATTTAATTTTTTTTATATAATATAGAAGTTCCTATGATATACTATTTATATTTCGGTTTGTGTTTTCATTTTCACCATAAAGAATTGTAAATATAGTGACAGAATTGTAAATAAAAAAAATATAGAAATGATATTGTTTAATTTACTGTAAAAACAATGGCTAAATGTGTAAATAAAAATTATTAAATATGTTATTAATGTTTCTAAATAATTCTCATTTATTATTAATTTATTGAAAATGCAATGGCTAGATGTGTAAATAAAAGAAAGTTTACATCTCTACTATTCATGTTTCCAAACATATTTCATTTATTCTACTATCTTTGTTTCCAAACATCTTCAAAATGTACTTTAATTTTAATAATATAGATATATGGTTGATATATATTAAGATATTTGACAAATAGTATGATTTGGAATAAAACCTAACACAATCCTTATCATAAACTTAAAAGGAAAACTTTTTTTTGTTAGGAAAGGGAAACCTTATCCTAAGTAATATAGGAGGATCCTCCAATAATATTATTAACATAATAAATATATTTTTTTCCCACTTAACATAATAAATATCTAACTCTGCTATATCCACCATAGTTTACTTTTTATTAATAAGTAAAGTATTGCCAAGATTTACAGAAATGTTAGTTGATACATTAAAAATGAATCCTTGTTACTGTCAAGTTAACAATTGTAATTGTAGTATTTAAGATTCAAGTCCAGAAGACCAGTCTACACTTTATTTCTATGAGTTCTGAAATCAAGCTAAGATGAAAAGTGGGTTTTGAATTAAGAAGTGACAAATAGTTAACAAGATAAACTAAGATTGGTTCAGATTAATAAATAGCTAGCCTAGGGTATTTCATTGGGTGTCGATATAGAGCCAAACAATTATTCAAGCGCAGTGAGGTGCTTTCTAGGACTCAGATCACTCAACTGGATCGCTCCACTGTCGTGGTAGCAATCGCTTTGCAGATCGATCTCACCACCTAACTGTCGTTGGGATGAGAATCGATTGCAAGCCTTAGAGATCAAGTTCGATTAGTCCACTTACTACCCTAATATCTACTTTCGCTGATTAGAGATATTAAGCTCAAACAATACAAGTCAGGTTATCTCCTAAGCGGTTAACGAGGTGATAAACCCTAGATCTATCAGTAAGTGATCAGATTACAGATAGCATTAAGAACAATATGAATGAAGAACAGTTATGAATATCGCTTATCTATGTTTAGCTCAGGTTCAACACCCTAAAAACCCTAGGCGAGCAAGGCTACTACTCGATCATGATGCAAGCAATCAAAGACATATATTCTGAAATAAACTGCAGAATAAAAGAGTAGAAGAACAGAGGGTTCATGTTGATCTTCTCTAGGAAAGATGGAGCCTTCTCCCTTACAATTGCAAATCGCCAAAAGTACTTAGTTCTCTGGTAAAAACTAGCGTAAGAAAAATAAAATAAAAGTAGCAGGTCCTTTTATAAGGAGGCGCCAAGAGATAAAAGTAAATTAGGGTTTTTGGGCTTTAATTCCCGAAATAGAGAGTTTCCATATTCGCCTGGAACAACCACCGGGATCACTCCGTCGCTTGTTCCAATATTCTTCTTGAGTGTTCTCCGCAGGATAACTCCAAAAAGGCATATTTTCTTCATGTAGCCTCTCTTTACTCTTCTACCAACTCTAGACCTGAAAAGGACCAAAAAGCACTAGACTAACACGATTTAGAGACTTGAATCAAATAAAAACATATATACAAATGATGTGAAAAACACCATATATCAATTCCCCCAGACTTAGATCCTTGTTTGTCCTCGAACAAGGCAAGTACCAAGAACAGGGAGAAAGGTTTGAAAGTGTGGGAACTCGCTTATTATCAGTAACCATACTCTTACCACGAATCTCTGAACCATATAAGAAGTTAGCTAGGACCTCATACACTTACTGAAACCCCCTGACTGCTGTTCGAAAATCGGCTCCATACTCTATATCTCAAACCTGAAAAAGCAACACTATCGAGACAAAACTCCTTACATTCATTTATGATGAGCGTGAGCTTCTTGTCATAGGCACTACTCAAGGTAGACGGGCTAGGTGTTAAAACAAGCTATTTCAGTGTTTGAGTGGAGCTAAAAGTGTTTAGGGGTTACCATTTTATTTAAGTGGATGCAGGATATCGCACAAAACTGCAGGAGAGGACGGATCCATTGATCTCCACATCTGTTACTCACTTCTGCTCTGGTCAAACTGGCTGTTCTCCAGTCGGATCGCTCTGTCTGACTGCTCCTCTCATATTACTAACTCTTCCTTACTCCATCCATGGTACTGAATCATTACACCTTTCCCAGTGGCATAATCATATGAATTCATCCCCTTTCTCGTCACTTAAAGAAATAAAATAATAGAATACTCGTGTGTCTTTTTTTTTTAACATAACTTATACACAATGATTGCATAGTGACGAGAGAAGGAGGTAACAATTAATTTTGGGAGCCACTGGGGGTTTTTACCTCAACTCTCTGACTTGATCTTCTTAGTGATGGATCAGGCGCCTGACTGCTCTCCATTAATGGATCAGACACCCGATTGGTTTCCTCTGCATTATGTTCCTTCCTCCTCTTCTGAATGATATAGCATCGATGAGTAAGATGCTGTGTCGATCCTTTCCTCTCCAACCTTTTTGCACATATCTGCATATATAACATGGGAAAAACAAGTGCATGTGGGTGGAATAAAGGTTAAGGTGAAGGGTGAGAACTAGCTAAAGATGAGCTAGCCACTCAGGAACAACAAGAGGGATGAAAAGGAGAAAGAAGTCATGAGTGTAGGTCTCGTTTCCCTGATCTAATGCCCACAACAAGAAGAATTAAGAGTCAAAATTAGGTCCAAGTTAGATGGAGTTTAGTCTACCCAGTGTAACCTGATCAGTAGAGAACTTCTAGAGAGTCTAATGAGAAATGTCAGTGTTCCAGGTCCATGTATGGGTCGTTCGCCACTGCTAAGGTCATTGAATAAGAAAATTAGAGCACGAGGTGATTAAGATAGCATCACACAATAAGGTCCTTATTCCCACAATAGTTCAGACTGACTCGATCCTAAAGCAAGACTCGATAAAAACATGAAAATGACTCAAGAACAGACTGACTCAAAGCACACAATGCTCCCCCAGACTTAAATCACACCATCCCTGGTTGTGATAGAAATAAGAGGAACAAATAAAACAGTTCAAAATAAAGAAAGCATGAAAATAAATAGTTCAGATGGATAAGACAATGTGATAGAAAATAGTCCTGATGGACTCATTCAGAGCCGCCGCTCTCTTTGCCAGTCGTCCTCCTGTTCCTTGGCAAGCGATCATCCCCTCCTGAAGGCCCAGCTGGTTCCTTGCCTGGTCGCCGATTCCCCTGAGGTGTTTTCGGCTCCTCCTGACCACTCTGTCCTGCGAAGCAACCCCCTGTGATCAGTCGCAGGATCTTCTTCATGAGGCTGTTGTTCTTGCGCTGAGAATCTACCATCCACTTGCGGTATGCCGCGTCATCATCTAGGTCAAGATGTAGGTCCAGGTTGAAGTCACCTCCATCTGTTGGAGTTACATCCTCCACATCATCCATGTCATCATCATCGTTTGGAGGTGGAGCACGCGGGTCTTGGCAGAGCTGTTCCGCATGCGGTAAGAACACTATGTTGTCCAGGGTGAGGAAGTTGGTGAAACCTGGCATGGGGAGTTGGCAATACAGAGAGTTCCTCTCCTTGTCCTGAAACATGTATGTGCGCTCATCGCGTAGGATGTGACACGCGAGCAGGTAGGGAGTGTCAATGTACTCAATCTCCGAAAGAAACTTGTAGGCGCTGAGGTTGATATTTAAGTGCTCGAACAAGGGAGCGAGGAGGCTACCGCTGCGATCTTTCTTGTCATCAGTTCGGAGCAATGTGTTCTTGCGCTCTGCGAACATGGAGATCAGGTGAAAACCTGGATTGGTCCTGACTTCTTGCACTGGTACCACCTGATCCCTGCGTATTTCATCCTCAAGACAAGTGTAGAGAACCTGGAGCTCACCACTCGTGACCTTGGAGGTGTATTCCTTTGCGAACAGGGTGTCGGAGATTATCTTGGCAAGGACTCTCAATGTGGGGTTTCGGATTTGCGATTGGTATGCTTTGCGAGGTGTGAACTTCCTAGCTGCAATGAGATCCCAAAAAGCATTCTGTGGCACAAACTTCTTATCCACCAAAACTCCTCTAGGCTCGTCTGTAATCTCGTAGAGCTCGTTGAGGTCTTGAAGAGAGATGGAGCAGAACTTGCCATCTGCCATGAAAGAGAAGGAGCAGTTCTCGTAGGTCGGTGCCGTGGGGTTCTGGTAGGTCACTTGGCATGTTGCAAGAACTTGCCTCACCAAATCTGGGTATAGAGGGTACACCCTGTAGCAGAGACCAGCGAAACCTATCGATTCCAATGTGTCAAACACATCAGTGTCAAGGCCGAGATCGGCTAAGGTGTCCGCATGCGCAAATATAGTGGGGGAGATCTCGGCCTTGAGGAGCTTGTTGTACTTTGCTGCCGAGTCTTTATCCCACCCCTCAACGTTGTAGTCATAGCATGGGATCATTGATGTCAATCGCCTTGTTCTCCTCTTTGTTTGGCCACGGGTATCCCTCAGGAGCTCTTGCGGCAGGGGAAGGGTTCCCTTTTGGTTTTGGTAGGCAAAGCTTAGGACCCATCTGCAAGAAATAAACATGAGCATGTTATTAGCATATATCTCTTTGAATTATCAAGCAAGCGCATGGTTTAAAACGCAAGGAGACATATATCAATCAAACGAGCATTCTCCAAAACCAATATTAAACCCGATTCCATGAACGAAAACCAAACTTCAGTTTAATTCATAACAATCATGCCATTGATAAATCTCCAGAAACTCAAGAAAGTCTATCCCTAAATCGATTATACACTTAGATCAAGCTTTATGTTCTTATCTCAAAATCGATTTCAAAACACAACCCTAACATGCAATCGGCTAACTTGTTTCAAGCAATTGATTTCTGTTCTAACTGATTAGAGAATACAGTGTCAGAGCCATATATCAAGGACAATCAAAATCAAAAACAAGAGTAGAGATGAAGAGGCGATTTTCGCGAGAAGCATGTGGGGAAGGGAGACTTCCAATCCGCGATTTACCTTTCCAGTTGGTGAGTTCCTGTCAAAACAAAGCACACTTGCCAAGAATTGAGTTGTAAGAACCGAAAATCAAACAAAAAGATGGAGAATTGAAGAAGTTTGATTTTAGGGTTCAAAAGGGAGAGTGGGGAGGATGCGGCGTGAGAGAGATAGTGGGGAAGGGGGGATGGTAAAAACCTTAAAAAGGTAAAACCTAACCGCTTCCTCTTCTATTTTTTTTTTTATTATTTTTTTTTATTTCTGAGAACTTACCTGGAACAGTCGAGTGGAACAGTCACCTGATTGTTTCGCCGAAGTAACTCATATTTATTTTTATTTTTGTGACATGCAATTAAAATTTAACAAAGCAAAAACATAAATAAAGGGAAAATATATACATACCAGTGGGTTGCCTCCCACCAAGCGCTTGGTTAACGTCACTAGCTTGACTTTAATGAGCGGATCAGGCTGGAGAAGGATCACCTATGGGTATTTCTACTCCTTCTGCGATTGGTGTGTCAGCAAGATATGGCTTCAGACGCTGACCATTGACAACAAATTCTCCACCTCTTGTGTCCAGCAACACAACAGCTCCATAGGGGCGAACCTCCTTGATGGTCAATGGTCCAGACCATCTGGATTTAAGCTTTCCAGGGAAGAGCTTCACTCGAGAGTTAAAGAGCAGGACCTGATCATTCGGTGCAAAACTCCTATTGATGATCCTTTTATCATGGAACGCTTTGGTCTTCTCCTTGTAGATCTTAGAACTCTCATAGGCTAGATGCCTGATTTCCTCCAGTTCATGAAGTTGCATTGTTCTCCTCTCTTTGGCCGGTTTGATGTCGAAGTTCAGTAGCTTAACAGCCCAAGCCGCCTTGTACTCCAGTTCGACAAGTAGATGACACGCCTTTCCATAGACCAGGTGATAAGGAGTCGTTCCTAATGGTGTCTTATAGGCGGTTCTGTATGTCCAGAGAGCATCATCCAGCTTGAGAGACCAATCCTTACGGGTAGTGTTCACTGTTTTCTGCAAGATGTTCTTGATCTCTCTGTTTGAGACTTCCACTTGATCACTAGTCTGGGGATGATAGGCAGTTGCAACCTTGTGTTTCACTTCATTCTTGCTCAGTAATCCTTAGAACAGCTTATTGATGAAGTGTGTTCCACCGTCGCTGATGACCACTCTAGGAACACCGAACCTTGGGAAGATAATGGAAGTAAACATCTTGGTCACAACCTTTGCATCATTGGTTGGATTAGCAACGGCTTCTACCCATTTGGACACATTGTCTACAGCGACCAAAATGTACTCATTCTTATGAGAATTTGGGAATGGTCCCATGAAATCGATTCCCCAACAGTCGAACACTTCCACTTTCAAGATGTAGTTCTGTGGCATCTCGTTTCTCTTGCTCACGCTACCCATCCTTTGGCAGGAGTTACATCTCGATATGAACGCATGAGCATCTCTGAACATAGTGGGCCACCAAAAACCGGCTTGGAGTATCTTGGAAACCGTTTTGAAGGTAGCAAAATGGCTAGCATAAGAGGAACCGTGACAGTGGTGAAGTATCCCTGGAATTTCAGCTTCTGGAACACATCTTCTGAAGATCCCATCCTTACCTTGGCGATACAGATACAACTCATCCCAAAAGTAATGTTTTGCTTCCCTTAGAAATTTCCTCTTCTCATTACCACTGAATTTTAGAGGTTCCTTCTCTGCAGCAAGGTAGTTGGCTATCTCTGCAAACCATGGAAGATTAGGATACTGCTTCTGGATCACTGCTGTGAATTTCTCTTCTGCGCTGGAACAGTCGGTGTTTGCATTAGATGACTGTTACAGACGGCTTAGACCAATCATGTTGACATATTCCATCGGCTGTTCCTCATCAAGGACTGCTTCATCCGAGATTTTCATCCTGGAAAGGTGATATGCGACTCCATTATCAACCCCCTTCTTGTCTCTGATCCCTAAGTCGAACTCTTGAAGCAAAAGAATCCACCTCAAGAGTCGTGGTTTAGCATCCTTCTTTGTGAGCAGGTATTTGAGGGCTGCATGGTCAGTGTGCACGATCACCTTTGATCCAACCAGGTAGGATCTGAACTCCTCAAATGCATAACGATAGCAAGGAGTTCCTTCTCTGTAGTTGCATACCGACACTGAGCTTCATCCATCGTCTTACTTGCATAATAGATCACATGCAACTTCTTGTCTTTTCTCTGACCTAGGACTGCTCCCACTGCAAAATCACTCGCATCTGTCATGATCTCAAAAGGAAGGTCCCAATCTGGAGGTTGAACAATTGGTGCACTGACTAGAGCTCTCTTGATTGCATGGAATGCGGCTAAACATTCACTGTCAAACGAGAACTGGGCTTCTTTGCAGAGCAGCCGTGTGAGTGGTCTAGCAATCTTAGAGAAATCCTGGATGAATCTTCTATAGAAACCAGCATGTCCCAAGAAACTCCGAATTGCTTTCACTGTGGTAGGCGGTTGTAGACTCAACATGACCTTGATTTTTGCCTTGTTAACCTTGATGCCTTTCTCTGATATCTTATGTCCCAGAACAATCCCATCTCTGACCATGAAATATCACTTCTCCCAGTTCAGCACAAGGTTCTTTTCCTGACATCTCTTCAGTACCCTGCACAAATTTGACAAACAGACATGAAATGAGCTTCTATAGACACTGAAATCATCCATGAAAACTTCCATGATGTCTTCAATTAGATATGTAAAAATTGATATCATGCATCGCTGGAAGGTGGCTGGAGCATTGCACAAGCCGAACGGCATTCTTCTGTAGGTGTATGTTCCGTATGGGCATGTGAACGTCGTCTTCTCCTGATCGTCAGGGTGGATGGAGATCTGAAAGAAACCTGAATAACCATCTAAAAAGCAATAGTAAGGGTGGTTAGCTAATCTCTCAAGCATCTGATCAATAAAAGGAAGAGGGAAGTGATCCTTGCGAGTTGCTGCATTCAGTTTACGAAAATCAATGCACATGCGATGACCAGTAACTGTTCTAGTAGGGATCAATTCATTCTTTTCATTTGTTATAACAGTAATCCCACCTTTCTTAGGTACTACATGAACAGGGCTAACCCACTTACTATCAGAGATCGGATAGATCACACCAGCTTCTAGAAGTTTCATTATCTCTTTCTTAACAACATCTTTTAGATTTGGGTTTAACCTCCTCTGATGTTCTACATAAGTCATCGATTCATCTTCTAGGTGTATTCTATGCATGCATAAATCAGGTGAGATGCCAGGTATGCCAGCTAGAGAATGACCTAATGCTTTACGATATTTCCTCAATCCACACAAGAGCAGAGCAGTCTCAGCATTGTTCAAGTCAGCATTTATAATGACAGGATATGTAGAATTAGGTCCGAGGAACGCATACCTGAGCCCTTTAGGAAGGGGTTTGAGTTCTACCTTTGGAGCCTTCAGCTCGCTCCATGAGTCGTCGGCTGGATTACTGCTCTCGCTGTTCTCCCCCAGACTTAGATTCGCCACTAACCTTTCCATACTTCTTGCTGAATCCAGGAGCTTGGCATAGGCATCAGCATCAACATTTTCTAAACTCTGCTCAGCTTCGGCTCTGGTCAAGGCGAGTTCTAGAGGATTATCAGTGAGGATCTCCTCAATCATCCCTTCATGTGGTTCCAGCAGATCACTCTCTTCCTGAACAGTGAAGGTCTGTCCGTCCAGCATTGGCTTCTTCAGCATCTGTTCCATCTGAAAAGTCATCACAATATCACCAAGATGTAAGTCAATTTTTCCCTGTCGGACATCTATAATGGCTCCCACTGTGCAGAGAAACGGTCTGCCTAGGATCAGGGGATCTTTGGACTCTTCTTCTACTTCCAGAACAACAAAATCAGTAGGGACCAGCGTGTTCCCAACTAAGACTTGCAAATCTTGAAGAATTCCAACCGGTGTTTTCACTGAGCGATCAACAAATACTAGAGACATCCTGGTGGGTTTGAAATCTGAGTATCCAAGACGCTTAGCTACAGAATACGACATCAGGTTTATGCTAGATCCCAAATCAACCAGCGAACAGGAAAAGACTGTTCTTCCAATCTGGATTGACAGAACAAATTTCCCCGGGTCTCCCTGTTTCTTGATCTTCCGATTCTGGAGCACTGCACTACATTCTTTAGAGACAACCATGAATTTGCTGTCATCAGATACCTTCCCAGAGATCAGTCCCTTAACAAAGTTTCGCATGGATGGCATCATCTGGATCGCACTCATCAAAGGGAGTCTAACCGTAAGATCCTCTAACATCTTTCTGCATTTTATCTCCTCCTTATCCTTACGTGTGGCCTTGGCTGGAACAGGGTAGGGAACTTTAGGAACATACTGGCGAGCATGGGAAGGGTTAGCAGCAGGGGGAACGACCTCAGCAGGTCGTTCTTCGTCTGTAGGATCTGTCTCAGCAGGCTGTTCTGTCTCTTTCTCATCTGTTGGTATAGCTTCAGGCGGCTGATCTAGATCTTTCTGCTTTCCTTTCTCAGTGGCCGTATACTTCCTAGGTGCATGGTCTGTTAGAGGTCTTCCACTCCTCAGCGTGACAGCATTACACTCCTTAGGGTTCTTATCTGTTCTTGCTGGGAGTGTTCCTTGCTGTCTCTTCACACTCTCAGCAGTTTGAGCGATCTGGATGTCCATCTGCCTCATGTGACTAGAGACCTGGCCGTACTTAGCACTCAAATCATCAAACATATGGTTCATCCTTCCATTGATGTCTGTCGTGACCTGATTCAATGTTTTGCCTTTCATTTGCTGTCCTTGGAGCAGTTGCTGTATCATAATAGCAAGGCTCTTAGTGTCATCTCTGGAAGTTGATTAAGCTTGTGGAGCAGTCTGTTGGTTGGTCGGCTGTTTCTGAGCATGAAACTGATTGTTCTGCGGCTGGCTAAGTACAAAGGTTCTTCCCTGATGGTTGTAGTTCCTCTGGTATCCAGTATTCTGGTTGTTCTGAGTGTTATCAGTCGCTCCATCTGCCTTGGGATTAGTGAACATGTGAGGATTGTTCCTGACATTGTGGTTAGGGTTGTAGTTCTTGAACTGCCATCCTTGCCCATTCACGTAGCTCACTTCATTCAGGTCCTCAGCAGACTGATCCGCCTCTGATTTACCATCTGATGCTGGTTTTTCTGGTGTAGCTTCCTCCATGATGAACACTTGGTTTTGCTGGCTCTTAAGCAACTGATCCATCTTCGCTGCTAGCTCGTCAATCCTGCTGTTCTCGACGCTGTTCACCTTCTCAGTCCGATCATTGTCCTTGTTGCTGTCAGCAGAACTTGAAGCCATGTTCTCAATCAATTTGAAAGCACCTGGGGTTGACTGAGTCATGAAATCTCCATTACTGGCTGAGTTCAAAGCGTTCCTGGCTTCCCATCCCATTCCATCGTAGAACACTACAAGGAGGTAGTCATCCTCAAAACCATGATTAGGGCAGTCTCTGCGGTAGAGGCTGAATCTATCCCAAACATCACAGAACGGCTCATTAGCATGCTGTTTGAAGGATGTGATCTTGTGTCTTAGGGATGCGCTCTTAGACTTCGTGTAGAAATGGGTAAGGAAGGCATATCGGACCTGTTCCCAGGTGGTGAGTGATCCGGTTGGTAGAGAATCAAGCCAGCGAGCAGCTTTCCCATCCAGAGAAAGGGAACAGAGTACACTTGATGTAATCTGGTGGTACTCCATTCGCTTTTGTGAAGCCGCACATTCTCTCAAAGTTCTCGATGTGGTCAATAGGTATTTCCGCAGGGAGCCCATTGAAGATCTTCCTCTGCACCAGACTTATGAAGGCAGGCTTGATCTCAAAATCCTGACGAGTGCAGGGTGGAGGAGTGATAGCAGATCGCGTAGCAGGCAGGTTGTGGAGAAGGTTTCTCTGCCCTATTGGAACAACTTCTTCCTGTTGTTGTTCCTGCTGTGGATTGTTCTGAGCTGCTTGCACTGCAGCAGCTTGCTGTGTTTGGATGGTCGCTTGCATCTGCGTCATTTGTTGTTGCATCAATGCGATTGCAGCTGCAAGTCCATCCTGATTGCCTGGATCGGCCATTGTGGTGGTCGTAGGCCTTTGTTGACAATTCTGTCTTTCTAATCTCGCTAGTTCCTCGTTACTGAATTGCTGTAATGGTCCTTGTGTATTGCTCCGAGTGTGTCTACCGGTCATACACCTGGATCATCAACTGCAACAAAAAAATAGAAGCGAGTTAGATATCTTAGACTATATATGAAACCGAGAAATAGAGGTAAAATAAATCTGGTCCCCGTCGCAACGGCGCCAAAACTTGATACACTAAAAATGAATCCTTGTTACTGCCAAGTTAACAGTTGTAATTGTAGTATTTAAGATTCAAGTCCAGAGGACCAGTCTACACTTTATTTCTATGAGTTCTGAAATCAAGCTAAGATGAAAAGTGGGTTTTGAATTAAGAAGTGACAAATAGTTAACAAGATAAACTAAGATTGGTTCAGATTAATAAAGAGCTAGCCTAGGGTATTTCATTGGGTGTCGATATAGAGCCAAACAATTATTCAAGCGCAGTGAGGTGCTTTTTAGGACTCGGATCACTCAACTGGATCGCTCCACTGTCGTGGTAGC
This sequence comes from Hirschfeldia incana, assembly GCA_026261945.1. Taxonomy (NCBI): domain Eukaryota; kingdom Viridiplantae; phylum Streptophyta; class Magnoliopsida; order Brassicales; family Brassicaceae; genus Hirschfeldia; species Hirschfeldia incana. The sequence goes on along the minus strand of JABCMI010000003.1, from coordinate 8,411,198 downwards.
AATCGCTTTGCAGATCGATCTCACCACCTAACTGTCGTTGGGATGAGAATCGATTGCAACCCTTAGAGATCAAGTCCGATTAGTCCACTTACTACCCTAATATCTACTTTCGCTGATTAGGGATATTAAGCTCAAACAATACAAGTCAGGTTATCTCTTAAGTGGTTAACTAGGTGATAAACCCTAGATCTATCAGTAAGTGATCAGATTACAGATAGCATTAAGAACAATATGAATGAAGAACAGTTATGAATATCGCTTATCTATGTTTAGCTCAGGTTCAACACCCTAAAAATCCTAGGCGAGCATGGCTACCACTCGATCATGATGCAAGCAATCAAAGACATAAATTCTGAAATAAACTGCATAATAAAAGAGTAGAAGAACAGAGGGTTCAGGTTGATCTTCTATAGGAAAGATGGAGTCTTCTCCCTTACAATTACAAATTGCCAAAAGTACTTAGTTCTCTGGTAAAAACTAGCGTAAGAAAAATAAAATAGAAGTAGCAGGTCTTTTTATAAGGAGGTGCCAAGAGGTAGAAGTAAATTAGGGCTTTTAGGCTTTAATTCCCGAAATAGAGAGTTTTCTTATTCGCCTGGAACAACCACCGGGATCACTCCGTCGCTTGTTCCAATATTCTTCTTGAGTGTTCTTCGCAGGATAATTCCAAAAAGGCATATTTTCTTCATGTAGCCTCTCTTTACTCTTCTACCAACTCTAGACCTGAAAATGACCAAAAAGCACTAAACTAACACGATTTAGAGACTTGAATCAAATAAAAACATATATACAAATAATGTGAAAAACACCATATATCATTAGTTTACCATAAATTACCTTCACTTTCTTTTTAAATAATTTATAATACTAAATATGATCTTTTGATTTATTTATTGTTCATACATCATTTATTTATTAATTTTATTTTTCTATGATAAAAAATTGGATAACAACCAAAAGTATATGGAATATTATCTTCTTTATATATATATATATATATATATATATATATATATATATATATATATATATATATATATATATATTTATTAATTCTTGAACAATTATCTGAGAAATTTTTTTGTTACATCTATTTATTTCTAAATTCTATTTTTTATGATTAAAAAGTCTTTCGGATAACAACCTATATATGGGAATTATCTTCTTTTAAAAACACACACATATATATATATATATATATATATATATATATATATATATATATATATATATATATATATATACACTAATTTTTGTCCAGTTTATATATACATCAGATACAACCATGGAGATGGATGAAGTGAGGAGTTTGCTGGAGATGATAATATCTTGTTAAGTAAGGTATGCGGTTTCTTGAACATGTTTGATCTTGAGATATGTGAAAAGCCGACCAGCTAGAGAGGCCATTCATGAAGTGTTTTAGAGGATGCTGACGGAGAATGTTGAGCAATATGAGAGTGTCGACGAGAGAGATGTGATTACTTGGACGTCGACAATACTTACTGAATTGGCTACGTACGCACAGGCTCGGAGATGAAGCGTTAGCGATGTTTAACCATATGGTTTTAAACATGGGCGGATGATCTATGTATGATTTGAAAGCTGGAATGAAACCGAACATATTACTTTCGTTTCAGTCCTTTTAATTTGTAGTCATGTCGCCATGTCGGTTTGGTTGATTCTGGAAAACGTTTGTTTATCTCAATTAGATCGATTTACGGGATGCAACCAAACATTGGCATTACGGATGCGAGATACATGATTGATTTGCTGGGACATGGATCTCTTCTTGCTGCCCACATGTTCATCATGGTCGAGAGAGAGAGCACAGCACACTTGGGGCGTAGAGTAACGGCCGTGATGTGTTAGTAACAGCCAAACCTTTAGAGGATTTGTGTTTTGGATTAGGCTAGGTTTGGCCATATAAAAACAATCGCAACTCCAATTTCTTTTGAAACAAAATGATACAAAAATAACGAAACCATTAAGGCCCAATTGGCAAAATAACCCATCACACATCAAATGAAAAAATAAATTAAAACCAAATTGTGAAGCCCATTAGATTTAAAGAGTTTTTGAAACTAAAACTCCATTTTGTTTAGTCTACAATTAAATCCATCCATTACACATCTCGACATTGTTTTTAGTAGTCGATTTTTATTAAAATAATTAAGATGCTTATTTAGTTTCTTACTTATAAATTATAATGGTTACATATAAAGTAATAAAAGTAAAAATGAATTCATGTTCTGTAATAAAGTTATGGATCCGAAGTCTACGGATCATTTAAGGTAATTGGTGGGTTTGTCGAAACTTAAGCACATTTAATGTCCAGACTTCAGATTAAACATTTTATCTCGGAGAAAAAGATGCTAAAGAAGGGGAGAGACATGCGGAGCGCGGGGAACGACAAGGTCAAGTGGTCGGTCACATGGCTATAACTTGGTACATTAAAGATTTGGCTCTATTTTACATCTTGGAAAGAAATCATGAGCTTCCCAGCAAACAAAAACATATAGGCTTATCAAATCTTCAACGAACTCAAGAAAATGATGAATTACATTAGCATTTAAATCCAACAAAATATTTGATCGTACAAAACGAGCTACTTTATTCTCTTACCTTTGTTTATTATATTTAATTTTAAATAGTCAGCCCTACTATTTTTAAGGTAAGTAAACTATGACATGTTAAATACAGTATAGTATCCATGGTATGCAATATAGATAAATGTGTGATAGTCTGATAGATGTTAGACTGTTGTTTTGCTGTTACGGACTACTACATCTACTTGATGACGTTATATGTTCACTAATAACTCAAGACTGCAATATTCGCATCCTCATTATTATTATTGGTGAACTCTCGATTTTTATCACCAATCAAAGTAACATGTAAAATTAATAAAAAAAAAGAAACAAAACTAAAAAGAAAAAAAGAGAAAAAATGAAAAAAACAAAAGACATTGACTGCAACTTCTGTTTTTGTGTTTTGTTAACTATGTTCATGGTTTATTCTTCTTCATCATCTTCTGTTTTTTTAAGATCTAGAATTTTATGTTTATGATTGATGTTGATATTATTTCTCTAAGATTTCAGATTTGGGTTCAAAATCTAGAGTTTGAGTTTAGAGTTTAAGTTTGAGATTTAGAATTTAAAAAATCTAGGGTTTGGGTTTAGGGGATATAATTGAGTTTGGGTTTAGATTTAGGATATATAGATAGATGATTGCAGATTCTAATTTGACAAATAAAGTTTTTAATATGTTTTGTTGATGATGAAAAAGAAAAAGCCATGAAAAAAATCTAAGAAAAAGAAGTCATGAAAGTGTTGTTCTTTTTTTCACCTCTTTTTTATTTTTTATTTATTTTTTTTTTTATTAATCTTACATGACAGTTTGATTAGTGATAAGAACTGCGGTGAATCTAAGAATTCACCATAGAATGGTAAACCCAAGTATTATTCTGTTTGTTATCGGTAAATGGGGGACTATTATAACCAAGTAGCGTATATAAGAACACACTCATGCCATATTTCATAGAATACGTGACGAGTTTTTCAGGATAATTCCTTTTTGCAATAGCTCATGATAAACAACAAACGTTACATATGCGTGTGGGACTGACTAAAGGTAACTTTTCTAGATTATTGATATCTTGCATATTTGCATTGTTTTAGCTATTCATTCATATGCATTTTCATCATATATAATAAGAATTAGTCATGTTTATGTTGCATTTTGCATACATAAGTCTTTATCAGGTATTGGAACACCACATGGAGTTCTGGGAGACATTTGGAAGCAATATGATCAAAAAGGGGGTGAAAGATGAGCATGGATGGAGGCCTTAGAGAAATATTCTGTTTCTGAAATTTTGTGGAGACACAATAAATTGAGTTAGCTTTCTAATGTAAGTTGTTTCAAGTCATTTGGAGATGTAATGAAGAAGTTATGAGCAATTTACTAGAAGCATACGAACCAGAGCGACCTCTCAGAGCGACCTACCAAGGTCGCTCCCATCCACAGCGACCAGTCCAGAGCGACTCCTCCAAGTCGCTCCCATCCAGAGCGACCTCCCAGAGCGACCAGCTCAAGTAGCTCGCATTTTGACGAGGCGAGACACGAAAAAACGCGTCGGGAGCGACCTCTTGGAGCGACTATGCTAGGTCGCTCCACGTGTTTTTCTGGTTGAACTTATGATTTCTCAAGGACATTTTTGCAATTTTTTAAACACGTTTTTAGACTTCTAAACCTAATTTTAAGTATCCTGGAAGCCAATTATTGGCAGATTATCTTTTTTTCATTGGAAGAACACAAAACTCTCAATAAAAGTTCATCTCTTTTGGATTTTAATTTGTTATGTTCTTGTGTTTCTGTTGATTTCTTATCTATTTCTCTACATGATTAATCTAAAATCCATCATGGGTTTAAGAGGAATCATGGAGATTAGTGAGTAATCACCTTGTTGAATTCATGGGTTAGGGAGATTAGGGTGATTAGGTTAGGTCAATGATGATTTTAGTGTAGATCAATCTCAAACCTTGCTAGTAGAGTGTTCTTATTGCTTCTTTTGTACTGATCATTCAAAAGTTGATCTCTAGACATTTTCCACCCAAAAGGTGTTTGATGAAATGTCTGAGACAACTCTACTAGGCTCTTAATGCATCTTGCCAAAGACATTTGTTGTTAAGAGTGTTAGGATAGCTATTAAACTCGTTCTTAATGATTGCTTTCATGTCATTCAACCAAAGAGATTTGATGTTTGAGATATGTTAGCAAATGAGCATTCATCTAGACATAGAGCTTGTTTAGGATTGTGTTTAGGCTCAAGGTTAATTGTTTGATTCATCATTTGCCATCCTTGTTTGATACTTGATCACCCAAAGTCAAAATTTCCTTTACCCATGAGTTCTCCTTTCCAATAGTTAAGAAAGTTATCATTTTGTTATTGCATTCTAGTATTAGTTTAAAATCATTCAAATATCTAGTTGCACTTAGATTAAATAGGCACTTACATTCTCACTGCTTTAAATCTCTTGGAATTGGTTCGACAACTTACTTCCACTTTACTATCATTTGACTAGGGAGCTCGAAAACTCCTAACATCAATTATTTATCAAGACACAATGTTAGGGAACCAAACGAACAATGAATATTATAGAGTGTATATATATATATATATATATATATATATATATATATATAATTACAACCAATACGATCAATGAATATTATAGAGTGTATATATATATATAATTACAACCAATACGATCGTGGTAATTAAAAAAAAAATCTTTCAGGTTTATTTGGTTGTTTTTGTTTTGAACATAGGTTTATTTGGTTGTTGAATAATAAAAATTCGTGTCCTGGATGTTGTCATCAAGTTGTGATACTGAAGCTGTAAATTATTGAAGACTCATTATTGAACTCGCGATGATTCTAGCTGTTAATGTAAGAACTGTCGAGTGATTAGCTTGCTTGACTATATAGGATTACTTTAGTAGTTATATTATCTACAACGCTCTTTTGGGGTAGATATTGACAGAACATGAATTGAAGTGTATGTAAAAAAATTGCATTATTTCATTTAAGAGAAAAAATGAAAGCTCCACATAACTCATTATATTCAAGATTAATGTATTTTTCTTATCACCTATGACGAGTCAAAATCATATTGACCTGGAAGTAAAACTGTCAACTAAAACTTAATTTTTTGTTGAAAATCGGGTTGTGACATTGTAGGATGGTTTTAGATATTAACCATAGCTTAAATTCAGTTGATTATAATAGTGTTGCAATGATTCCATTTTATTATCAACATTGTGATTCCATTCAAACAATGAACAATAACACATTAATATACAAAAATATATACGAGCTAAATGATTCATTTTTAATGGAAATCCAAAAAAGAAAGTTTAAAAAAAATCCAACAGAAGTTATTAGTATTGTAGTGCGTTTATACACTCATATTAATAATTTATTTAAATGTTATAATAAATTATTTCCATTATACTCAAAATAAGAACATGCATGGTCGCGTTAAAGCAACATAGTAATATTGTATGATTGCTAACAAAAAAAAAAACATATTACTTAAACATTAGTGCGTTTTCCAAGTAGTTCTTTGCTTGTTTTAACAAGTTTGCTAGTTCTAATGTTCCACAAACTTGTTTATAGTATAATTTAATCTGATTAGAAGAATGTGGGAAACAATTCAATTGTTAGTGAAGAGTTAGTAATAAGTGCTTAGTGCAAATCTTAAGCTAGACGATTTGTGTCACATGAACGTCAGTATAGATCCTGAAATTGAGGTGGTTATTTTTTTCATGTGTATTTTGTTTCAAAATTATTTTTGCTTTGACTAAAAAAAATACTACTCTCTCTCTTTAAATGTCATGTTAAATTTACCTTTTTTAAAAAGAGTGTTATTTTATATCTTCAATATAATTTTATAGCTTAAATGTGTATTTTTTATTTGAATCATTCACTTAATAAATCATATACCAATTAAAATATTTTAATATAAAAATTTATCATTTTAGGTTGCAAGGAATAGTCGCCGAATGTCGGGCATTGGTTTCATTTCAAGATAATATTTCATCAGTTACAAAATATTGCATGTTATAGAAATTTCACACATATTAAGAAAATATATAAAATTGATTATAAATGTATTGTTTTTTAGACTAAATATTTCTCATAATGTCTGAGCTGTAGAAATTTAATAAATATAATTAACTTTTGAAGTTTACAGTTTACCATTGTTATCTAATAAATATGCATTGAAAATATAAAAAATGTATCATTTAGAAATACTTATTTTATATCATAAATCTTTTGTAACAGTAGAAAAGTAGGCAAGAATATACTTTAACCATATCAAATAGTAAAATAATAGGCGAATCATTCAATTGTTTTGCATATTAGTGGCATCACAGTAATTCCCCACACATCAATAAGTTATAGGTGGCTAAGGCGATCTAAACCCAGGAGGGACATTCTAACTGAAGTTCCATTAAGTTATGGTAGACTATAATATAAGAGTTAGCTCATCTCAGTCATTTTCACCGTTCGTTTACAACATGAGTTCGTAGATGCATCTCGCCGGTATAATCGTTAGCCGTTGGACGTCAAAAATAAAGATGTATAGATCGTTATCATCAATTTGATCACTCTTCTCAGGCTTTTACTCCCTGATAAAAAAAAATTGTATGGAACGATAAATCACTTTTTTGAAAAAAATACAGTTTCTTTTTCTTAGTTTGCCATTAGTTTATAGATATGTTTTGCTTTAATTTTTTTTACTTAGATTATTCCGAACCAAACTGATAACCTGAATTCAAATAATATTATAGTTATTTTATGAGTTTGAAGACACAATACAAATTTGAACCGAATCCAAAGTGTTATTATCTGAAGCTGATCTATACTGATAAAATATTAAAGTGAGACACATGAGTGTAAATCCAAACCCAAAAAACGAATACTCATCTGAAAAATATTTTTCTTATGTCAGCGGTAGTTGGAATGGTTTGAGAAAAATAGAGAGACGCTATAGATTGAAGTTATTAGATACTTTTTCGTTTCAGTTTAATTGTTGCTGTAGAGCGAAATTTTTTTTAAGAAAATATATGTCATTTTATGATTTCAATACAAAATTTATTAACAAAATTTTTCTATTATTTTTTATTGGTCGAAATATAGTTAGATGTATATGTAATAATGTTTTTATTTTAAAAGCAGACAAAAGTAAATATTTTCTTAATCTGTGTGCATAAAACTAAAACTAAAATGAAAAGAAAAATAACTCACGAGAGGAGCCACACTCATAATTAATAACGCGTGATTGAGGATTAATACATGTCCTTTTACTACATTGAATTTAATCATGCTAATTACCCCCTTATGTAGGACCCGCACTTAAAACTTATCTATTTATCAATTATATTAAAAGAGAAGTCATGACGTTTTTTATGTGAAAATTTTTTAGTTGGCGTCTATATTCGAAACATATATAAATCTTAAACTTTATCTGAAGTAAAAAATTCATACAACAAAAATAAATATAATATAATATATATACACTATTTGCCAGCATTTACTTTTTGGGAGTGGAAGACGTGCCTGTCCAAGGGCAGTGCTTGGTACCACTATAGTCGCGACGGCAGTGGGTATTTTTGTGCACGGCTTTGACTTGACCACAGAAGGACCCGCACTTAAAACTTATCTATTTATCAATTATATTAAAAGAGAAGTCATGACGTTTTTTATGTGAAATTTTTTTAGTTGGCGTCTATATTCGAAACATATATAAATCTTAAACTTTATCTGAAGTAAAAAATTCATACAACAAAAATAAATATAATATAATATATATACACTATTTGCCAGCATTTACTTTTTGGGAGTGGAAGACGTGCCTGTCCAAGGGCAGTGCTTGGTACCACTATAGTCGCGACGGCAGTGGGTATTTTTGTGCACGGCTTTGACTTGACCACAGAAGGTGGTCTCCACATGGACGACTGCCTGGAAGCAACAGTCTCTCCAATCCTTTATATAATAAAGCCCAAGTCACATAACAAATCAAATTTTGACAAATGAAAAATGCTTAAAAACAAAAAACAACAAATGTTTAAAAAGAAATTGACTTTGATCCCTATTTTTTAGCAATTGTGTATCACAAAATTTGATCCACGTTCAAACTCACTTGACACAATTTCAAACTGTTTTACTCTTTTGTAAAATTTACTCTCAATTATTTTTCTTCTTTTTCTATCATCTCTAGCAAAACAAGAGATATTTTTATCTCTCTTAAAATTTCAGTTGTGACATCGGGTTCTTCATTTCTTTCTTTCTTTTTTCCTGCACCAACTTAATTTTTCATTATTCTTCATCCAGATTAATAATTAAAATTCTATTAACCACAAGCTTTTAGATTGATACGGTGGAATTGCGGGAAGCAATTGATTTTAGATCACTGGGGCATATAACTAATTTAGTTTCTTCTATCTATTGATTCACAGCCTCTGGAAGTCAAGGTTTCGAGAGATAGAATGAAGCATAAGCAATATATTTCTTGTGAAAAACCTATAACTACACTCACGGCTTCCGGTTGAATCAAAGAGCATAAGGTTTTGCATGTTTTTCATTCTCTACTATTTTCTTTGATTTGTTGACTTTTTTTGTAACACTTTTGACTTTTCATTTGTTGAATCAATTATTTTTACTTTTCAGTATACACTACTGCAATTGAGTTTGAAGCTAAAGCTATTTCTGAAAGTATAACGAAGCTTGCAGTTATGAATCCAAAGGTGATTTACTTTATTTAATTGTTGCTAGACAATTCTTTTTATTTATAAACCGTTTTTGAACATTTTTATTTATAAACCCGACAAAGAAGGTTTTAGTCTAATTTATTAGAAATTATTGTGGGTTAATTTTGTTTAGATGTGTTTTTTAAATGTTAGGTAAATTAACATTTTTATCAAATTAGGTAATTAACATAAAATTTCAATTTTAAACTATAAACATGTCAACCTTTAAAAAAACTATGAAAATACATATTAAATTTATTAGATTCATTATATCCAAATTTACTGAACTAAATTAAGTATTTGTTATTCTGTACAAAATCATCAAATATTGTAATTCAAGGATTATATTTTATATTTTGGTATATATTTTATTTATTTATGATTATTTTTTCAAAAACATGTATCCATTTTATGATAATATGAAAGTTATTGTTTCATTGCTCTGTTTCAATGAATGCATGTGCTACTGCTCATATAATAACTTTTAACAATATTCACTGAAAATTATGATAATCAAATAATTTTAAAAACAGTAAATTGACCTGTGCGTAGCACAGGTGGTAATACTAGTTTTTTTATAAATCTATAGTACAAATGATATTTAAAAATCATATTTTATGAATAAAATTGGAGAAATTTTTTCTCCCCAAAACACTAGACTTAGTTAGAATTGGAGAATCAATAATAACTAAATTTTTTTTGTCGACAAAAAAATCACTTTTGTAAAAATGTAGTGCATCGTACATTCAAATTAATTAAAATAATCAATTGGTTGGATAAAAACGATGGTCATCACCGAGTTGCTCTAGACAGTAAACATCGTTTCGTTTAATGACTACATAAATATACTAAACTGTTGTGAAATCCACAAAATCTACTTGATTTCCATCTAAGATCTCTGGTCGAAAGAATATTTTATATTTTCGTTGTATCCAACATGTGGAGTTTGTTAGAAAAATATAGAATGTCAAATGGTCAACTTATCCCCATAATCCGAGGTCTCTGTTTATAAAGTAACGAGGAAGTTGGTACTTTCGATGCTTCTTGCTCGTTAGTACTAAATTCGAGCTTATTAAAACATTACACATTTAAAATATAATAAATATTTACAACTACAGTATATTGTCTTATTACACATATTGCAATAACAATATACCATTACCAATATATTAAATTAATTAAAATTTATTGCAGTGATACTTTTTTCAAAAACTCTCTTTTTTTTAATATATGCATTAAAGTAAAACAAAGGCTGGTCTAAAAGATAAGTCATCCAAACTACCGATTAGGGTATCCAAATTAAAAAGGCATATTTCTGAATTTTTATTAGTATTAATATCATGCAGAAATTTTTAGGCAAATATTATTGAGAACTATTTAATTTGTTTAGTAGATAAATATTATTGAGAATTATTAAAATTTTTAATATCCAATACTCTCAAGACCAATGCAACTAATATTTCTTTAATTTGTTTAGTTGTTTTTCATTATACGTGCAACATATTTATTAATAAAAATTATATAAACAACACTAATGTTTTTTATGAATATTATCCTTATTATCAAATAAATATAAATTATGTTTATATACACTTTAATAAAAATATATAAAATATAAGTAAAAAATAATAAAAATTTAAGCAAAAATTACATAAAATTTAAGTAAAATATTATTTTTAAATGTGATATTTTTTATTTACAACTGACTTTAGTAAATAATGACTGATTATGGTGAAAATGTTGGTGATAATATTAACAAATATTGCTATACAATTAATTTTGTAAAATTATCTTTAATAATTATTAATACATTTGAATTAGTTTAACAAATCAATGTGATATTTTATATATATATAAACCATATTTTTAATTGGGTAAACAAATGTAGAACGTACATGATGGTGAACATAGAATATGATACAAAATACTTACTCGAACTTACTAATTCAATATTTTAATTCTTCACCATTGGATCATAATTTATTTTCCGTCGCTAAAATGAGTTTATTGGATCCATAAAAAGAAACATATATGGTTTTAAATAGTTAACTGAGAATAATCAATTGCAAGTGTTGGTATATTACAAGAAAAAAAATCAAAATGATTACATGTTAGTATGATATAATCATTTTTTCAACAAAAATCTACTTTTATTTGCAGAAATGTCTATATATAACTATCCCATCTCCTCACAACTCACAACCTACCACATTGAAAACCATTTCATCTCCTTTAACATCATTACAAGTGTTTTTGTGGTTCCCTTTTTTTCTTCTCCAAGCCATTGTAAGCTCCAGTCTTCCACAATCTTATCCTATATTCCATCTTGGCGCGCACACATGACATAATTGTACATATTTCTGTTTATTATTCATCTTTTTCTTGTGCAGAAAAAGGCAACGATATGAAGATTTTTGGAAAAGTGATAACATCGTTGATGAGTCTCATGGTCATGGTGATGTGCAAGAGTGTAAATGGTTATAGTAGCGGTTGGGTCAATGCCCGAGCCACATTCTATGGAGGTGCTGATGCTTCTGGCACCATGGGTAATTTACTTACTCTTCTCTCCAACCTACTTCAAAGTTCCACCTTTAAACCTCTAAGAATCTTTTTTTCTCTCTAAATAGCCTCAATATAATACAACGAAAATAATAATTTAGCGTCTTTTTAAAACTATTGGATAAATTTCTCAAGTTTTAAAATATCACATTGAATAGTTATAAAATAAATTGTAAGTCACATTCTCGTCACACATTTGTAAATTGGTGAGCTTCATATATTTACACCTAAAGTTCAGGATCTTAGTGTTTTTGTTGGTAATTTAATCACACATTTCTTAGTGTCTCAATTCTTGAGCTCATTTCGTATTGTTGGGGCCGGTTCAGGGGGTGCGTGTGGGTACGGTAACTTAAACAGTCAAGGATACAACACGAACACGGCGGCGCTAAGCACGGCTCTATTCAACAGCGGCCAAAGCTGCGGCGCTTGTTTCCAGATCAAATGTGTCAATGACCCAAAATGGTGCCTCCGGGGAACAATCACCGTTACAGGAACAAACTTTTGTCCTCCGAACTTTGCTCAAGCCAACGACGCCGGAGGGTGGTGCAATCCTCCACAACATCACTTCGATTTGGCTGAGCCCATCTTTCTCCGCATTGCTAAATATAAAGCCGGTGTCGTCCCCGTCCAATACCGGAGGTACGTTTTTATATTTTGGTTCGGTGAAATCAAAGGATACAACTAAACCGGTTATGTTCGGTTTATGGGAATCCAAGACTATTCGGTTCAATTTTCTCCGGTTTTCTCAATAAAATGCGGATCAAAAGCATAACATTCATCATTCATCAATAAATTCTATACAAAAATCAATAAATTCAACATTGGTTTGAAATTCCGGTTTATCTTGGTAAAATATATACCGTTTAGTTCCTTTTCTCATGCATTTTCTCGAGAATATGTATGAATCTACAAGAAAGTTTTTTTCTTAATTTACAAGAAAGTTTGATCATATTTTGACAAAAAAGCAATCCAAGAAAATATTGACAAGAGATTTTGTCAATGAAACAGAGTGGCTTGCCGGAGAAAAGGAGGGATGCGTTTCACGATCAACGGACACTCATACTTTAACCTCGTACTCATAACCAACGTCGGCGGCGCCGGAGATGTTGTTTCGGTCTCTGTCAAAGGAACAAGGACAGGTTGGCAAAGCATGTCGAGAAACTGGGGACAAAACTGGCAAAGCAACGCCAAACTCGACGGCCAAGCTCTCTCCTTCAAAGTAACAACCAGCGATGGCCGTACAGTAGTTTCCAACAATGCTACTCCTCCTAACTGGACCTTCGGACAGACTTACACCGGAAAACAGTTCCGAGCTCAGAGGTGATGACGTGGACTGAAACACTTTATGCAGAAAATTAAAAAAAAAACGTTTTATTTTATAAAAAAAAGAGTTAAATAACCAACTGGCGGAAAACAAATTTTTTTTTTCGTCGGCAGCTTTTGTAACCGGCCGGTGAGTCTGTGGTGAACATAAAGGAAATAAAAAGAGCTTTATGTTTTCACCCGCCGCCTGAGTAACCGAGTTTTTTTTTTGTATTTTATTTCGCTTTCGAAATGTTTGATAGTCGTTGTTCGTCAATTTAACGATAATAAAATTTATAAGTTTATGTATGCTTAGTCTTTTATTTTTCTTTTGTTCTTTCAGCAATGCGGAAGATACGGATTTAAATTCGGATGATGATACATCTGCAGCATTGCCACAGACTAGTAGGCTACATATTATGGTTACATGTTTTGTTTCTTTGATTTGTATTTTGTAAAAGTCCTAAAGTGTCTAGCCGACTGTCAAGCTTATTGGAAAAAGAGAAAGGATTAGTTCATCAAATACATGTTTCAAAATTTTTTTGTTCAACTGATAAACAATTCTGCGCCAGCATGGCTATGATCTACTGTGAAGACTGATAAATAGGAGTCAGCTGTAACTGAAGGATAAATGATTGTTTCTGCTGACCGGAGGAGAAAGGGAGAGTTTAATTTCAATGATTTACTAGATCTCCACCCGCACGGATTATTTTCATTTTATACATATAAATATTTGATTCACATGATTAATTGTATACAATTTAAATGTTTACAATAATGTTAATATTTCAATATAATATTTTCAAACACAACAATTTTATAAACAATACTATAATTTTTTGATCAAAAAAAATACTATAATTTAATTTATTGTTTCAAATTATTAGTGATATGTTTCTTATTAAAACATGAACACTACGGAAAATCTTACATTATGTGGTATTTACGATAAACTTTGTTCAATTTAATATTACTTTAAACAATCAAAAAATTAATTAAATATTTAAAATTTTGTTTAACATATTCATTTATATTTTAAATAAATACAAAAGTAGTGATATATTTAAAAATGTTTGTATTTATGAAAATAAAATTTAGAAATTTATCAATTTAATATAATTTATCATATTTAGTTCAGTATAATACTTCTTAACATGATTGATTATATTTATAAAATAAATAAAAATATGATAGAATTTTAGTTTTTAATTTTATGAAGAAGAATTGAATATATATTAATAAAAAATAATAGTTCATTGCGAATTACAAAATTAGTGAAAATTATATGTAATATATTTGGAAATGAAAATATTTAGAACAGTAATATGATTGATTGTGATTATATGATAGATAAAAAATAAAATAGAATATTTATTTTTCATTTTATAAAAAACCAGTGAATATATTAATGTATAATAATATTTTAAAACTAATTACAAAATTAGTGAAAATATTATCTTTTATTTTTTGAAAATTAAGATATTGTTAAGATCTTTCTTAACAGATTTTCGAAATTTGCTAATTATGAATTTAGTGAAAATATTTACAGAAACTTTTTAGAAATTAAGATATTGTTAAAATATTTAGATAAATAATATGGTTGGTTGTGATTATATAATAGATAAAAATAAGATAGAATATTTATTTTTCATTTTATAAAAAAAAACTAAACATATTATTTAAAAACTAATTACGAAATTAATGAAGTTATTTACATATAAATTTTGAAAATTAAGATCTTGTTAAGATCTTTTTTTTTTAAAAAAAAGATTTTTCGAAATATATATATATAATAAATGAATATCAAAAGTATTATGATTAATATATGAGTGACATATTATTAAGCATATTTTAGTAATAAATAAATAAGTTGTTAGTTCTAGTAAGTAGTCCATTTTTTTTTAAAAATCACACATGAATTACTTCTGTTTTAATATAATCTTATTATATAAAGCTTGGTTTTCAAAGTTACTAATTAACATGATTGTGACACATGGCAATTCTATATTTAGGTTTGTGACATGTGTAAAATAATAAATAATTATTTATTAGTATTTTTCATTTTTAAGTTTAAAAAAAAATATAGGATTGTGACATGTGTTAAATAATAAATAATTATTTATTAGTATTTTTCCTTTTAAAAGTTTCAAAAAAATATTGTAAACAAAATTTTTTTCATACAAATAATTATTAATAGTATTTTCGTTTTTTATATCCAAAACAAAGAAAATTGTAAAAGATATGTAAAAGATATATGAAAGTAAATTTCGTTTTAAAAATAGGATTATAATATTTATTTAAAAGAATTTTTATGTTTTAAGTTTTAAATAAAATATTGTAAACAAAAAAGTCCATACAAATAATCATTTAAGAAGCAATTATATATTTAGGATTGTGACATGTGTTAAATAATAATTTTCTATCTAAATAATTATTTATTAGTATTTTTTCCTTTTTAAGTTTCAAAAAAATATTGTAAATAATTGTTTTTTCATACAAATAATTATTAATAGTATTTTTTATATCCAAAACAAAGAAAATAGTAAAAGATATATGAAAATAAATTTTGTTTTTTTAAAAATTCATGAAAAAGTAGAATTATAATAGTATTTTATTTTTCAGTTTTAAACAGAATGATTTAAATCAAAAGATAAATACAAATAATCATTTAATAAGAAATTACATATTTAGGATTTGGGAATTTTTAAATAATAATTTTTATATAAATAGTTATTTAATAGTATTTTCGTTTTTATATCCAAAATAAAGAAAACTGTAAAGATATATATGAAAATAATTTTCCCTTTTTAAAAAAATCATGAACAAATAGAATTATAATAGTTATTTATCAGTATTTTTCCTTTTAAGTTTTAAACAAAACATTGTAAAGGAAAACAAAATCCATATAAATAATTACTAAATCATGAACAAATAGAATTATAATAGTTATTTAATAATTTTTCTTTTCTAAGTTTAAAAAAAAATATTGTAAACCAAAAAAAAATACAAATAATAATTTAATAAGCAAATATATATTTAGAATTGTGACATGTTTTTAATAATATTTTTTATATAAATAGTTATTTAATAATATTTTTCTTTTTTAAGTTTCAAACAAAATATTGTAAACAAAAGCTTTTCTCATACAAATAATTTTTAATAGTATTTTCCTTTTTATATCCAAAAGAAAGAAAACTATAAAGATATTTATGAAAATAATTTTCCCTTTGAAAAAAAAATCAAGAACAAAAAGAATTATAATAGTTATTTATTAGTATTTTTCATTTTAAGTTTTAAACAAAACATTGTAAAGGAATAAAAATCCATATAAATAATTACTAAATCATGAACAAATAGAATTATAGTAGTTAATTAATAGTATTTTTCTTTTTTAAGTTTTATACAAAATATTGTAAACCAAAAAATAAATAAAAATAATCATATAATAAGAAATTATATATTTAGGGTTGTGACATGTGTTAAATAATAATTTTTATATAAATATTTATTTAATTGTATTTTTCCTTTTTAAGTTTCAAAAAGATATTGTAAACAAAAGCTTTTTTCATACAAATAATTATTTAATAGTATTTTCCTTTTTATATCCAAAAGAAAGAAAACTGTAAAAAATCATGAACAAATAGAATTGTAATAGTTATTTATTAGTATTTTTCTTTTAATTTTTAAACAAAACATTGTAAAGGAAAACAATTCCATACAAATAATTTAAATCATGAACAAATAGAACTGTAATAGTCATTTATTAGTATATTTTCTTTTAAGTTTTAAACAAAACATTGTAAAATAAAAAAAAAATTCAATACAAATAATTACTTAATAGCAATTTTTCCCTTTTTAAATAATCAACAAAAAAATTCTAAAAGTTATATGAAAATTATTTTTTCTTATAAGGAAATTATAATTTTCCATTTTCAAATCATGAAAAACAAAATTATGAAAAAATATAGTAGTTTAAAAATCTTTAAAATGAATTATAAAAATCTGAGAATACAACAGATTATTTTATAATAAATCTAAATATTTTTCCTTTTTAAAATTCTAACTAAAAAAAGAGTTGTAAAATTAATCTTATTATTTAGCTATTTATATGGAAGCATCATTGGTTCATGTTTGACTAAAGGCTAATGTTTTTTGAAAAAATTGTTAGAACACATTAAAAAAACTACTACATTGTCCCTTTAGCATAAATCTTATTTTTGTCAGATTTGGACTAAGATACCCTTGGCCAACTTTAAAAAATCATATCAATTATTTTATAAGTCATAAAAATATGAAACTTTATACAAAATATACATAAACATTGAACAATCATATGAAAAATAATTTGGTTGCCTAAATATTAACAAAACACAATTTCATATTTTGATCTAGGGGCAGCAGAAAACAAAATCTACTGTCTACGGGCTGGTAGATTGATGTTTCAGCTAACTACATATAAATCTGGTTATGGTAGATTTTAAAATTTACAAGTCCTTAATTATCCTACCACCGTAGAAAGTAAATGTTACGGTTTTGCTTACAATCTGAGATACCGTAGATTTTTGGAACTACTCTTTCCTATAAATCTACGGAAAAGGAATCATATAATCTGCATATTACTAACAATCTACCAAGGTGGAATCATAGGATCTGCCGAGTACTAATAATCTACCATCGTTATATTTCATAATCTACTACAATATTATATCCTACTACTACTAGATTATATATTCTACTGTCTCGAATCTACCATCATATGTACAATCTACGATTAGTAGAATGTATGTTCTGTCATATTCGAAATATTTACATATTCCTTAATTTTCTCAAAAATCAGTTAAGAAAATATTTGAAAATATATTTTGTTTCCAAATTTTGGATTTGCCTAAAATTTTTCTCAAAAATGTTTTTCAACGTGTTCTCTCTTCTTCTTCTCACGTTCTTCTTTCAACTTTGAATCTTTTGTTGAAAAATATGCATATCTATGCATCTTGTGGGGTGTGGAAGAATTAGGGATTGTGTCGATATCCCCTTTTGGTTTTGTTATCCGATTTTCTTTTTCTTTTTTTTTTAATTTTTTTTTATTTTATTTTTTTTAATGAAATAAGAAAATTGTTTTTTTTTATTTGATCTCTTTACAAAATTGTTATTATCCGATTTTATTTTTTTTTATTTTTTTTATTAATGAAATAAGAAAATTGTTTTTTTTATTTGATCTCTTTACAAAATTGTTATTATCCGATTTTTTTTATTACTGAAATATGTAATTTTTTTTTATTTGATCTCTTTACAAAATTGTTATTATCCGATTTTTTTTTATTAATGAAATAAGAAAATTGTTTTTTTTTATTTGATCTCTTTACAAAATTGTTATTATCCGATTTTATTTTATTTTTATTTTTTTTATTAATGAAATAAGAATTTTTTTTTATTTGATCTCTTTACAAAATTGTTATTATCCGATGTTTTTTTATTAATGAAATAAGAAAATTGTTTTTTTATTTGATCTCTTTACAAAATTGTTATTATCCGATTTTATTTTATTTTTATTTTTTTTATTAATGAAATAAGAATTTTTTTTTTATTTGATCTCTTTACAAAATTGTTATTATCCGATTTTTTTTTTTTTTTTTATTACTGAAATATGAAAATTGTTTTTTTTATTTGATCTCTTTACAAAATTGTTATTATCCGATTTTTTTTTATTAATGAAATAAGAAAATTGTTTTTTTTATTTGATCTCTTTACAAAATTGTTATTATCCGATTTTATTTTTTTTTTATTTTTTTTATTCATGAAATAAGAAAATTGTTTTTTTTATTTGATCTCTTTACAAAATTGTTATTATCCGATTTTTTTTTATTACTGAAATATGAAAATTGTTTTTTTTATTTGATCTCTTTACAAAATTGTTATTATCCGTTTTTTTTATTAATGAAATAAGAAAATTGTTTTTTTATTTGATCTTTACAAAATTGTTATTATCAATTTCATATTTTAGAAAATTAATTTTGTAGTTAGAATAGAGTAGGGGCTTAATTGGGTTTAAAAAAATATTGATGTTAAATGGACAACTTTCTATTCATAATATGGTATAAGGACAATCTATTTATTGTTTCAATGTATTTTCTCATATTTCCCATGTTTTTACACTATGTGGTCTAGAAAAATATAATTATGAAAGAAAATAATATTTTAAAAATCTTTAAAAAGAATTACAAAAACCTGAGAATACAAGCAACATAGTATTTTATATAAATATTTTCCTTATTTAAATTTTAAGCGAAAGAGAGTTGCAAAAATAATCTTATAATTTTCCCATAGTTAGCTAATTTTCTGTGAAAGCCTCATTTGATTCATGTTTGACTAAGGGTTAATTGGAGAATAGGTTTATATGATATTTTTTAGCATTGTGCGAAGAATATCGTCTGGTGTGGATCTTATAAAACAACTCATGATAATGTAGTTAGACGTTTATTCTCATAAAATATGTAAAATTATTATTTTTAGATACGTCTATGTAATGTTTCTCATAATTTATATTAACATAATTAATCAGTGTTAACAAAACAATTTTTTTATATTATCGATATATACGGATCTATAAGTCAACAACTAATAGTTATAAAAATAAATAACTATTTATTTTGTTTTACTTTTATAAATTTTTATATATCTATAATTGTGTAATTAATTTGTTCTATACAGAAAATTATTATTTAGGCTTATATCAATATTTCTTTTCTGGAAATGTTTGTCACTACAACTGCAGATCCAAAGTGAGAAAAACTGAATAATCATTTTTTTAATATACGAGACTTCAAAATATATATCTGATATTTAATATCATATATATGAAATGAAATTACAAAACCTTCTCAATGATTGTGTCTTATTCATGTCTATTACAACATGTTCTGCAAATTATTTTCATAAACAGTTATTCACACAATTGAGATTCAGAAACATGGTATTTATCATACACATATCATAAGAATCAAGCAGTATCAAATTGCATAAAGTATTAATAGTTTTATTATCTCTAAATTGCATGATAAAAATTTTGATCCATCATGTTATCTACTGATTAAAAAACTAAAATTATTTCCAATTCACTAATATATTAGTATTTATATTCTCTTCTAAAATAGATAAATTATATTATAGAGATTTATATTGCTCTAATGTGTGATTATGCAATAGAGTTCCTTTATTTAAGAGGAAAAATAAAAATATTGTAATTTTGTTTTTATATATAGAGATAAAATATTATCCCATTACACTTTTTCCTTAAAATATAGAAACTTTATAGCATAGTCATACAATGGAGAGACTCACATTTATAATAGAATTTTCTATTTTAGGAAAAAGATAGATAAATATATATAAGTGGGAATTGAAGATATTTTAAAGATGAAAAAACCAAACCGAACAAAATATACAAATGTTAACGAATGCACACAATTTTTTTTTTGAAATCCTACAATTACAACACAAACATTACTAAATTTTCATCGAAGAATTAGAATGTGTTTGAACAAGAAGAATAACATAGAAAGTTAATACAAACATGCATTAATTTAAGTCCTTAAGAAAATGTATGACTGTCATAACCTCAATTGGTTTGATTCAATTTTTCAAATTCTTTGTATTTTGCTCTATTTCGTATTACTTTATGTTGAGTTCGATTTGAATTTTCGGATATAATTTTTACTCTAACCATATGTATATAGTTGTTAATAACTCGCTTATGCGCCATGATTATTGAAATATGAGTATTAACCAAAATTTATGTGAGAAAATAATTCTTATACCTAAACTAATTTTCACACAATATATGCAAAATCATAAAATTGCACTACATTTATTCTCATTTTTATGTCTTTTATTAAATTTAAACATTAACCAAAACCCGTGCAACGCACGGATCCATATCTAGTAGATGTATAACTAGGGCTTTGACTTGGCCATGATAATTATTTAAACTATTATACTTTTCGATTTCATTATTTAAATTTTCTCTTCTTAAATTGACTTTTATTTATAAGTTAAGATAAATTTTCCTTTTCTACATATTAGTTATCTTTCCTAGTTCAAATTGGTTTGTAGCTTTAAATCTTCATTGTATAACTAAACAGAGCTAATACTCTTATAGTATTCAGTTTTTGAAGTTAATAAACAAGAGTTTCTTTTAACAATCTTGTTTGATTTGATTCAATCCATCCAACAAGAAATTGGTCTCAAATTAAAGAGTCTCTCTCAAATTTCTTTTTTTTGGATCCAAGTAAGTCTCAAGAGCTTTAACACTCTTCATTGAGTTATACCCTTTGTTCGTACGCTAAGCCACTATGCGTCGTTGCTTATAACTACCTATTGGCTTATATCGAGAGCATCTCATATACTTTTTAGCATCTTTGCTTTACAGTTATATTACGTCTTAGGCCATTTATTCAGTGTTAATAATTTGTTTTTAGCGGAATTTTAGGTATTTGATTATTCCGGGATTTTCTTCTGATATTTGTCATATATGTTTTATTGCAAAGGAGTTTACCGTATTTAGGCTTCGGTCGGAAACAGAAACCTTTTGGAAAAAGGTGTTAGCTCTTAACTATGGACAGGATAAGCCAGTTGCCTGATGAGCTTCTTTTGAGGATATTGTCGTTTCTGCCACAGATAGTTGATGTTGTGGAGATAATGCTTTTGTCAAAACGGTGGAAATTTCTCTGGCTGATGGTGCCAGAACTCACATTCGATTATAGCTGTTTCGAAGACTTATCCTACTGAGAATTTTCTCGTATTGTAGAGAGGTATTAGCTTCTGCACGAGGCTCCAACAATAGATGCTTTGCGTTTCAAACTTGGTAAATCTTGGGCTAGTGGAGATTTACAAGTGTGGATTAAAGCTGCAGAAAACGCAGTTTGCGTGAGCTAGTTATCAAGATTGGTAAATCTCCAGTAGTGGAGCTTCCTAAAAGCTTGTCTAGATGCTTCAGAACGCTTGTGACCTTGAGATTAAGAAACGCGGTTCTTGTAGATGATGAAGCTTCTCCAGTTTATTTCCCATCCCTGAAGAAACTCAGTCTTGAATCAATGAAGTACCCTGGTGATGTGTTTGTTGCCAAGCTACTATCCAGTTGTCCTCTTCTTGAAGACTTGGTTGTGGAGCTATGTCCAAGGGACAATGTATCCGTTTTTAGCGTTAGTATGCTTCATCTAAAAAGTCTAGTCTTGGAAACATCAGGAGAAATAAGTGAAGGGGAGGCACATGGGTTTGTGATAGATGCTCCTTCTTTGGAGTACTTGAAAATTTATGATGATTGGGATGGGTTTTGTGTCATTGGGAATAATATGAATAAGATAGTACAGGCAAGTGTCATCATTAATCGCCCTTATTCTGAGCAGCTTCTATGTTCTATAACTTCAGCCAAGCGTCTTAATCTCTGCGTACCTACCTCAAAGGTAATATGGTGTTTTTAGCTTGCTACAATCCACACTAATTCTTGGTTTTGTCGTCGGTTCTACTTATTAATTGATACATAATTAATATATTTACGGTCTCTTATGCAGTATTCGTGTTATGTTGACAATGCCTTCCACCGTCTTACACATTTAGAGATGTGTATATGTGAGACAAAATGGTTGAGTCTACTTATGCGTATGCTGAATAACTCCCCTAATCTTCGATCCCTCAAACTTAAAATTTGTAGGGTATACAAACATTGGCTACGCCAGAGCTGGAGTGAACCGAGCTCAGTTCCAAGATGTCTGTTAACGAGTCTTGAAACTCTTGAATGGAAAATATATGAAGGAAAGGAATAAGAGAAAGAAGTGGTAGCATTCATCTTAAAAAACAAATTATGTTTGGAGAAAGTAATTATTAGAACCTATATCGACCAGCCGCAAGAAACTTGAAATGAGCAAGGAGTTAGCTTTCTTGCCCATGAGTTCGCCTACACGCTGGAATGTGTTTGACTGAATTTATAGGTTCATCTCTGGAGACAAGACATGTTCAAATATAAGTTTCAACAAAGATGTTCAATAGCCATCCACTCATCTTCTGAATTTTCATTATCATTCTGATTTTATATTTTATGATGATAATTACGTTTGATTTAAACAAAAAAAAAAGAAAATATTGTTCGTTTTTCCTTCCATAAGAAAATACATTTTACATATGAGTCTTAGATTAAAAATTAGAACCTGCGATTTTTCCCTTTATATTTAGCTCAAATAGTTATCTATATTATTAAAATAGAAGTACACTTTAAAAATACCCTCAAGATTTTAAAGTTATTTACATTACAATGCCATTGAAGTAATAAATTTAGTTCTCTTAATTATAGTTTTCTTTTCCAATTAATAAATGTATTTTCCTAATTCGATTTTAAGCAAATAAACACAACAACAATATCTTAAAGTATTTATTCAACATTAATGTAGACATATATTACGTTGTTGGAAAATATTTTAAACATTCTCAAAAGTAGATGACAAAGTTTGGTGAGGAAGTAGACACTAACATGGTTTTAAGATACCCAAAGTTTAAAACACTGCAATCCATAGCCGATTTTAATGTTTTAAACATTCTCAAAGTTTAAGATACACAACACAAAAGTCATCTACTCCCACTGTTTCATTTTATTTTCCGTTCTCTGTTTATATACACAAATAAAAAAAACTTATGGTTTTGTATATTTTCAAAATAAAAACACAATTACCTATACATTTAATCATATTTCAACCAATAGAAAAATAAGGTGGAGAATCCTATTAATAAATTTTGTATTGAAACTTTAAACGACATTTATTTTAAAACGGATCGTTTTCCCTACAACAATAATTAAATCGACACCAAGAGAGTATATTATTATAAAAGAAAAAAACCTATTTGTTTTACCACTTATTTGTTTTATAATGCCACTGATAAGTTTTTATTAAAAGAATATTTTTCTTTAACAAATTTATTTTGATAAAAATATATTTCCAAATATTTTTATATATTTTATGTATTTATAAATTTTATTTTTTTTAAGGAATGTTAAGATTTTGGAATTAGAAAAAAATATGACATACCTCTATATTATTTTAATTAGGAAATATAAAATTTATATCAGAATATTTAATTAAATTTTGATTTTAAGTTTTATTATAACTGCAAAGATTAATTTTCAATCTAGATTTATGTTTAAATATTACAAATTCATCATTTATTATAAACAAAAATCTAAAAACATAAAATAAATATCCGCCCGGTCGGACGGGTCAAGGTCTAGTTATTTATTAAAGTCCACCCTCTTGGTCTCCATTTTGTGGAGGAAGGAAACATAAATATATCTTTTTCAGTTAACTCTTAAATTTCATTAACAAACACATAATGTGTAATCTTTCTTTTAAACAGGGGTACCTCTGTTGGTGATTTAGACTAGGTCTGGGCACGGATCGAATATCCGAGTTTTTGAAGGGATTTGTGATTTGCTTCGTATGTTACGGATATTTAATTTTTGTATATGCTTTGCTTCGGAAAAATACGGATATTCGGAAAAACGGATATCCGGAAAATAAATAGATATTTGCGAATATTTACGGATATCTCATATGTTTTGATTAATACAAATAATCTTAACATTTTAATGCAGATTTATTTTATATAATATATATTTTACATGATATATAAGATAAAAAATAAAATAATTAGTAAATCTATTTATTTTATAAAAATTTTAAACATAGTTAACAATTAAAAAAATATAATTATCATAAAATATTTTTCTTCCTTTTATGTATTACTTTCATATAAGTAATAATGTGAATAAAATTTGTCAAATCATATGTTAGAATAATAATTATATAGTTTTATACATATATAATTGTGTATATAATCAAGATATAAATGTACTTATATATTGTCGGATCGGATCGGATATCCGCTCCCCAAAATTTTAATATTTGTGATTTACTTCGTTTTTGACGGATATTGAATTTTAATATTTGGTTCGATTTGTAAAATTACGGATATCCAGATTTTTCGGATCAGATCGAAGCGAATAACAAATCGAATCAAATTTTACTGATATTTCGCCCATACCTAATTTAGACACCTTTGGGCTTGGAGTAGTGGGTTCCAAGTATGAAATTGTTACTTGTTGATAACGCATATAATGAAACAGTTTGTGAACACATTATAGAAAAATCAAGAATGCAATAGCCAATAGATAAATACTCGGTACAATTCTGTCTAAAAGAAGTTATCTTCAATTCGTTGAAAAGAAAAGTTATGTCAAGCGAACGATAGTTCACGCATCTATAAAGAAATACAGTTCAATAATCTGTTAAGTCTACATCAAACGAATATTTTACATACATTTTTTACATAGCAGATAGATACTTTATTCTCTCTTGCAAGTAGGATACATATAGTAGTCATTATAATATGACCAAATAAATAACGTGGAAGCGTAACTAGACAGAGACCACAAGCGTTGAATGAGCTACTGATAAGCTAAATTAAACCTCAAATTTTGTGAGGGAAAGACTAAAATTAACAAAAAGTCTTAAAACTTCGTTAATGATTTTTTTTAATCAAAAAACTTCATTAATGATTTTAATACTAACAATCAATGCTAATTAAGAAAAGGACATAAAGTAAAGAGGAAACAAGGAAGGGGTTTGGGTTAGAAGAGAGGACGTGGTTGGGTTGTTTTCGTTTCCTTGCACTCTTTCTTTTTCTTCATTTCCTCTCTTTTTTTTCTCCAACCCTCTCTCAAAAGCATCTTAAAAAAATCTTTTGAGCTTTTTGGGG
The DNA here is from genome assembly GCA_026261945.1 of Hirschfeldia incana. Lineage (NCBI taxonomy): Eukaryota > Viridiplantae > Streptophyta > Magnoliopsida > Brassicales > Brassicaceae > Hirschfeldia > Hirschfeldia incana. The sequence continues at coordinate 8,385,222 of JABCMI010000003.1, read as the reverse complement.
GGTTTAATTTCTTAGAAATAACCAAAAGAAGGAAGAACAGATTCAAAGGACATTTAAAGGTAATGGTTTTTATCTTGTGATTACCTATCTGTCTGGATTTTTCTCTTTCATGGTTTTTAATTTGATAAATGCTATGGAAAAGGAGGACAAAAAATTGTTTATTGTTTCCTCTTTGATCTTTTAATTTTTCTTTTTTTTGTGTGGGTTTTGGATTTTATCCAAATCTGTGTAAGAAGCTTGGTTTGTCCTCTCCCTTTTTCAAAATGTTCTTGTCTGAAAACTTGTAATTAACTGGTCAAAGTTTCGAAACTTTAAAGAGATACAATTCTCTTGTCTTAGATCTGAACTAGAAAAACCGAATTGCAAGATTATAGGCAAGCAAACAAAACAGAGTCTCCAGGGTTTCATTGTGTTCTTGTTTGCAGAAACCAGAGATTTGGGGGAGGTTGAAAGGAGAAGACATATGGAGGAAACAATGGCAGCTAGGTACTGGTGCCACATGTGTTCACAAATGGTGAATCCAATAACAGAATCTGAGATCAAATGCCCCTTTTGCCAAAGCGGATTCATAGAAGAAATGAGCAGTAACGGTAACGGAGGTGGCGTTCAAGACCCTGGAACAGACCGTGCTATGTCTCTATGGGCACCAATCTTACTCGGGATGATGAGTACTCCTCAGAGACGAAGAAGGTTCAGGAGAGCAGAGTTCGATGAAGAAGAAGAAGACAATGATGTTGATTCCAGTGATGTCTACCGTCATCATCTAGCTAGACGACACGGTGGAGAGATTGATTTGGACAGAGAGTTCGAATCTCTCTTGAGGAGAAGAAGAAGAAGCTCAGGGAATATATTACAGCTCCTTCAAGGGATACGTGCAGGGATTGCTTCTGAGTACGACACCTCTGATGATAATAATAATCATCGAGAGAGCAACAGAGTTATAATGATCAATCCGTTGAACCAGTCCCTAGTAGTTCAAGGAGAATCTCGGAGGAGCCATCATCATCCTGCGTTGACTTCGCTTGGAGACTACTTCATCGGACCTGGTTTGGATCTTTTGCTTCAGCATTTGGCTGAGAATGATCCCAACAGGCAAGGGACTCCTCCTGCTCGTAGAGAAGTGGTCGATGCTTTGCCGACGGTTAAGATAACGGAGCCGTCGCTGCAGTGTTCGGTTTGTTTGGATGAGTTCGAGAGAGGAGTGGAGGAAGCTAAAGAGATGCCGTGTAAACATAAGTTTCACGTGAAGTGTATTGTCCCGTGGCTTGAGATTCATAGCTCTTGTCCCGTGTGTCGGTTCGAGCTTCCTTCCGGGAGTGGTGATGGTGAGGAGAGTAAGGTTGAACCGGAGAGAGCGGCGAGGGGAAGAAGTAGTGTTCCTCCGGAGAGTAGTGAGGGAAACGTTGTTGAGAATGTGGAGAGAGGAAGGGAGGATGATGGGAGGAGTGGGAATGGAAGAAGGTCTTCGTTTTCATGGCCGTTTAGTGGATGGTTCTCTTCTTCTTCTTCATCCTCTGGATCTCAATCTGGTTCTCGCTGATCAAAAGAAGAACAAAACATCCATGAACTAAACCATCTTGGTTTTGTTGTTATTGTTGTTATCCTCTACTTTTATGTATATAAAAATGATGTTCTTTCACTCAGATTGTTTAAAAAAGGTCCATGGATGTGTTATCTGTTCTTATTTCTTTCAATCTTCTTATGATGTTGATGTACAGGGATGATCAAGTTTTGCTTTGTGTGTGTTGTTTCAATGTCTTTGTTTCTTTACTTGCTTTATGAATATGAATTATATATGTCAAATGATGTCCAAATAATGATGAAAATGTAAACAAAATAGAGAGAATGATTAAAATTTGTCAGAATGATTTCTTAATGTGGGCGATGATAATTCAATCTTCATGTTCTTAGGCTTTAGTTCTTTGTCGGAATGATTTATGTATGGCCGGTGAAGTCATGCGCTGTCTCTTTTTCTGTCTTCATGTTCTGTCCTTTTTTTTGCTTGATAATACATGTTCACCATTATTTCCATCGTATATGTCAAACAAAAAATGAATATCAAGATAATAGAGATACGTGTACGATCCATTAGTTCCATACAACCAATCATAATCCAAAAATAGCACCGTAAGTGTATTCTCACTGGTCGCCACAATAGTAATTAGCAAGAAAAAACATTGAGTTTTCTATTTTAGGCAATCTACTCACAAATCATGAATAAAATTCATTGTCAAAAACGTTTATAGACTTAACTAAAAAAATCATGATAAGAATAGAGACACGTGTACGATCGATTGGTTCCATACAAACAAAAACTAAACCAAGAAAAAGAAACCGTAAGTGGATTCACACTGGTCACCACAGTTGTAATTAGCAAGAAATAAGAACTCGAGTTTTCTATCTCAAGATTTTAATCACAAATCTTGAATAAAATTCATATTTAAAAAAAAAAAACGTATATGGTTGCGTTTCCTCCAACACCAAACGCCAAACGCCAAAAACAGGAGACTTTTCAAATCATCACTTGACAGTCAAGATCTTGATAAGGGAAGCATTACCAACTCGGAGCAGAGCAACAACAGAGTCTCCAGTCTTACACAGCTCTTTCTCTTTCCCCTGCTGAGTCGCAAACTCAATAGCTTCCTCTGTTGATTCATCATGCGAGGCTCTTGCAGACCCTGCGTACAGCACAGGGATCAAACCACGGAAGATAAGACTGTGCCTCGCGGGTGATTCATCGCTGCAAGACCAGTCAAACAAGTCGGTCTTAATCTCGGGAACCACGACAGATAAAATCGGCATCCCTGGTCTGTACTTAGCCACAAGCCTCGCCGTGCTTCCTCCCCTTGTTAGGACCATGATGAGAGTGGCTCTAGCCGAGTTAGCCGTTCTAACCGCAGAGGACGCGAGTGACTCAAGCGGGCTCATCGGAACCGGAGAGTACTTCATGATCCTCTTGAAGACGTCACCGTAGTCAAGTGTGCTCTCTGCTTCGACGCATATCTTAGCCATCGTACGCACAGCTAGCTCAGGGTACGCTCCAGCTGCGGTTTCACCGCTGAGCATGACGCAGTCCGTGCCGTCGAGGACAGCGTTGGCTACGTCCGTGGCTTCAGCTCTTGTGGGTCGAGGAGATTTGATCATGGACTCGAGCATCTGAGTCGCAGTGACCACAGGTTTTCCCTGGATGTTGCATTTGTAGATCATCACTTTCTGAGCTAAGAAGATCTTCTCAATGGGGATCTCCATGCCAAGATCTCCTCTTGCAATCATAAAGGCGTCGGAGTTTACCAAAATGTCATCGAAGTTCGCTACACCTTCTTGGTTCTCAACCTAATCAAACACAAAACAATTATAATCAAATTTTTTGTTCCTAACACAGAGAGAGAGCTTTGGTTTCAACTTTTAACATACCTTTGACATGAGAAGAATGTTCTTAGCGTGCTTTCCAAGTAGTTTCCTGACCTGAACCAAGTCTGAACCTTTTCTAACAAAAGACAGAGCAATCATATCGATCTGATTAGGGACTCCCCACTTCATGATGTCTTCTTTGTCCTTTTCGGTAAGAGTAGGGAGATCCACGACAACACCAGGGAGATTGACATTCTTCCTCTCACCGAGCATGGCAGAGTTTTCGCAGCGGCAACGGACGGTACCATTCTCTGTGTCACAAGAGAGTACAAGCAACGAAATAGTACCATCGGCACAGAGAATGACCATCCCTGGGTTGACATCTACAGCCAGCTTCTTGTAACTCATGCAAATCGTGTTCTCGTCGCCCTGGAGGTCGTAGTCAGTGGAAATGGTGATCTCTTGGCCTTGTTTCAACTGTATTGGTTTCCCATCTTTCAAGAACCCGGTTCGGATTTCAGGACCCTTTATAAGAGAAAAATACAAAAAAAAAACCCGTTCCGTTAGTAATAATCAGAAACACAGATGGATCTACCATAATACAAGAAAGAACTTAAAATGAGTATAAGTCTTCAACCGAAGCACCAAACAAGTTTAGAGAAGCAAATGTAACTTGGACACAATTTCAACTTCACACACATCCTCTGCTCAAGAAATCATAATCCACAGAAAACAGAACAGTTCAAGAACATTCTCTATCAACATAGCTTCTTTTGACTCGACAGTTACAGGTCTCTTTTTTCTTGAACTGTGGACATGTCTGCCTCATTCAAGGCATACATAAACCAGGTGTGACATTTATATAAACAACAAACATATCAAGCGGATAAAAAATGATTTCAACTTTAGTTGATTAATTTCTCTAGCCACAAAGAACAGTAATCACATACTAGAGAGAAGAGTTCAGGAACATGGTTTATTACATGTCTCCACAATTTACATGTTTCTTATAAAAAATGTATTAACATATTCCCACTAGATCTAAGGTGCTGTTAAGAGCAGTTTCTACATTTGGTCTCTTCAACAACCTGAACTCTTTTTAACCGCAGATTTGGTCACTGATTATAACTGGAAACGTTTACTAACATCACATAAATCACTGTATCACAGATCTAGATTCACAATAGAAATGGCAAAAAACAGACAAAACAGTAAAACAGTTACCAAACACAGATAAAATACAAAAGAGGCATTCAGCACGAGCAATAAAAACATACACGCGTCATCACACAGAACATGAATCCCACAAAAAAACGAAATTCCAGATCACAATAGATACAAGTGATCGATTTTTCTAACAAACCTTGGTATCGAGCATGACGGCGCAGAGGATGCCAGTATTGAGCATAGCCTGACGGAGGTTATCGAGAGTCTCTTGGTGGTACTCGTGAGATCCGTGTGAAAAGTTGAACCTAGCCACGTTCATACCCGCCTTGAGAAGCTTCTCCACCATCTCGACGGATCTGGAAGCTGGACCGAGTGTACACACGATCTTCGTCTTCGGTTTTTGCTCTATCATCGCCGCCATCGTAAAGTAGAGAGATAACAAAAACGATTTCAATCGCTGTTTGTTAGTTAAAGACGAGAGAGATTTATGGAGTGAGATCTGGCTTGTCGAACAAGGAAAATGAAGAGAGAGAGAGAGAGAATCTGGGGATTATAAGCGAGTCTTGTTGGGTCCTTTCTTCTCTTATAGAAGGTCTCTGGTTTAGATTGGGTCAACCAAATTGATCGAATACATTTATTGCTTCATTTGCTTGTTGCCCGGTTTAGGATTGGGTCAACAAAAGACCGACACGTAAATGATACGTTTATACTTATTTGCTAACCACCGGTTTAATATTCCATTCAGGGGTGACGCACATTGACACACAAATATTCGTTTCTTTGACCTTTTTTCTGCCTTCTCGATTCATTGTCGGGCCACGTTTTTTCCCAGAAAATAAATAAATATCTTAGTTTGATATTTTCTAGTCAACAATTCTTTTCCAAAATTGCAAGTTTGCTAACTGTTATTTACACATGGTATTTGCATAATTGCATGATTAAGTTAATGTTTTGGTTTGGAATAGTTAAATGCAATAATTTGATTCCGTTAATGAAGTACCATGTTCGAGTTTGTCTCTTTTGGAAATGGGATTCCTTTTAAGATAAAAGTTTCAGAAATTTTAAAATGGTATCACAGAAAAGCCAAAACCGAACCAACCTTACCACTTGTTTATGACCTAACAAAACCACGTTCTGATCTTAAAAGTGAACTTTGAAATGGTAGGCGAGATGCCTTCACACTACTGACGAATTTCAGATTTTTTAACATGTCATGAACTGTTCTTTTCTCTTAACCAAAAGTTGAACATTGTCTAAAGTACTGTTGATAAATAGAACCAACTTACACCTGTCCATTCTCTTCCTCAGCAAAAAACGTATCTGTTCATACTTTTGCTTTTTGTCCTCTTTGACGTTTGAGATTGATCAAGATTACTAGTCTAATTGACACAAATCTAAGGAACATGATCAGAGTTCGTCGTGCTTCTGAGTTTGGTCTTGGTTCAACATCTTCTCGAGCTTTTCTTGTAGTTCCTATAAAAAGAAGGCCAAACACCCCGTTTAGATAGCGTTTAGTGTTACAGACTAAAAGAAATAACTAAGATTAAACATCGGGATTTGATATTTGAGATGCATATCAGCTTACTTTAAGTTTATTTTCTAGACACCGAGCTGGAGTAGATAAGACTGCCGCATATCTGCAACAAGAGAGTAAGAAATGAAAAAAAATGAAAAACAAGAGCTAAAGCGCTATTGCCTGTGACAACCGTAAAGATCAAGACAAAGAATTTACTCGCAACGACTTGGTTCATCCACATCCATGAGCTCATTTTTCAACCCACATCTTAGCTTAATCTGCATGTCAGGAGTTAGTCAAGCGTTGCTATATTTCATGTCTCTGTAATCTTTCCAAGCAAAAACTCAACTCTCAGATAGTTGTCTATTTATGCATTTACCTTTAGGCTTCTATCGGGACCGTTCCAACACTTATCTCCGTTTGTATATGTCATGAATTGGTATGAGTTCTCAAACTTATCCCATCCCCTAAAAGATCACATTAAGCCAAAGAAGTGAGCGTAAAAGGCTAAATACAAACTTAGAGATAGATAGTTAATTTGTTACTGCTATCTGATTGTCAACTTCGAACTAACTTCTGGTGACATTAGGTTTAATATAATGTACCATGATCGAGATCTGCAAGAGGGGAAACGATAAAGTGGCAGCAACACTTACCCTAACCGAGTTTTCGAATAGCCTTCCTCTTGGGTTGCTTCTTTATATGCGCAGACTTTGTAAGTATACCTAGACATTAGGTAGTACCGCATAAGATGAACATAATTGCAATCGCTGAAATTGCTAATAAAGAAAGGAAGTAAACAATGGATTGTTAAAATTTTGCTTACTTGCCCTGTTTGCTCTCAAAACAATGACCATGGAATGAATAGAACTCTTTCTCCGGTCCTGTAATAATAAAAAATACTAAGGACTAACTCAAAGAAAGGCAAAACGTAAGTAAAGGCTAAGAAGGATCTTTTTTATCATACAGACCAAAGTCTTGTTTTAGCTTCCTTTCTAAGCTCGATACCCTTGACTGTATTTTCTTAAGTTTCGAGCTCGACTCATCGTACTCCTTGCGTACTCGATCAGCCTCTGCATATACCACAACGCAACAATGAATCACTGATCAAATACGAGTCTTGCTTTTATTAGTTTACCTGATTTGTCCACTGGTGTGGTTTGGAATAAATTCACAGCATGTAAAATGTTCTTGACAGTCCTTTGTATCTTCTCCAACCAACTAGGACTTGAGGTTGTTGTCTCTATAAGTAATGAAATAAATATACTTACTATGATAGATGATTATCATCTTTAAAAATTAAACATAGCTGCCAATAGTGCAAACCTGATAAATCGAGATCATCCTCTGCATCAGATTTGTAGGAAGAACTAGAATCATGGCGATACTCCTCTTCATAGGAATCATCTTCGGGTTCATGGTCGCTGTACTTTCCATCGTCGCCTGTTTCCTCGTCACCATCTGACACAAATCCATCATCTTCCTCTACTTCATGTGGACTTGTGGGCGTGTGCTCATGGTTTTCATGATCATCAGCTTTAGGACTCTCGTCTGCCTCAGATGGCTTATCAGAATTCTCTCCTGTCCAACGAGAGGCAACAAGGCGCCCCAATTCCTCCTTGGACAATTCTTCCTTCTTCTCTGATACAACATCCTCCTATAGATAGAATATAGAGTACTTGGACGTCATTATAAAGTCAGAAAATCAATAGCCTACATGATATTAGTGAAAGCTTCCAGATTTATAGAAAAAAATGCTATACACAAGTCTCAAAAGGACATCGTTATTTTCATCATGGAAGTTCAAAAAACTAGACTCAGGTTTATGACAATATTCTTCTGTAAGCATTTGGCCAGAAAATGAAATTGAATTACCACTTCCTTCACCTCGTCTGATTCCTCCTTTTTGGTACTACCATCATGTTGAGATTCAGCTGTGATGGGATCCTCAGATGAGGGAGATTCCTCCTTCGTCTCCACAACATGCTGCATTGTACACAACCTTATATCATTCATCTAACTTCTGGAGAGACCGAAAGAGCATATGAATGAAATCATTTTTTCGAACCTGCTCTGCTGGATTAGTGCGAGTTCCCTCTTCCAATACACTTGTTGGTTCAGCTTCAGCTGCTGGCTCCTGAAATCAAAGTCTAGCTCAGTACCCGCTTTGATGACACAGCAGTTTTGAGTACAAAGCAAAACAATAGATTTCAACAAAATATAAAAAGCGCTGAAGGTATTGACATAATAACCACGTGAATGAGTTGCAGTCTTCCAGATGAGTTAAAGATAGTTTTCAAGCATCTTACGTATCTAAACTTTGATCAGTTTACAAACAAAAATACAAAGATGAACGCTTGATCAGTTTACAAGAGAAGAGCTAACCTCATCTGTCGGTAAGTCCTCGTATTTACCAGTCTCATCATGATGTTCGTTTTCATCGAGAATTTCATCGTCCTGTGAAACTCCAGGCATCTCTTCACCGGCTGTGCTTCCTTCAACTTTTCCATTGTCATCTGTCTTCTCCTCACCGCCCCCCTTTCCCGGCTGGGCTGCTTCTTCAGCCTCTTTTCTTTCCTTCTCCTCCTTTTCTTTCTCTAGACGCTCCTTCTCCTCTATCTTCTCAATCTGTTCTTTACGGTCTACAAAAGAAGTATTCCCGAGCGAAATTTCCAGTTATAATGTTAAAAGAACAAAAAAACTGTCCTTATCATCTGAAGTCATCATTGCCAGTTATAATGAAAAAAAAGAAAGAAGTTGATAATCCTATCAGATCCCATCACATCTACTGCAAGTCATATATTCTCTTACTTTCTTCCTGTCTTTTTGGTAGTTAGTGAAGATTTTAAGAACTGACCTAGAGGCATATTAGGCACCTTACACCACTTACATCCACGCATCTGTTCTCACATTCCAATACACTGATTATCTCATGACACTACTATACGCCCATTTAGGTTTCTCTAAGACTAAAACCAAAACTTAAAACTCTCATGCAAAATTGCAACAAAAGAGAGAGAAAGAGCAAACCTTTCAGCTGTTGGACAAGTCCTTTCAAAATCTTCTCCTCGCTTTTCAGTTTCTTCAGTTCTGCTTCATCTTTCTCCAGACCCACTTTCGCCTGCTCGATCTCCTTCCTCCTTATCACAACCCCTTGATTATACGTTTCGATTTTCTTCTTAAGATTCTCTCGAGCAGCTTTTCCAGCTTCCCAGCAAGTATTTGAGCACGTCACCTTGCCATCATACTCATCACTTCCATCACAACAATCTGCTCCCATGTGAAAAAAAACAAAACAATCAGAGCCATAAACACAGAATCCTAAACCTCCAACAAATCTCTTCCTCCGTATAACATTAGAAAGCACAACAATAAACAGGTGTAAACAGAGTAAAACATACATACCGCAGATACCATCATTGACTCTGGAAGAGAACAAAACTAAAGGGGAGTGGCCTGCGTTCCGACAATAGAACTTTCCATTAGGACAAGCTGAGGTACCTGTAGGTTTTAACAAATATAGCAAGATTATTATCTATCTTATATAAAATCAAAATTAGAACTTCAACAATCTGAATTCTCATTGAAACTCGTCTGATCACAAACGTAGCCGAAGATAAAGATTCAAACTTTATGATCAACAGAGACGAATCTATCCACTCGAAAGATATATAAAGGAGAACCTGGCTCGTCGGTCCCGTCAGCGCAATCGCAGAAATCGTCGTTGAGCTGAGCTCTGGTGAATCTCTTTGATCCGTCCTTACACTTAATTTCCGAAGATGATTTGTAATACTTCTCATCTACGCATCCACGGTAACGAAACCAATCAAACAAATATAAAACAGACAACGAGAGAGATCAAATCGGATCTTCAAGAGAGAAAGCAAAACCTTGAGGAGAAATGCCGAGAAACGGATCGGTCACGGGAGAAGAGCTCGATCTAATAGCAGAAGAAGCAAGGAGAAGAAGGAGGGATAGTTGGAAAGAGAGAGAGACGGAGGAAGGTAGTAGTAGTACTCTCATCTTCTTCGGGATCGGAGCCGGAGAAAGAAAGAACCAAATCAAGTGTAGTGTGTGTGTCTGGGGAGAGAGATGAAGAAGTTTTGACTGATTTAACAAAACGACGCAGTTTCAGCTATACAGCTGGTTAGAGCTGATAACGCGAAGGTCACAGGTTCGGTTCCTCTATGAGGCAAATGTTTTAATTGTCCCCACTTGGATATATAATTTACTAATTTGGCAAAGCACCATACATATGGAGTTAGAAAAGCCCATGACAAAGCCGTCTACACACATATCCTAATGATCGATCAATTACTTGTCATTATGGGCTTGTAATATATAATACGTATAACCAAAAAGCCCATACTTCATTTTCACGGCCATATGTCGGCTTATGAATTAGGGTTTTGGAAGGTTTAGTCTCTTCATCTCTCATATAAATACTCCTCATCTTCTCTCTTCTATAATATCAAATCAAAATCTTCTTCTTCGGCGCATGTTTTCATAACTTTCGAAGATTTTCATCTTTGTTCTTTTTCTGCAGTCTCATGCTTTTTATCGCTTTTGAAAAAGCGTGTTTGCAATTATATGATCTACTAATTCTTTTGAATGGATTTTGAGTTAGTCCGCAGGGATGTTTTATTTTTGTCTGTTTTAAGCTTGCTTACTTTCCTCATTTTGCGTATCTTCCAATACATCTTCTTAGATAAATCTACCAATCGCTTAAATCAAAGTTTTGAAAATATGTTAATTGATCGATGATGGTGAGAGTGATGAAAAAAATCATTCGGATTCCCAATGAATAAAAAATGTGATTATTTACCAGCTACTTTTGACTCACCGTCATCATTCAATCAATTTTCTTTGTTTCTTATTTTCAAAATTTTAAGAATTGTTTTTAAATAATTTTCTAAATACTCAAAATTTATTATGTATGGCCAGTGATGCAATCAAAATATTTGCTACTCTTGATGAAGAAATTCACTTGATGATTGTTTAACCACCAAGATCTCTGAGGCCTTTTGTAGTTTGGCTTTCATATTTTATCTTTTACAGATTATAAACTAGAGCTCTTATAGTTTTCTCTTAGAGATTAAAACTCTCCAAGAACTGAGCGTGACTTGCAATACATCATATCATATTATGAGAGAAATGAGCGTGACTTGCAATACATCACCTCATATCTGTGTTACTTGTCTCATACATAACAAAATAAATTGATCCATATCCTAGTCGTGTGGATATGAGCAAACAAATGAATTTGATATGAGAAAACTAATGAAACCCGATCGTTACTTTCCATTACACAACAATAAACTCTATCTTTAGCAATGTGCAATGTTAGAATGATTTTACGAAGTTCTTCATCAATGTAAAACTTAGTTAATTCTGGAGACATATTATAAAGAATGATTTCCATAATGTCCATCGTCATCACTTCCCACACAAACAAAACGTATTAATCACTTCCCAGACAAACAAAACGTATCTAAACATTCAAGATATCCAAATAAACAGGAGCCTTGAGAAAAAAACTAAGACATGACCGTTTTTACTTTGAGACACGATTGTAGTTCCCACAGAACTCAAGCCGACAGTCTGGAGACCTCCTTGGTAACATAGACAACTCGGTGAGCATCTGCAGCTTCATCACAGGATTTTTTGATTTGGGGTAGAAAGTTGCGAGTCCTAAACGACCGGAGTTTCCTAAGATGTATCTTGCCACTTGTTTCTCTTCTTCTCTTCCACCGTATTGCCTCCACTCAAAATATTCAAGACTAGACAACAGACATTCAGGAGCACAACCCTGTTGGTTCCAGCCCAGGATCGGTTCTTTACTTCTAGCATGGGACTTAGACTGTCAAGCGAAGAGAATTATAGTCGAGTTAGTAACATCAAACAAAATAAGGGATTGGATCAGTTTGGGTTTTGAGTATATGCACCAGTTCAAGGACGATAAACCTTAGCTTAGGAGCAGCTTTGAGTATACGCATAAGTAGATGCAGCCACTCAGGGTCGCAAGTACATACTTTCAACTGTTGAAGCTGGCTAAGTATTGTTCCATCGAAATGTGCATCCTACACATAAAAATACATAGAAATTGATGTAAACTATCTGGCAGATTCAATATATAAAGAAAAGGCACAAACTTGTGTATAAAATCTGTAAAGAAAAGTTTATAGCGAAGAATGCATTACCATTGAAGTCGTTAAACATAACGAAAGCTGCACAAGGGAAGTGGAAGCGAGAAGCTGGTGAGGATGACTATAAGACAAATCAAGATGCGCCACTACAACCTTAGACATACTGTTCTCAACGACACAAAACCCATCTGTATAATCAGCAATGTCCAAGAACTCCAAAAAAGGAACATCGAGCACCAACACCTGATGGTACTCTACTACTGCTGTCGTACGCACGGTAAGAAACTTCAAAGAAGGCACTCTAACCACCAAACGTGCCACATTGTCACCGCGGCATTTTACCACAAACAGGTCTTCAAGAAGAGGACAACTAGACAGAAAGTTGCGGATAAACCGATCGCGTGGGTACTTGATTGATATAAGGCTTAGAGTTTTAAGGGAAGGGAAAGAAACCGTCTCCGAAGAAGCATCCGCAAGAACCGCGTTTTGTAGCTTCAAAGTCACAAGCGTTCTGGATCCTGTTATATTATACAAGCTCCTTGGAAGTATGAACTGAGTTTCAGTAGAAGAAGCATCATCAATCTCGATATCTATCTCACGAACACAGCGATTAAGAGCAGGTGTAACACATACTCCAAGGTCTATATCCCGAGAGTTCCCACCAAGCTTCAAAGAGAAACTCTCAAGAACCTTAGCCTGGTGCAGCAGCAAAGAAGTGTAGAGAAACCGCAAGAACCTAACACCATCATCTTGGTACATATCGTCACTGTATTCAAGTCTTGACACAAACATCCAAAGAAACTGCCATCGTTTTGACAAAACCATTGTTGACACGACTTGTTTTGTAGGCAGTAAGGATAGTATCTTCACGAGCAGTGCATCAGGTAGATCACTTAGCCTATCAATACGATCCAGATCCATTATACAGCAGAAACATAAGATTTAGAAAATACTCTGAATCCTTACAAAAATAGCTGAATCTAAAAATCTGATCGGTTTATCACTTCCCCCGAAGCTGAAAAGATTCTTCCAGGAACCATACGAATAACACAAGTGATACTTATATAACGAAGCGAAATCGAAGTGAAAGAAGCAGTGGATTCGTTCGTACACAGATGATCGGATGATTTCGTTCTGTGAGCCTATTGCTTTCAAATCCAAACGAGAATCATACCTAAAGTGCGATCGACGACGAGCCCTAATCCCCTGAAAATGGTTTCTCTCTCCCCACCCGATTACAATGAATGAACAAAGAGAATCGATCCCGCTAGTTTTTAGCGGGGAAGCTAAATTGCGCCTCTATAAACCACGCCCGCATCACGTGCTCCAACATCACAACTTTTTTGTTTTGTTCATCATAGTCTACGAAAAGATTTCTAATAATGTTTTCCAAGTACAACAAAGAAATATTTCCTAGTACAGCAATTTTTTAATAAATTAATAATGATAGAACTTTGAAATTTTATTAATTTACAAAGATATTAATTTAGAAAAGTTTCTTTGTTTAGAATTATTTTCTTAAGATATATTTATTCTAAGATGAAAAATGATTTTAGTGTACATAGATTAATTGTTATTTTAACAATATTGAAATTTAAGTTAATTCATTATATTATATGGTGTATATAATATCCTAATTGTTCAGAAAATATAAAACAAACAATATAATAGTAGATTCTTACTTATATAAAATATGTATATACATAAATTATTTATTTATAATTTTAATGAGACTATATATCTACATATATATATATATATATATTTTAAACTATTATTAAGATTTTTATAGATTTGTGTAAAATTTTAGAACAATCCAAATTGGAACCGAAATAATTTATTAATTTATAAAGATTTTGAATTTATAAAATGTTAATTTATAGAGCTGCTACTGTAATAAGCTTGTGCATTCGGATATCAGTTCAATCCGTTCGAAAATGGTTCAGACTTCCGGTTTTTGAATTCTTACGATATCATATTTATATATTATATTCGTCAGATAAGCTGTTTCGCCATTTCAGTTGGAGAGTTGCTAAGTAAGAGATGTGTTAAACTGGATCTAGGCATGGTCTAAATTTTATTCGGGTATTTTAAATATCGGTATGAGTTCATGTATTTTTAGTTCAATTCGATTATTTCAGGATGGGTTTGATATTTTGGATTTTGAAAAAAAAATCAAATTTTTCATTACTCAACTTTCATATACTTCAATATTTACACTTAGTTGAACCGTTTTAAAATAATAATTGGTTGAATGATTAATAGGTTTGGAAACAAGAAAATGAAAATCCGAAAAACACTAATTTAGTTATTGTTTTGAAAATTTGAATGAAATTTTTTGTTATTGTATTAATTGAGAAACCTGATATGTATTTTAACTGAATAGCAAATCACTTTATCCGTAACTATGTGTATATTTTATGTTTTGAGCAATATAACATATATATAAATATTTTGAATAAAAAAAGAGAAATAAACTAGAAATATATGAATAAATACACAAATATTCGGTTATCTTCAAATATTCATTCGGATTTGGGTTAGGATAACCAATCTTTTCTTACTCGATATCCGTTCGAGAAATCTCCTACTTCGGTCGAAATTCAGTTCGGATTTGGATTCATGTATCGGATAAAATGCTCATCCCTAATTGGATCTTTGCTGCCAAATATGTGGATTTAGGTTATGACTATTTGGATAGTTTTTAAATTTTTGTTTTTATTATTTATGGTTTTTTGATTAGTTTTTGGTTTTTGTTTTTCCAAAAACCATTTTGTATCCAATCAAGATTTTGAAAGAACAGAAATTTCTAAAGTGTATGGAAATTAGTTTTTACAAATAACCTTTTTAACAAAAAAACCAAGTTTTCATGCCTACGACAGTTTTTCAATTTTTTAAAATTTTGTTTATATTTTTGGAAGAATCATTTGCTTATTAGTATTTTTAAAGTCGTGATATACTCTTATAGTTATTAATTTTCTTTAAGAGATGAAAGACGCTCCAGTAACTGAGCACGACTTACATTACAAAGTACCATATTATATTAGATAGGATACTTTTTAGTAAAATTAGATAGGATACTTTAACAAGTGAAAAACATGCATACTTGCTGTTGAAATTTGTTGACCAAAGAGATCAAAAACATTTGATAAGATCTTTTAGATAATGCTCCTTTATTGTATACTATCGTTTGATAAGATCTTTTAGATAAACATATTGGTTAATGCCAAGTTTGAGTAAAAAACCATTTTATAATATTTTCCTCGAACTTTGTTTGAGCTAGACTTTGCATTTTATATGATATTGTATACAATAAAGGAGCATTATCTAAAAGATCTTATCAAATGTTTTTGATCTCTTTGGTCAACAAATTTCAACTAATTGATATGACTAGAAGGAATCAAAAATTTATTTTCTTTGATCTTAAATGTAACAAATGGCTGTTAACGACACCCATTAGCTGATGTGGTTGTCGCATCATCGTCTGTGTATGCACACTACTACGAACCGTTACTAAACACAATCGACGTTGTATTGAACTTTTTTTCTTGATGTTTTTGGCAAATGGGAGCGAATAATATTGCAACGTTGGCGCTCGGTTCCGGAATTCGCAAATGTTTGTTCGCAAGGTTGTCTGTGCAACGAAAACAGTGAGTTCGTTCGTTTGCTGGTCGCTAAAATGCAGTGACCAACAGTGGACCGCCATGCTGGACGGACGATATGTGCTTTAAGTAAGTTCTGTGGAAATGGAGGATGTTGAGATTGGAGTATGTTACTGCCGATGATACATATGAACATATCCCACACTTTCCATTACAACAACAAACTCTATTGAAGCAACGTTCAACGTTATGACTAATGAATTTTAAACAGTGTTTAACGTAGTCAATTCTGGAGACATGTAATAATGAATGGTTTCAAAAATGTCCAACTTAGTTAATTCTGGAGACATGTTCTGAGATTAGAATAAAACATTCAAGATATCCAAATAAATAGGGAACTTTAGAAGAAACCACGACATACCGTTGAGCTTAGATATTTTCACTTCGAGACAGGATTGTAATGCCCACAGAACTCAACCCGACAGATTGCAGACCTCTTTGGTAACATTGACAACTCCGTGAGCATCGGCAGATTCTTCACAGGTTTTCTTGATTTGGGGTAGAAAGTTGCGAGTCCTAAACGCCCAGAGTTTCCTAAGATGTATCTTGCCACTTGTTTCTCTTCTTCGCTTCCTCCGTATTGCCTCCACTCAAAATATTCAAGACTAGACAAAAGACATTCAGGAACACGACTCGGTTGGTTCCAGCCCTGGATCGGTTCCTCAGTCCTAATGCCATGGGACTAATAGGGAAGAGAAGTATAGTCGACTTAGAACATCAAACATACAAAAAAATGGATCAAAGATTGAATCTTTGCAGCAGTTTGGGTTTTGAGTATATGTACCACTTCAAGGACAATAAACCTTAGCTTAGGGGCAGCTTTGAGTAGACGCATAAGTATATCCAACCACTCGGTCTCGCAAGTACAAACTTTCAACTGCTCTAGCTGGCTAAATATTGTTCCATCGAAATGTGTATCCTACACACACATATATATATATATATATATATATATATATGATTTGATGTAAACTATGGAATATTCGACATAAAAGAAAGCCCACAAACTTGTAAAAAAGTTTTTTAGATGAGAAGAAAGCAGTACCATTGAAGTCGTTAAACATAATGAAAGCTGCACGAGTGAAGGAAGGGAAGCAAGAAGCTTCTGAGGATGACTATAAGTCACATTAAGATGAGCCTCTACCACCTTAGGCATACTGTTCTCAACGACACAAAACCCATCTGTATAATCAGCAATGTCCAGGAACTCCAAAGAAGGAACATCGAGCACCAGCTCCAGATGGTACTCTACTTGTACTGTCGTATGCACGGTAAGAAACTTCAAAGAAGGCACTCTAACCACCAAACACGCCACATTGTCACCGCGGCATTTTACAACAAACAGGTCTTCAAGAACAGGACAACTTGACAGAAGCTTGCTGATAAAATCATCACCTGGGTACTTCATTGATACAAGGCTCAGAGTTTTAAGCGACGGGAAAGAAACCGTAGTCTCCGAAGACGCATTCACAAGAACCGAGTTTTGTAGCTTTAAAGTCACAAGCGTTCTAGATGCTGTATACAAGCTCCTCGGAAGTATGAATTGAGTTTCAGTAGAAGAAGAAGTATCAATCTCGATAATCAGCTCACGCACACAGCGATTAAAAACAGGTGTAAAAAATACTCCAAGATTTTTATCCCTAGAGTTTTGACCAAGCTTCAAAGAAAAACTCTCAAGAACCTTAGCCTGGTGCAGCAGCAAAGAACTGTAGAGAAACCGCAAGAACCTAACACCATCTTGGTACATATCGTCACTGTATTCAAGTCTTGACACAAACATCCAAAGAAACTGCCATCGTTTCGACAAAACCATGGTTGACACGACTTGTTTGGTAGGCAGTAAGGATAGTATGTTGACGAGCAGTGCATCAGGTAGATCACTTAGCCTATCCATACGCTCCAACTCCATTACAATCAAACTTCACAGATCTACAGAACTAGAAACATAAGAAAGATAGATTTTTTACTGTTAATCTCCAAAAAAGAAAGAAAAATACTCTGAATCCTTAAAAAATCACAAAGCTAAATCTAAAATTGATAGGTCTTATCACTTCCCCCAAGCTCAATAGATTCTTTAAGGAAATCATGCGAATTGCACAAGCGACACGATAACGAAGTGAAAACCCTAGCGAAATCGAAGTGAGAGAAGCAGTGGATGATCGGATGATATCGGCGAGCCTATTGCTTTCCAAATCGAAACGAGAATCATACCTGAAGTGCGATCGATCAATCCCAGTGAAGGAGTGATAATCACCAGAGAGAGACGACGAACCCTAAATTCTCTCTCCCCACCCGATTACAGTAGAGAACAGTTCCCACTAGTTTTTAGCGGGGAAGCTAAATTGCGCCTCTATTAACCACGCGCGCATCACGTGCTCGGTCGAACATCACAACCTTTTTTTTCTTTCTTTTTCAGAGTCCTATTGGGCTAGGAAAAGATTTTCCTAGTAATAAGCTTGCGCATTCGGATATCAGTTCGATCCGTTCGAGAATGGTTTGGGTTTTTGAATTCTTTTGATATCATATTTGTGAATTCTGTTCATCAAATAAGCTGTTTCTAATGCCATTTCAGCTGGAGAGATGTCTTACATTGGATCTAGGCATGGACATTTAAATATCTATTCGGATTGGGATTGGTTTTCAGATTTTTAAATATTTCAGTATAGCAGTCCAAAATCCTTTCATATATTTTTAAATAACAGATTAGCAATTCTCGTGTTAAGTTGCCAACGTTGAGTTTGGACTGCTGACACCTTCTTATGATAACTAGGTTAGGGTTACCAAATGCAATCTGGCAGGCAAAAGGTTCTGGTCGAGTTTGGATATTTTAGAATTTGAAAAAAAAATATCAATTTTTTCATTACTCAAGTTTCTTATACTTCAATATTTACACTTAATTTCATTGATTTTAAGAAAACAAAATAATAGGTTAAATGATTAATAGGTTTGGAAACAAAAATATGAAAATAGAAAAAGACTGATTTAGTTATTATTTTGAGAATTTGAATGAAATTTTTGTTATTGTATGAAACAAGAAACTTGACATGTATTTTCAATGAATAACAAATCATTTTATCCGCAATTGTGTGTAAATTTTATGATTTTGAGCAATGTACAACATAAATATAAATATAAATATTTTGAATAAAAAGAAAGAAGTAAATTATAAATATAGGGTTAAGTATACAAATATTTGGTTATCTTCGCATATTCATTCGGGTTAGGATATTATACATTCGGGTTTTGATATTATCTGTTCAGATTCAGATATACAATCTTTTCTAACTCGATATCCGTTCAGGTATTTTCCTACTTTAGGTTTGAGTTTTTCGTGTCAGTTCGGATTTGGATTCATGTATCGAATAAAATGCACAGTCCTAATTGGATCCTTGCTGCCAAATCTGTGGAATTAGTTGATGATTGTTGGGATGGTTTATAATTTTTTTTTTATTTTGGCTTTTGGTTAGTTTTTAGTTTCTGGCATTTGTTTTTTAATTTTTAGTTTTTTTTTTTATTTTTCAGTAGATTTTAGATTTTGGAAAAACACAAATGGCGATTTTAGTTTCTAACTTTTGGTGTTTGTTTTAAAGATTAACTAGATTTTGACCCGCCCTTCAGAGGGCAGATATATTTTTGTTTTTAATTAAACTTTTTAGCAATTTAATTTTTATATTTGTTTTTTTTTTAATCATATTTGTGTATACTATTTTTTAAAAAATATTAGTGAAATTTTGGCAATTGTATTGAATTTGTGATGTTGCATAACTATATACTTATACCCAATTTTTGTTTAAATCGGATCCGGACCTACAATTAAACTGATAAACCCAACAATCCGGTTTGTAATTTGGTTGTGTTTTAAGAAAAAAATATTATTTAATAATCCGGTATCTCAAAACCGGTTACCAATTGAACTACTGGTTGATGATAATTTTTAATTATTTACGCATTTGATTTTTAGTTGTATTATTAGAATCTGTTTGTAATAGGAAGTTAGACTTTTTCTTTTTTATAAAATAAGATTATACAATCTTGTGGATCATGAATCTACTAACAAAGTTCATTGTTGTGATTCGGCATTAGTTTATTTTGTTATCAATTATCTATTATAATATTATGTTTTATAGATTATTTTTCAAATTTAATTTTCTTATTCACATTAGACATTCATAATACTTAAAGTTTTTCAGTTTAAGATATAACTTGTAAACAGAAATTTTATACTTCTAGTTTAGGATATGACTCGTAAACACATAAGATTTTGCTAGATTTTGATCTGCACTTTCAAACACTACAAAAAAAAAGTGTGAATTGTATCACTTAAATTACATCACAAAAATAAGTGATGCTATTTTACATTACTTATTTTTAAATGAGACAAATAATTATAATATTAAATTAGTTATCGTAATTGATGGTGTTATTAATTAATTTAACATCACTTCAGAAAAAAATGATATGATTTCTTTTAATTTGTATCATTTTACACAAACCGACATAATTGTATCAGTTTATATCAATTAAATAATTGATGCATTTATAATTTTTTGTTAACGTCACTTATTAACATGATACAAAATCTACATCAATTAAAATTGATTATAATTTATGTTACTGCTTTTTATAGAAATTTGATAAAATGATGTTATTTATCTAAACTTTTATAAGTCTTTTTTTGAAACACCAAATTTTTATAAGTTAAAACATTTTAGCGATATATAATTAACTTTATCGATTCATTTATTTAAATGTGAGATGTTAAGATCTCTGAAAAAGAAAAAAAATACAATTACAAATCGCTTGAAGGAATATCGTAAAAATCTAAAACCAGAGATTACGATAAGTAGTTACGATTTTTATGGCTTTAATTTTTCTTTTATGGCTTTGACATAGATGTATTCCTAACCGTTCACCGTAAACACATCATCCTCTAAACAATTCTGTCTCTTCTTATGCAGGAATTTAAGGAAACTGAAGGTATACATCAGATGAATCTGACGAGATGTTTCTGGAAAGGTATTTTTCTCCTTCTTCTTGTTTCTATTTTTTTCTGAATATCACAAAATTGTAAGACTTTATGTTTATGGTAAAATGTTTTTTTTTTCTTTAGGATCAGAAAGAATGGAAATATAAGAAGAGACGATGGTACCTGACTCAAAATCTAAAGGAGAAATAGAAGTGTCAAGAAATCTAGGTTGAAGGATAATGTTTGATGAAGATTGATGATGAAAAGAGAGATAGAGAACACGAACATGGCTAAATCTATTAACCTTTTTTAATAATTCTTTTGATCTCTCAGTTCAT
Source organism: Hirschfeldia incana (assembly GCA_026261945.1). NCBI lineage: Eukaryota > Viridiplantae > Streptophyta > Magnoliopsida > Brassicales > Brassicaceae > Hirschfeldia > Hirschfeldia incana. The sequence goes on along the minus strand of JABCMI010000003.1, from coordinate 8,364,076 downwards.
CTTCTTCTTCCTTTTTCTTCTTCTTCTTCTTCTTACTTTGTTTTAAGTCCTCTTTAAATTTTGTAATTTCTTTTGAGTAAATAAGGGGAAAAACCATAGAAGAGTCTTTATTTAGGTATAAGCCCATGGCAAGAATATTGGGCCGACGTGTACAATAATGGGCTTAGTAAATGACTAATATAGCCTGAACTGTTTGACATATAGGTTAGTGACGTATAGGCTAAACCTGACATAAGTTATTTAGAGATTTAGCCGTATCTTAAATAGATTTAGAGAAGATTTGATAAATTTGTCTTGGAAACATATTTCTAAACAGTTCTCTCCGTGAGCTTATCCCTACCGACAAGATCTCTGACCACTTCGGCGCCGCTGGATACGAAATCTGGAAAAGATTTACCTCCTATACATACACGAATGTGTATTCACTATATCGTCTTGTCTCTTCTCCCCGGGTGACTCTATAAAAGAAGCCAAACGTCTCTGCAAAAATAACACACTCGCTTTAACACTTCTTCTGCAAATTCTACAGATTCCGTCGGTTTCATATCAAGGTCGGTAACGTCGGTATCCCTATATGCTTCTAAACTAGGGTTTTCAATTTATTTCTATTAAGAGGCGGTTTGTAATAGAGTAGTGGTTGGTGATTTTCAGTCGTATAATTTATTTCTTCTACTCGATGTATTTTTCTAAATCAACCGTAATTGTTGTTGTCGACATTAATGCAAAAGAAGGAAGGTTTTTTCCATTAAATGTGTAATGTAATTATTTCCTGAATTTATTGTCCGATAAGGTTATATAACATTATGATTGGTAATTAACTGCAGGATATGGGTCGCGTTTTTCGCGTTTGGCATGGTGAATGGAAGAAAAACGAGCGTAATCACTGGCACTTTGTCCCAACGCCTGCAGATTATGGCTTCACCGTCTACATGGATTCCCCGGAGACTTATGAGCTCCTAGACTCCCTTGTTAGAGAGAACTATGTGTTGACTGATTCAAGCCCTGTTGTCATCACTTATGGGATGCCCGACTGGATGCTATTTCCAAGTGGCCAAGCGCCGCCTATAACAGTGTCCACAACAGCTGATCTTGTCAATCTAATTGAACGTAGACCACCAACTTCGGATGTTAACCTGATGGTTACTATCGGTGCAAAATCTGTGGCTGAGTATCAGTTTCTCAGGAGGACTGACTTCTCTGTTGGTTCGACCCACTACGTTGTAGATGGGAGTCAGGATGACATGGCCCAAGCAGAATATGAAAGTAAGTTTTCTGTTATCATATGGTTGTAAAAATATGTGCAACATATTTTTTGGCTATTCTTGAGGATCAAGTTTTATATTTACATGTACCAGGGTTGGTCTTTGGGGAGCGTATTCCAACAAGTGAAACAGTCATGACAGAGATATTTGGTGAACAAGAGATGCTCATCTTCCACCGTATCGCCTTGGAGATGGATTTGGCTGATAGAGAGTTGCGTAGGCAGCAAGAAACAATTAGGCAGCAACAATCGGAGATAATAAATCTTGATGATGACGATGACATGGTTGATGCTACTCCACTTCCAGCTGTTCCACCAAATAACGTGGGAGAGATTTTTGGTAAAGTTTTATATTAGCATTTTTGGAGCTGTAATTTTTTTCATAATTTAATTTAAAATTCTAACTTTGTTCTTATTGCTGATGGGGACACCAAGGTGGTGGTCAACCTCTTGCTCTTACAAACATGACTGCAACTCAAGCTCCACCCGTCATGTGGGACGTTGGGATTGACTTGTTCAACTATCCCGAGTATTACAACAATCAAAGGGATGAAGGTTTCGATGGGGGTGATGTCGATTTCTGGAGAGGGCTTATTGATGAAGGTTCTTTCTCAAGTGGAGGTTGCGTTCCAGAAAACATTGAAACAGATTCTGTTGAAAGTGTCCTGCCTCCACTACATCCGTTTATCGCTTTGAGTATAGAATCTGATGCGGAAAAAACTGATGGTTTAGATAATGTTCTTGGCGACGCCGACTCTTCCACCGAAACAACCGGAGGTCCTCTTGGTCAGAAGTCCATAATAATGGAAGCAGCGGCATTTGAACAAGCAGGTATATTTATGACTTTATGTGTTAAAATAATACTAAAGATAATACGAATTTTTGCTGATATATTAGTTTATGTTTTCCTACTTTAACTAAATATTTATGCTCCAGATACTGGAAGGGAACAACTCAACCGTCTTACTCCGCCTCCACCTGACAACATCCCTCCTTCTTCCACTCAGGTCCTTGTTCCAGAAGCTGAGAATCTGACTTGTTCCCTCGGTCATCCAGTGGAATCAGTGGCGTTGGAACTCTCTTTAGCATGCGGGATCTCAGCGGGAGATGCGGTTAAGGCAGAACCTATCAAACCCGACAACTCGACATCTGAGGAAAGCGAAACCGAGGGTGTGTGCCTACCTTGAAATCGTTAAGAAGCAACAATATGTGAAATAAGATCTTTGTTGAAACTTTTGTTTAAGTATCGGGGGTTGAAGTATTTTGGTTCTACGGTTAAGATTAAGTTTACTTGATGAAGGTTTTTCGGTTGGTAAACTTTTTCTTAACCGCGATGTATGGAAATGGATCCATGTAAAAGGATCCTTGGGTAGTTATGTCAATGTCGGGCCTAATGATTCCTCCTAGAAGAGGGAGTTTTTTTATGTTTTTGAATATCCTATGTTGTAATCGTTGTGTATACTGCAACAATGTGAAATAAGTTTAAGAAATACTTTATATTGCGACCATATAATATATAAATTAACAACATGAGAAGCCAATAAGTGCCAAAGCTCATTATATTGTAATGTAACAGAAGAACTATGTGTTGTTTTTGTATGAGTAAGAAGATGTTAAAGAAGCAAAATAAATTTAATCTGGTTAATGGGGATGGTTTAGTAGTTGATTTTGGCGAATGCGGTTAAAAATTAACAAACATGTTGCTCAATTGTTTGATAGATTAGACTCCAGTTAATATTTTGATTGTCATATGTAGTTGTAATGAAAACTTTGATTCATTTAACCTGTCTTTTTTAATCACGCAGGAGAAGGTGGTGACTATAGTAATCAGGTGGAAGTTGGAATGATATTTCGAAACAGAGATGCTTTTAAGCAACATATGGCAATGTATGCTATATTCAAGAAGTTCAAATTTAGGTGTGGCAAATCAGATCCGAGCATGATGGTGTTGAAGTGCTCTAGTCCCTCTTGTCCGTGGAGGGTTTATGCAGTGAAGCTCAAAGACAGTCAGCTATTTGAGATTAGAAGTTTAACCAGCACACATAATTGTAGTATTGACGTCCGCGGTGGATATGAACGCCAAGCAACATCATCAGTCATTGGTGAATTGATGAAGACTAAGTTTGGTGGAATTGGTGGTGGCCCTAAGCCTAGAGAAATCCGAAAGATGATGCGCGGTGATCATGATGTGTCCATCTCATACTGGAAGGCTTGGAAGTCGAGAGATATGGCTGTTGATAATCAGCAAGGCACCTGTACCGCGTCATACCTCCAACTCCCAGCGTATTTGCATAACCTTGTAATAGCAAATCCGGGAAGTATAGCTGATCTGCACACACAAAACACTGCAGACGGGGAAATCCGTTTCAAATATATGTTCCTCGCTTTTGGTGCATCAATAATGGGATATGAATCAATGAGGAAAGTTATTGTTGTCGATGGAACACACTTGAAAGGGAAATATGGTGGTTGTATGCTCACTGCTTCCGCGCAGGATGGTAATCATCAAATTTTTCCTTTGGCATTTGCAATTGTTGACAGTGAAAATGATGTTTCTTGGGAGTGGTTTTTCAAGCATCTTTCATCATTTGTTTTAAATGATCCCTCGTTGGTCATTGTCTCCGACCGACATCCCTCCATTAACAAAGCTATCACCAAGGTATTAATAAGACACCAGTCATACAACTATGATTTTAATCTTACCCTTTTTAAAAAGTTGAGTCCTAACGGCTTACTATATGCATTTTCAGGTTTTTCCCAGTGCTGGCCATTGTGCTTGCGTGGTTCACTTGAAAAGGAACATAAGGACAAATTTCAAAGGCCGTCAACTTGGCTACCTAGTTGCTAAAGCAGCGAGGGCATTTACGCAGCAGGATTTCAAGGTTATGTTCAACGAAATTAAAGAAAGTGATCCGTCGTGTGCGGATTACCTGGTTCGTATGGGGTTTTCGCACTGGGCTCGATCTCAATTTTCAGGTAAACGCTACAACATTATGACCAGTAATTTGGCAGAATCTTGGAACGCGGTGTTGCGGGAAGCAAGGGAATACCCAATCATTCCTCTAATTGAGTTCATTCGAGGAAAACTTATGATGTGGTTTGCAACAAGGCGGCAAGCATCCATAAATAATGAGAACCTCCTCACGCCTAGAATCTTGGAAATTGTTACATCAAACTTTGAAAAAACGGGTGGATATGAGGTGGTTGAGATTGGAGGCAATGAGTTTGAAGTACGTAACAAGTCCGGTGTTAGTTTCCATGTCAACTTGGGAGCTCTGACATGTAGTTGTTTTGAGTTTCAAATGCTATGTATTCCATGCTCTCATGCGATTGCCGCGGCTTTGAAGGCAAAGATTAGTGTGGAGACACTGGTTACTGAAGAATACAACGTCAGTTTGCTCAGAAATGCATACGAGGGCACAATAGTACCAATAAGTCAAGGTGATGAAATGGATATGCCTTCAGAAATAACTTCCATGCATTTGTCCCCTCCTGCCACAAGGCGTCCTCCCGGAAGGCCTAAGAAGCTACGCTACTTCTCTAAAGGAGAATCTCGTGTAAGTTGCAAAAACATAATTGTCTACCACAAACATTTACTTTGGGATTCTCTATGCCTTAATGAGAAATTTATGATTTCTCTATGCCTTTTGCAGACAAAAATGGTACGTAGAAGAATTTCATGCAGCAGGTGCCGTGGAATAGGCCACAACAAAACCACCTGCAAAAATCCCATATGATCAAAGCATAAGTAATCTAGAAAGGAACTTACAGCGACGGTTGACTTGTAAGGAGGAAGGAGAATGGGGAAGATGGTCGCAAACGGTGCTACTATTGTGTGATAACAACTGTTTGTCCATCTTGGGTTTGTAGGGGATTTGGAATACGCTTGTCAATATAAATAAAAAGTTCCTTTCGTAACAAAAATGTTTGTTATTGAAGAACCCAATTAAGGTTCGTTATCGGTAAATGGTAAACCAGCTACCCTAAAAGCACTATCATCTATATAGTTAATGGTTTTAAATAGGTTTAATATCTTTGTAAACGAAGTGAGCAAAATTTTTCTAAAACCTAAGATGCGTGGGAGTTAAGTTTAGCCTCAACTGAACGCACACTAAATTTTTACGAATTTCACACAGAAAATGTAAATGGATAAGAAGCGTGTCAAATAGACCAATTATATAAAAGCCCGGTCCATTACATAAAAATACCAAAATCATGACACTATAGCTAAATTCTGTAGCCATAATCCCATAAATATTCGATTAACCCAAAATAATTAACACTAAACCCAAAAACGTAATAAATATAGCCTATTATTCTTTAGCCATAATCCCATAAATATTCGATTAACCCAAAATAGTTAACCCTAATCCCAAAAAGGTAATAGAAAAACCCTATATCCAAAACAGTTAACCCTAAACCCATAAACCCTTACACTAAACCCTAAACCCTCTCCTTTTAAACGGTTAACCCAAATGCCCAAAAAATAAACCCTAAAACTAAACATTAATCCCTACCACTAAACCCTAAACCCTCTCCCTTAAAAGTAAAAACCCTAACTTCATTAGAGAAATAACTAAACCCTAATCGATAGGTTTTAAATTGTAAACCTTAAAGCTACTTATTCACCGACATTAAATTAGAGATATTAGATTATTTACCAATCAAACATTAAACTTCAAACTCGCAGTATGTTTGAAAATCAAATATTTCCACAATAATACAACTGTAATTGGGTGATCGATTTTTCTTAAGGTTGTTAACAAAATTATATAAATTGGATTGTATCAAATATTTTAATGTAGCCTGGCCAGTTAGACAGGTAAATATTCCACACGCAAAGTACTAATAACATCGATAATAAGGACTGGTTAACATTACAATGATGATGGAACGAGAAGACACCTTAAGTACACATAAGTAGATTATAAGACACCTTAGTACACATAAGTAGATTATTTGTGTAATTTGGATCTAAATGATTCCAGAACGACCACAATCTCCCCGACATCTTTTTTTAATTCAACGAGGTCTGCCTTTACATCCATGACCTCTTTCTCCAGCAAAGTAATATGGCCGGCTAGAACATCTAACTCTTCCAGCTGTGCCTCATCCGCCCATTTGAACACATGGTTCTCACCAAATACAGCCCCACAGCGGTAGAACTTACGACCAGGGTTTTCGGATGTTCTTGATGTCAATAGTTTAGTCAGAGCTCCACAGTGACACTGTCTGGGAATTCCTGGACCTAACTCCATTGCCTTTATGATGGAACTCTGCAATAGAAAATAGAAGTACATTCTAAAACTACTTTGGGCAATTTACACGGTAATATTGATATTACCTGTGACGATAATCGTGAATACTGATAGAGGCGGAAATGATTATTTTGCCGCAGAAGACCCCTAATATCTCAACCCTAATTTTTTACACAGATGCTTCAATTTATAAAGACGATGGCAAATACGGGCCCTACAACGAAAAATTGAAACACCGCGTTTCGTACTCTGTTTCTACAACAACTGGTGTCAACATTTGGTCCAAAGTTGTGAACAGATGACATCTAAAATTTTTTCATCAAATTTACACGGATTTTGAAAATTATTGTTGTGTAAATGGGGTTCAATTCATAAAAACATCTAAGAAATTAATAAAGAGTCCAGACAGGGGTACAATTCATAAGTTGTAAAGGCAACCAAATAAAAACATAGTTTTGCAAAGACATAAACATACAACCCATGTTAAGGTAAATAAATTATCATTCAACTGCATCATAATGGCCGGACATGGCTCTCGTAAAGTGTGACAAGGAGGCGCTCCAATTCACTGTTTAGTACATCAGGTGTGATGCACTTGCAGACCTCAACCCCACCGACAGCATGGGCTTGAATGAAAAGAACAGATGCCACTGCAGAGTCGGTTATCAAGTTATGCTGTGGGATGGTTCTAGGCCTTTCAATGAGCATGGGTTTTGCTTCTCTACACCCAATAGATTTCCCCATCTGCTTAATAAGATATGGGAACATAAGTGCAAGCGGCTTCACTTCTTTGTTCATCATCTGGTCCGTCCTCATACCAATATTACAGTCTAACACCGACAAGGTCCAACTGACGTAGTCCACACAGATAGCAACCCAATACCGTTTGTCGAGATTAAAAGGAAAATAGAAACGCGAGGCTTCAGGAAAAGATGCATATCGAGGAAGAGCGTCCACCACATTGGAAGGAAACTTGAATGTTTCCGGGTGCAAAAGCTTTGAGAACTTTGTATACGACTGCGACAGTAGAGAAATGAACTGACTGTCGAGGAATATAGATGACATCTTCAGGTTTGTTGGTGCAAGAGAGTCGAACAATGAACTTATATGGGAGATAAGAGCATCTACAACCTGTGCAAAAACAGTGTTATTTCTTCCACCGACAGTACGATAGTTTACGACGTAGTTTAAAGGAAAATATCTTTTTTTCGTGGGGGGGGGAATAAGTGTGAAATACCTTGGTGGAAATAGGGGATGATCGCTCAACAATGTCAAAAATATCGTTGCAGTTCAATCCACCGCGAGCCGTGGTTATGTAACTAAAAATCAAAGGCAAAATTTTAGGCATGTTTTAAACATCAGCCAAAATTTATTCCCAAATACTATAGAACAAAAAGCTCACAGATCAGTTGTGATTTTATCCAGGAATGTTGAAAACTTAGCGGAGTAATCAATGTTTCCGGCTGAATTATTGTTGTCCGAAACACCCTGCCTGAGACGATTCAGAAGTATCATATCACATTTGTAAGCTCCAACAACTGACTTGCGTGCTAGTTTTGATCTTTTCCTTTTCCTACACGCCATCATATAATCTTCTCCCTTCCGTTGAATAGGTATTTTGTTACACCTTTCTTCCTCTACGTTGATACTTTGACAAGTTGTTACCTGACTCGGAAGATGTTGACCCTGAGTCAAACCAAGAGAGAAACTAGGATTTGGGAATATTAAACCTGTGTCCTGAGAAGCCATAAAATTAAACAACTCTTACTGAATATATAATTACTACAAAACTTGATATCCATCTACAATTATATATCACAGGGAAATTTCTATCGGTATCATTTATATATTTATTATTGTATATAAGAAAAGCAGACGAGGCATGAATACATTGATCAAGTAATTTATATTTGTAGCTGTGCAGATTTCAACTTACCGACCCTTGGCCACAAGCTGATGCATGAACGAACCCGATTCCGGAGCCATCGATACAGCCTTGAGTGTCGGCGAAGCTGATAGCATTTGAACTAATGCTGCCAATTTCAGAATCTGTTTGTGTCCAAGCATTGACAAGGGAGGTGGTTGTATATGCGCGCGTAGGTTCAACCTCTTCCCTTTGAAGCACATGCGTTACCAACAACTGTGAAATGTAATTCAACTTCTGGTAACACTGATACATATCCTGAGACATTGTAGATTGGAAAGACCGTAAGCTTTCTTCGGTAGCACCCAATTTATTCTCCAGGCGATGCATATCTTCGCCTAGGTCATGTTTGAGCCTGTTTAACACCACTTCTGTATCCAGACCAAAAGGGATATTGTTTGAGATGTTGCCTTTTGTCTTCCTAACTTTACGGTCAACAGCTAAATTTTTTTCTTCTAACCGCATCCGATTAACGTCCAATGCTGATACACCACCCCTAAAGCACGAGTGTGTAAATGGAAACCTCTCCTCGTATAACTTAACCAAATTCTGAACGCAATAATCCTCTTCATCGTCTGTCCATCCAAAATCAGAACTTGTACGTAACTCATTTTCCTCATCTCCGATAATAGAATTCACATTAACCTGCATCATGATCCCTCCCAGAATTTTAAATTTAATAGCACAACATAACACAGATATGGTAATTCTTAAAACTTACAAAGAGACCCTAACCTTTCCCTCAGCGTCTATGTCTCGAGCATGCCCTGGAGTAATGTTCTTCTTATCCATTTTGACATCAAACAAGATATCATCTGCTTCCTCCCCTATTTCATCTTCAGAGCCAGAATCAACAACCTCGTGAACAACACCAGTAAGTGCAGGAATGGCCGCTATCATCACTAGTTGTAAAGCTAATACAAAGCCTTTTAAAGCAATTGTGTTTTGCGAAAGTGATACTGCATTCCTCTCTTTTAGGCTTGTCATTACCATATCAAACGAAACCCTCCCCCATGGAAATGAGAGAAAGGCATCAAGATCTTTTATCATCTCAGCCTGTGCATGACAAATACGTGGTGTATGTGTCGTCGGCAAGATTACGGCAGCAAGTAAACAGAGGAATGCGTATTTCACCCTGACGTCCTTGTCGGTCACGGTTCGCCTTTGTAGCATCCTGACGACGGAGGAGACAGGAACTTCAGTGAGAGTGCCAAATAGATCTCCCCAGTAAGGTTTCTCAGTAAACCGTTTTTTTCCACTTTTTTTAGATCTTTTGGGAAATCTTCCACAGCTAAGACCCGTCACTATTGCAAATTCCCTGAGAGAAAATCGGACCGGTTTTCCGGCGAAAAGAAACCAAGCTTCATGCTTCTTAGCTACTTTCAACTGTCTAGAAATAACAAATCTCACAAATCTCCCCGAGAAAGGTGGTTTTTCGGCTATCTCTATTAGCCTTCCAAACGGGGAAAGTCGGATAACCTCAACTTCTTCAGGATCGAGGGAGTTGAAAATCTCGGCTAACGCGGTTGGTTTGTGGTAGGGGGTGACCCTCACCCCTGTAAGTTCTTCACCAAAGGCAAAAATTCTCTCTGGTAACTCGCAGGGTATAACAACATCTTCTTCTCTACTCATTTTTAAGACCTCGCCGACTCGAGAACTAAGCTTCCTCAAAATATTAGCAGGTGATTGTGAAATATTAAGAAATAAAGTGAGGGATTTGGGTGGGTTTCGAAATGAAAAACCAGAATTATTGTTATAGAAGAACGTATCTTCCGGTGGATTTGATGACAGCAAACTAGATCTTGACGGATTCTCTAATATCTAAACGTATATTTCCGTATCTGTCCAAATCCAACCTCAAGATTTCACCTAGATGCGATGGATTCACGTGTAGGGCTAACACGGTAAAACCATCTATTGAACAGTGCTATGAACAGTGCCCAAGGAATCGCTATTGTCATTTTCCTAATTTCCCTGAACTTCCTTGGTATAGCTCCTAATTTCTCATTTCTTTTTATCGTCACATTTAATGTAATGTAAATATATTCTATTTAGTTTATCTATTTAACATCAGTTTATGTACAAATGATATTACGTTAGTACGTTTAATCAATAATTACAAATGAAAAAAAATATTACAATTATTTTAATTTTAATTTTAATAATAATTTAGCTTTAATTATTATAAATTATATAAATATTTAAAATCATTTATATTAATCAATGAATTTATACATCACTTTAAAAGACTGATGTGAACGTAGTATCATTTTTTACAATTGATATATATTGGAATCAGTTAGAGTAATTGATGTAAATATTTATTTATTTTTGTATCATTTGTTAATAAAATGATGTTAATTATTTGCATCATCACTTTCAGAGTCATTTATTTAAATGATGCAAAACTTATTTACATCATTTATAACTAATACAAATAATCAAAAAATCAAAATAAATGATGTTAGACAACCATTTTTTTGTAGTGAAAGCGCGAGATTATTTTTGAAACATTTCAAAATTTATTTGATATAAATATGTATTTTTTACATTTAGATTTATAAGTGAAACATTATATTGAATATTTTAAAATCCAACCTAATTCGCAGTTAAACTGACAAATTGTGTGGTCTCGTATGTAATTCGGTTTAGTTTTAAAAAAAATTCTGTAAAAATTCTATAAAACAACTAAAATCGGGGATTTGGCTACCGGTTGAACTGATAGATGATCCAATATGAAATTCGGTTTGACTTAAATTATTATAATCAAATTAAATTTCCATCTTGTTGTAAGGATAATTGATCAATATTCGAGAGGATTCATACTAAAAATTAAATATATTTGAGCATCAACAATTTGATTTTTGTTTGTAAATATAGTTTTCATTTATTTAGTTAGTTTACTTTTGTTATCACAAGTTATTAGATTTTTTGATGTTTTGTTTATGACTTATTTTAAATTGTAAATATTTAGTAATTTTAATCTTTATATATATATATATATTAATTATATATATATAATTATGTTTTACAACTAATTAAACCATCGATCTATAATCTCTTGCATTGATTTATGTTAATATAATGTTTTATGAAATAATTGTATTAATATATTTGTTAAATTAATTAATATTTGATAAATATACTACATGTGTTTGAATAACCTGTAAAAATATATTCACAAAAATATCAAGTAACATGTTTCATCGTGTTTTAAATATTAATAGTATCAAACTATTACTATTTTATCACATATATATATATAGATTTATATATATATATATATATTTATGTATATGTATATCTAATTTAATTAGAATTATATTTTTATGTATTTAGTGAGGGTTTTTGAAGAAATTGTCTTTTTTTTGCATTTGGATTAATATATATTTGTATATATACGAAATAATAAACATATATAATTATTTATTACATTAATAAATAAAATATAATTTATTTTATTGAAATTACGTATTTATATAAATTAAATTCATTTGTTTAAAAAATAATAGATTAGTTAGTTAGTTCCTTAATTTTAGGCATGATATATATATATATATATATATATATATTAAATTGCAATTAAATCAAATATATTAATATTTGAATAAAAAAAATAGGGAAAATAATCAAATTATATGAAGAGAAATAATATGACCAACCTAGACTTTTTTGATAGTCCAAATAGTAGTTGATAAATATTGCTCATGTTTTAATAGTATTGATAAAATATTTTTTTTTTGACTTTTCGGTTGTTTAGTTTCTAAAATACATAAATGATTTTTTTAGTTTTTAAATTTACCATATTTTATTATTATTTTTGTTTGAATTTTAAATAAAAATTAGTAATGAAATATTACTTATTATGAACAAACAACTAATACAAAAAATAAAGGAGAACATAATGCAAACTAAATAGATGAAGCACAATATATATACGACAATATATCATTAATGCAGTTCAAAAATAAAAATATAAACCACGTGTTAGTGGTCTAGTGGCGTTAAACAATCTCGCTCCCAGATAGCTTCTTCCGAGATGTGACGGGTTCGAGGGCGCCATATGACATTGAATGATTATTTTGAGGGACCTTTGGGCCCAATAAGGAGAAGTCCAACCTGCGTATGGCCATTGGTGCTATAACATGAGGCTCACCAGCTCTCCTGGATGACCCTCGGTGGGCTCTCCGGCTAGTTTCGGTGGACGGCCATTGGGCACTTGTCGGAGTTCCTAAGGAGGCGTCCGGATACCAGGATCATCAAAAAAATGAAAATATATAATTTGATAATTAATCAAAATAAAAATAGTCATGTTTTTTTTTAAAATCTTCTATAATAATTCAAATATCATAACCAAAAATATCAATAGTTAGATTTTTAAATTATTAAGTCCACACATATTAAACACTAACAATTGATAGTTAGTTTATTATTTTAAAGATACTAAATAAATTTTAAATATATTTTCATAATTTTAGAAAAAGTTTATAAAATTGTAAATATATTTAATTTATTTATTGTATTGGTTTTCAAAACTTGATTAATTAATTTTTGTTGATATTTTTAATAATATTTTAGCTTAGAATTTAATTTCTTGTTTAAAAAAATAAAAATTACTAAGAGAATATATCACGAATTTTAAATAGTAAGCAAATGATTCTTACTCAACCTTATTTGTTTACTAGGGGTTTGCCGGCACTACGCGACAATTTTGCTAATATTGTTATGATTTGATTATGGTTTTATAATTTAGAAAATTTTTCAACAATGTTTTTAGAAAACAAAATATGTATATGATCTTATGGAATTTATTAATTTTATTGTAGTCTTTGCAAAGTTATTATGAAAAAAATTTAAGTTTAAATATATGCATGACAGTTTGAAAGTGTTATAGCTGAATTGTTTATTATTTGATTGAAACTTATTAATTTAAATTATGATTTATATAATTTATAAATGTGGACTTCACCTTACAATGATTATATTAAATTAGAGTTTATACATATATATTATGCTGTGGAAATATTACTTTTGACATTTTATATATATATATATATATATATATATATATATATATATATATATATCAATAATTAGATATGATAGTAAAGATGCCTAAAATCTGAAATTGATAAATCCATGCTAGTTATATAAACTGCATTTTTTATTTATCTTTTATTTTGCGTAATCTCATTTGGAATAAGATGAACTTTTTTGTCACGTTTTATACTATCAGCTTTGTATTTGTTCGGTTCAACTCGTGTTACTCTTCAGTTATCGGCTAAAATGGAACCGAATCAAAAAGCCAAAGTAAATGATATCGATCTTGTTTTTGGCTAGATCCGTAACTGAACCGATATTCTTATTTCGGATCGGGTTCAGGTTAGAGATTTATGCCCAGACCTAGTTTTGTATATTGGGTGATGGGGAGGTGTTAAAATAGTTAGATTCTTTAGACTTTTCTAGGTTGATTTCAATGAATTATATTTTGTGAGCGGTGCTTATGATGTTAATTTCAAATAATCATAGGTGTTATATTAACCGCTAGTTTTTTCTCGCTCTGGATTTGTCAAAATTAAGAAGTTGTGACTATATCAATTTAACCAATCAGATTTATATTAATCGTAAAGATACATTCGAAGTTGGTACAGTGTATTTTTAATCCTAAATATTAGTATTAAGAATTTTAAATTTTTTATATTTATTGTTGTTGAGTAACTTTTTGGATGATGTAATTATGATGTCATCTCTATTTTTTTAGAAAATTATTTAATGTATTATTGTGATATATCGTAATAGATGATAGGTTTATATATTTTGTGTTTGTGTTTTTCAATAATATGTTTTGTATATAATAGTAAAGTCTCTGATGTAAAGCATATTAAATTTCAATAACTTTACATTTGTTGTTTTAAGATTAACTTTTTAACGTTATAAATTATATTTTATTTTTTATTTAAATTATTTGAACATTATTCTTTGAGATGTTTTGTGTTCTCTCTCCATATTTTGACATTAAGCCGTCACTATCCATGTATTTCGTTTACCTTTTCCTTGTGCTTTGCTTCTCACCCTCAGCAAAAAAATTCTCATATTTGTGTGTTTGTTCTTTCTCAGATTGTTTGGTATTTGTTATAGAATGGGTTTATAAGTTTTATATTGTGTGGTTGTTACTCATAGCGTTATAGGTTGTTTTGGTCAATATTGGCTGCTCTTTTTCTTACTTAGATTTTTGTTGATGTTACGAAGTGCATCTCCTTAGGTTGGATCAGAGTATAGTCGTCTTTGATGTTGATTTCTTTTTCGTTAGCTTACCGTCGATAATTCTTGTTCGATTGGTTTTCAAGATCCGGTTTTTGTTCATCAGACTTCTATGCTCTCTTTCATAGTTTGAGGTTGGCTCCACGATTTGATGATTTCATCACTGCTTGCGTTTTTAGTGGCTCTCTATTTTTCCAAATTTGTGACTCCAGGTTTAGAGAGTGTTTTTTCGTGTATGCTCTGTAGATTTATAATATTGTGTCTGGTCTTAAGTTTGGGTTTTGGTTTTTTGGTGGTTAACTTTCATTCTCCCTCCTTCAGGCTGTATGTTTACTTCTTCTGCTTTTCT
Source organism: Hirschfeldia incana (assembly GCA_026261945.1). Classification (NCBI taxonomy): domain Eukaryota; kingdom Viridiplantae; phylum Streptophyta; class Magnoliopsida; order Brassicales; family Brassicaceae; genus Hirschfeldia; species Hirschfeldia incana. Next base: position 8,349,023 of record JABCMI010000003.1, on the reverse strand, counting down.
TAGTATAAGGTTACATTCTCGGAATTTTGGTTTTTTTTTTTTATCTAGAATTTTGTCGTTCTCCGCTAGTATGAACATTTTTTCAGTGCTTGTTTAGTTTGTGAGGTGCTTCGTATTTCTTAGCTGGTGGTTGCGCTTATGGTGTGTGTTTTCTTGTTTCATGGTGATTTTTGCCTTATGTTGAATATTCTTGGTTTTTGTATTGGTCTTTGATCGTGTTTCTTTGTATTCGAAAGATACTTTGTCTCGGAGTTTATCTTTCTACTATTTTCCGACATTTCCTTGATATAACCAATACATTCTATGATAAAATGAGCTAAGTTAATTTTTGTTCTTGATATTGTTTCAGTTCTAAACATTTACTTAGTTAGTGTTTATTTGGCATTTTGTTTTTCTTTACGTTATAAAGATTTTATGTTTCGATCATGAGTTGTGTTTCTGGTTTATTTTTCTTAACTTGGTCAATATTAAAATAAATATATAATTTGTAAATGAAATAATAGAAAATAGTAATAACTAATAAAATATTGAATTTTATGTTATTTTTAGTTGTGAATAAATTAAAAATTGAAAATTTATTTATATATTTTATTCATTTTGTATTTTGTAATTAATAAAATGGATTATCAAACTTAAAAAGATGATGATTATTGTTAAAATGGTTGGATATTGCACAATTAGAAAGTGGTGAACCAAATTGTAATAATCTAAAAGAAAAAATATCTAAAATGTAAAAAAATATAAGAAAATGACACATGTCAACAAAGCCCCCTTACACATGTCTCAAGAAGAGAGAAAAGTCTATTTTATATATATCGATAGTAATTATCATTTTTTCTTATATTAAAGAATAAATATAATAAACAATTTTTTAAAAAAACATAAAAAAATTGGCTTTTGGTTTCCATGTTAAGAAAATAATTATTTGCAAAATTAGTATCCCACGTACATTTTAGAGAATCTAAGAATCTATTCTTTCAAAATCTTAATTGGATAATGGAATTTGTTTTAAAAATAAAAACCAAAAACTAATCCAAGAAACCACAAACAGTCAACCTCTCTTAAAGATGAATATACATCAACTATCTTATGTTCACATGTCCTCTCACACATCAGGTATGCGCCTTGTCTCATTTCATTACCAGAAAAAAGGATTTGATGAATCATCCTTCTTCTCAAATCTTCATTACTTATTGAGCATCTTGAACGATATAAATTCCAATGTTGAGATTGATGAGTCCAAGAATACGTAGCCAGAAATATATGTACTCAACATGTGTGTCTTTCTTTTATGGGGTTTTTATAAGTTATGACTAACAATTTGATCATAACCTCAAAACCAAACCCCAACTTGAATCAAATAGAAAATTAACCCCAATGCCATGTGAAATTACATCCAGCCTTTTGTGAGCAAACAAAAAAATCGAAGCCATTTTTACGAATATAACCCTATTAAGTCGTCTGTGTCGTCTGAGATTCTTCCATGGAAGTCGTCTGGAGTTGTTGATCTTAAAAATAATAAAAAAAATTGAAAAATATTTTGACTAGTGAAAAATTAAAATCATGCAATTATAAACATTTGTAAGTGATGTAAATTAAAAATAATAAGTTTGAATAATTTTCAACATAGATGACTAAAAGTGGTTCATGATATTCTTTGGTTTTAGGGTTTGAGAACATATGTAGTAGTATTATATGTTTTGTTAGGGTTAGATTTTGGAAAGCTTGAATGATTTTTTGAAAATGTTAATTTTTATCTATTTGTGCTTGTTTCAGTGTATAGTAAACACTTTTTAAGTTTAATTTGATTTTTTTAAGTGTTTAGTTAGTTAAATTAGTTTAGAGATTGTGTTTAGTAAACACTTTTTAAGTTTAATTTGATTTTTTGAAGTGTTTAGTTAGTTAAATTAGTTTAGAGATTGTGTTTAGGGTATAGACGACTTAAAATTAAGTCGTTTGTTGAATTGTTAAAGTTGGATGACTTTAGATGATTTTAGACGACTTTCTTTTCCCGCTTAAATATTTTAAACCAGACGACTTCCTAAACGACTTACTTGTAAGTCGTCTAGGAAGTCTTCTATTTTAGTTTTCCGCTAAAAGTATTTTAGTTTCCCATTAAATATATTAAAGTCTTTTGGACGAGTTACAATTAAGTCGTCTAAAGCGTCCAAAGTCGTCTGAATAGAAAATATTTAACCTAATTGGATTTTGTGTCTTATAAAGAAAATTTTACACATTCTCTTTCCTCTTCTCAAATGGCTGCAACAAAAATGTAGTGTTCATCATTCTTCAACTCTCTAACCTCTCTCTAATCTTTTTAAACTAATAAACACCAAGCTTTATATCAATTTATTGTTTTTGTCTCATATTTTTCTCACTAATTTATCTTGTTTTTGCAGGTGTTTCATCACATATTTTACTCACTGAAAGGTAAATCTACTAATTTTAAAAATGTATTTTTGTGTGTTTTATAAAGATAGATTTATCTAATCTTCTACTTATTTTCTTTGTTCTAAGTCATATGAACGTTTATGGATATGCAGGTTTTTCAGATCTGGATTTGGATTTGCAGGTTTTTCAGATCTGAATTTAGATATGCAGGTTTTTCAGATCTAGATTTGGAAGACTTTTGGGACGACTTAACTGGAAGTCGTCTGGACGACTTACCTAGAAGTCGTCTGGACTTCCTTGAAGTCGTCTGACGAAGTCTTCTCTCATGTCTCTCCTTTTAATAACATATCTAAGCATTTTGGTAAGTTTTTGTGTCTGATTTTCTTTATTTGGTCACCTCATGTTGTATAAAGTTCTTATATTTTTCTTAAACTAAAATTCTCCAAACCAACTCTAATCTCCTTGACTTCAATACATCAAATTTTAGATGAATTTTTCAGTTTTGTCTCATGTCTTTCTCACTGATTTATTTTTATTTTTTTGCAGATTTTTTATCACATTGTTCTCACCTTCCACTCATTTAAAGGTAAATCTATTAATTTTAGATATGTATTTTTGTGTGTTCTATAAATGTAGATTTGTCTAATCTTCCACTCATTTTATTTATTTTAAGCTATTTTAACGTTTTTGGATATGAAGATTTTTCAGATCTGGATTTGGAAGACTTCTGGGACGACTTACCTGGAAGTCGTCTAGACGACTTACCTAGAAGTCGTCTAGACGACTTACCTAGAAGTCGTCTGGACTTTCTGGAAGTCGTCTGGACTTCCTGAAAGTCGCCAAGACTTCCTGAAAGTCTTCTAGGCTTCCTAGAAGTCGTCTGGACTTCCTGGAAGTCGTATGACGGAATCTTCTCTCATGTCTCTCTTTTTTATAACAGATTTGAGCATTTTGGTAAGTTCTTATGTCTGATTTTTCTTTATTTGGTCAACTAATGTTGTTTAAAGTTCTAATATTTTTCCCAAACTAAAACTCTCCAAACCCACTCTAATTTTTTTTAACTTCAATACACCAAATTTTAGATGAATTGTTTCAGTATTTTCTCATGTCTTTCTCACTAATTTAACTTTTTTTGCATATTTTTTATCACATGGTTCTCACTTTCGATTCATTTAAAGGTATATCTATTAATTTTATATATGTATTTTTGTGTGTTTTATAAAGGTAGATTTGTCTAATCTTCCACTCATTTTCTCTATTTTAAGTCATTTGAACGTTTTTTGATATGCATGTTTTCCAGATCTGGATTTGGAAGAGCTTTGGGACGACTTACTTGGAAGTCGTCTAGACGACTTACTTAGAAGTTGTCTGGACTTCTTGGAATTCGTCTGTACTTCTTGGGAGTAGTCTGGACTTCTTGAAAGTCGTCTGGATTTTCTGGAAGTCTTCTGACTTAGTCTTCTTTCATATAAAGTGGAGTCTAAGCTTGTTTACTCATTTAGTTGTAATTTGTTTTGTATAATCAGTAAAATTGTTTCCCAAGATGTAATATATGTGCTAAAAATCAAAGAAATTAATTATTTCTATAGTTTTTATCTTATTTTTGGATTTCCCAAATGCAATAATAAAGTCTAAATATCTTTTTTTCATCTTAATAAATAATATTGGTAGTCTTATATTGATATAGTATTTGAAGAAGCATTTGAACCTTTCTTCCAACTCATAAAAAATAATACTTAAGAGATGGAACCAAACAATAGTAACTAGTCAAAGCATATCACATTTTTTACAAGTTTGTATTGAAAATATAAGTTTTACATATCTTGAAGTTTGTGTTGATCAACCACAAAATTCCAACATTCATCTTGCAACAATCATTCTTCATACAATGCATGTAACTTACACCTCATCTGCAAAAAGAAAAAAAAATACACATTAGCAAACATTGAATATGTATGACTTTTCTCAGATGACTTCCCTGGAAGTCTTCTACGTTAGCTAGAAACTTTAATTAACATGAATGTTGGAAACCTCATAATTATCATAAATAAAGTTAAAAATTTCATCCAGTAGCCCTAATATAGTCTAAAATACATGAATTAATAAGAAAATGTTAAAAAGTCTTTATGATTTTAGAGAAAATACAAGTTTATTAAACATTCGCTCAGACGATATCTACGGAAGTCTTCTGGACGACGTTCAGAGAAGTCGTCATTTAGGTCATTTTTGTCATTAAATTTTTGCAAAGACAACTTACATGGAAGTCCTTCGTCCAGACCACTTCCCTGGAAGTCGTCCTTTGTTAAAAATAATGGAAGTTGTCCGTCCAGACGACCTTTGACGACTTCCATGGAAGTCGTCTGAGACAAACATGTTAGTTTTGCGTTTGATCGAAATGTGTCAGAAATTTGACTTTTTCCAGACGACTTCCACAGAAGTTGTCTACGAGAAAACTAAAAATTCAATATTTTATTATTTCCAGACGACTTCCACGAAAGTCGTCTCAGGTTAGTTTTGGAATTAGAATATCAAAACAAAAAAAACTTTTTTTTTTCTGGATGACTTCTGTGGAAGTCGTCTACCCGGACGACTTCCAGGAAACTCGTCCATGATAACCAAGGTTTGACCATAATCTCGGAATAAAATCTTGGACGATTTCGACATAAGTCGTCTAAAAAAAATTTGTTTTGTTATTCGAACTCCAAAACTAACCTGAGACTACTTCCGTGGAAGTCGTCTAATTATAATAAAATATTGATTTTTTAGTTTTCTCTCAGACGATTTTCGTGGAAGTCTTCTGGGAAAAGTCAAATTTCTAACACATTTCGGTCAAACGCAAAACTAACCTCTTTATCTTAGATGACTTCCACAGAAGTCGTCCGACAAAACACATTTTAAAAGTCAAAATTTTATTATTTTCCAAACGACTTCCGCGGAAGTCGTCTGGACGAACAGATCTGGGAAAAAACTCGATTTCATAGTTTCAACCAATGAGATTACTTCCTTAGCTTTCAGAAGTCTTCTCCAACCATCCAGAATCTCAAAAGAAAGTGACCCAACAAGAATCATAAGCTTCAATGGCTCAATGAACCATATAAATTTTAGAATCAAAATCTATAGTTTTTATGGATGAACATAGAGAAAAATTGAAAGATAAGTTGTTTTTAGTTGATAGAAATGGAGAAAGAATGAGTGTTTAATCGATTTTTGAGCATTAAGAGCTTGAAAAGTGGTTGTTCATGGTGGTTGGTATATTGATGGTAATTGCAATCTTGTAAATAAGTGAAGAATATGAGGTTGTGAGAGACGTGTATTTTAGAAAAAAAAACCAATGGCATTTTCGTGATTATTGTGAACTTCTAGGGTGAATAGGTCAAACACAATTTCCAAAATAATCAAATGTTAGTTTTATGATTGACTTTAAGTTTTAAGTCCAATGTGCAAAACTTCTTTCTTTTATTTGTTGTTTTTATTATTTGTTTCAGTTGCAAATAAGAAGATAATGGTCTTCCCTCTATTACGGGAACCACCTCTTCCATTTTCCATGTTCATTTGTGCGTAGGAGTTGAGGCTCCATCATTTGTCTCTTGTACTTGTTCTCTATGTAAGTCAATGAAAAGCCAAAAAGAGACAAGAAGAATTTGCCCAAAAGTTAACTTTTATTGTTTTTACTCTGTTCTAAAGCTTTGAAGAAGTTCATAGCTATCATTTGGTATCAGAGCTCGGCTTTTGGTTCCATTTTTTATCCCTTTCACCACTAAAAAGAAAAGAAAAAAAAACATGTTTGAAAAAAGTTTGATTCAAACGATGTTGGAAGACTTTGCAAAAATATTGACCGACCACCGTAAAGTGCAGAATGAAATCTTCCAAGAGATGAAGGTCTCTAAGCTGGATAGTATCAACCGTACTGAGAAGACCACTGATCACATGGTGGAGGTGACAAGAGATATTAGATCCAGTGAAGAAGAAGCTGATGACGGTAACGTTCAACGACCGGCTCAAAGATGTGTATCACTTACTCGACTGGTGTACTCGTTGCAAAAACTTGGACGGATTCAAACGGTTGGGATCTGGCACAAACTACACTTCACAGAAAGTCCATTTTTTTGTGGATGGTGCAAAAGAGAGGCATCCATTTGATCGTGGAAAAAGATTGACGAAAGAAGGTATGTTGACTTAAACCTTGAGGACAAGGTTTATTTTGTGTGCCGGTGCATTGATGAGTCCAAGAATACGTAACCAGAAATACATGTACTCAACATGTGTGTCTTTCTTTTATTTGTTGTTTATATTATTTGCTTCAGTTGCAAATAAGAAGATAATGGTCTTCTCTCTGTTACGGGAACCACCTCTTCCATTTCCCATGTTCCCTTGTGCGTAGGAGTTGAGGCTCCATCATTTGTTTCTTGTACTTGTTCTCTATTTAAGTCAATGAAAAGCCAAAAAGAGACAAGAAAAATTTGCCCAAAAGTTAAAGTTTTATTGTTTTTACTCTGTTCTAAAGCTTTGAAGAAGTTCATAGCTATCAGAGATCAGCAGAAGATTTCCTTGTTATATATCGCATCTCTGAAAAAAAAAATTGGTTTTGAAGGAAAAATGTTCAACTACAAAGAAATTGTTGCAAAGATCACTCAAGAAGTTGGAAAAACGAATGTTAAAGTTCTACAATGTGATGTCTAACCGGTTAATCATGACTCGGACCTTCCTCAACAATTTGGGTTAAATGCAACATTGATGTCTATTGGTATCCAAATCTACCTCTCGAAGTGCCGCTTGTGTTCGAAGATCATCTTAATCTTAATATTCCTCTATTTTCCTCGTAAATAGATTTGTCTCCAATGTATTGATCTTTTTTTTTTCTAAACATGAATACTGTTTATATATTCTGTTTTAGTTTTTCAAATGATACATTTTATTTCTGAAAGTTGAAAATTAACCTACTTTTTTAAAATATTTTTATAAAAATTATGAAATTATTTAAACTAAATATTTCTGTAAAAACTATTATGTAAATGAAAAGTATGGTTTTTTATATCAAAAATTTATTTCTCTAAAAATATATAATTTTTGTTAGAATTATTAAATTAAAAAGTTAAAAGATTATTTTGTAAGTAAAAAAGTGTGCCTTTATTATAAAGTAATGTTATTTATTTCTCATAGAGGTGAAAATAGTAATCTCTATTTTATGGAAAGAATAATGATGGAATAGAGTGATTTTTTCCTCTAAAATAGCATTTATAGTAAAGAATAGCTGTAAGTTGGAGATGTTAGAGATGATGATGATCATGGTACCATAGTAAGAAAGCCTTCTTCTACTCTTAGTCGCTTCAGGAGTTAAAGTTACATGCTCTTCTTTTGGGCTATTGAAAGTATGATTTATGATTCGTCATAGAAGTAACAAAATCCTTTTTCTGCTATTGATGATACTTTTGTGGTTAGCTCATTTATGAGATCCAAAGTTTGGCTATCTTTCAAAGCTCAGTCGGGTGAAGTTCTCTACTCAGAAATTTTGAATGGTGGAGACTTGTACCTGAAGACAAGTGCATTTTTCTTTCTCAAAGTGTTGTCAAGAGTAACAAAGTTCAATCTTACGTACATTGCTGCTGGCTCTACTTGTTGGTTGAATTCTCTTTTTGATGGTGAGAAACGTTCTGCCTGTGCGTACACCTTTTGGTCCTTGATATACCTGGTAAATTGATCTATTTGTGTCTAGATGATTTGTAACGACGGCTTGATGTTCGGCTCTTTTCGCTTAGCACTATTGTCTTGATGTTTAGGTTCTTTGTCAAATGGCCTTCTTGTCTGGCATTGATCTTGGTTGTAATGGTTCCCAGAAAGTGAAATGAAATAATTATAACTGATGGCAAAAAAAAGGAATGTTGAAAATAGCACTAAGAATTGTGGCGTATTCACACTTTTAGATACTTTTTAACTTGCATGTCAGTGTGATAAGGTATATTCATCTTCCAATTATTCGTTTATAAAAGTTGAAACATAATATTTCTTTTAGATTTCAGTCAGATGTATATGCAGATGAAACGAGGAACTAGTATATTATATAATCTGAGAAGTTACAGTCATGATACAAAGATTCCTTTGACCAAGAGGGTTGACAAATAAACAAAACTTGGAGTAGGGTGTAGGGATAAGTTTGAGTTTCTAACTATGACTGGGGTAGTAGTTTTGTTTTGACTTTAAATCTTGAAGAAAGAGTAGTTTTCACGGTTCTACTGCCATTGTAATGCTTAAGGAAAGCCAAGTGTTTACGGTTTTGCCATTACAATAACAAACAACTAAGAAACTCTATATTGACCGTTGGACAGCGATAAAAGCGCAACAGCATTGGTTGCTTAGTTTCATCAAAACTCCTTGATCCACTATCATTCTCTTAATTGTCTGATCAAAATATGATTTCAACTATGTAACTTCAGGACGAAAATACTTCCCTGAAATCTAAAGGTAACATTCAAGATATCCAAATGACCAGGAGCTTTAGAAGAAGCCGTAACTACGACCCTAAATTTAGGATCAAACCACGATTGTAGATTTGTAGTTCACCGTTGAACTTAGTCTTTTAGCTTTGAGACAAGATTGTAGTTCCCATGGAAATCAATCTGACAGATTGAAGACTTCCTCGGTGACAATAATGTCAACTCCATGAGCATCTGAAGATTCTTTACACGATCTTTTGATTTGGGGTAGAAAGCTGCCATTCTTAAACGACCAGAGTTTCCTAAGATGTATTTTGCCACTTTTGTATCTTCTTCTCTTCCTCCGCATTGCCTCCACTCAAAATATTCAAGACTAGACGATAGACATCCAGGAACATTACTCGGTCGGTCCCAGCCCAGTAGAGGAGCGTTAATTTTAATGCCATGGAACCTAGACTGAAAAACGTAGTCTAGTTAGAGAACATTAAAATGCAAAAAATGAGTCAACATTGTATCTTAATTTGCAGCAATTTGGGTATTGAGTATATGTACCACTTCAAGGAAAATAAACCTTAGTTTAGGGGCAGCTTTGAGTAGACGCATAAGTAGATCCAGCCACTTGGTCTCGCATAGACATACTTTCAACTGTTCAAGCTGGCTAAATATTGTTCCATCGAAATGTTCCTACACAATATATTTTGAACAAAGTTTTTTTTTTGAACAAGATCCTACACATAAGATATATATGATTTGATGTAAACTATGGAAAATTTGACATAAAGAAAGCCAACAAACTTTTATCGATCAGAAATTATCTATCTCAATTATAAAACAACCTTTTAAAAAAGTTTTTAGATGAGAAGAAAGCAGTACCATGGAAGTTGTTGAACATAATGAAAGCTGCACGAGTGGAAGGAAGGGAAGCAAGAAGCTGAGGATTACTATAAGTCATATGAAGATGAGCCTCTACCACCTTAGACATACTGTTCTCAACGATACAAAACCCATCTGAGTAATCAACAATGACCAAGAACACCAAAGAAGGAACATCGAGCACCAACCCCTGATTGTACTCTAGGTCTCCTGTCGTACGCACGGTTAGAGACTTTAAAGACGCAACTCTAACCACCAAACACGCCACATTTGTCACCGCGGCATTTTACCACAAACAGGTTTTCAAGAACAGGACAACTTGACAGAAGCTTGCTTATAAAATCATCGCCTGGGTACTTCATTGTTACAAGGCTCAGAGTTTTAAGCGAATGGAAAGAAACCGTCTCCGAAGACGCATCCACAAGAACCACGTTTTGTAGTTTTAAAGTCACAAGAATTTTAGATCTTGTATACAAACTCCTTGGAAGTATAAATTGAGTTTCAGTAGAAGAAGAAGTATCAATCTCGATAATCAGCTCACGCACACAGCGATTAAAAGAAGGTGAAACAAATACTCCAAGATTTTTATCCCTAGAGTTTCGACCAAGCTTCAAAGAGAAACTCTCAAGAACCTTAGCCTGGTGCAGCAGCAAAGAACTGTAAAGAAACCGCAAGAACCTCCTATCTTGGAACATATCGTCACAGTATTCGAGTCTTGGCACAAACATCCAAAGAAACTGCCATCTTTTCGACAAAAGCATTGTTGGCACGACTTCTTCGGTAGGCAGTAAGGATAGTATGTTCAAGAGCAGTGCATCAGGTAGATCACTTAGCCTATCCATACGATCCAACTCCATTATAATCAAACTAAGCTCTATAGAGCCTTTTTTTCTTGCTGTTGATTCAAAAGAGTAAGACGAAATTATTTTGAAGAAATCTCCAAAAGAATAAGAAAATACTATGAATCCTTTAAAATTACAAAAATAAATTTAAAATTGATCGTTTTACACTAACCTAGCTCAACAGATTTTTGTTTAAGGAACCAAACGAATAACACAAACAATACGATAACAAAGCAAAATCCAAACGAAAATCATAAGGAGAGTTAATATACCTAAAAGCCTTTCGTTGTTTCTCCTGCATCAAAGCGAAGAATCAATTTCAGTGACGAACACTAATCTATGTTATGGTTTCTCTCTTGACCTGATTATTATAATGGACAAAGAACACCGTTCCCGCTAGGGTTTTAGCTGGGAAGCTAGAATGCACCTCTTCAAATAATTAATTGGAAAGAAATTAATTAGGTGTAATCGCAAATGTAAGAAAATACTATGAATCCTTTAAAATTACAAAAATAAATTTAATTGGAAAGAAATTAATTAGGTGTAATCGCAAATGTAATGTATCAAAAAAGCTTGTCAAGTGAGAGAGAAACGAAGAGAGAGAAGGCGATTTTTAAGCTCCGGCGTACGGACGGCGCGTGAGCGACCGTACCATCGCCGGAGACCTATTTTCCTTCTCTGAGAGATAGCCCTTTTGTCTCTGCTCCGCCGTCCTCCAAGGTTCGCCTTGTCTAAGCTCTGAATCCCTTTGGTGTGAAGACGCGATCTGGTGAGGATTCGGTGTGAGCAGCTTGGTCTGCATGTTTGAGATTTGACTCCGGGAGGTGGAAGCTATCCTAGTTCCATTGTCGCCGTCTCTTCTCCGGGAAGCTGAGGCTCCTTTAGCTCCGCCGACGCCGGTTCTAGTTTCCGGAAAGCGGACGCTTCGTCAGATCCGTCTTCGCCGGCCCTTGTCTCCGGAGTGTGGAGGCTCCCATAGCTCTACGCTGTCGGCTCTAGTACCTCTTGAGGTTGTTTAGTGTTTCTTTTCATTTCTAGTTTTTTCTTTCTTTTGTTTTCGGTTTCTGGACGAGTTCCCGTCGTGGACGGTGGAGCCTCGTCGGTGCAAGGTCTGTAGTGAGTTGTGAAGCTTCATCTTGGGGTTTGTTCTGAAGGTCTGAGGACGAGATCTCGCCAGGGCGATTGATCCTCGTTTACATTTGAACCTCGGTTTCAAGAAGATGGATGCAGAGGAGAAAGACGGTGGTTGGGTTCTCTGGTGTGGTCCGGCGATCCATAGATCTGGTCGTCGGAGAAGTCGTGAAGCGGTGGTGTTGCGCCAGCCGGTCGACACGTGTCTCCTCATCGTTGAGGATGGCAACACGTGTCCATGCTTATCTCCGCTCTTTTGTCGAGGCGGCGCTTCCCTCTTCCGCGTAGAGTCTAGGGTTTTCTTCAAAGTGGGCCGCTTGTTTGGGCCCATTTGAGTTGTCCAAAGTTAGCCCGGTTGGTTATGGGTTGTATGTTGGTGTGTATTGGGCTTGGCCCATTTTATTATTAATATCAAATCTTTGATGAAAAAAAAAAGTAATCGCAAATGTAAATGATAAGATAATGAAGATTGTATTTGCTTAAATGTGAAAATTATTGAATCATAAACAATAGATCAATTTGTATCCCAACAAAAGTACTCACTTTATTATAGCTCAAGAAAAGCAAAAACCTCAAAAACTTAAGCTATAGACTTCTACAAGTTGTGCAACATATTAGCACCTCCTTATATATATCTCATATAGATAAGTCTAAGCTCATTAGATAGATACAATTTTGAGATAACTCCACAACTATCTAATCCTAATCTCATTAGGATAACTTCAAATAGAAGTTATCTACAAGCTTATGTCAACACTCTCCCCTTTAAGCTTGTAAACCCCTTTCTTCATCTCCTCAACTCCAATAAGGTCCCTCATTTCCTTGAATCTGACTCTCCCTAACGCCTTGGTCAGTATATCGGCCTTCTGCACTGCACCAGCCACATGCTCTACGTCTACAAGTCCATCTTCCACGCACTCCCTTATGAAATGGAACCTCGTGTGGATATGTTTACTACGTCCATGAAAAACAGAGTTTCTAGTGAGTGCAATAGCTGACTTGTTGTCAATGCGTATGACTGCTTTCTCCACTTCAACCTCCATGATCTCACTAAGTAGATCCTGCAACCAGATTGCTTGCTTGGCAGCTTCAGTGGCCGCCATGAACTCAGCCTCACACGACGACAGAGCCACAATCTCCTGCTTCTGTGAGCTCAAAGTAACATGGCAGTCGTTCAAGTAGAAGATGTGACCTGTTGTACTCTTCCCATCATCTGGATCAACATTGTAGCTACTGTCACTGAAGCCAACAAGTCCCTTCTCTCTGCTCTCCTTTCGATAAAAGATGCCATAAGAAGTCGTCCCTTTCAGATATCTTAGAATCTGCTTCATTGCTCCTCCGTGAGAGATCTTGGGCTCATGCATATATCTCGATAACACTCCTACACAATAAGCCAAGTCAGGTCGTGTGTGTATCAGATACCTAAGACACCCGATGTTTCTTCTGTACTCATTGTCATTGACTCCTTCTTCTTCCTCGGCTTCAGATAGTTTAAGGTTCGTGTCCATTGGGACATGTATTGCATTGCACTCACTCATACCTGCTTCCTCCAGAATCTTTGAAGCATACCTCTCCTGTTTCAACATGATACCTTCTTCCAACTGCAGTACTTCAATTCCGAAATAGTAGGTAAGCTTACCTAGATCGGTCATCTCAAATTTACTCGACATCTCGGCCTTAAACTCCAGTATTGCTTCTTGTCTGCTCCCTGTGACTAGTAAGTCATCAACATAGACAGCTACAAGCAAGATAGACTCCTTCGTTCGCCGGTGGAAGAGCGAAGGCTCTTTAGAACACTTTGAGAAGTGCAACTCCTTGAGAATAGATTTGAGTTTTATGTTCCAGGCCCTAGGGGCTTGCTTCAAGCCGTAAAGAGCCTTATGGAGCCTATATACTTTGTTCTCGCTTCCCTTAACTTTGAAGCCCTCTGGTTGCGAAACATAGACCTCCTCCTGCAGTTCTCCATGGAGAAACGCTGTCTTTACGTCGAGATGATGTATCTCCCATCCACTCGACGCTGCTAACGCAATAATAACCCGGACCGTCTCGAATCTTGCAACAGGAGCAAACACTTCCTCCTAATCGATCATGTGGCGTTATACATAGCCCTTTGCAACAAGCCTGGCTTTGTATTTACTGATGCTCCCGTCTGCGTTCTTCTTCGTCTTAAAGACCCACTTGAGTCCTATAGCTTTACATCTTTCTGGTAATTCTATGAGAGTCCATGTTTTGTTCCTCTTTATCGAGCTTATCTCCTCTTCACATGCTTCTCTCCACACTTTCTCACCCTTTGCCTCGTTCCAATCCCATGGCTCTTCATTAATCAAGAGGTATTCTCTCGGTCTCAATGATCTCAGACATAAGAACATAATCATCCAAGTATTTTGGCTTCATACTCTGTCTTTCAGACCGCCTTAGTGGTTGTGAGTCCTCTGTTTCTGCTTCTGCCTCTGCTTCCTCATCGCTATTCTTATCTGACTCTCCATCACCACTACTGCTTGTGTCGTGCTCGTTTGGACAAATGCTTAACACCCCTGGCTCTACTGATTTCTCGGTCTCAGCATCATCCCACTTCCAACTTGTTTCTTCTTTGAAAACAACATCTCTGCTTACTGTGATCTTGTGGTTATTGGGGTTGTAGAGCCTGTAAGCCTTCGTTCCTGGCTCAATTCCCAGGTGCACTAGCTCTCGTGATCGGTCTTCAAGCTTCCTTAGGTGTGGAGTTACATTCTTAGCGTAGCACACACATCCAAAGACATGCAGGTGCTCAACATTAGGCTTCTTGTTCTTGTAACACTCGTAAGGGGTTAGACCCTTCAGTGTCCTTGTTGCTACTCGGTTAATGAGATACGTTGCGTTTCTCACAGCTTCACCCCACATATACTTAGGCACAAACATATGCTTCATGGTGCTTCTCGTCATCTCCAACAGCATCCTATTGCGTCTCTCCACCACTCCATTCTGCTGTGGAGAGTATGGTGCTGTTAGATGGCGAGCTATCCCATGTAGATCACAGTACTCCTTGAATTCAAGTGATGTGAATTCCCCACCTCTGTCAGCTCGAAACGTCTTGATGCTTTTGCATGTCTCCTTCTCCACCATACACTTGAATTTCTTGAACTTTTCAAATGCTTCTCCCTTTTCTTTCATCAAAATGCTCCACATGTATCGACTGTGATCGTCTATTAGCACAAAAATATACCAGTTGTTTGCTAGTGTAGGAGGCGAAATCGGACCACAAAGGTACTAGCTCCAAGACCTGAGTAGCTCTGTAACTCGTCGCATTGACGAATGGCGTGTCTGCTTTCCCAGCATACAAGCTTGACATATCTGCTTCTGGAGTACTAGGTCTGGAATACCAGTAACTAGACTCTTCTTCACCATGGCTTTCATGTTATCAATACCAACGTGCCCAAGCCTTGCGTGCCAAGTAGTAAAGTCCACACTGAGACTTGCATGCTGAAGATACTTGATACTGTCAACCCTCAGCGTCACCTTGTATAAGCGGTTCTTAGAGCGAGCTGCTCTAACAAGTAGATTCCCATCTCGATCACTCAATGTCAGGTAGTCTCTTCTCATTTTCACATCACACCCGGACTTTGTAGCTTGGCCTAAGCTGACAATGTTACTCTTTAGGTTCGGTATGTAGTACACATTAGTGAGAGTCTTTCTCTTGCCGTCTTTAAGAAGAAACACAATGGAACCTTTCCATTTGATGTCAATGCGCGAGTCATCACCAAACCTCACTTTTCCTGTGATCTTCCTATCAAGCTGAGAGAAATACTCAAGAACTCCTGTCATGTGGTTACTTGCTCCATTATCAAGATACCACACGTCATCTCCATCGTTACCTGCTTCAAACTTACTAGGCAACACTTTATCCTCATTAAGATACACTACCTCATGTGTCATTAGCTCCTCATCCTCATACCACGAAGTCTCATCAATCTCATTGCAGGTCTCATAATCATTAGACCTTGCTTCCTCCTCATCAAGATACACCGTCTCATGTATCATTAGCTCCTCAGCCTCATGAGTGCTTTCATCATCATTCTCCTGTGTTTCTTGCAGCTTAAGCAATCTGTCCGGACAGTTAAAGGCATAATGCCCTGTTTTGTCACACCTTAAACAGACAACCTTGCTTGCATCTCTACCCTCCTTCCAATCTCTTTGATTGTTGTGACGTCCTCGTCCTCTTCCTCGTGTGAACCTACCACCTTGTCCTCTACCCCGACCATATGATGGTTGATGGTTCTGTGATTCAGAGTTTGCATACAGGAGTTTGCCCTGATCCTCCTCTGGCTCATCCTCCTTAACTCTCTCTTTGTAAGCCTTCAACCTTCCCACTATGTCTTCATAGGTAGTGGTGTTAAGATCTAGTACTTGTTCAAGAGCAGCTATGATATGAATGAACTTCTTGCGCGGAAGACTGCTCAAGAACTTCTTCACCAGTTTAGGTTCTTCAATAATGACTCCTAGAGATGATGATTTCGACGATAACTCAGACAACTTGGCAGAGAAGTCATCAACTGTTTCAGTGTCTTTCATCTTCAATTTGCTAAAATCATCCATCAGCGTTTGCAGCCTGTTGGGGTCAAAATCGGTCAAGACGAAATCGATGTCCGAAAAGTTCGGACAAAATACGAAAGATGTTAGAGAAGCATTAGGAGAATAAGTTTCATTCTAGAAAACTCGGGAAAATGTTAAGACATTCTGAAATCAACGATTAGAAACATTCTCTACACGATAAAAATCTCCGAGAAGTAAAAAGAACGCAAAAAACTCGCACGAGCCGGTAGAAACGAGCGACGACCCTGGGCTGCCTCTAGGCGCCGGGCGCCTAGCGCCCGTGCTGCCTCTAGGCGCCGGGCGCCTAGCGCCCGTGCTGCCTCTAGGCGCCGGGCGCCTAGCGCCCGAAGCCGCCTCTAGGCGCCGGGCGCCTAGCGCCGGGCGCCTAGCGCCGGGCGCCTAGCGCCCGTGCTGCCTCTAGGCGCCGGGCGCCTAGCGCCCGAAGCAGCCTCTAGGCGCCGGGCGCCTAGCGCCCGAAGCAGCCTCTAGGCGCCGGGCGCCTAGCGCCCGTGCTGCCTCTAGGCGCCGGGCGCCTAGCGCCCGTGCTGCCTCTAGGCGCCGGGCGCCTAGCGCCCGATTTGCCTCTAGGCGCCGGGCGCCTAGCGCCCGTGCTGCCTCTAGGCGCCGGGCGCCTAGCACCCGTGCTGCCTCTAGGCGCCGGGCGCCTAACGCCATGCTAGCTCGAGTTATCGGACGGCTAGTCTTCGTGCGTAAGTTCCAAGTTCTCAAACCCCCAGAAATCGAAGTTTTGCGACTTTCTGAAATCCCGCAAACCAAACTCCTTTTCTTTCTCCTAGACTTCGGAAAACCCGTAAGACGTCAACGGATGGGAGAACTTCGTAGAAAGCGGCAACGGTTATCTAAAAACACCATTTGCCACATAAAAGAATCGAAGATCTTCCGAAAGACCCAATGTCCGAGTAGGAACGTTCTCTCGAGGAAATAATAAAAATAACGGAAATCCGAGATACGGCCCAATGGGGACCAAACATGATAGGATAACTATTTTACGATTTTCTATAAAGATAGATACGACAGTTTGCGATTATCTTTCTAAACAAGATAAATGTCAAATTTCCAAAAAGATAAACATCAAGTTTCCGAAAAGATAAATGTCAACTTTCCCGATAAACATGAAGGCCGACGAAAATGGAAAAAGCCCAGCTCACGCCGGCCCGTCAGGAATAGACCGTCATATGGAAGTATATAAGCAAGTCTAGGAGCAGAGGAAGGGAGAGGCGAAAATCACAAGAAAAACTACTCTCAGAGCAACTTAGAACTTAGGCGTTTATTTCCTTTTTAGCGAGCTGCGACTCAATTAGGTTAGATCTAGGGTTTCAAGACTAGCGACGATCGACAGCTCTTACGGCCGCGATCTCGACCTATTGTTCCAACGCTCTCTGCGAATTCGGAAATAAAATTCTTTCTTTTTTGCTCTCTTATTTTACGCATTCATTTTCAACTTAGCCTGTTTTAACTCTGTCGTGCGTGGCCCAGCAGATAGCCGGGATCCTCGGGGAAAACTAGGTCAACTTAGTTTTCCTACGTTTTTACTTAGCAATATTTGACGGTGCGAATTTTGGTTCCCACAGTTTGGCGCTAGAGAGAGGGGGATACACGGAATTATCTTTCTCGCAACTACGCACGCCCAGTTAAACATGTCTGCTAACGCGGAAAAAGACAAGCAAACGCACGACGGACCAGCCGCCGATGCTAACGCTGAGAAGACTCCCGCTGGAAACGTATCGACGGTCACTGCCGAGGCAAACACCGCGATGCTAGACCAGGTGAAGGAACTGTTCGCCACCGCCCAGAAACGGTCGGAAGAACAAGAGAAACTAATGGCTTCACTCGCTAAACAGGTCAGCACCTTAACAGCGAAAAGCAAACTCCCGCGCGGATCCACCAAGGTGAGGCGTGTCAGGAGACTTGACTTCGGAACTTCCGGAGACAAAGAGAAAGACGCCCCGAGAGAATCCCCGGAACTCATTCCCGACGATACCCCTCCGGCGGGACAGAAGAAAACAACGGATAACCGTCCACCTCCCGCGGGGGAAAACGAAGGAGCCGACGTCGAGAGAATCAACCTGGATATCAGCGATCAATCGGATCCATCCGACGAAGACGCCGACGTCCACCATAGAAGGACCCGAAGTCAATCGGCTCGACTGGCGGCAGCCTTCGAGAAACCGATGACGGAAGAGGAGGAAGACCTCTACTGGTCAGAGCAAGAGAGGCTAGCCGAAGACCAGACCCGTGCCTATCGCAGCCAGCGTAGACAGAGAAGCGCAAACGGCGCCAATGAGATCCACGATTTACGCGAATACATCGCGAAAACTGCAGCCGAGGTGAAAGCGGTAAAATCGCAGATTCACCACGCAACCAGCACCGCTCCCGAGATCGACCTTCTCCTCGAAGAATCGAGGAAGACTCCGTTCACATCTCGAATCACAGACGCACGAGTCTCGGACCCCGGGAAAATAAAGCTTCCCACCTACGACGGAACCACAGACCCGAAGGCACACCTGCAATCCTTTCAGATTGCGATGGCCAGGTCTAAACTTCCAGAGCGGGAAAAAGACGTCGGCTGCTGTCTCCTGTTCGTCGAGAACCTCAGAGGTGCTGCGCTCGAGTGGTTCTCACGCTTGAAAAGAAACTCCATCGGAAGTTTTCGCCAGGTAGCTTCAGCCTTTCTGAAGCAGTTTTCCATGTTCATGGACAGGGAAACTTCCGATGTAGACCTTTGGAGCCTCATTCAAAAGGAAGACGAGCCGCTCCGCGACTACATAAAGAAGTTCAAACTCGTAATGTCCAGGGTAACAGGCCTCAGCGATAGAGTCGCCATCGACGCCCTGAGGAAAAACCTCTGGTACAAGTCGAAATTCCGAAAGTGGATTTCTCTGGAGAGACCGCGCACCACCCAGGACACTCTCCACAAGGCGACGGATTTCATCATCATGGAAGGAGAGATGAAAGTCCTGGCGCAAAAGCACGGACCGCAGAAAGCGTCCGGCAAGAAGAAAACCTCACGTAACGACAAGTACGTCCATCACGAGGGGGAAGACGTCCAAGGCGAGCATAATTACGCCGTCAACTCCGAGCAAGGGAGGACCGCCGGAAACACTTGGACGCGGAACTCGTACAAGGACAACTCCAGCTGCGAGTTCCACCAGACGAGAGGTCACTCTACTGCCAACTGCAAAGTTCTCGGCGCTAGACTAATTACAAAGCTGCTCGCAGGCGAGCTAGCAACGGTGAGAAGCGTGAAAGACCTGCTCTTAGATTCCGACCGTCCGCCGAAGACCGACGGAGCCAATCCCGAGAATAACGCTCTTGGAGCTCAATCGGGCGAAAAACGCGGACGAAGGCAAGATGGCGAAGGAAACAACAACAATCGCCAGAGGATCAACATGATCATAGGAGGATCGCACTTCTACCAGGACTCAGTTTCGTCGATCAAAGCCTATGGACGGAAAGCCGAAACAAGTCCCGGATGGTGCCCAGAAGACGACGTCCCCAATCACGCGATCGTCTTCGAGGAACAGGATACGGCCGGACTCGATAAACCCCACTACGATCCTCTGGTCATCGACTTGGTGATTCAAGATCTCGAAGTCGGCCGCATCCTCATCGACACAGGGAGCACGGTCAACATCATGTTCCGCGATACTCTCCAAAGGATGAACATACCCCTCGGAGAAGTCATCCCAGAACCGAGACCGTTGACTGGATTCTCGGGCGTCACCTCCATGACCCTCGGAAAGATCAGGCTCCCAGTCATGGCGAAAGAGGTCACAAAGATCGTCGAATTCGCGGTAGTGGATAACCCGGCTATCTACAACGCCATAATGGGGACTCCTTGGATAAACGCCATGAAGGCAGTCCCATCCACTTACCATCTCAGCGTCAAGTTTCCAACACCAACTGGAACGGCGGTCATCTGGGGAAGCCAAAAACAGTCGCGACTCTGCTTCATGGCTGAACATAAATTGCGCAGCAATCGGAACGCCCCAGCGGCTAACCTGAAGCGAACTAAGAAGCATCCGAGTATCTCCGAGAACTCGGCAAAGGACGACTCGGATTCGTCCAAAAAGGCCACGACTCATGATGATAAGCAAATCCTCGAATCCATCGCCGACGGAACGGATGACCCAACTCCCGATGCGGCCACCGACTTAGCTAAGACAGTCGAAGCACCGGAAGTCGTGGAGTAATAACATCCGCGATATAAGCAGAACTACGAGATGGCTTGATCCTCGCAAGAGGTACGTAGGCAGATCGTCGAAACCCGACGAGTTCAGCTATCCCCCCTACCAAAAAGGGGAGGGGGGGAAGATGGGAACGAATAATCTTCTACTCCCTTAAAAATATTCTCTACATGTATTCTACATTCTCGAAACTTTTTACAGTCTTAAATTCGAATGCTTATCAAAAGCACAAATATTACGGAAAACGAAAATCGTATCTTTAAGGAACGCGAGACGTCGCAAGTTCCTGACCAGTTTCGATTCTCTACTCTCCTCCAAAAAACTCTGTCAAACAGTCTTTCCGCGACTCTAAAAATCCCATTCCGTCGATTGGCCCCGACGGAAAAACATAGAAACGTTTCACTTAAATCAAATTCGTAGTCTGGCTTCCAACGAAGTCCTTTCGCATCCGACAAGGATATCATAGCGCGCTATACAAGAAATCCAAATTTTGGTTAGCTCTTCGTAAAGGAAGTAGCTCGACTCGTACCCAAACGAATCGTATAAGCCGATAAGCACTTCGCGGATTCTAAAACGGTACGAGTCAGGTCGAAATCGCAAACAAGCAAAACGAAAAGCCGATTTGTCATCGCATAGCTTCAGTCCGAAATTAGACTTAGGTCTTGCCCTAAATCCAGCCTTGCTGGTATCTAAAACATCTCATAGGCATAAGTATCCAGCATACGAGATCCCAAAACTTGCCTCTTATCGCTTATAAACCTAACGTTCGCTACAAAGTAACCTGCAGGTTAAGCGACAAAAAAAAGAGCTCGAATACGAAGTGACTACGCGTATTCAAAGTCCTCTACACTTGGCGAAAGTATAAATCAAAACGCATAATTCATAAAGCATTCACAATAAGGATTCAAAGGCCAGCAACGACCGATCCCGAAAAACATAAAGTCACGCAACCTCCTAAAGGTCGCAACACATACAAACAGCCCCACTTGGCTTATTACAAATTATAATCAAATGCAAGACAATCAGAAAAAGTTATCCCATACGAGGAATCGGGCTGGTCGACCTCTTCGCCCCCGTCACCTGCATTCGCGTCTGCACCGGCATCCGCTGTATCTTCCGAGACTTGAATAGGATTCCACAATTCCCGAATTCTTCCTTCGATCGGAGGAACAGAGGATTCGGCGTTAGCACATACTCTCATCGAACCATCCATCGCGGCAAGTTCGCTGGAAAGCGAGAAACCCTCACGCTGCATCTTGTGAAGAGTACCCACCGAACCGCGACACTCGCGAAAGTCACCTACGAAGTCCTGAGCCTCTTTGTACGCCTCGAATTCGGTAGAAAAGATTTCCGCCCGTCGATTCATTTCGGCAGCGGCTCTTCTCCGTCCTCTCCTCTCTGCACGGACGAGGGCACGAGCCTGGACCTCGGCTTGCCGACGGTTTCGCTCCTCAACCTCCAACCGATACTTGGCAAACTCCCTATCGGTCTCCTCCGCTTTGAAGCGGGCCAATCGAGCAGTACGGAAACTTCCGTCGATTGACGCATTCCATACTCTCACGGCCTGCAAAAAAGTCAAGGTCAAGCAAAAGGATAGGAAGAATTTGCTTAAGTGTCGGAAACAAACCTCGTTGACCAAACGAGCGCCTTCCGCTGTCACCTTGTCCCTCTCCTCGTTGTCCAAAGACTTGTCACGGGTAAAAGCCGGGGGGAGCTCATCAAAGAAGTCATTTGGAGGAGGGTTCGGACCGGAAGCACCCCCGCTCTCTGCGACAAAGTCGGGATCGTACCTCGACGGCTCGTTGTTTTCCGACGAGGCCTCGAAAGCGATCCCTTTGCCCTTCGAAGATTACCCCCTCCGCCTCGGAGGAGCAAACACGAAGGATCCATCATTGATGAGAGGTCGTGTACCGCCTCGCGATCGGTGAAGCGCGACCGCCTTTCGAATCCGGTCAAGATCGAAAGAATCTCAGGAACAGGCCCTTGACCTGAATATGTCCCTCTTGACGGTAAGATCGGAAGGGACGTGCGTGAGACACCTGTTCTCTACAATAAAAAAAATGCGTATATGCATTCAGAGTTCGCCTTTCGATTTCTAAAAAAAAAAAAAAAAAAAAAAATTATGATAATCTTACCACGTCGGTACAACCACTCCGTCGGGAATAGATGAAGAAAGCTCTCCTCGACAGATTCTCCATCTATCCTCACAAAAAAGAAGCGATCAACAAAATCCTTAGCGTGCGAGGTAAGTCCACGAATTGCCGAGTGATCAGTCCTCGATTTCATGGCAAATATTCCATTGGTTCTCACACTCTTGGAAAGCCACAGCCCTTTCAAAGTCCGAAGGGCTAAGATCCATTCCTAACTCGTAGCTCAGAATCACAACGCCAAGCCAGCTCTCTAGAGCCGGCACGTTCAACTGGCTGATTGAAATTCCGAAACGGTCGAGAGCTTGGACGATGACCCCGGGGATCGGGAACCATAACCGACATTGCGTCAGGAATGCCTCGTAACAAGTAAAGTAACCCTCCGGAGGGCGCTCCGGACTCTCGTCCCCAAGGGGAATGCGAAACACGACTTTCTCCGGAACGTTATAGAACTTTCGAAGAATTCCAAGATACTCGGGAGATACCTCGCTCGGCGAATCAGCTTCCACACGCGCCTTCACAGGACGCCGGGGAATCGGAATCACAGGAAGAGGGGGATCAGAACCAAAGACAGCGTCACAGTACGCGTTCCTCTCAACCTCTGAAACCTCGGGCTTCAGAGCTTCCTCCTCGCCGTGGAAACTGTCCGAAGGAGAGCGAGACTGTCTCCTCGAGGATTTTGACCTTGAAGTCATTCTTTTCTTAAAGGTAGAGAGAGAATCTTTGAGGGAGAAATTAACTTAGGATTCTTGGGTGAAATAAGAATGGTAAAGGATTCACAAGTCTTTATAGGCATGAATTTTACTATTTACCCCGACCTTCGGCACGATTTCGTCTCCATACTTTCCTCACAAACCATACAGCAAGCTAGGACCTACGACCGCTACGGCTCCTAGCTAGCTGGGGGGCTAACTGTTGGGGTCAAAATCGGTCAAGACGAAATCGATGTCCGAAAAGTTCGGACAAAATACGAAAGATGTTAAAGAAGCATTAGGAGAATAAGTTTCATTCTAGAAAACTCGGGAAAATGTTAAGACATTCCGAAATCAACGATTAGAAACATTCTCTACACGATAAAAATCTCCGAGAAGTAAAAAGAACGCAAAAAACTCGCACGAGCCGGTAGAAACGAGCGACGACCCTGGGCTGCCTCTAGGCGCCGGGCGCCTAGCGCCCGTGCTGCCTCTAGGCGCCGGGCGCCTAGCGCCCGAAGCCGCCTCTAGGCGCCGGGTGCCTAGCGCCCGTGCTGCCTCTAGGCGCCGGGCGCCTAGCGCCCGAAGCAGCCTCTAGGCGCCGGGCGCCTAGCGCCCGTGCTGCCTCTAGGCGCCGGGCGCCTAGCGCCCGAAGCAGCCTCTAGGCGCCGGGCGCCTAGCGCCCGTGCTGCCTCTAGGCGCCGGGCGCCTAGCGCCCGCGTTGCCTCTAGGCGCCGGGCGCCTAGCGCCCGTGCTGCCTCTAGGCGCCGGGCGCCTAGCGCCCGCGTTGCCTCTAGGCGCCGGGCGCCTGGCGCCGGGCGCCTAGCGCCCGTGCTGCCTCTAGGCGCCGGGAGCCTAGCGCCCGTGCTGCCTCTAGGCGCCGGGCGCCTAGCGCCATGCTAGCTCGAGTTATCGGACGGCTAGTCTTCGTGCGTAAGTTCCAAGTTCTCAAACCCCCAGAAATCGAAGTTTTGCGACTTTCTGAAATCCCGCAAACCAAACTCCTTTTCTTTCTCCTAGACTTCGGAAAACCCGTAAGACGTCAACGGATGGGAGAACTTCGTAGAAAGCGGCAACGGTTATCTAAAAACACCATTTGCCACATAAAAGAATCGAAGATCTTCCGAAAGACCCAATGTCCGAGTAGGAACGTTCTCTCGAGGAAATCGTAAAAATAACGGAAATCCGAGATACGGCCCAATGGGGACCAAACATGATCGGATAACTATTTTACGATTTTCTAAAAAGATAGATACGACAGTTTGCGATTATCTTTCTAAACAAGATAAATGTCAAATTTCCAAAAAGATAAACATCAAGTTTCCGAAAAGATAAATGTCAACTTTCCCGATAAACATGAAGGCCGACGAAAATGGAAAAAGCCCAGCTCACGCCGGCCCGTCAGGAATAGACCGTCATATGGGAGTATATAAGCAAGTCTAGGAGCAGAGGAAGGGAGAGGCGAAAATCACAAGAAAAACTACTCTCAGAGCAACTTAGAACTTAGGCGTTTATTTCCTTTTTAGCGAGCTGCGACTCAATTAGGTTAGATCTAGGGTTTCAAGACTAGCGACGATCGACAGCTCTTACGGCCGCGATCTCGACCTATTGTTCCAACGCTCTCCGCGAATTCGGAAATAAAATTCTTTCTTTTTTGCTCTCTTATTTTACGCATTCATTTTCAACTTAGCCTGTTTTAACTCTGTCGTGCGTGGCCCAGCAGATAGCCGGGATCCTCGGGGAAAACTAGGTCAACTTAGTTTTCCTACGTTTTTACTTAGCAATATTTGACGGTGCGAATTTCGGTTCCCACACAGCCGAGCTTCACGAACTCTCTCTGCTCCCACATATCGCGCCTTTATAGCCTCCCATACATCCTTTGCTGTCTCCAGGTTATCAACAGTTAGGAGTAGTGCTTCAGGTATACTTTGGAACAGCAACGCTCGAGCCATGTCGTTCTTGTCGCTTTCTCCTGTTCCTGTCTCACATGTTTCCCACGCTTTGTGGACCTTAAGAGCTGCCTTCATGCGCATGCTCCACACCATGTAATTCGTGGCGTTGAGCATTGGACATTGGATACTTGTGCGGCTGATCTCCTTCGGTTTACTCGTCGCCGGAATTAGGTTTTTATCTCCCATCTTTAAATCGTCTTTGATCTTTGTTTACAAACTCAATTATTTAGCTCTGATACCATGTATTGAATCGTAAACAATAGATCAATTTGTATCTCAACAAAAGTACTCACTTTATTATAGCTCAAGAAAAGCAAAAACCTCAAAAACTTAAGCTATCGACTTCTACAAGTTGTGCAAAATATTAGCACCTCCTTATATATATCTCATATAGATAAGTCTAAGCTCATTAGATAGATACAACTTTGAGATAACTCCACAACTATCTAATCCTAATCTCATTAGGATAACTTCAAGTTGAAGTTATCTACAAGCTTATGTCAACTGAAATTTGATGTATTTATTTATTCAAAAGATTATTGAACAAAATCTTTTATATTATACGTTTTTGTCCTTATGGCATAAGGTGTTCAGATTTGTGGGCAACTATATTAAACACCTTACAATAAGATTTCTTCTTTTATTATTGTTCTGTTCTACTTTAAATCAGACGTGAGTAGGTTAGCCACCGTAAGATCAAGGGCTGCTTCTATAATAGGTCCCATCGGCTTGTCATCTAGGGATATCCAAGAATCCTTCCATAGTTTTGTTGTTTAGCCATTCCTTATAGTTTTCTCCAGGTTCTTTATCAGTAGATCTCTCCCATGTAGGGTGCTTCTCCAACCATTGAGATATACATTCTGGTGCTTCCACTTCTAAGAAGTTTTTCGATGGCATACTTTCCCAGTAGAACACGAACCAGTAAACGGTTTGGGACTGTGATAATGTGCTAGGCCAATTTAGCCTCAAAAATCTTGAGACTCATGTAGAAACAAAGATCTATCTACAAACCTTGAAAATATCCATGCTTAGATAGCTATCATCGTATACGTGTTTTTGGCACCATCATCCAAAGATTTTGCCATCGTTTTGAGAAAAACATTGTGGTACCTAAAAACATCTTTAGCATGCAGTGATGACACTATTCTCAAGAGCAAAGCATCAGGCAACACACCTATCTTCATTATGAACTGATGATGTCTATCAGAACAAACAAATACGTATATACATGAATAATTAGAAGAAGGTTAACAACATCGGAAAGAACCTAAAGCCCGCGGTACTAGTTCAACAAGAAAGAAATCCTAATTCTGAATTCCGTTGATGTGTTATGATAGAAGTTATCTATAAGGACTAGGATTCAATCTAAGATATCCCCTAAAGAAGTGATTTTGTCACATATCTTCTCTACAATCAGTTTCACAAAAAATAAGACATGAATTCAAGAAAAATATGACATGGATTATTCCATTTATTGTTGATTATATTTTTGATATTTTTTTAGGATATAGTAATAATGCATACCTTATATTTAACATTGATATTTCTTTTTTGGTAAACTTTTTTTAAGTATAGATATAAATTAAATTTTGAAAAAAAATTTACACACCTAGTTATTTATCTGATATCATGTAAAGTATTAAGTTGTATACAATTTGGCAAAAGAAAAATCTTCTACACACAAAGAGATAATGTACAATCAATTTATACAACCACGTAAACTCTAACTCAATATCTATTAAGATTCTTTACATATCTTTAACGACTAATCCTTACCATATCATTGAGTACTGAATCTTGTCACAATAGTATCATCCAAAGTAAGTCCCATTACTTTGACATATGGCTAGTGGATACATCATAATAAATTATAATATAACTTAAAACATTCATTCATCTGATCACCCACTGCAGCCGAGCAACAAGTGAAAACAGAGCAAGTACGAGACAAAAACCTAGGAAAAACCTGGATTGTTAGGTGATTAGTCTATCCCTGTGAGTTCATAGTTAAGGCTCGAGTTCCACTCGGTAAACCAGAAGCTGCGAAAACATTATTTCAATTCTGAGTAGAACGTCTATTGTCTTTGCTACGAATCAAGAGAGGCTTAGATCTGAATCAAGCTTGAATCTGCGGAAATGATAAATTATGAGTTTTAATACTTAAAGGCAAAGATATACTTGAAATATTACAGCTTATTAATAGATTGAAACAAGTATATGTGTGTAAAACCAAGTATATATGTTTTTTTTAGATGCAAGTTTGAAAAACAAAACATACGAGTGCGAGAAGTATGCTCAATCAAAGATGAATTCGCATGTTGTTGAAGCTCTGGAAGAAAATGCCAACTCCTTTAACATCTCAAGTTCCGGAATATCACATTCTTCAGCCAAGATTGTTGCAGTCTTTAGGTGACTAGCATTTTTCAACATGTAAATAGCAAGCTCTCTCTCTCCTGGCACTCCTGAGTATGCCGACCAGTTAAAAGTATGTAGTCTCGACAACATGCATGTAGGAACAGTACTTGGTGGATTCCACGGAATAATACCACAATAGTAATGATCCTGGCATCAAGCAAAGAAACTAGATTAAAACCATAATGTGCATCTTGAACCCCAAAACCAAAACATTAATTAACAAAGAAACTTACAATCATTTCATAAAGGTATAGTACTCGTAGGTTTGGAGAATCTTTGAGAAGCCTGACAAGTAGATTCGATGTAGAATCTTTGCATCGACATAGCTTCAAATGCTCAAGCTGGCTGAATATGAATCCTTCATCATACAGAACCTGCACCACAATATGAAAAATTATTAACAAAGGATTTAAACGAGTTGATAAATGAAAAAAAAAACATATTACCTCTGAACATATTTCAAGACGCTTGACAGATGTGATTGATTCAATAAGACTCTTGATATTAGGGAACTCAACATCTATATATGCCTCGATCAAGTTAGGCATATGCTCAACCAAGCAGTAGTGATTGTTACTACTATGAACCCTAAGTTTGAAATACTTTAAGGAAGGAGTTTTTATCACAAGCCCATCAATACCATAATCAAAGGGTATATAGAGTGATAAACGCTTCAACGATGGGACAATAATACTGAACTTTCTTGTATTGTCATCCTCCCATATAGCCACCATTAGCTCTTCAAGAACAGGGGAATTAGATAAAAGTCGTTGAAGAGATTCCTCATTAAAGTATGCCACTTGTTGAAGTTGCAAAGTCTTCAGAGAGGGAAGACAAACCATAGGAGGAATATCCAAGAGAATCCAATCACCGAGTTTCAAAATCACAAGTGACTTGCTGGTATACAAGTTACTCGGAAATATGTTTAACTTCTCCGTATAAGAAGAATAAGAGATATCCAGCTCACGTACGTTTCTAGAAACCGCAGTTGCAACGATCCATTTGACAACTTGAGGTTTAAAATAAAGTGAATTGCTTAACTTGAGACGCAAGCTTTCAATAACATGGGCTTTATGTAGAGGTAAACTTCTGACAATGAAACACCGTAGCCTCTTGCGTTCAGACTCTGAGTAATGTTGATCATCATACTCAATTTTTGGCAACCACATCCAGAGATGCTCCCATCGTTTCGATAAAATGCTAGTGGACACAGCTTCTTTTGTTGGAAGAAATGTCAACACCTTCACTAGCAGTTCATCAGGCAGCCTACTAATCTTGTCCATATCTCTCAGAGGTAAACAAAATATATGTTTTTCTTTTATATTTCTCTCCAGAAGTAATAAAATGACAAACAAAAGCAGAGCAACAGAAAAAGGGAGAAACACAACAAAACGCTGGAAATGCTTGAATTAGCAAAAGGTGTGAGATGAGTCTTTTCAATTATGCTTTCATCATATATATACATACAGCTACATAAATGTAAAGAATCTAAATGATTACTCTTGAAGAGATTACTAACGTCGTTCAATAGTTATCAACATAATATTTTGGTCAAATTGTTTGTATTCAGTTTGATTGAATTCTTCTAATGGTCTTCCTTACCTTTTGTGACATCAAATGAATGTAGAACTAGGTACATCCACTCAAGATTTCCTAGACATTAAATTAACTTGGTCATTTTTGTAGCTAACCGTTGTATTCAGATGTGTTAGGACGCGAGAATCCAGATTGAAAATTAGAAAACAAAGAGTGATTGAAAATTACGAAACAAACTGTGATGATAACGAGAATCCAGAATCTATTTATCTCCCTATGTATCCTCTCCACTCCAGAGTTTTAAGACTTGAAATCATACATTCTGGAACACAACTCGGCTGGTCAACGATCCCGTGCACGGGTCCACGGGTAAGAATGTTTCTAAGGCCAGAGTGAAAAGAAGAAGAAAACATGATATCAATCGAATCAGTGAGAATCAATTTGACAGAACATACTAGGATCAATATCCTTAAAAGGAGAGAAAAGCTTTAAGGTTCTGATGGTTTAAAAAAACGATAAATTGAACCAGTTGAGTGATGTATTATATCTGATCTCAGTGTATATAATGAAACACGCTTGACCGAGCTGGTTAGATACCTGAGGAAAACTTTGGTAGATACTTCATTAGCGCATTTATGCCTCCACCACTTGTGGCAAGTCCTTAATGATATCGTTACCCTGATCATATTTAAGTACTTCAAAGAAGGAGCATTAATCATAGCCTTTGGAATTAGACTTCTCGTGTGGAAAATATCTTAAGCCTTTGTCCTTTTGAGTTACTGTTTTAATGAGCAATCTCTCCAATGAAGATAACGCAATATCAAAGCTTTCACATAGCACTGCTTGTTCTTTGTCCCAGTCACCAATGGATCAACAAGAAAAAGGACAGTTCGATAAAAGCCTAAAAGGAATGTTCATATCGATCCAACCTTAGAGTTTCAAGATCACAACCTTAAATAACAATTTTACCAAATAGAAATATAAACTCTTGGTGTGTTGTTGCCATTTAGCAAGAAGGAAACCAGAAGAATATTAATGCTGATACTTGTAACCGAAGAAAGCGTCTTCTTCAGAAAGAGCAGTTTTTTCACTGGTCAAATAGATTAGCTGGAGGAAGAGAGACAACATAAAAAATAGCTTATAAGTCATCCATTTAGAGTAAGTATAGACGAGAAAGAAAAAAACAACTTATTGAGATCTTAGGCAAATTATTAGAAACTTTAAGACTAAATTTCTGACTTTCTGCGCAAGGAATTGATAACCACTGGATTTCTGTTACTCACAACTTCATTAATTCATTACTTCAACCACAAGCCGGCAAGTTGTAGAACCTCTTGGCGTAGAAATTAAGTAATCCGTCGTCTTCTCGAACAAGTCAGATGATTCAGTGATGATTTTTGCCGTTTTCAAACATAGTGCATGCTTCAGGAAATAACTCACCACCACCATTTCGGCGCAGCTCCCGTTGTATCCTCTCCACTCCAGAGTTTGAAGACTCGAAAGCAAACATGTAGGAACAGAACTAGGCGGCTTCCACAAATCCAAGGTTTTGAATTTCTAAGACCGAGTAAAAAATAGTGTCAGTGTATTGTATTATATCATAAGATAGTCAAGTTTCTACAGAAAAAAACAGATTAAAAAAATTACACTGTTAATCATGAGAACAGATAAGTTTATAGAACGTTTGAGCATATATATAAGCAATTCTTCATATCCTCCGCACATACTCAGATCCAACTTTACAATCCGACGGTAGATGCTTGTATCCTAGAATATAATTTCAAAAAAAAAAACGAGATTTCTCATTTTATATGATGATCCCAACACTAATTCAGAACGGAAAAGCTTACCTCGACGTTCGATGGAGATCTGATTCTAACCCTTACACAGAATGCGGACGCCCAATCTTCATTGTTTAAGTACTTCAAAGAAGGTGTGCTTATCTCCAAACTTCGAATATAATCATCCAGCAAAATACGGGAGGGTTCGTAACTACTATCTGTTACGATGGTCAATCTCTGTAATGAAGGCATTACGATATGCAAATTGGACATAACATGATGTTCCAGTCTGAGGTCGGATAATAGAGGGCAACTGGATAAAATAATACGAATGGATTCTTCGCTGAGCAGGTCCAAGTGATTAAAGTGCAGAGTTTTGAGGGATGGGAGACAGACCGTCGAAGGAAGTTCCACGCTGATCATGCATCTGAGTTTCAAGACAACAAGTTTTTTGCAGGTAAACAAGACAGAAGGCAAATTGAATGATACATGAGGACCATTACGCTCATAAACCTCGAGCTCGCGTAGGTTGCATAGAACATCGGTTCTAATCCACGGTATAATATTTATGCCCAATGAACGTCGACTAAAGTCGAAGTACAGCGTTTCAAGAGCACCAGGCTGATGTAAAAGCAGAGACATTTTAACATATTTTACGAATCGTCGGACATTTATAAATGTCTTATCATGGTCATACGGACCCTCGAGCTCGCACGAGTCGTACGTGAGTCTAGACACTTTTCTCCAGAGATATCTCCAACTTTTTGTGACAAGACTCGTCGCCACAGTATCTTTTGTTGGAACGAATGACAATATCATTAGGAGTAGATCTTCAGGCAACTCACTGATATTTCCCATTGTTAATTAAACAAAACCTTCTCTTAAGTGGCTTCTTCGTCCTTCAATTCTTCTTCATAAGAAGACACGCCTAGGGAAAAAAAAGACTAGTCTCTAGAAAGGGAACCCTAGTCAAATCATGGTTTTATTTACAAATACGAGATCGAACACATAAATTCATAAATTAGAAGAGCAAAATCTAACCTTTTGGGAGTTATGTGTCGTAATTAAGTTTGAGTAATTCACACTGATCCCAGAGGCCACACGGTCAAAGTTGGGAACCCTAATCCAGATACCAGATTTTGAGGAGAGTTACAATTTTAACCATTATATTAAACAAAAATATGATTAAAAAATCCCAAAGTGATTTTGCCATATGTCGAATCATTATCGTTAAAAAAATGATGACACGGCTACTAAAAAAATGATGACACGGCTACTAAAAAAATATGATTTGTTTTCCGAAAAATATGACATGGACAATTACATTTAATGTTACTTTATTTTTTCTTGTAAACTTTTTAAAATATGGAAAAAGCTCATATATTAAATTTAGTGTCGATTTACATTTTTGAATTTTTTTTAGAATATGGTAATAACTCATACATTATCTATAAAATAAACATATTCATATATAACATTTTAAATTTTGAAATATTTTTCTATATTCTTTATTTTTATAATTATACAATTTGTATTACTAAACCTTCCAAAAATTCCTATAATTTTTTTAAAAAATAAATTTCTAATCTTAAGATCATTAGTTTCTTATATATAGAAATTTTATAAGTATTGTGTAGTTTAAATTTTTGATAATTATACAATTTTATATCATTTTTATTAGTTTGCTACAATTTGTTTTTTAAAATAATTAAATTTCTAGTTGTAAGATCATTAGTTTCTTATATATATATAATTTATAATTATTTTGTAGTTTAAGGTTTTGATAATTATACAATTTTATATCATTTTTATTAGTTTATACAAATTGATTTAATATATTTAAAGAATAAAAATAAATTTAAAAATCTATCTAAGATTATAATTTAATTATATACATATATATTTTTAAATATAATTTTAAATAAAAAAATTATTTTATCTTAATTTAGTATTTTACTAAATCATATCTATATTAAATGTTGGTAAAAATAATAAATTCATAATATTTAATAAAAATTTTAAAAATATAACTTAAATTTAAAAAATAATTTTTCTGCACATGGTGCAGGGAAACAACTATTTACACGAATATAAAAAATAAAGTTTTTTATAAGAAAATTAAAAAAAAAGAAATACCTTCCTTTTTAAGGGCGGGTCAGAATCTAGTTAATGTTGAAGTCATTTGTTACAACCCAGCCAATAATTCAAGGTATTTTGTAAATGCTAATATAAAAAAACAATATAATAGCTTTATTTTCCTATATAAGTTGTTTTTAAATATTGAAGATATATTAATTTTCATCTCTAAAATATCAGAGATACAATACCGGTGACCTTAGACTTGAAAGTTTAACTAGATTCTGACCCATCCTTGAAAGGACGGATATTTTTTTTCAATATAAAGATTGATAATTTTTCATTTTAATTATATAAACTGTGACATGATCAAGTTTCAATTTTGCGGATTTGTTATAGTGTGTATAATATGACAAAATTTAAAATGCATAACTGTTTTATGTTTGTAAATAAGTTAAATAATGGTTGTATCCGAAATTCGTACTTGAGAAATTATCTAATTTTAAAGAACTATAAATTATATAAAATATTGCTAAACATATAAAGTGGCCAATAATATTTTTGATTAAGTTTTATCCTCGTGTAGTTACAAAATTTCAATCTCTAGTATCAACTTTTTAAAATTATTGCAGACTTTAATTTATGTTATTGATATCAAAAAAATTATGGGATATGAAATTGATTATATAAGAACATAACCCATTTTTGGAAACCCAAAAGACCCATTATTCAAAACTTGAAAGACCCATTAATCAAAACCATAAAGTCGACATAATCATTTTAGTAAATTGGTGTGATACATAAAAATAATAATATAAAAAACTTATTGATATGACAATATTATTTTATTTTTTTAATAACCTATTATAAATTTTGTATTTTTTATATTTAAAATTTAATTTTATGATACGTAGATGTAAGAAAATAATATTATGATGTCATTATGTTTGTTGATTAATTTAGTTTCATAATATATATGTAAAATATTTAAATTTAAAATATTTATATTAAATAAGAGTGTATTTTATAAGTATGTGTAAACTCATTGTTTATGGATCTATTTAAATATACAATCTGCATGCCCAAAATGAAAAGATTCAAATGCCTTTAATGAATTTTATTAATCCTTTACAAAAATAAGATGTATTTTTGGAAAAATTGTCATTTTCATTAAGGACATAAAATGAGAATGATCCTCTTTTAGTTGTATTGATAGTGGCTTTAAGAAAATGTGTAAAGCCA
This sequence comes from Hirschfeldia incana, assembly GCA_026261945.1. NCBI lineage: Eukaryota > Viridiplantae > Streptophyta > Magnoliopsida > Brassicales > Brassicaceae > Hirschfeldia > Hirschfeldia incana. The sequence goes on along the minus strand of JABCMI010000003.1, from coordinate 8,314,737 downwards.
CAAATTACTGAATTTGTAAAGTACTAACGCAAGAGAAGAAAAATATTTAAAGGGACTGTAGAGACTTTAGAAGTTGAAAAGGTCTTCAAAGCTTGATTGGCTAAATATTGGCTGTGAGTGCTTTAAGATGACAGAAAGTCTCAACAGCCTAATCACCAAGCATTAAGATGACTAAAAATCAACTGCTAATAAACAGCAAAACAGAGAGCGTGAAAGGCGAGGGAAAGAGGGCAAGGAAGCTTGAAATATTACAACTTATCAAATAACTTAAACTGAGACAACATATTGTGTTTTATTGAACATCAGCTTGAAAAAGTATATGTGATCTTTTTTTTTGAAACTAGTATGTGTTCTTTTTAGATGCAAGTTTGAAAAAAAACATACGAGTGCGAGAAGTATCCTCAATCAAACATGAATTCGCATGTAGTTGAAGCTCTGGAAGAAAATGCCAACTCCTTTAACATCTCAAGTTCCGGAATATCACATTCTTCAGACCAAATTGTGGCAGTCTTTAAGTGACTAGCATTTTTCAATATGTAAATCGCAAGATCTCTCTCTCCCGGTACTCCAGAGTATGCCGACCAGGTAAATGTTTGTAGACTCGACAACATGCATGCAGGAACAGTACTTGGTGGATTCCACGGGATAGTGCCACAATAGTAATGATCCTGAGATCAAGCACAAAAAAAATATATTAAAACCATAATAATGTGTATCACACAAGAAAAACAATAAAACGTTAACAAAGATACTTACGATCATTTCATAAAGGTCTAGTACTCGCAAGTTAGGAGAATCTTTGAGAAGCCGGACAAGTAGATTCGATGTACAATCTTTGCATCGACATAGTTTCAAATTCTCAAGCTGGCTGAATACAATTCCTTCTTCATAAAGAACCTGCACATAATATGAAAATTATAAACAGAAGAGATCTTTAAATGAGTTGATAAATGAAAACGTATTTACCTCTGAACATATTTCAAGATGCTTTACAGATGTGATTGATTCAATAAGACTTTTGATATTAGGGAACTCAACATCTATATATGCCTGGACCAGGTTAGGCATATGCTCGACCAAGCAGTAGTGATTGTTACTACTATGAACCCTAAGTTTGAAATACTTTAAGGAAGGAGTTTTTATCACAAGCCCATCAATACCATAATCAAAGGGTATATAGAGTGATAAACGCTGCAACGATGGGACAATAATAGTGAATTTGCTTATATTGTCATCCTCCCATATATCCACCATTAGCTCTTCAAGAACAGGGCAATTAGATAAAAGTCGTTGAAGAGATTCTTCATCAAAGTATGCCACTTGTTGAAGTTGCAAAGTCTTCAGAGAAGGAAGACTAATCATAGAAGGAACAGCCAAGAGAATCCAATCACTGAGTTTCAAGATCACAAGTGACTTGCTGGTATACAAGTTACTCGGCAATATGTTTAACTTCTCCGGATAAGAAGAATAAGAGATATCCAGCTCACGTACGTTTCTAGAAACAGCAGTTGCAACGATCCATTTGATAACTTGAGGTTTAAAATAAAGTGAATTGCTTAACTTGAGACGCAAGCTTTCAATAACATGGGCTTTATGTAGAGGTAAACTTCTGACAATGAAACACCGTAGCCTCTTGCGTTCAGACTCTGAGTAATGTTGATCATCATACTCAAGTTTTGGCAACCACATCCAGAGATGCTCCCATCGTTTCGATAAAATGCTAGTGGACACAGCTTCTTTTGTAGGAAGAAATGTCAACACCTTCACTAGCAGTTCATCAGGCAGCCTACTAATCTTGTCCATATCTCTCAGAGGTAAACAGCAAATATGTTTTTCTTTTAAATTTCTCTGCAGAAGTAATAAAATGACAAACAAAAGCAGAGCAACAGAAAAATGGGAGAAACTCAACAAAACGCTGGAAATGCTTGAATTAGCAAAAGGTGTGAGATGCGTCTTTTCAATTATGCTTTCATCATATATATACATACAACTACATAAATGTAAAGAATCTAAATGGTGACTCTTCAAGAGATTACTAACGTCGTTCAATAGTTATCAACTTAACATTTTGGTCAAATTGTTTGTATTCAGTTTGATTGAAATCTTCTAATAGTCTTCCTTACCTTTTGGGAAATCAAATGAATTTAGAACTAGGTTCATCTACTCCTAATTTCCTAGACATTATATTAACTTGGTCGTTTTTGTAGCTTCACGTTGTAATCAGGTGTTGCATCTAAACATTATTTGGTTTTACTGTTAACAGTTGTATTCAGATGTTGCATCTAAAAATATTGTTTGACCATTTCCAATGTATTCTTTTTTATTTCTACCACCAAAATAGAGTAATTCTGAAATAGAGATACGTTTCTTTCTAATGTATTCCTCTATTTTTCACATCTATGTTTCTTTCTAATGTATTCCTCTATTTTTCACATCTATGTTTCTTTATGATACATTCCTCTATTTTTCACATCTATAAAAGAATATTTTTTAAAAGATTATATTTTATTTTACAAGAAGTACCTTTAATTTATGAAATTTGATAACTAACCAACCCTATTTATTTCTAACTTTTACAAGATTTTCATAAATTATGAATTTTTTAAACTAAAATTTCTTTAGAAGACTATTATGTAACTAAAAAGTGTAATTCTACTTCTATAAAAATTGTATTTTATCTTAAAAATCTTTGTTTTAGTTATAATTATAAAAGTTTAAAAGTTAAAACACTATTTTAAAATACACGTTTGAATCTATAATAAATGAATGTTATTTTTACTGTTATATTTAGAAGAAAAATAGCAATCCTTAGAAAAAATACGGATGAGATGGATCACATTTTCCTCTATTATAACATATATTGGTTGAAATATCATCCTTAAACATTATTTATATTTACTGTTATCTCTTAGTTTTTACATCCAGATATCACAACTAGATGCTTATTTTTATTTTTAAAATGTCACTAGACTTTGATCCGTGTTTTGAAAGCACATCATTAATATTTTTTGACAAAATCATTAACTCTTTGTTTGTGCATAGTAAAAATGAGTCTGAAAAATCTGTTTTTTTAGCCTGTATGTACTTGATAAATATTTTAATTTTTTTAATGAAATTTCAAATTGATTGGACTATCAAAAAGTATGAATGTTATTTACATGCCACTTCCTTGCATTTCTCAAAAGAAAAATAATAGAGCCTGCGAACTATGATGTTAACTGGAACCATCTTTGTAACAATCCTGCAAACTTGTGATCATGAGTGTACTTGAGTGAAACAATCCTGGTCCTCACTGTTTTTTCAACTCTTCTCTTCATTTGCTCCACTGCTGTCCAAAAACTTTGATGCCTCCTACCATTCCGCTCTCGCCAAATGTGATATATGGTGGTCTGAAATAGCATTTTAGCCAATACCGAGTCCATGCTTTGGTTTATGCTAGTCAAATGTTAAACCATCCTGTGCCAGTCTGGATTAATTCCTCGTTCCATAAGACCTTTTGCTAATGCTTCCCAGGCTGTATATTTTAGATAAATATTCATATTTTTTTTCTCAATATTTTACTTGATAAATATTTTAGATACATGAAATAACCCAAAACTTCTTAATTTTATTCAATTCAATTTTAATGATGAGCAAATTCGATGATATTATTTTGGAAACATATATTATATATTCTTATATTTTCCCAAATGAAACTGAGATTTTTTTCCCAAGTTAATAGCTAAAGAATTAACTTAAAGCTCACAGAATATTCGTAGTATTCATATATTGTGTTTTCCCTATATAGTACCGTAGAAATCGGTTTTTCGGATTGTATTAGAGATTTTAGTAGATATTATTCTATTAAAAAAATCATGTTTTAAAAGATATTGTTTGTTGCCCAAGTTTGAAACTCATAAATTTTTCAAAACCCAGCTTTTAAAATATCGAAAAAATCATTTTGTAATGAAAATATATAGTGGGAAGTAAAACGAAATTCATATTCAGACTTGAACAAAATATTCTTAAAATGAAGTTATAATATGTTGATTATCACATTTATAGTATTGGTTATAATGCACTTAGCTAACTATTTTCTGTCTCTTTCTTCCTAGCCATGGCTTCGGTCTAGCTATTCCAAAAAAAGAAGAAGTAATTAATGCCTACATCATACGTTACTTTACTCTGCCGCAACACTTTTCTTAACACACACTCGCATTCATACAATAAAAATTATGCCAACAAAATTACTTAAAATATGCTTACAAAGTAATAGAGACAGGTATGATTTGGTGTTTTGGTTTTAATTTGCATTTTGAGATTCATTATCTGAGTTTTGTGTTGTTTTTTCCCAACCAAATTGGTTATTTGGATTTGGTGTTTGGTTAAATCTACATTTTAGTTTATGAATCTTACTTGAATTGCTCATATGAAGTAATGGCTAGTTGTAATTCGATTCAAACTTAATACTGTATGACTAATGCTCGTCTCTTGTTCTTGTAACAATGACTACTTGTAACTTGAATCAAACTTGGTCATAAGTCATAACTAATGGTTGTAATAACAAGTTTTGCTCAAACTAATGCTGACCATGTGCTTATAGCCTGTGCAGGTCCGTAGGTTTGTGCAGGCAATAGAAGAACCTCCATCACTCGGACCGATCTTCTAAGGTCTATACATTTTTCGGGGCAGGTTTGGTCAAACTTTACGGAACCGTGACCCGGACGGGACAGACCCATCGAGACCCACTCGAAACCAAACATGGGGCGAGCGGGATAAAACAGGACGAGAAAGACCCAATAACCATCACTACATTTACATATGTCCCCTAAATTACAATTGAAAATAAAAATAACAACAATATTAAGATTCTAAATCCAGACCATATAATCTTATCAATACTATTAAAACAGAAGCAATTTTTATCTACTTGAAAGTAGTCTAGGTTGTTCCATGACATTTATTTTTATTATCCATATATTTAGCTTACCTATTATTTCTATTTATATTTAACTTAATCAATATTAAATATAAATCATGCCTAAAATTAAAGAGCTAACTAACTATTCTATTTTTTTAAACTAATGAATTTAAATAATACTAATACGAAATTTAATAATAAATTAATTATATTTTAGTTATTATGTAATAAATAATGATATATGTTTATTAATTTGTATATATACAGCTATATATTAATCCAGATGCAAAAAAAAAAAAAATTCTTCGAAACCCTCACTAAATATATAAAAATATAACTCTTATAGTTAGAATATTAAAATTATATATATATATATATATATATGATAAAAATAGTAATAGTTCAATACTATTAATATTTAGTATACGATGAAACATGTTACTATTGATATTTTTATGATCATAGTTTTACGGGTTATTCAAACATATATAATATATTTATCAAATATTAACTAATTCAACAAATATATTAACACAATTATATCATAAACACTACGTTAAAACATAAATTGATGCAAGAGAGTATGGATCAACAGTTTAATTAGTTGTAAAATATAATTATATATAATAAAATAATAAATCAAAATTAAAATAATAAATATTTATATTTCTAATGCGATCAATGAAATTAAATTTAAAATTTAAAATAAGTCATAAACAAAACATCAAAAAATCTAATAACATGTGAATAACAAAAGTAAACTTACTAAATAAATGAAAATTATATTTACAAACATAAATCATTAAATTGTAATAGACGTATATAAATTATTGATCCTTAAACATTTTATATTTCATTTTTAGTATGCATCCTCTCAAATATTGATTCATTACACTTACAATAAGATAAAAATTTAGTTTGACCAAAAAATGTATTAAAATTGGAACACCGCTTTCATTATATATCCAGTATTCATATAAACATTCATGAATAAAATATTAGAATACTTTAACTACAATAATTAAGTCAAACCGGATTGCATATTGGGTCACCTATCAGTTCAACCGATAGCCAGGATCCCGGGTACTAGCTGTAATTATGAGTTTTATAGGATTTTTAAATAATATTTTATTAAAAACTAAATTGGGATTACATATGAGACCACTTAATTTGCCGATTTAGCAGCGGGTCGGGACGGATTTTAAAATACTTAATATAACGTTATAACATCTAAATGTAGATACAATAAATACAATATCAAATGAATTTGGAATGTTTCGAAAAATCATCCCGCGGTTTGAAACCGCGGGTCAAAATCTAGTATCTTATTAAAGCTGAAGTACATTTTGGAGTTGTTTGGAAACATAAATAGTAGTAAAAATAAATATAAGGATGTATGGAAACATAAATATTACTATATTAGGAAAAAATGAGCTATCATATTAACTAGATTTTGATCCGCGCTTACAAAGCGCGGGTTTATTTTCTTTTTCTTTTTTAATTGACAAATATTTATCAAATGTCATATTTTGATTCGCGTTTTCAAAGTGCGGGTTTATGATTGGTGAAAACTTTATATAATCAAATTTACATAACCCGTTTTGTATATGCATTTATATAACCCGTTTTGTATATGTATTTTATGTTCGATTAAAGCCATATTGTATATGTATTTTAGGTTTTTAATTTTGAATTAGATATTTTAAATATGAAAACAATATAAATAGTTGTATAGTTTTGATCAGTGTTTTGAAATCAGATTTGGACCCGCGGTTGAACTGGTAAATCCAGTGATCAAAGATAAATCCAATTTGAGTTTTGTGAAAAAAAAAACAAAATTAAAAAACCCAACAAAAACCACTGAAATCGGAACTCGGTTACCGGTTAAACCATTTGTTGTAATAGTAATTGTTAAAAATTACTATTATTGTGTTCCTTTGTAAATGACTATTTATGTTTAAAAGTTGAAACTTCATTTTTAATGAATTAAGCTTGTATAACTCTGATGAATTAATTTTATTATGTGATAAATTTTTTAATAAAAATAATATATTTTTAATAAGGATTTATACTTTCAATGAAAAAAAATCATTTTTATGAATGCTTAAACTATATTAAGAAAAAAAATTATATGTTTAATTTTTTTCACTACATAAAATATTAAGAATGATTGAAAAAAAAGTTATCTGAAATTAGATTCAATGGCCCAAAAGAAAAAAAATGTGGGAATTGGATATGATTTCTTAATAGTCCCAAATGACTCAAAATATATCTAATGTGGTAGTGGGCTGGATCTGGAAAAATAATGGCCCAATTGAATGTGTTATTAATATTACTTGATTGCCCTTAATGAAACATGTATTGTTAATTTTAAAAAGGGCAAGTTTAGTAAAATATCCAAATGTGCTTGTACTTTAATAGTATAGACTAGATTCTGACCCGCGCTTTCAAAGCGCGGGTTTGGTTCCTTTGTGAAAAATATATTTTTCAATTGTTATAATGGTGTTTTAAGATTTGTATTTTTTTAGGTTTATCGATTCTAAGGATTTAAATGAGATTTTCTGGATTGCATTGGTGTTCAACTATATTATTATTCTTAAATGTTTACTACATGTAAAACATAAACCCAGTGTCTGCAAAAAAAAACAAAGATTATCGAAAACCTTAATAATTTATAGAGGAAAAACTTTTAAAAAAGTTATAGATAAAAACATAAATCAAAGATTATCGAAAACCTCTCTGTATACAACATTCTTTGTCTGGCGTTGAGGCTTGCCTTCGCTGTCGACAATCAGAATCTTCAAGCCTTTCTTTGAAGTCACTCTGGAAACAGCCACATAAAGTTGTCCGTGTGAAAACACAGGTCTTGGTAGAAAAATACCAACTTCAGACAATGTTTGCCCCTGACTTTTGTTGATAGTAATAGCAAAAGCCACACCAATAGGAATTTGTCTCCTCCTCATTTTGAATGGCAATTTTTTATCTGAAGGGGTAATTGAAAGCCTGAGAATAAACACAGTACTACCAACCTTGTCCCCTGTAATAACCTTTGCCTTTATCATGAACTCATACAGTTCTGTAATCTGAAGCCTAGTTCCGTTCATCAATCCCCCAACAGGATCTATGTTTCTTAGCAACATGACTGGACAACCCACTTACAGACGCAGACTATGATTTGGAAGTCCTGACGCTTTAATTCTGTTTAGAAAATCTGGAGTCAGAGCCTGGTCGTTCTTAGAAAATCTATCAGAAGCGTCGATTGAATCAGAGCTTAAGTAAATTCTTTCCTCTCCTGCATTTGATAACCTAAAACGTTAGTCTAATGACCATGAGATACACATAAAAAATATACTACGTAGCAAATATTAATCCACTCTTTACTTACCATCAAGCTTGTCCAGCATGTGTTGATTGATCATGTTCACATCCTCGTTAGTAGGACATAATATAGCTCTCTCCTGAAAAAAATTAGGTTCCTTCTCGTGTAAAGAAGTGGAATCTCCATAGACTGCTTTGCTTATAGCTTCTATTGGGTCATCAATATCGAGAATCATAAACTCTTCAGGAATATCAATAAGTGCTTCCCCATCATTTCCGTCACCAATCTTTCCATCTCCAATGTCTAATATCCATTGTGAGAACTCAGCCAAATCTTTGGTTTCTTCAGGGGATAAGTTATTTGACTCGAGCCGCATATTCTTGGTTAAGTGCAACACCTTTACGTGCTTCCATATATAAGATGCATTTAGAGCAGCCATAACAATCTCAGTCCTTCCAGCTCCATGAATGACAGGCAATACCTGTCTAAAATCCCCACCAAAAACAACTACTTTCCCACCAAAAAGTCTCTTTTCAGGATCTCGACAAATGTCCAACATACTCCTATCCAATGATTCGAAACAATGCTTGTGCATCATTGGAGCTTCGTCCCAAATTATAAGTGAGGCTGCTTTCACCAGATCCGCTTGATCACTTCCTCGTATAAGTGAGCAAGTTGAAAACTTATCTGGATTGATAGGAATTGCAAACCGAGAATGTGCAGTCCTACCTCCCTGAAGCAAAAGAGATGCTATCCCGCTCGAAGCAACATTCAGACAAATTTGACCCTTGATACGTACTGCAGAAGAAAGACATCTCCACAAGAAAGTTTTTCCTGTACCACCAAAACCATTTACAAAGAATACACCTCCTCGTTCTGTGAAAACATCATCAGTAATCTCATCGAAAATATTCCTTTGCTCTTCTGTTAGTCTTGGTATGTCATGTTCAATGACAGATTCTAGCTCTTCCCGGTCATAACTGAGCTCGTCCATACTCAATACATTGTTGTTAACAACGTCTGGTATTGGCTGAGGCATAGATGTCCAGTTCTCCAAAGAAGAACCGTTACTCTTTAAAAGCTTCTCAATCTCTATAAATGCATATTGTTTTTTTTCTTTGTCGGTCAAACAAAGATCTGAATAGATAAACTTGGATAAGTGGCTATATAATAAGGTCAAAACAAACAAATTGTAAACAAATCATTTTATGATTATAATGTACCTGGTCTACGCAATAGCCTTCTTCTCATATACTCAATGTCTTCGGAAAGGAATTCCCAAGTATGTTCCCAAACGACTTCTGGCTTTGACAAAGTATTAGACATGAGCATAATCATAAAAGCCTGACGCATATAACATCCAGTCTCGGTAAAACTTGCTCGCAATAGGTCGTCAATGTATTCTTGATCATCATCTAATAGCCCCATAGCAAAACATGTTTCCTTGTATGTCTCATAAAGAACGTTATGATACGTTCTAATATCTTCATCACATGTTGGACCTCTCACGATGTTAAGCAAAACCCTAAGATAGAAAGCTTCTTCGATCTTTCGTGGAGCGTAATTAATTCGGCCGATGGCGAATCCTCTCTTCCTATGATTAAACTTTTTTGCTGCTTTACTCCAGGTGAACATTGTTGGAATCTCAGCCAAAGTCAGTGTCCGAGCAACTGCACTGATCTTATTCAATTCAAACCATCCCATAAACATTGTGTTCTCAATTGATTTTCGGCTAACCTCTTCCCATGTGTCATCATCTTTGAAAACGATGATTTGTTTCCCTGGTAGATGAAACTGGATTCTCTCAACCGGAGTTGATCAATAGTGAATATCAAACGTAAAGATCCTCCAAGCACCTTCACAGGCTGAGACGTATCTGAATAATATAAAGGTTAGTTTAAGAAGGAGTTAGCATTAGGAACTATAAAAAAACATTAGCATATACTATAGATTGGTGACATTTAAAATATCTTTCACAATACCTGCAATTAAAAAAATATTTGATTTCGTTCTTTTTCTTTTCACTCACATCTTCTGTGTTTGGGGGCTCAACAGCAACAGTGACACGATCATGTCCTTTGTTGATATACTTAAATAAGTATTTTATAGACCCTGATTGATTACACCATTCCACATTGATATGAGCTCGAAATCGCATAGACAAATCACGGTTGTATGGTATCACTTGAGTGTTGTCACACTTGAAACCATTCTTCTCAACAAATCTCCCATCTTCTCGTCTTCTATAAACCGGAAACCCGTCTCTGTTAACAGTAGTTTTATCAGCAAAATTTTTAGGATACATCTTGGAACATACACCGTTTTCCATGCATGGTGAGTTCCAATTAGCAGCTCCACAAGGACCATGAATCATCATATCTTTGACAATATCATAAAGTTCCGGGTCTTTCTCTTTGTCTGGAATTTCCGCCGATATTACCTTGTCGATTTCATCAGTGGTTGTCCATTTAGAATCAGGATGCATAAATAAGAGAATATGTGAATGAGGTAGACCACGTTTTTGCCACTCAACAGTGTTCATTGCTGAAATAGAGTAACAAAGTTAGTTACAGTTAGTATCTGTTAAAATCACAGGTTATAAATTTATAAAAACAGAATAATAACTCACAAGCAACTGTCTTTCCAAGAAGTTGTTTATCTGTTAGATGATACATGAGGGAATCGAGCTTGATTTTGAAAATCCTTCCAATGATATCAGGTCTATCATCAGCAATAAGACCGCGTTTTTCTAAAAACCTAGTGATCTCAGGCCACTTAGGATTGCAAGTGAATGTGATAAACAGATCGGGAAACCCAAAGTATTTGCATATAGCCATTGCATCTAAGTAGCAGTTCTTCATATATCTAGGACCTCCAGTGAATGAGGCTGGAAGTAAAAATTGACTCCCTTGGTCCTTCATATCTGATTTACCACCGTTTTCTGATTGAGCTATAGAGTCATAGCTATCTGATCTGAGGCTTTTTTGATTCATCCGTAGATATGAGAGCCGGTTAGACTCTATGGATGTATAAGAATCGACCAAAAATTGCTGAAACAATCGTTTAGAATTCAGTAGTGTGTGACATTCATTATCTCTTTCATGTAGACGGAATGCATACCACTGCCTCATACTGATACCCTGCCTCTTAAGTTTAGCTGTAGAAGCTGTTTCTTGTTTCTTAATCCCGAGTCGGAAGCCATCTTCCCCGTAACAGAATATTAGAGGATATTGAAGTGCCAGATAGGAAGGGTGAATCTCACTAATCCTCTTTAGAAAACCGGTTTGCTTCTCTTGCAAGACAATATCTCTTTTATCCATGTCCAAATTGAAATCACCGGGAATTAACGCCGCAACCTCGGAAGCTGTCGGAGTGTCATATGTCCTTCCATCTTTTTCACGACTGCTAACAATGCGCATATGAAATGATTCTTCCGGATTAGTGTTAAATCTATCCTTAGCAGATCTAAACTGATGGACGTAGGGGTTCACTTCGTTTAGCATCTTCAGCAAAATCCCAATTACTTCCTCTCTAATTTTTACCTTCTTAGACGATTATGTTGACTTCCTGTACTTTCTGGAATACATAAAATATAAAAAATAGTTAGTATTATAATGATCGAAGCAAGGATAGAATTTAAATAAGTAAGACATGCAAAAAATAATACCCAATAATGGAAGCACGATTGGCAATTTCATTTTCTGTGACTACAATATATAGCTGTCCAAACTTAGCAGGGTCTCCTGGAGGAGGCTTCAAACTTCCCATTAGATGATAATTCTCCCCTTGAAGCACAAACATTTTTAAAGGACCGCATCCTTTTGGAACAGACCGATCACATTTGCCACCAAGGGATGTAAAAGAGAAAACCATATTTAACTGACGGATATTCTCTCGAAAGTATCTGCTTTTTGCATCATTTCCATAAAGTAATTGTCTCAATGAAGTTGGTGACTCTCTTAATAGAGGAAGTTGGACTTGCCCTTGACCACAACAAAGAGAAAACTTTGGTTTACGGGTAGCTCTTTTGTTGTTTAACCTTTCACCGTACCACATTATAGCTCAACAATCTGGACATTTGTGAATATGATCACCATCATCAATGTATCCTGTGTTCAAATAAAATTATTAGCTGCAACCACAAAACAACCCTCTTGAGATCAATATGGTTAACTTTAAAGATTTAATACCACATTGTTTGCGAGTTGTCACTTTTCTAACATAGGTAATGGTTGATGAAGATGTCTCGTTTGGAAACACATTGGGTGATCTCTGATTACAATCTGTAGACTCTTTTGGATCAAATGAGTCACTTTCTTCGCTACTGCAGTCGTAAGCTTGGTCTTTGTATAATTCTGATTCTTCTGCACATGTTTTTAAATTAAAAACCCGCCAAATTTGAATCAACCTTTGAAAGTACAATTAAAATAGTCAAATTAAACTACGCAGATAAATTTAAACCTTCGTAAAAGTACTGGTATTCTTGATCTTCTTCATCTTCACTGGACGAATCATCTAGACAACCATCAAATTGTTGTTCCAATGTTTTCCTACAACTCTTGGTTTTATGATTCCTTTTTAAATTGTTATCTCCAACAGCAACCTTTCCTTTCCCTTTGTCTAAAAACACCAAACGTGGATAGTATCACTGTCAAAATAATGAATTATTATAAAATCTATATTTATATATTTACACCTTTGGCAGATATTTTTGTAACACATGAACCACTTGCAAACGTTGATTGATGCTTCGGCAGACAGGTGTTGACGGATGGACTTATATTAGTAATATCCGATAGAAATACTCCTTTGGAGGAATTTTTCCTTCCAGAATAAGAAGAGGGTGTACTGTCAGAGCCTTTCCTGATTGTAGATCTCTTTCTCTTAAGATTGGGGTTAGAGATGTTGTCACATCCTCCAATATTATTGCTGACATTACTTTGATTGCTTCCTGGAGCTAATTTTAAAACATAACACGGGGTCAAAGTCTATAAAATAACAAACACTAAGAAATATTGTTTGAACACAATATTTGTATTCATATAAGATAGGATGCAACTATGTTTTATACTTACTCAATAATTTATCAGAGTTGCTCTTAAATCGTTTTGGTATACCATTCTCATAACTTCCATTGTAATTAACTGATTCCAAGAACATATATAAAACAATTATATTAAATGGTTATTATAACAAAACGACAATGATAGAAATTCAAAAACCAACCAATAGGCGACGATTTGTTGTGATCCGGATGAATGTTGGATATATCAGATAGAACCCTAGGTGAAAATTTGCTCAGGGGCACAGAAGTTGAAGTCTTGCTGGTGTTCGAACTACATGTCTGCGTATTTGCTGAATTTTTTGTCTTGGCTATATTCTCTCTTTTCCTCTTTTGGGCTGATATGATATTGTGTTGTCCTAAAGGGACGTCTTTGTTCGTTTTCTTCATTGAGACTCTTTTGAGAAATTACGTAAATTGTGTATTGATGGGTATGTTCTTAAATTGAATATGAATATAGGTTAACAGAGACAACCTAAAAATCGGGTTTCAATATCTCGAAAGATATTATTTACCATAAAATAAGTCATAACATCTTAACAAAATATAGCAGGATCTCCTCCGTGAAATATAGCAGGATCTCCTCCGTGAAATAATTTATAGCATTTAATGTATTTTTGTACAGGATTCTGTATACAAAATATAGCAGGATCTCCTCAGTGAAATAAATTATAAGTTTATATTTAATACGTGTCAATCTGCTATAAAAAAACATATTCTTCTAAATCATATACCATGTTTTCTATGATTATTCAATATACATTTTTTGTATACAATAAACAATATTGGATACAATAATTATTCAAAACATATACATTTTTTGTATACAATAAACAATATACATTTTTTGTATACAATAAACAATACTCGATTGATTTACCAAGAGCTTTTCATTGATTGGATTAATCTTAGTTAGGAATTCGTTTAAAATGTGGTTGTACATCTTTTTATTTATAAATTTTTTACACGAAAAATGTCATTGTACTTCAGTAACCATGATTCGTATGAAAAGCCAATTTTATTGAAAAAAATAACAATATATATGAAGAGTAATAAAAAACACAAAGTGCAATTCATGAAAAGAAAGCTAAAAATTCTGAAACTAACAACGCCAATATGAAATCCCCAAAACTAATCTTCCTTTAGATTTTCAAATGTGATGTTGTTATCACATATCTTCTTTGCTGTATTATTCATGTCATCACTTTCGTCTTGTCGTTCTTTACGCTTTAATGAAGAAGAACTTGAAGCATCTCCAGAATTACAGACTGGGTTATGATCACTCATCTAGAAATTCAAAATAAGTTTGGTATAATAGGAATTATACATCAAGGTTAAAGATGTTGGAAAGCAAATATAAAACTATTAGCTTGTTATGTTTGAATTAGTTATACGTCGGTTTACCTTTCCAAAGGTAGTCGGGGAAATCTTGGTGATGATGGTATAATCTATGACGGATATCTTGAAACGATGGGTGGTTTTTCTGTGCATCCCGACAGCTGGAACCACGGAAAAATTCTCCAAGAAGCACCATTGGCCAACATGCAAATTAGTAACACGAGCAAGCAAGAGACTCTTACACGAACACTGTTTCTTGCATCCCTGCGATAGTGGGTAACAATTTGGATTAATTCTTTCTGTACTATAGTTAGATCAATAAAATGAAAAGATTGAACATTATACATATACCATTTTATCTTCGAAAATGTACTGGAATGAGTATCGATTGGTTTTCCATTCAGATTCTATCCACGCATGAATGACTCTGATTTCAATCTTCCAAGTCCGTTTAACTGGGTTGATATTGTTCAACAAAGTAATTTGTTTGTTTGTAACCATAGCCATAGTAGTTGATATTTTTACAGTGGGATATGGAGAAAGATCGCTACTTATAAAGGGAGGTGACAAATATAGGTTAAGGATTATAAGGAGTGATTGGGTGCAAAAGAAATTTACGAATATTGTGAGGGTATATATTTGGGATAGAATATACTTTGACAGTATGGCAAATCAACTTTTCAAAATGTAAGTAATATTTGCTTGAGCTCCAGATTGTATCAATGATTTTTTGTACTATCATTTATTATAACTATATTCGTAATTACTTGATACTTATCATATTTCCTTGAAAAAAAGATTCTTGAAATCAAGTTTATAGATATATATCAACGGTTACCTATTTTCAATTCCTCGTACTATTTTTATCAGTGTTTCTATATTGGATAGCCTATAAATTCGTACGAAGATCTTGTTTTGCAAATACATATATAGATTCGATTTAGAGATGTTATAATAAATTGGCTATATATTATAAATAGAAATGTTGGAGTTAAACAAATTAACTGTTTTTTTATATATGTATGCTAATTTATTAATCTTTATAGATTAGTAATATCTAGATTAGTAAATATTTCTAGATTAGTAAGTATGAATTGTGTATAGAAAATATATATTTCTATACAGGAACATTCCTAATAAATACGTATTTATCAAAACAGTTTCATTATAATCAAGTATCTTGATAATTGGATCAAAAAATATATGTCAAATGAAGAACCTCTTTATCGATTTTGCCATCTTTTTGAGTGTCTTGGTAACCCACTTACAATCATTTCACAGAAGTGTTGTCATTTGAAATTATAATCATCACTATATAGATATAAAAGATATTGTGTAAGTGAATTATCCTAAATTTCACTAAGGATCATATTAACTCAACTCAAATTAGAGAGGCATGTAAAGGAAATCGAAATTAATTAAATATTAATTTAAAAAGTTCAAAAAAAACATAATTAAACATAAACTGATCATGTTTGATCGGAACTTATTAAACGATAATTAAAAAATGTTTTAAAGATAGGGGACAGTGACTTAGAACATAGATCAGTCGTACAACCAAGATTCACCCAACTTGCACCAATCGGGATTTGGCACCTTCACCTCGTCGCTCCTCTCCCGTGCAATCTGGAGCTCCATTTTGACCCTCTCCTTTTCCTTGACAGGATCACCGCCTTTCTCCAGTTGCTTGAGCATCTCAAGCTTTCCCTCGTGCCTCTCCACCTCACACTCCTCGAAGTGTTTGGACTTAGTAGCATCATGAAACTCCTTGTAGATACGAAGGAGTGCACGGTAGTGAACGGTGGTGTCCAACTTGGCTTCCTTGAAACTATCTTCAAAGGTTTTCTCGGAGTCATCAACGATGGGCTGCTTCATCTTAAGATCGCGTGAACTTGCCATTTGAGTACTCTGCAAGAATATAAATATTAAATGTTTATATATATATAAATGAATATATTATACAATATACAGAAAGATAATCATATCTTGAGATATATTTGCAAAAAAAACGGTTCAAGTTTTCTGTTTGGCGGAATATATACAAAACAGTTATTGGCGAAAAACCAATTATTACTTATACATGAAATATAATATCAATATCAGATCTATAAGAACATTATACCATTTAAAAAAAATCACGATTTTAACACTTCAATCCATACAATGATTCGTACCCAGTACCGATTTATTAACAATAACGGTTGTCAATTAAAAAGAAATTATAATCTCAATCATAAAAGAACAGAATCCAATCTAACTAAGATAGATTTCTCGATTGAACTATGCAACTACACGATATATCTAACATTTTGTTTCGATCTATCTAAGTATATATTCCATTCCTAAACTATGAATATAAGCGTTAACAGAAAAAGGGAGATGAGGAACATGAGAAACTTACTTTTGTTTGGAAACTGAAGAGACCAAGTTTGAAGAAGTCGGTTTAAAGTTTTTAGGGTTTTTTTTACAAAGCGTGGAATGCTCCTATTTATAGGATGAGCAGTTATTAGGGTATTCGCGGGTTAGAAATAACTTTCTAAAATTTTTAATTAACTTTTTAACAATAAATAAAAAATATATGCCGAAACAAATTTATTACAGTCAAACTAATCAATGTATTGTCATATCAAAATAATGATTACTTTGAATTTATGCATTATTCTCTCTCGAAACAGGGATAGAGTTTTCGTGATTTGATGAGTTTGGTTAATTGAACCTTGGAAAAATTTATAGGTTGTTATGAATGGTGATTATAAAAATTGAAAAACCCATGTTTGATTAATAGAAAAAATCAGTTGTCGTAAAGAATTTAAATAAGACAAATCCAAAAAGTTTCTCATACTGAAAACAACCATAAGATCTTATTTGAAAAAACAACTACCCAAGATACTTATAATGGTTGTAAGATTAACTTTATAACAGTAATGTTTTACAATAAGATATTTTACATACGAATACTCATTAAGATTCTTAGGTATAATACAACGTATACTTCCGTAATAAATAGTTACGGTTTTCGAGTTATATCAATATTTTAATTTATTGAATTGAAATTACTTTTAAATATGGATAATCATTACGATCCTAGATATAATCAAAAGCATATACCTATAGTTGTTCAACTTCAGTCAATAAAAAAATGTATTGTCATAAAAACAAATCATCGGAATCTTGAACATGAGTTATCATCTTTCGAGGAAGAGGAATATACTCGATTATTGATATAGTTAAAAAGTAAATGAATTAGTAGGAGTAGATATATTTGTTGTACGAAGACACTCAGCCTTTATTACTTGTTTAAAAGAGAACACACGATCAAATAATATAAGTACAATCATAAAATATTTAATGCATCAAACTTACGCTTGGTAGTTGGTGAAAATGAATAATTTAAAAATAAATTCAAACATAAAAATAATGTACTACCATAAATTATTGAACTAAAAAACCGAGTTCTAAAAAGTTTATCAAGATCTTCCATGAGTTTTTAAAACAAACTAAGAAGGAAATGCTGAGTAATGATGAATGTGCTTCAACGTTTCTTGTTCGCATCTTGGACCTTTTCAATCTTCACCGACCTTGTACATGATTTCTTAGATGCTGAGCTGAGGTCGATAAGATTAGTGATCTCCTCTTCTTTTCTCTTACTGGAGGGTGTAGAATTAGAATCGAAGATTTCTTGATTTTCACTTAAGTAGACAGAATCCTTTACCAAATTAATTAAGGTCAATCATACTGTAGAAATATCAAATGTGTTATATAAATTGTGACAACTACTATGGAATAAATTGAATGGTACCTCTTCACCACTGGTTAATGACAACTGCTTGCTCGATATACTTGGTGTGTTTGGATCAGGAACAGAATTGAGTCTATCTTTATATATTTTTCCCACCTTATAAATTTCGCTTCCATAAGCAACATTTTCTTTGTCAATATAGATTCCGAACGTGAACTCTTTGCCAACCAAATCATTAATACAGTCTGGTACTAATGTTGGATCTTGAAGCTGAATAAATATTTCATATCAAAAAGTATAATTCAACTACACTAAGTTCTAAACGTTAAGATTTGTATATTTTGTTACCTCTTCCCAGCTTCCATTGAGGAGTTTTTCTGGAGTTTCGGACACAATGTTGTTAGCAACAAGATCATTATCTTCGAGATACCTGAATCATCACTAACCATCAAGTGCAGCCAAAATCTGATGCAACAAATAAAAGAAAAAATTTTACCATGAAATGATCTTGGATCGATTTAAATAAATATTAGAGCAATGCATTCAACTCGAAAAAATAAAACCTTGGTGAAACATCGATGACACTGTCTTTGCATTCCTCACACCACCAATTATGTTGAACGATCTCTTTACCATTCAATTTCTTAAACGTGGTTCCCGTTTTGAGCACTCTCTTGTTGCAAGATTTGCAACCAAAATAATACCAAGACCAATCCATGTCAATGGCATACACTACGCACTTCACTAAACATTTTTCAACCTGTTGTTATAATTGATTTCAAAAAAATAAACAAAAGATAAAACAAATTATAAGAATATATCCAACTCATATAAATGCTTACTTGAGTTGAGGTTATCATTTCATAGATGGTCTTGGTGGGAAAGAGTAACCACTTATCACGCTGACCACGCTTCACCGCAATTCCAACTCGGTTGTTGTTGTCATCTTGAGAGTCGTCATTACTCTGGAATGATATTAGAGTCATCGCATCATCGTTGATCCTATATAGAGTAGAAAGGAAATACTTAGTATCTTGCATTAGTTAATTCCATCGAGTATAGCCTTATGGACTTACAAAACTTTAAATGCTTCGGCTTCAGGTATTGGAGGGTTTAGCATCATTACGGAAGCATCAAACGCATTAGAGATTTGCAGTTCGCCTATAAGTTATCAAAAAACTCTAAATATAAATATCAAATATACACGGTATTGGTGGTTGTAAAATGGCTAAAAATTCACACTATGTTACCTCTAAATCTCCCAAGCTTAGCAAATCTGAGAAGCATAGTAACCATTCCAGTCTCTTGATTAATTGAAGAGAGGAGTTTGTCCGCCAAGTTTCCTCATATGCAACATGTTAAACGGGTATCACTATAAACATTCGTGAAAAGAAGTTAGTAATATAACGTTCCTATTTTATTACTATATACCTTTCTCTCCAAAGACAGGTACAGCTAGTAATTAACGTTCCTGTTTTCATGAAATATGTTCGTAAAAAGACTCAATGAGAATGACTTACTTGAGATCGCTTAAAGTGAACTCAAGCTTCTTTCGATGCTTTCCCCCAGTACACTGCATGGTCTCAACATCACCACAATCAATAACTTGACCGAGTACATCTGAAAGATATTAAAAAGGCTATGTCAATACTTGGAAACAAATAATACGAAGCATTAAAAATGTATAAGAAAAAATTACAAAAGTTTACCTATTAGGAAATTATCATCGAGTGTTCCAGACAATACGGTTTGAAAGTCGATCAAAGACAGGTACAACTCGTCATTAACGTGATTAGATCGAGTAACGGCGGTATTCTGATTGAAACTCATCTTCCAAGAGTGATTGGTGGTTCGATATGCTCCACCGGCAGGAGCAATTTGAAAATTCCGGATGTAGCGCCAGGAACCAACTGTAAGAAGCCTCGTCTTACTTTCGATCAATGTCCTTCTACATGTAGCATGAATTTTGTGTCCCTTAAACATGTCAAATGAAATAGAAAATATTATTATAAATAAATCTTATGTTATATTAAACATAAACAATACTGTGAAATGGAAACGTACCTTAAACATGGCACATGAAATAGAAATATAATTATAAATAAACAAAATGTTAGACTAAACACAAACCTTTCTCTCCAAAGTATATGAAATGGAAATATTAGTAAAATGAACAAAATGTAAAATAAAAAAACAAACCATGTACATAAATTTCGAATCCCTTAAATGTGACATATGAAATGGATAACCCAGTAGAATTCAGGAACAAAATGTTAAAATAAAACAAAAATAATATTGTGAGAGAAAAACGAATGCTTACACTGTCATCAGCAAAGACAAATTCCATGGTCTCCACAGACTGGATGATTTGTTTCCAGGAATGCAGAACTTTCACATGGACGAACCACGTGTTTTTCCATGGTTTCAAGTCCTCCACGGCGGCAACATCCATCTCATTAAGACCTCTGGATGGTTGAATCTGCATTTTATTCGCCATACTTTTGTTATTGGTGTTCCTCGAGTGAGTGGGTTCGAAATGAGAATAGGGTGATGGGTATTTATTGAATATGAGATTTAAGGAGAGGTGATTAGGTTTCGGCTGGAACTTGGAGAGAAAGTTGGGGATAATCGCTTTATTATCGGAGATTCGAACATAAGTTAGGATTTGTATTTGGAAAATCATATTTAAATCACGAAAACTCATTTCTATATACTATCGCTGGCATTTATAATTAAGAATATTCGAGGTACTGTTCTGATCACTTTCCGAAAATTTGTTCGATCAAAGATATGTGCGATCTATGATATAAATCACGAAATCTTGTTTCCGAAAATATGTGCGAAGAATGGAAAACTGTGAGATGTCGATTTTGAATTTGAATTTCGGTTTCCATTTCTAATATATATCGGAATGTAGGTGGGTTCTTAAACATATATCGCAGGCCCGTTAGGTGTGCGAACATATATCTTGGGCCTTTTCATCTTTTTGGTCGTAGATGAGGAGCTGTTTTTTGCAAATAGGTAGGAGACGTTAATGAGAAGCCCTGGTTTGCAAATATTTTCGAGATTTTTCGATAAACTTAAAAATATTTCAGGGGCAAGTTCACAAAGTGTCAGCTACTTTAAAAGTATAGATACTTTGGAGTTGTTTGGAAACATAGATAGTAGTAAAAAAAGAAATATATAGATTTTTAAAAACATGAATAGTAGTATATTAGGAAAAAAGAAGTAATGGGCTATCATATTAAAAAAATAAGAAATCCATTACATTATATTAAAAAGTAATGGACTTATGTTACTTAGTATACATATTTCAAATCATGATAATAACTTAAAATTGATTTATATCAAAAATTAATTCAATAATATATATATTCAAAATTTAAAAATATAATATGTGCTTATTTATATGATTGCACATATAAAATATTATTAATTATATGATGACACATATTTTTTGTAACCTATGATGACACATATTGGATATGTAATAGTGACTAGAAGTGGGCGTTCAAGTTTATTTTTGGATCTCTTGGGGATTTTGTGTTCAGTTCAAATATTTGTGAATTTGGTTTGGATTTCGATAACCAAATTAAATTATTGTAAAAATTTTTAAATTCGTTATATGCTTTAATTTTTTTAAAAAAAAATATAGACACAATATAATATATTACATATTAATTGGAGTAATATATGTCAGAGTATGTATCTTAACAAATAGCAATGTATTAATTTATTATTTTATAATTAACTTCCTAAATCTAAATTAACTACACAAATGAGGCTATATGAAAAAACATATACGAATGAGCATGTAATTTTGTAATATCTTTAAACATGTTTTTGTGTTGGTCTAATGCTAATCAAACAAAAAATATGACACATACAAAATGTAAATGCAAGAGAGATCAAACCAACTCATACACACCCAAAACCATACAAACCTAAAACCATAAGAATTCACTAGATTTATGTATAAACCAAATATATAAGACTAGAAATAGAATTACCCAACATACAAACCTTATTTTTTATGAACTATCAAACCGATCATTGTTATACTGATTATTCAACTGATCAAATAATTTGAAATGACATCGATTTTACCGCTCAACATAAAATTCTTACTATAACTAGATTGTTGTCCGCGCTACGCGCGGATTATTGCTACGTAAAAATTGAAAATTTAAATTTTTATTTGAGTGTTAAATATCATAAAATGAGTTTTAGTTGATACAAAATGTTTAGCCTTTGCAATAGTATAACAGGGGTATATGAGATGTTCTGTTGTTGAAACGTAGTTTGTTGCGTAAGGCTTTATTTGTAGTAGGAGGCTTAGTTAAGCGTTGTTTTCATGTGTGATAACTTTTTTTTGTTACTAAATGAAGCTTTGTGTGAAATTAAACCAAAATAGAAAAAATAATTTAGTTTTGATGATAATGTATAAAGTATATGGATGCTATTTTTCAGAAACTACGGTTAATAAATATGGTTTGGTTATAAACCAATCAAATACAATAAACCAAAAACAACTAATAAAACTATAATACTATAGTTATATGTAAAGTACATAATGTAAATGATATTATAATAAATAATGTAAATTATATTATATAAACATAAGTAATTTTATTAATATAATCATGATATTTATAAATTTATTTTTAAGTTATTATTTTGTATTAACTTAATTTCAACTTTTATTTTTCAGTTTTTTACGAAATTACATAAAATATATGTTTTTACTTTTCTATTGACCATATTTTTATGTGATATATTAATAATTGTTTTTATTTTTTCTAAAGCTTACAGAAATTATCATATTTTTTTATTCATTTTTAATAATTATTCTCATCCAGTTATTTTATTTTTAATATTTAATAAAAGAAATAAAAGAATTCAAGCATACAAAAATAGATTTATTCTTATCATTCTAGAGCTGAGTGTTAGACCCTGATTTTATCTTATCAACTATTTTATTAGTTGTTATTAATAGATTTGATTTTTCAGTAGAGAGAGGTTAGTTTGTGAAAGCAAAAACAGATCCAAGAGATGAGTCGTGTGAGGATGTTCTTCCAGTGTAACAAATCCAAGAGATGAGTCTTGACTCTTGTCTTTTTTTTTTTTTGAACACCAAGTCTTGACTCTTGTCAACATTAACTGTATAATTGTATGTTAAACATCTATTTCAGATACTCAAACGTATTAAATATCTTAATTTTCTCCAAATATTTAAAAACTTTAAACCCCTCAAGTTAATCTACCACGAAATGATAAGTTTGGTTTCCTAAACATTCCAACTTGCTGTTGGCCACAAAATGCTTCCTTGTTCGTCTAATGTGAACTGGAGAATAAAAGTCTCAGTTCTTGTTAGATTATTATACCTACTAAGACTGAGAATGATAGTCTTTTTCAAATCTACTTAGATTCACCAAACATACCAAAAGCACGAAAACATGAAAGCTAAGGTCGTGCTTGATAATGATCTCTCTGCTCATTGAGCAGCTCCAAACACATCAAAATCCCTATCAAGATCAAGCATCTCCTCCAAGTATCTATTCTTCATCACTGCCATCGTTCAATTGCTCTTCTATCACCTTCTCCCTCTCTATACTCTACGAAGCTGCAGACCTCCTCCGCCCTGCAGAAGAATCAAGCCAGAATAATTTCGTTACTCTTGTGTTTCACGAGAAACACATGATTTCTGTAAGTATGTATTCTTACTTCTTTCGCAGGTCAACAACTTTAGCACGCTCCAGCCGCTGCAGCATCTCATAATTGATAATTCTCTTCTTTTACGTCTCTTTTGTCATATATATTTATATGCTCGAGTCTTTGAAAAACATGTCTTGTGAATCAATCTTGGAACACCTACGTTTTCTTTTTCAAAATCAGAAAGTGCATCAGTAGGCCCCGAGATAAAAAAATCATACCTTTTGATGTTCTGCTCATGCTGCATCTTTGTTATTTGTTTCACAATACAGTATCTCTGCAGTTTTCCGCAGCAGCTTCTGGCTCAACATTCCTAGAAATTCCGCAAGCACCTAGGCGTGCTTGTTCTGTTTTGTAAGCTTGTTTTTAAATTCAGGGATCTGCCTAGAGATTGATTATCCTTACATTGTTCTGGTAAGCCTTCAACTCGTACTTTAGGCTTGTTTGCCTAACAAATCATAAAAAAATACATAAAATATATTCATAAGAACTAACAAAACTATAAATCAAGACTCCAAACATTATATCATCGCAATTGTAAGGAAAAGGACCTTGACAGTGTCAGTGGTTATTGAAGGCATCTAGATGTTTTTTTCGTTGCAAAGGAAGAAAAATAGTTGGCGGATACCTCCAGAAAACCAACAGCGTCGACGGTCCCATCAAACCATTTCTCACCTAAGTCCTTGTGCAAGCAGTCAGCTTCAAATTAGCAGTGGCCTGCTTTAATAGAAGGATACTCATTGAAGTAGCTGAGGTCCTTTAGGATCGGGAAGAAGGCACGCCTGCAAGAAAATAACAAACGTTAGCAAGAAAGATTTCTTCCATGAGCATCAAATATCAGAAGCAGAAAAGAATCTTGCAGAGAGACGAAAGAGTGCATTTCTCAGCTAAGGAGAGATGTGAAGAGCAGATGTGTAGAGGATGGCTCTTGATTCAAGGTGGTTTTTGAATACATTCCACAAATCTCATCTTCAGATTCCAAATCAAAAACGATCAGTCTCAAGACTCTTAACGTTACCAAGTTTTATTTTTACGTGTGCTTAAGGTTTTTTGGTGGTTGTTTGAGGATTATTAGGGTTAGGCTGCAATACCTTGAGATCATCATCAATCTTGGCAAAATGACCCTGTATATTTTCTGCAATTCAGAGATAACCTTGTTGAGTATTTAGCTTCATCCCAAAACAAACCTTTAACGCAAATAAAAAATTATCTTTTACGGATTATGTCAACACCAACTTAGAATGAAACACTCTAAAGAGAAAATAGCATATACCTGGTGAGATTAAAATGAGTAGGAACTCCATCAGCAGTGTGTGCGTTGCTCTCAACACCAGAAATTCTCTCCAGTTTTGATCTACCACCTGAAGAAAAAAAATTAAGATTGTTAACGGTATTTGACGGTTAAGAAGAGAAAGAGAAGAAGAAAATAATTGGTGGACTTAAATTATTGACGCTTCATGTTCTGATTTTAAAATGGATGATGAAGACGAAGAACGGTGCGAAAATATGAGTTATCGGTGACTTGTCACGTTTATTGGATTCGATCCGGGCCGTTTAATAAACGGAACCAGTTTTCACTGACTTGGCCGAATAACAGTTTTTGATTAGTCGAATATTTTAGATGACGTGGAAGTGGAGGATATCCTCCTTTTAGTATAGTATTGATGTTTATGACTCACAACATTTTACGGATTCTCCTGTTAAATAACACAGTGATGAAATACATAAATAAACAATAAATAAAAGTAGTTAGATAAAATCTTTAAATTTTTTCGTTTTCCAAAATTTATATATACTATAAAACATACACCCGTGCAGTCGCACGGATCCAGATCTAGTACTAATTATATAAATACATGGTAACATTATGAACAAGTGGGGTTATATAGTTAGATATGCCAACTTGTACTATCGCCAGCGGGACAAGCTCATAGTAAGTTCATGCGGGGCGTATTTGGGCAGAGAAATCAAGGTCCAAACAATTTGCCCGGTGGGTTTGGTCAGCCTTTTCAAGATCGTAGCCTGAACGGAACAGACTTAGCAAGACCCGCTCAAAACGATATCGGCAGCAAGCCAGGATGAGGCGGGAATGTCCAATTGCTATCACTAGGTAAATCATTTATAGACTGAAAAACATAAAATAATGCCTTTTTGGAAAAATTTGGAAAATGTATTTATATGAGTATTTAATTTGTAAACTATACCATTATTTAAGGTTTTTGAAAACTACACTTTCTATTATGTAAATTGACTAAATTATCTAACATGGTTATTTAAAATTATTGTAATACATTTTTCATCATAGTTATTTAAATATTTAAAGTAACAAACCTAATCTACAATTTTCCCATTTAATTAATATAACTTATATGTTTTTTGAAAAACTTTAAGAAACGAAGCATTTTTAATGTCTTGTGCCTCGTATATTCTCTCCTTCCTGTGGATTCATCTGGTTTTCCATTTTTATGTTGGATACTTTCATTGTCCATTTTGTGTCGTTATTTGGTTTCTTATTTTTCATCCATGTCTTTAAGTATAGTTTAAATTTGTATGTTCTCGTTTCCAGTCTCGCCTATATCTTTTCTTTCAATGGTGAACATCAACTATGTTCTTAGAAATTTAGAGAAACAGACATTTGTATGGTGGTCTGTTGAAAATTATTATTTATTTATTAGAGGATAATATGCTTTTGATCAGCGCTTGAGGGAAATAAAAACCCAATACGGCGAACCCGGGTTCAAACCCCACCGGTCACACGGATATGAGCTATTGCTTTCGGCTCATTTGAATGCCCAGGAGAGGGTCTATCCGTGGGCTGTACCTCCACCCGGGGGTTAGGTCTGTGTCATCATTGACCCGGGTTTAACCCTTTTTTTTTTTTTTTTTTTTTTTTGAAAAAAAAATATGCTTTTGATCAAAGGTATAAATTTCTCTTAAAACTAACTGAACAGGTTTGTTCATGCAGAAATGATCTTACTCAACATACAGTTCTACACTAGGGAAATTGGATGATGATGAACAGTTAGTATCTGTTCATCTAATGAAGCAAGAAGTAGCTCTATTTTATTCACGAAAAACAGAGGAAATCTGTTTATAAACTGAAACAGGAATCTGTAATATAATTACACGAGCAAACAAACCAGAACCAAAATAACCACAACGTTATTCATGAGTTAAATAATAGAACATAAACAGTTAAACACTAAAATGCTTGCACATAAACACGACTTAAACATCAAAGCACCACCTAGGCAGAGACCGAAAATACTCGATCCCAAATTAGAATCAGGAGCAATTTCAAAACATAAGAAACACATAAAAAGTCACATACGTAGGCACTCCCAACAAAGTCATCAGTGGAGTGTGTTATAGTTCTAGACAGCTTACCTTAAGATCTCTAAGGAACATACACTTCTCTTCGAATACAACGTTTGTTTTCACAATTTAACATTTTTCAAATCTTACGAGTGAAAGATAGGGATATCTGCAGGTTATGGTTTATAAGGTATATAGTCTCAGTTTTAAATAAAATCTGGACAGTATTTTTCAAATTTAAAATCATAAAATAGTGCATTCTTCAAAAGATAACTCACCAGATTTATTTCTGCGCGCATCCCTGTATATACTCTCCACTCTATAGTATGAAGAGTGGAAATCAAAGACATAGGAACTGAACTAGGCAGCTCCCAGCAATCCACGGGTGTGTCTTTCTAAGACCAGAGAAAAGAAAATGTCAGTGTATATATAAAGATAAACATATGAAAACAAAAAGGGGAGAAACTAAATTACATTTTTAATCTTGAGAACTGACAAGTTTATAGAACGTTTGAGCAAATATATAAACAATTTTTCAAATAAGTAAGTGCACGTGGTCAGCTCCAACTGTACAGTCCGACGGTAGATGCTTGTATCCTAAATTTTTTTATTTTAAAAACGAGATTAGTGTGATGATCCCAACACCAATACAAAGAACGAAAAAGAAACGAAGTGCAATGAAAGAAATTACCTCGTAGTTTGATGGAGATCCGATTCTAACCCTCACACAGAATTTAGACAGCAAATTTTCAATACTTAAGTACTTCAAAGAAGGTGTGCATATCTCTAAACTCCGGAAATAATCATCCAGTAAAATAGGCGAGGGTTTGCCGCTACTATTTGTTACGATGGTCAATCTCTGTAACGACGGCATTACGATATGCAAATTGGACATAACATGATGTTCCAGTCTGAGGTCGGATAATAGAGGGCAATTTGATAAAATCTTATAAATGGATTCGTTTTTGAGAGGCGTCAAGCGCAACAACAAGTGCAGAGTTTTGAGGGATGGGAGACAGATCATCGAAGGAACACTCACTTCGATGCTGCCTTTGAGTTTCAAGACAACAAGTTTTTTGCATGTAAATAAGACAGAAGGCAAACTGGTATGTCCAAAAATACGAGCATCAACGTTGAGCTTCCGTAGGTTGGATAGAGCATCGGTTTTGATCCACGGTCTAATATCTATGCGCAATGGAGATACGTCTATGTCCAGGGTTTCAAGAGCACGAGGCTGATCTGAAAGCAGAGACTCTTTTAAAAATCGTGTGAATCCAGTAATCTTATCAGCGTCATACGGAGCATCGTATGTGAGTCTGGTCTCTGGACACCTAAGTCCAGAGAGATCTCCAATTTTTTGAGACAAGACTAGTTGCGACAATATATTTTGTTGGAAAGAATGACAATATCCTCAGGAGTAAATCTTCAGGCAAGTCACTGATATTTCCCATAGTTATAAACACAAAACCTTCTCTCTTAAGAGCTTTCCCACAGCTGGAAACCCCAATCCAGAGACCAGAATTGATATTTTATTTCATAAACTTGTGAAGTTTATTTGCTAAACCTTTGGTGAATAAATTAAAATTTTGAATATTTAAATATTATTCCCAGACAATCTTTTATATTTAACAGATACAAGAACTGAATATTGCCATTTTGTTTTTGCAAATTATCATATTTAAAATAAATAGTACTAACTAGGGTCTACCACCAAATTAAAATTTTGGAAATGTGTTCCTGAACTTTTTGAAAAAGTTCAGTATTTACTTTTTCTTTAACTGTATTTACTGGTTATGACAGAAGGCATACTTCTTAATTTGGGTAGGCTATGCCATAGAGGCATAGATAGACCTTCAGAGTAAAATACAACAGGAGGAAGTCTGAAAATAAACAGAGAGAAGAATCTGTACTTGGTATTAAAAAAAAAAAGAGTTTGTGACACACTGACACTCGATGATAAAATCCAGTGTTACTGTCTCCTAAACCTTGGACACTGATCTTTGGAAAAAGAAAACTTCCTCAGCTTGAGAAAGAATTACACATACGCGTTTAATATGTTCGGAGAGGCCAGCATTGTCGTTTGTGCTTCACATATAAGGGACACTCTTATGGCCAAGTATCTTTCTTTTTGATTCTGCTTAGTTCTTCATAGGTTTTCTTCTTTGTCTCGTTAAAAACTTTTGGTCTATCAGGCTATCCCCATAGCAAATCTATAACACAGTTTCTCACACCTAAAAATTGAAAAATGAATAAAGGATGAGAGATAGAAGACAAGGTTTTTTTATCAAGAGACTCCTGACCATATTAAAAAGACTTGCATGGATCTAAAATTCTTTCAAAAAAAAAAAAGACTTGCATGACTAATGTACAATTGTTAATAGTTGCTAATGGAGTAATGGGTTGTTCGGTTAAAAAAAAATAAAATAAGTCTTAATTTATTCTACAATGCTGATGCTCTTACCATTTAGCAAGAAAGAAAATGAAAAATTTAAAGTTGATACTTGTAACCAAAGAAAGCTTCTTTCCTTAGGAAGAGAAACTATTTCAATGGTCAATAACTGGAGGAAGAGAGACAACAAAAATAGGTTAGAAGTCCTCCAATTAGAAAACTAATGACGAGAATAAAACATTGAGAATATTAGAAACAGTGACTTAATTTCTGACTCTCTGCGCAAGGAACTGATAAGCATATCAAGCTAACAAGTATATGAAGTAACAAGTTATTATGCTGCAGACTTGCAGTGAATTTCTGTTACAGTTTCATTCACTACTCCAACACAAGCAAAAGTTACAGAACCTCTTGGCATAAAAAGTAAGTTATCCATCTTTGGTTGCTTCTCGAACAAGCCACATGATTCAGTGAAGATTTTTGCTGTATTCAAACATAGTGCATACTTCAGGAGATAGCTCACCAGGTCCATTTCTGCACATGTCCCGTTGTATCCTCTCCACTCCAGAGTTTGAAGAGTCGAAAAAAAACATGTAGGAACAGAACTAGGCGGCTTCCAGCAATTCAAGGGAGTGAATTTCTAAGACCAGAGTAAAAATAATGTCAGTGTATGTATTATATCATAAGAGCACCTCCAATGGGGGTTCTACCCATTGGAGTTCTAAAGTTGCATATGTGTGTATGTATGTGTTATATATGTCTATGTAAGATTGGGATCCACAAAATTGTGTAGAACCCCTATCCAAAGGTTCTACAAAAATTTAGAACCTTTAGAACCCCCCACACTTATAAAAATATATTAACATAATACCAAAAAACATATGAAAACAAATTTACTTTGTTAATCTTGAGAACTGATAAGTTTGTAGAACGTTTGAGCATATAAGCAATTCTTCATATACGTCTCTGCACATACTCAGCTCCAACTGTACAATCCGGCCGTGGATGCTTGTATCCTAGAATAAAACAAAAATAAACAAGATTTCTAATCTTAATGCAATCATTCACCACGCCCCTGTATCTACAATCTATTTTACATCGACATTGATTATATGCACATACTACAGATTCTACTGAAAAAGTGAAAATCACCAGTCAAAATAAAAGGCATCTAGAAATCTCTACCCGATGACAAAGTATAATATCATCGCCTATACAATTGTTCCGTCAATTTCGACTATTTAGAGTATAATATATTGTGGTTTGCTATTTCATGATTTATGAATAGGGGTGTCAAAATGGGTCAAATGGGTCAACCCAGCCCATAACCCAAATGGATTGACTGTTAATGGGTCATGGGTCAACCCGACCCATTTATTAAATGGGTCGGATTGATTCATAATCCACTAAATTAAATAGGTCAAATGGGTTAATGGTTGACCCATCAACCCAATATTTTTATAATGATAAATGTTATGTTTCTTAACAAACGAGAGAGTGCTGTCAACATTTTTGGTTCAATTGTAGTCAAATAAAGATGGGAATATAACATTTCAAGTACATAACATTCAAAACAATGAACCAAGAAACTCCAAAAGTTGATCAAATTATTACATAAGTCATTCATATGACAATTCATAAATCTAAACTCTGGAACACAACTCATGTCAGATTCATTAGCTAGTATCTTCACCTTTCCATAGATGGTTCCTGAAACACAAGAAGGAATACAACCAATCGCATGAAATCCAAACAAAAGACACCACTAATAGTAAGTAAATACAATAAATAAATACAGAAGCAGAGGAAAGTAGTCATTAGTCATTACTCCAATTGCTTAACTACAGCTGATTAAGCAAATATTCATTCCTAAAAACACTGTGAAACAAGACAACCTATAGCAACTAACTTAATATGCAAAAAAAAACAATCTATATACCTGAGAGCTTGCTCGGAAAGCCAGACACACCAAAGATACTTTAGGAACAGCCAAACTCTCTTTGTTAACCTCACTGCCACTGGAAGTAATAGGCAACTTCAGTACCAATATGATTTACAATAGCAAGCAACCAAAATAACTTGTACGATACAAGCTGGTCGTTTGTTCTGATCTCGTACGACACAGATTACACCAACAAAGATTAAAGAAGTAAGACTCACCACCAGCTATAGTTCCATGGTATTAACATGGTCTTGATTTGAAGTTACTAGTGCTTGAGTTGGAGCTCCCCGGATAATGTTCCTAGTGTAACACTTGTAATCTGGATTCAAATAGCTACAATAGTCCCTCAGCTCTTCATACTCAACCGAAATGAAAGGGAGATTATGTCTAATAATGACTCGACTATACTTCTCCCTAGCAACTCTCTCATCAAAATTCACTACCCTTCTTTCAGCCTCTAAAATTCCTAAGCATTTCTCTTTATGACGCTTCAGATTTTAGGTTCCACTAGTAGATGTATAAGCATAGCTCTTTGAGCATTTCAGACAATATGCTCTCTCTTCCCCATTCTCATCCTTTTCTACTCTATAATATTGCCAAATCTGATGTTTTTCTTCTCTTTGCAGTATTAGAAGATGTACCTGTTGATTCTCGATATTCTTCATTTTCCATATCTGAGATCACTGCCAACAGAACTCCAGAGCTTCAGAACTTCAGAGCTTCAGGAAAAAGAGCAACCTGAAATTCAATACAAAATCACTGCCAAGTCAGAGACAACACAAATGCAAACAAGAAGCAGTTATGTTCACACGCTTGATAACTATACAAAGCTATTCAATTGAAATCAAAAGAATGTGACAGAGCTCAAGCACTGGCTACTTCTACTTCTACAAACAAGAATGTGACAGAGCTCACTAACTACTTCAGAGATCTAAAGCAAACAATGTGAAAACTCTGCGTATGTATATCTAAAAAGTCTAAGTAATAAAAAAAAACTGAAGGAGCAATAAAACCATTAGCGGACTGTAAAATATTAATTACTGATTCAAAGAACATGTTAATTTTTTGTATTTGCATAAGTTAGTATTTTCACTAGTGGTTCATTAGCATCTCTCGAGTTTAAATTCGAAGAGTTTTCGAACAAAGTTGAGCCAAAGCAACTAACTAGTTTACTATAATCATTTTAAAAATCTAACTCAATTCATCTCAACTGTTCAACTACTTCAGATCCCACAAAAGAAGCTACTATCTATCATAATTCAAGTAAAAAAAAAGTTACAGAGAAAAGAAGTTATACCATCCACAGGCCAAAAAGATAACAAAGAGGCAAGTTCAACAAAACCCATCAGAGCTTCAGAGCTTCAGAGCTTAAATGGAGAAGATACCTCAAAGGGTTAAGAGACAATATAAGAGATTGAGAGCTTGAGAGCTTCAGAGCTTCAGAACTACCTGCATTACAAGTAAACAGGACAAGAATTAAACTGGGTTTTGATCAAAATCAGAGCATATAATCATTAATCAGTTCATAATATGAGTGGATGAGTCAAAGGTCGACGTCAGATTCTTATATAGCTTAAACTTGTCTCAAATCCCAATTCTTAAAAGAGATGACGAATATTAATAAACCCCAAACTGATTTTATCATTCATTCAACAACAAAGAATTCAATAACAACAGCAAAGCTTTCTCAAAAACAAAATTACAAGGAAGAAGAACAATTACCACAGGTGTGCGAAGGAAGAAGCTGACGACGAGGAGAGAGAGCTTGAAAGGAGGGTCTGAGAGAGAGCTTGAGGGGAGGGTCTGAGAGAGAGCTTGAGAGGAAGGTCTGAGAGATCGATTGAGAGACTCAGGCTGAGACACGAGAGAGATGGAGAGAGTCTGAGATCGATGAACACGAGTGAGACTCGAGCCGGAGATGAGAGAGCTCGTGGTCGGCGTCGGAGGAGAGAGCTCGAGCCGGAGAAGATGGATTGAAACGAGATGAGATGGAGCTTCGCCGAGTCTGAGATCGAGAGAGAAGAGGCTGCGTGCTTCGATGACTTTCTTTGCTGATATTTTTTTTTTTAACTAGGATCGGTCCGCCCTACGGGCGGGATATAATTTACCTGTGATTTAAGTTATTATTTTTTTTGTATTATTTATTGATTTTTATCTTAGATTTACATTTGCAAGAAATGTATATTATAGATTTTTGAATTTTAGAAAATTTTAGGTGAGGCGATCTTATATGAGATGAGATATATTTTGTTTTTTACAATAGTTGTTTCTGTTGTCCAAAAAATTAATTTTATGGTACTAAATATTAGTTCATTTTTTTCTACTTGTATTAAATTATTTGATATATAATGTGTGTTGGATTTGATGATAGTATATAAAATATCTTTTATCCGTATTTCAGTTAAAACATCAGAATAGCGATTTTAAAGAAAAGATGAATTCAATTTTTTAAAAGATATTTGTTTATGTTTGTGTAAAGTTATATATATATATTAGTTACATTATTATTATTTTACCGAATTAAGTTATATTTTACATATGTCTAATTCAAGACCAGTAAAATTTATTAATTATTCCGTCTGTTCTTTTTTCGAATATTAATTTATAAACTTTATTATATATATATATATATATATATATATATATATATATATTTATTTATCTATTTATTTATTATTTTGTGTCGATATAATGGATCTCAAAGTTATTGGTTAAATATTTGTATTACCAAACATTATCGACTAAATCAAAGACTTCATTGATTGGACAATTTGATAAGAAGATACATTTTAATCTGAAGCAAACATATAATCAGAGTACAAACCAAAACCAAAATTATTTCGTGCTAAGAGTATTTACAAAAGAAATTTCAAATATGAAACTTTACATGCTCTAATTATTTTTTTCATATTTTCAAATTTGTACTATGGAACTTCATATTTGAAGTTCTATTGTACAAATTTCATATCGATTAGTTTGGTAAAACTATGAATGAGAAGGTTGGAAAATCTAAATAAACTTTACAGTTGGTGTAGATTTTATTATGCCGTGTAAAGTAGTGGTTTCATCCTAATTGCAGCAGTTCTTTGCCATGTAAGGTATGTAATGTCAGTTAGAGAACACATATATGTAAAAAAAATTGAAACGTCATATAAAACAATCAGTCTAGAGAACACATATTATAAAAATATTTATATAGTATTGCATCTAGTTTCAAGATAAACTATTGTTTGTCCACACTATAACGGTAAACAGTTTAAATATTTGATGATCGGTTTATCAAACCAAAGACAGAATGCCTATTATTACTACTCATTTGAAAACAAACAAATTCATTAAAAAACATTGTTCATCTCAAACGACAACATCCTCATCCACTCAACCATTCACTATAAGGAAAAACTATCAAAACTTTATATGAAAAATGTGACTTGGTCGTTCTCTACTCTCTTTTTAGAGGATAAATACCGCCCCAATTGTGCCACTTATGCTCTCCTGCATTAGTTTATACCTAATCATTAATCACATTGTTCATATTTAAGGTTTTTAGCTTTTACAGCTCTATCTTGAGTTAAACGTAGTTACCTGACGGCTTCTGCTGACTTGCAACTTCTGCTTCTTTGACACACCTGTGTTGTAGTTGTCCACTGGTCCACCATTTGGTATCTTGCTTCGTGGTTCCACCTTTTCTTTATTCCTTACACTATTGATCCAAAGCAAAAAAAGTCTGTAAGCTCTTAGTGCAAAGGGCCAATTCCTTAGGAGATACCTTCACTGTTGTTTCCTCCTCTTTTTCTGAGTTATCCTCATCACCATTTGAACCCATCTAAAACTAAATAAAGAAAACATGCCTCACACTTCCAAAATCTGTATCAAGATCATCGCTCTCAACAAATTAAGTGAGTCAATGCTACTCCCAGCTCATCAAAAAAAACTAAACGTTGCACTACTTAAACGTAGTTAAAATCTACCTCACCAGAGTCATGAGTCAAATTGATCATTCAGCCCAGTGGCGTTGGATTTTTCCAATTCTAAATATTAGTGTCAAAATCTAATAGCGTAACAATGCCACAAAACAAACTTTAATACAAAATAGTAAACCTACCATTTTGAGACCCATCCATAGTTATTTCCTCATATTCTGAATGAAATTCTGGAAAAATTGAACATAAACAAAAGATAAGCTTCCAACATCAATACAGATAAAACCAGCATATTATAAGAACGTCAGAACCTACCAGAGTTAAGCTCGCCTCTTAGACCACAGTTAGTTTCAAATCCTTTAAATTTTTTAAATGAGTGGAAACGAAACCTGTCCAACACATTTAGAAGATTAATTCCAGATTCTTCTAGAAATTAACACACTAAACTTAAGATTTCACAAAAAAATAATTAAGATGAGTTTCTCACAAAAGTAAAAATTAAAACACTGCTGCTGGGATTACCTTGTCGAGGAATAGCATGTCGACACACCTTAGCTATACATCTTCTTTACATATCATGACATTCACCCATAATTTCTTATATCCTCTTTGTCATGTATTGACAATCTTGGCTCTGTCATTAATAGGCTTGGTGGGGCCTGAGCAGAAGCAGCCATTGAGAATGTTTAGCCTCTTAGCAGACTCCTTGGCTTTCTAAATCACATCTGCCACAGTTTCTGACTTGCAATGCATGTTTCAGTTCAGAACATAAGAATCAAAGCGTAATAACATGTACTCTTTGGGTGATATCAGCAAGGCGAATTAACAAATGACAGTTAGCAGCATCCAAACTTATAGATTCATGTGAAAGTGAAATCGACCATGGGATATATAATGTTGGAAAAACAGTAGATCCTAATAGTAATATTAATATATAATGTTGGAAAACAGTAGATCCTAATAGTAACATAGAAAGCACAGACATAAAAACACATAGCTTCTAATATATTGCATATTTCAATTCAATACTTAAGAATCAAAGTTAAGAAAGAAACTTTCTAGATGATATTATCAAAGCGCATTATAAAATTAACACTATCAGTGTTCACATCGTAGCTTCTAATAGCAACACGGGAAGCACAGATATGCACAAATAACAAAACTACTGCTGTGACAAATAAAAAAGGAATTCGGGAAAACTTTCTTCTCTTTGGCAGTGAGGAGCAGAAAATATATACCTACTTAGAGAAACCATACACCAATGCTACAGTCCAGACGGCATTCCGAAGATGATGTCGAATTTCCCCTGAGTAAGAACTCGTTCCACACAAACATTTTCTTATAGAGAATAGCACCACAATCATGGTCGCGCTTCTGGAAACTACACATTATGTTGAAAGAATAGCTGAAAAAGAAGTCCTTTGTAAGGTCCACCATACACAGGAGCTTCTTCTACCTGTTTATCAACATGTGGGGAACACCAGATAACGAAACGTAAGGGTTAATTGACTTCAGACTATACAAAGGTTGAAGGGTGTAATAAATAAACACATGTACACACTCTCTTTTCACCAAACAGAAAGGAAAAACATAAACTTTCTTCAACAATAAGCTTGGAACAAACAAAAAAGGTATAATATAGTAAAAGGTAGATCAAAACACCTGTTCTCGCCTCTTGAATTGAAATGTTAGAAACTACGCTAGAATTATGCAAAGAAATTATCTCACTCTTGAACCCTGAAACCATGTACAAAAAAAACAAAATTGTGAGAACACGCTATAAAAGTAAAAAACACTGTAACGTTTCAGTGAACATAACCGACAGAATACCAATGATGCCATAACAGAGAGTGACCAGTTTGAGGCCGCATGTGGCCTTGTTGCCTTCGTGTATCCGTTTAAGCAACTTGTAGCATTCTTTTTTGTATAGGCTGTGGAAACCTCACTTAGATCAAGCTCAGACGCTTCAAGACGGTCAATCTTTAGTACTCTATACACTATATTACCATTCCAACCGATCATACAGAAATCTGAAAAGCAAAAATGATATCATCATGTACTCATGTTGGCTACAAATTAACCAAGTGATTCAAAAGGTGAAAGGCCGAAATAGTGTGGTACCGTTGAGTCTCAAAAATTTGAATTCTAGCATAGAGGCTTGAAGGGACAATGATGATGATCCCGAGGAGGAGAAGGTGGAGCCTCTGTTCTCCATTGATGGTGATGAGGTTATTTACTAAATTTCCTAAAATACAGAGCACAAAACTTGTCTCTGTGGGAAAAAGAAAGGATTTCGAATTCACAGGTTAATCCAAAAAAATCAAAAGATGCTCATAAGAGATCAGAGGTGGTTACCTTTTTTCATTCACTTCACGAATCTCTTGAACCCTGGAAACACACGAAACGGAAGATTGAACGTATTGGTTCAAATAGGAGTAGTGAAGAGAGATGCGAAGAGGTCGATTGAATGCTTTCAGAGAGGACTGGATTAAACACGCAAAAAGTTGGAGTTAAAATCGGATTAACGGAAGTTTGATACGTTATGGAGATCTGAAAGACGCATCAAGTTTCTGGAAGTTCACCGAGAATGTGGCAAATAATAAGGAATGGCAAAGCCCAGGCCCAACTAAACGGACGATCGATTTAAGTGAAACGTTGCGTTTCATAGGTGTCACCACATCAGGAACTCAATTTCCAGCCTGGCATTCCATGTGGCATAGGTGGGAGAGATTTGAGGTCTCTTTTATATATAAAGATTTAATTAATTAAATGGATTAAAGTTGATCCAACCCATTAGACCCAATTAACATGTTAACCCATTAATCCATTGACCCATTAACCTGTTAACCCATTGATCCATTAAATAAAAAATAAACAGTTTATTTGGGTTAATGGGTCAATTTGGATTGGGTCAATCCATGGGTTTTGACCCATTTTGACACCTCTATTTATGGATGATGAAAATGGAAATGATAATTTCGGATCATTTTCTTTTGTACTTCAGATCATTTTCTTTTGTGATAGTTACAAAAACGAAGTGGAATGAAAGAAGTATGTGAATGAATCTAGAAAAGATGCACTAACAAGAAGACATACTTTTATGGTTGAATGAGAGAAGTCATGAAGGACCCTAATCAACACATGTTGGTAAGAGAAACCCTTTTCAAATCACCTGTTTTGTAAGTTCCTTTGATTCCATCTATAAATCCAGTGTTTATTCCACTCGTTTCTAATTAAGGATTTTCATATTAACAAAATTAATATTTCACCTATTAAATTAGCTATGATATTATATAAATTAAATTCATTAATAAATTTACACGTTTTCTTGGTAAATTAATAAGCCACCTAGGAAAAAATTAGCAATGAATGAAACAAATTGTTAGCTGCTGTCAATAGAATTTGGGGAAGAAGCTTAATGATTCATCGTATATTTTTCATATTCCACACCAACCTACTCATCAATGGATTATCCAAAGAGATATGGCATATCGACGACTGTTTGCTTTTTGTGTTGCCGTGGACTCCACAGAGGGTTCATTCGAAATTCCAGACATTTCAACACTTCTGGTATGGGCGATTTTAAAGGACACTACAGATTTCTGTTACTCTAGATTGGGAATTAGTCATGTTGCTTCTGGTCTTGGAGAGCTTATTTTAACACATAAACTACGTCTAGATCCTACTAGCATGGGTGAAGCCAAGGTATTGGTTGAAATGGAATTGGATAGAGACTTTCCAAAGCTTATAGCACTTGATGATAAACAGGGCAGTATATTTCTGGTTAAAATTAACTACACTTGGATCCCTTCTACGTGTTAAAGGTGTGGGTGCTTAGGCCACAAAGCAAAGAGATGTCTTCAGCCTCCTAAAACTCCAGAGAATTCAACTTCATTAAAGTCAGTGCTATTAGTCCCGATGTACCTGTTGTGGATATTTACATCATTATCCATCAAAACGAGAATGCTGCCCCATCTACATCATCATTTCAACAGAAATAATTCACTGGCCACGAAAGACTTCCTATAGCTATCTCGGCCTCTGAGGCTCCTACGCTTCAGGATCAGTCTGATGAGTTGGATGCTCTTCTTACCACTGTTGAACAGGAAACCACTATTGCTAAAGCTGTTCCAGACACAGGTACGAATTTGGTTCCTGATCATGAATCACTACTTGTTGCCTCTAATGTTTCTACGGAAAGCCAAGTTATACCAGCTGCATCGCCAAGCTTGATCACTTTTACTTCCCAATTAGCAGATGTCCAGTCTTCTCCCACTACAACATCTTTTATGGAGACTTCTCAATCAAACAATATCAGCAAGGAGGTTCGAAAAACTTCAGCTGTTGATCATGAAACCACAACATTTAACACTAATGCATTGGAGAGTCCTTCTTGTTTCTGTGTGCTAGGTGATGTGAGGTGGTAGGGAAACTAAACCTCCTACAAAGTATCAAGATTTGGAGTGGAAAGCAGTACATGACAGAGGAAAGCATGGTCCCCGTGGCCGTGGGTCTAAACGCTAGCTACTATATTTCCTTTCATTGTTGATTTTGCTAATTTCTACATAAGTAAATTCATAGGTATGAAATATTAACTATCAGGATGTGCTCATGCAAACTTTATTTCGCTTCGCTATAGGGTTTTACCGCCTTATCTTGTAAACGTGTTATTTTATTTAATATTGAAAGCCTTTAGTCAAAAAAAATAAATGAAACAAATCAGAGAAAAATTAATAAATTTCAATGTTTCATAGAAAATTAGCCAAGTGTCAGTTAATTTGTTAGTTAGTTAGCTAGTTAGTTAGTTAAATAACTATGAACTAGAGCTGGACCCGTCCGACCGGACGGGTATTTATTTTCATTTTTTATATAAATAAATATTATTTAAATACTTAGTTTATATTTTTAAATATTTACATATTTCTAATTTTTAATAAACACAACAGTCGAATAGTTTAAGTGTTGTAAAAATAGTATCCCGTGCTTGTTATTAATCTTTTGAAAAATAATATTGACCTATTGATAGTTTGAATAATATTTCTTGTAACATGAAACTATTTGTCAAATGTAAAAAAAAATATTTTGATCAAATATGGATAATATGGTAAGATTTAGAAAAAAATGTATTTGGTTATAAACATTAAACATTGATTTACAAATAATTAAAATATAATTAAATTTCAGTATTAATATTTTTTGTTGAAAATAATTAATAGCAACCAAAATAGTTAAACATATACTTTAAAAATTCTTGAAAAATATATAATCTTTGGTGAGATTTAATTATATTAAAATAATATTGAGTTACAAATATTTCATCTTGTTTTATAAGTAGTTTAAAATATTTAAAATCGTAGCATATATATATATATATATATATATTATTCAAAATAATTAATGGTAAGTTAAACATATATTTTAGGAATATTCAAAATAGTGTTTAATGTCGAATTTAAACTTGAATTTCGTTCAAAATAATTAATCGTAACATTATCCAATTTTAATATTGTTAAAATAAATTTTAAATATGAATATTCCTAAAAATCAGCTAATTTATTTTAGGAAATATATTAAATACGAAATTAAGTTAAATTGATTTAGGAAACTGTTTAATAAATAGAAAAGGACAATAATTCCTTAAATATATGTTCATTTAATGGTTCATTTAATTACTTCAGTGGCATTCCATTGTAAATAACACTAAAAATTAAGGGGTAATTTATAAGTGTACTTCTATTTTAATAATAGAGATAAATTTAGCTAAAATAGTGAGTTTCTAATTTACCATTTTAGCACTCCTTTGTGCAAGTTTACAAACAAAAAAGCATGGCTATGATAAAGATTATAGTAAGTTGTAATATATATAGTATATATAAATCTTGAAATATTTTTGATAATAACAATCTTAACAAATAAAAATCTTAAATTTTGGTTGCATTGTTACCATTTAGCAAGAAGGAACACAGATGGCAATTGAAACTGATACTTGTAACCAAGAAAGCAAAGTTTTTGACTT
Organism: Hirschfeldia incana; assembly: GCA_026261945.1. Classification (NCBI taxonomy): domain Eukaryota; kingdom Viridiplantae; phylum Streptophyta; class Magnoliopsida; order Brassicales; family Brassicaceae; genus Hirschfeldia; species Hirschfeldia incana. Next base: position 8,273,082 of record JABCMI010000003.1, on the reverse strand, counting down.
TTCTCAATGGTCAAACAGGTAGCTGGAGCCTGGAGAAAGATAGACGACAAAAAAAATAGCTTGGAAGTCCTTCAGTAAGAATACTAAAGACGAGAATAAAAACTTGGTGAGATATTAAGCAAAACATTCGAAACAGTAATTAAGACCAATTTTCTATCAAGCATACAACTTCATTAATTCGTTATTTCAAGTTTTCAACACAATCTTCAACACAATCCGGCAAGTTGTAGAACCTCTTGGCATAGAAAGTAAGTCCTTCTTCATCTTCTTGAACAGGCCACATGATTCAGTGATGATTTTTGCGGTTTTCAAACATAGTGCATGCTTCAGGAGATAACTTAACACCTCCTTTTCTGCGAATGTTCCTGTGTATTCTCTCCACTCTAGAGTCTGAAGAGTCGAAAGCAAACATGTAGGTACAGAACTAGGCGGCTTCCAACAATCCCGGGGTGTGAATTTCTAAGATCAGAATAAAAATAATGTCAGTGTATGTATAATATTATAAGTTAATCAAGTTTAAAAAGAAAAACATATTAAAACATATTTACATTGTTAATCTTGAGAACCAATAAGTTCATAGAACTTTTGAGCAAATATATAAGCAGTTCTTCAAATACGCCACTGCGCATACTCAGCTCCAATTGTACAGTCCGACTGTAGATGCTTGTATCCTAGAATAAAACAACAAACCAAGATTTCTCATTAATGTGATGATTCCAAACACCAATACAGAACGAAAAAGCTTACCTCCAAGTTCGATGGAGATTTGAGTCTAACGCTCACATAGAAACTAGACAGCAAAGCTTGAATGTTTAAGTACTTCAATGAAAGTGTGCTTATTTTCTCTAAAGGCCTAAAGTAACGATCCAGTTTTTTAGACGAGGGTCCAAAGACACTTCCTGTTACGATTGTCAATCTCTGTAACGAAGGCATTGCGATATGCAAATTGGACATAACATCATGCTCCAGTCTTAGGTCATATAGTAGAGGGCAATTTGATAAAATCTTATGAATGTATTTGTTCTTGAGAAGCGTCAAGTGCACCAAGTGCAGAGTTTTGAGGGATGGGAGACACACCGTCGAAGGAAGTTTCACTTTGATCATGCCTTTGAGCTTCAAGACAGCAAGTTTTTTGCAGGTAAACAAGATAGAAGGCAGTCTGATATATCCACCACCACCATTAACCTCGAGCTCGCGTAGGTTGCATATAACATCGGTTCTAATCCAAGGTCTAATATCTATGCCCAGTGAACATTGTCTTATGTCTATGTACAGGGTTTCAAGAGCATGAGGCTGATGTGAAAGTAGAGACTCTTTTAAAAATCGTGCGAAACCAGTATACTTATCAGGGTAATACCGAGCCTCGTACGTGAGTCCGGATACCTTTGTCCAGAGACATCTCCAACCTTTTGTGACAAGACTCGTCGCCACAATATATTTTGTTGGAACGAATGACAATATCCTCAGGAGTAATTCGTCAGGCAATTCACTGATATTTCCCATTGTTATTAAAACAATCCTCCTCTTATACGCTTTCTTCCTTCTTCTTTTTTCTGAACTAGCTAGGGAACGAGAAAATTCGAGGAAATAAATCAAGTATAAGTATCTCTTACTGTGCCCAGAGGCCACACCGTCAATGTTGAAACCCTAACCAGAAACCAGACCAGAGCATTCTCTTTTTTGTTTATTAATTAACAAGACTTGGTTTAATTATAGGGAAATTTGGAAATTTGGAACTAAAAACATTAGGTTTTGTCTCCTTAGTACAAAATCAAAAATTGTCACTTTTGGACCTACACTACCCTTCAAGACTATAAAAATTCATATAAATTAATTTACAATGTGAAAAATTAAAGAAAAATAATAAACATGAAGTATTCAAGCATGTGAATTTATGAAAAATATTATTTCATAAAAAAAATATTTGGAATGGTAAATTGAAAACTTAGGCAAATGTGGAAATCTACCATCTACGGCGATTCAGAATATGCAATCTACTCAAGACACATAGATCTACACAATGTAGACGGTGAATTCCACCAAATTACTTAGGATCTACAATTACAGTATATATAATCTACCGAAAAACTTATGATCTATAACTGCAGTATATACAATCTACATCTCTTCTACGTTCTACATATCAGGTAGATCATCAGAGCTAGTAAATGTTCCCTCATCTACTTTATCCGAATATGCATTCTACTGACATCTCTTTTATCTACCGTACTAGTATTCCCTCTCTACCTTTTCATCTCTATTTTGCTGGCCGTAGAATGGAAGTTCTACATGATTTTAAAACAAAATCCAAAAATATTGGAAATAACTGTCACGAAATATTCCCAAAATCTTTACAATCTTTTTTATTTCCTTTTTAAATAAAGTTCCCTAAATTTTAGTTCTTCTCTGCCAAACAACGATTTCAACAAAAGATCGTGGGTTTTCACATACTTTTTCATAGTTCTTCCAAACTTCATCCTCAATCTAATCTAAAGAGATGCACATCTATGCCTATTCTGGTTATTGGAAATCGTCCAAAAGAAGTGGATGGAAATTTCTTGTTGATAAAGCAAAAAGAGGTCGATTACTTACTTTGGATACAAGAAAAACTTTTGAATACTTAATCGGGGTGGTCTGTGAGGACTTCGAAATCGATGTACACATGGTCGATATCAAGGTGAGTTACTTACCTTCTGATCTGGTGACTGGCAATGACTCACCACCTGTTTTCGTCACTATTGATAGGCAACTGGAAAATTTTCTTACATATGTGAAGAACAAAGCTTCAACGCGGTTATGTGTGTGTAGTCGGCCTAAGGTCGATTTAAACTTTAGTTCTAAAATCATTCCAAGGGGACAAAGTCTCAAGTTTTTAGTTCCAAATTTCCAAATTTCCCTTAATTATATCAAGTTTTTTTTTTTTTTGCAAAACCTTTGTAAAAAAATTAGTTTTTGAGTCTTTTTTTTTCTTTTATCGTCTGTAGTTTATTAAACAAGCCCAAATACAAACACAAGGGTGATGATTGTTTACATGGTTTTTAGATTTTAGTTTTTGGTTTTTGCATTTTGGTTTTTAGTTTTTAGATTTTGATTTTAGTTTTTAGTTTCTGATTTTTCTGTAGATTTTAGTTTTTTCAAAAAGTTTGATTGGTGACATTAGAATTTTGTTTTTGTTTTTCAGACTAAAATGTTTTCTAAATATAAATCTTTCTTCTCGAAACCATTAAAAATGTTTTAATTATCAGTTATCATTATAAAACAATTAAATTATTTTTTAAAATGTATTAGAAAATAAAAACTAATAGCTATATGTTTAAAAAATATATATCCTCAGAACAATAAACAATTAATAGCTAATATTTTAAAACAAATGAAAATAAATAATATTTTTTTAAAAAATGATAAACTGAATTTATGCAAATCAAATATCACAATAACTAAAATTTACAGAAAATTTCATTCTAAAGTTAAAATTATATTTTATAATAAAAATTAAAGATGGTAAGAAGGCATAAAATTATGTAATTAAAATATTTTAATATATAAAGTAATAGCATATATAAAGTAATAGCTAAAATTTTTAAAAAAAAAATTAAATGACTATTTAATAAACGTATAGTAGATATCACTAACAGTTTTAAGAAAATCATTATAGATTTTATAGTGTAAAATATTAATCAAATTATTATAAAACTAACTTAGCTAAACAAAATAAAATTAATTAGTTTGTAAAGAAGATTGTTATTGTCGAATACGTGAATATAATCATCCATTATTTGTCATTCTGAATATTTTAGAATTATTTTTTTATTTATTTTATTTTTAGTACTTTATTGCATAGTTTAATTGATAAAATGGTGAAACAAACGTGTGGAAGTTAGGATAGGAGAAAAACATGATATAAATATAAACTGAATAATTAAAATATAAAATTTTAAAAGAAATTAATAGACAAAAGTATAGTTGGCCAAAAATCTAAGAAAACACAGCTTTTAGTTTTGTGTAGAATTAGGTAGTTATTTGAAAAACTAGTTTTCCTACATTTTAGGGAATCATTTTTTCCAAAAGCTTGATTGATAAAAAAAGTGGTTTTTCAAAAACAAAAGCTAGAAACCATTTCAAAAAAAAAACATTCGCTTGTGTTCTTTCTCAGCTCAGATAGCATCAATTTTATGGATTTTGGGCTTATAATTGTAATTCATGTTTTTTTTGGTAATTAATGTAACTTTATAATTTCGATTTTGCACAGTCAACAATGATTTCGGGAATAAATTTGCGCAGCAGATAGTTGATTCAAAATACTAGTGAGAATTTATAATTTTTGATAATGAAAATAGCGAACATGATTCATTTCTTTAACGACAGCATTCGCGTGTGTTCTTTCTCATCTCAGATAGCATCGATTTTATGGATTTTGGGCTTATAACTGTAATTCATGTTTTTGTTTGATAATTAATGTAACTTTTTAATTCTGATTTTGCACAGTCAACAATGATTCCAAAAATAAATTTGCGCAGCAGATAGTTTATTTCAAAATACTAGTGAGAATTTATAACTTTTGACAATGAAAATAGCGAACATGATTCATTTCTTTAACGACAGCATTCGCGTGTGTTCTTTCTCAGCTCAGATAGCATCGATTTTATGGATTTTGGGCTTATAACTGTAATTCATGTTTTTGTTTGATAATTAATGTAACTTTTTAATTCTGATTTTGCACAGTCAACAATGATTCCCAACCCCAACCCCAACCCCAACCTCCCAACACATTGCAACGGTCGGAAAGAGACCGAAACAAAAGCAATCTCTGGAGGAGTTGGCTGTGGACAAAAACTGATAACTGGCCTGTGACATCAATCTCTGTTATAGTGCCTTCGTTGGAGAGATTATCTGTGCTTTATCGGTATAGGGATTGTGATGGATAATGCTCTGATAAAGTAGAACAAGCTTCTTACAGTGAGAAAGTTACCATTAATGTCCCGTCTTTGAAATACTTGAACTATGTAGATATCGTTGACTATGGCCATTTGTGTCTGAGTGAGGATATGCCTGAGTTGGAGGAGGCACATGTTAAACTTGTTTGCAATAATCCTGAGAAGCTCATGAGATCTCTTACAGCAGTCCAGCGCCTCTCTATGTTTGTTTTAATCATTCAATGGTTTAGCATCGTATTGGATTGTATCAGCTAGTTCACCTAGAGCAATGTGGAGGCAGCCCAAAGTGGTGGGATCTACTTACTTGGATATTCTCAAAAGTTCTCCTAAACTACAAGTTCTCAAGCTCAACCAGGTACATTTACTCTGCCTGCTACATTTGGTTTCTTTACTTCAATTGTTTCATTGTCTTAGTTATATTAAGCTTTTGATGGAGATTTTAATTTGCAGGAGATAAATTTCAGCATAAGAAAGCTAGGGACAATGTACGTATATATATACAAGAATAAAAAGCTGATCGTTTTGATTTTGTTCTTTATTAGTTTTTCCCAGTGTTGTATTAACGAAATTGAGTAACAGTGACTTCAAATTTTATAGAGTTACCAGCTAAATTTTCTCTAAAATCCTTGTAAAGAACAAAGCAAATGTAAAACTAATAGATGGCACGTGAAAAAATTCTTAACAGACAACTTTACATCCAAAATTTTGAGACTGGAGTTACCAAAAATTTGTAAAGCATAGGCTTCATTGTAAAATCATTTGTTATGTTTGTTTACTGTTGTTCTTCGTGGATTATGAAAATAAGAAGAGTGATCTGAAAGGTTTCAGCATTCATAGGAGCATTTGAGGAAAAACATCACTTAAGATTAGGTACGTAATGAAATCTTTACCTTTGATCGTTTTAGACGGTCTTGTGTGACTGCTTGCAGTTGAACTTGGGGACAATGGCCGTTTTGGAGGTTTAGCCTTATATGTCAAGAAATCAGAGACGAATTAAGAATGGCAGCTACAACTTCTGACTTTCTGTATCGAAGCTGTAATTGAAAGCTAAGACACGAGTTTCGGTTTGGTTTATGGACAAAGGGATAAGAAGAGCATTTTCCCCTTTATATCGTAATCTTTTTTTTCTACGAATTATAAAAGGATAACTAGATTTTGACCCGCCCTTTTTAAGGGCGGGTATATTTTTGTTGGAAAATTATTTTACGTAATAAAAATTACGATTTTTGATAAATTATATATTTTAAATTTTTATTAAGTTTATCTTAAATTTACTTATATGACTTATTTTTGTTATTTAAAATAAGAATTATTTTTTAAAAACTCTAAATAATTCTAACCCGTGATATGATTTTATTTATTTAACACGAATTTAAACTTATTTTACATTGTTTTCTAATTTAAATAAAATAATTTATATCTTCAACACTCTCTTTATTGAAAAAGTCATTTTGTGCGTTTCCAAATAAAATTTTGTTAAATTTAGTTTATGTGATTTAGTTTTTATCTTAAATGGAACTATTTTTTAATAATTTGTGATAGTTTAGACCTGTATTATGGTTTTTCTAATTTAATCATTTCTTATTTCAACTTGATTTTATTTTGAGATTTCGTCTAATAACTGCGTTCAAATAATTAATAACGTGAATGATTTTCGGAACGATATGATTCAAAGATTTAGGAAACAAAATTTTTAAAAAGTTTAAAAACTGAATTATATTAAATAATCTTTAATATAATTGCAAAATAATGATTTTTTACTGGTTGCAAATACTGCTGGCATTTTTTTTAAACAAAAATGTATAGACAAATTTTGTAATTAATTGGAAAGTCAAAGGCATAATCATAAAAAGTATTCTGCTTTAACAATATTGACTATATTTTGATTTAGTTATTTCAGTTTTATGGTTACAACAATTGTTTTATTAGAATTTAACATTCAAGTTTAGATGTTTATAAGTTATTATGTTTTTATAATTTATTTGTTTTTGTCAAAATTGCGTGATTTGTTTAATTTTGATATAATATGTTAAAAAGAGATTTAAAGGTGATATGTGTAATAATTACTATTGATTTTTTCAAAGTATAAACCACACAGTTTCATTAATGAAATATGATATCGATATTTATAACATAGTCTAAAGACTGGTACAATTATAAACCCAATTAAATTTATTTATCATTATTATATTTTTCATGGTAAAACTAACACATTTTTTAGATACATAATAATTTAATATACATATTAAAAGGTTAAAATGTTTAATAATTTTATTTAAATTTGATTTTTTTTAAATGTGATATGATGGTTAATAAATTAATTAACAATTAGTGGCTTAGGCTAAAGGTTTGTTAATTTTTATTGTTAATAGTAATATCGATTGTGTACAATCGGCTACCTTTTTATTTGGGTTTTGGTTACCTTTTGGCTTTTATTTTTATTTTAAAATGATATTCTTTGCAAAATTCATGTAGAAAATATATAAGCTGACATATATTGTAGATCGAGTATCTTCTTAAAGTTTTAAATTTTAGATATACTGGTCATTTCAGTTTGTAATTTTGAAATATATATATATATATATATATATTAAAAGCTAACTTAATAAAAATCTTACATTATTTTGTAGATAGTAATCTATTTTAAAATCGTAAAGTAAATAATATTTAGTGTTTCACAAATAATTCATAGGAAGATATTCATAGAAGTTATGCAATTTCGATATCTTTAAATATGCAAAATTTCATTAATTCTCATGTCAAAATTATGAACGTTATATATTTCAAAATTAAGGAAGTTATATATTTTTTGTATTTGGCTATTTTTAAGGTTTGAAGTACAAAATACTTTTAAAATAAAAGCACAAGTTATTTACACAATTTGAAAATATTTTAAATTTAAAGATAATTATTGTGTATGATAAATGAGTTAAATACTTATTTTTTATGATTTCGTTAGTTAAATTATTCAAAAATACTGTTAGTGTATATGAATATTTTTGTAAACAAAGAAAAAAAGTATTTTGTTAAGTATATTAGATGAAAAAGGTCTAGTATTACTTAAAATATTTTTATTTTGAAAACACATCTAAATCGTTAAAAATAATGTATGAAATCTTAAATGATTTAAATACTTAAATTTGTTACAACTCAGTTAACTCGATTATTTCAAAAATATTGTTAGTGTTTAAGACTATTTTGTAAATTAAGAAAATTCTATTTTATTAAAGATATTAGATGAAAAAGGTTTACTGTTAGTTAAAATATTTTTGTTTTAAAAACACATTAAAAATCGTTAAAACATCATGAATGATAACTGAGTTAAATACTCAAATCTGTTACAATTCAGTTAAGTCGATTATTCAAAAATATTGTTAGTGTATAAGAATATCCCGTAAACAAATAATAAAATCTATTTTTGTTAAAGATATAAGAAGAAAAAAAAGACTGTTAATCAAAGAATATTTAAATTTAGATTTTGATCCGCGCTTTTAAAGCGCGGGATTGTTTCTTTGTAAAAATTAGATCTTATAATATATTATACTTTTAATTATGAAAATTATTATTATGATGCATTTTTGTGTAGATTTGTAGAACTGGTTTCATATGTTTTTTTTTTGAACTTTACTGGTTTCATATGTTTGGGGTGAGATTAATTATATAAAGTTATTTAATGCGTGCATAAAATAAAATGTAATGTATGAAATGTGTTTCTGGTAGCAGCTATATTATAACTACATACAATATTTATTGGGCAGTTCTTTCAAATAGTTTGTTTTAAGTTTTTGTCATAAAAATGTATCAAAAAAATGACCAAAATAACTTTTTTTTTATTTTGAAAATTTCAATGTTTTCTTATATTTAAAATTTTGAATTCATCCCTAGAACTCTTTCAATTAACTCTAAATCTTAAGTCTTATATTAGTTAACCCTAGGGTTACATTTTAAAAAATAAAGTTTTTTTTTTAATTATTTTTCTCCTTGGAAAGCTATTTGTTTGTGAAAATAAACTAAAAAAACTATCTAAGAGAATTTTTTTATCTTTATTAGTATTATTTCTTTTATTTTAAAATATATAATTATATTTTGACAAATTTATTTTTGTAACAAATTTACATAAAGTTATTTCAAAATAACTTGCATTTCTTTCAATGCCAAAGTCTGATCTATTGGTGGATTGATCAGTAATTGAGATGTATCAAAACATTTGAGTTTTAAAGTTTACCTACAAACAAAAAAAAACGAAAATGATTTTAGACCAGGCTATAATTGTGATAAAGTAACAAATCTAAACATACAACCATTTCTAAATGTGAGTGGTGGGTGACGGGTCGTATCCACCAGCTGCTGCAATTAGTGAAAAAAAATTCTATGTTTTTCCAATCACCCACACAGAAGTCCCTGCTGCCCAAACTAAGCAAGAAACTTTTCTTCCATGATGCATGAATTTTTGATCCTTTGCAGTAATGAAAAAAAAAGTTAATAAGTCAATAATGCTAAGTTACAAAAAACGCCATATACAGTATATTGTATATTACAGACGTAATGAAGCTCAAAATCGTTTACCTTCTTATCAGAGAAAATGATCTCTAAAGTCTCACCAAACCCGGCATTGGATATTTTCCAGGCGTGTATGAATTTTGCTTCAATCATCCAAGTTGCTTTCCATGGCTTAATCTTCTCATCAAGGTACACAAGACTTTTTTTTAGAATTGTTTTGTAATCTGTGTGTTTTAACTGTGGCTAATATGCTGTATATATAGGAAATCAAGTGCCGTGGGTTTAAGATATTCCAAATCAATATTGTTAGAGTATATGTTGTGTGAGTTTAGTAAAATCATTAATCTTGTTTTGATTGGGTGTTATTTATATTTTGAATATATGAAAATAAATGATCTGACCTGGTAGTTATGCTTTGGTATATTCTTTATTGTTATCTAAGGAAGCTCCGTAAATTTAGATTTTTTTCTTAATAGATTGGCAAAAGATTTAGTATATTCGATATTAGGTAGTAACGAATGATAAAAAAATGATTTAAAAAGATATGTATTGTTTTTATTTTGAAGTTTGCAGAATCCAATAAACTTTCAAGCTTGGTATCGCTGGAATTATCATTATCAATATACAAACAGATGGTACATCTAATCTGTAAGAAAAGAAAATCAGTGTTGATGCAATTGAATTTTGTTTAAAATGCGATGTTACTTTGTTATTTAATGACCATGAATTAATGATACGTTATGTTAGGAAAAAGCAGTGCTAAGTGTCTAAAGTTTAGGCGTTAGTTACGTATTCTAGGTGTTGCTTAGGTATTAATAAAAAGAATTTCGTAAATACTGAATTTAATCAAAACTATATGTTTAAAATAAATGCAGTGGCAAATGGTGGTAAATACTTTGAAACTTGAAGGGCACCTCAAAAAAGGACCTTCAGTTTTAATAGTATTGATTATATTAAATTTATATAATTTGTATAGCTGTTTTGCATCTCAAGACAATTGAAAAATAACATCGATCGGTCTTTGTAATTCACATTTTATAATGATATCCACACATTTTTTATAGATGGATGTGTTGAGTCACAGATAGATATTTTGGTGAAAAGAAAAAGAAAAGAAAGATATTTGTGAGTCAATGGTTGAGGCCAGAACCATAACTATACCTATTTGAATATAACAACTCAAATCCTTCATGTGATTGTGACGTGGTTGTTGTGTATATGCTATTTAGAGGAAAAAAACACCCGGGTCGACGAAGAAATCAAACAAGCATATGAGCTGAATGACGACGTATTTAGAGCTCATCAGTACCATCAGAGTGATGCTGAGTCGTCTCGCTGCCGGAAAAGCTCCTCTTCACCTTTCCTTTAACCGCTTCTGCCGCATCACACGCCACCTCCGCTGCTGATCTGGCAACTTCCTCCACTGTACCTTTACTATGCTCGAAACTCCTTGTGACTGCCTCTTTCATCTTTCCTCCGGCTCCCATTGATGCATCATCCTTTCCTCTAAAACTACATAAATGTAAAAAGAAAAGAAAGGGCGTTAAATAAAAAGAAACTACTTGGATCCGAAACCACATCTATAAATTAATAATCTGTAAATTAATAATCTATATAAATTAATAAATTTTGCCGGTTCTAAATTTGGACCAATATAAAATATGACACAAATAGATAAAATAATAAGATAATAATATTTTAAGATTCTTATATAAATATATAGTCTCATTAAAATCATAAATTAATATTCTATCTATATTTTTTACATAAGTACAAACTCAACATTATATTGTTGGCTTTAAATTCACAATGAAAATATCTCTATTTTTCTTAATATTTATATATATTTTATTAATATTTAGTAAAATTATATCCAAAACCATGTAACAGTTCTATAAAACATAAAAATATATATCATTCATGTTAAATTTCTATTTTTTTTAAAAAAAATGTATATACATTAAAATCAAATATTTTCTTATTTTATAAAAAAAATTACAAATAAAAAAATCAAAATAAAGAAAATTTTGTAAATTAATATCTTTATAAATTGATAAAATTTCAAAATCCCAACATTATTAATTTATAGAGGTTTTACTGTATGTCTAAGTTGAGATCTACTCCCTCTTTGTGGAATTATCATTAATTGTTTCAAATTACGAAAACATTTCTTTAAGTAAATTACGTTTTACTGATATTTTTGAAAAAGTATGTATATAGATGTTTAGCAAAAAAAAAGAGTATGTATATAGATATAGTTAAACATCATACAACACGAAACAAATGGAGTATATTTTTACTGATGGATGATCCAGAGTTTCTTCATGTTCGAACTCGTGATCTGTAAAACTTGCCATTTGAACTTAGTATCTACTTACTCTATGTTTGGAGGAAAAGAGCGGGCGTGACCACGACCTAAACTCTCTTTGAGTTTCGCCCAGTAATCATTACCAGACTGTTTGATCCTAGAGAACCAGGCCGTAGTCGTTTTATCTTCCGGAGGCACCGCTCGCTGGTAATCCTCGTCACTGGCAACATTCACAGAGAATACAAAGAAGATGACTAAAGATATGCATAGCAGGTGGAAAACTTGCAAAGTGGCCATGTTTTATTTTCGTTGTTAAGGTTCTCTGTGTGTTACTTTCTCTCTGTGTGTTCCTTAAATAATGCTTGTGAGTTGAACTCGAGGGATAAAACTTGTGGTAGACAAATGTGTTACAAAAGGTTATTATTTGCAAAGGCAGGTCGGCAAGTGAGACGTGGTGGGGACACCACACGTGTCTAACGCGCGAACCACAAAACGACGTGAAAGGTCGAACGTTAAGGAGGTGGTGGGCTCATGTATGACTTTACTATTACGTTTTATACCGATTCCGGTTTATACCCACCGTGTTATTGACGTATGACTTACCACTTACTGTGGAATTGGTTCAGTACTTATGAGTTACGACCATCGTAACCATGCCTAATCCGTATGATAAAACAACATATAACAAACTATATTATCTTTTCAAATTCCAACATCACGAGACTCATATTTGCCATCTTATTTTGATTGTAGGTTCTTGCCAATAGACTGAGGTACTACTTGAGGTGTCCATTGACTAACTAACGAGTCAAGTTTCTAAAAGGCCATTTGAAAGAAAGAAACAAATTGAAATCTCATCCCACAAGACGATCTTTACACCTTTTTCGCTTCATTTTAGTAGCCAGCTCTCATACATACATCTCTAATAGTAATTTATATACTTCAATCATTCATCAAATTTACCTTCACTCACAACCTGTGAAAATCTAATATATCATCTATAGTGATTTACTATGACTAGAGAAGATCTTTAATTACAGAGAAAGTTCAAGCACATCTAAAGAACGTTAGTTTGCAAAATATGACTAAACAAACAAGTCATAACCCCACCTAGTTATACAGATCCAGAGAGTACAAATCCCTTTTCCATGTTTTTCAAGGATAAAAAAAGTAGACAGACAGAGAAATCAAAATCGAAACTTGATTCTCACTTAGCTCTCAAAGCAACGATCTTTTTGTAACTGTGTGCACCAAGCAGCAAACCATAGTGTCCAAAGATTATGCAAAATTTGAGGTCAAAGATAGTACTTAAGAGTTGCATCTGGATCAAAAACAATACATATAATAATATAGAAAGAAAAGAGAGAAAGATCAATCATTTCATTGCTTTCTGAACCGAATCTGAAGGATTAGGAAACAAAGCTCCATCTCCTTGTTGATTCTTCTTCTCCTGCTGTTTCAGATTTGATTTTTTCTCCTCCATCTCACGCCATTTGTTGATCGCGAAAGTACATAAAACTGCCCAAATCGCTCGCTCTTAGTCAAAAAATGTTGAATTTAACAACTCAGATCAAATACAAAGCTGATAACAAACTTACATCCGGCGCCGACGAAGTAGACCATACGGAGAACCTTCGGAGCTGGTGGACCTTCCTCTATCATTCTCTTGCTATCTTCTTCTCTTCTCTTCTCTTCTCTCTCAAGAGTTTTTATTCGAAACGTTGTCGCTTCTATGTTCTCTGTAGGCAAACGAAATCAGACCTAACCCGACGCCAAACATAACGCAACCCGTCCCCGGTTTAATCCGGTTCTGAGAGAAAGAGGGAGGTTGGTGTAACAGTTAACGTGACTAACGGTGATACTCTGTGATTTTAAACTGAGAATCTCGTCCGTTGATCTCTCGCGCGCGTCGGTGACCTTCAGTTTTATCTTCCACGTATAATGTCACGTGCACGACGTGTGTTGTATAATACAACTTGTATTATTTAATCACTCTAGCTTTTCGTCTCCTCCACCGAGAAAAATGGATTTAGCAGTTCGCCGGTAAACTTACGGTGGTTTCGTCTTGTTCTTCCTCACTCGCTGTCATCGAAATCAATCCTCACAAGGTAGTTTAATCAGCTCTTTTTCAAGTAATCCTTCCTTTCCTTTCTACTAACTCTGGAATCTCCAATTTCTTATCGTAGATTCGTGAGATTTTTTTTCTGAATAATCTCAGGCCTATTCCTCTGAAACTTCAGGATCGTAGGCATGGATGAAGAAACCTCTGCAAAAAAGAAACGAAGGAGCTCCGATTTGATAAGCAACTTACCCGACTCATTGCTGTGTCAGATACTCTCCAAACTCTCTACCAAGGTATCCGTTCTCACCAGCGTTTTATCAAAACGTTGGAGAAACCTTTGGTTACAAGTCCCCGCGTTGGATTTAAATTCCGAAGACTTCCTAGAGAATGATGATATTGTCTTTGCGAGTTTCGTAGATAGGTTTCTGAGTTCTTCTGACAATGAGCAGCAACACTTGGATAGATGCAAGTTGATCCACCGGGGTTACGGGAAGGATGTTGAACCTCGTGTCAAGTCTTGGATAGATGCTGTGGTTAGACGTAGAGTTCGTCATCTTAATGTTGTTTGCGATGGCCGCGCGCTGAATATGTACTTTCAGGAGTCCTTAGCTGAGATGCCTCAGTCTCTGTATTCATGTGAGAGGTTGGTGGATTTAACTCTCTACCGCGTGCGCTTGGATCGTCCTGAATCAGTGTCGCTGCCCTGCGTCAAGGTTATGCATCTTGAGAGGGTCAAGTACCGTGATGATCACACTTTGGAGACTTTGATATCAAGCTGTCCTGTTCTCGAGAAGTTAACCATTCTATGTGGTCCATATGAGTCTCACATAGATGTGTGCGTGCGGTCCAAGTCATTGAAAAGGTTCAAAACAGAGTTGGAATATAACTACGAACTTTTTTGTACAGATGCGGTTTTGTCAATCGATGCTCCAATACTTGAGTGCATGACTCTCAGTGATCATCGATCTGATAGCGTCGTGATACACAGTATTGGTCCCTCTGCAAAGGTAGACATTGATGTTAACTTTAATGTGTAATATGGTTGTTCATTGGAGTCAAATGATTCTTCCAAGTCAACTGTGTTTGGTAAATTTCTCACCGGGTTATCTACAGTCAGCGACATGATCATCTCTGCAGATACTCTAGAGGTATAATTAAACATTTTTTGGTTCAGTAACATTAAGCTTGTATAGTTTCTTTTGTCATGTTTCTCAACGTGTTTTTTTTTTTAATTCTCTCTGCTCAGGTTATTCGTGTTTACTGCAAAATGGAACAGTTACCTCAGTTCTGGAACAGTTACTGCACTTCGTGTGAAATGTTACCACTTTTCCTTGAGAGCTGTCCAAATCTAGACTCTATCGTCCTGGTGCGTCTCATTTACTCAGTGCTCTCATTCAAATCACACAGAGATTTATGATAAATAAAACTCAAAACTCTCTCGCTTATGTTCTTATCAGGAATTTGAATGTCTTCCAGTGATGGAGCAGGCTGATCTTTCATTAGTGCCACAGTGTTTCCAGTCATCTCTTGAGTTTATTCACCTGAAGACACGTTACTTTGCAAACAAACAAACGGAATCAGGTAAGATGAAGATAGCAAAATACTTCCTAGCGAATTGTGCATCTCTAAAGAAACTGATCTTGAGTGCGAGTTTCTGCAACATCATGGACGAAATCAAAGCGTTCTCAAGTAGCTCTACGAGGTGTCAAGTTGTCATGGCTGCTTAGTTAAGCCAGCTTACAAGCTCTTTGATAAATCCTGTCTTATGGCTTAGTTAATTGTGTGATGTGAACTCAGATGTTTTTTTTTTCTGATGAAGCAGTTCCCCTCTCTCTCTCTCTCTTTGATTTTTATTCTCACTCATTTGATGTCAGACGGATAATGCATATGATATTTTCTTTTACTAGCTAACTTCTGTAGATTGCAAATTTGATCTTTGCCTCTATCAGTCTGTCTTAGTTTTCTTGCTTTATTTAATTCGAATTAGGTAAGAAGCTCACGGGTTTTGAGTGAGCTGCTATGGCAAGTTTCATATACTAGGAGTGTGCCAACGGCTCCACGGTAGTATGCACTGGTGTTCTCTGTAAACACAAAGGCTTTGATTAGCCTCTTAGATATCTAGGATTTGATTCATCACCTTGTATCTCCTTGTGTCATTTTGATTAATGAAATTTCATATATCTCAACAAAAATAATTGTATGCGCAAGAAAGTGATAAGCATATCAACAAGCTAACATGTAAAAAGTTGTTATGCTGCACTGAGTTTCAGTTACAGTTTCATTCATTACTCCAACACAAGCGTGCAAATTGTAGAACCTCTTGGCATAGCAAATAAGTCATCCATGATTGGTTGCTTCTCAAACAAGCCACTTGATGCAGTGATGATTTCTGCGGTTTCCAAACATAGTGCATGCTTCAGGAGATAACTCAACAGCTCCTTTTCTGCGCATGTTCCTGCATATCCTCTCCACTCTAGAGTTTGAAGACTCCATAGCAAACATGTAGGTACAGAACTAGGTGGCTTCCAGGAATCCCGGGGTGTGAATCTCTAAAACCAGAGTAAAAATAATGTCAGTATATGTATGTAATAAGATAATCAAGTAAGAAAAAAAAAATTACATTGTTAAGCTCGAGGACCGATAAGTTTATAGAACGTTCGAGTAAATGTATAAGCAATTCTTCAGATGCGTCTATGTTGCACATATTCAGCTCCAACCCCACAATCCGACCGTACATGCTTGTATCCTAGAATTAAAAAAAAAACGAGAATTCTCATTTATGTGATGATCCAAACACCAATTATACAGAACGAGAAAGCAGCTTACCTCGAAGTTCGATGGAGATCTGATTTCAACCCATGCATTGGATCTGGACGCCATATCTTCAAAGTTTAAGTACTCCAAAGAAGGTGTGTTTATATCTAAACTCCGAATATAACCATCCAATAAAATAAGCGAGAGGTCGGAGGCAAATTTCGTCACGATGGTTAATCTCCGTAACGAAGGCATTACGATATTCAACTTTGACATAACATGATGATCTAGTATGAGGTCAGAAAGTAGAGGGGAGCTGGATAGAATCTTGACAATGGATTCTTCTTTGACTAGAGTGAAGTGACAAATGTGCAGAGTCTCGAGGGATGGGAGACAGACCGTGGGGAGAACATTCACTATGACCCTGCCTCTGAGTTTCAAGGAAACAAGTTTCTCGCAGGTAAACAAGGCAGAAGGCAATTTGATTTGCCCACAAAAATCAGCAACAACCTCTAGGTTCCTCAGGTTGCATATAACATCGGTTCTAATCCACTTGGGTTTAATATCCATCCGCAGTGAACATTGTCCCACGTCTAAGCACAGGGTTTCAAGAGTATAAGGCTCATGTGAAAGCATGTGATGCCCTTTAAAAAATCGTGACAATCTGGTATTATCACGGTCATAACGCGGAGCCTTGTAGGTTAGTATGGACACCTTTGTCCAGAGAGATCTCCATCTTTTCGAGATGAGACTCGTTGACACGATATATTTTGTTGGAATGAGTGACAATATCTTCGCCAGTAAATCGTCAGGCAACTCACTGATATTTCCCATGATTTACCTTCTCTTGAGTGCTTTCTTCTTTTTTTCTGAATTGGACTAATGATATAAACGAGGATATTGAGTTGATTCAGCTAGGTAACGAGAAAACTCTAGAAGTAAATAGAGTATATATGATAATATGTACCTTGTGTACTGATCCCAGATGGGCCACACCGTCAAAGAAACCCTAATCCACCAGAGACCAGACTTGATCTTCTGTTGGGCTTAGTTTTTTGTTGGGCTTTTACCTTTTAAAACACCTAGATGAAAAAAAAAACTAATACCAAACAACGTCGTAACAACATTCACCGTCCGAAAAAACCAGTGAAACGTCAGAGCGACCAATCCTACCTAGGTCCGGACACTTGACCTGATACCCGAAGCTGCATCGGAATCTGAACCAAAAAATCTGAACCGAAATAGAAAAATACATGAATGAGTATCGAACTATGAAATATTGAATATCCGAATCCGAAAAGGTAATATCCGAACTCGGATGAGTATCAGAAGATAACCGAACATATAGATAACCGAACATATGTATACTTACCTTATATTTTTAGTTTACATTTCTCATCTTCTATATTATTAAAATTGAAGTACATTTTAGTACTGTTTGGAAACATGGATAATAGTGTTGTTTGGAAACGTAAATAATAGTATTACATTAATTGTATTTTCATATTTCACTTAGCTTAACAATTTCATTAATTATATTACCTTAACGATAATTCAAATCATTAGTTATATTACCATAATAATAATAGTGCAAATTTTTATTTATTATTTAAATTATATAAATTTTGTGTCAATTATAAAATAAAAGTTGTAAATAACTAGTTTTATAAATGGTTAAACGGTCGGTTTAGTTTGTTTTAGTAAAACATTTATTATTTTAGTTTCAATCGAGGAAAATAACGTAACCAAAACATTATTCAAAGACATGTTTTGTGAATAAAATATGAACTTAAATAAAAAAATGGGTTATATTTATTGTTACTTAATTTTTCATTTAATATAGTTATTTTACTAAATGAAAAAAAAAAAACTCTTTTTATTTGACTTAATTTAGCCACACATACAGAAAGAGTCCTTTTTGTTATTTTAAAATTTTCATTAATTATATTACATTAACGATAATTCACATCATTAATTATATTACCATAATAATAATAATGCAGATTTTTATTTAGTATTTAATCAATATAGATTTTGTGCCAATTATAAAATCAAAAATGTAAAGGACTAGGTTTTATAGATGGTTATACGTTCATTTTAGTTTGTTTTAGTAAAACATTTTTTTTTTATTTTAGCTTCGATCAATGAAAAATAACGTAACCAAAAATATTTTCAAAGATATTTTTTGTGAATAAAATAATAACTTAAATTAAAAATTGAGTTACATTTATTGTCACTGACTTTTTCATTTAATATAATTATTTAACTAAATTAAAAACTCTTTCTATTTTACTTAATTTAGCCAAACACACATAAATATTTATTTCTATTAGTTTATAAATCAGTTAGGCATGAAACATTGGCTATCAATTTAGGTACATATTGTTTTTTTGGGTATAATAGGTCCCGCTTAAATATTATAAATTTATGTGTGCATTTTGAGTTGAGTCTTGCTGGGTTTAGATGAGTTCAGTTTTGATGTATATGAACTTAAAAATATCTAAATACCAATGTATCTAAAATGAGTTCGGATAATTATACAAAAAAATGACTATATTACCCGTTTTGTCTAGGTCTTTTGAATGTATTTAGTTATATTACGACACATCTAAAATATATAACACTAATTATTAAAAATAAATATCGATATATAAAAATATAAGAATCAATATCCGCACATGAGTGCGGATTAATATCTAGTTTTATTTAAAATGTCTATGTATGCCAAGCTTTTTGTTTCATATAATATACATATAAGTACAGATAAAATTTGATACTAGCTTCAAATGCATGCCAAGCTTTTTGTTTCATGAATTAACAAAAGTTACATCTAATTTTTTTTTAAATACTAAAATTAGTCTCTTTTTATTTTTGAAATGTTATCTCCAAATCTATTAATCATTCAATTTATTAAAAATTAAAAAAAACAGTTAAGTGAAAGTTATATTTTTATATACAAATACTTGAGAAATGAAAATTTTAATTTTTTTCTTTCAAAATCTAAATATCTGAAAACCTGATCTGAAATTACCGAATCCGAACTGCAAATACTCTAATTCAACCCGAAATACAGAAATATCCAAACAGATTTTATACATCTATACCAAAATACCGGAAAATCTGTAATACCCTATCCAACCCCGAGCGGCATCCGAACCCCTAATCCGACCAAGATAAATTTCAAATATGGGTTATATATCTATATATTATTATTATTATTATTATTATTATTATTATTATTATTATTATTACTATTGTTATTATTATTATTATTATTATTATTATTATTATTATTATTATTATTATTATTATTTATATTATTTATGAAGTGATTTAGATTATGTGTCAATTTCTCTTTAATTTTAAGTCTTTTTGCATATTTGTCATATTCTCCATGATTTTAGGCTTAATCAATAATCTTCTTAAAGATTTTCATATATTTTAATAATAAAAATATTTGAAAACATGATAATTACATTTTTTTCACTATACCAATATTTAATATTATCTTATTTATTCATTAAAGTTTTGATATATTTAGTGAATAATTCATTACAAATTAATATTATAAAATTATTTTGAAAAAATAATAAAAACGTGTTTGAAAACAAAAATCCTATATATCTATCTTGTGTTTGTCTACTTATTTCTTAATTATTTATTAATTTTATATACGCATATAATGACTAGATTTATTATTATACTAAAATATTAAAAAAATGTTTTACAAAATATAAAATAAATTTATAAGCTATAAAAAAATTTGATTTATATTTTTTTTGTTAAAGTGAATTTTTGTAGTGTTTTTTTAATTATTATTACAATTGAAAAATAACATGTATTTGTTATTTAAGTTGAAAATTAATATTTCTTTATTTTATTTTAAAAGTTTTTAAGAGAATCATATTTAAAAATATCTGCTCCAGAAGAGAATATTTTCAAAATATTAATTGTTATTTACAACATGTACCTTATATTATAAAATCAATTATGTTTACTTTTAATTTATTTCAAGAGTTTCACAGAGTTATGACTTCGTTTTAATTAAATTTCTTTAGAAGACTATTATATAAAGAAAATCGTGATTCAATATTTTTTAATCAAATATTTTCACAATAATTTATTTAGTTATAATTATTAAATTTTGAAAGTTAAAGACAACTCGAAAAATATGATTTAACAATAAATAAATATTATTTATATAAAGTAGCAATTTCTATTTTAGAGTAAAAAATATATATTGATTATAGTTTATTTTTCTCTATTATAACATTTTGAAATTAAAATAAAATAAATATGAAATTTTTTTATCTTATACATTACTTATTAATATTTTGTTTGTCAATATGTATGTGTGTGTGTTTAATCAATTATTATGGAAGATATTTTAAAATATAATTATAATTAACAATGATTCATATAATATGTAAAGTTGGATCAGTTTAACATTATTGACTTTTTTATTTATTTTGAGATTTTGATAACTTCAAAATTTTGGTTTAAATTTTTATTAGTATTTTCTTATTTAATTAAAGATAACAATATATTTTAAAATCATTTTTCTGATATTTTAATTAATAGTACATTTACTAATAAATATTTATAAAACAATTATGCAGATGCGGGCAAGCATCTCTCTTTGCGATTCTGTTTCGTCGGCTAGGCTTTCTTCTCTTCCTGTCCCTCTTCACGGTAACGATTTGAGCTTTTATTAAGCCATTAGGTATTTGTCTTCGGTAAAGTCTAATATAGAAACACAAGATTCAAATAAGATATCCTTCTCTTATTATCACAGCTTATCAACTAAGCTTCAATCACAAGTAATCGTTATATGTTTGCAACAGGCTGCATCACATATTTATATTAATCAAGCAACCTAATCACACTAGGTTTAACACAAATCAAATTTCCTTATCTCTGTAGATAAACATAAGCTAACTAAAGAAAGGAAAACTCATAACCAAGCTTATCCAACAATCTCCCCCTTAAGCTTGAAGTCATCTCCACTCACATCTTGAACTCCAATCAATCTTCTCATTTCCTTGAACTTGATCCTACCAAGTGACTTAGTAAGAATGTCAGCCTTTTGTTCACTACCAGGAACATGCTCTACTTCTACTTGGTCGTTTTCAACGCACTCTCGGATGAAGTGAAACCTCCTATGAATGTGTTTACTTCTCCCATGGAAAACAGGGTTCTTTGTAAGCGCAATAGCAGACTTGTTGTCTACCATAATCATCACACGTTCAACGTTCTCACCAGTAGCCTCACTCAAGAGTTCCTGAAGCCATATGGCTTGTTTCGCAGCCTCCGTTGCAGCCATAAACTCTGCCTCACACGATGATAAAGCGACCAGCTCTTGTTTAGTCGAACTCCAGGTTATGGGACTATCTCCACGATAGAATATGTGACCAGACGTGCTTTTACCATCATCATCATCCACATTATGGGAACTGTCACTGTAACCTAACAACTTAACCTTACTTCCCCGTGTGTAATGAAGCCCTAGAGCACACGATCCTCGTAAGTACCTAAGTACTTGCTTTAATGCCGCGCCATGAGATGTCTTGGGATCTTGCATATACCTGCTCAACAGTCCAACACTAAAAGACATATCTGGTCTAGTGTGCAACAAGTAACGCAGGCATCCAATGGTGCGTCGATAGTATTTCTCATCAATCCTCTCCTCATTTGGTGACTTCGAGAGTGAAGCATTGATATCCAACGGAACATGAGTTGCATTACATGAGCTCATCCCAGCCTCCTCAAGTATTTTCCGAGCGTACCTGTCCTGTTTTAGAATGATTCCTCCAGCATGTTGTAGTACCTCAATTCCCAAATAATATGTTAACAGTCCGAGATCGCTCATCTCGAATTTATCAGCCATCTTCCTTTTAAACTCTCGGATTGCTTCTCGCGATGAACCAGTGATCAAGAGATCGTCTACATATACTACAACAACTAGAAGCTCGTTGTTCTCCTCCTTTCGATAGAGTGAAGGCTCTTTAGAGCATCGATGGAACGATAATCCTCGCAAAATCTCATTAAGCTTTATGTTCCTTGCTCTTGGTGCTTGTCGTAGGCCATAGAGAGCTTTTCTGAGTTTGTAGACCTTCTGTTCTTGACCGGCGATGACGAACCCCTCTGGTTGAGTGACATAAACATCTTCCTTTAACTCTCCATGAAAAAAAGCCGTTTTCACGTCTAAATGGTGTATCTCCCAACCGTGTGCACCAGCTAATGCAATAACCATTCTAATAGTTTCAATTCGAGCAACGGGAGCGAAGACCTCTTCGTAATCTATGCCATGTCGTTGCACATAACCTTTAGCCACTAGACGTGCCTTGTACTTGTTGATAGAGCCATCTGCGTTTCGTTTGATTTTAAACACCCACTTCAAGCCAATAGGTTTTATACCTCTAGGTAGTTCAACCAAACTCCAAGTATTGTTTTTCTCTATAGAGAAAATCTCATCTTTGCACGCATTAACCCATACTTCCAACTCCTTCGCTTCGCTATAAGTCAAGGGCTCGTTATTTATCATCAATAACATCTGCTCACCTTCAGCATCGGCGAATAATACATAATCATCAAGGTATGAGGGTTTGCTGGTTACCCTCGAAGATCTCTGTGGTTGAATATCCTCGTCGTTGTCATCACTACTGCTCTCTGTGCTGTTCTCGGGTTCAGCTTCCTCATCGGAGCCAAGTTCCTCATGGCTACTTACATCATCTCTGTCTTCACCAGAGAGTTCATCGTCACCCAAAGTTCTTAAGTCAAGCTCTGCTTCACCACTGTCTATCTTCTTCCTTGGTTTGTTGTTCCACTTCCACTCTGTTTTCTCGTCGAATACAACGTCCCTGCTTACCACAATGCGTCTACTGAGAGGATCAACTAAACGATAGGCCTTTGATCCGGGCTCTGTCCCAAGATGAACCAAAGCTTTTGATCTATCGTCTAACTTCTTTCTACCCACTGTTTCTGTTCTCGCATAACACACACATCCGAATACTCTTAAGTGAGAGAGGTTTGGTTTTCGACCTTTGAACACTTCGTACGGAGTCTTCCCTTCCAAAGCTCTTGTAGCAACCCTGTTTATCAAGTATGTGGCATGTCGTATTGCCTCTCCCCAGAGGTCGTTTGGCATATTCATATGTTTCAAAATACTTCTCATTCGTTGTTGATGTGCCCTAAACGAGCATGCCAAATACTGCTTACTTCACATGAAGTAGCTTGGAGACATTGAAGTGTTTTGTTGACACTTAAGTTTACCTTGTAGAGTCGATTCTTTGACCTTGTGGTCTGAATCATTAAGCGCCCTTTGCGGTCAAATAGACACAGAGTATCCTCCTTCATGCGTACCTCACAGCCGGCTTCAGTGGCTTGACCCAAGCTAACAATGTTGCTACGTAATGCTGGTATGTAATAGACGTTATTCAGGGTTTTCTTTTCACCTCCTTTGATGATGAACCGTATGGAACCCTTTCCCTTTATCTCAACTCTTGAATCATCGCCAAATCGCACCATTCCAGTGATGGAATCATCTAGATCGAAGAAGAAGGATCTGTTGCCACTCATGTGGTTACTAGCTTCGTTATCAAGGTACCATACATCTACTGAATCAGACTCTGTTTCAAACTTAGTTGGGTTGACCTTCCTCTCGTTTAAATAAACCACTTCATGCATCATGAGAGCATCAGCTTTAACAGTGTCTTCTTCACTCTTCTCGACGCCTTCTTGAAGGTTGAGGAGCTTATCAGGGCAATCACTTGCGTAATGGCCAAGCTTATCGCATTTAAAACTTGTGATATGTGAGATATCAACACCACGTCCTTGTCTGTAAGCCTCTCTCTGCTGTTGGAATGATCCTCGTCCGCGGCCTCTTCCTCTCCAGTTTGAACGTCCACCGCGTCCTCGTCCTCGACCATAGCCTTCAGTGTTTGATTCCACTGAGTACATTAATTTTGCATTCTCTTCTTCTTCTTCCTCGTTAATTCTTTCTTCGTATGTTTTCAATCTACCCACTATTTCCTCAAAAGTTGTCGTGTTCAGGTTGATAAATTGTTCGATGGAGGCAATGATATGTATGTATCTCTTCCTAGGCAAGCCCTTCAAGAATTTTCTCACAAGTTTTGGCTCATCAATTATATCTCCTAACGCCGCTGCTTTTGATGATAGCTCAGAGAGCTTTCCTGCAAACGTATCAATGTTCTCTCCCTCGATCATCTTCAGTTTATCAAATTCAACCATTAAGGTATGCAATCTAGCTTCTCTCACCCTTTCTGCTCCAAGGTTTCGTGCTTTGATTGCCTCCCAGACATCCTTAGCCGTGCTGACGACACCAATTTGTAGCACCAATGCCTCCGGTATAGACTGGAACAGGAATGTTATTGCCATGTTGTTTTTCTTCATATCTTTACTGCCAGGGTCGATGGTTTTCCACACCTCGCTAACCTTAAGAGCTACTGTCATCTTGATGCTCCATACGGTGTAGTTAGATGTGGTTAACATCGGGAATTTGACAATAGGTTGTCCTGAATCCTTGTCCTTCACGATATCGTCTTTACTATCTGTCATAGCTCTGGTTTTGTTGATTTGCTAGTATCTCTGTTTGGCTCTGATACCAAATATAGAAACACAAGATTCAAATAAGATATCCTTCTCTTATTATCACAGCTTATCAACTAAGCTTCAATCACAAGTAATTGTTATATGTTTGCAACAGGCTGCATCACATATTTATATTAATCAAGAAACCTAATCACACTAGGTTTAACACAAATCAAATTTCCTTATCTCTATAGATAAACATAAGCTAACTAAAGAAAGGAAAACTCATAACCAAGCTTATCCAAGAAATATCATATGCTATTGTTCCGTAGAGCCTATTAGACGGCCTTGGGGACAGGTGAGTTGTACGATAAAGCCTATTGAAGGTTGTTGGGGACAACTGAGTTCTGTTCCTGAATGCTTGTTGCTCCATCTCAACACTTTTAAATGGAATTATTACAATGGAAGACGGGAAGAGAAGAAACGGGTGGCTTATATCCTAAGAACTGCAAAACTGTTAAAGACTGCAGAAATCTCTACATGGGATTTGAATCGAGAAGAAGAGTCTCAGATACTCAAGGAGTTGGTTTCTTTGCATAGAGCTTCAAAAGTCATGTAAGCTTTTGTTGGGTTCTCCAATACAAGATGGTTTCCAAGAAAACCTAGTAACATTTGATCTGAAAGTTACATGTGTTGGAAAATGTAAAGCTTCTATATCAACTTTATGTTTTGCTTTTGCTTACCAGTTTCTCAGTGCCAGCTTACATAGGGAGGCAAGCGGTGCGACCGCCCCGGGTCCAGTCCGTTGTTTCCCTATTTATTAATAAATAAGGGTCCGATTTTTTTGAAAATAAATGTAATTTTATATTAAAAGTAAGAAAAAGGGGCCAGATATTTTTTTATGAAAGTTTTTTATTATTTTTTCACATTTTTGTTTTTAAATATTTTTGATATTTTGAAAGAAAACAATATATATCTGTTTTTTTAAAAGAAAACATGTTAGTTTGGAAACAACAATTTTTTTTGCCCCAGAGCCTTTCGCACCATTGAGCCGCCCCTGCAGTTTCTTTTTGGAAGCAACATGTAACACATGGTGTTGCTAAACATAACCAGTTTCTCAAAATGTAGTAAGCTATTTGGATGTTTTATTCTTGTTCCTTTGTGATAGTTCTTGTTGTATTTATAGGCTATGGACCAACCATTTTCGTTTGCTGCCTCTAGTAGTGACAAGATTCCATCTTGATTTGGCTCTCCGGTACAATTACAAGATGTTGCAAAGTGGACTAGTAATGTAAATCCAGTATATTTCGGCCTAGACGTTGAGCCCATGGCCATTATTTTATGTATTATTATTCCACAGGTCTCCTCCGGTTTCCGTTCAATGATTCTATCTAGCCAGGTCTGCTGATTTGGTCCAAACCTGACTAATCGAACCAAACCAAAAATTTTGGCTTTGCGGTTGGGTTACAGCTTTGAATTTGGTTTAGTTCAATATAATCTTGAAAAATGGTTCTCGTTTTGATTTAATTTGTTTTGCAATTTTCAAAAAAAAAGTAAAAAAAAATTAAAATTTAATGGAAAATAAAGAAAAATAATAAAAAAATGACGGATTAAATTTTCTAAACTAATAGTATTGAAACTAGATGATGGTCCGCACACTTGTGCGGCGGACTAATATATATCCAACTAATTTAAATTTTAACATAATTTTGAATTTTAATATAAATTAGTTAATTAATTTCAAATATTAAATTAATTAGTAGATAAAATTTACTTTTCTATTACAACTCAACATAAAGAACAACTTAGTACTTATAAAATCTTTTATTTATCTATCACCAAACTACATATTTAAAACTTATCATCATAACCTAATAAAATTTTATTAATATTTTATAATAACCTAAAGATAAATCTACAAAAACTATAATTATTAATTATCAGCGAAGACTATGAAATCAGATCCCTCTTTATCAAATTTTTTATTACATTTTAAATAAATTTCCTCTTCATCGGAAACTACAGTGACATCTATTAACAAAATTTTAGTGATTAAAAGCATACTTCTATTTAACTAATATAAACTAAAGGTAATAAATTATTCAATGACATAAAAGAAAAAAAAATCTTCTTTTAAAAATAAAAAATAAAATCATTAAGTGAACAAAATTATAAAACTATTGTTAAAACTTATAATACTACTCATTAATAATAGTTATCCCTGAATAAAAGAAAAAAAAATTCAATATTCATTAAAATATTTAAAAAATAACAATTTAAAAAGGCATTTATTAAAATAATGATTCAACCTAAATAATGGAAAATATGACAAGTAAGCAAAACTAAAATTACAATCTAAATTATTCTAAAAAAAATTACCAATTAAAATTACTAAGCACATGACAAATAAATTAATAATCTAGATTTATATATAATATTACAAATAAACAAAATTAAAATTATTAAAAAATAATAAATAAACAAATTATCTAAAAATATGAAAAATATGACAAATAAACAATAAAATATATAAATAACAAATTAAAATTATTAAATACGTGACATATAAATTAAGAATCTAGATTTATAGATAATATGACAAATAAAAAAACTAATTTTATTAAAACATGACAAATAAGCAAATTACCTGAAATTATGGAAAATATGACAAATAAACAATAAACACTGACAAATAAGCGAAAAAACCTAAAAATATGGAGAAGCTGACACATGAGCCAAATCACTTCTCAAATAATAGTATAGATAGATCTAAATATTATATTATTCTCAGAAAAGTAAAACAAAATCAACCGAAAATCAAAACCAAACCAAATTTATTTTTGGTTTGTTTCGGTGGGATTACAATCAAACCGAATTAACCAAACCTTAAAAAATACACGAACCGATGAAAAACCGAAACGGCAGGCCTAATCTCTCTTATCTGCACAACCTTTCACTATTAAGTTTCCCCCTTTTTATCTTTATCTTGAGTTCGAACAACACGCAAGAGACCCCGAATCAGTCTCCAAATCAGAATCTCTAGGGTTAATCTGCAAATCTCCTCTTGTCCTCATCCCCCAAACAATGCCAGACTGAACAACAAAATTCGAAACCCCACCAAAAGCTTCGATTTTTAATCAACCCGTCGCCTCCCCTCGTCAAAAAGATCGAAACTTTACCGAATCGAATCGCATTCTCTGAGATGGGCATTGACGACGAAGAAGATCGAACAAACCCATCGTCATCCCTCCCAGAGACACTCAAACATTTCCACAGAGACTTACTCGCCGGAGCCGTGATGGGCGGCGTCGTCCACACCATCGTCGCCCCAATCGAGAGAGCCAAGCTCCTCCTCCAGACCCAAGAAAGCAACATCGCCATCGTCGGAGACAACTCTGGAAAGCAGAGGAGGTTCAAAGGAATGTTCGATTTCATCCACCGCACGATCCGCGAAGAAGGCGTCCTCTCCCTATGGAGAGGCAACGGAAGCAGCGTGCTCCGCTACTACCCTTCCGTCGCTCTCAACTTCTCCCTCAAGGACCTCTACAGAGGCCTCCTCCGCAACAACGGCAACCACGCTCTTTCCGGGACCTTGGCTAACTTCATAGCTGGGTCTGCAGCTGGTTGTACGGCTTTGATCGTTGTTTACCCGCTTGATATCGCTCATACTCGTTTGGCTGCTGATGTTGGGAATAAGGAAGCTCGTCAGTTCAGAGGGATACGTCATTTCTTGAGTACTGTTCATAGGAAAGACGGTGTTAGAGGGATCTACAGAGGCTTGCCTGCTTCTCTCCACGGTGTTATTGTTCATCGTGGATTGTATTTTGGCGGGTTTGATACGGTTAAGGAGGTTTTCTCTGAAGGTGCTAAACCGGAGCTGGCGTTGTGGAAGAGGTGGGTGTTGGCTCAGGGTGTGACGACTTCTGCTGGTTTGGCTTCTTACCCGTTGGATACGGTTAGGAGGAGGATCATGATGCAGTCTGGGATTGAGAGGCCGATGTATAGTAGTACGTTGGATTGCTGGAGGAAGATTTATAGGGTTGAAGGGTTGGCTTCTTTTTACCGGGGAGCGCTTTCGAATATGTTTAGGAGTACTGGCTCGGCTGCGATCTTGGTTTTTTATGATGAGGTGAAGAAGTTCTTGAATTGGGGAGGGATCTAAGAGGTAAGTAAAGACCCTTTTGTCAAATGTCAAATTAGAAGTCAGAAGGAGAATGATTTGATTCGTTTTGATACTATACCTTAACAAGGAGGGACATGTAGAGGTAGTTGATTATATTTCTTTTTTAAACAAAGGGATATTGATTCTTTTCTTCTTGTTATAGACTTTGTTTGTATGAGGAGGAAGATGAATAAAAGAAGGAATCTATTTTGTAAATAAAAGAACCTGGATTTGCATTTTCCTTTTATTAGTTTTGTTATCAATCTGAGTTTTTACTCTGGACTTTAGTTCTTTAGATACAAGAATGTAGTGTCTTTGAGCCTGTCCAAGATAGAGTGTGGAAGTTACGCCTTTAAGATAGATAGTATTGCTACTCGGCTTGCTGCAAGCTTTCTGCTATTCTAAGCAGACAGGAAGTATTGAAGACAACTCCCATATGAGACTCAGAGTATGCTTGGGTGTGGACCTGAACATTGCTGATCCATTGCAATTACTTAAAATTGGAGTGATTTGTATGTTGATGCAAAGAGATTGTGAGATTTCTTTAAGAAACTGTGTGGATGTTTTTTTTTTGTGCTGAAGCACTTGGACGTTGTCTCCTGCAATGCATTCTAGGTTTATTTACTGACACTTTTTTTCCTCTTTGACTAAATGAATCACTACTCTCGCTCTCTCTGTGAACTTCCTGTTAAGTTGAATGGTTTATGATACGTGTGTATATATATATATATATATATATATATATATATATATATATATATATATATATATATGTAAAGTAGATGCCATTAATGAGCGCTGCTCTGAAACAATCCAGCTTCATGATTTTGGGATTCAGCTTCCGCTATAAGTACTTGCAATCACTAATGTGAATATGCCACAAAGGTTAGAGGCTTTTCTTATTCTGTAAATTTCTTAAGAATATATCTGAAACGAAATATCTTTCTAGACTCTAAAAAATCTGCAATATTCATAATGATTTGGCAAATCAATTTCCTCAGTGCGTCTGTGCTTTCTAGTACCCTGTGTGTACTTGTCTGGTTTGGTAGAGAATATGACTAGCGTGAGGCGCAGGGTCAGGTTAAAAGAGCCTGAAAGACTGTTGGTCAGTGCCTTATAGATTGGTGCCTAGAACAGAGTCACTAACTTAGCCTTTTCTCTTACTGTGTTCAGAGACTAAGATTTTGGTTTTTTTTCTGACTGACATTAGTTGAGTTTTTGGTTCTTAGCTGCTTTTGGAACGGTTTATCTGGCACAGATGTTACAGAATAATTGATAATAATATCCGTTTGATCTTATAGGGTTTTTAGTTATTACGATTTATGATTTTTGGTTCTTATTGAAGTTCTGTAGAAAAAGATAATCCAAATCCAACAAGAAGTTAGTTAACCAACCAGCTGGACAGCAGACCAATGGTGGCCATATTCAACAGTGGTATCACTCAAAAACGATCCTGCAAAAGTGACTGAATGTTCCTTGCTTTACGTGTGTCCAGAGACCCAAACAAACAGACGTCGACCAACAACAGACGTCATTTTTGGTTCTGTTAGGAGAGGGGCGTGATGCTTGTGCTGCTGCTAATTAAACACCAAATCATAATTTGTGGGAAGCTGATTTGGTGGATAAGTGTTGGTGGTGCGGCTCTGGCAACTAGACAAACTGCTGTCTGAGAGGATCCAGCGGCTAAATTGCTTGGTGGAAACAAACCAACAGATGGATGATTTAGAGGAAGCAAACCTTGCTGGTCTCCACCTCATTCCACTTAAGCTTAGACCACTTACTAATTCACCGCTTCAAATTGTGACACCACAATGATTCAAGTAAATAGATACGAAGAGTAATTACAGAGATTGTAATCAATCGTAACATTACTTGTATAGACACCTTTTATTCGAGTTAATTATAAAGACAAGCATATTTATCTGAACGAGCATATTTCAAAGTAGGAAGATTCTTTGAAAATTTGAAAAGTCAAAAGTTACTTGATAAAAGCATTTTCATTCTTTTTTTTGCATACTATTTTTGTCTTATCCTATGATCTGAATTGCATTTATCTAGTCCCCTGCCTTTCTTGAATAACCTTGTAAGTATTTTCATTCTTTTTTTGCATACTATTTTTGTCTTACCTTATGATCTGAATTGCATTTATCGAATCCCCTGCCTTTCTTGAATAATATTGCTTACAAAGCAAAGTAACAAAAATGTTTTTTTAAGGTGAACGACTTCAAATTTGGATGTTTCTCCCAGTTTCAAAATCTCCATTATTTTTATTGCTTCAGTAGATATTTGGATGTATCTGATCAATATTGGTTTGCCGCTACGAAACCAACATCCTATGCACCCAACAAGTCAACCTGACGTCGGTTGTTTGAAACTTCAAGTCAACAATATTAGTTTCTTATCCTATGAAGTTCTTAGATTTTCTTCACTATTTTCGGTAATAGCATTGACCATTGATGATGCAAGTGTAGTAATAGTAATTTTATGAGCATAACTTTATCTTAAAGCGTAATTAACCCTCTATGTTCATATACTCTCTTTTTTTGTCAACCTATGTTCATATACTTAATAGAGTCACCGACTAACCTGTTGAACAAATTACATTCTGTTATATTTTTGGACATTTTTTTAAAAAATAGTTTTTTTTGACTAAAGGCTTTAAAAAAAATAGTTTCTTGATATATTATATTGCTGGTATTATGAAATCCACGGGAAATCTTCATCTTTTTAATCCTTAATATGAGAACATATATCGTAAGATACAAGTAAGTTATTGTTTCTTACCCGACAAGAAAATCTTTGGTTGGCCTACGTTTATGAAATTTAAATTATTTATATGGTTTACGAATTTCAAATTAAACTGTCTACATACATTATTAGTTTTCGTTCCAATATTGGTATTTTGAAAATCATCTTTTAATGTAGCATACGTCTCATATATCAAGAAAATGCAAATCAAACCGTATAAAATAAGTAAAAAAATAACAAGGTACTATTATATTAATAAAATTTCATATACGAATTTTATCAGAATCTAATCTGATATTCCATAAATTAAATCATTTTTGTTATTGCAACCTACCGGATTCTAATTTGAATAGTGAAAATGCCACTAAAAACTAATAGTAAAGTAACATTCGTGCAAGCAGTTAGCTGTGAACCATTAACTGGCGTTCAATCAGAGATTGAGAGTTTCAGATACACATATGGATGTTTGGTCCTAACTGGCGTTCCCCATATCAAATGTAAATAAATTATTTCTTTTTACTAAAAGAGAGTAAGTCATTAATTGTTTAGCAATATCTTTAGGGGACTTCTTACTCATGGTCCATGAGTCATGGAGAAAAATATAGAAGAACAAATGGGCGTGGAGTGATCTATAGCAACTTTCCATCCACGAATCAGAGAGATTTTATTATTTCTGTAACTCAAATTTGTGAAATTTGCCGTTAGTTGGGAAGAAATAAACAAGAAATTGCAGGCAATATTCTAAACAAATTTGTGATTTGATCTAAACAAAACAAATCATAGCAATATTCTTTTTTTTTAAAGAAAGCATTCATAAATCAAGCCTAACACCTGGATGAGATTAAATGGGATCCAAAGAAACAAACTAGTGGGTCTTCAATTATATCTCTTGCTGAAGCAACTTTCTACCCGTTATTATTACCCATACACACACATGGTCTATTGCATTCACACACATTTGGTTTCTTGGATTTCAATGCGTAATTTTTAAATCAATATGAATTGAAGTATAATCATAACTTCAGCTTCATCGTTGTTGTTAAAAGAAAAACAAAAGAACTTCAGCTTCACCGTTCAGAGCTGAAGCTGTGGTTTGGTGTATAACATGTATAGGGCCTCGATAAGCAATGTTTAACTAGAAATTTATAATGTTTAAGAAGAAAATTCCAGGCTTTAAAATTTATGGGGATGGTTTGAAAATAATCATATATGACCTGTGACCAATGAAAATAATATTTATTAGGGAATAGAGTAAACATATATACAAGTTTATGAGATCATCATCTTTCATCTAGAGCGGAAACAACAAAAAGAAAAAAAATAATGTTTTCCACAGTTTTCTATACTAATCTAATAAAAATTAAGAGATATCGATGTTAAATGGGCGTGGTGATGTATAAAGGAAAACTTATATAGTTAACTTTTTGAGTGGGACATTAATCTTGTGCGTTTGTAAATTTGAGTAGAAAATATAAGTGCATGTAATAAACTATTTCATATAAACTAATAATAGTATGTTAGGTAAGGTGTCTATGGGATATTTTCATCTAATCATATTAGTTGATGTTAATTTATTATTCACGTCCGTAATCTCTTTTCCTACTCAACAAGGTAGGATATTTTTTCTTTGTAGATAGCAATTTTTACAAGAATAAATGTATTATCTTTCTATAAAGTATCCATTTAAATAACAACTTATAATATATAAGTAAGATAAACTAAGAAAGTTAATTTTAAACGGCTGCATATTTCAAAATTCAAATAACTGATGCTTTTGTATAGAAAATACAAACTTTCAAATTGTTGCATAGTTTTTTTTTTTTTGAACAAAATCAAACTGTTGCATAGTTGCATGAGAAAAATGAAAATACATTACAGAATAATCTATTTGTCTTTTGAGGAGCACGACATGTTTTCTACTTATTTGTGCGAGTGATGTCGCTATGTATATTGCATATTTATGAAAATGTGTTTTTTTGTGTGGAAAGCGTGGCTAATGCATAAAAGTTATGCTTTAATTTTATATTCAAATTATCTTATTTAGACTTTTGTTTATCGATAATATGTCAATGTGACAGCTCTACTTAGGTATAGTGAGCACATCCGTTTTTGTAGAAAATTAGCCGATATAAAATGTTGAGTCACTTTTTGAAATTATGCACTAACATAGGATTGAATCAAAATGAAATAAATGTGAACACCGCCAAAAAAGCAAGAATGTGAACACGAAATTTATCGATAACAGAAAAAAATGAAAAGAGCAATAAGAAAGAATTGAGAAAAGGTAGTTTACAAAAAAAAAAAAATGAGAAAAGGCAAAGGCGCACGCTTAGACAAAGAGAAAGCGATCGAGAGAGATTGTGGTCTGAAAATGCGCATCATCATACATGCGCACTATTAAAACCAATGAAAACATCCCACCAAATAAATAAGACAACGAATGGTTCTTCGTTTAATTTGGATTTGTATTTTCGTAGTTCACTTAATCAAAAATCTGTTGAAATTTCTTTTTCCGAATAGCGAAAATTTTCAATGAAATTAATTTCTGACTTTACCCTAGTCTAATAAATCAAAAGGAATTAATTTGCATTATCAGACCAGAGAGAATTGTGAGCGGACCGGACCGAACCGGACCAGATTAGATCAGACCAGAACAAAACAGACCGATATGGACTGTTTTTTTCGTTTCCTGTTGAGATAAGGACTAGAGGATATAGATAAGTCTCCTATTATGTTGGAGATAATGATGTATATGTATAGTCGAGTATATCTCGAGTCAATGTAATGTGTATATAAGGAGGTCTTCTCCATACGTGAATAACAAGATAGTTTTCCCAAATATCTCTGTACTTTACATGGTATCAGAGCCTACCCTAAAATTCTAAATTTTTTCGTCGTCATCAAGTAAACTATGGCAACAGGAACCGCGTTGGTTACCAAGACACGCTCTCCTTATGAATTATCATCGTCTGATAATCCTGGTGTAGCGATATCCTCTGTTCAACTTACTGGTGAGAATTATGCTGAGTGGGCCTCCGAGTTGGAGAATGCTCTACGAGCAAAGAGAAAGTTCGGTTTCATAGATGGTACTCTACCGAAACCGGCTGATGATTCAGCAGATCTGGATGTGTGGAACACAGTCAATTCCATGATTGTGGGGTGGATCAGGACTTCAATCTCACCTAAGGTCCGTTCTACCGTCACGTTTACTTCTAATGCTCAGAAGCTATGGGCAGATATTGCTCAACGTTTCTCAATTGGTAACGCCGTACGTGCTCATCAGTTGAGAGCTGAATTGGCGGCTTGTCGTCAAGATGGGATGAGTGTAATAGATTACTTTGGTAAGCTCTCCATTCGGTGGGAAGAATTGCTTATGTACAAGCCCCTTCCTAAGTGTACATGCTCCGCAATGTCAAGCATAACAAAGGATCATGAAGAGGAACGTGTTCATCAGTTTCTAATGGGACTCGACGAGGCTCGCTTCGGGAATGTGGTGACAAACATTATCTCGATGGAACCACTTCCTGATCTAAACAGCGTGTACCAGAGAGTAGCTCGAGAAGAAAGAAGATTGTCAGCATCCAAGTTGGACGCAAAACCAGAAGCTGTTGGTTTCAGCACGAAAACAGAGCAAGAACCAACTGCTGGCTTCAATGCAGCTGCCGTTGCTGCGTCTCGATCTGCGGTTGTCTGCTCTCATTGTGGTCGTAATGGCCATGACAAGAGAGACTGCTGGCAGATAATTGGATTCCCAGAGTGGTGGCTTGAGAAGAATCAAAATCAAACTGATCGTGGAGGCAGAGGCTCGAGTAGAGGGAGAGGCTCTTCTTCGCGAGGACGAGGTCGAGGAAGTTTTCCTCATCAACAACAACAACAATATCGTTCGAATGCAGCTCAGGCTCCCTCATCCAACGTAATTCCTTCATTCACACCGGAACAGTGGGCGTCTCTTACACAGCTGTTGGAGCAACAGAAACCGACACCAGTTCCTGATCGTTTGAATGGTAATGTTCCAACAGGAGAGGTTATACTCGATTCAGGAGCATCACATCACATGACAGGAGATGTGTATGTCCTTGAATCAGTAAAATCTATTCCTCCCTGTCCAGTTTCATTTGCGGATGGGAGCATTGTTTACGCCCTGAAGAGTGGTTCTCTTCGATTGTCAAAAGCCTTGGTTCTTGACAATGTTCTATATGTACCAAACTTGAATTGCACGCTACTATCTGTAGCAAAGTTGTTAAAACAGACTGGTTGTTTTGCTGTGTTTTCTGACACATTGTGCATATTGCAGGACCGTTTTACGAGGACCCTGATTGGAGCCGGTGAAGAACGGAATGGTGTCTATGTTTATCGGGATGTAACTATTGCTAAGAGTCACAGAGTTCGAGCTGCTGAAGATCAGGCACTGTGGCACAGGCGATTAGGACATCCTTCTTTTGCTGTTTTGGATTTTTTACCTTTCATTACTGGTGTTAAGCACGTTCATGACAAGTTTGGTGGATGTGAAATTTGTTTTAAGTCAAAACAGACTCGTGAAGTCTTCTATGACAGTTATAATAAAGCTTCTGAAATTTTTGGTTTAGTTCACATTGATCTGTGGGGTCCTTACCGAATACAATCTTCGTGTGGTGCCTCTTACTTTCTCACTATAGTTGACGATTTCTCGCGTGCTGTCTGGATCTATCTCTTGCTTGAAAAGAGAGAGGTTCGCACGATCTTACCAAGTTTCTGTGCTATGGCTCATCGCCAGTTTGGCAAGCAAGTCAAGATTGTAAGATCAGACAATGGAACCGAATTCATGTGTTTAACCAAGTACTTTACCGATCATGGCATATTACATCAGACTTCTTGTGTTGCTACTCCGCAGCAAAATGGAAGGGTCGAGAGAAAGCACAGACACATTCTCAACGTTGCACGGTCTCTTCTCTTTCAGGCTAATCTACCGACTAAGTTTTGGGGAGAAAGCATCTTAACTGCTGCACATGTCATCAACCGCACACCATCTAGCCTGTTGAAAGGTGTTAGTCCGTATGAATGTCTTCATGGTTCGTCACCACCATATACAACCATCAAGACATTTGGTTGTTTGTGTTATGCTCATCGCTACACACGAGACAAAGACAAATTCGGAGAGCGTAGCAGGAAGTGTATTTTTATGGGATATCCTTATGGAAAAAAGGGTTGGCGCCTCTATGATCTCGAGAAAGAAGAGTTTTTCATCTCTCGAGATGTTGTGTTTGATGAAACATGTTTTCCTTATCCAGCTGCGAAAGCGACACCTCCTGTCGTTACTCTTCCTCCTCCAATTACTGATCCAGACGAAGATAGTGTCTCTGACAAGGGGAGTACTAATACTGTTACACCTGCAATACAGCAGGGAGCTACGGAACCTACAGTTTGTGAACCAACAACCACTGCTGCAGAGCAAGCTCCGGAAGTGATGAATCCTCCTACTGAGATGGGGAGAGGTCACCGTCAGAAAATTCCTTCTGTAAAGCTTAAGGATTTTGTCACATATAACGCAAGAGCGTTAGTTACCTCTGCTACGACTGATAAACATACACCTTCCGATCTCACTGGCACACCAATCCAATCATCGTCCTCCTCAACGGTTCCAGGTACGCAACTCTACCCCATTGAACATTATGTCTCAGATGAGCTCTTTTCTGCGTATCATCGCGTCTTCCTAGCTGCAGTTACTGCAGGACAGGAGCCTAAGAGTTTCAGAGAGGCCATGGAAGACGAACGCTGGCGTAACTCTATGGGTCTCGAAGTCACGGCTCTTGAGGACTCAGGCACGTGGGATCTTACCCATCTTCCACCAGGAAAACGAGCACTCACCTGCAAGTGGATTTATAAGTACAAATACAATCCGGATGGTACTATTGAGCGACCTAAATCACGTCTGGTTGTATGTGGAAACAGACAGGTTGAAGGGGAGGACTATGACGAAACTTTCGCACCAGTAGCAAAGCTTACCACAGTTCGTCTGCTCTTCAAAATTGCAGCTGTCAAAGGCTGGGAGGTTCATCAAATGGACGTCTATAACGCCTTCCTTCACGGAGACTTAGAGGAAGAGGTGTACATGAAACTCCCGCCAGGATATAAAACGGATGATCCCAAGCTTGTTTGCAAGTTACGTAAGTCTCTTTATGGTTTAAAGCAAGCTCCGCGATGTTGGTTCGCAAAGCTCAGTCAGGCTCTGTTGCAGTTTGGCTTCGTACAGTCCTATGAAGACTACTCGCTCTTTACGTTTATCAGAGGAGATGATAGTCTTCGAGTCCTCATTTACGTTGATGATTTAATTATATGCTGCAGTAAGTTGGATATGTTGGTCAAGTTCAAAGCTTACTTAAGCAAGTGTTTTCATATGAAAGATTTGGGTAGAGCAAAATATTTTCTTGGTATTGAAGTTTCAAGAGGAGAGTCTGGTTTCTTTCTCTCGCAAAGAAAATACGCCTTAGACATCATTGCAGACGCTGGTTTGCTCGGTTGTCAGCCACTCTCTATTCCAGTCGAGCAGAACCATACGTTATTGACTCATTCTCCTCTGGAACCTCTGTATGATGATCCGGTTGGTTTTAGACGATTGGTGGGTCGCTTGGTCTATTTAACCATTACTCGGCCTGAGTTATGTTACACGGTCCATGTTTTATCTCAAGTTATGCATCAACCTCAGAAACGACATTGGGATGCAGCAGTTCGAGTAGTTCGTTACATCAAAGGGACACCGGGACAAGGTATTCTTCTCACAGCAAACAGCTCGCTGCGCACACAGATCTACTGCGACTCTGATTGGCAAGGCTGTCCAAAAACACGACGTTCTCTATCAGCTTATGTAGTACACTTGGGAGGATCACCAATAGCTTGGAAAACAAAGAAACAAGACACTGTGTCTCACTCATCAGCCGAATCAGAGTATAGATCCATGTCGGATGCACTTAAAGAACTGAAATGGCTGAAGCGCCTGTTAGCTGATTTTGGAGTGTATGAGAATGGTCCAATGGATATGTTCTGCGACAATAAAGCTGCAATGCACATAGCTGCGAATCCGGTCTTCCACGAACGCACTAAACACATTGAGGCAGATTGCCATAGCGTTCGAGATGCAGTCAAAGCAAAACTGATCGCAACGAAGTACGTCCACACATCTGATCAATTGGCGGACGTGTTAACAAAGGGGCTTGGTAGGTATGCTTTTGATTACTTGTTGTCCAAGTTGGGAGTGTGTAATTTGCACTCACCAACTTGAAGGGGAGTGTTGAGATAAGGACTAGAGGATATAGATAAGTCTCCTATTATGTTGGAGATAATGATGTATATGTATAGTCGAGTATATCTCGAGTCAATGTAATGTGTATATAAGGAGGTCTTCTCCATACGTGAATAACAAGATAGTTTTCCCAAATATCTCTGTACTTTACATTTCCTGACTTTCTGTTTTGAAATGTCAGTGGAAAAAAGAGAAAGAGAAGTAGGGCCCATCTCCGCCATAGCCAAAGACCTCTTTCTCTTCCCACCTCATAGCTCTGTGCCCATCATTACCACGAAGAATCTCTCTCTCTTCTCTCTCTCTCAATCTTTCTCTCTCTATAAGAAGAAACGTTTCCTTTAGTGTGTCTCCCTTTTGCATCTTCTCTTTTACCTTTTGGTTCTTCAGAAAAAGAAATAAAGAAAGCAAGAAGAGGAGAGAACAGAAACTGAGAGCTCTAGGTTTTTCTTTACAGGCATAAATGATAAATCTGTAACTTGCAAAAAGATAATAACGTTCATTTCTCATTAACTATAGTAATTTCTCTCTTTTATCGTGTGTGTTGTTTGGGAGTGATGGGTAACTGTTTGTGTAGATTTGAGCCTTTTAATCACAAAGTTTCTGCAAACGCTAAGTCAGGTTTGCGTTTCTATCTCTTCTTCTTTCTTGATTTGGTGTTTTGCTTTCTTGAAAATCTTTATTACTGTTATGGAATTTTTCACTATTTTCTCCTGAAATTACGAGATTTTCTTATGGTTTTATATCAAAAAAGCTTTCAAAAACTATGAAAAAAATCTGTCAGTTATATCCCAAAATGATTTAATGGACTTTTTTGGATCAAAATGGACTATTCTTTTTCTTTTTTACTTTCTTGGTTTATTTTGATTATGCTCTCGTATATTCATCCCCCTTTCCTGGTATTCTTGTTTTTGTTATGAAGACAATGTTTTTGTTTTATTTTTTTTAGCTCAGTTTGTTTAGAATTTGAACCAAGCAATTAAAATATGTTGGTGTTATTTGTACTATAGTCTCCTTCAGTTTCATTTCTCTCTATATGCTTTTGTTTTCTTCTTGATTGGCCCCTTCAGAAGACATATTTAATTACATATTCCAAGTTGTTGAGATTTTAGACCCCCTGGAAAATAATA
Source organism: Hirschfeldia incana (assembly GCA_026261945.1). NCBI lineage: Eukaryota > Viridiplantae > Streptophyta > Magnoliopsida > Brassicales > Brassicaceae > Hirschfeldia > Hirschfeldia incana. Next base: position 8,232,661 of record JABCMI010000003.1, on the reverse strand, counting down.
CATCCAAAACCAATCAATTTCACAACATGTTTCAAATATCTGTCAAGTAGAATCTTCAACTATGTCCACAGAATCAAAAACACTAGATCTTTTTATGTTTTTGTACAGAATCACCAAAAGAACAGAGTCCAAGAGAAGAAGAGACACATGTTAAAGAAGTTCAAAAGCTGCCATCAAATCCAAAAGAAGTAGAAGATCTAAGACGTGACTCAGCTACAAATCCTCTGATAGCTTTCACATACGATGAGCTTAAGAACATTACAGGTAATTTCAGACAAGACAGAGTTCTCGGTGGTGGTGGCTTTGGAAGTGTCTACAAAGGTTTTATCAAAGAGGAAACTAGTGATCAAGAAGAAGTTCCTAAACCACTCCCTGTAGCAGTTAAAGTTCACGACGGTGACAATAGCTTTCAGGGTCACAGAGAATGGCTGGTTAGTAGTAGACTCTCTGTCTTTTGCTTGTCTTCCAAGTTTCATCATCAACCCTAAAAGAGAATGGACTAAGAATCTTATCTATGGTCTTGATGTTGTGTAGGCGGAGGTGATATTCTTGGGACAGCTTTCACATCCAAACTTAGTGAAGTTGATCGGTTATTGCTGCGAGGATAACCACAGGGTGCTAATCTACGAGTATATGGCTCGTGGTAGCGTGGAGAACAACCTTTTCTCAAGTAAGTTTTAGAGTTTTACACTCATTTGTCTCTTCTTGCTTGAACTCTTCTGAGTTATGTGTATCCTGGTAGAAGTCTTGCTTCCTCTTTCATGGGCAATAAGAATGAAGATTGCATTTGGAGCAGCAAAAGGACTCGCATTTCTTCACGAAGCAAAGAAACCAGTCATCTATCGTGATTTCAAGACCTCCAACATTCTTCTAGACATGGTTAGTAGTAGTATTACATAAAGCTCCTCTTGTCCCGTTGATACATATACTGTTGTGGAGGTTTCATATTAGTGTTGTAACATAACAGGAATACAATGCCAAGTTATCTGACTTTGGACTCGCCAAAGACGGTCCTGTAGGAGATAAATCACACGTCTCCACTCGTATAATGGGAACTTACGGCTATGCAGCTCCTGAATACATCATGACAGGCAAGTTTCTACAACGTGTTATGCAATCTTCGTAGAGATACACTTTAGTCTTGTGGTATCTGCTAGTCTCAAAGTTATGAAACTTTTTAGCCATATAGATTGTTGAGTTTGGATCTTTTAGATGACATAGGTGGTGACTTTCTTGGTTGCCAGGTCATCTGACTCCAGGGAGTGATGTGTACAGCTTCGGTGTAGTTCTGTTAGAGCTTCTCACTGGGAGAAAATCATTAGACAAGTCACGGCCCACACGTGAGCAGAACCTGATAGATTGGGCACTCCCGTTGCTGAAAGAGAAGAAGAAAGTGTTGAACATTGTAGACCCGAGAATGAACTGTGAGTACCCGGTTAAGTCGGTTCAAAAGGCTGCAATGTTAGCTTACCATTGCCTTAACCGGAACCCGAAGGCTCGGCCATTAATGAGGGACATTGTGGATTCTTTGGAGCCTCTTCAGGCCACAGAAGAAGAGGCCTTACTTGTCCCCACTGTTCAGAAAGCAGTTATTACCATTATAGATGAAATGCCTAAGAATGGGTTGAAGAAAGTTGAAGAAGTGAAGAAGGTTGAAGATGTGAAGAAGGTTATTGAAGATGATGATAATTCACGTTGTAATTGATCACTTGGATTCTTTTATTTTCTATAAGTGGACAATTCTAAAAGTGAAAACTAGACTGTGTTGTGTGTTATCTTTGACATATACAGACTAAGAGAGAGATAAATATGTTTGTGAATCTTTTTTTCCTTTTTATTGAAATACAGAGCTTTTAACCCTTATGTGTTCGCTTCTCACTTGTACTGCTGTGTAAAAGTTGTCTGCCACACACATATCGCATTAGCATCCTCCAGATTTCAATCTCGTGAGGCCCAATAGAAGATGTCTCAAATTTGTTGACCTGAAGTTTGCAACTAAAGTTGAACGAAAAAGCAAAGCAAAACAAAAAACTTATTTTTTCCTTTTTGGTTTGACATTCTTCCTAGCAAATAATGTATATATCCATTTCATATAATTTCTTTTCATATCTATATCATTAAGAGAATCATTCCCACTATATACCCTTAATAAAATATTAAAAATTTTCAAAAATATCATTGATGATATGACTAACTAAAAAAAATTCATTAATAGTATTATTGTCTTTCGATTTTTGGATTTATATTACATTTAAATGAATTCTATTTATATATAATCTATTTCATAGCCCATAAAAAATTTTGATAATAACAATAAATTAAAATCTGTAATAATTTTAAAAAATAATATTACATATTGATTTTGTAACTAAATGATTTTATGACTTTATCACAAAACTAAATAAAAAAAGTTTGTGCCACTTTATATGTTTTGAAATATTTTGTGAAAAACATAATTGTTAAATATAAAATCTTACTCAAGTACAGATTTCAGATACAACCATTGTTTAACTTATTTAGAAACATAAAACAGTTGTGTAGAACATTGTAAAATAAAAATTTCATCATACTGTACATACTATAAAATTTCTTAATATATATAATCAAATCATATGACTTATGTTTAATTTATAAAAATAATAATCAACAATTCATATACCCGCACTTTTTAAAAAATTTCTTTAATGAAATGTTAAAATTTTCCAAAAATGTCTTTAATGATATGACTAACTAAGAATTTGCATTAATGACAATATTGTTTTTCGGTTTTGTGGACCTATTTCAATATTTTGATAGACTTGCTTTCGTACACCAATTTACTAAAATGATGATGTCGACTTTATAGTTTTAATTAATGGGCCTTTCGATTTTTTGGACCGAATAGTAGATTTGTTGTATGCATGATTATATAAACTGTGACATGGTCAAAGTTTCAAATTTATTTACAAACATAAAACGGTTGTGTGCCACATTTTAAATTTCGTCATACTGTACACACTCTAACAAATTCGTATAATTGAAACTTGATCAAATCACAGTTTATATAATTAAAACAAAAAAATTATCAATTTTTATATTGAAAAAACAACAAAAAAATATCTGCTCTTTCAAAAATGGGTCAAAATCTAGTATCTATTTAAATACAACGCGTTGCCACATTAGGGGAAGAATATGAACATATTGTTTGAATTTGTGTCGACCGGTAAAGTCTATAAAGAGGCGACCAGATAGCTCGCCGCGTTTTACCATTCTACGGCACAAGGCGGATACAAATCGTCTCACCGCCTAATGTGGCCGAGCAGCCCTTATTCGCCACGCTGCACCTCCGAACAACGTATTCTCGGCCGCGTAATCGGTGAAGTGGCCAAGTTTTAGAACAAGGTCTATACTATACAGTCTATACTAAAAGTAAGATATCAAGCCTTTTTAGAGTGTCCAAATAGACAAGAAAATTCAGACCAATCACAATACAATATTTCATAGCCACTTGCCATATCATACATAAACAAATGGGCCAACAATTTTTGCATAAATGGACCACATAAAAAATAATCTCATCTCTTCCTCCCCTTCGTCATGTCGCCTCTGCCGTACCTGAAAACCAGATGTCGCTGTAACTCTTTCTTTCCCTGTAGTTAATTCGCCTCCACATTACTATTCATTAAACTCAATCTTTTATTCCTTATTTTACAATACGTGTTATCGTTCCAAATTCCTCTATTTTTCTCATTATATAAATCCATTCTATGTATCAAGCTCAATACAACCACATCAGGCAATGGCGATGAGATCGGAAAAATCCAGCGGCAAGTCTCCAATTTCTCTGTTCTTTTTATTTTCTACATTTACTCAGGTTATAATAGATAGAATGTAATGTATGCATATATTTTGCTTCTTTTCAGAATTGACTTTAAGATGAGAACTATATTTTGAGCTTAATGGCAAACGCGACATAATCCAGATTTGGAACTCCGCTGGTCAATAACGTTGTTGAATCACCGAACAAGTTTCAGAGTCATGTACAATATTTTGTTTTATACGATAACCATCCATATTGGTCAATAATGAGCAAGGTCCTATCAAGGTCAAAAATTTTGTTTTTGTTTGTTACTGTAAGATTTTTTTTTCCGTTTATTGCTTCTTGAGTCCAGATACCGTGTGCAGATAAGTGTTGTTGATGAGACCGAACGAAGAAGCTGTTTTGATTACCAGTATCCAGTTTCGAAAGTCTCGATACCAGAACAAGAAGTTCCCCCAGCTCTTACATATACATCGATTTGTGAAAATAACCTTACATCCCAGGTTGTTTAAAAATATAATCTGGTAAGCTCTTATACAATTCCCTAAGGTTGTCCTTGAGTCTGTTAATTTTGATTGCTTAAAATAAATTATTTGCGCAGATTCTTCCAATGGCTTTCTCATGAGAACAAGCCAAAAAAATATGACTGTTTTTTTTTGTCATAAAAATGACTGTTAGTTAAATACTTGATAAGTTTCTATCGAACTTTCTTATTCATTTTTTTGTTTAATGAAAAATTCCAATGGAATATTAGCGAATAAGAAAATTAATGATCATGTTTGACAGATCTGGCAGGCAAGTACGAGACACATTCGAGAAGGTTTTTGTTTTTGGTATCTACATTTTAACTTATCTAATCACTTCCTTTTATTGTCTTTTAGCATGTCCAGAAGAAGCAAAACGAAGAGACCATAAAAAGAAATGATAACGAAGATAGACAGAAGACTGGGAGAAACTCGACGAGTGGTTTATAGATTCGTTACTGAGATCGTGAAGAATCTGAGAGACTAGACGTTGTTGATGCACTTATACGAGGCGGAGGGACATAGACTACAAAAACATAGCATCCAATGGAATCTCTTTGGAAACATAAGAATAGTTTAACGCACATGATTTACTCTAAGATCAGTGTGGATACCATGAAGGTTCAAGAAGTAACATATAATTTCATTGAATGCCAGCCAAAGGTAATGAATATCTACCAGGGTTTGAATTATTATTTTTTGTTTGGAGAGTAATTACTAATTAGTTATATAGTTAGTCACTTCAGGTCTCTGTACAAGCTGCTGGTTCAATGTTGGGGCGTGATTTTGAAGGTTTGTTTCATAGAGCCCATATGTATTAGTGGAGTATTTGTTTCTCTCTTTTGTTGATGCCGAGCATTTGCTTAAGGATTTCAGATAGTTTGAGAAGAGCTTGAAATCTGCAATTGAATCCATTAGAGGGAAACAATCAGTCGTTCACCAAGGTCAGTAACCACATTGAGAGGTCCATATTTTAAAATTCCAATGGAATTTTAGCAAATAAGAGAATTAATAATCATGTTTGACAGATCAGGCAGGCAAGTACGAGACATTCGAGAAGCAAGGAGAAGATTTGACAGCCATGGTGAGAGAAAGAAACCTTTGCCCTTTGGATAGAAGATATGACAATCGGTAGACTCAGTTTATATTCTTTCAAGTAGGAGAAAGAATAACCATGTGTTGATCGTGAACCAGGTGTTGGAAAACCTGCGATTTCACAAGAGTAAATTATCACCACACTGAATTTTAGAAACTTAACCATATGTTTATGTAATGCTAAGATACCATAATTCAACTTTCCAAACAGACTTGCTCACAGGATTTGGTCCGTGTTTTTGCTTATAGTATTCTTTCTAGACTACGATTCTTCTTTAATCATTTTCTCTGAAAATTCTTCACCTCAAGTCAGTTTTAGTTAATAACACTTGGTACATCAATTGATATAATTTAGACCCAAAGAGTAAGTTTACAGCAAATGACGACTGAATTCGTACAACTGAATCAAAAATGCATCCAATAGAACTTAAAATAGAATTTTACGACACTGCTTCCGGTGGTTGTCAACACAACAGTACAATGATTTATGGTCCTATAGACTTTTTCATATCCATCCACCGGTCGAAGGTTTATATGCTTATCAAATTTCTTTCTGAACTTAACTAAAAGATATATTGGTTTAAATTCATTTTCAAAATCTGCATATTATGATTTTAGAAAACATCTACGATACGTAAAAAAAATATATTGGTTTTGCCAAGTCTTTTTCTCACCAAAAATTCCCAATGTTGGTGCAATCAAGTTTCAACCATGTTATATATGTTTGAAAACAAAATACTGATTGTAATAAGAGACGTATAGTTTTCATAACGATTTGATTGAGTACTATTTTATATATATTTTTTTTTATTTTGGAAAACGCAAATTTTTTTTGACTAATAATTTATCTATAAAAAAAGGTGCGTGTTGTTGCTTATCTTGCTTAGTGATCTGAGATATATAATTTCCTTGAAAAATTGCACGTGCTATTGGAATGACGTAGGGGTGTTTAATCAGGTATCAAACCAAATAAACTGAACCGAACCAAAGTAGAGAGAATGGTTTGAATCTGGTAATACCAAATATACCGAATAGATATCATATTTACGAACCCGCGATATATGGAGTATATAAACCGTTTAAACTGAATCACCTGAGTAAACCGATCAACTAAATAAGAATAGTATAAGTATATGTAAATTATATAATATAATTAATACTATGTACCTGGATTTTTTTAAGTCTATTATTTTTTGTTTAATAGTATTAAGGATTACTGATATTACTTATTTTAGTTCTTAAGACTATTACTAATAAATGGATCAATTAAAATATAATAGTATAAGTATATGTAAATATATAATATAATTATTAATATATACCTTATTTTTTTTGTTATGTACTTCATATTTAAATTTTTATTTTACTAATTTTGTATTTTGTTTTAAGCTCATTTTCTTATAAAATAAATAATAAAAATATACTTTTTTATTTTTTTGAAACTTAATATAAAATAATTTTTTAATTATATTATTATAATCCATCGCCAAGAACTTCGGGACATTTTGGAGATTCAAAATATGGCAGGAATGAAAACATATTTGGGTATCCCAGAAAGTTTGGGAAGTTCAAAGGTACAAGTTTTTGGATTTGTTCAGGAAAGATTAAATAACAGGATCAATGGATGGATTTTTAGATTCTTTTCTAAAGGGGGAAAGGAAGTAATTATAAAATCGGTGGTAATGGCTCTGTCCAATCATGTAATGTCCTGTTACCAAATACCAAAGACAGTGGCGAAAAAGCTTACTAGTGCGGTAGCACAATTCTGGTGGAGCCCTAGTGGTAATACAAAAGGATTACACTGGAAATCATGGGATAAAATTTGTGTGCATAAGAATGATGGAGGGCTCGGTTTTAGGGATCTTACAGATTTTAACACAGCTATGCTTGGCAAGCAGCTGTGTAGATTAATAAAAAAACCCAATACTCTATTTTCTCGTGTCTTTAAAAGTCGATATTTCAGGAACACTTCACCCCTGGAACCGATCATATCGTACGCGTCCTCTTATGGGTGGCGTAGTATAATCTCTGCTAGATCTCTGGTTAGCAAAGGACTAATCAAAAGGGTGGGATCAGGGACATTCATATCAGTATGAAATGATCCTTGGCTCCCAACCACTCGTCCGAGACCAGCAAATAAAAAACAAAATATTCTCTTACCGGATTACGGTTGATTCCCTCATTGATTAAGCCACGCGAACATGGAATTCACAGGCTCTTCAAGAAATAATGGACCCCGAGGATATAAAAATAGTCGAGAGCATAGCTCTAAGCAGGACACAAACAATTGATCGGGATGGCTGACATTTTACAAAAAATGAAAAATATACGGTTAAATCATGATATCAAGTGGAGAGAACATATCCAGATAATGAATGAGGGCCAGTAGACTTTGGACCTACGGTTACTGATCTTAAAGCTAATTGTTGGAAATTGCGTTTTCCACCAAAGACGAAACATTTTCTATGGCAATTATTGTCGGGATGTATAGCTGTGAAGAAAAATATAAAGGCAAGGAGCATGCAAGGAGATATACGGTGTGATATATGTGGATCATCAAAGGAATCTATAAATCATGTTTTCTTTGAATGTCCATCGGCAGTCCAGGTTTGGGCGCTATCAACGATCCCAACGCATCCAGATCACTTTCCATGACAATTTTTGTTTACGAATATATATTATTTATTCTCGAGGATTAAGCCAGTCATGGAGGATCATCATTTCGCATGGATAATTTGGTATATATGGAAAGTACGAAATAACAAAGTATTTAGTAACTTGGATATAGACCCGAGGGATACTCTTCGAAGAGCTATGACTGAGTCTTTACTTTGGACGGAAGCTCAACAGGAAATAGTTCAGCCACACAATCAGGTTACATACACGGCTGGCTCAGTATTGCCGATTAGATCGGGACGATGGTGCTTCACGGATGGATCATGGAAAACAGAGGATACATTTTCAGGGCAAGGATGGTATAATACCTTGGAAGGCTTTGAAGGATTATTAGAAGCTAGGAATACAAGGGCTAGTCAATCCCTGTTACATACGGAAATCGAAGCCCTCATATGGGCGATGGAATGCCTGAGGAATTTAAGGCAATATAACGTTACATTTGCAACGGATTGTTCTCAATTGGTGAAGATAGTTTCGGAATCAGAAGAATGGCCGGCTTTCGCAAGTTACTTAGAAGACATTAAGAGTCTGAAGAGAAGTTTCAACAGCTCAGAGATTATTCATATACCACGGACACATAACAATATGGCGGATAGCTTAGCACGTAGTGTGAGGCAACATACGTCGTTTACTGTCCATATGGATAAAGAGCACCCAACTTGGTTTATAGAGTCCACATGAGTCTGTAAAATGGTCGACAAAAAAAAAAAAAACAAACACTTTCAAGCATTTTAAACTTAGTATAACATTGGTTTTTAAAAAATTAACCATAATATATTTTATTTCTTATGTGTAAATATATTTGTCCCAATCCGGGCGTATCCCAAGAAAACCCCTAGTGTTGTTTAAATATGAAATAAAATAAGTACATAAAACCATTAGTAATCTGTAAACCGCTCTTATTTTCTATCTGATTGTTGATGCTGGCGTAGTCAATAGTCAATGTTGTTTAAATGTTTCCATTAAGACACACTCGCAAATCAAATTAGTTTATGATGCATGAATAATGAATTGAGTATATGCAATGTAAATGTGAACCAAATTCACAAACCGCTTGATATTTGAGTGCAAACTAAAAGTGAATGCAAATCAGATATCCTATTTTTTTACTCCTTCTGTTTTAAATTATAAGTAGTTTTGGCTAAAAGTACTAATATTAAAAAAGTAATCATTTGTCAAAAGTATCATTTAATATACTATTTCAGCCAATTATGAAATAGCTAACATTATTTAAATGGTTATACATTATTCAATAAATAGAAAAATTGCATTGAAATGCTAAAACTACTTACAATGTGAAACAAAATATTTTTGCTAAAACTACCTACAATATAAAACAGAGAGAGTATTTTGTAATAGTTGTGATTATGCTTCACCATTATCAAGATTTTCTGATTTGTATTTTTTCTGCAGCTAATCAGATTTTCATCGTCCAGTCATTTTTTGGCTAATATCTACACATTCCAGTAAATGTCCTGTTTATCCTATAAAAATATAATTATTAATCAACTATGGAAATTTTAAAATTCAACAACAAACAACCTTAGAATATTACATAGAGACTGTAATTTCTGTAATTTTATGATTGATAAAGTCTGTGTTGTCATCTAATGCTATTTAATTTGTTATATGAGATGGTTAATAACAATTAACTAATCACCAATTATCCGATTATACTGGGTTGTCAAGCTAAATAAGTATTGGATAAAGGCGATATCAAAATATATCACTCTAGTTTCCGTGTAAATGTGAATCAGTTTCATTGTACAATGTGAATGCGTGTTGAGATGGGATATATATATTTATGGTGTAATCTCCATTTCAGAATTATGTTAGCCACACTACAAAGTAGAAACCATGTGCCATTTATTTCACTCACAAAAACCAGAGTAATATAGGTCTAAAAAGTCTCCTAATTTCAACATATTATCGAATTTTGTTTAAGGTATAATTGTTTATAGTATAAGCATATCATTTTCAGAAGAATAACTGCACGATGTAATTACCCCCAAAAAGTCCCATAATATAGCTAGGTCCAGATTCTATGTAAATATCTCTGCATTTCATTTAATGGTTTCATTTGATGCTTCTTTGGAAAATTATACTGAAATAAGTTGATGTCATATAAGCTCATATTACAGGTCGCTCTCTATACCATGTGAGATAAATAGAAACTATGACATATAATTGAAACGATGCCGAAACGTTTCTCTTGAAAAAAATTATAAACAAAAAGAACATTTCCCTTGCAAATGCCAGTTTGAAAAAGTTTCTACAAGAAAATGGCATTTTGGCTGTGTGTGCTCTTTTGTGTTTTCACATTCGCTTCCTCAACTCCACCAGATGATCCGGTCAAGTGTGAGTTCGGAAACACAATATGCACGGTTACGAATTCCTATGGAGCATTTCCTGACCGCTCAATTTGCGAAGCTGCAAAGGTGGAATATCCAAGAACCGAGGCTGAGCTGGTCTCCGTGGTGGCTGCAGCCACTAGAGCCGGCCAAAAGATGAGGGTTGTGACTAGGTACTCTCACAGTATCCCCAAGCTGGTCTGCACTGACGGAAAGGACGGGATCCTCATAAGCACCAACTTTATAAACCATGTGGTACGAACCGATCCCAAGGCCAAGACTTTGACAGTTGAGAGTGGCGTGACGCTAAGGCAGCTGATCAAAGAAGCGGCCAAGTTAGAGTTGGCTTTACCGTACGCACCGTACTGGTGGGGACTAACGGTTGGAGGGATGATGGGCACGGGTGCTCACGGTAGTTCGCTGTGGGGTAAAGGAAGTGCGGTTCATGATTACGTTACCGAGATAAGAATGGTGAGTCCCGGTTCCGTGTCTGATGGGTATGTGAAGGTTCGGGTTTTTAGTGAGACAATGAATCCTGAAGAATTCAATGCAGCTAAAGTTTCTTTAGGACTTCTTGGAGTTATATCTCAGGTATGTATGTATAAAATACGAATTATGTTTTCTTGTTTGTGCTACAAATATGTACATTTAATTTCTTTTTGTATATTTTGACAGGTAACTTTCACACTGCAATCAATGTTCAAGAGATCATTAACGTATGTTATGACAAACGATTCGGACTTTGGTGATCAAGCCTCGACTTTTGGTGAACGACACGAATTTGCGGACTTCTTATGGCTACCAAGCCAAGGTAAAGTTGTTTATCGAGTTGATGACCGAGTTCCGACCAACGCTTCGGGAGATAGCGTGTTCAGTTTCTTCCCATTCCGTTCACAAGTCTCTGTGATCGTCGCCTTCGTCAGATCCTTAGGTTCATTCTTTATCTCTGAGTCTGAATATACACATACATATCTACGTTTACATGGTTAACTATACCGCTTCTTATATGTTTTGGTTCATGATACGTAGAGGAGAATGACGAGTTGTCTGGAGATGCAAATAGAAAGTGTGTGAGAGCAAGACAACTATCATCCTTTTTGTTTGGAATCTCATTCGGTGTGACCAATAATGGTACATACATCATCTACATCTCTTGATTGTTTTTATATATGTAAGACTCTTATGTTTTAACGCATCCATCGCAGGCCTTTTATTTACAGGCTATCCGGCTGTCGGCAGCCAAGACCGTATGATGTCTTCCGGTTCGTGTCTAGATAGCCTTCAAGATGGACTGATCACGGCTTGTCCGTGGGATCCACGCATAAAAGGCGAGTTTGTTCACCAAACAACATTCAGTATTCCTCTCACACATGTCAAAGATTTCATCAGCGACGTCAAAGCACTAGTGAAGATCGAACCAGAATCTCTTTGTGGCCTTGAACTCAACTACGGCGTTCTCATCCGCTATGTCACATCCTCTTCTGCCTTTCTTGGGAAGGAAGAAAAAGCTTTAGACTTTGACCTAACTTACTACAGAAACAAAGATGATCCTTTGACACCCCGTCTCTACGAGGATTATATTGAAGAGATCGAGCAAATGGCGCTGCTGAAGTACAATGCTTTGCCACATTGGGGGAAGAATAGGAACATTGCGTTTGATGGTGTCATTAAGAAGTACAAGAACGCAAACTTGTTTCTGAAAGTAAAGGAGAGATTGGATCCTTCGGGGTTGTTTTCTACAGAATGGACTGATCAGATTCTAGGGTTAAAAGGAAACGTGACGGTAGTGAAACAAGGATGTGCATTGGAAGGGCTATGTATCTGTTCGGATGATTCTCATTGTGCTCCTAATAAAGGTTATTTGTGTCGGCCAGGTAAAGTTTATGGAGCAGCAAGGGTTTGTACTCGTGTAAGTGCCTGAGAGTGATTAACCTCCAAACTATTGGAGAATAATAAATTCATGAAAAACTATTGGATCTCCACCTCTCGAAACCTTTTCAAATCATGTCCACTTTTATTTATTAACGGCCTCGTGAGTCTGATAAAAACCACCTTTTAATCATCCTCTGTTTCAGCTCCCTGTGAGAATGGATCTATCGTATGTTGGGCTTTCTATATAAAAAAGGACATTACGACAGAATAATTGTTTTTTTGAGATATACTTTAGCAATATTGAGTTATCGATTATTGACTGAAGTAACCATACCAAGTACCAAGAATAAGATAGAAAATAGGGATTGGTCTTCCAAATTTCCAAACACTAGTGTATTCCATTCCATAGAACTATAATTTATTTAGCATCCTTATAACAATTTAAAGTATTTAAAGAAATCCACATTAGCTTATTCAAGTTTCATTCATCATGCAACACCAGGAACTAGGTAACCTGTAAAAGAGATATTTCAAGTAAATCAAAGTTAGTCTATAAGAATATCAAAAAATATCTACTAGTGATATTCTGGTTACTACAGGGTGAAATATAATTTGTATTTCAAAATGTGATGTTTTTCTGTTGCTAAAATTCATATGTGATGTTTTGGACAACTAATGATATTGATATACATATATTGCAAGGCTTTGAATATTTGCTTTGGATTCATTTAACCAACCAAATTAGTTACATATTCATTTTTTTATTAGCAGTGCGGCAGATTAAAAAGATTGTTTTATTTTAAGGTAATTCTAAACTAAAACAAATAAATAAAATCAAATCGAAAAATAGTGAAGACAAAGAGGGTTACGTTAGGACTTACTTCCGCAATGTGAATGAGGAGCAAGTGGACGGCCACAAGCAGAAGCGACGTTGACGAGCTTTTGCATATCAATGGAGGACTCGATTTCCTTATTGATGACTTCGCAGATGCAATTCATCCCAATGATTCGGACAGCAGTGCAACAACCTTCGAATGGTTTGGGAGGAGATGGCAGCTTCTTGTCGATAGAATCTCCACAAGCCCTTAGAGCTTCGATGCCTGAACCATCACAGCTGTTTCCCTGAATTTGAGATGACCACAACAACATGCATACGACTAGAAACTGACAAAAGATTTGTTCTTTCATTATTGCATACGGTTTGATTTGTTCTGGCAACGGAGCAATATATAGATAGAATATTATATCATGAAGAATGCAGTAACAGTAAATACGATATATACATGCAACGAATTAATGAGAAGAAAATATTTACCTTCCTAAATGAAAAGCGTAACGGTAATGACCAGATTTATATTGACATGTCATTCAATGTTTCTAGATTTTTTTACATCTACGGACACATTTCCACTTTCGTTTTACTCATTAAGACACTTAGAGCATCATTATCCCCGTCTCTTAGTTGAAGTTTCTTAAGCGTAAAGTCTTTTAACTTTAACTAAAAACGCTAAGGGACGTTCCTTAAATAAGGGATTTATGGAACGTCCCTTAGCGTTTTTAGTTAAAAGTTAAAGGATTTTACGCTAAGGGACGCTACTTAAAGGACGGAGATAATGATGCTATACTTCTTGTTCTTTTTTGTAAACTAAACTTTATCCATTACGGTTCAATAAAAAAAAGTAAAACATATAAAAAAAATTTTGACGAAAAGCATTTATTCTTTTTCTCCTATTTCTATTTTTGAGTTTTTTTCCATTTGTTCTCCCAAATTCAATTCTAAATCGTTTCAATTCATTTCTTCTCTTCCTCTGTCAAAGAACATAAAAAAACTGAAAGTCAAGAAGATTGTTTCACATGCTCTACTTTTCTCTTAACTCAAATCATCCAAGATTACATTTTTTTCTCTAATTTTGAGTAGAATTTTCGCTTCGATCTCTCAGCATGTTGATCCTATCAGAAATCCGTGAGCACCACACTGTTCCTCTCGACAAAACGTAAACCACGCCTCAAACAGAGCTCGGATGTGTCCAATGGCCATGTGAAGTTTTGCCGCAATCAACCTTTTTCTCCACTTTTGAATAGAAATCCAACTTGATCTCTCAGCTCGTTAATCGTATCAAAAATCTGAGACCATCAATGTGTTCCTCTTGATGAAACGAAGCCGTGGCCGCATACCACGCCTCAAACCGAGCTAGGACGCACCCGTAGTCGCCGTGTGAAACTTCACCGGGTCAACCTTTTTTTCCATCGAAAATATCTTGCAGGCTTTCTCCAGCTTCTTCAATCCAGAAGGTGAACCAAAACTAGGCTAACATAAACCGGTGTTGGGTTTTGTAAAGTTGAAGCCTTTCACAATTTTATTTCCTCTAATGGCATGGAGTCTGCAATTCATCCTCTTTTCCAGCTGAATCTAATTTTCTACTGGGTGTTTGATTAGTTGATTTTGGGTTTTGTCTGGGTAGTGGCAGTGTTCTTATAACCGTTTCATAAGAGATTAGAGAATCATGAGAAGCCTGAGGCTTACTGATAGAGAGGCGGAAGCTATTGAGGTTAAGATTCAAAGTTTTGAACCCTAACTGGATAACTTGAGGTTTAAGGTATCTTGGAGAAGATAACAATGGTGGTGAATACTCTTCGCAGTGTTCGTTTAAAACTCTTGAGGAGCACAAATACTCTCCGTAGTGCTTATAAAGCTCTTAAGAAAACTCAATGTTTATTAAATCAAAGCGTGAGTATTTACATGTAGCAAGCTTGCTATTATATAGTCAAGCAACACCGACCTAGTTCCTTTGAATAAAGAAAGTTTATAACCTAGTCCTAACTAAAAAGGAAACACGTAAATAAAAGGAAAAGCATAATGACGGTAAGTAAAGGATGATGCGCTGCATCAGGTTTCCCCGGGGGACGGAGGATTCATCCACGAATCTGGCCGGTCGTTATCACCATGAAACTGTGATAAATGCTTAACGTTAAAGACGTCCGACGTACGCATCCCATCCGGCAGTTGACCTCGGTATGCGTTAGGATTAATGCATTCGACGATCTTCACGGGTCCAATCTTCTTAGACTTAAGCTTGTTGTAATCTCGCAAAGGAAGCGTTCCTTGGTTAAATAAACCCATACCAAATCTCCTGGTTGAAATAGAACTTCCCGGCGCTTTACATCTGCAGCTGCTTTATATTTTGCTGCAGACGCTTCTAAGTTAAGTTTAACCGTCTGATGCACTGCTGTTAGGTCATTAACGAAGTCAATAGCCTCCTCATGATGACGTGTTCTGTCAGGGACAGTAGTCAAGTCCAAAGGACAACGAGGAATGACACCATAAACCACCCTGAACGGACAAAACCCGAGGCTCCTATTGAGTGCGTGATTATGAGCGAACTCCGCTTGACACAGTTTAGAGTCCCAAGACTTGATATTATCGCCAACAAGACATCGCAATAAATTACCCAAAGAGCGATTAGTGACTTCCGTTTGGCCGTCTGTTTGGGGATGATATGCGGTGCTCATGTCGAGGGAAGTACCCAAAAACTTCCACAATGATCTCCAAAAGTGGCTAAGAAAACGTGTATCCCTATCGGAAACGATCGACGAAGGGAGCCCATGAAGCCTATATATTTCCCGAAAGAAAAGAACGGCTACGCTGACTGCGTCGGTTGTTTTCTTGCAGGCCACAAAGTGTGCCATTTTGGAAAAGCGATCAACAACCACCAAGATGGAATCATGACCTCTCTATGTACGTGGTAACCCCAAGACGAAGTCCATACTCACG
This sequence comes from Hirschfeldia incana, assembly GCA_026261945.1. Lineage (NCBI taxonomy): Eukaryota > Viridiplantae > Streptophyta > Magnoliopsida > Brassicales > Brassicaceae > Hirschfeldia > Hirschfeldia incana. The sequence continues at coordinate 8,216,572 of JABCMI010000003.1, read as the reverse complement.
TCCGTCCACGGCTGAGTCGGAACAGGTAGAGGTAGGTAGAGGCCGGCGTTAGAAGCGCGCCCTTTAGCCTGCTGACAAGTGCGGCACCGTTCAACAAAGCGTTCAACATCCCGCCGTAATGTCGGCCAAAAATAGGAAGAGGAGACTAGCTGTAGCGTACGATCCCTACCAACGTGTCCCTCGTTATGCATCTCACTGATAATCTGTACGCGAAGGCTACACTCTGGAACACACAAGCAAGTACCCTTGAACAGAAATCCATCATGAATCGTATAGATTCATGTATTCCCACGCTCTGCTTCTCCAAAAAGACGTCCAAAAAAGGATCTGAAACATATAAATCAGCAAAGGTCGCAAACCCGTGCACGCTGGTATGGATAGTAGTTAACAGTGAATGCCGGCGACTCAAGGCATCCGCAACGCGGTTTGTCTTCCCTGATGGATGTCGAATAGAGAAAGTAAACTGCTGTAAGTATGATATCCAACCGGCAAGCCGAGCAGAAACTTTAGCTTGGCTATCGAGATGTCGCAATGCGTCATGATCAGTGAACATGATGAATTCTCGATGAACCAAATAATGACGCCAGTTTTTAATGGCCTGTACTATGGCATGAAACTCCACATCATAAGTACTATAGCGGCTGCGAGCTCCAGCGAGTTTTTCACTATAGAAAGCCACGGGTCGTCCGTTTTGACTTAAAACTGCGCCAATACCAAGTTTAGAAGCATCACAGTGTAATTCAAACGTAGCGTTAAAGTCTGGTAACACAAGTATATGGGCAGACGTCAACTTTTCCTTGATAAGCTCAAAAGCCTGTGAAGCCTCTGGTGTCCAAGTAAATTTACCATCGCGCATACAGAAGGTAATCGGAGCCATGATCGAGCTGAAGTGATTAACGAAGCGTCTATAGAAGGAAGCCAATCCATGAAAACTTCTAACTTCGGAAACAGATGTAGGTGTTTGCCAAGACCGCACAGCTTCAATCTTTGAGGTGTCAACCGAAAGACCTTTATCAGAGACAATATAGCCAAGAAACAGGACATGAGAAACGCCAAACTCGCACTTTTTTCTAGCGGCAAAAAGTTTCTGAGTCCGCAAAACTTGAAGGACCCTTCGCAGGTGGTCTTCATGTTCAGCCAGTGTCTTGCTAAAGACAAGGATGTCGTCGAAATACACAACAACAAATTTACCGATGAAGGCTCGCAATGCATGGTTCATGATCCTCATAAAGGTACTTGGGGAATTGGAAAATCCAAAAGGCATGACTAGCCACTCAAAAAGTCCCTCTCGCGTTTTGAAGGCTGTCTTCCACTCATCGCCTGGACGGATTCGAATCTGGTGATAACCACTCTTGAGATCGATCTTGGAAAAAAATTTTGCTGTTCCAATTTGATCTAAGAGGTCGTCAAGGCGAGGAATTGGAAATCTGTAGCGAATGGTGATTTTATTTATAGCTCGGCTGTCCACACACATACGCCAGGTGCCATCTTTCTTGGGTATTAAATGACCTGGGACGGCACATGGACTAAGGCTTTCTTTAATGTGACCCTTTTGTAACAGGTCTTCGACTTGGCGCCTTAGTTCTTCATGTTCTCCTGGACTCATACGGTAGTGAGGTCGATTTGGGAGCGTGGCGCCAGGAACGAGATCGATCTGGTGTTGAATATCTCGAAGTGTTGGTAAACCTTCGGGTAGATTTTCTGGAAAAATATCATAAAATTCGTTGAGGACAGATGCTAGTGCAGGATTTGATGGTGTGAAAGATGCTGGGGACGTCGATGGTAATAGAGGAAAGGCATGACCTTCAGACTGTAATTCAGAGATGAACCTGGAGTACGAACATATCATCGTGGTGGATCTTTTCGGAACCGGAGAATTTGTTGTTGATGCTGATGATGGTGTTTGTTGTTCTGCTGGCAGGTTTTCGCGTGAAGGGAGTAAAACAATCTGATGTGAGTCCCATGTGAAGCTATATGTATTCTTTGCTCCATCATGAGTGATTTTACGATCAAACTCCCAAGGACGTCCTTGAATGAGATGGCTAATATCCATTGGTGCGACATCACAGTAGAGACGATCCTTGTAGTGCGGTCCTATCAAGAAAGAAACCAATGCTCGCTGAGTGATGCGCAAATTCACACCTGTAGATAACCATCCGAGAGAGTAAGGTGCTGGGTGAGGTTCAGTAGGAATGTCCAGCTTACGTATTGCTTCTTGAGAGATGACGTTACGACAACTTCCCGAATCAATTATAAAGCTGCATATACGATCCTTAATGGTACACGTGGAGCAAAAAATATTTGTTCTTAACAACTTATCATCTTGCTGCTGAGGTGCGAGACAAGAACGATGAAGAAGGAGAAGATGATGTCTCATGGATGTTAACATCAATATCTTGGTCGTTTCCTCCTGTGAATCGTACACGTCTTCCTCCACGGCCGTATCCTTTGTTACTAGCCCCCGGCGAGTGGCGTTGGGACAAGCTGTCTGCCCGTGACCTAGTTCTCCGCAGGTGTAACAACGTAAAGCGTTTGGACGCGTTGAACGTCGTGGCTGCTGGTCGTCCTGGGTCGTTGGTTTGGTGGTCGAATTTGCTGTATCGCCGACGTCTTTTACTGCAGTAGAGGAAGGGCCACTAGATGGTTGTTCTTGAGCTCGTGGGCGTGTAGAGGACGAACTCCAGTTAGACCCACGGGATTGTTGTTCAAAAGATGCCGCACGCCGATGAGCTTCTCCGATTGTTGCAGGATCAAATTGGGCCATTGCTGTCTGCAATTGTGACCGAAGACCTCCTATAAAACGTGACACCAGTTGAATTTGGCTATCTTTAATCTCATTACGAGTGAGTAAGAGGGAAAATTCTTCAGCATATTCGTCGACGGTGCGTGATCCTTGACGTAAGTTCTGTAATCTCGTATACATTGTTCGTTCGTAGTTGTGAGGCAAGAACGTTTGGCGCAGATGTTTAACCAACTTTTCCCAAGTCTGGATGGGAGTTTTCCCAGTACGAGAACGGGTGGTTTTGAGTTGTTTCCACCAAGTAGCCGCATGACCACGGAAACGCATCGCCACGAGGGACACACTAACGATTCGGTGGTACTTGTTTGAACTCCATAATTTCTTCTACTGAAATTAACCAGTCGACGAGATCATCACCTTTGATACCTCCATGGAATTCTGGTATATCCACCCGAAAACCCTTTTCCCACTGATTGTGGCGAGAATCTTGACGCCGCACATCCTCGAGAAAAAGCCGATGATGTTCGTCATCTTCATCTTCTTCGTGTGGATATTGTTGTTGGTTTCGTTGCTGTTGCCGTCGTTCCTGTGGAAGAAATTGTTGTTGGTGTTGTCGATTTTGTTGATGATGTTGTGGTTGGATGATAGGAAGTTGTTGATGTTGTGGCTGGTTCTGAACATTAGTCACCTGCTGGGTTTGTGGATCCAAGCGAGTGAGTACGGTGTTCATAGCATCCAAACGAGTTGTCAACGATTCGCCCAATTGTTGAATTGAGGTCTGCATCAACGATTGAAAGTTTGTTTGCATCTCAACGATTGAAAGTTTGTTTGCATCTCAACTTGTAAGTTTTTATAATTGTCTCCTTTTAGATACTCTTTTCGATGATTACAAAGTTCAATAGTTTTCTTCTTGTTTGATTTAGCTTGTCAAGGGTTTATCAGATCAGTAGAATCAAAAAAATTAAAGTTTTAATCTTTGATCTTTTTTTATTTTTGTTTTTTTCGGCAGAGAGTGAAACCAAACAATGGCTTCAGCTTTCGAATCAAACGCTCATGTACTCCGGCCCGAAAAAAAAGAGCTGAGATACTCCTGCCCGAAACTGCACCAGATTTAGAATTAAATAATTCTTTATTTAAATACAAAAATTTATTAAAAGACCACATGGCCAACAGAAACTTGCATAATTACAACCCAACTAGGGCCATTTCGCGGACCATCCAGAGCCGATCTATGAAATTCGGATATAACCCGATCTATGAAATTCAGATATCTTTCTCCATAACTTTCGAAATCTTTGTAAGAATTGGTGTGATTGTAAATATTGGTGAAACTGTACATCGTAATAAATCATCAACAATATTTTGTATCTAATACTAAGTTGAACTAAATTTAACTAAATCGCACTTTTAGATTTCAAATGTTTTATTATGTTATTTTTTGGACAGGGTTGTTGTTATTGATATATTTATTGAATTTTGAATTTAAAAAATAGTTTATATGATATAAATAGATTTTGGCCAAACTTAGAAATGTTGTACATATTTAATAAAAGTAGAAATGTTGTAAAAAGTAGAAATGTTGTAAAAGTTGATAAAATTAATCTCCAAATGGCCAGTGAAGTTTATTTGTTAAAATAAAAGTAGAAATGTAGTTAATTTATTAATGATATATTGAAGTTAAAATATACAAAGATTAGTTTATAGAGAGAAACTAGATGATTGAAACTAGAGACATTACATTAAGTCAAACATAGTGAAAGTAGATAAAACTACATGCCATAAACTCGAGAAATAAACACCACAACTAATCTTCAATTGGCCAGTTGGCAGCTGTCAAGTGAATTTCATTGCAGAAGTCCCCAACTTCACATTGCCAGAAACAACGATTGCACTTCCACTGTGTTATTGATCCATTAAAGGAGACTACAAACACCGGTTCTTCTATTACGGAGCACCAGCAATCATTTGAGAAGATGAGATTCTTTATTCTTTCAAGTAGTGACATAAACTCTTGAGGTTTCTCGTAACCCCAAAAGCCTGAGGGTAGAGCAGTCCGGATCATGCAATTCATCCGATGAACAAATTCACGACTAAAATTAGGATAGTTGTGAAACAACCCTCCATCATCTACACTAAACGCTAAGTTCAACATTCATCTACAAACTTGTCCAACTCCAATCCTCTCTCAGAAGCAAGATGGATTTTCTCTCTTCCATCATCAAGTAAATGAAGTTGAAAGAACTCATACATACCTCGTAGGTATATGGCCTCTGGATTACCGGCTTGGTAGCACCTAAGTCGGAATGTTCTTACAGCATTAACCTCATCAATCCAATTATTAAAGCCAATGAGATTAGCAGATTGGTAGAAGTAGTCGTCTCTGCCTATTTGATTGAACACAGAGAAAGCAATTCTAGCACTACCGAAGTCCCGGATGTGGTTTGTTGCTACCTTTGAGAGAATCTTATGGAGGATGGAAGGAGGGACATATTCCAAGTTGAAGTTCGACATAGAGTACAAGGATGATGAAAAACTTGAGAGATATTCGTTTAATCGAGTAAATGGAAAGATTTACGTGTTATTTATAATAGAGATAAGATTGCATTTACTATCCCACTTAAGGGTGTGATTTGATAGACGGCTTAAGACACGGCTTCTCACTGCAAGTACAGGGAATAAGAACATGTGTGTTTGAATAAAAATAGGTGTGTTTGAATAAATGAAACTATGTAAAAACATTAGGTGAGAAAAAATGTCGTTTCAAAGCAACACTACACGACTTCTCACGCACGTTTCAGACTGCAACAGTCGTATGTCAAGGAAAAATTTAGTGAAACTAAGTGATTTTGATTGTCTAAATTTATGAAACTAAGAAAAATTTAGTCTAGTTATATAGAACTATGTACGAATTAACAAATTTAGATATTCTATTGTTTTATATTTTGCAAAACTCTAAATAGAAGCATAATCGAAAAACTAATTATACGGAGTGGATTATTTAATGATAACAAACAGTATAAGAAATAATAATTGAAATATTTAGTTTGAGAAAAATCTGTCATTTCCTGATTTATGACCTGATCTATGACCATAGCGTCGTGACCCTTGATATTTGCAACGCTACACGATTTCTCACGCACGCTTCTGACAGTTTAAGTGAAACTAACTTATATTAATTGTCTAAATTTATGAAACTAAGTAAAATTATATTGAATTTACAGTGTAAATATATGAAACTATGTAAAAGTTAAAAAAATTAGGTATTATATTGTTTTATATTTTGAAAATAAATATAATATTATGGATTATTTACTTTTTTTGTAGGATTATGGATTATTTACTGAGCAAGCAATAAAAGAAATCATAAAAATGGTTGAGAAAAATCCAGTAATTAATGGTATTGATGGACAGAGGAGAGAGTAATTAATCGATTGAAAAAGTCTCTAATAATAATCATTACACTCGCGACTCTACACTTGCATTGAAACCAAACATGAAACGTCACAACACTACACCGTCTAGAATCATCACCATTGCATTTAAACTCCAACTCTGCAAATTCTCTCATTTCATCTCATATCCGAGTTCTATCTTCTCTTCTCTCATCTCTGAGTGAAATTCTATAATCTCTACAAACAAGATGACAGACTACTACAATAAGCTTTCCCAGATTTCCGAGGCTTCTTATAACCCCGACGTCAAGGCTTGGCGTTTCAGAGTCAAAATACACAGGGTCTACCCTCTCTATTCCTCGGTTACCAACATGGTTATGACTTTCTATGCCTATATCCTAGCAGATGAAGATGTAAGTGTTTTTTCATCATCTCTCAAGTTTTTCATCATCTCTCAAGTTTTTCATCATCATTTAACTTGATCCTTGTACTTTATTTATGTATGGGTGCAAGATGGAGATGACCGTTTATGGAGATTATGAAAGGTTTAGAGGCCTCGAAAACAAGGAGGGAGAATGGGTGGAAATCTTTCGGGTAGGAGTTGAACGTTCCTATCCAGGTTTTAATGCAACTAACTCTCGGTTCAGACTAACTGCTTCGCGACTCACACAAGTCCGCATGATCAATCCTCTGAACAATCGGCTTTTCATGGACTTCAAGAACATCCATGCAATCTCTCACATGTCCCACAGGGAACGAAACTATCCCATAGGTATGAATGCTGCTAAAATAAATATATTCACATATAGTCACATATTTAGTTTCAGAACTTTGTATGACTCTGTAGATGTAAGTGAAACTAAGTGAAACGAACTGATTTAGTTGAGTTACACTTATATGGTAGATACAATTGGAGTGGTCTTCAATACGGAAGCCCGTTTCGATGACCCTGCAAGACCAACAATGATTTTTTACATAAGGGACAACATGTAAGTAGAAAGTAACATATGATCCAAGCAAAATTTATTTATATTGTAATTGACACACGTTTTCTTTATTCTGAATAGTGACAACCAGATTAAATGTGTGGCAACTGACATGCAGGCCTATGCCTTCCAGGATGGTCTTGAAGATGTGGAAGGTGGACAGGTGATTGTGGCCCTTAAGATGTGGAAGGTCTGCAACTGTTGGAGTAAGTGTAGTTTCTGTGGCTAGTTTTGAATATGATAGTGGACTAAAACGTTTACTAAAATCATTTATATTAATACAGATTTATTTAATCCTCCTGATCTATGGCTTGAGACCGAAGGTGGATTTTCAGACTTCAGGTTCAATCCGCGTTTGACCGAGGTTGAGGACTTCAGGCAGTCTCTACTAAACAGCGACCCTTATGTTCAAAAATATGGGATTGAAGGTCTTGTGTAAATCGTGTTGTTCTCACTGTTATGGTCTTGTGAAAATCTCGTTATTTCAACTTGTTTCACTTAATCTCACTTGTCTGAACTTTTGGTTTCACTCAATCTCACTTGTTTCAACTTTTGGTTTCACTTAATCCCTTGTTCCAACTTCTGGCTTAACTTAATCTTATGTTCGACTTTTTCGTATAAATATGTCAGATATTGTGTTAGTTTCACTTTCTCAATTGTCTAACATACTAAAAATAATAGACACTTTTTCGATAGATCAAACCACATGGTTGTTCAACTTCGCATAACTTAGAAAAACATAGCTTAGCAATAACAATTACTTTTTCGATAGATCAAACCACATGGTTGTTCAACTTCGCATAACTTAGAAAAACATAGCTTAACAATAACAGTTAGTTCTAGGAATTGGAATTCTCTTAGGAATTTCAATTACTTTTTGTACATCATAATTCCTAGAACTAAAACGATGGTAAGAAGAACACAACCTCCTGATATCTTTATCATGGACATCTTTTTGGGACCTTCGCGGATATCTCCTTCGTTCCTTATTGTTGCTTTGAGACTCTGAACTTCTTCTTCGAGTATTTGAACTTGGTAGTCAAGCTGCTGTATCTCATCGGTGAAGGCTTCGTCAACCCATTTGAAGACATGATTGTCGTTCTCGAGCTACATGATTTTTTTTTCAAAACGAGTAAGCGTGATTCATAAGCGTTCCATATGTAAACAACAAACGGATGTACCTTTTGTGAAGTCGCAAAGAGACACCGATAATACCGGCGAAATGGGTTTGGATTGCTTCTGGAGATGAGCTCGGTGACGCCCACCCCGCACCAACACCTACTAGGTATCCCCGGAGTTCATACCGTCTCCGACCACCGGTCGTGGATGATGAAGCGGCGAACATCTAGGTTTTTGGGAGGGGAGGGAGTGAGGTCGAGGAGAGAGAGGAGAGAGATTAGAGAAGAGAGAGAAAATGAAGATAGCAAATGGGGAAAACCTAAAAAAAAGGTCTTTAGTCCTTCGATTGAACGATTCTAGGGTTTTAGTAAATTGAGAAGAGAGAAATTAGAAATTCGAAAAGCTGAGCGGGAAAATTAATCCCAGGGTTTTTTCTGTTGTAAGTTTCACCAAGTACTCAGTTTTATAGAAAGCGTCAAAGTTGCACTTTTTAATTATTTTTATTTATCTTAGTTATTCTCTACTTGAATTAATGATTTTGTGGTTATACTAATGCAATTATGTTTCCTAAGTTCATTTCACATACGATCACGTACATATAAAATTGATTTTTGCCATAGAGTTATCAAATCTAACTCAGTCAGTTTCAGCGATAAAGCTATGACAACACATTGTATTTCCTATACGATTGCTACGAGCAATGAGATGGAATTTTAATAATTTTAATAATTCTTATTAAATCATAATTAACATAACACTACTAATAAACTAAAAGCGTATTACTTCCATGACTTATAAAATTAAGTTAAAAACTTTAGAATTTACAATCATGTTATTCAGTTTACATAACGTAGTTATACCAGTTTCACTTAGTTATACAACACACAAATAAAATTTATTTCACCTCACAACGTTCCCATATGATAAAAACACCAAAACCGAAAGTGAAAGGCAAACATCAAAACAGAAAGTGAAAGGCTTAGAACCTAATTTAGAACCTAATTCACATCAAAACTGAAACCGAAAGGTTTACAACATACTCTTCTTCTGTTTCTTGTGGGGATGTTCATCGTGCTCCAAACCTGTTCCCACATTTTCTTCTTCTCCATATCCACTCTCACGCTCACAATAAGTCCTACTACAAGAGCTCTCTCCAACTCTCGACAGTTGCTCGGTTATTTGAACTATTTGTAATTCTTCGATGTCCTCCACATGCAAAATACTTCTCATTTCCTCTCTATCCACTGATGTTAGATAAAAAAACACATCTTCATCATCCAAAATATACGATTGCCTCTTAGGTTCCACTACCGATGGAATGTAACCCAAATTGAGCCTCTTCGTAAACGGATTTATTCTCATCTTCCTGCATATCCTCTCTTTCAACAACGAATAAGTGATCTCCTCCAACGATGATGTCTTAAAGGATATAGCATACAAACGAGCATCGGTTGGAATCCATTCATAATCATCTCCATCCTTAGAATAATGTCCATCATAATCAAAGTGTATGTTCGTCGAAAATGGACACATTGTCTGCAATAAAAACATTTAACCACTTAGAATTATACTTGTTTTTTCAGTTATACCATTCACGTTATACTTGGTTACACAGTTACACCATCAAAGTTATACTTCGTTATACTTGGTTATACCATGTCACAGAGTTGTGTCAGTAACCAATTACTGATAAGCAAGAAAGAACGTCTAATCTTTGAATGAATCATCATAATACCCGACATTCAATCATTCCTTTCCGATCCTCGATTAGTTCATTAAACCCAAATGAATAAGAATTTTTCAATTTCCGATCCTCGATTAGTTCATGAAACCCAAATGAATAAGAATTTTTCAATTAAAACTATAAATTTGGAGTCGAGTCTTCAATTCAAAACCAAATTGTTATCAGCTTTGATTCCCGACATTCAATTATGAGTTCGTCTATGGTGGATTCTATACATCGGTCTTAACGACGATTTGAGATTCATACCCTGTATAACAGAATTAATAGCTCGATGATCCAGCATCCAAGCGACGAGATCGATTGCGAGGAAGAACAAAGAGAGAGGAAATGACGAAATAAGGGAAGTATCGAGTATTCTATCGAGTCGATTCCGAGTCAACTCGGGAGGGGCGAGTGGAGGAGAGGAGAGAGATGATAGTGGATCGATTTTGATTAATTTATTCATTAAATTGGTCGGAGGTATTTTAGATATTAACCACATTGTTCAAGAGTATGAAAACAGATAAGAGTATAGCAGATCACATGAGAGTATGGTAGATCACTTTTTGCCTCATTAAGAGTACCTGAGCACTTAACTCTCAGCTTTCAACGCAACGTCTTCACTGGGCTCATCTTTAGCTACTCCTTCGAACAGATTATCATCTCTTGTTTCTGTCTCGGCAAACTCTTTCGGAAAGAGTCAATGACGGTGTCACAGTAGTTAATGACGGTGTCACAGTTGCTAGAGAGGTACTTGTTTTGTCTCTTTTTGTTTTGTTCTTTGTTCCTTTTTCAATCTTTGCTTTTGTGGGTCTGAAGGTTTTGTTGTGTTGTTTTGGTTAGGTTGAGCTTGAGGATCCAGTTGAGAACATTGGAGCTAAGCTAGTGAGACAAGCTGCTTCCAAAACTAATGACTTAGCTGGTGATGGAACAACTACTTCAGTTGTTCTTGCGCAAGGTCTCATCGCTGAAGGTGTCAAGGTTTGTAATCTGAAGGCACATAGTACCTGCCTTTTTGAATTGAACAACAAATGAACTGTGATGTGTAAATCGAAATCTGCAGGTTGTGGCTGCTGGTGCAAACCCGGTTTTGATAACCAGAGGAATAGATAAGACCACCAAGGCTCTTGTCGCCGAGTTGAAGAAGATGTCAAAGGAGGTATCTTCTCAATACTCAAAAGTCAGATTCTTTTGGTCATTGCTCTGTCTCTTTGTGCTTAAAGTGTTTGGTCCTTGTTTTGGCTTTGTAGGTGGAGGATAGTGAACTCGCAGATGTAGCAGCGGTTAGTGCAGGAAACAACTACGAAGTAGGCAACATGATGGCAGAAGCAATGGCTAAAGTTTGTCGTAAAGGTGTTGTCACTCTCGAAGAAGGAAAAAGCGTAGAGAACAGTCTCTACGTTGTCGAAGGGATGCAGTTCGATCGTGGCTACATTTCTCCTTACTTTGTCACCGATAGTGAGAAAATTTGTGCTGAATACGAGAACTGCAAGGTATAATAACTATTGTTTATGAGTTGGCATCTTTTATTAGCTGATTTTATAAAACTAATTGTATCTTCTGGATTGGTGCAGCTGTTTCTTGTTGACAAGAAAATAACAAATGCTAGAGACATTATCTGTATTCTAGAAGATGCGACTAAGGTGGATACCCGCTTCTGATCATTGCTGAAGATATAGAGCAAGAGCCATTAGCTACTCTTGTTGTTAATAAGCTTCGTGGTACTATAAAGATTGCTGCTTTGGAGAGAGGAAGAGTCAGTACATTTTGATGACATTGCTGCTCTTACTGGAGGTGAGATGAGAACCAAATCACTAGATCATCCTCTTATTACCGTGTAGTTCTAAACATGTGGTGCTTGTTTCCCTCTTTGTAGCTACTGTAATTAGGGAAGAAGTTGGACTTCAGTTGGAGAAAGTTGGACCATAGGTTTTGGGTAATGCTGGTAAAGTGGTTCTCACAAAAGACACTACTACGATTGTTGGTGATGGAAGTACTGAAGAAGTTGTGAAGAAGAGAGTTGAGCAGATCAAGAATATTATCGAGGTACATCTCAAAATGAAATCTCTTGTTGTTAGTTTATTTTGCTTATTAGTGTCATGTCTCTGTGTTTGTGTAGGCTGCTGAACAAGACTATGAAAAGGAAAAGCTTAATGAGAGAATCGATAAGTTATCAGGCGGTGTTGCTGTAATTCAGTTGAGATTACCAAGAAGTCAATTCAACATTGATGCCAAAAAAGCGTTAAATACATGTGGTAAAAATCCAATGTTGTACATATCTTTTAGGTTGGAGCACAAACTGAGACAGAGCTTAAGGAGAAGAAATTAAGAGTTGAAGATGCTCTCAATGCTACAAAGGTAGTAACATTTTCTCTAAACAATGAATCTTGATGTGTTTTATTATATGGTGAATCTAATGTATTGTAACCTTCGATAAATTAGGCTGCTGTGGAAGAAGGTATTGTTGTTGGAGGTGGGTGTACTCTGCTAAGACTTGCATCGAAAGTGGATGCCATTAAAGAGACTCTAGCAAACGATGAAGATAAGGTTGGAGCTGAGATTGTTAAGAAAGCGTTGAGCTACCCGTTGAAGTTAATCGCCAAGAACGCTGGTGTTAATGGTAGCGTTGTCAGCGAGAAGGTAAACAATATGAACATCTTATTGTCTTATACATTATCCAAGTTTGTTTCTCTGACATAGAAACTAAGTGTTTTCGGTTTGGTGTACATGTACTCTCTAACGACAACCCTAAACACGGCTACAACGCTACAACTGGCAAATACGAAGATCTAATGTCTGCAGGAATCATTGATCCAACCAAAGTAAGAAACAGATCATTTACTTCATTCATGGCAGATTGGAAAAATCCTCTGGTTTTGCATGTTAACCGAGTGTTTTTTCTGTTAAGGTTGTGAGATGTTGCTTAGAGCATGCTTCATCTGTGGCTAAGACATTCTTGATGTCTGATTGTGTTGTTGTGGAGATCAAGGAGCCAGAATCAGCAGCTCCTGCTGGCAATCCCATGGACAATTCAGGTTTGTTCTAGTTATTTTTTTTAATCGAATCCTCATAACCATTGGTTTAACATTTGCAATCTTTTTCTGATTGATTTTTCAGGTTATGGCTTCTAAGTTAAGCAATGAGAACAGAGTAGCTTTGAGGAAGCGAAAGCCACGACTAAGTTGTTTATTTTTTTTATTTTTATTTTTTTTGACCAAGTTGTTTATTTTCTGTTCTGAAACATCTTTTATCCTATGTAAACTACATGTTTTTCCGATGTCCTGAAGAACATATAATATGGTTTTTGTGTTTCTCTGAAGCAAAAGGATAAAACAAGTCTTTGAATATGAATGCCTTATGGTCGAGAAAATATTACATGATTTGCAATTTGGCATGATCTACGTATTTTTAGTGAAACAGTCATTGGTGATGTCGAACGGTATAGTTTTTCGTTTTATTACATTATTTCAAGATGTCTGAGAAGGTTTTGGAGATGAAATAGAAAGTGACCTTCCTGGAAATTTCCAACATTTGGTTCTGTTCTTTAATCGAGTAAAGTATTTATCAGAGGGGAGAAATTCTAAACAACTGCATTTTCAAAATTAATCATACTTAAGAAACTGGAGAATGGTTGTTACACTGTGACTCCCTTCTTCATAACCTTTTTGTGTATGTTAATACTATTCTTTCCGTTTTTTTAAATATATTATTTTGATATTTTTTTACCCAGATTTAAAAATAATTACATTGTATTTATGTTTTTATTAGTTATATCTATTTGACTAATAATATTTAAGATACATAAAATTATTTATAAGATTAATGATGTTTGTAATAAAAATTAAATTTGAAAATAAATATCATTTGTATTGAAATGTTTAAACGATATCCATATATTTGTTTACCTAGTTTTTAGATTTTAGTTTTTGGTTTTTAGTTTTCAGATCCTTTTTTTTATGTTGATTTTAGACTTTAGAGAAACATAAATTGTGAAAACATAAATTTTAGTATTTAGATCCTAGTTTTTAGTTTTTGCTATAAAACAATAATATATATTTATATCTACAAATAAAACAAATTAAGATCTTATAATTGGTGCTCAATTATTTTTTTCATAAAAACATCTAGGGTTATTCATTTTATGAGCATTTTTTAGAAATTAATTTTTTTAGAGAGAGAGAGAGAGAGAGAGAGAGAGAGAGAGAGAGAGAGAGAGATTTTCTATATTTTAACTTAATAATTTTGTTTAATAAAAATCCAATACAATACTCCAACCATTTTAATTTATTTTGTCTTCTAGAAAATAATAATTATATATTAATAATAGTTTTGATTGTAGTGAACTTAAATTATTAAAATAATATAGTTATTAATATTTTTATTTATAAAAATGAATACTTAATTAATAATTTTACAACAAATAACATTAAAAAACTTCAAATATACATGATACAAACACACAAAACAACAAATAAAAACACAACTTATACCATATACTCAACTAAAACAAGAAAACTATTAAATCACACACCTAAATTTAAATATTTTTAATCATGTAATAATCCATTTTTTCATATGTGTTTGACTAAATCTATTTGCAATTTGTGATGTACATTAAAATTATGCATTTCAGATCTAGCACGCACATGATTTGTAATGCATGTAACACATCAGTCAAAAATGATTATGGTATACGAAAACCACTTGTCTCAAATTGATCATAATTGGTCAAGTGTTGATCATATGTATCTCGTTTACCCTCGACAATCATATTATGTAATATGGTATTTGACTGCATGATGGTAGCTAATTTGGATATGTACCACATAAGAGTTGGTTCACGAATAATTTTGAATCGAAGTTGTAACACTTCAAATGCATGTTCGATAACCTTTTAGCATCTTTCTTGATGTTTTGCAATTAACTTGTCTAGTTCACTCTGAAGAACTCAGACTGGTTTGATGAAAGTTATATAAGAATGATAGATACCATCAGCTAGATAGTATATATTTCATGTCATACAAACGTTGGTTCACGAAAAAAGTTCATTTTTGGGGAAATTTCATGTTTACATTTTCTTTGGTACCACATTTCAGTTATACCACTAGTATAGACATTTTTATAAATACACTTTTCATTAATGTGAAAATGACTAAATTAACCTTATCATATCCCATCATTTTCTTTTTTTTTCTCTGTCGAAATGAGATATGTCGTCTCCATCAAAGCTCCCCAGGTTTCCATCAAGTTTCGTCGTCGTCTTCATCTAGATCGATGGTCTTCGGTGTTCCTGTATCACGTGGTGGAAGATCTGACGGTGCGGAAGCCGGAGATGATCGAGTTTTACAAGACGGAGACGGTGGAGTCTGCAATTCGTGCCATCTCGACGAAGTGCGGGATCTCAATTTGGAGGAAGAGATCATCGGTACCTCCTCATGTGGTGGAGAACAGCGAGATGAGGCAGCAGGGGTTCGTGGGGATATTGAGTTCTCTGGATGTGTGATTCATGTATAGGATAATTATTGAGTCGCAAGCCCTGGAATCTATTGAGTTTTTGTTTTTAGTCTCAGACTTGAGCTGTGCTAATATTTTTGTTAAATTGCAGGTTTATGTGCTTACTGGAGGCGTTGCGCCACTTATGCATTCAATTGATGTTACCCACTTAAAGCGACCTCCTCCACCTGACGAGAAGGTCACTAATTTATCTCAGTTTCTTATAAAGATGATTCTTAGTGACTTTTGATGATAGTGGTAAGTAAGAAGCCTTGTTTCTCTCCTTCAGGTAGCTTGGCAATGGCTTCCCATCAAAAGTTCTGCTAGGAAAGATGATCTGCAGCTTTACCATTGGGTAAGAAGAAGTGGAAAGTTATCACAGTAAAAAACGCTTTGAGCATTCTAATAGCCCCACATGTATTTTATCTTTACAGGTTAGAGTGGTAAATGGTGTTACACCTACAGCTGACTATTCATTTGCCAAATATAACAAGGGTTTTTTACTTTTTACATATCCCCACTTGATCAGTGTCCCGTTTGAGTTACTCCTCCTACTCTCATCTCTTCGTTTATGCTTCTTCTAACCTCTTTTCAGAATTTCTATATTAATGTCCATAGCTTCTTTTCCTTGCAGTCAGTTGATATCTTGAAATACACGGACGATGAGTATGAGAATCATTTAACGGATCCTGTAAGTGTCTGCTCAATGAAGAGTTTCTGATTCATGCTTTTATGTAACAGAGAAAGTTTCTTCTTAGCCATTATACATGCTTGCTCTGGAAAATGTGGACTTTGTTGATTGTGCACCCAACTTGTAGGTGTGGACCAAGGAAGAGACGGATCAGTTGTTTGAATTGTGTGAAAGGTTTGATCTCGGTTTCACTGTCATTGCCGATCACTTTCCATTACCACGGACTGAAGGATCGTTACTATAGTGGTATGTTTCCATCTCTTACAGACATCCTTTGCCCCTTCACTTGTTTTTATCTTTTGTTTATATTTCGTGTTGCACCAGGGTTTGTTAGAAAATACGAGGACTGAGAAATTCTCTTTCTTTTGTAGTAACTCGGGCCCTGCTGCGTGCTAGAGATCAGTTGAGATCTTGTTTGTATATGCTGTCTTTCTCTATGTAGATTGGTGTCAAGGAGCTCACTGAAGGAGATCATGAACACTGACAGTGCAAGTGTTCCATGTGCGAGCAAAGATGTGTTCCTTTGCTCTCAAGTTTTTTTTTTTATTATTAAGTCAAAGGTTGCTTTTGTTTTGTTCCTTTTGGCTGAAACTCTCTCTTGAACCAATGTGTGGTCTATCAGACAACATGTGGAGTTATGGCCATTTAATACCTATCTTTTTGACATCGATTCAATCACTGATGATCTTAATATTATTTTTCAGGTTATAGTTTCTGAAGTTCCTGAAATCATCCTTAGATGTATCAGCAGAGATGAAGCAGCTTTAGCTGTCGCTCATAAAGCTTTCAAGGCTCTTTATGAGAATGCATCAAGTAGTCTTCACGTCAATGCCAACCTAGCAATTCTTGTTGCTATTCGTGATGTTTGCAAGCTTGTTAAAGAGCTCCCTAATAGAAACCATGATATGTGAATTTTTGAAAAAAGTTTATAAGCTACTTATAAAGGTTTATAAATTATTTGTAAGAGTCTCTAAACTATTTATAAAGGTTTATAAAATAATTAATAAAGTTTATAAACCATGTATAACTGTTTATAAAAATGTTATGAAAGTTTTAAAATTCATTAAATGTATGATCTTATATATAGCTGAACTTATAAGCTATTTATAAGTGTTTATAAATTAATATACAAGGTTTATAAATCTATTTATAGGAGTGAATAAATCACCAAATTAACAAAATTTCCACAATTTCTATGCTTATTAAAGAACATCATTCTTTTACAGTTTCTTTTATAAGACCTTATAAAAAGGTATAATTGACCATTGATAAGTAATTTCTAAATCATTTATAAATATTTATAAAAATAATTTATAAGTGTAAAATCATTTATAAGAATTTATAAAATTATCTTAAGGTGTTATAAATATTTATAAAGTCGTTTATAAATAGTTTATAAATTATTTATAATAGTTTATAAATTATTTGTAATGGCGTACAGATAATTTATAAATATTTATAAAGTCACTATAAATGATTCTTAGTCTTTTATAAGGCTTTGCATATTAAAAATATTATTTTAAAGGGTATATTAACTTTTTCAAAGGTTCTATAAGGGTTTGTTAAAATTTTATAAGGTTTATATAACCACTATAAGAGTTAATCTATAAGACTATATACACAAATAAAATAAGTAATTAATAATAAATGAAATGTATATTTATATTTAATAATTCAACTTCTAGACCCTTAAATTATTTATCAGTTTTTAAATTAACTTATAAACCATTATGAATCTTTTCATAAGGTTTTTATAAATTAACATAGAAACCTAGTTTATATACCTTTATATATCAGCTTACAGACCATTAAATCAGTTTATGAATATTAATAAATCAACTTCTAAACCCTGGAATTAGTTTATAAACCTTTATAAATCAGTTTATAGATTAATTTATGAACTCTTATAAATCATTTTATAAGGTTTTTGTACATTAACTTAAAATATTAATGAGTTAGCTTTTTTTTGGAAAAACGAATGAATTAACTTAAAAATAATTTTTATAATTAATTAGCTTATAAACATTTATCAATCAGTTAATAAAATTTATAAATTATTTTATAAAAAAATATTTTATAAACCCTTATAAATTATTTATAAGCCTTTATAAATTAGTACTTAAGACTTCTAAATTGGTTTATAATCATGGTTTAATCCATTTATAAACCTATATGAATACTTATAAGTCAAAATCCAATATATAATATAAATAAATCATTATAACTAATATATAAACAATTTATAAACCTTTATAAAACAATTTATAAACCAATATAACTAATATTTAACCAATTTATAAACCATTATAACTAATATATAAACAATTTATAAACCTTAATAACTAATATTATATAAAGGTTTATAAGGGATTATAAGTTAAATAATATCTTCATGAAACTAGTATATCTGAGTTTTATAAAGGTTTATAAGGGGTTATAAAAAATTTATAAACCCTTATAAAACAATTTATAAACCTTTATAAAACAATTTATAAACCATTATAACTAATATTTAAACAATTTATAAACCATTATAACTAATATAAAAACAATTTATAAACCTTTATAAAACAATTTATAAACCATTATAACTAATATTTAAACAATTTACATACCATTATAACTAATATTTAAACAGTTTATAAACCATTATAACTAATATATAAACAATTTATAAACCATTATAACTAATATATAAACATTTTATTAAGGTTTATAAAACTATTATTTAAAAGTTATATAATCTCTTCATGAAACTATTATATCTGAGTTTTATAAAGGTTTATAAAGGGTTATAAGTTATATAATCTCTTCATGAAACTAGTATAACTGAGATACATGAGCCAGCTTTAAACATTTATAAGTTATTATTTATCAGTCTTTTCATCTCTGAATTTATATAGTACTTCATGAAACTAGTATTGTCTGAGTTTTATAAAGGTTTATACGGGTTATAAGTTATATAATATCTTCGTGAAACTAGTATATCTGAGATTTATAAAGGTTTATAATGGGTTATAAACAATTTATAAAAAAAAATTATAAACTATTATAACTAATATTTAAACAATTTATAAACCATTATAACTAATATATAAACAATTTATAAACCTTTATAAAAAAAATTATAAACCATTATAACTAATATTTAAACAATTTATAAACCATTATAACTAATATTTAAAAAATTTGCTTATAAGGGTTAATAAAAATAATATATATAAACTAATATATTAAGGTTTATATATCATTTGTAAAATTATATAAACTGTTTATAAGATCATACAAACTATTTATATGGTTTATAAATTATTTTAAAAACAATATAAGTCATTTTTAAGGGTTTGTGGATCATTTATAGAAACTAATAAATCCTTTGTAATGGCTTATAAATCATTTATAAGGGTCTATGAATCATTTAAGAGTTTGTTAATCATTTATAAAAGTTTATAAATCAAATCATTTGTGTTGAGTACTTGGATGTGTGAAGGCTAACCAGGATTCTGTAACCTTTTCCCTTGTACAAGAGACCCCATCAGTTCTGACTAAAAACATCGCTGCTTTCTCTCTCGACTGCACCCTTACTATGCCAGTGGAAGATGCACACATATTTCCCTCGGTAGCTCCAGATTCATCATCACTAGAATCCGACTAAGAAGCAAGAACTGTCCCTTTCAGAATCTCAAACAGAGATTGGGAAACTACAGTGTGACTTAAGTTATCACTTGGAGTTTAAATGCACCGTTCGAGTTATTATGTTTTTTGGTTAGTTTGGTTTTTGGTTAAATTTTTCTCAACTAGAACAAGATTGAAAATCATATTTGAAGACAATAAAAATAAAAGCTTCACGTAGCTGCTCTCTTATATTTGCTCTTAAACACTTTGCTTTCTATCTATTTGTACAAGTCAATCGTGTGGCTCAAGATAATTTACAAAACTTAAAAACACAAAGAGTAATAAGTCCTCTTCCTTCAAGAATTACAGACCCAAAGCCGAGGTACAGACCAAGAAGACCTCTTCCTTCAAGAAGAGGAGAGTAGTTTTTTATCTGTTTTCCTAGGAATATATCAGCTAGTGCACCCTGAAACGCAGCACGATAGAAGAGCTCCTCTCAAACTGAAATTGCAGTAACTACTATGATAAAAAAAAAGAACAAAAACAAAAGGCTCATAAATGGTACCAGTTCTTGAAGTTCAATTTCTCAGCAAAACACCCAAGCAAAACTCGTAACAGTTTATATTTCTCATCAGAATATCGTAAGATGCACATAATCATTCCCAGCTTATAACACATTCCCATCCGAAAGAGATTTAAGGTTCTATTTTCTATTCACTTTAAAAATGATAAAGATTATGATCAATGAATCATAACTATACAACAGAAACAAACATGGACAATCCTCTTTGATTATCATCAAACCAGAGTTTCAGCAAGTCATGTTAATACACATAAATACCCCGTTGGAGAGATGAAAGCAATAGCCCTAGAAGAAGATGAACATAACATCAAACGAGGAAACCCATTAAAAAATCGAACCTTTAACTCTTAATACAAAGATCACAAAATCCCAAAATAGAGAAACCCATCAAAGTTACTTTAGAGCTACATCTAAGCAAGTATTCAAGTTCAACGGCAGTAATCATCATAGCTCACAATGTTCAGCAGATTGAGAACATGTATGATTGAAGAAGAGGAAGCTTACGAGAGAGTGAGAGCCCTAGCGGGTCTGAGACGAAGCTTGGGAGAGCTCGAGATCGAAGTGCTGACAAGAACTAAGCAAACACAAAACACATTCATCAATGATGCTTGTAGATAGTCATGGGAACAGAGATGCTTTAGAACAGAGACAGTTACCTTAAAGGAAGAGATGGGTTCAGAATGCTATGGAGAAGAGATAAGTTCGAGATGCGTGGAGAAGAGATAAGTTCGAGATGCGTGGAGAAGAGATGGGTTCGAGATCCCAATTCGCGAAAGCGTCAGGCAAGGATAACTCTTGCTGCGTGGAAATCCTGCGACATTCTTAAGCTTCTGCAACTTCCTCCCCACAATCCCACTTATTTCATCGTCAGGCGTCAAAAGATCCAAAGTGAATGTTTTTAGACGAACGGTTCATAACAAATAACAAACATGGTTCATCACCGGAGCTCTTCGTTTTTTCGTCGGAGATCTTCGTCTTTCACTAGAGCTTCTCGGTGTTCCCCTGAAATGAGAGGCGTCCTCAATTGCGATCTCACCATCACCGATCGGATCGGATCGGAGACACTCCGGCGAGAGAAACCTGTTTTGGGAGAGAACGAGAATAATTTACGTTTCATTATTTAAGGGGTAAAATGATATTTTGATCATTAAAAATCTGGTGGTAAAGTTGGTTAGTGTAAACATGAAAAGTGGTATCTTGAAAGTGGTATTTTTGACAATTTCTCTTCATTTTTGGAGTATTTTTTGCTCAACATTATCAAACATTGGTGAATAATCTAGCTAGAACGGTAATCGATTAATGTGCCTGGACATCCGAATAATATTTGTCAAATCCATTGATCATGATGAGATGCAATGGTTTCATGTATAACAGTGGCGGTTCCTTTATACCCCCCCAAGTAAATTGATGTTCCCGCATTGTTAGACCATTTTTTTCATTCTCAATGCATGCAATCGATACTCCTGATCATCTCCGGAAACCCCCACATTTCACTAACATCAGAATTCTTTGCAGCTCCTCTTGACTTGGAGCTCTAAAATACTCTTACTCACAATTGTATGAATCATTTACATAATTGACACAAGCACTCCAAAGCTATAGTACCTCCTATTTGATATATTTGCTGATATATATTATTTTTTATTGGATGCGTCACGCTAGGTAAAATAGTTGTCACTGTTTGATAAGTTTTCGACGATCCGAAGGAAATATGTTTTTGCATCCAAAATTATCAGCAAAATATTGCATCATCTTATGTTGGTTAATTTGCAGAGTAATCATCAAGAAGCCTTTGATTTGCCGCTACATGATCTCTTTTGAAATATTTTCTCTGGCTACAAGGTGACTGGTCTTTATCAGATTTTTTACGCTCTCTAAACTAAATAACGATATACCTCTCCTCAATTTCATACTGTTTTTTGTAAGCTTCAGTATTAACTATACCAAGGATATTTTAATAAACTAAGATTTGTATTGTTGGTACATCTATGTAATATAGAGTCTATATTTATAAGAAATTGAGTGGCTGAAATATTTTGACTTCAAACAAATATTAAATTGACATAAATAATAGATAAGATGGGATTCGTCCACAAAAGCTGAAAGTCGTTGATTGCATACAAATGAAATAACTAAAGTAGAAAGAGACATATATATTATTAAAGTAGAACTAGATTTTGACCCATAAAAAATAATATATATCAGCAAATATTATTTGTTGGAAAATTATTTTACGTAATAAAAATTATTATTTTGATAAATTAAATATTTTTAAATTTTTATGAAATTTTTCTTAAATTTAATTTTATGACTTATTTTTTTACTTTAAATATGACTAAATTTTTCAAGATTCTAAATAATTCTAATCCGTTATATGATTTTATTTATTTAACCCAAAGTTAAATTTATTTTACACTGATTTTTTTAAATTCAAATAAATTATTTTATATCTTTGTATTGAAAAATTTATTTGTGCATTTCAAAAAAAAAAACTATAATTTAATTAAATTTAGTTTATATAATTTATTTTTATTTTAAATGAAGCTATTTTTAAGGAGTTGAGATAATTCAGACATGTATCATGATTTTGTTGATTTAATCATTTGTTATTTCAACTTGATTTTATTTTGAGGTTCATTTAGTAAATGCTTTCAAGTAATTAATAATGTAAAAGATCTTATAAATATTCACATATATTATATTCTTAAAATTTAATGTGAAATATAAAAACCATAATTTAAGTTGGTATATGAAATTGGTCTGCTTGTTGTATTTTTTTTATATATATTGAAAATATATTTTTAATAATGGTTATTGGAAATTATTTTAGTAAAATTAAATTTTTGAATATATGCACATGTCAAATCAATTTTTGATATAAATCAAGTTGAAATTATTATTTTGATTTGAAATATTTATATAAAATTTTAAATTTTATTTTACGATTATTTTAGACAAAAAAATGATTTTAGGTAATTAGATTAGTCAATTTTGTATATTTTAAAACTGATCCAAGTAGATAGTTTTTATAATATAATTCTCTCAAATAAACAAATTTTAAGTTTTTGTCATGAAAAAGTCTTTAGGGATGAAAATGACCAAAATGTTTCATTTGAGAGGTAAGAAAACCTTTACACCACAGATATTTTAATATAATAAATATAAAAGTAAATAAATATATAAAATATTATATAGTTTTGAATTATATGTTCTCAAATTTGATTTTTTTCTTATTTTTTTCCAAATTTTTATTTTGAAATTCGAAAATGCTTTGCGAAACTATTTTAAAAATAATTATTTTCAAATTTTCAAAATTTTATATTATTTTATAAAATTATAAACCTCAATCCAAAATCTCACCCATTTACCCCTTTAATAAAACATTTTGGTCATTTTGATTCTAAGAGAGGTTATATTTGCGGAAAAAAAAGTTAGAGCTATCTTAGGATATTTCTCAAAGTAAAATTTAAAGTGTGAAATACAAATATTTAGAATATATGTTTTGGTTATATGAAATTGTAACATTAATATTCAGATTTTAAGTTGAATATGCTTAATAAAACTTTAGATTGACATTTTTAAAACAAAATACTTTTTAGAGAGAAACATTAAAAACAGTGGTTGCAAGTTATGAAAAACAACATGCAAAAATAAGTACACATATTTGCTAATTTTATAAAGCCACCCTAATTTAAATTAAACAATGGGGCCATTTTGTTATCATGAATACTTAAAAACTTAAGAATATGGATCGTTGTGGACACTATACATGAAGCAAAGCCCGTATATTTTTTTATCCGACCTTTATGATTTTAATATTTTGATTAGATCATGCATAAGACATGGTCGATGTGTTGTCGTCTAAATGTTTTGATATCAATAACATTTTGTAAACTAATGATCAATTGTTTGGTTTGTAATAGGCTAGCTAATTTATAAACAACTGGTTATAGGGTTCGTTGGTATGGATTTGAAAAATATGAAGTGTTTATGATCTGGGCCATATAGATTTATTAAGCCCAAAACAATCTTATCTTGTACGAAACAGAACCGTGAATTTAGAGGTTTCCAAAAACAGAATATTGCGAATTTATAGTGCGTTAATGTAAAACGACTGTGCAGAAACCAATGGCATTCTATTGTAATATTTGAGGAAAAGTCAGGGTCAAAATTAATTTGTATTTCTGTTTTAATAGTTTAGATTTAATAGTTTAGATGAAACATACATCTATATTATTAAAGTTGAAATACATAATTAAATTATTTGGAAACAAGGATAGTAGAATAAATGAGATATGTTTGGAAACATGGATAGTAGAGATGTGTATTTTCTTTTATTTACACATTTATCTACTGTATTTTCAATAAAATAATAAAAAAATGAGAATTGCTTAGAAACATTAATAACATATTTAATATTTCTTTTTATTTACACATTTAGTCATTGTTTTACAATAAATTATACAACATCCTTTCTGTATTTCTTTTTATTGACAATCATGTCACTATATTTACAATTCTTTATGGTGAAAACAAAAACACAAACTGAAATATAAATAATATATTATACAAAACAATTTTTAAATAAAGTATTGCTATCTTATTTAGTTTAGTCAAATATAAAAATTTCAAGAGTTCAATTTTCAAAAAAAAAAAATCATCTATTATATCAAAACTCAAGTATAAAATTGGAGTGTTTGGTTACTTGGAAAGCATTTATAAAAAAAAAGTTTGGTTGGAAATTTTGATTGTAGTTAAAAAAATTGTTTGGAAACTTAGATTGTATTTTTATTAAAAAAATATTTATATCCAAATAAAATCAGCAAAACCATTTAAAATTCTTCATTTTAGGAAACCACTAATTGATCATATATATTTTCGTGATACACAATCTTTTCCTCTAGATTTTAAATTAAATAAATACCATTCGAATATTATAAATGTCGTAAGAAGTTTGAGTTAGATCATTTTTGGTCCGGGTTGGTTTGTAGCAACCCAAAAATATGTCAATAAATTTTCATTTTAAATATGGCGGTAATAAATAATTTATATACAAAAAATACAAACATGCGTGGACGCGCGAATCAAAATGTAAACTGAATCAATATAGAAATATGTCACATTGTTTAAACAAAACTAGGTGACCGGCCCGCACCCTGTGCGGACGTAAACATATTCAAATTATGGACTAAGTAGTACATAATTTCAGAAGTAACGAATTTTCTATCATAATACCACCGTCCTTTGGAGAAAGCACCAGGTACAGAAAAATGTTGGTACTTAATATTTTACATGGACGAGATGAAACAAAGTAATTTCAGTATCAAGAGGTATTTATTGTGTGTATGTATAATTGCAACGTTCCAAAATAATTTGTATGTTTAAGAAGATATTTTATTTTCAAAATCTAGAATCCCCTAGACTATATTTGAGAAGTGATTTTTCAAAAAAAAGTGACATGGAAGTCCACATGTCGATCAATTAGACTTCTTACCATATAATTAACTTTTTTCATAACGTCTTACCATATAATCTTACCAATGTTACCAAAATTTGATTAATACAATCCTACGTGTCTAATCATCTCCTAATAACCAATTCGGTAAACCATTTCCTAATAACCAGTCCCTAATAACCAATTCGGTAAACCTTCCCTAATAACCAATTCGGTAAACCATCAAATACGGTAAACCCTAAACCCTAATTATTCTGACCAAATAAGACTAATAAAATCGTTTATAAGGTTTCATTTGCCTAATCATTATCATTATTTCTTATCATTCTAAACTTCTTCCCTAAGTTCTTCTTCCATCCTATTCCATGAGGTCTTCCAAATATACATGGCCAAGAAATGGAGAGGTATAATAATTTCTTTAGAGATGACATGTCTAGGGTATTATAATTCGGTCATGCGTTTAGTGAGATTGATCGTTTTAAAATCTATTATGTTGTGCAGGATTTAGGCAAATGGAATAATAGGTGGTCAGAATTGTTCTCTCTTGATGTAAGTCGTATGAATCTCATATTATTCACATGATATTCACAATCTTATTATTTCACCATCTTATTATGGGCTCAAATTTTTTCAGGGATCGAAGTGCTATGAATATCATAGTATTGACACCAGGAACGAAAATTATGTCAATATCCTACATCGTCAAGAAAAATCGAAGATGTTGGAATGGATAGAGAATAACAAGTCAAAGGGGACACTATGTGCAAGCAGCTTTGTTTGGGATCCACAATGTGAGAAGTGGATAGCTAAACTTTAAATCAATCGACATATATTCTTCTTAGTTATGAAATGTTTTATTTGTTTTGTTATCAATTCTTCATTGTAATGGATAGATTTTATGTTAAGTTTTAAATTTTTTTGGTTTTGATTGTTTTTATATTAAATTTAAAATATAGATCCAGAATTATTTTAAGGAATTATTTTCTTCTCAATATATGGTATTTGGAAATGTGGTTCATTTACAAAAACCGAAATGGTTAGACAATTAACCGAAATTGTTAGACAATTCATGATCATTGACTTGAGTGAACATTTTGTAACAAATCTAAGTCATGATCATTGACTTGAGTGAAGAAAAATCTATATATGGTATTCATAATAATTAGTAATCAAGTAAAAAAAGTTTAAATTAGGAAAGTAAAATATATTTTTCTTGGTCAACAATTTGTTAAATTTTGTATAATGAATACGTAATTATATATATATATATATATATATATATATATTATAAACGTGATGGTCAAGGAGATATTTTTTTCATAACTGTACACATAATAATAGGAAATTTAATTAAAAGATCGAGTATCATATATGAGAAACGTGATGGTCAAGGAGATAATAACCTGTAATGGATTTTTAATGGCATAAATTGATTGAACAAATCGAATTAACTATGTATTCATATATATACACATAATAATAGGAAATATAATTAAAAGTTAGATTATGATTAAGGAGATTCACAACTTAATAGTAAGATACTCATCACATTTACCTTGATTAAGAAGTCAAAATGAATACGTAAGTTTAAATTAGGAAAGTAAAATATATTTGGCTTGGTCAACAATTTGTTAAATTTTGTTTACAAAAAAAAAACAATTTGTTAAATTTATGGAATCACGACTTAATTACATGTCAAATGCTTCATTCAACTAATAAGTATAAGGAAAGAATAAATATTATATGAGAACCAATACGTATGTGATGATATTTTCGTGACAAAAGATATTTTCTTATCATATATACATAAGATATTTGATTCTCATATATACATATTTTTCTTGGTGCACTCCGATAAACTATTATAATGTATCAATAAATCATATATCACTAACTAAATAATATATATATATATATATATATATATATATCTCAAAAACAAAAAAAAATATTATATTTAAAACTAATATTTCTGCGCATGGCGCAGGAAAACACCTAGTAAGTAGTATAGTTTTAGAGATAACATATTTTATATTATCACTACATTCCCATTGAAACCCTCTTTTACTATTTCAGAATGTAATTATGGACATAAAAATTCAAAATATGGAATAAAAAGTTCAAAATATGGAATAAATAATGTTAGAAACGGGTTGAGCAGAGAGAAGATACGAATTACAGTCGGTGATTTTCGAATCAGACTCTGTCCGCTTATCAAAACTATTATCTCAGCGATTAAACATCCAGCTCTCTATGGAGTGATTGCGGATATTGTATAGCATATGCGAACATTAATATTATGATTAGTTTAATTTTACATGGTTAGTTTATTTTTACATACAATGATATGTATATGCATAATATATATATATATATATATATATATATATATTACATGTATAATAATCACATAGTTATGATTCATTATTTGTGGTTGAAAACTATAAATCTTGTAAACATTATTTAATTCAAGATATAATGCAATCTACTTTGCTGTTAGTTTTTATTTTTTATTGTAAACATATACAAACTACATTCATTAATTTTTAAACTCTAAACTCTTGGTAAACCTTAAACCCTTAAGTATACTCTAACCCCTTAGCTTTACCGGATAAATCCTAAACAATAACCCTTTGGTTTTACCGGATAAATCCTAAACAATAACCCCTTGGCTTTACCAGATAAATTAAACAATAAACTCAAAACTTTTGAATATATAAACACTAATCTCTCTCGCTCTCTCTCTCGCTCTCGCTCTCTCTCTCTCTCTCGCTCTCTCTCGCTCTCTCTCTCGCTCTCGCTCTCTCTCTCTCTCTCGCTCTCTCTCGCTCTCGCTCTCGCTCTCTCTCTCTCTCTCTCTCTCTCTCTCTCTCTCTCTCTCTCTCTCTCTCTCTCTCTCTCTCTCTCTCTCTCTCTCTCTCTCTCTCTCTCTCTCTCTCTCTCTCTCTCTCTCTCCCTCTCTCCCTCTCTCTCTCTCTCTCTCTCTCTCTCTCTCTCTCTCCCTCTCTCCCTCTCTCCCTCTCTCCCTCTCTCCCTCTCTCCCTTTCTCCCTCTCTCCCTTTCTCCCTCTCTCCCTCTATAAGTTACGATTATTTATAGAATATATTGTTACTAAAATTATATTTTAAAAATAAAAAAGAGAACATCTCGAGAGTAGTTTACACTAATGATTTAATTAACAAATTTTGTCCTTAAAGTTTAAATATTAAAGCATGAGATTAGGAAATAAGATATTATTTCTGTAGATAAAATATTATCCTACTATATATATTTTAAAAATATATTGTGATTATCCAATTTTGATGTACAGTAGAGAAAATATCATTCTAAGCGCACATCTTTTGCAGAATCGGAATGGTGAACTTTTAGAGATCTGAAATATGAACACTTCCTCAAATTATCTCTGAAAAAATATAAAACAAAATCATAATCAGCAAACCAAAAAAAATATATATATATGTATGTATATATAAGCTTATAATTCTAAACAATAATATAAATCTACTAATAAAAAAAAGAAAAGTATTCGCAGCACAAAAAAATGCTATTGAAATGATATAGCTGAGAAATGTTATCAAATTGAATAAATTTTTTTACCAGATTGATGAACAAAAATGTTATCAAAATGATATATCAAAAAGGTGTACAATCAAATCATAAATAGCTTCAGTGGAGAAATCGTCATAATAGGGTAAACCAAAAGAAAAATCAGCTCTCATGAAATATAAAAGCTTAAAGTTCTAAAATAAGAAGAAAAAAATTCAGAACATTATTAACATTAAAAGTTTAGAATACAAAGTTCAATGATTTCGTTTCTTCTACTGTGAATGTTTTATTTATAGTAAATTGATGGATGTTTCTCATTGATTTAGCTTGCATGATAAGCTAAGAAGTAGAATATTGTTTAACAAATTCTCAATAAATCTTATACTTATAAGGTAATATTATTTTGGAATATCTTGTTGATAAAGTTAAAGGAGAACATCTCGTGAATAGATTGCACCAAAATTTTGGTGGACAAGTCGCACCATAAATATTAAGTTTTAAATGCATATTTTTAGGAGAAAAAATATCTTGTCAATTAATTTCGTTTCTATGACATCTAAAATATTTAGTGAGTATTTAATGAATTAAACAGAGAAATGATCGCAAAAAGATGTTCTTTGAATCGAGAAAAAACACAAAAATTAAGTATTAATGTGATTTCCTTTTTAGTAGTGTCGATGATTAAAATAAATCGAAAAAAATCTAAAAAAATCAATCAAAAAAGATCAACAGAATTCTCCCCATTTGTAATAAGAAAAACTAATTATTACATGTATTAACTAATATTCTTGCGCAAGTAATGTTAATAGGGGATTAAATTATTTTTTCCGTTTCAATTAGTATTCAATGTTACTTTCCTTTTATAGGGGGGTCGATGAATTAAAATAAATTATTTGATTTGATAAAATGACTTTATATTCTTATATATTTATAGACTACATATAATAATAAACCAAAATATTTATTTGAAATTGATAAAATGATTTTATATACCATAATTTCGACAATTAGTTACCATAAATAGTTATTAATAATATTATGTAAGTTATTTGAAATCCAAAATATTTATTTGAATTAATAAAATGGATTTATATACCATACTTTCGACAATTAGTTACTATAAATAGTTATTAATAATATTATGTAAGTCATTTGGAAAGTGATGTTAATTGGTCATTAAATCATGTTTCCTCTTGCAATTAGTATTCCATGGTACTTTCCTATCATAGTGGGATAGATGAATTAAATGATATATCGAAATTACAAAATAAGGTAAGTATTTAGAGGATTTCCTTTTTTAGTAGTGTCGATGAAAAAAATAAATGAAAACAAATTCTAAAAAATAAACCTATAGAATCGCTAGAATTATAATATATACATCTCTTTTAATATATAGAGGGATCATAATAAATAAAATTAAAAATCATCGGCCAATAAAATTATAATAATTAAGAGTTCATTTATGATCAACACGTAATAAAAAATCACTTATATGACTTCTCAATAAATATAGAGTAAATTGTTTTTATAAATAATTTATAACATTCTTTAAATTATTTTAAAATTCTGATAAATTTATTCTTTAAACAGCAATAAATAATTTAAAAATAATATTAATAACCATGTTTGGATTTTTTAATATTTAAAGTAATTATTATATAATTATATTTGAATACAATTCATCAAGTAGAGTATAAAACTATTATAATTATCTTATATAAAATTTGGTTCATTAGATTTTATAGTTTGTAAATATTAAATGTAATAAATAAAACATTATTAATATTTTTATAATTTCAAGAATTAGTTTCCATAAATTGTTATTCTGTGGATTAAATGACAAATGATATTAAATGATTTTAGACTTACGTTAACTTTTTAGATCTAAATTAAATAAATAAAAATTAAAAATCATCGACCAATCAAATTATAACAATTTTCTTGAAACTTCATCTATGAACGACACGTCACCAGAAATCACTAAAGTGACTTCTATTTTAATATATAGGGAGATATCAATATAAAAGTATTGTACAGTTGTGTTCTAAAACTATTTATTTTAACAACAAGCCAAATAAATATGTTGATTGGAGAGAGAATAAAATAAAGTTAGAGAAACACATAATTTACCAGAGACACTCTAATGTGCCTAATTTATTATAAAAAGTTTTAATAAGATAAATACATGCAATAATTACAAAAAATAATACTTTTCATAAAAATGAAAAATAATACTCACACTTTCGAAGTGCATGTCAAAATCTAGTACATTAATAAAGCAGAAAGAGAACAAACATAGCTAAAACATAAAAAGATAAAGACACGTTACTTAAAAAGATGAATTTTAATATAATTTTTTAATAATATTTAATTACTAAAGATAATTGAGCTCTAATAGTTTCAGGAGACAAGAATCTCAAATTTTTGTGACAACCAATAAATATGTCACATTGTTTAAACAAAATATCAATATAAAAGTATTGTACAATTGTGTTCTAAAATTATTTATTTTAACAACAAGCGAAATAAATATGTTGCTTGGAGAGGGAATAAAATAAAGCCAGAGAAACATATAATTTACCATAAACACTCTAATGTATCGAATTTATTATAATTTTTTTAATGCGATAAATACATGCAATAATGACAAACAAATAATATTTTTCCTAAAAGTGAAAAATAATACTCACGCTTTCGAAGCGCATGTCAAAATCTAGTACATTATTAAAGCAGAAAAGAACAAACATAACTAAAACATAAAAAGATAAACACAAATTACTATTAAGTTATGAATTTTAATATATTTTTTAAAAATATATAATTACTAAAGATAATTGAGCTCTAATAGTTTCAGAAGACTAGAATCTCAAATTTTTGTGACAACCAATAAAAACATAACACCTTTCAAGAAGAAAATGTGTTTCACTCTTTCAATTTGTTGGTGTGTGTATCACTCTCTCAGTTCCCTCTCTATTTACATGTCGCCATGTGTCATCATATCCCTACTTGTTATATCTAACTGGTTGAATAAAGTCAATAATCTTAAGAGTTGAATATTTTTCACTACCTCATTGCTGGTTGTCTTACTTGTCTTTCTTGAAGCTTATTTCTTTGTTTTTTTTTTGGTTTTGATCCAGCAACACAAAGTTATTTATGAGCATAATTCTTGAACTTTAGAGCATTATCAAAGTCAATCATACCTTAAAAGTTGCAAGTGGGTTTCACTATGACTCATATCTTTCACAATCTGTTTCTCTTAGGGATTGTGCATAACGTTTTTTTTTACTATTTCGGTTCTACGATTAGTAATGAGAATATAGTCAGACGAGGCAAAAACTACTACGGTCTTCAAATCAGTTTAATATGATTTGAGATTGAATTCATCGGACTATAGATAACCAGCCTTTCTGACAACTATAAAGAAAATTGTGTTTTTCTAAAGGTCAAGGTTTGTGTGTGTAAAGCATTCTGTTGGGAAAAAGTATATCATAATTTGTAAAGTAACATTCAAGAACGAAGGAGAAGAAAATCATATACATGAAACTGTTAGACTTTTCTTCCTTATGTTCCATTTATCCATGTTTTCTTTGAAGTCGAATTGGTATTTATTATCTCAAGATGTTAAAAAACAAACTCGAAAAAAAGAGAAGAAATCACGTTACCATGGTAAAACGAAATTGTTAATGTTACATACGACAAGAATTAAAATCTGATTGGCTCACAAACATATAGGTTTTGGTCGTTTATCCAGATTGAAACAAGTGATCTTTGATATGAGAACTGAATAGAACATTTTTGCTTTTATAGATCATGTGGCAATGAAGAAGATGTTCAATCGTAATAAATTGATAGACTGTGAGCTATGCAAATTAGGGTTTCAGAATTCTAGTGATGCTTGTCACTGTTCGCTATTATTTGTTTGTTTTTTGTCAAGAAAGTAAATAGTTTTCAATTGTTTCTGACGGCTGGATAATTTGATTGATTTGCTTAATTATATTATTGTTTGAAAGAATATCTAATTATTACATTAACAGTTTAAAGAGTCTGTTAAGCTCGTTTTTCTTATGATATTGTTATTCGGAAATTATCTTATTGTAGGGTATATTCCTAAGTTATTTTCTCAAGCAATTAACAAAACAAAAGGGTTTCTCAAACTTCAATGTGTCTGAACTTTCAAATTCATCTAAAATATATCTATATTTTATTGTTTACTCAAAGGGGTGAAACACCGCAAGTAAAGACGTTGCAAGTTGATGATGAAATTAAGGTAAAAGGCAGGTTGTGAGTCTTTTTTGAGAACCTCTTTCGAAGTTCTAATTTGTTAGTGCTCAGCATTTCTTTCATAACTTAATGACCAGAAATAGTTTGAATTTGTTTGTGGCCAATTGGCCATACAACGCAGAACACGGGATAAATCAGTATCTTATGGATATCGAATTTAGGATAATAATTAGCTGGTTTTTATTTAGTTTCAACTTTCAACTCATTTTATGAAATAGTTAAAGTGACTTTAAAAAATATATAAATGATATATAAAGTTTAACACATACATTTAGAAAAAGCATACTCTATATATTTAATAATGAAATATGTGTTGTTATTTTTACCAAAAATTAATAATATGTGTTGTCATATTCCTCATCATTTTTATACGGATTTGTATATTTTATTTAAGTGTCAAACACTGGTCAAACCCAAAAAATGATATGATGCATGTTGTTGAAAATGAAACAAGAGAAAAAAAAACACAAGTTGCCAAGTATCTCCATTTCATCGAGATACAGACTCATATAGACTCTGTGATTTTTTTACGAATTATCATATCTGTTAGCTATTTTTATAGTGTTTTGTAAATTTTATCTAAATTACTGTGCCAAACCTAAAACTGTTATAATACATGTTGACAAAAAAAAACCCATCAATTGTCACGTATTTTGATTTATAATACTTCATTGAAAATATAACTTGCCATATCTCTGGATTTGTTCAGTTGTCAACCCCCAAAATGATCAAATTGCATGTAACATTTCACTGATTGTGAGATAAACATGATCACTCCAGCAATAATAGATCACAATTCACAATGAGAATTTTTTCTGATAAAACTTTGCGTACCACTCACATTTAAATATTTCTGCAAAAGATAAACATTTTCCTAAGATTCATTTTATATAGTAGAAACATAATTAAATATGTGTACAAGAGAGTCTTTGTAGAAATATACGTTATAAAACGTCTGTATATATGAAGTGTGTATACCTACGTGTATATATTGCACATTTACACACAGAGCGTACATACCTACGTGTATGAATTACACACAGAGACAGAGAGAGGAAGAAGAAGAAGGAACAGAGAGCGATTAAATAAAAGGTAAGAAAAAAGGACAGAAACGTATCCAAAATAAGCAAGAGAGAGACTTATGAGTTGTGACCCAAAAGACCTTTCCATTTTCATGCATCCCTTTTTTTATTACTACCTTCCTTCTCATCTTCCCTCACTATTTCTTCCCACTTAGTTTTAATTTAATTTATACTCACTTACCTTAAATACCTACTTCTCCATATATATTCAGCTAATTAAATCTTTATTTAATTAACTTAAACAATGTGTAATTCAATTCTCCCATTTTAATAAGTAACTAAAATATAAATATTCAGCTTTTTCATCTTCTAATTTTGTTTTTATAACATAAAAATGTTTCATTCTTTTTTGCTTTTTGTTTTTATAACATAAAAATGTTTCACTCTTTTTTTTTTAACTTTAAACTCTCTATATTTGTCTCTTTTTATTGGTGTAACATTAGTCCTTCTTCTTCACGCCGCCTACCAACATAAACACTCTCTCTGTCTCTAACCATTTTCTCTCTCTCTCGCATTCTCTTTGCATTTTCCTCTCAATTTTCCTAGAAAACTTTTTTTTTCATTTTCTTCCGATTTCATTTTTTTTTCATCTCTCATTAGTCTCTCTTCTTCATTATTTTTCCTCTCTCGGAAAAAATGTTTTCTTTTTATTTTTTATGTTTTTTAATTTATCTTTTGTTTCATTTTCTCTCTTTGCGTGTGTGAGATTTTTTCCTCCTTCATCACCTCCTTTTACCGATTGGTGATTTTCTTATATGTTATCTTCTTCGAAACCTCACTGGTAAACACTTTCTCTCTCACATTATCATCACTGAGATTTTTGTTCTACATGGAGATTTGATCGGAATAATAAAGATTTGATTTTTACTTCTGTGGATTGTGAGTTTTTTCTTACCCTTTCATGGTCTTCTTTGATCGTCGTACATTATCTCAGTTTGCTTTCTCAAAAACTGGTCTCTATTTTAAAGATTTTGTGTGGGATCGTACAGATTTTCTCCTTTGTCCGTACATAGTACAGTTTCTAGACTTTTGATCGAATCTGATGATCATTTTTGTATTCATCTTAGGGACTTATGATTCCTGATAACTTTGTTTGACCTCACAAATGCCAGTATTTACAGATTTATATGTAGATGATTCTTTTTAAGATGATTTTTTTAAAGTTGATTCAGCTTCTAGTGAAACTGAAACTGAAAATATCTCTTTTTTTTTTTTTTTTTTTTTTGAGCAACTAAAACTGAAAATATCTCTTTAAGACCAAAAAGTAATGTTGTGTTCCGCTGATTAGTGTTAAAATGTTTTTTTTTTGTTTTTTGATCTGTTTCAGAACCCACCAATGATTCTTTATTTTACAGTACTTTTTTAATAAGGTTTCTTTGAATAAGTAAAAAAGTACAACAACTTGTGACACTAAGATTTTTTTTGTCTGTTTCTTTAGTATTTTTGTTTTGTTGCAGCTCTCTTTGCTCACAGTGTGATATTTTTTTCAGTGATTTGAGTGTGTGTAAAGTGTAAACCAACGATCTTGATAATGGATCAGAGAAGAAACGAGCCAGAGTTCGATGAATTGGAGAAGCTTCTTCTAGAGATTCCCAAAGTTACTTCAGGAAACGAATACAGCCGCTTCCCTGTATGTTTGAGCTCAAACAGATCAACTCCATCCATCAGGAAACCAGCTCCATTCCAAGAACAAAACCTTCCTCTTCCCGGTGACGATTACGCATTCACTTCTGCGTTTGCTCATGGGAACTTAAACTTTGGAATCTCAAATCAAACTCCGGAGAACCCTCAACTTATGTTCATCCCTTCTTACCACTCTCCACCTTGTGTACATGACCAGTTTGAGTCAAGAATACTAGATCCTCAAATGTTTAGGAAGCTGCAACATGGTGGTTGCTTTCAGAATATCTCACCTCCTCAGCCGCAGCATTACATGCCATCCTCTCTCTCTCACCATCAAGGTTTTGATCAGTCTTATATCAACTGGAGGAGTGTTGAAGAAGAGAGGCTGTATCTGCAAGAAGAACAGAACATGCCTGTGAATCCTCATTACCTCTATCGCCAACCTCAACAGTCTAACAGAAACTTGTTTTGTTATGGAGAAGATGGTGATGAAAGCAGCATGAGGAGTTTAAGGAAGAAAATGTATTATCCGGAGAAGCTTTTAGTGAGATCACAGCTCGGTGTAAACACAGCTAAAGTCATAAAATACGGTGTTGAAGATCTCTCAATGAGCCTCAACAATCTAACGATGCAGCCTCCAAAGTTTTTCTCTCTAGCAGAGGCAAGAGGGAATATCTATTACATAGCCAAAGACCAGCACGGTTGCCGCTTCCTGCAGAGGAAGTTTGCTGAGGGAGATGAGAATGATATCAGTACGATCTTTGACGAGATCATTGACTACATCAGCGAGCTTATGGTAGACCCCTTTGGGAACTATCTAGTTCAGAAGCTGCTTGAAGTATGCAACGATGATCAGAGGATGCAGATTGTTTGTTCCATAACTAGAAAACCAGGACTGCTTATCAAAATCTCCTGTGATATGCACGGGTACAAACCATTAAGCTTCTTTTTTTTTTCTATTTGATATGATCTTTAGCTGACGTGATTCTTACATTTGTAAACAGGACAAGAGTTATTCAAAAGATCGTTGAAACGGTTAAAAGACAAGACGAGATATCAATCATCATCTCTGCTTTGAGGCATGGCATTGTGACTATAATGAAGAATGTAAACGGTAATCACGTTGTTCAACGATGCTTGCAGTATCTGTTACCTCACTGCAAGAAGGTAGACTTGCTTCTCTGTTTTCAAACAAAGTGATCCTTATATTCATATTTGACTATGTATTATATTTTATTAATTTATTGACCACGAGTCCACCCAATGACCCAGTGACCCAGTACCCAGTGACCTAGTAACCTAGAGGGTAGTCCGGTTCAATGTTGGGGTCGGGTTTTAAAACATTGAGTATGACTGTTTTCTTTTGTTTTTGTCTCTTCATCAGCTTCTTTTTGGAGCTGCGATGACTCATTGTGTTGAGCTTGCAACTGATAGACATGGATGTTGTGTACTTCAAAAATGTATTGGCCATTTCGAGGGAGAA
Source organism: Hirschfeldia incana (assembly GCA_026261945.1). Taxonomy (NCBI): domain Eukaryota; kingdom Viridiplantae; phylum Streptophyta; class Magnoliopsida; order Brassicales; family Brassicaceae; genus Hirschfeldia; species Hirschfeldia incana. The sequence goes on along the minus strand of JABCMI010000003.1, from coordinate 8,178,760 downwards.
CAAAAGGATCGCCTAGTCTCTAAAATTGCCTCCAATGCTCTACTCCTCTCTCAAGACCCTTTTGGGTTTGGATCTTGTTCTCTTTTGAGTTTTTATAACCATCGCTTTATGGAGAAACATGAAAAAAAAATTGTTGGCAGGAACTACGCTCTTCAATACGTATTTGAGCTACACCTTGAATGGGCTGTCAACAAAATCCTCGAGCAACTAGAAGGGAACTACACCAAGTTATCGATGCAGAAGTGTAGCAGCAATGTAGTTGAGAAATGTCTGACACTAGCTGATGACAAACATCAAGCTCGCATCATCAGGGAACTCGTAACCTATGGTGGTCTTGATCAAGTTATGTTGGATCCTTTCGGAAACTATGTCATTCAAGCAGCTCTTAAGCAATCCAAGGTAAAAAAAAAATCACAAATGTTGGTTGATTTATATCTCATTATCTAAATGATGAGACTGGTGCAGGGGACTCTACATGGTCTTTTGGTTGATGCCATTAAAGTTTATATCTCATCTCTTCGTACCAATACCTACGGTAAAAAAGTTCTCTCTGCACTTAACTCGAAGAACTAAATCAGCAGGTAAAAATATCTGAGTACCTGAAACTGTTTTTGTCTCTTGACTTTACATTTAATATGTTTTCTTTTTCTTGACAATATTTGCAGATTTGTACCAAATGTTGCTGTTTGTTGTTGGTAAAGTTACCTTGTAAATGTAATGTGTAATAAGAGTAGAATTCGCATGTTTTTGGTTTAAAAGATTGAAAGAGACAAAAGATTCAAAGAATGGCTATAATCTAATCGTCTTACATTCATCTTTGTTTTGAAAGATCATATTAAATGGTTTTACTATGCCTAAAATGGAAAAAAACCCAGCTATGAATAATAGTATAAATGGCCAAAAGACTATCCAAGAAATGGTAACAAATATAAACAATCTGTCCATATAGAGATTCATTTTGTTTTTGTGGGATGTTTCTTGGCAGGGAAGTAAATGGTTTTGAATACAAAAGAGTAATGAGTAATTGGTCAAGATTCAATTTCACAGGTGTTGGTTATTCACAATTTTTGAATAAATTAGTAAATAAGATAAATAAAGTGTAACGATCGTGCCCAACAAGATGTTATTGATCGTGACAAGAATATAATGAAATGTTTAATATTGAAACCCCCACATCTTACGGGCGATGACGATTGAGTCAACGTGTCAAAATCACTCTTAGGGTGAAGAGTCAAAGCTTTGGTTCGTTTGGTTAAATCAGTACGATATTCATACAATATATTTCGAGAAATTTATTCACTTTCGTTTCAAATTCATAGAAGAAAAAAAACTTCAAATTCGTAATTCATTTTTATTTATTTTTAAAAGCAAGATTCAAATCAATTTTTTTATGAATGATTCATTTTTGGACTTTTGTTAAGCAGAACAATTAATATCTTTTCATAACCAAATTGGTACTTTTTAAATAAAAAAGAGAAACTAGTATAATTTAATAGTAGTTGGTTTGTGATGTTTTATTTTTAATTTTAATTCAATTTTTAATCAAAAGTACCAATGGTTTTTTTAATAAAAACCAAAAATATGTTCATTAAAAAATTAAACTCGTCGTCCTCTCCCTCTTGTTTTTAAATCAGATTCTTAGAAGGTACAAACCTAAAGTAACTCTTGTAAACCAAGTTTGTGTTTTTTTAACCTTGGCGGTAAGTCGATTCCGTAAGAAAAGTTCTGATACCTTTTCCGCTATTTAAGTTTATACACAACACACAGTTACACACACAGACAAATCAAAGAGATCAATCATTGTGCAGAGAGACATGGTGTTTCGAGGAGACACGGTGATGTCCGTAGCCCATTTATCAGCTGAGATATTTCAGCGATTACGGTGAATTCCACTGTCGGATCGAATCAGAAGCGGCGAGATGTTGCAGCTCGTCTGCTGTTTTCCGTTTCAACAGTTAGGTCGATTCGTGGTATGGTTTTGGAATTATATATGTGTTCCACCTCCAGAGATTCTTTATTCCGATGATGATCTTGATAGCAATGATGTTTATGGATCATCTTCTTCTTCTTTCACTGTTAATCATTATAATTACTATCATCTTCGTTTGGAGTGACTAAACTTTCATGTTTTTTACTTGTAAAGTGTTTTCTTCTGTATTTGTATATAAAAATCACTGTGGTGTTTTTTTCTGGAGTTATTTGAGATTGTTGGATAAATTCTCAATCCTTGTTTATAGAAATCAGGGGGGGTTCTTTAGCATTTGGTGATTGCATAAAGTTTAAGACTTCATCATTTCAGGAGCCAGATGAGTTTGTTTTTGATGCAATACGTGTGTATAAATTTTTGTTCTTTTGATGTAGATCATCAAGAACTCTGAGTCTATTCTATGTTTAGCTAGTTGAGCACTTTTCGTGTGTTTAAATCTCTGTCTTTTTAATCTTGGCTAATAGAGATTAGTCAAAAAAATCAAGTTTATTTTGTTTTTCGATATATGGGAAAATAAGTTCGATCTAGAAATGTCTTTCAGAGTATTTAGTAAGATGATTTAAATATGCAAATTGGGAAGGTAAGGAATAAGTATCTAGAGAGCTCATCAAGCTTTATATTAGATTTTAAAATAATTGTGGATCAGTGTTTTCCCAAAAATTAATCTTAGATGTGATTTCTGGACTATGGTTATGGTAATGCATACGTTTACGTTACCAGAAACAATTGTGGATGACAAGTTAAGGTAACGTTCTTCTTGTCTAAAAGATCATTTGTTGAAGCAGTAGGGTGGTCTTGAGATAGAGTGGTCTTGAGATAGAGTAAGGTACAATCATCATATTCATAATTTAGGTCCAGTTTTCTGGTTAATTTTGAAACCTTTATTGTGTGCGCTGTGCGTGAGATAGTGCGTTATCCTACTAACTAAAGTTCTTGGTGGGCTTTTTTCTTCATGTTTGAGATGTTTACAGACTTCCACATTAAATTCATATAAATATGGTATTTTCGGTAGAATGATCGATTTATTTCCTACCTAATTTACCATCACGGCCGTACCAGTTAAAGTTGATATTAGTTGGTTAAACAAGTCTAACTTGGGTCATTAGGCCAACCGGCCAAGTCCGTGCGAATATGTTCCATGTCTTTTCTAAATAGGAAGTTGAAGAGGAGGTTGCAGTGTTTTTCAAGACTCTTTGTTGTGTGGCTTGCGACGAACAAAATAAACATATATGTTGTTGGTTAACCCGGCCCATACTATAAGCAACTATGGCTTATGCGAAGCCTTTAGAGTTTAGACTCAATTTTTTTTATTTTGGCTAAGAAAATCTTTTTGTGTTCAAAAATAAAAAATAAAAGGCTAAGAAAATCTTTTGGATCGTTTTTTCTTTGTTCAGAATGAACAACTATATTATGATTGTACTACCTGTGAATTGGATAATATGTCAAAATGGCATGATTTTCTTTTGTATATATATGTAAATTCTAAAAAAAATTGTGGAAACTAAATTAGCAAGAATGGAAAACTCTAATTTATTCATGAATGACAAATCGAGATCAGGTTCACATAATGTGACTTTTGGACTAATCAATCGCAACTTTAGACCGATTTCTACTTAAATATATCTTGGTTGATCCTAATTACTGCAATTTTATCTAAATCTTGGAGCATTTTTAAGAAGGTCGCATGCTTAAAAAGACAGGCCCGTGAAAATGATGAACACATGCCTTAACCATAAGAACCTTTGACTGTGCAATGATGATGCACGAAAAACTTTTCGTCATCAAAGGTCCACAAAATCTAGCTGATGTAAGTACATAGTGCATATATGGATATGGCAAGTCCTACTAGAACGAGTTGGAATGACCGGACTTTAATCTCATTGTAACATTATTGTATGACTCTTCTAATTTCTAATGATCTGTCATTAGTCAATTTGAACGTTTCTCTCCAAATGGTCAAGCAAAAATAAAATTTGTAGTATGAAAATTTGAAAAAAAAAAATGCTTCCACCTCAAATTATCTAGAAGGGATTATCTGAACCGTTGATGTAATCTGCGTTAATCACTTTTGTCTGTTTTAAAGTGCACGCACGTTAGACAAAGAGTACATTATTTTTTTTATTATTAGAAAAGACAAGGGTAGTGATTTGCGAGGATGATGGCGCAATTAGTTAAAGATTTATGACCAGTATAACTAAAAAAAGAACCATGTAAAGGTTCATCTTTTCTATTACCTACTTACTCAGTCAAAGCTATCTAACCAAAACTATCTTAGAATTTTTTGTCTTATTAGTTACTGTTGACTTTGATTACGGGCTACAAACCTTATTTTCATGATTTCTGATATAAGTTTAGGTAGTTACAAGAATTCTTTAAGGCATTTCTAATACTAGTATTTTAAAACAAAAAAAAAAAGTAAACAATTGTAGAAAGAGCCCTTTTTAATTGATTTATCAAAATCTCTTTTTGTGGAATCTCATAATGATGCTCTGCTACACTGTTTGACTCGTATTGGACTCCCCACCATTTGTTAGATTTTTCTTCTAACTCGGTCTTTACCATTCGTCGAGAATAGACGCTACAGACCGTACACATGTATGGTAATCAGTGAGATAACGCCGTCAGAATATAAACGGTGACTGGCAATGTGGTACTGCGTCTCCGTTTCCCCTGGTAACGGCGAGCAAACCGAAACAGACGAGGGAACCAACAGCTTCATCGTAAGAGAGAATCTTGTGTCTGCTTCCCCATCATTTACTACAAGTTACGCTTTGACTGAAACTATTTGCCAACAAACAAAAGACAGCATTACTATTCGGACTTCAGAGGCAACTAGTACGTATTAACATTATTTATTTCAATTTCTCAAATTACACCACTACTAGTCCTATATTATACTACTCTTTTCTAAAATACAAAAAATCTTAAGGTAGTGCACACCTATTAAAAGTCTTGCCTTTTACCTAAAACTATCCTTGACATATAAACTAAATTTGTTTCAATCAATTATAAAATTAATTACAAAATATCATTAGTTACACAGTTTTAATAAAGTTTAAATTATATTAACTATGAAAAATATCATCTTTTTGAAACATCAAAAACTTCCTTAAAACATCATGTATTCTGAAATGAAGAGAGTACCATTTGTTTTTTCTGTTATAGTTGATCTGTTGATCATCGATTTTTACAACCCAACCTAATAAATGTCATTTATTTTACAGAAACTGCTTTATATATGCTCATTTGACATTTCTTTATGCCAACTGTGTAGAACACCCATCTTAATTCTTAACTATATATGAGTAACCTGTGTTTGGTGATAACATAATAAGTGTATAAACCCATATATTTATACACATTTGTGTTTGTTTGTTACATAAAAACAATGTAATTAGCTGTTTAATCTTTAACTAACAAATATAATAAGCTATTGGACGAGTAGCATGATGGGTCAAAACAATATTTTAAAATTTACTGACAAAGTTGACGCTTTGTGCATAACTTTGTTCTCGTTTCTTTATTTTATCTTTATTTATTGACATCGTTCGATACGATGTTTCAGAACTTATTCGTTTCAAAATCATAATTGAACAGAAAGAGACACTAATGTAAAGAGGAATATATGCTTGGAAAGTACGCAAATTTAGTTTACGATATATTCTATGGTTTTTCTACGTTGATACAAGGTATACTAAACTACCAAACTTATTACTGATAAGTTAGTTACATGCAATTTAGAAACTTGTGTGTTTTGGTTCGAAGCTATTTGGAGTCATCGACTACCTCGCCATGACTTCTGGGCTCCACTCGCATCCTATTTCACTGTATTGTTTTTACAGTAATTAGTTTAACCTTATAGTGAAACTAATTTCTTACCATTTAACTAAAGACATCATTTCTAACTAACTTTTCAAGCATATACCGATTGATAAAAATATTTTACCCAACACTTATGCATCTTTTTTTTGAATAAAAACACTTATGCATCTTTTAGTGACGAATGATTCATTTTTATACACATGTATTCTTACCTTTATAGTTTATCAATTATCACTAAACAAACAATCATTTGAATACCCATTAAACACAAAATCATTTGAATACCCATTAAAGAAAAGTTGAGTGGATTTTTCCAATGATTTTTATACGGTTTCTTTTTTTCGTAATTATTTACTTTTAGGGTCATAATATTTTTTTTTATAAAAAAACAGTTACATTTGGAAAACACAATATTAACAACACATCAACTTTACTGGTTAGTTGGGTTTGCGTCTACTAGTTACTAGTACTCTTTACTGTGTATTTAAGGGTTAACTAAAAGGAAAGAGAGAGAGAGAGAGAGAGTGTCAAGAAAAACAAAGAGAGAGAGAGAGTGGCAAAAAGTGGAGTCTTTTCATCATCAAACGAGAGACCCATTTCAATGTCGCTACAGAATCACATTTGTTAGTGGTGGGTTACAGAGTAAAAGGTCCAGTAGAAGAAGAATATAGATAAAGGCGTTAGCTTTTTCCTCAAAAATCTTCACCAAATAAAGAGCTTTCTTAGATAAGTGAGTGAGAAGCATACCCAAAATCTTCTTCCTTTTATCTCACTCTCTCTTTTCTTCTAGTTGGCCATCAGACTTCAAGATGGGTGCTGCGGTGCATTTTAGCGGTGAGAGGGTTTACAAAGGGTTTCTTCTTTGGCTCTGCTTCTGGGGATTGCTTTCTCTAACATGCGCTGGGAGGCTCAGTGTCTCAAGTCAGAATTTCCAAGTGCACAAACACTTGAAACGATTGAACAAACCAGCCGTTAAGAGCATTCAGGTCTTTTTCTATCTTTTGTTCTTAAGGATTCTATTTTCATGTTTTGTTAGTATGTTTCTTTGTTTAGCTGTTACCAACCTAGGTTCGTTCCATCGTTTAGTTTGTTAGTAAGTAAATGTAGGAAGAAAGTTTGAAACTTTTGATTACTATGTGAAGTTTTGAACTCCAAATTGATTTCTAAAGTTACTTTTGTCTCTGTGTGATATTTGTAAACAGAGTCCAGATGGGGATATAATAGACTGTGTTCACATATCAAAGCAACCAGCTTTTGATCATCCTTTCCTCAAAGACCACAAGATTCAGGTAATCTTTGTTTCAGCATTCCCTTCAAAATCCACACTCTTTTTGCCTTAGGTCTTAACATACTATGTTTTAAAAAAACAGATGAATCCTAGTACCATCCCTGAGCTGCTGTTTGAAGACAACAAAGCTTCCAAGAAACCAAAAGAGAGAATCAATCCAGTCACTCAGTTATGGCACCAGAACGGGGTGTGTTCTGAAGGAACAATACCAGTGAGGAGGACAAAGAAAGAGGATGTCCTGAGAGCGAGTTCTGTCAAACGTTACGGTAAGAAGAAGCACCGGACAGTTCCTCTACCGCGGTCTGCTGATCCTGATCTCGCCAACCAAAGTGGTCATCAGGTAGATTTTTTTATTCTTTTTACCTACTACATGTCTTCTGAGTTTCTTGCTCTAAAAGTTCTCTTTTGTGGTTGAACTAGCACGCCATAGCTTATGTGGAAGGAGGCAAGTTTTATGGGGCTAAGGCGACAATAAATGTGTGGGAACCTAAAGTACAAAGCCAAAATGAGTTCAGCTTGTCTCAGCTGTGGATTCTTGGTGGTTCTTTTGGTCAAGACCTCAACAGCATTGAAGCTGGTTGGCAAGTTAGTCCAGATCTGTATGGTGATAACAATACAAGGCTGTTTACATACTGGACGGTAAGCTGTTTAACTTCTCTTCTGTTTATTATGATCCTTACTGTTTATATTGGTCTGATAAGGTTTCATTCTTTTTCTTATTGTTTTCTCTATACGGAACAAAACAACAGAGCGATGCTTATCAGGCTACTGGCTGCTACAACCTCCTTTGTTCCGGTTTTATACAAGTCAACAGTCAAATAGCAATGGGAGCAAGTATCTCTCCTGTATCTGGCTTCCACAACCCGCAATACGATATCAGCATCACCATTTGGAAGGTATAATAATACCTTTTCATTGAACCCTTAAGCCTTTTTGTCCCAAGGATGCTAACTTTGAATTGATAACTTGGGAACATTTTTCTTGTAGGATCCAAAGGAAGGGCACTGGTGGATGCAGTTTGGAGATGGATACGTGTTGGGATACTGGCCAAGCTTTCTGTTCTCCTACTTAGCTGACAGTGCATCAATAGTAGAATGGGGTGGAGAAGTGGTGAACATGGAAGAAGACGGTCACCACACGACCACTCAAATGGGAAGCGGTCAGTTTCCGGATGCAGGGTTCTCAAAGGCGAGTTACTTTAGGAACATTCAAGTCGTTGACAGCTCTAATAATCTGAAAGAACCAAAAGGGCTCAACACTTTCACTGAGAAGTCTAATTGCTATGATGTTGAGGTTAGTAAGAATGATGAATGGGGACATTACTTTTACTACGGAGGTCCTGGAAGAAACCCTAATTGCCAGTAGAGGATGAACAGGAGAAAGATGTTGATGCAGATGTAGAGGAATACTTGTGCTGGAGTTTTACTTAATGTGTATGTAAAGTGTAGGAAGATCGTTTTTGTTGATTTTTTCTTACACTTTACTATCTGTTTTGTTTTCATGGACATTGTTTTTTTTCTTCTAGGTTTAGTTTCGGGGTTTCTGTTTGTTACTTGCGTTTGAAGTGAACACATTTGTCTGTAGTTTGTAAGTGTGAAAGGGAAATTGGTTGTCTTATCTCTTTGTAACCTTGAAGACAATAAAGTTGCGGATCTTCGGTTTGTTTTAGAGTCTTGCTCTTTTTGCATTTGCTTGATTCATTGTACCAACTAATTATCAGCCTTTAACATTTTACCAATTACTACTAATTTATCGGTTAACAATGATTTATTTTTCATTGCATTACATAAAGTACAAAGGCATCAATGAGAATGATAACTAAGCGGTAGAAATTTTGTAATTAACATTAATAGAACACTTTTTCTCTCTCAGTTTTTCCTCTGCCTTCTCTCTAAAAAGCCGCCATGGTGAAAGTGTCTCCGGCCGACGGGATGTGCTACACAGCCACCGTCGGTCCGGCCTTGTTTTGTATTTTTTTTTCTTTTCGTTTTTCGTTGTGTGCTTGCTCGAAAGGAAGAAATCGACGTTCTCTCTTGTTGGTACGACTCCGGGATGGAAGGCTTTTACAGCTACCCTCTCCGGCTTATGACTCTGGGGACAGAGACTTTCGCAGTTCTGGCCGCCGACTTGGTTGTTTCGAGATCGGCTTGTGTCGATTGTGGGATGGTTTTCTGTAACAGGATAAACTGGTTATCCTCTTGGTTTAGTTATTTAATCTCTTTGGTTCAGTTTTTTAATAACTGGTTTAACTTTATGGTTTAGTTCTTTGGTTTAGCAAAGACTGTATGTAATCACTTTCTCCTTTACGGGAAATCAATCAAACAAATAAACAATCTTCCAAACCCTAATTCTCTGTTCATCATCTTCATCATCCACCACTAAGAATCTCTGTTCTTCGAGATGACTCTTCTTCCCAGTAGTCGTCTTCTAGACTTAGGTTTACCGATACTCGAGCTCACGGTGAGCTTCTGGATCGGATCTATCGGTTACTCTACAGTTTTACTGTCTCATTTTCGCACTGTGTGGGAATTGGTGGTTCGAGATTCAATGGATGGTGGTTCGTGTGTGTGTGAGGCTTTTTTTTCTCTCTGAATTGATGTGATTTAGAGTTTTGGATGAGATCTCAAATTGTCGATGATGCTCTCCGATACTTGGAACGTAGAAGATGAAAGCGTATGATTGGGATCCTGTTTCCCGGTAATTTTTTTCCGGTGATTTGTGGTTTAAGTCCGGTGAGGACTAGATTGGAGAAGACGGAGGAGGATGCTTCCGTTAGGACATGTGTCCTTTGTGTGTTAATCGGCAAAACGGTGAATGGCAAGGGCCTCCAGCATGACGCGTAGCTCTTGCTGCATAGAGAGTCGGTTCACGTGTGGGTCTTTTTGTTTAGTGGGAATCGGTTCACGTTCTGTACACGTTTTGTTTAGTACATTCTAAGCCCGTTCTGTTTTAGGATTCTAGGCCCGTTCTGTTTTCTCTGTTGTGTATGGTCTTTTCGGCTGGGCCTTAGGGCTTTTTAGTTTGTAAAGTTTATGGGCTTCGGCCTTAATAATAATAATAATAATACTAGTTGGCAAAAAAAAAATTAACAAATCAACTACTAACATGTTCCACTTTATTCTGCTAGAAATATATAAATTTAGTTAGTGCAAAAATGACAGTATTGTCACTTTTAGCTGAGATTCATGAAAGATTGTCTAGATACAAACAAATTAATTTGAATTTGTGAAAGTATGATCGATAAGTAAATATAATGATACAATATGTAAAAATATTATTGGTTTGGATAACCTATACGATAACTGCGTAACAAAGGCTACGAGTTAGACGAAATACTTATGAAATATGATGATACTAGTGATATTTTGGCACTACGCACCGGATTTGGATTTGTATGTTTTATTCTTATTTAAATTTATAATTTATTATATGGTCTTAGTAAAGAAAATATGTTAAAAATATGTAAAATGAAAATATGTAAAATATGATATTTTCTGATCTTTTTATAATGATTAACGACCATAAAATATTATTTTGTTTAAAGTAGAATAGCATAAGTAGTTGTTACTAATCGATTTAATAAAAACTAGGTGACCGACACGCACCCTGTGCGGGTATAAAAATATAATATACTATTGATTGAGTTCAAAAGTAAGAGAATGTGGAACAATTGAGAGTTTCAATGCTGAGACATGATTTGCGCAAATCTCCAGGATGCAGTAAGGGTGAAATTCGTTACTTTTTCGGTCCGGTTGGTTTGTTTAGTTCAATTTTAATATTTTTTTTTCAATTGAAGTAAACCATATTTAGTCTTATGGTTCTTGTAATATTTGTTTCACTTTAATAATCCATGAAGCAATTTAAAGAAAGATATTAAAAATTGTCTGTCATAAATTTGTAATAATTAACATATCATTTAAGACAAGTAATTGATGGTAAAATAAGGTAATCATCATATCAACTTGCGCAAGTATTGATAACAAAATAAAGCTAGTTATTAATAAACGAATTAACTAATTAAAAGCCTTTACCAACAAGGTATATCTTTTATAATACCATAGTATGGGTTTAAAATTAAAGAATAATAAATAGTTTTGATTTTGATATACTGTAAAAAAGAATTATCAGTTTTAAAAAACCTATATATAAAAACAAAGTTGAAATATAATACAAAAGAAAGACCAAATAGTTTGGGTTCTTCAGTCAACTATTCCCTTTTATCAAATTGATTATGTTGAAATATGCAACAAAAATTTTACAGCATAAACAAAATCAATGGCTTCGTTTCAATTCAGAATGTCTCGTTTATATAGTATAATGATAGACTTTACTAAAATATTTAGCTTTCACAATATTCTATGTAACATAATGTTCTCAAATTAAACTTTAAAATTTATCTACCTATAAGTTAGGATTATTTATGGAATATATTGTTAATAAAATTACATTAAAAAAAGAATATATGAGGAGTAGTTTACACTAATGATTTAATTAACAAATCTTTTCCTTAAAATTTAAATATTAAAGCATGAGATTATGAAATAAAATATTACGCCAGTAGAGAAAATACCATCATATTATAGATATTTTAAAAACATAATGTGATTATCCAATTTTTTTTGTATAGTAGAGAAAATACCATTCTAAACGCACATCTTTTGCAGGATCAGAATGGTGAACTCTTAGAAGTCTGAAATATGAACACTTCCCTTAAATCATTTCTTAAAAAATATTAAACAAAATTACAATCAGCAAACCAAAATAGTATATGTGTATATATAAGCTTATAATTCTAAACAATAATATAAATCTACTAATAAAAAAAGTATTTGCAGCACAAAAAGATGGTATTGAAATGATATAGCTGAGAGATGTTATCAATTGAGAAAAAAAAATTTACCAGATTGAGGAACAATATATCAAAGAGGTGTACAATCAAATTATATATAGTTCCAGTGCAGAAATCGTCATAATAGGGTATCTTTATGTAAACCAAAAGAAAAATCAGCTCTCATAAAATATAAAAACTTAATGTTATAAAATAAGAAGAAGAAAAAAGTTTAGAACATTATTAACATAAAAAGTTCAGAATACAAAGTTCAATAATTTCGTTTCTTTTACTGTGAATTCTTATTTATAGTAAATTGGTGGACGTTTCTGCATGATAAGCTAAGAAGTAGAATATTCTCTAATAAATTCTCAATAAATCTTATACTTATAAGGTAATATTATTTTTGGAATATCTTGAGAGAATTTAATGAATTAAAAAGAGAAAAGATTACATATCTTAGAATTTCTCTCAATTAATTTTCTTTCTCTAAAATCTAAAATATTTATTGAGAATTTAATGAATTAAACAGAGAATTGCATATTAGTTACCTCTTTGAATCGAGAAATCACATAACGTAAGTATTTAGTGTTACTTTCTTGATAGGAGATCTTGATGATTAAAATAAATAAAAAATGAAATTCTAGAAAACTAACCAATAAGATTAAGGAAATTCTTCTGACAAACTCTTTATGAGTGCCATGTGACAAAGTGACTTCTCTTTTAATATATAGAGGGATTTGCTAAATTAAAACTTATTTCAATCAATACAATTTGATATTATCATATCAGAATCATCATTACAAAGATACAAAGACTAAATAACTTGTTAAATACCGGTATTAAAAAATTTCCACTATTAAATTAGACAACTGTTTTATGAATAAATAATTATAATCTATTAATTATTTTATTTACTATTTATTTCAATCAATACAATTTCGTATTGTCATATCAGACTCATCATTACAAACATACAAAGCCTAAACTTGTATTGTCATATTAATAACTTGCGCAAGTAATGTATTTTTTAAATAAGGTATGACATTTAATACAAATTAAATTTGATAGATTTAAAAATCAAGTCAAATAGATTAAAGAAAGTAACAATTTGTGCAAGATATGTATAATTAAAATAAGGTAAGTCATTAAAATAAAATTAACAAATTTGATCAATTTAATAATCAAATAAATTAGATATCTTTACATGCGCAAGAAATATATATTTTCAAAAAAGAAACTTTATATTGTCTCCTCTTTCTCTATATTAAATGTTGTTTCTATTTTTTTTAGAAATCACATATTTTAATAAGGTAAGATTTCAGCAACAATGGTATTTAAATAATTTTAAATTGAATGCAGATTTTTGGTGGGTAAATATTTAATAAACAAATATAATTTATGAATCCTTAAATTCTTAAATATCCTTTATGTAGTACATTTAAAATTTGTTATATATTTTAGAAAAATATATTTTCTGTTTACGACCTGCGATAATGTATTTAAATATTTTAAAAATGAATTGGGAATTTTGGTGGCTAATTTATTAGTAAACATATATTATTTAGTAATACTTAAATTCTGAAATAGCCTTTATGTAGTATTTAGTGATTTTTTAAACATATTTTAGTATAAAATGTATGTGTGTTTTTTTTAAAAAATGATTATATAAAGGAGAATAAATTATTATTAATTTTGAACATATTTTAGTATAAAATGTATGTGTATGTTTTTCGTACTAGGATAAGAAATCACATACAATTTAGATTTATAAAAATATATTATCGCAGGTTGAAAACCAAAATTATATTTTATAATAAATTTAAATAAATATATATATATATATATATATATGTATATATATATATATATATATATATATATATATATATTTAATAATGTTCTAAAAAGTTAGTATATATAATTTATAATAATGCTCTAAAGAGATAAATATATATATATATACGTGGTTGAGAGTGTTTGGAAAAAGAAAATTTAGTAGTTCTAGGTTAACTCTATCGTTGAGAGTGTTTGGAAGCCTAAATTAAGTGGTTCTAGGTTAATTCTTCCCTGCCGATTTAAAAATAAATCAAAAATAAATTAGCAAAAAGCAACCAATATAATTAAGAGAATTATCTTGAGAGTGTCTTCTATGAGTGTCACGTAAGCAGAAATCACTAAAGTGATTTCTCTTTTAATGTATAAAGAGATAGAATAAACTTTAATAGTCGTAAAAAAGTTTTTTAGTTGGAATCTTAAATAATCATGTCATAGACTGAGATTTCTTTAAAGAAATGTTTAAAGGTGTTAAACCTGAGAAAATTGATTAACGCATGTAGAAGCACGCACCACCTGAGAAAGGAGATGATGCATAAGAAAATTACTACTTTAATCATTAACTGGTAAACTGAAATAAGAAACCGGTGTACCTTCCCATTAATCAACAACATATCAATCTCAATAACTTTCTCCTTTCTTAATATTCCAGGCTTGCCAAAATTGTTGTAACCTAGTTTGAACATCTCTACACCGATTTATCTTTAACTCCGAGCAATGAAACTTGAAATTCGACAATGATTGGATTGGAAAAAGTAAATGGAGTATCATCCGAACTCTCACACCATCTATACATATACAATAAAACTAAGAAAACATGAACTAAAGAAGCATTCAATAGGAGATATGGTCGGATGAATGTGATTTCTGGATTAATTATATGATTAAGTCGATTGTGTTGAAGAAGGAGAATTGTAGAGGCTATATTCTCCATCGTCAACATCAAATACAAAAAAATTCTATAAACCAATGTTTTGAAGCCCGACCCAGAAACTGAATCAGATGATTTACCGAATCACTGGATCATTGGAATAACCGCAGATGAACTGCGGATTAATAAATAAATTAGTTTTATTATATAATAATATATTAGCTATGAAAACAAATATATATATATATATATATATATATATATTTATAGATATATAAACTAAAGTTAAGAATTTTAAGTATACATACAAAATATTAAGAAATAGTTTAGATTATTTAAAAAAGTTGTAACATCAGAGTTATTACATCTAAAAAAAGCAAGACATTTTCCAATCCAAAATTAACCAAAATTAAAACATTATTGTAATAAATTGTCAATAACAAAAATAAACTAACACCATATCACATCAACTAATTTTGATTTTCTCTAAATTTTAAAACTTACCAACAATTTTTTTTCTAAATTTTCCACTTAATCATTTTTGGGATATTCTTCAGTAAGAGCATTCTCTAATTTATTATAATCAATCTCACCAGGTTTTTCTTCTTCAACAATCCAAACTCTGTTTTGTAATTCATATGTTCATATGATTTTATTTTTTTGATCTGTAAATTAAAAATGTAATGATTTGTAATAAATTAAGTTAAAGAAAAAAAATAATTTACTCACCTTTCTTGCAGATGTAAATTGTAGTGTAGGGAAATAATAAACTTCATTGTGTTTCAGTCTGTTTTGTGGACATGTAGCTCCATTATGACTCACCTTTCTTACAAACGTAAATTGTAATGTAAAAGAAGAGTAAGACAACAATAAAACTGAAATTTTAAAATTTTAATTAGAAATTTAGAATATAAAAAATAATTTCAAAATATAACTTAAACTAAAAATAGTAAAAATAAAAATTATTTATTGGTTCAACCAGTGCTGTAATAAAACTCAAACCCGATTTCTATTGGGTCACAGATTTATCGGTTCAATTACGGATCCATGTCAGATTCAAAACACTCTTATAAACGTTTGGACATGTATGAAGAAAAGTTTAACCTCTCCCCCCCCCATTTATTTCACAATTAATACCAAAATTCATTAAATTTAAGTTGAGAAAATATTTTAATTATTAAAAAGAAAATACCACACGGCATTTTTCTCCTCAAGAAGATAAAAAACCTACTTTATTAGTATATATAATTTACTGACCTTTCTTGCAAAAGTAAATTGTAGTGTAGGGGAATAAAAGCTTCATTGTGCTTCAGTCTGTTTTATGGACGTGCAACTCAAGCACAATCATAACTTACATTTCTTACAAACGTAAATTTTAGTGTAAAAGAAGAGGAAGACGACAATAAAACTGAAATTTCAAAATTTTAGTTAGAAATTTAGATTATAAAAATAATTTCAAAATATAACTTAAACTAAAAAAGTAAAAATAATTTTATTTTATTGGTTCAACCAGTGCTGCAATAAAACTCAAACCTGATTTCTATTGGATCATAGACTTATCGGTTCAATTACAGATCCATATCAGATTCAAAACACTTTTATAAACGCTTAAACATGTATGAAAAAAAGTTTAACCTTTCTCTCCCGTTTATTTCACAATTAATACCAAAATTCATTAAATTTAAGTTGAGAAAATCTTTTAGTTATTAAAAAGAAAATGACACATAACATTTTTCCTCTTAAGGAGATAAAAAAACATACTTTATTAGTATTGATACGTAATTAAAAGATTCAGTTATTACTTAATAATGTTGGAGTTAAATATTGGTACTTCGAATAGTGAACAAAAATTTGATACGCCGAATCAAATATCAAAGTCGCTACAAAAGTAAAATAAAATATCAAAGTCGGTTGATTACACTGAGGGAAATACTCAAATAAGGGAAAAGTAATTAGGAGAAATGTGGGGGCCAATCATGTCACTTGAGCACATGGAACCATCCTCCAGTTTCCATCTTCTTTACCTGTAAGAAACAATTACGTGTTGACAAAAAGAAGAAGAAAATATAACTACACAGCTCATTGCTTCTCTCATATCTACTCATTTCATACACACAAAGAAAAAAATATTATTGAAAAATCTGATGAAGTGAACCTGTAGATAATAAATATCAAAAATCAGTCAGAGAAAGATAAAATTAGGTAAAATCATTCACTGAACAAGCACACTGGAAAAGTAAGAAACCTTATTATCTATTAACAAAAAAGAAACGGACAAAAATATAAGAGCATTAGTATTGATGAGAAACGGATTCAATTTTTCAAATCAAATTTTAATATTAAAACTAAATTGAGGATTGAGATTTTAACAAATGTTGAATAATATTTTTAAAAATCAGTGAAATGTCTTCAAACTTTTACTCTTTTTATTTATTTTATTCATGACAAACTCTTTAAAAATAATCAATGTTGATGCTCTAAGTTACTTGTTGACAAAATTGTAAGCTTCCACATAATAAACTGAGAACAAATATATTTTATTTGATAATTTAAGGACTTTTGACAAAATTATCATTTATATATCAAAATCCTTTTTATACAAATGCACATTTGTTTGATTTTTGCCAAAACTCTTTCCGTAATGTTTTGATGTTATTCAATTTAGTTGTTTCTGATTGTTTTGAAAATAAAATGAAAAACAAACACTTTTTCCGTTTTACTTTACTTGTTGTTTTAGATTTAGACACAACAATCTATACTTCAGAAAACTCCAACTTTAGGGGTATCCGAGGTGGATTTACCGGTTAGACCGGAAAGATGGTGTTTCACGGATGGATCTTGGAAACTGGGAGATACTTTTTCCGGTCATAGATGGTATAGTATCCTAGAAGGATTTGAGGGCTTATTAGGTGGTCGTAATACAAGAGCAAGTCAATCACCATTACATACGGAGATAGAGGCTCTGATATGGGCAATGGAATGTATGAGGAATTTACGGCAATATAATGTTACTTTTGCAACGGATTGCTCTCAATTGGTGAAGATGGTTTCGGAACCAGACGAATGGCCGGCGTTTGCAACATACTTAGAAGACATCAGAGGTCTTCAAAGGAGTTTCCACAGCTCGGAGATTATTCATATACCAAGGACGAAAAATAAAAAGGCGGATAGCTTAGCACGTGGTGTGAGGCAACAGACGTCGTTTACTGTCCATATGGATACAAAGCACCCCATTTGGTTTACAGAGTCCACATGAGTCTGTAATCTTGTCGCCAAAAAAAAAAAAGATTTAGACACACAAATTAATAAAACATTTAATTTTGTATATTAACTAGATAAAAACATCTTTATTAATACACATAACCAGATTTCAACTGATATAAAAATATAGTAAAATAAAAAATCAATAAATTTTACATTAAAATCATGAAACGAAATTATTTTGAAACAAAATTTTTACTCTAAAATGATATTTAATTTGTAACAGAGGGATATTTAATTTGTAACAGAGGGAGTACTACAGTATGACAATACAATACTCATTGTTGAAGATTAATTTGCCGTCACTGAAAAAAATAATTAATACAATCCAAAATAGTGCGGTGCGCATTGCTCTTTCCAACGAATTACATATTTTGATAGTTGATGAACTAAAACCTTTACGTGTCATAAATTAATTCCACAGTACAGCATAACAGATTTCTTAAACAGTTAAACTAAAATTGATAGTGGGATATATAGTAAAATACTGAAAACATTCAAATTAAATTATTCAATGCGTTGGTGTAAAGTGACATGTATACACTTGGCCTTACATGCGTACTCGTGTATAAAAACACTAACAAATGTAATTCACTAGTCACGCATCGAAAACAACATTCAACAATAAAGACCAAACCCGTTTGTTTTCCCTCTTTTCATTTGTTCTCCATACGCCAAATATACTAACAATGGAGGCAATGAAGATGAAGCTTTTCGTGGCGGTTTTGGTTGCAATGATAGCTTTCTCTGCGGTTCAACAATCGGCTGCAGCGGTTGACGCTCCTGCTCCGAGTCCTACCTCCGATGCATCCTCGTTTATCCCTACTGTCTTCGCCTCCGTCTCGGTTTTGGTCGTTGGATTACTCTTTTGAGAATTTTTTTTTTGTTTTATTTGAGTTAAAATAAGATCAACTGATTGATGTTTAAGTATGGGCCGGTCGTGTTTATGTCTCTTTGAGTTCCTGTAGTTGTTTTTATGTCTTGAGTTTGATCTCTTTCTCTTTCTTTTCCATGTATTGTTGTCGAAGTTGACTCATCCTAATATCAATAATATTTTTTATTTTCGTCTTGATATATCACACAATAATAAAAGGGGAATACCCTGATCAGAGAAGCTGTCCACGTATGCAGTAAAAATCAACCAATCGGTTGTTTTATTTCCTCCACATCATATCTAATTTGAGCTGATCTTAGACTTTATTTTTTCCAAACTGTGAAAAGCAAATAAACATGTCTATCAAAGGCCCATAACCTGTCTGTGAAGTTCTCACATTTCTCTCCTCTTCGCTCCAGAGACAAGTCGTTCAATCGACGAGATACTTCTTCTTTTCCCCTTCCTCAACGGATCGATCCCCTTTTCCCCTTCCTTCATTAGTGTGCAATCAATCCTCTGTGGTTTCTCATTAATGGATTTTTTTCGTATTTCCTCTCTAATTCTTTTTATAAACGATCTCCATCTCACAGATTTATTACAAACCAAAAAAAAATCCCACAACGATGAGTTCCAACAGCAAAACTCATGTTTCCGGCGATCTCACCGTGAAGAAACAAAACGGAAAGGCAGTTGCCTCCTCCGCCGAGCCGACCAAACGAGCCAGTCAAGCCGATGTCTATCTCGCTCCAGCTGTCTCCGGGAATCCTAATTCAAAGAAACCAAACGGCAAGGCCGCTGTCTCCTCCGCCGGAATGATCAACCGTCTTGGCGTCTCCGGTGTCCCACCCGCCAAAAATGATGATCTGGTGTTTTTCAATGATGTCAAGTTCGGACCACAAGAAGGCTAGTTAAGGTTTCGTCTAATCCATTTTTGGGAGGCTCGGAACGCGATCTCGAAAGTACTTATTGGTCTAGAAATGCTTTTGATTGACGGACAGGTTTATTCCGACATTTGATCTCTCTTTTATTGTTTCTTGCTTGGTCGAAGAACTAACTAACAATCGTGTTTTTCCTTTTTTTTATAAACAGGGTACTGTGATTCAAGGATTCATCCCACCGAGCAGGATAGACACCTACTTGCCACATATGGTCGCTGGTTCCCTATACAGACTTAATAAGTTTTGTGGATCTAGAAGCAAGACTGTGTTCCGGGTTGCTGAGCCAGACGTGACTATTGCTTTCACATGGAATTCTGTCCTCTCTCACCTCGATGATAGTCCGATGCAGTTTCTTGAAGATCGTTTTCGTTTCTATGGTCATGAAGAATTTGAAGCGGCATGTGACCTTAAGGGGGATCTTTATGGTAAGCTTCACTTGATTTATTGGGTTAGAACTTGATATTGTTGATGATGTTATGTCTCGATCTTAGTTGTCTTGGACTGTTTAGGAAGTATATAGTAAAGTTCAATTTTGTTTTCTTGCAGATTATGTGGGACACATGAAACTGGTGAATGAGCAGACTCTGAATGATAGCCTTGTGCTCGATGAAGTTAAGATAGTTTTCTCAAGGCGGATTTTGGTCCATGTTCAAACACACGAGTAAGTTATTTCTCATGATTCCTAGCTACATATATGTCATACACTTATCCCATGTGTTTTGGATTGTTGCAGTGGTCCTGTGATGAAGCTTTATCTATGGGACAAGACCGCTATGGATTTTTTGTGAGAAATTTAAGGCGCACGGAAAAACTTCCAGTGTAATTTTGGTGACTACTGTAAACCCAAAACAATTTGGAGGTCAGTAAAATTTAAAAATTCTTGCGGTTTCGAGTTATTCGTAGGATGCGTGAGTACCATATAGTAGACAGTATAGTTTTTATTTTTTTTTCTGGATTTGTAGTCTTACTGCTGTGCTGAATTATTTTGGGTTCGTGTGATAATATTGGCTGTGTTGCAGGCGCCTTATCTCTCTGTTCTCTATCATCTTTTCATGTGTTTTTTGACATGGATGTACAACCAACCATGGATTATCTGGCTTGGTAAGTACTCATTTGTTGTATGTGCAATTTGAAACGTTGGTTTGCATTTTTTCCCCTTTGAACATGATTTTTCTTTGAACACTTTCTCCAGGTTGAGCTCGAATTCGGATGTTGCTAACAGGGTTGTGCGGATATTGTTACCAAGACTGAGACAGTTACTATAGGAGAAATATTCTCTTACATCAAGCAAGAAGGATCAAAGGTATTAGCAGCTCATATGTCTTCACAGTCATCTCGCTGGTCCTAATTATTCGTGATATTCCATATTATATTTACGCAGGTTGCTTGGTTTGAGTGCACAGCAACCATTGATGATGTTGTGCATGGCTCTGCATGGTATTATTTTGCCTGTGGTGGGTGTAAAACTAAGGCAACCAAAGGGCCAACCACACTTATGTGTAAAAAATGTGGAACAGCTGAAGTTGCTGGTGTTGCAGAGTAAGAGTTTTGTATTTAGTTTCACTCACACGTTTAGCTTCCGTTGCTAATGCCTTGCGTAACAGGTACCTCACGAAGATCTCTGTCTATGACAACAACGACCATGCGCGTTTTGTACTTCTCGGTGATGCTGGGCTTCAGTTGACTGGGAAGCCCGCCTCTGAATTGGTTGAGAGCTACTTTGAAGTAGTTGACTGGGAAGCCCGTGTCTATTATATATTTTCGGAAATGTGTTCTCATGAGTGTTTTAAATTATGTTAGGTCAATGGGAGTGTAAGTGATGATCACGTAGTCCTTGTGCCTCAAGCTCTGACTGATACCATTGGGCAAACTCGAAAGTTCATCATCAAGGTATCAAGTCACAACTTGGACGGCAAGACCCAGGCCTTAACTGTGACAAAGGTGCTCCCACTTGAAGTTCCAGTACCTGAAGGCGACTTAGGAGGAAAGGTGGATGAGGAAGCTGCAGGCGGAAGTGAGGAAGCTGCAGGCGGAAGTGAGGAAGCGGCAGATGAGACTGTGAAAAAGAGCTCTGATGGTATTGAGTCAGGAGATGCGAAGCGTGTCAGATGTGGCTAATAATTTTGTTCTAATGGTTTTTATTAATTTGAGACTTTTTTGTTTTTCTTCTCCCTTTTGACTTTGTTTTTGCATCATTCGAATAACCTTGGTTATGATCTCTTTTGGTTTGATTTTATCATTGGTCTTATGTTTTGCTTAATTTTTTTTCGGTTTGATTTGATCATTTTGGTTTTGTTACATTTTTTGAGTTTTTAGTGTTGTTTCTGGTGAGTTTTTTTTTTTGTTTTGTTGATCAGTTTTAGCTATTCTGTTTAGTTATTTCTTTAAGTATTGGTTTGATCATTTAGGTGATGTTAGATCTTTTGTTGTTTTTTAAAATTTTTTTTCCTTTTCTTTAATTTAAAGCATACTTTTTTTTTTTTTGATGACCCAGGTCTCCGGTTCGCTAATTGGACGACCGACTATATTAGTTGCTAATTGTTTCTAACAGCGTAGTGTGTTGGTCATTTTACTGTTGCTAAATCTTTGATTTGTTTTTATAGCGTAGGTTGAGACTTGATTAAACATCAGGACATAATTAAGTTAGTCCCTTATATGAAATTGTAAGCTAAAAATTTTGAGAATTGAAAAGAACTCTGGCCATGAACCCTGGAAAAAAATAGAGAGTGCAGCTAGGTTGACGACTGTTTAAATGCGATGGGGCATTAGTAACTACTTTTGACTCTTAGAAACGTTTTTCTTATTGATTGATATTACAAATTCATGCACGAACCTGTACCAAAATAGAGAGTAATCAGGATATGGTTTAAAAAAAACGGCTACAGCCATTAGTCAATAATGTTGATCTTAGTCATCAATAACATCATCAACTACAGCCATTAGTCATCGACTATTACTCTTTGATGATACAATTAAATAAAACATAAAACATTCAGAATTTACACAATAAAACTATAAAATAAGAATAAATCAATAAATAAAATGAATTGTTGATATCTATTATCAATATACAAAAAAATAAGAAAAAAATAAAACATTTATGGATTATAAAATGGCAATATAAAGAGGAAATAAACACACAAAATTTATTACTTCACACCAAGTTGAGTCTGTTTATTCTGCTACCAAAGAAAAACTGATCCAAGTAATAAATAATAAATCTATCAAGTTTTATAAATAAATTATTAATTATATTTTTACAAAATCTAAAATTTAAAACTAAACATCAGTATATAAATATATATAATTAAAATGATATATTAAGGATCTTTGATATATTATGCATCATATAGTACGTTTTACAAATAGTGAAGAATACATTTTAACATCGTTGTATTCACATATCATTCAAAAATAACACAATAATTCTATTAATAAAATTTACTTACCTAAGATGAGTCACATTAATCCTTCAGAAACTAATAAAAACATATTGTATAGAATACTAATTTCATATTCAAAAAGCAACTAATATGTACCTTTAAGAAAACAACCTATCCACATTTGTTTCACTGTTTTAGACATTTTAGATTTATTAATCTTTTTAAAAATACAGAAAAATTATAAATATTCTAGAGCAACTAACTTTTGGTCCATAATTAACCGAAAATAATGTGTAAGAGCATTTTCCGCGCATAGCGCGGACAGAGACTCTATTTTAGTTAAAATCTTGAAAGACATATATGATGCAAACAGAAACCGAGAACTTTGCATACCGGTAGAGGCAGGATCTAACTGGATCAAATAGTCAATAATATTTGGTTTCATTTGTTTGGTGTTCTTTTTTGTTCAATATTGGTTTGGTTGTCGACCGACCTTTAGTTGTATACTAAATTCGAATCTTCAGATAAAAGCAATTTAAAGCTGCTAACATGCTTCCTTTTTCATCTGATAGTGGACAAAAAGCCAACACTTTTAAGTTTCACATAGCATATATTTTGAAATGAAACTAATTTGTTTTTGAAATCTATTATATTAAAACAGAAGTCATGACTTGTAATTCATGTTTGATTTTAAAAAAAATGAACTACTTACTAGAACCAACAACCTATTTATTTATTAAAATATGCTTAATAATATGTCACTCATATATTAATCATAATACTTTTGATTTATTTTCATTTAATATATATATATATATATATATATATATATATATATATATATATATATTTCAAAAAAATCTGTTTACAAAAAGATCTTAACAAGATCTTCATTTTCAAAAATTATATGTAAATATCTTCATTAATTTCGTAATTAGTTTTTAAATAATATAGTTAGTTGTTTTTATAAAATGAAAAATAAATATTCTATCTTATTTTTATCTATTATATAATCACAAGTTCACAACCAATCATAGTATTTATCTAAATATTTTAACAATATCTTAATTTTTAAAACGTTTCTGTAAATATTTTTGCTAAATTCATAATTAGCAAATTTCGAAAATCTGTTAAGAAGGATCTTAACAATATCTTAATTTTTAAAAATATATATGTAAATATTTTCACTAATTTCGTAATTAGTTTTAAAATATTATTATACATTAATATATTTATTGGTTTTTTATAAAATGAAAAATAAATATTCTATCTTATTTTTTATCTATCATATAATCAAAATCAATCATATTATTGTTCTAAATATTTTCATTTCCAAAACTTTTATGTAAATATTTTCACTAATTTCGTAATTCGCAATGAACTATTATTATGTATGTAATATATATTCAATTTAAACTATTTTTATTTATTTTATAAATATAATCAATCATGTTAAGAAGTATTATATTGAACTAAATATGATAAATTATATTAAATTGATAAATTTATAAATTTTATTTTCATAAATACAAAATTTTACTACTTTTGTATTTATATAAAATATAAATGAATATTTCATTTTCAGTTAAACAAACTTTTAAATATTTAATTAATTTTTGATTTTTTAAAGTGATATTAAATTGAACAAATTTTATCGTAAATACCACATAATGTAAGATTTTCATTAGTGTTCATATTTTAATAAGAAACATATCACTAATAATTTGAAATAATCAATTAAATTATCGTATTGTTTATAAAATTGTTGTGTTTGAAAATATTCTATTAAAATATTAGCATTATTGTAAACATCTAAATTATATACCACTAATAATGTAAATCAAATATTTATATGTATAAAATGAGAATATAAATCCGCTCGGTTGTGCGGGTAGAGATATAGTTAATTAATTAATTCATCTAAAAGAGTTTCTAATTTGTTTAGTACTGACGCACATTTGACTGGATGTACTATACAAACCAATTAATGAGCTCCTCTGCATCATCTCTGAGCTTTAGAAGGATAGTAGCTGGCTAGTTTTGATCTTTGGATTGGAAGCGTGAATCTAGAAGGCAGTAGGGCTGCCTTTGGGTTGATAACGATGAGAATTTGGCTGCAAGTTTCTCGGTTTTTCTGAATGGACGTCATGTGTTTGGTTAAATGCCAAAGAGATATGCAGATGGTAGAACCACAGTTATCGTTGGCTTGGCTATTGGAAAGGAATCACAGAGTTAATAGTAGTGTTTAGTATGTATGAGAAAAAGAGTTTTTCTTCATGAGACAGTTTAGAAGAAAGGGGTATGTGAAATCCATATTCTTAGTGAGACAAATAGGCCACATATACCTCTGAGTGAAATCAACTAAGCTTTCCAAGTTCAAGAAAAACCTCTAAGTGAAGCCATGTCTCTCCAACTCCAAGTATAGGTCTGAATAGATCTCACACTTAGTTTGTTTTCCATGAAGAACAAGAGTAATTTGCATACACCAAAAGCATCCTACTCTTGCTCAGTTCAATTCATTTTCATTTCTGCTTTAAAACTTAGCGTAGCTGTTCCTGCTCCATCCATGCTAAGTTTGCGGGGGAGTATTAGCAAGGCCCAAGTAAAGACTGCAAGCCATTATCTATGTTTTTGTAACTAGATTTCCTTGACTTTTTTTTTGTGCAAAGATTTCTTTGACTATATATATATATGGATATATACTTTATGTCTGTAACCTTGGCTGCCACTTAGAGCAGCCTCTATCTCTAAACCCTTATGATATCAATACAATCTTTGTGTTCTTGAAGACAAGTCTACAGTTTTTTTTTTCTCTTTACTTTCTTGCACTAAATAAAATTTTAATAAGCTGTTTTGTTTTATGTGTCAATAAGCTCTTAGGAGCAAAATCTATCTTGTTTTGAGTTTATTCATATGGTATCAGAGCTCATACGTGTTTAAGCCCAACATATAATTTCCCGTTTAAATAGTTGTCTACCTAAATAGTCTATAAAAATGACACATCTTGCTGTGGTATTTCCGAGATGTTGGGCTTGGATTGTTTCCATTGGACCGTTTCTCAGCCACATCTCGAGGGGTCCAATAGAGTCCCACATCGTTAATGATTTATTCTTTGGGCAATATATACGCGTATGTGAGTTAGACTCATCACTAATATAAAGAAATAGTGGTGATTTTGGCTAGCGGAGTCACCACTGACACCGAAAAAACTTTCAAAAGAGCCTGCTTGAGAATTGTGAATGAGAAATGAGAGGGACTCATGCATGTATGTGTATAACCGTGTATACATTTCACAAAATACAAATGCAATGTATCAATATATTTAGATGTGAGAAGGAGCATGGTGATGCTTTAGCCTAATTCACTCTTAAAAACCCAAATCATGTATTGGGCCGGCGCACATGCTAAACTCTTTTTCTGTTTTTAGTGAAATTTCCGTTGAACAAAAAAAAGGCGAAATCGAATATTTTATTTTGCTATATTCAAAATCGTCCCAGTCAACAACCACACATTTTAAGTATCATATCTACAATGAAATATTCCTTATTTCTTTCATATTATCTTCCTTTCAATCCACGCAGTTCCATATATATGTTTATTTCTGGTCGAAATTTTCATTGTTATTTTTTTTGCCATGGATTCTTTTATGTGTCTTATTTAAATCACACATATTGGCTTTCAACAAGATCAGAAAAAAAACTTGAAATTAAGAAGTGTGGGGATAATGGCGAAGGTAAATTTACAGGTTTATTACACCCTTTCTAATCTGCTTTCTCATTATTTAACTTGTTTAAAGTGAAATCGAAGATTTTTTGAAAACATGCAAAACTCTTTGGTTTTCGAGTCGACTAAGATCTAAATCAGCAACATAATCTAGATTTTGTTTCTAGACTATGCAGCGCAAAACAGATCTGAATTTACTAGTCTAATAGCATAGGATTTAATTGATTGTAACGATAAAAAAATTTTATGTTGGATATTCCCTATGATAAATATTATATTATACATCTGATGATCTGTAAAATTTCTGAGATACATTTCGTCATATTAGGGATATTTCATCCACATCGATAATTCTAAGGGACATTAACTAGTATATAAAAGGTCAGGACCAATCCACTAATTGTCATTTGGTTTTAAGTTGGACGCACATAATAAAACCAAAATCTAAGACGTAATTCTATTTGGTTGTGGTGTATAACTTATTTTGCTCCTCTTTTCTTTTCTTTGTACAAAACTCTTAATGACTTGCTTCTCTTTACTGTTGATTTTATTTAGAAAAAACGTAAATATAACAAGGAGTTGATTAGCGGCTTGAATGATGTCAAAGCGCAAATCGGAAAAGAAAGATTTGATTTTATTAATGTAAGTAACTCTTGGTTGCTTCTTTACATAAATATTTCTAGTTATATTTATATGTGTATAATATTATAAACGAATTATTTTAAAATGATTAAGATGTTATCCCTAGTGAATCTCTATAATATTATTTGAGAACTCAGCTTCCTATATGTCGGGTTCACATTAATTCTCACAACAGTTAATTGCATATATAACCTTAATGAACTATAAATATTATATATGATTGAATTTAATAACATATATTTTTTTCATTATATGATTTTAATTAAATTTTGAATTAATTTTCCTTTCTGCAAAAATACATAAATAAAAAGGAGTTTATACAATATAAGATGTAAGAAAATATTTATAAACGAATTTTAATTATTTTTGCATATTTACAAAATAACATAAATAAAAAAGAAAAATATTTAAACTTTTAATATCTATTAATGTAACTTCACAAAATATTTAAAACATAAATTCTTTCGGAAATTTTCTTCTAAGAGATAATATTATTTCTACTTTGAATAATATATATTATTGGTATTTTATTAATAGTAAGTAAATCAAAAAAGTATTAGATAATTATTATGAATTAAATATATAAATTGGGCAAAAATTAAAGCATATTAAAAATTTAATTTCTATATATATTATATTATGTTGGCATCTGAAAATATTTTGAACAAAAGATGTATAAACAGCAACTAAATAATATTTTTTAAAAATTTAAATAATATTATTTGCGAAATAAGTTTTCAAATTTGGACATTCGAACTCTTGTGTTGAAAGTTAGAGTAATTTATATTAGATTATTTTTGATGAATATATATATATATATATATATATATATATATAATATTATTTGAAAAATCAGTTTCCTATGTATCGTGTTCACGTTAACTCTTACGGTAGTTGTTTACGATAACACCCTTAATGAATTGAAATTATTATATATAGTTACTATACTAAATTTGATTTTCCGTTTTTTGAAAAATAATTATTGTTAATTAGAAGAAATATATATATATATATATATATATATATATATATATATATATATATATATATATATATATATATATATATATATATATAGTTAAAAAAATAAAAAAGAAATTACTGTAATAAAATATATTTATATATAAGGTGATTTTATAAAAAAAAAGGAAAGTTAACAAAAATATTTTAATTATTACAAATATCGATATGCGTTCATGAGCTTACACAATTTTATCAGTTATTTATTTTATGTTACTTTCTACTCATCATTGCTTTATCTTTAACTACTTTTAAAAAAACATATATCAGTTATTACTAAAATTATGAAAATATATTTACACATTTAAGATGAAAAAACTGAACTGATGTGAAAAATAAACTCAATCTGTTTGGGCTTGATAAAAATAAAAAATAATTATAATTTAGTACAAAAGAATATATATATCACCCTATCTAAAAATGAGTAGATAAACTAATCAATTTTATTATATATAAAATCAAAGTTAAGATAAAAATATATTATTATAAGTAATTTTTATTTATTTTTATAAATATAAATTACGGAATGTTTCAAACCATACTAAGAAAAAAATATTAACTAATTGCTATAATTTATTTCCCTTGTAAAACATATATGCATGATATTTCAAATATTTATCGTTATATTTATTTATCTATTCTGAATCGATCAACACTTAAATTAATTTCTCTTTTTGATTTTTGAAACAATATAATATAATATTTTCTACTAAAATACATTTACATATCTAAATGAAAAAAAAAAATATTAAAATTTTAATCTATTTAGCAGAAACAAAATATTACGGTTGAACTAGAAGAAGTTATGCTATCTAATATAGTCAAGTGATAATCAAACCAATCAATATATTACATATTCAAAATCACATGTCCAACTAAAAAGTCAAATATTTTTTATATAAATTATAAAATAATTGAGATTAAAATTAAAATATTAATAAATTATCATATAATATTTATTTATAAATATTTATATCCGTGCATGAGTACGGAAGAATCAGCTAGTATAATATTATTTGAGAAGTCATTTTAATATGTGTCATGTTCACGTTAATTCTCACAACAGTTAGTTGCATATATAACCTTAATGAACTATAAATATTATATATAATTGACTTTAATAACATTTTTATTTTTTTCATAATAATATTTTATTTAATTTTTTTAATTTAATTTTCCTTTATGTAAACATACATAAATAAGAAGGATATATTTATTCAATATAAAACGTAAAAAATTATTTATAAGCGAATTTTAATTTTTTGCATATTTTCCCAAAACAACATAAATAAAAAAGGAAAATATATAAACTTTTGATATCTATCTATCTATCTATATATCTATACTATTATTTGAGAAGTTATTTTTCGCATTCGAGCTCTCACGTTAAAAGTTAGGGCGGTTAATATAGTTTATACCCTTAATGAATCATTACTATTTCTTATTATATAATTAAAAAAGAATTTGATATAAAATATATTTGATTTTTAAATATAAGATAATTCTTATATAATGTGTTATTACCTTGAAATAATATTTTTATTATAAAATTTTATAAGGAAAAAAAATAATTTTATATAATCATCATTCTTTAATTTTTATGTATGTATGAATATTTTTAAGTTTATTTTTTCGTAATGAAAAATCTTTTCTTAAACTAAAAAACTTTATCGTTTGTAAAACTATTCAAAAGCATGAAAATAATTTATATAAGATAATTTTAATATAATGTGTTGTTATCTTGAAATAATAATAGTATAAGATTCTTGGGCAAAACACCTAGTTTAATGTAACTTCACAAAAAGTTTAAAACATAAATTCTTTTAGAAATTTTATTCTAAAAGATAATATTATTTCTACTTTGAATAATATATCTTACTGGCATTTTATGAATAAGAAATAAATATAAAATATAATAGATAATTATTATGAATTAAATATATAAATTGGAAAAAAAATTAAAACATATTAAAATTTTAATTCCTATATATATTATGTTGTTATCTGAAATGTTTTTGAAAAAAAAATAATTATAAAAAGATGTATAAACAGAAACTAAATAAAAAATATAATATTTTAAATTTATATAATTTATTAGCGAAGTGAGTTTTTTTTTAAAAATTCGAACATTCGTACTCTTGTGTTGAAAGTTAGGGTAATTTATATTAGATTATTGTTTATGAATATATATATATATATTGGAGCAAAATAAAAACATATTAACATGAGATAATTCCTACATAATATTATTATCAAAAAAGATATTTTTAATCATAGAAAATTTAAATTTAGAAGCAGAAAAATGTATAAACAATAACTAAGTAAAAAAATCAAATATTTGTAATTTTTCTAATGAATATAACAATAAATATTTGTAAACATGATTATGCCCGCATGTGCTGGCAAACCATCTGATATATAAATATAACTTACTCTGAAAACAGATGAGTGAATTAATCATCTAGAAGATATAATAATTTTTAAAGTGTATTTACTTTGTCAATTCTCATTTCCGGTCCAGAATATAATAACTCGGACATAAAAAAATCGATCAAACGCTTGATTATAAGGATCATCAGAAGTCAATTAACTATCTATAAAAGCTAACGGTGAAACCACATGAACATTGTAAAATAAGTTCTAGGATTATTTACCTTATTTGATTAACAGAATGAATTCAAGTCGAGAGTTTTACCGAGTGCGGATGCTCATGCTGCCATAACCCGGCACAATGGAACAGCCATCGAAATGCTTTCTTCGAGAAAGGAACCTCCAGTCCATCATTTCAATGAAAATGATGAAATTCCTTATGAAGAAGTTACATTTAAAATTCCTGATGAAGAGGTTACCAAGCTTCCGTCTGTTAAACAGCTACCTCGATCTCTTACCTGGGTTTTCACGGATAGGCATGTTTGTTTTATTTCACAGTAATGTTAATAACCAGTCATATACAATATATATTACTCATAATGCATCTATATATTTCCTTAACATTTCAGTAATCAGCTAATGGCTCCAAGTGAGTCTGTAACTGGTAAGAAACAGTTCTATTATGTGGATGGTGAAGCAGTGGAATTGAGTCCTGACAAGAAAAAATATGAAGAATTAAGGAAACAAAAAATGGAATTTTCCAAAGAGGTTGATCGGTTTATATGGTTAGTTTTTGTGCTTTCTACGTTTTTCCCATCAAACGCTGATCTATTAATATGTTATTTGTTATTTAGCAAAAAAGAAGAAGAAAGTAGTGCTTTCGTATAAAACTTCGATTCTTAAACTATTTAACGATATTTTATATATACGTACATGAATTGAGACCTTTACTTTTCTTAACACATAGATATTGAGACGTACAGTTCATTAATATACGTTGTTAATAATAATGTAGCCAACGATTTTGTAGGAAGATTGGTCAAAAATATAGTCTGGATGATCTGGTGGTGCGGAGGACTCTATCCAAGTTCCTTGAACTGAATGTTTCAGATATTTTGGTAATAATAAGATTAAATCTAATTATCCATCAATCACTAATCTTCTTTTGTTTTGTTAATGAACGATCAAAGAATAATCTTCCTGTTATTTTTTCTCATTCGTCCTCGTTAAAAATGTTTTAATTTCAAATATAAATGTAGGAGAGATACAGTAAGCTTAAGAATGATGGAGATATTGGAGAAGTTTCTGATAGAAGCAAATTTACTTCTGTTCCGTCGACTGCTGATAAGTATTTTTGCCGTCGTTGCTTGGTAACTTTTGAATCTTTATTTTCTTGTCATCAAAATACACACACACACACACACACACACACACACATATATATATATATATATATATATATATATATATATATATTTACATGTTTTACTATTTTCCTTACAGATATTCGGCTGTCATCTGCACGAAGAATATCATCCTCTACCTGTAAGCTTTTATTTATTTATTTTTGTGTTGCGTACGCCTTATAATTAAAGATTAGTGATTAATTAATTTGGGGACTTTTCCTTGGCAGAGAGAAACCAAATCTAGTTTTTTTGAGAGGGAAGATGCTGAAAAACAATGCAGCAAGCATTGTTACCTTAAGGTAACCCTCTCTCAGACACACACAATATTGTTCATTTCTCAATGATGTTAATCACTGGTTTGATAGCTAAGGAGTGTCATAGAAGCTGATCATGTGGTGGATAATGATAACTCTATATCGAACAATAAAGGGAAGAATGTGGTCTCAGGTACAAACACAAAAACTGGAGACTGGTATTAACTGATCCTAATGAACTAATAAAAAATATTACAGAGATGTCACAAGCACAAAATGACTGGAGCTCTATAGACAAGAAACTTTACTTGCAAGGAGTTGAATTCTTTGGGAGAAACAGGTAAAAAAATAAAATATTGTTATTAACATACAAACTAGGTGTTTTCCTGCAGTAAGAAATTTTTAAAATTTAATTTATATTTAAAAATAAAGTTTATTAAATATTATAGATTTTATTATCTTATACCAATATTTATATATAGATTTGATTTAATTAAATATTGAATTAAGATACAATGATTTTGTTTTTTTTTTAATATATTGAAGAATATATATGTATATATTTAAATTATAATCTTAGATAGTGTTTTCAATCTATTTATATTGGTTTAATATATTACATTAATTTGTTTTTTCACAAATTACACCAATTTTTATAAAACTATAAAATATATATATATAATTGTATAATTATCAAAAATTTAAACTAAACAATATTCATATTGTAGATATATAAGAAACTAATGATTTTATGTTTAGAAATCTATTTTTTTAATATAGAAATTTCAAAAGCTTTAGTAATCAAATTTTAAAATTATAGAAAATAAAATAACATTTTGAAATTTGTAATTCTATATATGAATATATTTATTTTATAGATGACGTATGAGATATAAACATATTTAAAAAAAAAAGTTTACCAAAAACAAGTATCAATGTTAAATGTAATGTATAAGTTATTACTATACTTTAAAAATTTCACCAAAAATAGAATCAACAATAAATTGAATAATTCATGTCATACTTTTCCAGAAGCTATGTCATCAATTTTAGTAGAGATGTCATCATTTTTTTGTGAAACTGATTGTAGAAAATACATGTGACAAAATCACTATGTAAATAATAACTAGAGGACTAGGAGATATTCTAAAATATCAATTTCGCTAAATGTTTCTTCACTAAAAATTACCGTTATCAAAACTGAGACATTTGGTCACACACAAACTTTCAGATGTACAATAATACAAAGGAAAAAAATACATTTATATACATCTGGACCATCATGTTTTTCATTGAGTCAATTTTTATTAATTAAAAACTACGCTAAATTAAATGATATGTTAGGTTTGATAAACATATACGTAAAATTATTTCAATAAGTTTTCTATTATTATATTTATGATATTTATCTTATTTAGTGCTGGCTTTCCAATGTATATACTTACAACTTGATTGTGTTCCTTTTTCACGTGCTGGCCGCAGTTGTCTTATTACAAGAAACTTACTTTCCGGACACAAGACATGTTTAGAGGTTTACAGTTACATGAACGAGCAAGATCAAACTCCAGAGATAGACAATCAGGTAAATTTAAATATGCAGTCTTCATGTCATTTATCTTTCTTTTGTTAATTCTTACTGATGATTTCATTACAGGTTAATAAAGAGATATCTCGGGAAAAAACTATGTTTGTCCGGAGAAGAGCCAAACTCAAAAAGCATATTTGTTATCCTCCTGCTATAAAAAAATTAGCTAAGGTTTTAAATAAGAGGTACGAGCAGTACACACCATGCACTTGCGAGCCAGTATGTGGAGATCAATGCCCTTGTTTATCTAGCGGATATTTCTGTGAGAAGTACTGCGGGTATGTGTCATTAACTCTTCATACTAACTATCCAAAACTAATCGCAAACTCAGTTTTCCGTTGTGCGATTGATCGGTTCGATTGCTATTAAATATGTGAGATTGGTTGAATGAAAGACGATAAAGAAAACATGCAGAAAGAAGATTTTGGTCACCTGGAGTTCACCACATCCTCCCGATGTGGGAGAGCCGCTATATATCTCCGGAACTGATACACCAGAAACTTCACTACCTCAGCTCAACTCTCGAGCTCCGATCAGATTTCGATCTCTGTTTGTGGCGTCTCTCTATCTCTTTTCTCAATCCAATTCGAGAGATATATAAACTTAACGGCTTATAACACACTGTTTTACAACAACCACATCATGTGCTTCTAATCACGTGATCACTTAATCAAGCCACAAACCGGCTTGATCAATTTAATGTCTAACCGGTAATCAGAACCGGTTTACACTCATCTATAATACAGGGACACCCATTCTTCAAATCTCTTCCTTGTCTTGTATTATACTTCTCCATCTTTTCTTGTTAACTCCTTTAACTAACTCTTCCTGAAACTGAAAAAAAAACAGCTTTTGAACCTCTGCTTCTCTTGCTGACTCTTCATATCAGCTCACTCTGAATAAATTCATTCATCTTCATATCTTCTCGGATAAACTCACCCGACCTTTATTAACTTAAGTCTTCACACCTCAGTTCTCAGAAGCTCTGAGAAACCTCAAATCTTCTCTCATCTTTCCAACAGGTAGAACCTTTGTAAAGATATCAGCAGGATTGCAATCTTCACCACATCATTGAACTTCTCACTCACCAATTCTCTAATGAAGTTATACTTCAAATCAACATGCTTTGTCTTCTCGTGATGCTTCAGATTTTTCTTGACAGTGCAATAGCACTTTGAAAATCACAGAAGATCTCAATTCGATCCTGCTCAAAGCCTAGCTCATTTATGAACCCTCTCAGACACATCACTTCCTTTGATGCTTTTCCGAGAAAAATCCACTCAGATTCTGTAGTTGAAAGTGCAATATTCTTCTGAAGACTCGACCTTCAACTTACTGCATTTCCACCCACAGTCAACACTATTCCTGCTATCGATCTTCTCTTATCAAGATCTGATCCATAATCCACAACACATAATCTTTTCACAACAAAGGGATCTTTTTTCTGAACGAGAGCTTCATCTCATAGATCCTCTGACATACCGCAAGACCCATTTAATGGCTTGCCAATGAATCTTGATTGGATTACTCATACCATTCCAATAGTATATGTGGGATCAGGTCTCATACCTAACATTGAGTACATCAACGAACCCACTGCACCTGATAAGGAACATCCTTCATACTATCACTCTTCTCCCTTATTTCCTTCTCAGTTGCAGAGCTTGAACGGAAATGAGCTCGCAACGTTGTTGACACTCTCTTGGCTTTTTCCATGTTGAATTTTCCTAAGATACTGTGAGAACTAATTTCACTCTATCTCGCGTAATCTTCACTCCCAATATATTCTTTGCATCACCGAGATCCTTCATCTCGAACTCCGAGCTTAGCATTTCTTTTAACTGTAGGACTTAACTTTTGCTCTTTGATGCAATGAGGATGTCATCCACGTATAAGAGCAGATAGATGCACTCCTTCACTTCATACTCTTTGAAGCAGACACATGTATCATATTCACTTCGGATGAACCCATGACTCGCAATGAATTCATCGAAACTTATGTTCCACTGACGTAGTGACTGCCTTAGACCATACATTGATCTCTTCAAAAGACACACTTTCTCTAGATGCTTGTTGTCAACAAACCCCTCAGGCTGCTCCATGTAGATGATTTCATCCAAATACCCGTGCAGGAAAGCTGTTTGATATCCATTTGTTGAAGCTCCTTGTCAAAGTGAACATATCGACAGTATAAACCTGATCGGTACATGTTTTGCAACTGGTGAGAAGATCTCCTGATAATCAACTCCCTCCTTTTGAGCATAACCCTTCACAACAAGCCTTCCCTTGAACCTTGGATCCTCAACTCCAGCAATCCATGCTTTCTTCTTGAGGATCCATCTACAACTGATAGGCTTATATTTTTCAACTTTGTCTACAAGTACCAGACTCCATCTCTTCATCAGTTGCCTTCATCCACAGATCACTATCATGGTCTTCTAGAGCCTCTTTGTAACTTCCTGGCTCGGGTCTACCAGCATCCTCTATGATAAGATAAGTAAATTCATCCATCTCTTAGTTACCCTCATAAAGTTGGTAATCCTTGAACTTTGAAGTTTGTCTGAATTGACGCCTCACTGTCCCTGACTAGCTGATATCCAATCAAATCTTGATGGACCTGAGAACCTTCAGATTCACTTGATGATTCTTGAGGAATATATGTACTTCTTTCTGGTGATTTTGACAAACCCTCTAGACCATATGAACTTGTGGCATTTTCTCCTGCATTCTCAAAACTCAAATTTTCATTAGTCAATAGAATATTTAAGGGACAGAGTTACCTGATGTGTCAGTCTTGATGATGTCTTTGTACATCAATTATGCTTGGAAAATCACATTTCTGCTGATTACGCATCTTTCTTCATCAAGCAATCATACTCGAAAGCCTTTCACGCCTTCTGGATATCCTGTGAAGAAATCTCTCTTTGATTTTAGATTCAGCTTCCCCTCGTCTGAATGCACATAAAACCACGCACCTGAATCTTCTGAGTACTGAGAGATTTGGAAGAGCAGAAGTCCACAATTTTTATAGGATCATGAACTCAATAGCTGACGATAGCAATCTATCGATGACACACTCTGAAGTAGACGCAGCTTCTGCCCAGAACTTCTGATATAACCAACTCTCAGTCAACATGCTTCTCACCTTGTTCATAATGCTCATGTTGAGACGTTCACAACCCGTTCTGTTGTGGAGTATAGTTGCATGTATTATGTCTCACAACTCCTTCGTTTTTGCACAACTGATCAAACCTACGATTACAGTACTCAAGACCGTTATCAGTTCTGAATTTCTTCATTTTTCTTTCTGATTGTATCTCCACCATTCTCTTCCACTCAACAAATTTTTCGAAAGCTTTTTCTTTGGTTCTAAGAAAAGAAATCCACACTTTTCGCGACCAGTCATCTGTGAATGAGATAAAGTATTGGCAACTTCCAGAATCTTTGGGACGTTAGGTGAACCCCACAAATCAGAATGCATGTAATCCAACTTCTCCTTGGTAAGATGCTTTGCTGTCCCAAAGCTCACTTTGTGAGCTTTACCTATGATGCAGTCTTTGCAGAAGTCAAGGCCAGTGATGCTCGCCTTATCAAAGCACCCTTCTTTAGACAGGACCTCTAGACATTTATGGCCAATGTGACCAAATCTACTGTGCTACTACTTGACAGTGGCTACTCTCCCAGCATCCTCCTTTGACTGATTGTGAAAGTATTTGCTTCGTACTGCAGAGCTCCTCCTTGCAGGATATACAAAGTATCATTCCCTCTCCTTTCACTTCTCATGATGATAGTACAACATTTAACTACCTTCAAAGCTCCTCCAGAACCTTTGAACTCACACTTTTTCCTTTCAAGAGTTCCCAACGATATCAAATATTTTGCTATGCCCGACATGTATATGACCTCATGAAGTACAAACTTTGTACCATCTAGATTCCTGAACCTCACTGATCCAACTCTCTCAACTTCTGTGTGACTGTTGTTAGCCATACAAACCTTGGACCTTGTTACATTTTGTAGATCAATGAACACATCTCTTCTCGACGTCATGTGAAAGGACCATCCAGTGTCAAACACCCATTCTTCTGAATCATTCTGCCCTTTTGAAAGATCAACCTCTGGTGCTATCAATACCACAAGCTCCTGAGCATCATCTCTCGCCATAGACGACTCAGGTTGGTTTTGAGATTGAAACCTCCCCTTGTATCTCTCTAACCACTTGTAACACTGCTTCTTGAAGTGGCCTTCCTTGCAACATATCCAACATACTTTCTTCTTATCCACTAAATTTGATCTAGACCTCGATGATGAATTGTCTTTATTGCTAGACATGTTTCTTGTTCTTTTCCTTCCTCGAACATAATGACCTTTGGAACTTGGACGAGAACCCAAGGTCTCATTGATCTCTTTTTTTGGACTTTGCAGAACTTGCAACGTTTTCTACCTTGATTACACATCGACTGTACTTCAAGGTCTCCTTTAGCTGATCATACTTCGCATGCAGAGCATTCAACAATAGTAACTCTTCTACCTCCTTTGGAACTTCAATACTGAGATGACCCAGCTCACCTACGATCTTGAGGAAATCATCAAAATTCTTCTCATCAATTGACCGGTGATCTTAAAATCTTTAATCCATAAAGTTTAAGTTGAGCATGAACTCTGTAGAGACTTGGGCAGATACAACACTTCAAGCATCTACCAAGTTTCCGCCGGTATAGTGCATAGCTCGATCTTTCTCAGAACGTGATCTCCAATGTTGAGAAAGATCATGTTCATCGCTTTCTCGCACCGCTCAAATCTATCTGGAACTGCTTCTTCTTGGTGTCTGGATCGTCTTCGTCAGATCCATCGGCTTTGATCTCTGAGCTTGAAGTCTTCACCACCAACACATCCTTCAGCTCCGGTACGCTTAGAAAAGCGTACATCCTCTTTTTCCAGAGAGAGAAATCTTCATCTCCGTTCGATCTAAGATCCAGTCATTGTTTCTTCCAAGAAACCCTAGAACTTCGAATCGCAACCTCCGCCAAGCTTAACCACGACTCTGATACCAATTTGTGAGATCGATCGGTTCGATTGCTATTCGATCTGTGAGATAGCTTGAATAAAAGACGATAAATAAAACATGAACAAAGAGAATTTTGGTCACCCGAAGTTCACCGCACCCTCCCGATGTGGGAGAGCCGCTATATATCTCCGGAGCTGGTACTCCATCAACTTCACTAGCTCAGCTGAACTCTTGAGCTCCGATCAAAACTCTATCTCTTTCTGTGGTGTCTTTTTATCTCTCTTCTCAATCTACTTTGAGAGATAGATAAACCTAATTAACGGCTTATAACGCACCTTTTTACAAGAACCACAGCATGTGCGTCTAATCACGTGATCACTTAACCAAGCCACAAACCGGCTTGATCAATCGTAGTGTCTAACCGGTAATCAGAACCAGTTTACAATCATCTATAATACAAGGACACAGATTCTTCATCCGTGACATTAGTTTAGACTATTCTAACCAATTTAGGTAATGTTTAGTTTGCGGGGAGAAAAAACTTAAGGGCATATTCAGCGAAATTTTTTTGTCAGTGATATATATTATGTATGTTTGAATCCAAAATAGAGGTACATTAATGACATTCTCTTAAACCAATATAGGCTACAGCCTACATGCTTTTTAGATCGTAGGTTCATGTTTTTTTCAGGTGTCTAAAGACATGCAAAAATCGTTTTGGAGGATGTAAGTGTGCAAAGGGTC
This sequence comes from Hirschfeldia incana, assembly GCA_026261945.1. Taxonomy (NCBI): domain Eukaryota; kingdom Viridiplantae; phylum Streptophyta; class Magnoliopsida; order Brassicales; family Brassicaceae; genus Hirschfeldia; species Hirschfeldia incana. Next base: position 8,138,920 of record JABCMI010000003.1, on the reverse strand, counting down.
AATGCATTAACCGACAGTGTCCTTGCTTTTCTCTTGATCGTGAATGCGATCCAGATATTTGCAGCAATTGTTCGCTTAGGTAACATTTCATTTTAAATATAAAATTCAATATGATTAAACCTCAACAAAAAACTTCTAAGAAAACTTCGTTTTTTATACAGCTGTGGAGATGGCTCTCTCGGTGAGGCATCACAGCCAATCCATTGCATGAACTTGCAATTCCTGCTTAAGAAACATAAGAAGGTAACCATCCACATAATCAACATCTATTTTATTACCTATCATAGATTGCTAACTTATTCGTCATTTTTTATTATTCACTAGATTCTCATAGCAAAGTCTGATGTTCATGGATGGGGTGCATTCACACGGGTAAGTAATCATACTAATGTCAGAATATGGGTTTTAATTAACACTAAGGGTCTAAAACAAAACAAAAAAGAAGAGCGTGTTACGATTTGTTAAACTTATTATTCAGACATTAGCATTAACTTTTTATAATGCATTCTTCTTAATTGCTTATGTTCTTGAAATCAGTTTTAGGTAGATCATACTATAACACTTGCGAGAAGTGTTTAATCCGGACTAGATTGGTCCTAGTAATATTACCTTCATATATTAGTGGATATATCTTCCTCTTCTTCCTCTCTTTGTTTGAAAGTTTTTGTTTTCAAATTTAAGACCATTGATGAATAATGATATACTCTTGAGTTGATCTATCAGCACTCTTTAAAGAAAGACGAGTTTCTCGGACAATATACTGGCGAATTGGTTTCTGATGAGGAAGCAGAAGAACGTGGGAGAGCAGAAACAAAGAATGGCTTTTCCTATATGTTTACCTTGAATGATAAGGTAACTTTAGTCTCCGAGCTCTTCTTCCGACGGGTACTATATATTTATCAAACCAAGTCACAAATTTGTTCTCATTACAGTTATGCATTGATCCTCGCCGTAAAGGAAACAAGCTTAGATTTCTCAATCACGCATCAACAAATTCTAACTGCTACGCCAAGGTACCAAGTCAATGTACTTTATATATTAAAATTCATTTAAAAAAAAACTGATCCATCAATGTAAAAATGGTATAGTTTTTTTTTTTTTTTTAAATTGGCTTAACAAAAATTGTATACTTACGTCAATTTAACGGAGTAGATCGATAAACCATGCGTGTGTCAACTAAGTCCTTAGTGATTGGTTTAATATACCATTAATCATATCCTCCAAAACATTCCCAGAAACTCATACTTATAACATGATGATCTTTCTAATTTTATAATTTATTGTTTCGTGTGCAGTTGATGGTCGTCAGAGCAGACCATAGGATTGGTTTGTTTGCGAAGAGAAATATCGGCGAAGGTGAGGAGCTTCTCTTTCACTATTGCTATGGACCAGGACATATGGATTGGTCTCAGTAGACGTGGATCTTAGGAAACTATAATGCTATTCTGCGTTACTACACCAAAAAATTTAACTATCTATTTTATTTGCTTTAAGGTTATACTCTTTTGACTCATGTTTTTGAAACTCCTAAATTTCCTTTGATATTTCTCAATGAAAAAACAATGTTTTTATGTTATTTTTCTAGAACTTTGAAAGAAAAATACTATGCATATGTACATTTAGTAATCATTGTATAGCCAAATTGCATCATAAACAAAAACATGTATGCATATAAAATACTTTTTTTATGAATTTATAATTCCATAACAATTAGCTATGGATGAATTGATCCAGAAGCAACATTTATATAGACTTGGGTCATATAAAAATTATAAGAACTTTGCTAATATATGGAACATGTTATTCAGTCGAAAAACAACAAAGAAAAGTTTCATGCGCGTGTAGTAAATGAAAATTCTTGGTGATAATTCGAAGTTAGAAAAAAGAACATCAATAGTGTCTTCGAAAAAAATCATATACGAATCTCGATGACAAAGTTATTTTGCATTGCATGTGGAAATGCAAAGTTCCACATGATACATCACTCTAGCTAACTCTTTACTAAAAGATATAACAAATACAATGATACGATGGTGTAGTATAGTAGTAAGTATTTCATGTTGTGGCCGTGGAGACCCAGGTTTCATCCCAGCCGCCACATTCTTTTTTAAGGTACGGAAAAAGGGTTTTAAGTCGCAACCGTCCATCTCTCCATCTGTCCGCTAACTTCGTGCTATATTTTTTGATGTGTTCCTTGTGAACCAAGAATAAGTTTTTTGATGATATCAGATAAGCTAGAAAACTGAAATCATACACGAACCTGATCAGAAAAGGATTAGAGATTTTAAAACATGATTCTTTCCTTTTCCAGATAAAGAGATGGAACTGTTTAGATCATTAAAAAGGAAATAATGTAGAAAGACAAATATTTTAGAAAGGAAAATAGGATCTGTGAAACTTTATATAAGGAGAGCTAAGGCATTCTATTTTGTTTCATTCACACATTCATCAAACGCTTTCTCATTCAGCTACTTTAAGATTTGCTTCCAAACTTTCTCTCTTCGATCATACTTATTATTTTTCTTTGTCTGTCTTTCGATAGATAATGGTAAACAGAACAAGAATCTTCAGCTTCGTGTTTGTGATGATGATGAGCTTCACAATCCTCTCGGATTGCTGCTCAGCGAAGATTTACAAAGTCGGAGACTCCGGGGGATGGACTGCTAAGGACGACGTCTACTACGCTTGGGCAGAGACCGACTATAAGGAGTTCCACGTGGGAGATTCTCTCGTCTTCCAATACGACCCCAGCATCAACGACGTGACTCAAGTCTCTGGAGCTTTGGAATACGAGTTATTATTGACATAGTCAAGTGATATAGTCGACTATATTGACATAGTCATGTGATATAGTCGACTACATGCCTCAACTACATGACTGTTGAAAGCCAGACTTGAGACTTGGAAGCCAGACTTGAGAGCCAGACTTGAGTGCTACAGTTGAGTGCCAGGCTGGAAAAATATGACTGTTGGAGATTTGAATTCAAATAATGTTACTGTTAGATCTGAGATCATCCTTGTAACCAATGTGTAATTACTTGTCATCTCTCTCTTTAACATGCCTATAAATAGTTCTTGTAATGTTCTGAAAATAAATTAAGGAAATATAATTCCTCATATCCTCTTCTTACTCTCAAGATCTCTCTCCCATATTCAACTAGTTCTTGTTCTTATATCACTTCTCACATTTAATTCTTACAAGTTTAACATGGTATCAGAGCCTCAAAGCTCTTGAAACCTATTTTTTTTACTTTCGCAATTACTCTGATCTTGCTGTTCTTGTTTCAAATCCATTTTCCAACTTTCTCTCTCCTGTTCTTGGTGATTTGGAAGCAAGATGGATGAAAACAACAACAACCACAAGCAACTCAACATTCCTGTGACCTTAAAAGGGATTAATTATCTCTTCTGGGCCAGGATGGTGAAGAGAGCCCTTGGAGGCAGAGGACTATGGAAGTATGCTACAACTGAAGCGCCCTCCAAGCCTACTGTCCAAGGAGAAAAAGGGAAAGAGAAGGAAGATGCTGATGAAGATAAATGGGGCCAAGAAGACCTCATGGTACTCTCAGCCCTCCTTAGCTCCCTTGAACCCGCAATTATGGAGTCTTACTCCTACTGTGAGACCACCAAGCAACTATGGGACACACTGTACAAGGTGTATGGAAATGTCTCCAACCTGACGAGCTAGGGTCTTTGAAGTGAAGAAAGCTCTCAGCAGTCTCAACCAAGGAGACATGGAGTTTCAACCCCACTTTGGCAAGTTCAGGTCCCTTTGGGCCGAGCTGGAGCTGCTGAGACCTCATACCATGGATCCTGACATTCTTCTAGCTAGGCGTGAAGAAGATAAAGTATTTGGAATGCTACTCACTCTCAACTCTTCCTATGGAGCACTTATCAAACACATCTTGAGGGCAGATAAACTTCCTGATCTTGATGATGTTTGTGCTCAAATCCAAAAGGAAGAAGGTTCAGTGAGCCTATTTGGAAACAAAGGAGACCTAAACATGGCGCATCATGCTGAAGAAGTTGTAGCTAACAAGGCTTCCTACAAGCAAGAGGATAGGAGATCCTTGCTCTGTGACCACTGCAAAAAGAAGGGTCACCTAAAGGACAAGTGCTGGATCCTACACCCTCACCTAAAGCCAAACAAGTTCAAGGAACCAAGATCACAGTACCAGGATGCAAGAGCCAACTATACAACTGATGATGGTGAACCAGTGACTCCTAACCATGGTGGAGGAAGCGCAATGACATCAACCTTAGCGTATACGGCACCAAGGGTCAACCTAGATGAGCTCCTCAAGAAGTCTGATGTGGAAGCTCTCATCAAAGCCCTAAAAGAATCTGGTATCTCTAGAACTCTTGGACTATCTCGTAATGCTTATCACACTGCTGGTGATGTTTTAAAATTTATTAAACCTTTGATAATTGATTCTGGTGCCTCTCACCACATGATCAGTGATTCAAACTTGATTAAAAATGTTGAACCAGCCTTAGGAAATGTGACGATAGCAAATGGTGATAAAATTCCAATAAAAGGGGTAGGAGATCTTAGATTATTTGATAAAGAATCTAAAGCCCTGTATATGCCCACATTTGCTTCAAATTTGCTGTCTGTCAAGAGGGTGACTAATGATTTAAATTGCAATGTTACCTTCACTCCTAACAATGTGTATTTTCAGGATATTGATTCTAGTAAGTTGCTTGGGAAAGGTGTTACCAAGGGCGATCTATACTTGCTTGAGGACACAAGACCAGCTTCAGATTTATCTAGTGCATTTGTTTCTATTTCTGAATTCCCTAAAGATGTAATGTGGCATGCTAGACTAGGTCACCCTCACTCTCATGCTTTGAACATCCTATTGCCGAATATTAATTTTAAAAGTGATTGTGAAGCTTGTATTTTAGGAAAACATTGTCGAAATGTGTTCCCTAAATCCAAGACTATCTATGAAAATTGCTTTGATTTAATCCATAGTGATGTGTGGACTGCTCCGTGTGCATCTAGAGATCAGTATAAGTATTTTGTTACATTCATAGATGAAAAATCTAAGTATACTTGGATAACTTTGTTGCCATCAAAAGATAGGGTGCTAGAAGCATTTAAGAACTTTCAAAACTATATCACTAACCATTTCAATGTCAAGATTAAAATTCTTAGATCAGATAATGGTGGTGAATATACAAGCACAACCTTCAAACAACATTTAGCTTCACACGGAATCATCCAACAAACAAGCTGTCCTTACACTCCACAACAAAATGGTGTGGCTGAAAGAAAGAATAGACACTTAATGGAGGTAGCCAGGAGCATCATGTTCCATGCAAACGTGCCTAAGAGGTTTTGGGGAGATGCAGTTGTCACTGCCACCTACCTGATCAACCGCACACCAACCAGGGTGCTTCTTGATTCCACACCATATGAGGTACTGAACAAAACCAAACCATCCCTAGATCATTTGCGGGTTTTTGGGTGTGTGTGCTTTGTTTTTGTACCAGGAGAACTCAAGAACAAGCTAGAAGCTAAAAGCACTAAGGCAATGTTCATTGGCTACTCTACACATCAGAAAGGATACAAATGCTATGTTCCAGAGACAAGGAGAGTCCTAATATCAAAGAATGTAAAATTTTTGGAGTCCAAAGGGTACTATATGCTGAGAGGAGTTGGGAGGAGCTTGAGAATCTATCCCAATCCGCATCAGATAGAGCACACAACTTGAGAGTTATTATGGAAAGACTAGGCATCAGCTTATCAAACACACCAGCCCCAGTCAGAGAGGTTCCACCACAAGCTGTTGAAGAGACAGTGGAGGAGGTTAGGAATGCTCATCTTGATCATGAAGGGGGTGATAACACTGAAGCTGCTCCACCTCAAGAAAGCTCAGTATCTCATGATCAAGATGAGATATTGGGAGCTGAGACACAAATGGGTGAGCCAAGTGGAGAAAATGATGCTGAACCTGAGGAGATACAGCCATTGAGAAGGAGTATAAGAGAGAAGAAACCATCCAAGTGGGTCGACACCAGAGTGTACTTCAATAACAATGCAGTAGCTCACCCTATCCAAGCAACCTGCTCCTTTGCAAGTTATCCTCAAAATCATGTAGCATTCATCAGCAACCTGGATCAGGAGTATATTCCAAAGACCTATGAGGAGGCTATGGCTGATGATGAGTGGAGAAAGTCAGTTGGAGATGAAATTGGAGCCATGATCAAGAATGATACTTGGTATGAAGCTGAACTTCCCAAAGGAAAGAAGGCAGTAACAAGTCGCCTTCTGTACACCATCAAATACTTGGCTAATGGAAAGCCAGAGAAGAAGAAGACAAGGCTAGTTGCAAGAGGATACACTCAGGTCTATGGAGAAGACTACCTTGACACCTTTGCACCAGTAGCAAAGCTCCATACCATAAGGATACTTCTCTCAGTGGCAGTAAACTTGGAGTGGGATCTATGGCAGATGGATGTCAAGAATGCATTCCTCCAAGGAGAGCTAGAGGATGAGGTCTACATGAGACCGCCACCTGGTATGGAAGATATGGTCAAGCCAGAGAATGTTCTAAGATTGAAGAAAGCAATCTATGGTTTGAAACAGTCCCCAAGAGCTTGGTATCACAAGTTGAGTACAACTCTCAATGGAAGAGGATTTGTAAAATCAGAAGCTGATCACACCCTCTTCACCCTCACAAGCTAGCAAGGAATGGTGATGATACTGATCTATGTAGATGATATCATCATCACAGGAAGTGACAAGGAAGGTATCATCTCTACTAAAGCTTTTCTTAAATCTACATTTGATATTAAAGATTTGGGTGAGCTAAAGTACTTTCTAGGAATTGAGATGTGCCGCTCTAAAGAGGGGCTATTCCTATCCCAAAGAAAGTACACACTTGATCTATTAAATGAGGCAGGAGAGCTTGGAGCAAGAGTAGCCAAGACACCACTTGAAGAAGGCTACAAAGTCTTACGTGAGGGGGAGTTTGAAGATACTGCACTTGGCGACGTTAAACTCTATAGAAGGATGGTTGGGAAGCTGATCTACCTCACCATTACAAGGCCAGACATCTGTTTTGCAGTGAATCAAGTCAGCCAGTATATGCAAGCACCAAAGGTTCATCATTGGCACATGGTGGAAAGGATTCTGAGGTATCTAAGGGAGGCCCCTGGTCAAGGTGTTTGGATGGGTTGCAACAAGAGCACAGAGATTGTAGGATACTGTGATGCAGATTGGGCTGGTGATAGAGTGGACAGGAGGTCTACTACAGGCTATTGCACTTTCATAGGAGGCAATCTGGTTACTTGGAAGAGCAAGAAGCAAAAGGTGGTATCATGTTCAAGTGCTGAGGCAGAATATAGAGCAATGAGGAAGCTGACCAGTGAGCTCATTTGGATCAGAAACCTGCTGAGAGACTTGGGTATAGAGACAACAACACCAATCACAATGCACTGTGACAACCAGGCAGCCATTCACATAGCTTCAAACTCAGTCTTCCATGAGAGAACAAAACACATTGAAGTGGATTGTCACAAGGTGAGACAAGCCGTGGAGCAGAAGATCATCTTACCTTGTTACACTAGGAGTGAAGACCAGCTAGCTGATATCTTTACCAAGGGAGCAAGTACCAAGGTCTGTGAATCCATACATCCAAGATTAGGACTTATAGACTTGTCCAGATCATGATCTCCTCTGCCATGAAACATCTACTCTTTTTCCTTTGTGTGTTTTTGTCCCAATGGGTTTTACATACGAAGGTTTTAATGAGGGATGTGTTCATGGCCTTCCAAGCTCACCCATACTGTATGGCTAAGCTTGAGGGGGAGTATTGACATAGTCAAGTGATATAGTCGACTATATTGACATAGTCATGTGATATAGTCGACTACATGCCTCAACTACATGACTGTTGAAAGCCAGACTTGAGACTTGGAAGCCAGACTTGAGAGCCAGACTTGAGTGCTACAGTTGAGTGCCAGGCTGGAAAAATATGACTGTTGGAGATTTGAATTCAAATAATGTTACTGTTAGATCTGAGATCATCCTTGTAACCAATGTGTAATTACTTGTCATCTCTCTCTCTAACATGCCTATAAATAGTTCTTGTAATGTTCTGAAAATAAATTAAGGAAATATAATTCCTCATATCCTCTTCTTACTCTCAAGATCTCTCTCCCATATTCAACTAGTTCTTGTTCTTATATCACTTCTCAAATTTAATTCTTACAAGTTTAACAGTTATGCGACTATTCTTCTCCTAAAGCCGTCTACAACACGGGTCACGATGTCGTGACTCTTACGGAACCAGGTTTTCACTACTTCATCACCTCAAACCAAGCTCAATGCGTACAGGGACAGAAGCTCGAAGTTCTTGTCGTCCATGACCCCTCAAGTCCGATTCCTGCGCCAAAACCGAGCAAGATCCTTCCTGTCGGAAAGACTTACAAGGTCGGAGACTCAAAAGGATGGAAAGTCTATGATAGTGACTTCTACAACAAGTGGAGTGAGGAGAAACAGTTTCATGTTGGAGATTCTCTGCTTTTCGAATACGCCAACGAAGTCAACGACGTCTATGAAATCAACGGTGACCTAGAATTCATGACATGCGATCCAACGTCTCCTGTAGCTGTGCACAAGACTGGACACGATCTTGTTAAGCTTACCGAACCAGGAGTTCATTACTTCATAACCTCACAGTCTGGTCCTTGCGAAGCTGGGCTTAAGCTACGAGTGATGGTGGGACCACAACCGAAATCTGTTGCTTACCCTAATTTTCCCAAGAAGGTGGACTTGTCAGCTATGGAGCGCCTCAACAACTGGTTGAAGACTTTCAAACCCCAGCCCCGTAATAATTAACACGTTCAACCACCACTTGGGAGCTATTGTTTTCTCTTTCTCTTGTCTCGCTTTAGCTTCTTTACTGCTTTGTTTTGAGAATACATCTCTGTTGTTGTTACCATCGTTGTATAAGTTTATTTGATTCAAGAAGTATTCAATAAAGCTTCATGTATGATTAAACGTAACTGAAGCACATACATACAAATTGCATAACAAAGATACCTTTTATATAATCTGATCGACAGAACAACAAAGAAAAGAGTTTCTAGCAAAATCAATTTACCAACATCACTGCAATTTCTATTGAATAAGGGAGCCCCTTCTTGCATAAGGGTGTGTAATAACATTAGCTTCTCTTGAAAAATAAACATTTGTTTATTTGGTTTCTTGAACTGGATGGTTTCTTGAATTGGAACACAGATGTTCGTATCTGTAGTATTTTCCTCAAGACACTTTGAAGAAACTGTAAGACAATATCAGGTTGTTGATTCCGTCCATTCTTGGATCAGTCTCAAAATCGGGATCAATGTAGAAGAACACCTCCCAAACAAAAGAAAAGAAAATGGTCTTAGCGAGGTCTTGATTTTGGTTAAGGAATATCAAACAGAGCCAAGAAGAAGTAGCCATTTGTTCACCGGAAAGAAATCGCTGTTCCTCGAAGCAAAAACACTGTATCTTGTTGAACACTCCTGCCTGAAAAAAAAAACAAGAGTATGAGGATAAATAAATAAAAAATGTATCAAGGGATATTGATATTTGATACTTATGGATGCTTCTTGTGATCTATCTTTCTTTTATAACTTGTCATTGCGTTGACATTCACAGTTAGCCTTTTTCACCTGTCACCCTCTTCTCGTCCACACCTTCTCCAATCAACACCACCGAGAAAGACGACATCGAGTTTAATGCTGTCATATCTTCCGCGTCTGCTTGTAGGTAAACAGTATGAGATGTTGGATGAAGGTTTTTTTGTTTTGACAAAAGATGTTGGATGAAGGTGAAAGAAAATATTTTATATATCCTCTAATCTTGTTTTATAACTTAAAAGCTCTTATGATTATTAATTAACATACTTTACAGTTGATAGTGGTAACAGAATCCTCTTTGTATATGAGAGTCTTAATATTATGCTTTCATAAAAAGACAAAGGTAACGAAGAAAATAAAGATCAAGCCAAATTATGCTGTTGCTCTTCTTCCACCAAGTCTTCATTTTCTTCTTCAGAGCTCAACCTATCTTCTTCAGATTCCTATTAGAATCCCAACCATATAAGAATATGGTAAATGATGGTGATAAGAAGAGGAAAATGTTCTTTTTTTTGATTAAGGGCTTAAGAAGAAAAAAATGTTTCAAGGAGCTTACGATATACTGACGCTGGAGACTGCTCTGAACAGCTGCGATAGTCCGAATGATTATGAGCATTGGCAATAGTATTCCAATGGCCTTCAGTGTTAATACCTGACATTAATTTCTCTCAACCAATTTAATATTTAAAGCATACAAAACTAGTTGGAGGAAGTTTTTTTCCCCTAGTGATATCGAGTAAATTTTGAAGATAAAGCCAGCTTTTGGGAAGGAGGATTCGTACGAGTGGGTACACAACATATGGGGAGCCCATTCAGTGAAGTTTTGAACCCTTTCAAATATCTAATCAATTTGGTAAAATTATATTCTACTTTTGCGGATTGGCTTTGGTTAGATTATTTGGATTCAATTTTTTTGCCGCACTCTATATTCTTCACTGTAACAAAACTTTAAAACTAAAGTGACGATGATCCATATTGATTTTTGGGTATGCAACAAATTTTAAATCAAAACACATTTAAATATGTACGTGGCTCATTTATTTGATTATTATAAATTGCTCAGGATCCATTAAAGAAAAACGATGTACTGAACTAAAAAGTTATCATTGATCACAAAATTTCTAATGTGAGACTCTTTCCATTATCGTAATTTATAGTTGTTTTAAAAAATATAACATATCAGAAAAATTCTAATTTTTTTTATTATATGCTTAATGTGTTTGTTTAATTTCTTTTGATAATATAATTTAAAAAAATATGGCGGATAAAAAACTCTTATCAAATTTTTTTTATTATAAATCATTAATTGTGATATATATCATTAATTGTGGTTTTGCAACAATCTTGCGACTAATCACTTCAGTTGCAAAAATGTCTCAAATAAGTATCAAAAGAGCAACTGAAATACAATCACTATTTTTAGTGGCACATTTGCGACTATTATATAACATATTTGTAGTTGTTACAAAACAGTTGCAAAATAATAAGAAGATAGTTGCAACATTTTGCAACCACCAATCGTAGTTGCAAGAAGGGTCTCAAAATTGATGTTTTCTTGTAGTGTTAGGTATTTCCATAAATTTTATTTAAAGATAGAATAGTGAATATGTTTTGGAAACTATTAATTAATTTGATAATTAGTTTAATAAAAAACATAATATATGTTTAGATGGACCAACCTGTTTCTCTAAATTTTCTTGAGAATTATTTTCTCTAAAATATTAATTCTCAAACATTACAAAACTTTTTGGTAGCCACATATCATTAATCTTCAAAGTTATATAATTCAACTAGATGATAATTTGCGCCCTACGCGGAGTGGATTCATTAGAATATATTGTATTTAAATATTACAAATAGTACTTATTTTTTTATGGATAACTTTTTTAAATTTTGATTTGTGGTAGACATTCGGATACCATTTGGTTCTGTTCTATTAGGTACAGTTCATTATATGCCGATTTTTTGTAAGTTCGATCTTGTTCGAGTCTGTGGGATTGGTTTGACTTTGGACTCAATAACCCATTTAAATTTCAAAAAGTAAAATAAATTCATATATATTTAAATTTCTCAAAATATAAAAATAAAAAATTATTTATAACATATAAATATGTATAATATAAGCTAAAATACCTAAACCTAACATAAAATTTGGTTTAGCTTTAATATTCAGATAAGAAATTAATATATAATTGAAGTATTGGTATTTTGAGTATCATTTAACTATTTTAAACATGTAGATTTTAACTATTTGTATATATTTCCAAGTATTTTAGACAACTTAATAACATCTTATATATTTCATTCTTTTATATATTAAATTTTAAAAATAATTAATATATTTAAGTAATTTATAGACGTTCTAAATGTGGGACTTTTACCATTTTTGTAATTTATAGACATTTTAAAAAATCCAAAATATAACATATATGAAAAAGTCTAATTTTTTTAATATATACTTAATGTGATTTTTATTTTTGTAATAATATAAAATTAAACAAAAAGATAGAGGATACAATTTATTTTTATCAAATATTTATGATTTATAATCACTAATTATCATATATACGTTAATCATATTGAGTAATTTCATAACTTTTATTTAAGGAAAGAAAATTACGTAGCTTTTATTTAGGAAAACAATTAAGATTATTAATCAATGTGATAATTAGTTTAATAAAAAATATAATATATATTTATATGGACCAACTTATTTTCTTAGAGATATCTAAGAATTATTCTAGTGATGACACGTGGCTACAAAAAATATTGTAATGTTCTAGGATTAACATATAGGAGATATCATTGAGTCAAGAATTATATAAACCCAAATGTTATCAATTCATCATGTAAATATTCTTTCAGCCACATTAAGAAAGGTCCTCGTTGCAATAAATTATATTTAATGCATTTCCAAATATATTAGTATTGATAAAAATCCTATGCGAACTCCATATATCAAACCGACCATGCACTACGATGCATATATCGAACATTACTATTTCTGAAACGAATAAAATTTGAGTTCACCTCCTGTTGTGAATTCTTAAATTCACCTCAACCCTCTACACCAATTAAACTGCCATGTAGGATTAGTTAAAAGAAATTAAAAACTTATGGAAAACATGAAAACCAAAAGAACGTGATTTATTTCTTCTTTATCTCCACAGAGAAAATATGAAGCTTTGTTTGTCAAGTTTAAATCTTCAATTCTATAATTTCAAATCCAGTTTCGACTTTATCTTCTCAGAATCAAATCAAATCATGTTCTCTTATGAGATAGATAAACAATTATCTGCATCAATTTTTAAACCCTAAATCATAAACTCAAATCGTAGATCATAAATCCAAACCATAAACTCTAAACACAAATCCTATCTAGATGTATTAGGTTTAGGTTTTGGGTTTACAGTTTGGGTATATAGTTTATAATTTAGTTTTAGGTTTAGGGTTTACAGTTTTTAGGGTATAGGATTTGGATTTAGGGTATAGAATCGTATTTGAAACACACAAAATTGAAGATTCAAAAAGCTTGACAACCAAAACTTCATATATATTTTTTTCTGTGAAGGATGAAGAAGAAGAAGACGGCGTTTTTTTTTCACCTTCTTTTTTTTTCTTTAAAAAATTATTTCCTTTTTCACTAATTCTACATGTCATTTTAATTGGTGTAGAGGGTTGAGATGAATTAGAGAATTCACCACAGGAGGTGAACTCAAGTCATGTCCTTCTAAAACATAGATATAAGGGAATGGTCGAACAAATATTTATGGCAACGGTCCATATAATTTATCTAGGAAGTGTAATGCATTTAATAGGGCTTTGAATTGAATTGTGGTGATGACACCTCAGCATAGAAAACAATGTTATAACTTAATCAATGTTTCTCAATTAATATATAATCCGCGTGCATCCGCAGAATGATTTTTTTATACTAATGTTTATTTATTAAAAGGTTTTAACATTTGTAACACTATAATTTTTATCGATCGTAAAATGACAAATATAAATGTTGTTCTCTTTATGTTGAATAGTTAACGTATTATAGCTCATTTTAATTATTATAAAAATTTCATATGCACAAAAGGAATTAAGTTTTACGACTGATGCAAATCACCGAAATCATATAGTCGATATCGATTGTAAAATGATGAAAGGGGTTAGGTTTTCTGTTCTCGAATTTTTTATTCTTGACACTCCACAAGTGTTTTAATTTTCTACCTCTATAAAATTGTGTTTTCATTCTCGTTTCGGTTTCACTGATATGAGTTTTTCAACTTACTCTATGACTTTCAGTGAATTATATAGATGTTAATTTTTTTTAAAAAAATAAACACCTGTAAGAATTAGTTCTACCCTAGGTACATATCTAAAAATAAAATCTTCACTTGTAATACTAGAGCCTGCAGTCGATAGTACACATGGAATTTGAATTCATCGACGATGAAAAACCCAACCCAAGGATTTCAAGACTGGTTGAAAACCATCTCTAAAGAGACATGAATCTCTTGACGTTGCAATTAGATTTTTACTATTTAGTAAAATATAGTAGTTTAAAAAAGTTCAAAATAAAACATATAAAAAAATCTATTTTTATGACATGCTTAATGTGATTGTTTAATTTAATTTAATAATATAAAACTAAACAAAAAAAGAATACAAAAATCGTTATGAAATATATATATATATATATATGATTAACATCATTAATTATCATATATATGTTAATCATATTAGGTAATTTTGTAGCTTTTATTTAAGAAAATAATTTATTTAAAGAAATAATTTATTTAAGGTAATTATGTAGCTTTTAATTTAATAGTTGATTTAATTAAAACTATAATAATACTATATTTTAAAAGAGAAGTCACTTTTTTTTTTGCTTACGTGTCGATCATTGGTGAAGTTTCAAAAATTGTTATAATTTGATTGATCGTTGATTTTGTATTTTTTTATTTTAACTAAATCTAAAAAATTTATGGTAAGTCTAAGATCATTTAATATCACTTGCAAAAATAATATAAAGAATATTACAGATAAAAAACTTAATGTAACTTAATTTCAAATTAAATAGTGTATAAAATCAATTTTGATTTCTTATTTATAATATTTATACACTATCTTATTATATAAAGCTTGGTTTTTAAAATTACTAATTAACACGATCGCGACACATGACAATTGTGTATTTAAGATTGTGACAGGTGTTAAATAATTAATCTTTACATAAATAGTTAATTAATAGTATTTTTCCTTTTAAGTTTAAAACAAAATATTGTAAACAAAAAATAATTTCATACAAATTTAAAAATATTATTCCTTTTTAAGTTTAAAACAAAATATTCTAAACAAAAAACAATTTCATACAAGTAATTATTTGATATTATTTTTGTTTATTATTTCCAGAAAAAGAAAATTGTAAAAATTATAAGAAAATAATTATTTGATATTAATTTGGTTTTTATATCCAAAAAAAATAAAATTGTAAAAGTTATAAGAAAAACAATTCCCTTTTTACAAAATATTCTAAACAAAAAAAATTTCATACAAGTAATTATTTGATATTATTTTCGTTTTTTATATCCAAAAAAAAAAAGAAAATTGTAAAAGTTATAAGAAAATAATTCCTTTTTTACAACTTTATTTTGCTTAGATTTCTAATAAGGAAAAATACTTAGAATTGTGACATATGTTAAGTAATTAATCTTTATTTTCCTTTTTAAGTTTTTAACAAAATATTGTATACAAAAATATTTTCATACAAATTTAATAGTAGTTTTCCTTTTTAAGTTTAAAACAAAATATTATAAACAAAACACAATGTTCATACAAATAATTATTTGATATTATTTTCGTTTTTATATCCAAAAAAAGAAAATTGTAAAGGTTATAAAAATAATTCTTTTTTTTACAAATATACTAAAAAAACAACTTCATACAAGTAATTATTAGATATTATTTTCGTTTTTTATATCCAAAAAAAATTAGAAAAGTTATAAGAAAATAATTCTTTTATTACAACTCTCTTTTGCTTAGAATTCTAATAAGGAAAAAATATTTAGATTTATTATAAATAGTCAGTTGTATTCTCATGTTTTTATAATCCGTTTAAACAATTTAATCTATTATATACTTTCATAATTCTGATTTGTCCTGATTTTAAAATTGAAAAATTAATTTTTCTTTAAAAAGGAACATTATACTCATACATCTTATACAGTTTTATTTGTTACAATTTCATGTCTTTTACAACATGCACTACATATTATTTTTATAAACAGTTGTTCTCACAATTGAGATTCAGAAACATGGTCTTTAGCATACACATATCACAAAAATCAAATTAGTATCAAACTGTATAAAGTATAAATAATTTTCTTACTTCTAATTGCATGATAAAATGTTGATCTATAATGTTATTTATTGATAAAAAATTAAAGATTATTATTTATATCTATATTCTCTTTTAAAATAGATAAATTATTTTATAGAAATGGATTTACTCCAATGTGTGATTATGCAATAGAGTTCATTTACTTTTAGAGGAAAATATAGAAATATGATATTTTTGTTTATAAATAAAAAGATGAAAATGTCATTCCATTACATTTTTTCTTTAAAAAATATAGAAACTCTATATCTGAATCATACAATGGAGAAATTCCCATTTATGAGAAAAAAAAAGGAAATATATAGAGCTGGAAACTTGATATATTTTTAAGATGAATAAACCATACAAACCAAAATATATAAATGCTAACGAATGCACACAAAAATTCGAGATACTACAATAACAACACAAAACATTACTAAATTGTTATGGAAGCATTAAAATATGTATGACGTTGTCTTTAAGAAAAATAGCACAGAAAATTAATACAAACATGCATTAAACTAAGAACTTGATATATTTTAAGATGAATAAACCATACAAACCAAAATATATAAATGCTAACGAATGCACACAAAAATTCGAGATACTACAATAACAACACAAAACATTACTAAATTGTTATAGAAGCATTAAAATATGTACGACATTGTCTTTAAGAAAAATAGCACCGAAAATTAATACAAACATGCATTAAACTAAGAGTTTAACAAAGTGTAGAACATTGTCTTCAACTCAATTGGCTTGATTCAACTTTTAAATTCTTTGTATTTTGCTTTATTTCGTATTTCTTTATGTTGATTTTGATTTGAATTTTCGAGAATAGCTCTTTCCTCTAACCTTATATATAAAGTTGCGAATAACTCACTTCACTTATGCGACATATTTGTTAAAATAAGAGTATTAACCAAAACTTATGTGAGAAAAATAATTCTTATACCTTGAATAATTTTCACACAGTACATACAAAATCAAACAATTAAATTAAGACATTAATATAACATGTGTTAAATAATAATTCTATTTAAAAAAAATTAAACCAAAATAATTTTAAAGGTTAGTTTTCCTTTTTTCAAAAAGTCTTAAACAAAACAGCTATAAGAGACAAATATTTCGATATAAATAATTATTTAATAATTTTTTTAACAGTGGGTTTAAAATAATTATAAGATTAAAAATGTTTCTTTACGAATTAAAATATTTAAGAAAAAACTTTTTGCTTATAGAAAACTTGACTCTTCAAAGTTTTCAAGTTTAAATTAATTGTAGTATTCCTTTTCTAAAAACCTTATTTTTTTAAGGTTGAATAAAATATATGGTTTAAGTTAATTACAAAATCAGTAAACATTGGTTTCAGAAAATAATTTCTTAGTAAAATAAATAATTACAAGATGAGTTTTTTGTTATATACAGTTTGGTACTCAAAGTATCTAATAAGCATAATCATGCATATGGTAATTATATATTTAAGATTATCATATGTGTCAAACAACAGTTTTTTTTTAACTTAAACTAAAAGAATTTAAATAGTTTGTTTTACTTTTTTTTAAAGTCGTAAACAAAAAAAAGGGAAAAAATATTTATTTCTATATAAAATAATTATTAATAAATTAATTTTAAAATGTGGGTTTACGATAATTACAAAATAAAAAATATTATTTAAAGATGATACATTGCAATAGAAAGTTTTCTAATTTTTAATTGGTTTCAGAAAATAATTTCTTAGTAAAATAAATAATCACAAGATGAGTTTTTTTGTTATATACAGTTTGGTACTCAAAGTATCTAATAAGCATAATCATGTACATGGTAATTATATATTTAAGATTATCATATGTGTCAAACAACAGTTTTTTTTAAACTTAAACTAAGAGAATTTAAATATTTTGTTTTACTTTTTTTAAAGTCGTAAACAAAAAAAGGGAAAAAATATTTATTTCTATATAAATAATTATTAATAAATTAATTTTAAAATGTGTGTTTACGATAATTACAAAATAAAAAAGTATTATTTAAAGATGATACATTGCAATAGAAAGTTTTCTAATTTTTATGTTTGTTATGAAATTGAAATATCAACCAAAACCCGTGCAACGCACGGATCCATATCTAGTTTAATATAATAAACGGAAGTTTTGAAATCTTAAAAAATCCTCACATGTTTTATAAATCATTAATAATTTGATTGGTCGATGATTCTCAATTTTTATTTATTTTAATTAGATCTAAAAACAAAAGATAAGTCTATAACAATTTAATACAATTAATCGCTGAAATTGTCAAAAATAATAACTAATCGTTGGAATTTTAAAATTATCAAAAAGGTAAGATGTGGGAACTAATCCTTGAAATTGTCAAAAAGTAATAATGTTGATCAGTTTTGATATTTATAAAATGCATAAAATAGTAAACTAAAAAGAGTTTATATAAACTGTTACAATGCTTTTATATTTTTATCTTAATCATTATTTTTGTATATAAATTATTATTATTAATATTTACGTCTAATAAAGTTCATACATGCTTTATAAGTCATTTACAAAAATTATAAATACATTTATAAAATTATTTATCTTGGCTTATCATATGTTTTAAATTATTTTAAACGGTTGTAGATCACTTGTACATGCTTATAAATTAATTTTTAAAATCTATTTTGGAATCTCACCCCCCTATATATTAATTGATAAATTAACTTCTGTTGACGAGTCATTGATACATACATTTTGACAAAAATTCTTATAATTTCATTGGTCAAAATTTATTTTCTTATTTATTTTTAAATAATATCAAACATTAATAACTTATCTTATTTTGAGCATGATATCAGAGCTGCAGTCAATTAATGGGTGTTATGTATTGTCTAGAGCTTCCGCTTACTTTATCAAAGCTAAAGCATTCAGATTTTAAAGTCACCAACGTTCTCCTATCCACTTACTTTATCGCGGTCACTGAGAAGCTTTGTTTGAGAGTTTCAAAAAAGAACAAAGCTCTATCTTTTCATCACTCTTGTCGCTGAGAAGCCATCCCTCTGCGTTTACTACATCAAATGACTTCAAGGTTGAAGCTTTAATCAAGTGGAGCAGCTCAAAACCCAGCTTTCAACAGACCAGAAAATCAGGCTTTCTTCTCTCAATTTGTAAAGCAAGAAGCTTTTGGTGGTGACCAAGGTCATATGTTTGGTTAAGGTTCTGAGCCATTTCCTAGTAGATCAATGCTGGTACTGAAGTTTAAAGCTTTCTCTGGTTTGCCGGAAGTTATTTATATTGCTCCTCTGCATCATCTCTGAGCTTTAGAAGGATAGTAGCTGGCTAGTTTTGATCTTTGGATTGGAAGCGTGTATAAGAGAGCTATCTATGGAAAGGTTCTAAATGTAATTAGTATTTTAATCTAGTACTCATTGTATAGCTCCACTATATATTTTGTAATCATTCCAATCTAATAAATCACAAGAGCATTATATCTTATATGGTATCAAGAGCTGTACGATACCTCTGACCTAAAAGTTTTTTTTTTCCTTTGGCCGCCACCTAAACAGCTTCTTCTCAATCTCATCATGTCTCTATCTCCAGCCTCCACTGCTGAGACCATCAACGTCTCCACTTCACCTGTTCTGTTGAACGTAAAATGACGAACGTCACCAAGCTAACGGCGTCCAACTATATCATGTGGAGCCGACAGGTGAGCGCCCTCCTCGATGGATATGATCTCAGCGGCTACCTCGACGGAACTGTCATCGTTCCTCCTCCCACACAAACTGAGAATGGTGTGGAGAGACCGAACCAAGCCTATGTCTTGTGGAAACGACAAGATAAGCTCATATACAGTGCACTCTTAGGAGCCATCACCCCACTGTCCAGCCTCTCCTCTCGACGGCTACAACTGCAAATGAGATCTGGAATGTTCTCGCCTCCACTTATGCAAAGCCGACTAGAGGTCACCTTCAGCAAATCAAACAACAAATCAAACACTGGAAGAAAGGCGATAAGACGATCGACGAGTACGTTCAAGGTCTTACAACACGTTTTGACCAACTTGCGCTTCTTGGGAAAGCTATGGATCATGAGGATCAACTAGAAGCGGTTCTTGAAGGGCTTCCTGAGGAGTACAAGAACGTCTCTGATCAGCTTGAAGGACGTGATATGACTCCCTCCCTCACTGAAGTGCATGAGAAACTGATCAATTTTGAAGCTAAGCTCCAAGCTTCCATGACTGTTCCTGCACCTTCAGCACCTGTTACCGCTAATGCTGTCGGTTACCGTGGTAATAACAAGCACCACAACAACCGGAACAATCAGCAGAAGGGTCCTTACCGTGGGAACCAGCAGCCACGTCCTACTCAGTCTCAGTACCCCCCACGCCCGGCTCAGTATACGCCACGTCCGTATCTCGGACGTTGTCAAATCTGTGGAGTGCATGGCCACAGTGCACGTACGTGCTCTGTTCTTCAGCAACAGCACAACGACTACCACACTCAGCCTCGTTCGTATGCCCCATGGCAGCCACGAGCAAACATGGTTGCTTCACCATACGACCCCAACGCTTGGCTTCTTGATAGTGGTGCAACGCATCATATAACCTCAGACCTCAACAACTTGGCACTCCATCAGCCTTATACTGGAGGAGAGGATGTAACCATTGCGCATGGAACTGGTCTGCAAATCGCCAGCACTGGTTCTGCTTCTCTATCTACTCCTAATCGTACTCTAGCATTGAAAGATGTTCTATATGTTCCCAATATTCAGAAAAACTTGATATCGGTATATAGAATGTGCAATGCTAACCAAGTGTCGGTGGAATTTTTTCCTGCTTCTTTTCAGGTGAAGGATCTCAGAACGGGGGTTCACTTGCTGCAAATCCGAACTAGAAACGAGTTATACGAGTGGCCAGTCAACCTTCCCAATCCCACCATCCATTACGCCTCCCCAACACCCAAAACAGACCTTGTTTCTTGGCATTCAAGACTTGGCCACCCCTCTTTACCTATTTTAAAATCTGTTGTTTCTCATTTTTCATTACCCATTTCAAACTCTATGCAACAATTCTCTTGTTCTGATTGTTGTCTTAATAAAAGCCATAAACAGCCTTTTCATACAAATATTATCTCCTCTTTTTATCCACTTCAAATAATCTACTCTGATGTCTGGACATCACCAGTCCTCTCAGTTGAAAACTTCAAATATTACTTGGTTCTGGTTGATCACTACACACGATACACATGGATGTATCCTCTGAAAAAGAAATCGGAAGTAAAGGAGGTCTTCATAAAATTCAGGGCGCTAGTCGAGAATGCTTTCAATCAGAAGATTCAAACTCTTTTCTCAGATAATGGAGGAGAGTTTATTGCTTTGCGTGGCTATCTCTCCGACAATGGCATCTCCCACTTGACATCTCCTCCACACACACCGGAACACAATGATATCTCTGAAAGAAAACACCGTCATGTCGTCGAAACAGGCCTTACGTACCTTACTCAGCCAATCCTCGATGTCACAAGCTTATTGGAGCTACACTTTCACGACAGCTGTTTATCTTATCAACCGTATGCCTACAATGGTTCTAGACAATGTGTCACCCTATCGCAAGCTATTCGGAAAAGATCCCAACTACTTGAAGCTCCGGATGTTCGGGTGTGCTTGCTACCCGTGGTTAAGGCCCTATACCACTCATAAGTTGGATCCTCGGTCTGCACAGTGTGTGTTTGTGGGTTATTCTTTATCTCAGAGTGCCTACTTGTGTCTTGAGAGAACCACTGGGCGGTTATATACGTCTCGCCATGTCGTCTTTGATGAACATTTGTTCCCTTTCAAGACTACACCCACCTCTCCGCTGAAAAATAATGATCAATCAGAACCCGTACCACCCTTCCAGCCTGCTACTGTTGTCCCCACTCGTCCACTCGTTTCTGCGCCACCTCCAGGACCCCCGTCTGAGATTCAACACCTACCGACACCACCACCGCCGCCACCGCAACTGTCTCCGGTTCATCAACAACCTCAATCCGCCACACCAACTCCAACAGCCGCAACGCCAACTGTCGCTTCTGTCCCTCAATCACCCCCTCCTCAAAACACAACAACCACAATACCTGCTTCTTCTCCCTTACCCTCACAACCACCACAACACCCACCTCCAAATCAACACCCCATGCATACACGAGCCAAAAAAAATATCACCAAACCAATCCAGAAACTTACCTACACCGTATCTACAACCACCCCACACCTCACACCCCTCAAACCAGTGATACCAAAGACAGTTGCTGAGGCATTGAGGGATCCGAACTGGCGTAATGCTATGGTGGAAGAGATCAATGCTCAGATTCGTAATGGCACACATGAACTCGTACCACCAGATCCTTATCAAAATGTTGTTGGTTGCAAGTGGATTTTTACTTTAAAATACAATGCTGATGGTTCTCTTGCCAGGTATAAAGCTCGACTTGTGGCTCGTGGTTTTACTCAACAGCCTGGCCGGGACTTCACAGACACGTTTAGCCCCATTATCAAGGCTACTTCCGTTCGTGCAATCTTGCATCTTGCGGTTAATAATGACTGGAGCATACAGCAAATTGACGTTAACAACGCTTTTCTCCAAGGACGCCTTGCAGATGAAGTTTACGTCAAACAACCTCCCGGGTTCGTGGACAAGGACAACCCGACTTATGTCTGTCGCTTAAAGAAAGCTCTATATGGACTTCGTCAAGCTCCTCATGCATGGTACCAGGAGCTGCGGAGCTATCTGATCACTCTTGGCTTTGTCAACTCCGTTGCAGACACATCTCTATTTATCAAGACGACGGGAAGTACAGTGCTTTATGTTCTTGTTTATGTGGATGATATGCTAATCACTGGCAGCAACCGCACTCTTCTTGACAAGCTCATTGCTACGCTCCAAGCTCGGTTTTCCATCAAGGACTTGGGAGAAAGTAAGTATTTTCTAGGTGTTGAGTTTCATCGCACCTCCAAGGGACTTCATCTTCGCCAGCAGAAATATATCACTGACTTGCTCCAAAAGACGAAGATGCTAGCCTCCAAACCGGTCTCCACTCCAATGTCATCATCGCCAAAGCTGACATTGAACTCCGGGACTCGTTTATCAGATCCATCAGACTACCGCAAAGTACTTGGAAGCCTACAGTACCTTGGCTTTACAAGACCGGATATTGCCTTCGCAGTCAACCGTCTCTCTCAGTTCATGCATCAACCGATGGACCTCCACTGGAGTGCGGTGAAACGCATCTTAAGGTACTTGGTTGGTACGCAGGCCCATGGCATCCTTCTCCGGCGAGGAACACCGTTGACACTTCATGGTTTCTCTAACGCGGACTGGGCAGGAGACACAGACGACTTCGTATCTACAAATGCATATGTCGTTTATCTTGGAGGAAGCCCGATTTCTTGGTCCTCAAGAAAACAGACAGGCGTGGCGCGCTCCTCTACTGAAGCGGAATATCGAGCGGTTGCTAACACTGCCTCAGAGATTCGATGGCTCACTTCTCTCCTCACTGAACTTGGTGTCCGGTTACCATCTGTCCCAGTCATCTACTGCGATAACATTGGTGCCACCCATCTCTCTGCAAATCCTGTTTTTCATTCGCATATTAGGCAATTGGCTCTAGACTTTCATTTCATACGGGATAATGTACGCGCCGGAACTCTGCCTTTGGGTTGATAACGATGGGAATTTGGCTGCAAGTTTCTCGGTTTTGCTGAATGGACGTCATGTGTTTGGTTAAATGCCAAAGAGATATGAAGATGGTAGAACCACAGTTATCGTTGGCTTGGCTATTGGAAAGGAATCACAGAGTTAATAGTAGTGTTTAGTATGTATGAGAAAAAGAGTTTTTCTTCATGAGACAGTTTAGAAGAAAGGGGTATGTGAAATCCATATTCTTAGTGAGACAAATAGGCCACATATACCTCTGAGTGAGATCAACTAAGCTTTCCAAGTTCAAGAAAAACCTCTAAGTGAAGCCATGTCTCTCCAACTCCAAGTATAGGTCTGAATAGATCTCACACTTAGTTTGTTTTCCATGAAGAACAAGAGTAATTTGCATACACCAAAAGCATCCTACTCTTGCTCAGTTCAATTCATTTTCATTTCTGCTTTAAAACTTAGCGTAGCTGTTCCTGCTCCATCCATGCTAAGTTTGCGGGGGAGTATAGGCCCAAGTAAAGACTGCAAGCCATTATCTATGTTTTTGTAACTAGATTTCTTTGACTTTTTTTTGTGCAAAGATTTCTTTGACTATATATATATGGATATATACTTTATGTCTGTAACCTTGGCTGCCACTTAGAGCAGCCTCTATCTCTAAACCCTTATGATATCAATACAATCTTTGTGTTCTTGAAGACAAGTCTACAGTTTTTTTTTTCTCTTTACTTTCTTGCACTAAATAAAATTTTAATAAGCTGTTTTGTTTTATGTGTCAATAAGCTCTTAGGATCAAAATCTATCTTGTTTTGAGTTTATTCATATGGTATCAGAGCTCATACGTGTTTAAGCCCAACAGATAATTTCCCGTTTAAATAGTTGTCTACCTAAATAGTCTATAAAAATGACACATCTTGCTGTGGTATTTCCGAGATGTTGGGCTTGGATTGTTTCCATTGGACCGTTTCTTAGCCACATCTCGAGGGGTCCAATAGAGTCCCACATCGTTAATGATTTATTATTTGGGCAATATATACGCGTATGTGAGTTAGACTCATCACTAATATAAAGAAATAGTGGTGATTTTGTCTAGCGAAGTCACCACTGACACCGAAAAAACTTTCAAAAGAGCCTGCTTGAGAATTGTGAATGAGAAGTGAGAGGGACTCATGCATGTATGTGTATAACCGTGTATACATTTCACAAAATACAAATGCAATGTATCAATATATTTAGATGTGAGAAGGGGCATGGTGATGCTTTAGCCTAATTCACTCTTAAAAACCCAAATCATGTATTGGGCCGGCGCACATGCTAAACTCTTTTTCTGTTTTTAGTGAAATTTCCGTTGAACAAAAAAAAAGCGAAATCGAATATTTTATTTTGCTATATTCAAAATCGGCCCAGTCAACAACCACACATTTTAAGTATCATATCTACAATGAAATATTCCTTATTTCTTTCATATTATCTTCCTTTCAATCCACGCAGTTCCATATATATGTTTATTTCTGGTCGAAATTTTCATTGTTATTTTTTTTGCCATGGATTCTTTTATGTGTCTTATTTAAACCACACATATTGGCTTTCAACAAGATCAGAAAAAAAACTTGAAATTAAGAAGTGTGGGGATAATGGCGAAGGTAAATTTACAGGTTTATTACACCCTTTCTAATCTGCTTTCTCATTATTTAACTTGTTTAAAGTGAAATCGAAGATTTTTTGCAAAACATGCAAAACTCTTTGGTTTTCGAGTCGACTAAGTTCTAAATCAGCAACATAATCTAGATTTTGTTTCTAGACTATGCAGCGCAAAACAGATCTGAATTTACTAGTCTAATAGCATAGGATTTAATTGATTGTAACGATAAAAAAATTTTATGTTGGATATTCCCTATGATAAATATTATATTATACATCTGATGATCTGTAAAATTTATGAGATACATTTCGTCATATTAGGGATATTTCATCCACATCGAGAATTCTAAGGGACATTAACTAGTATATAAAAGGTCAGGACCAATCCACTAATTGTCAATTGGTTTTAAGTTGGACGCACATAATAAAACCAAAGTCTAAGACGTAATTCTATTTGGTTGTGGTGTATAACTTATTTTGCTCCTCTTTTCTTTTCTTTGTACAAAACTCTTAATGACTTGCTTCTCTTTACTGTTGATTTTATTTAGAAAAAACGTAAATATAACAAGGAGTTGATTAGCGGCTTGAATGATGTCAAAGCGCAAATCGGAAAAGAAAGATTTGATTTTATTAATGTAAGTAACTCTTGGTTGCTTCTTTACATAAATATTTCTAGTTATATATATATGTGTATAATATTATAAACGAATTATTTTAAAATGATTAAGATGTTATCCCTAGTGAATCTCTATAATATTATTTGAGAAATCAGCTTCCTATATGTCGGGTTCACGTTAATTCTCACAACAGTTAATTGCATATATAACCTTAATGAACTATAAATATTATATATGATTGAATTTAATAACATATATTTTTTTCATTATATGATTTTAATTAAATTTTGATTTAAATTTTCCTTTCTGCAAAAATACATAAATAAAAAGGAGTTTATACAATATAAGATGTAAGAAAATATTTCTAAACGAATTATAATTATTTTTGCATATTTCCAAAATAACATAAATAAAAAAGAAAAATATTTAAACTTTTAATATCTATTTACTGTAACTTCACAAAATATTTAAAACATAAATTCTTTCGGAAATTTTCTTCTAAGAGATAATATTATTTCTACTTTGAATAATATATATTATTGGTATTTTATTAATAGTAAGTAAATCAAAAAAGTATTAGATAATTATTATGAATTAAATATATAAATTGGGCAAAAATTAAAGCATATTGAAAATTTAATTTCTATATATATTATATTATGTTGGCATCTGAAAATATTTTGAAAAAAAGATGTATAAACAGCAACTAAATAATATTTTTTTTAAAATTTAAATAATATTATTTGCGAAATAAGTTTTCAAATTTGGACATTCGAACTCTTGTGTTGAAAGTTAGAGTAATTTATATTAGATTATTTTTGATGAATATATATATATATATATATATATATATATATTATTTGAAAAGTCAGTTTTCTATGTATCGTGCTCACGTTAACTCTTACGGTAGTTGTTTACGATAACACCCTTAATGAATTGAAATTATTATATATAGTTACTATACTAAATTTGATTTTCCGTTTTTTGAAAAATAATTATTGTTAATTAGAAGAAATATATATATATATATATATAGTTAAAAAATAAAAAAGAAATTACTGTAATAAAATATATTTATATATAAGGTGATTTTATAAAAAAAAAGGAAAGTTAACAAAAATATTTTAATTATTATAAATATCGATATGCGTTCATGAGCTTACACAATTTTATCAGTTATTTATTTTATGTTACTTTCTACTCATCATTGCTTTATCTTTAACTACTTTTAAAAAAACATATATCAGTTATTACTAAAATTATGAAAATATATTTACACATTTAAGATGAAAAAACTGAACTGATGTGAAAAATAAACTCAATCTATTTGGGCTTGATAAAAATAAAAAATAATTATAATTTAGTACAAAAGAATATATATATCACCCTATCTAAAAATGAGTAGATAAACTAATCAATTTTATTATATATAAAATCAAAGTTAAGATAAAAAAATATTATTATATAGTAATTTTTATTTATTTTTATAAATATAAATTACGGAATGTTTCAAACCATACTAAGAAAAAAATATTAACTAATTGCTATAATTTATTTCCCTTGTAAAACATATATGCATGATATTTCAAATATTTATCGTTATATTTATTTATCTATTCTGAATCGATCAACACTTAAATTAATTTCTCTTTTTGACTTTTGAAACAATATAATATAATATTTTCTACTAAAATACATTTACATATCTAAATGAAAAAAAATATATTAAAATTTTAATCTATTTAGCAGAAACAAAATATTACGGTTGAACTCGAAGAAGTTATGCTATCTAATATAGTCAAGTGATAATCAAACCAATCAATATATTACATATTCAAAATCACATGTCTAACTAAAAAGTCCAATATTTTTTTATATAAATTATAAAATAATTGAGATTAAAATTAAAATATTAATAAATTATCATATAATATTTATTTATAAATATTTATATCCTTGCATGAGTACGGAAGAATCAGCTAGTATTAGGGCTGGGACTTAATATCCGAGATCCGGATTCGATCCGGGATCCGCTCCGGATCCGCTCCGAAAATAGGATATCCGGGGCGTCCGAATCCGAATCCGGATAGTAAAATCAAGGATCCGTCGAAACCGAATCCGGATCCGGATATCTTAATTTTTAGGTCCGGATATCCGGATCCGGATCCGTATTTTTAAAATCTATTAAAATTTTAATTTTACTAATAATTATATTTGATATATTAATATTTGTTCATATAATTAATTTTTAATACTATATTTTCATTTTTAAATATTATATTCATATTTATATTTATAAATCTTGTATAAAATATTTAATTTATATAGTATTTTAGAATTTTATATTTTTAAAAATATTTATTTTATTTTTATTAATTATTTTTACGAATCCGAATCCGAATCCGGATATCCGCGGATAGTATAATATATAGACGGATATCCGGATCCCGGATATCCGAAAGCCTCGAATCCGGATCCGGATACTAAATCTACGGATCCGGCGAATCCGAATCCGGATCCGGATACCCCGAATTTCCTGGATATCCGGATCCGTCCCACCCCTAGCTAGTATAATATTATTTGAGAAGTCAGTTTCATATGTGTCATGTTCACGTTAATTCTCACAACAGTTAGTTGCATATATAACCTTAATGAACTATAAATATTATATATGATTGACTTTAATAACATATTTATTTTTTTCATAATAATATTTTATTTAAATTTTTTAATTTAATTTTCTTTTATGTAAACATACATAAATAAGAAGGATATATTTATACAATATAAAACGTAAAAAATATTTATAAACGAATTTTAATTTTTTGCATATTTTCCCAAAACAACATAAATAAAAAAGGAAAATATATAAACTTTTTATATCTATCTATCTATCTATACTATTATTTGAGAAGTTATTTTTCGCATTCGAGCTCTCACGTTAAAAGTTAGGGCGGTTAATATAGTTTATACCCTTAATGAATCATTACTATTTCTTATTATATAATTAAAAAAGAATTTGACATAAAATATATTTGATTTTTAAATATAAGATAATTCTTATATAATGTGTTATTACCTTGAAATAATATTTTTATTATAAAATTTTAAAAGGAAAAAGAATAATTTTATATAATCATCATTCTTTAATTTTTATGTATGTATGAATATTTTTAAGTTTATTTTTTCGTAATGAAAAATCTTTTCTTAAACTAAAAAACTTCATCATTTGTAAAACTATTCAAAAGCATGAAAATAATTTATATAAGATAATTTTAATATAATGTGTTGTTATCTGGAAATAATAATAGTATAGGATTCTTGGGCAAAACACCTAGTTTAATGTAACTTCACAAAAAGTTTAAAACATAAATTCTTTAAGAAATTTTCTTCTAAAAGATAATATTATTTCTACTTTGAATAATATATCTTACTGGCATTTTATGAATAAGAAATAAATAAAAAAATATAATAGATAATTATTATGAATTAAATATATAAATTGGAAAAAAATAAAAACATATTAAAATTTTAATTCCTATATATATTATGTTGTTATCTGAAATGTTTTTGAAAAACATAATAATAAAAAGATGTATAAACAGAAACTAAATAAAAAATATAATATTTTAAATTTATATAATTTATTTGCGAAGTGATTTTTTTAAAAAATTCGAACATTCGTACTCTTGTGTTGAAAGTTAGAGTAATTTATATTAGATTATTGTTTATAAATATATATATTGGACCAAAATAAAAACATATTAACATGAGATAATTCCTACATAATATTATTATCAAAAAAGATATTTTTAATCATAGAAAATTTAAATTTAGAAGCAGAAAAAATGTATACACAATAACTAAGTAAAAAAATCAAATATTTGTAATTTTTCTAATGAATATAACAATAAATATTTGTAAACATGATTATGCCCGCATGTGCTGGCAAACCATCTGATATATAAATATAACTTACTCTGAAAACAGATGAGTGAATTAATCATCTATAAGATATAATAATTTTTAAAGTGTATTTACTTTGTCAATTCTCATTTCCGGTCCAGAATATAATAACTCGGACATAAAAAAATCGATCAAACGCTTGATTATAAGGATCATCAGAAGTCAATTAACTATCTATAAAAGCTAACGGTGAAACCACATGAACATTGTAAAATAAGTTCTAGGATTATTTACCTTATTTGATTAACAGAATGAATTCAAGTCGAGAGTTTTACCGAGTGCGGATGCTCATGCTGCCATAACCCGGCACAATGGAACAGCCATCGAAATGCTTTCTTCGAGAAAGGAACCTCCAGTCCATCATTTCAATGAAAATGATGAAATTCCTTATGAAGAAGTTACATTTAAAATTCCTGATGAAGAGGTTACCAAGCTTCCGTCTGTTAAACAGCTACCTCGATCTCTTACCTGGGTTTTCACGGATAGGCATGTTTGTTTTATTTCACAGTAATGTTAATAACCAGTCATATACAATATATATTACTCACAATGCATCTATATATTTCCTTAACATTGCAGTAATCAGCTAATGGCTCCAAGTGAGTCTGTAACTGGTAAGAAACAGTTCTATTATGTGGATGGTGAAGCAGTGGAATTGAGTCCTGACAAGAAAAAATATGAAGAATTAAGGAAACAAAAAATGGAATTTTCCAAAGAGGTTGATCGGTTTATATGGTTAGTTTTTGTGCTTTCTACGTTTTTCCCATCAAACGCTGATCTATTAATATGTTATTTGTTATTTAGCAAAAAAGAAGAAGAAAGTAGTGCTTTCGTATAAAACTTCGATTCTTAAACTATTTAACGATATTTTATATATACGTACATGAATTGAGACCTTTACTTTTCTTAACACATAGATATTGAGACGTACAGTTCATTAATATACGTTGTTAATACTAATGTAGCCAACGATTTTGTAGGAAGATTGGTCAAAAATATAGTCTGGATGATCTGGTGGTGCGGAGGACTCTATCCAAGTTCCTTGAACTGAATGTTTCAGATATTTTGGTAATAATAAGATTAAATCTAATTATCCATCAATCACTAATCTTCTTTTGTTTTGTTAATGAACGATCAAAGAATAATCTTTCTGTTATTTTTTCTCATTCGTCCTCGTTAAAAATGTTTTAATTTCAAATATAAATGTAGGAGAGATACAGTAAGCTTAAGAATGATGGAGATATTGGAGAAGTTTTTGATAGAAGCAAATTTACTTCTGTTCCGTCGACTGCTGATAAGTATTTTTGCCGTCGTTGCTTGGTAACTTTTGAATCTTTATTTTCTTGTCACCAAAATACACACACACACACACACACACACATATATATATATATATATATATATATATATATATATATTTACATGTTTTACTATTTTCCTTACAGATATTCGACTGTCATCTGCATGAAGAATATCATCCTCTACCTGTAAGCTTTTATTTATTTATTTTTGTGCTGCATACGCCTTATAATTAAAGATTAGTGATTAATTAATTTGGGGACTTTTCCTTGGCAGAGAGAAACCAAATCTAGTTTTTTTGAGAGGGAAGATGCTGAAAAACAATGCAGCAAGCATTGTTACCTTAAGGTAACCCTCTCTCAGACACACACAATATTGTTCATTTCTCAATGATGTTAATCACTGGTTTAATAGCTAAGGAGTGTCATAGAAGCTGATCATGTGGTGGATAATGATAACTCTATATCGAACAATAAAGGGAAGAATGTGGTCTCAGGTACAAACACAAAAACTGGAGACTGGTATTAACTGATCCTAATGAACTAATAAAAAATATTACAGAGATGTCACAAGCACAAAATGACTGGAGCTCTATAGACAAGAAGCTTTACTTGCAAGGAGTTGAATTCTTTGGGAGAAACAGGTAAAAAAATAAAATATTGTTATTAACATACAAACTAGGTGTTTTCCTGAAGTAAGAAATTTTCAAAATTTAATTTATATTTAAAAATAAAGTTTATTAAATATTATAGATTTTATTATCTTTTACCAATATATATATATAGATTTGATTTAATTAAATATTGAATTAAGATACAATGATTTTGTTTTTTTTTTAATATATTGAAGAATATCTATGTATATATTTAAATTATAATCTTAGATAGTGTTTTCAATCTATTTATATTGGTTTAATATATTACATTAATTTGTTTTTTCACAAATTACACCAATTTTTATAAAACTAAAAAATATATATATATATAATTGTATAATTATCAAAAATTTAAACTAAACAATATTCATATTGTAGATATATAAGAAACTAATGATTTTATGTTTAGAAATCTATTTTTTAATATAGCAATTTCAAAAGCTTTAGTAATCAAATTTAAAAATTATAGAAAATAAAATAACATTTTGAAATTTTTAATTCTATATATGAATATATTTATTTTATAGATGACGTATGAGATATAAACATATTTTAAAAAAAAGTTTACCAAAAACAAGTATCAATGTTAAATGTAATGTATAAGTTATTACTATACTTTAAAAATTTTACCAAAAATAGAATCAACAATAAATTGAATAATTCATGTCATACTTTTCCAGAAGCTATGTCATCAATTTTAGTAGAGATGTCATCATTTTTTTGTGAAACTGATTGTAGAAAATACATGTGACAAAATCACTTTGTAAATAATAACTAGAGGACTAGGGGATATTCTAAAATATCAATTTCGCTAAATGTTTCTTCACTAAAAATTACCGTTATCAAAACTGAGACATTTGATCACACACAAACTTTCAAATGTACAATAATACAAAGGAAAAAAATACATTTATATACATCTGGACCATCATGTTTTTCATTGAGTCAATTTTTATTAATTAAAAACTACGCTAAATTAAATGATATGTTAGGTTTGATAAACATATACGTAAAATTATTTCAATAAGTTTTCTATTATTATATTTATGATATTTATCTTATTTAGTGCTGGCTTTCCAATGTATATACTTACAACTTGATTGTGTTCCTTTTTCACGTGCTGGCCGCAGTTGTCTTATTACAAGAAACTTACTTTCCGGACACAAGACATGTTTAGAGGTTTACAGTTACATGAACGAGCAAGATCAAACTCCAGAGATAGACAATCAGGTAAATTTAAATATGCAGTCTTCATGTCATTTATCTTTCTTTTGTTAATTCTTACTGATGATTTCATTACAGGTTAATAAAGAGATATCTCGGGAAAAAACTATGTTTGTCCGGAGAAGAGCCAAACTCAAAAAGCATATATGTTATCCTCCTGCTATAAAAAAATTAGCTAAGGTTTTAAATAAGAGGTACGAGCAGTACACACCATGCACTTGCGAGCCAGTATGTGGAGATCAATGCCCTTGTTTATCTAGCGGATATTTCTGTGAGAAGTACTGCGGGTATGTGTCATTAACTCTTCATACTAACTATCCAAAACTAATCGCAAACTCAGTTTTCCGTTGTGCGATTGATCGGTTCGATTGCTATTAAATATGTGAGATTGGTTGAATGAAAGACGATAAAGAAAACATGCAGAAAGAAGATTTTGGTCACCTGGAGTTCACCACACCCTCCCGATGTGGGAGAGCCGCTATATATCTCCGGAACTGATACACCAGAAACTTCACTACCTCAGCTCAACTCTCGAGCTCCGATCAGATTTCGATCTCTGTTTGTGGCGTCTCTCTATCTCTTTTCTCAATCCAATTCGAGAGATATATAAACTTAACGGCTTATAACACACTGTTTTACAACAACCACATCATGTGCTTCTAATCACGTGATCACTTAATCAAGCCACAAACCGGCTTGATCAATTTAATGTCTAACCGGTAATCAGAACCGGTTTACACTCATCTATAATACAGGGACACCCATTCTTCAAATCTCTTCCTTGTCTTGTATTATACTTCTCCATCTTTTCTTGTTAACTCCTTTAACTAACTCTTCTTGAAACTGAAAAAAAAACAGCTTTTGAACCTCTGCTTCTCTTGCTGACTCTTCATATCAGCTCACTCTGAATAAATTCATTCATCTTCATATCTTCTCGGATAAACTCACCCGACCTTTATTAACTTAAGTCTTCACACCTCAGTTCTCAGAAGCTCTGAGAAACCTCAAATCTTCTCTCATCTTTCCAACAGGTAGAACCTTTGTAAAGATATCAGCAGGATTGCAATCTTCACCACATCATTGAACTTCTCACTCACCAATTCTCTAATGAAGTTATACTTCAAATCAACATGCTTTGTCTTCTCGTGATGCTTCAGATTTTTCTTGACAGTGCAATAGCACTTTGAAAATCACAGAAGATCTCAATTCGATCCTGCTCAAAGCCTAGCTCATTTATGAACCCTCTCAGACACATCACTTCCTTTGATGCTTTTCCGAGAAAAATCCACTCAGATTCTGTAGTTGAAAGTGCAATATTCTTCTGAAGACTCGACCTTCAACTTACTGCATTTCCACCCACAGTCAACACTATTCCTGCTATCGATCTTCTCTTATCAAGATCTGATCCATAATCCACAACACATAATCTTTTCACAACAAAGGGTTCTTTTTTCTGAACGAGAGCTTCATCTCATAGATCCTCTGACATACCGCAAGACCCATTTAACGGCTTGCCAATGAATCTTGATTGGATTACTCATACCATTCCAATAGTATATGTGGGATCAGGTCTCATACCTAACATTGAGTACATCAACGAACCCACTGCACCTGATAAGGAACATCCTTCATACTATCACTCTGCTCCCTTATTTCCTTCTCAGTTGCAGAGCTTGAACGGAAATGAGCTCGCAACGTTGTTGACACTCTCTTGGCTTTTTCCATGTTGAATTTTCCTAAGATACTGTGAGAACTAATTTCACTCTATCTCGCGTAATCTTCACTCCCAATATATTCTTTGCATCACCGTGATCCTTCATCTCGAACTCCGAGCTTAGCATTTCTTTTAACTGTAGGACTTAACTTTTGCTCTTTGATGCAATGAGGATGTCATCCACATATAAGAGCAGATAGATGCACTCCTTCACTTCATACTCTTTGAAGCAGACACATGTATCATATTCACTTCGGATGAACCCATGACTCGCAATGAATTCATCGAAACTTATGTTCCACTGACGTAGTGACTGCCTTAGACCATACATTGATCTCTTCAAAAGACACACTTTCTCTAGATGCTTGTTGTCAACAAACCCCTCAGGCTGCTCCATGTAGATGATTTCATCCAAATACCCGTGCAGGAAAGCTGTTTGATATCCATTTGTTGAAGCTCCTTGTCAACGTGAACATATCGACAGTATAAACCTGATCGGTACATGTTTTGCAACTGGTGAGAAGATCTCCTGATAATCAACTCCCTCCTTTTGAGCATAACCCTTCACAACAAGCCTTTCCTTGAACCTTGGATCCTCAACTCCAGCAATCCATGCTTTCTTCTTGAAGATCCATCTACAACTGATAGGCTTATATTTTTCAACTTTGTCTACAAGTACCAGACTCCATCTCTTCATCAGTTGCCTTCATCCACAGATCACTATCATGGTCTTCTAGAGCCTCTTTGTAACTTCCTGGCTCGGGTCTACCAGCATCCTCTATGATAAGATAAGTAAATTCATCCATCTCTTAGTTACCCTCATAAAGTTGGTAATCCTTGAACTTTGAAGTTTGTCTGAATTGACGCCTCACTGTCCCTGACTAGCTGATATCCAATCAAATCTTGATGGACCTGAGAACCTTCAGATTCACTTGATGATTCTTGAGGAATATATGTACTTCTTTCTGGTGATTTTGACAAACCCTCTAGACCATATGAACTTGTGGCATTTTCTCCTGCATTCTCAAAACTCAAATTTTCATTAGTCAATAGAATATTTAAGGGACAGAGTTACCTGATGTGTCAGTCTTGATGATGTCTTTGTACATCAATTATGCTTGGAAAATCACATTTCTGCTGATTACGCATCTTTCTTCATCAAGCAACCATACTCGAAAGCCTTTCACGCCTTCTGGATATCCTGTGAAGAAATCTCTCTTTGATTTTAGATTCAGCTTCCCCTCGTCTGAATGCACATAAACCCACGCACCTGAATCTTCTGAGTCCTGAGAGATTTGGAAGAGCAGAAGTCCACAATTTTTATAGGATCATGAACTCAATAGCTGACGATAACAATCTATCGATGACACACTCTGAAGTAGACGCAGCTTCTGCCCAGAACTTCTGATATAACCAACTCTCAGTCAACATGCTTCTCACCTTGTTCATAATGCTCATGTTTAGACGTTCACAACCCGTTCTGTTGTGGAGTATAGTTGCATGTATTATGTCTCACAACTCCTTCGTTTTTGCACAACTGATCAAACCTACGATTACAATACTCAAGACCGTTATCAGTTCTGAATTTCTTCATTTTTCTTTCTGATTGTATCTCCACCATTCTCTTCCACTCAACAAATTTTTCGAAAGCTTTTTCTTTGGTTCTAAGAAAATCCACACTTTTCGCGACCAGTCATCTGTGAATGAGATAAAGTATTGGCAACTTCCAGAAATTTTGGGACGTTAGGTGAACCCCACAAATCAGAATGCTGTCCCAAAGCTCACTTTGTGAGCTTTACCTATGATGCAGTCTTTGCAGAAGTCAAGGCCAGTGATGCTCGCCTTATCAAAGCACCCTTCTTTAGACAGGACCTCTAGACATTTATGGTCAATGTGACCAAATCTACTGTGCTACTACTTGACAGTGGCTACTCTCCTAGCATCCTCCTTTGACTGATTGTGAAAGTATTTGCTTCGTACTGCGGAGCTCCTCCTTGCAGGATATACAAAGTGTCATTCCCTCTCCTTTCACCTCTCATGATGACAATACAATATTTAACTACCTTCAAAGCTCCTCCAGAACCTTTGAACTCACACTTTTTCCTTTCAAGAGTCCCCAACGATATGAAATATTTTGCTATGCCCGACATGTATCTGACCTCATGAAGTACAAACTTTGTACCATCTAGATTCCTGAACCTCACTGATCCAACTCTCTCAACTTCTGTGTGACTGTTGTTAGCCATATAAACCTTGGACCTTGTTACATTTTGTAGATCAATGAACACATCTCTTCTCGACGTCATGTGAAAGGACCATCCAGTGTCAAACACCCATTCTTCTGAATCATTCTGCCCTTTTGAAAGATCAATCTCTGGTGCTATCAACACCACAAGCTCCTGAGCATCATCTCTCGCCATAGACGACTCAGGCTGGTTTTGAGATTGAAACCTCCCCTTGTATCTCTCTAACCACTTGTAACACTGCTTCTTGAAGTGGCCTTCCTTGCAACATATCCAACATACTTTCTTCTTATCCACTAACTTTGATCTAGACCTCCATGATGACTTGTCTTTATTGCTAGACCTGTTTCTTGTTCTTTTCCTTCCTCGAACATAATGACCTTTGGAACTTGGACGAGAACCCAAGGTCTCATTGATCTCTTTTTTTTGGACTTTGCAGAACTTGCAACGTTTTGTACCTTGATTACACATCGACTGTACTTCAAGGTCTCCTTTAGCTGATCATACTTCGCATGCAGAGCATTCAACAATAGTAACTCTTCTACCTCCTTTGGAACTTCAATACTGAGATGACCCAGCTCACCTACGATCTTGAGGAAATCATCAAAACTCTCATCAATTGACCGGTGATCTTAAAATCTTTAATCCATAAAGTTTAAGTTGAGCATGAACTCTGTAGAGACTTGGGCAGATACAACACTTCAAGCATCTACCAAGTTTCCGCCGGTGTAGTGCATAGCTCGATCTTTCTCGGAACGTGATCTCCAATGTTGAGAAAGATCATGTTCATCGCTTTCTCGCACCGCTCAAATCTATCTGGAACTGCTTCTTCTTGGTGTCTGGATCGTCTTTGTCAGATCCATTGGCTTTGATCTCTGAGCTTGAAGTCTTCACCACCAACACATCCTTCAGCTCCGGTACGCTTAGAAAAGCGTACATCCTCTTTTTCCAGAGAGAGAAATCTTCATCTCCGTTCGATCTAAGATCCAGTCATTGTTTCTTCCAAGAAACCCTAGAACTTTGAATCGCAACCTCCGCCAAGCTTAACCACGACTCTGATACCAATTTGTGAGATCGATCGGTTCGATTGCTATTCGATCTGTGAGATAGCTTGAATGAAAGACGATAAATAAAACATGAACAAAGAGAATTTTGGTCACCCGAAGTTCACCGCACCCTCCCGATGTGGGAGAGCCGCTATATATCTCTGGAGCTGGTACTCCATCAACTTCACTAGCTCAGCTGAACTCTTGAGCTCCGATCAAAACTCTATCTCTCTCTGTGGTGTCTTTTTATCTCTCTTCTCAATCTACTTTGAGAGATAGATAAACCTAATTAACGGCTTATAACGCACCTTTTTACAAGAACCACGGCATGTGCGTCTAATCACGTGATCACTTAACCAAGCCACAAACCGGCTTGATCAATCGTAGTGTCTAACCGGTAATCAGAACCAGTTTACAATCATCTATAATACAAGGACACAGATTCTTCATCCGTGACATTAGTTAGACTATTTTAACCAATTTATGTAATGTTTAGTTTGCGGGGAGAAAAAACTTAAGGGCATATTCAGCGAAATTTTTTTGTTAGTGATATATATTATGTATGTTTGAATCCAAAATAGAGGTACATTAATGACATTATCTTAAACCAATATAGGCTACAGCCTACATGCTTTTTAGATCGTAGGTTCATGTTTTTTTCAGGTGTCTAAAGACATGCAAAAATCGTTTTGGAGGATGTAAGTGTGCAAAGGGTCAATGCATTAACCGACAGTGTCCTTGCTTTTCTCTTGATCGTGAATGCGATCCAGATATTTGCAGCAATTGTTCGCTTAGGTAACATTTCATTTTAAATATAAAATTCAATATGATTAAACCTCAACAAAAAACTTCTAAGAAAACTTCGTTTTTTATACAGCTGTGGAGATGGCTCTCTCGGTGAGGCATCACAGCCAATCCACTGCATGAACATGCAATTCCTGCTTAAGAAACATAAGAAGGTAACCATCCACATAATCAGCATCTATTTTATTACCTATCATAGATTGCTAACTTATTCGTCATTTTTTATTATTCACTAGATTCTCATAGCAAAGTCTAATGTTCATGGATGGGGTGCATTCACACGGGTAAGTAATCATACTAATGTCAGAATATGGGTTTTAATTAACACTAAGGGTCTAAAACAAAACAAAAAAGAAGAGCGTGTTACGATTTGTTAAACTTATTATTCAGACATTAGCATTAACTTTTTATAATGCATTCTTCTTAATTGCTTATGTTCTTGAAATCAGTTTTAGGTAGATCATACTATAACACTTGCGAGAAGTGTTTAATCCGGACTAGATTGGTCCTAGTAATATTGCCTTCATATATTAGTGGATATATCTTCCTCTTCTTCCTCTCTTTGTTTGAAAGTTTTTGTTTTCAAATTTAAGACCATTGATGAATAATGATATACTCTTGAGTTGATCTATCAGCACTCTTTAAAGAAAGACGAGTTTCTCGGACAATATACTGGCGAATTGGTTTCTGATGAGGAAGCAGAAGAACGTGGGAGAGCAGAAACAAAGAATGGCTTTTCCTATATGTTTACCTTGAATGATAAGGTAACTTTAGTCTCCGAGCTCTTCTTCCGACGGGTACTATATATTTATCAAACCAAGTCACAAATTTGTTCTCATTACAGTTATGCATTGATCCTCGCCGAAAAGGAAACAAGCTTAGATTTCTCAATCACGCATCAACAAATTCTAACTGCTACGCCAAGGTACCAAGTCAATGTACTTTATATATTAAAACTCGTTCATTTAAAAAAAAAAAAAAACTGATCCATCAATGTAAAAATGGTATAGTTTTTTTTTTTTAAATTGGCTTAACAAAAATTGTATACTTACGTCAATTTAACGGAGTAGATCGATAAACCATGCGTGTGTCAACTAAGTCCTTAGTGATTGGTTTAATATACCATTAATCATATACTCCAAAACATTCCCAGAAACTCATACTTATAACATGATGATCTTTCTAATTTTATAATTTATTGTTTCGTGTGCAGTTGATGGTCGTCAGAGGAGACCATAGGATTGGTTTGTTTGCGAAGAAAAATATCGGCGAAGGTGAGGAGCTTCTCTTTCACTATTGCTATGGACCAGGACATATGGATTGGTCTCAGTAGACGTGGATCTTAGGAAACTATAATGCTATTCTGCGTTACTACACCAAAAAATTTAACTATCTATTTTATTTGCTTTAAGGTTATACTCTTTTGACTCATGTTTTTGAAACTCCTAAATTTCCTTTGATATTTCTCAATGAAAAAACAATGTTTTTATGTTATTTTTCTACAACTTTGAAAGAAAAATACTATGCATATGTACATTTAGTAATCATTGTATAGCCAAATTGCATCATAAACAAAAACAAGTATGCATATAAAATACTTTTTTTATGAATTTATAATTCCATAACAATTAGCTATGGATGAATTGATCCAGAAGCAACATTTATATAAACTTAGGTCATATAAAAATTATAAGAACTTTGCTAATATATGGAACATGTTATTCAGTCGAAAAACAACAAAGAAAAGTTTCATGCGCGTGTAGTAAATGAAAATTCTTGGTGATAATTCGAAGTTAGAAAAAAGAACATCAATAGTGTCTTCGAAAAAAATCATATACGAATCTCGATGACAAAGTTATTTTGCATTGCATGTGGAAATGCAAAGTTCCACATGATACATCACTCTAGCTAACTCTTTACTAAAAGATATAACAAATACAATGATACGATGGTGTAGTATAGTAGTAAGTATTTCATGTTGTGGCCGTGGAGACCCAGGTTTCATCCCAGCCGCCACATTCTTTTTTAAGGTACGGAAAAAGGGTTTTAAGTCGCAACCGTCCATCTCTCCATCTGTCCGCTAACTTCGTGCTATATTTTTTGATGTGTTCCTTGTGAACCAAGAATAAGTTTTTTGATGATATCAGATAAGCTAGAAAACTGAAATCATACACGAACCTGATCAGAAAAGGATTAGAGATTTTAAAACATGATTCTTTCCTTTTCCAGATAAAGAGATGGGTCTAAGTTAAACTGTTTAGATCATTGAAAAGGAAATAATGTAGAAAGACAAATATTTTAGAAAGGAAAATAGGATCTGTGGAAATTTATATAAGGAGAGCTAAGGAATTCTATTTTGTTTCATTCACACATTCATCAAACGCTTTCTCATTCAGCTACTTTAAGATTTGCTTCCAAACTTTCTCTCTTCGATCATACTTATTATTTTTCTTTGTCTGTCTTTCGATAGATAATGGTAACCAGAACAAGAATCTTCAGCTTCGTGTTTGTGATGATGATGAGCTTCACAATCCTCTCGGATTGCTGCTCAGCGAAGATTTACAAAGTCGGAGACTCCGGGGGATGGACTGCTACGCTTGGGCAGAGACCGACTATAAGGAGTTCCACGTGGGAGATTCTCTCGTCTTCCAATACGACCCCAGCATCAACGACGTGACTCAAGTCTCTGGAGCTTTGGAATACGAGTTATGCGACTATTCTTCTCCTAAAGCCGTCTACGACACGGGTCACGATGTCGTGACTCTTACGGAACCAGGTTTTCACTACTTCATCACCTCAAACCAAGCTCAATGCGTACAGGGACAGAAGCTCGAAGTTCTTGTCGTCCATGACCCCTCAAGTCCGATTCCTGCGCCAAAACCGAGCAAGATCCTTCCTGTCGGAAAGACTTACAAGGTCGGAGACTCAAAAGGATGGAAAGTCTATGATAGTGACTTCTACAACAAGTGGAGTGAGGAGAAACAGTTTCATGTTGGAGATTCTCTGCTTTTCGAATACGCCAACGAAGTCAACGACGTCTATGAAATCAACGGTGACCTAGAATTCATGACATGCGATCCAACGTCTCCTGTAGCTGTGCACAAGACTGGACACGATCTTGTTAAGCTTACCGAACCAGGAGTTCATTACTTCATAACCTCACAGTCTGGTCCTTGAAGCTGGGCTTAAGCTACGAGTGATGGTGGGACCACAACCGAAATATGTTGCTTACCGAAAATGGTCTTAGCGAGGTCTTGATTTTGGTTAAGGAATATCAAACAGAGCCAAGAAGAAGTAGCCATTTGTTCACCGGAAAGAAATCGCTGTTCCTCGAAGCAAAAACACTGTATCTTGTTGAACACTCCTGCCTGAAAAAAAAACAAGAGTATGAGGATAAATAAATAAAAAATGTATCAAGGGATATTGATATTTGATACTTATGGATGCTTCTTGTGATCTATCTTTCTTTTATAACTTGTCATTGCGTTGACATTCACAGTTAGCCTTTTTCACCTGTCACCCTCTTCTCGTCCACACCTTCTCCAATCAACACCACCGAGAAAGACGACATCGAGTTTAATGCTGTCATATCTTCCGCGTCTGCTTGTAGGTAAACAGTATGAGATGTTGGATGAAGGTTTTTTTGTTTTGACAAAAGATGTTGGATGAAGGTGAAAGAAAATATTTTATATATCCTCTAATCTTGTTTTATAACTTAAAAGCTCTTATGATTATTAATTAACATACTTTACAGTTGATAGTGGTAACAGAATCCTCTTTGTATATGAGAGTCTTAATATTATGCTTTCATAAAAAGACAAAGGTAACGAAGAAAATAAAGATCAAGCCAAATTATGCTGTTGCTCTTCTTCCTCCAAGTCTTCATTTTCTTCTTCAGAGCTCAACCTATCTTCTCCAGATTCCTATTAGAATCCCAACCATTTAAGAATATGGTAAATGATGGTGATAAGAAGAGGAAAATGTTCTTTTTTTTTATTAAGGGCTTAAGAAGAAAAAAATGTTTCAAGGAGCTTACGATATACTGACGCTGGAGACTGCTCTGAACAGCTGCGATAGTCCGAATGATTACGAGCATTGGCAATAGTATTCCAATGGCCTTCAGTGTTAATACCTGCCATTAATTTCTCTCAACCAATTTAATATTTAAAGCATACAAAACTAGTTGGAGGAAGTTTTTTTCCCCTAGTGATATCGAGTAAATTTTGAAGATAAAGCCAGCTTTTGGGAAGGAGGATTCGTACGAGTGGGTACACAACATATGGGGAGCCCATTCAGTGAAGTTTTGAACCCTTTCAAATATCTAATCAATTTGGTTAAAATTATATTCTACTTTTGCGGATTGGCTTTGGTTAGATTATTTGGATTCAATTTTTTTGCCGCACTCTATATTCTTCACTGTAACAAAACTTTAAAACTAAAATGACGATGATCCATATTGATTTTTGGGTATGCAACAAATTTTAAATCAAAACACATTTAAATATGTACGTGGCTCATTTATTTGATTATTATAAATTGCTCAAGATCCATTAAAGAAAAACGATGTACTGAACTAAAAAGTTATCATTGATCACAAAATTTCTAATGTGAGACTCTTTCCATTATCGTAATTTATAGTTGTTTTAAAAAATATAACATATCAGAAAAATTCTATTTTTTTTATTATATGCTTAATGTGTTTGTTTAATTTCTTTTGATAATATAATTTAAAAAAATATGGCGGATAAAAAACTCTTATCAAATTTTTTTTATTATAAATCATTAATTGTGATATATATCATTAATTGTGGTTTTGCAACAATCTTGCGACTAATCACTTCAGTTGCAAAAATGTCTCAAATAAGTATCAAAAGAGGAACTGAAATACAATCACTATTTTTAGTGGCACATTTGCGACTATTATATAACTTATTTGTAGTTGTTACAAAACAGTTGCAAAATAATAAGAAGATAGTTGCAACATTTTGCAACCACCAATCGTAGTTGCAAGAAGGGTCTCAAAATTGATGTTTTCTTGTAGTGTTAGGTATTTCCATAAATTTTATTTAAAGATAGAATAGTGAATATGTTTTGTAAACTATTAATTAATTTGATAATTAGTTTAATAAAAAACATAATATATGTTTAGATGGACCAACCTATTTCTCTAAATTTTCTTGAGAATTATTTTCTCTAAAATATTAATTCTCAAACATTACAAAACTTTTTGGTAGCCACATATCATTAATCTTCAAAGTTATATAATTCAACTAGATGATAATTTGCGCCCTACGCGGAGTGGATTCATTAAAATATATTGTATTTAAATATTACAAATAGTACTTATTTTTTTATGGATAACTTTTTTAAATTTTAATTTGTGGTAGACATTCGGATACCATTTGGTTCTGTTCTATTAGGTTCAGTTCATTATATGCCGATTTTTTTGTGAATTCGATCTTGTTCGAGTCTGCGGGATTGGTTTGACTTTGGACTCAATAACCCATTTAAATTTCAAAAAGTAAAATAAATTCATATATATTTAAATTTCTCAAAATATAAAAATAAAAAATTATTTATAACATATAAATATGTATAATATAAGCTAAAATACCTAAACCTAACATAAAATTTGGTTTAGCTTTAATATTCAGATAAGAAATTAATATATAATTGAAGTATTGGTATTTTGAGTATCATTTAATTATTTTAAACATGTATATTTTAACTATTTGTATATATTTCCAAGTATTTTAGACAACTTAATAACATCTTATATATTTTATTCTTTTATATATTAAATTTTAAA
The DNA here is from genome assembly GCA_026261945.1 of Hirschfeldia incana. Lineage (NCBI taxonomy): Eukaryota > Viridiplantae > Streptophyta > Magnoliopsida > Brassicales > Brassicaceae > Hirschfeldia > Hirschfeldia incana. The sequence goes on along the minus strand of JABCMI010000003.1, from coordinate 8,094,213 downwards.
AATAATTAATATATTTAAGTTATTTATAGACGTTCTAGATGTGGGACTTTTACCATTTTCGTAATTTATAGACATTTTTAAAAATCCAAAATATAAGATATATGAAAAAGTCTAATTTTTTTAATATATACTTAATGTGATTTTTATTTTTGTAATAATATAAAATTAAACAAAAAGATAGAGGATACAATTTATTTTTATCAAATATGTATGATTTATAATCACTAATTATCATATATACGTTAATCATATTAAGTAATTTCATAACTTTTATTTAAGGAAAGAAAATTACGTAGCTTTTATTTAGGAAAACAATTAAGATTATTAATCAATGTGATAATTAGTTTAATAAAAAATATAATATATATTTATATGGACCAACTTATTTTCTTAGAGATATTTATAAATATTTCTGTGAAGGGTGAAGAAGAAGAAGACGGCGTTTTTTTTTCACCTTCTTTTTTTTTCTTTAAAAAATTATTTCTTTTTTCACTAATCCTACATGTCATTTTAATTGGTGTAGAGGGTTGAGATGAATTAGAGAATTCACCACAGGAGGTGAACTCAAGTCATGTCCTTCTAAAACATAGATATAAGGGAATGGTCGAACAAATATTTATGGCAACGGTCCATATAATTTATCTAGGAAGTGTAATGCATTTAATAGGGCTTTGAATTGAATTGTGGTGATGACACCTCAGCATAGAAAACAATTTTACAACTTAAACAATGTTTCTCAATTAATATATAATCCGCGTGCATCCGCAGAATGAATTTTTTATACTAATGTTTATTTATTAAAAGGTTTTAACATTTGTAACACTATAATTTTTATCGATCGTAAAATGACAAATATAAATGTTGGTCTCTTGATGTTGAATAGTTAATGTATTATAGCTCATTTTAATTATTATAAAAATTTCATATGCACAAAAGGAATTAAGTTTTACGACTGATGCAAATCACCGAAATCATATAGTCGATATCGATTGTAAATGAAGAAAGAGGTTACGTTTTCTGCTCTCGAATTTTTTATTCTTGACACTCCACAAGTGTTTTAATTTTCTACCTCTATAAAATTGTGTTTTCATTCTCGTTTCGGTTTCACTGATATGAGTTTTTCAACTTACTCTATGACTTTCAGTGAATTATATAGATGTTAATTTTTTTTTTAAAAATAAACACCTGTAAGAATTAGTTCTACCCTAGGTACATATCTAAAAATAAAATCTTCACTTGTAATACTAGAGCCTGCAGTCGATAGTACACATGGAAGTCGAATTCATCGACGATGAAAAACCCAACCCAAGGATTTCAATACTGGTTGAAAACCATCTCTAAAGATACATGGATCTCTTGACGTTGCAATTAGATTTTTACTATTTAGTAATATATAGTAGTTTAAAAAAGTTCAAAATACAACATATAAAAAAATCTATTTTTATGACATGCTTAATGTGATTGTTTAATTTAATTTAATAATATAAAACTAAAAAAAAGAATACAAAAATAGTTATGAAATATATATATATATATATATATATATATATATATATATATATATATATATATGATTAACATCATTAATTATCATATATATGTTAATCATATTAGGTAATTTTGTAGCTTTTATTTAAGAAAATAATTTATTTAAAGAAATAATTTATTGAAGATAATTATGTAGCTTTTAATTTAATAGTTGATTTAATTAAAACTATAATCATCCTATATTTTAAAAGAGAAGTCACTTTTTTTTGCTTACGTGTCGATCATTGGTGAAGTTTCAAAAATTGTTATAATTTGATTGATCGTTGATTTTGTATTTTTTTATTTTAACTAAATCTAAAAATTTATGGTAAGTCTAAGATCATTTAATATCACTTGCAAAAATAATATAAAGAATATTACAGATAAAAAACTTAAGGTAACTTAATTTCAAATTAAATAGTGTATAAAATCAATTTTGATTTCTTATTTATAATATTTATACACTATTTAATATAATAAACGGAAGTTTTGAAATCTTAAAAAATCCTCACATGTTTTATAAATCATTAATAATTTGATTGGTCGATGATTCTCAATTTTTATTTATTTTAATTAGATCTAAAAACAAAAGATAAGTCTATAACAATTTAATACAATTAATCGCTGAAATTGTCAAAAATAATAACTAATCGTTGGAATTTTGAAATTATCAAAAAGGTAAGATGTGGGAACTAATCCTTGAAATTGTCAAAAAGTAATAATGTTGATCAATTATGATATTTATAAAATGCATAAAATAGTAAACTAAAAAGAGTTTATAAAAACTGCTACAATGCTTTTATATTTTTATCTTAATCATTATTTTCGTATATAAATTATTATTATTAATATTTACGTCTAATAAAGTTCATACATGCTTTATAAGTCATTTACAAAAATTATAAATACATTTATAAAATTATTTATCTTGGCTTATCATATGTTTTAAATTATTTTAAACGGTTGTAGATCACTTGTACATGCTTATAAATTAATTTTTAAAATCTATTTTGGAATCTCACCCCCCTATATATTAATTGATAAATTAACTTCTGTTGACGAGTCATTGATACATACATTTTGACAAAAATTCTTATAATTTCATTGGTCGAAATTTATTTTCTTATTTATTTTTAAATAATATCAAACATTAATAACTTATCTTATTTTAAGCATGAATTACTTGAAAGTTGATATCATATTTACTACGTTGATTTAATGTAATTTAAATTAATGATTCTAATTAGTTAATTGATGATATTAATAATTTACATTATCTCGAATATGAATGACTTGATATCATACTAATTGCGAACCACTTTATGAAATATAGTTTTAATATATTTTTAAAAACTTTAATATTTTTTTAAAATTGATATCATATTCGATTCAATAGAAATTATAGCAAGGAATCATGAAACATCATTGAAATAGTTTCGTTGATAAAGAAGTAATGATATTAGTAACTTTTTGCAACTCGGAATCATCTTTTATTTTTATTGTAATAAACTAATATTTACAATTGTAATAATATTTCATAACTATTTATTTTGTTTTGACGCTACTCTTATCATTTTTTTCAACGCATAAATTTTTAATGTTCAACCAAAAGACAAATATTCATGGTTCAGTTCATCAAAAGAATTGAAACAATATAGCTGAGGGTGATGCTATGGTCATAGAGTTATTCAAAGTGTACACAGCTATTAATTATTATTAGACAAGCACACTACATACATCGTTTCAAAAGTAGTTTCTATCAAACAATTGTTTTTTGCAAAAGTTGATGATTCTCCAAGTGAAAAGTTCTCAAATTTGTTTTTGAGGATTACAATAATACTAGGTGTTTTTCTACGTCATGCACATATATAAATTTTTGGTTAAACATAAAAATGGATTTCTGGTATCCCAAAAGGTTCTGATTCCAAAAGGTGACTTCAAGTTTTGCCTATTTTTTCTTATTAGATATCTTAACCTTATATTTTATTTATACATAATTTATCCTATTATTAAAAACATATGTCTTTAACCGTCCGCACAGGGTGCAGGCTATTCACCTAGTATATATTTATATGGAGCAACTTATTTTTATAAGGATTCTAAGAATCATCCTGATGACACGTCTACAAAAAAAATATGTTAATGTTCAAGGATTAACTAGATTCGGATCCGCCTTTAAAGGACAGATATTTTTTTTTTGTTTTTTTAATATAAAGATTGATAATTTTTTGTTTTAATTATATAAACTCTGACATGATCAAGTTTCAATTATGCAGATTTGTTATAGTGTGCACAGTATGACGAAATTTAAAATGCGTCACACAACCGTTTTATGTTTGTAAATAAGTTAAACAATAGTTGTATCCGAAATTTGTACTTGGACTATTATATAATTTTACAGAATTATAAATTATATAAAATATTGTTAAACATATAAAATGGTCAATAATATTTTTGATTAAGTTTTATTCTCGTGTAGTTATAAAATTTAAATATCTAATAGCAACTTTTTTAAATTATTGCAGACTTTAATTTATGTTATTGATATTAAACAATTTATGGAATATAAAATTGATTATATAAAAACATAACCCATTTCTGGAAACCCGAAAGACCCATTATTCAGAAAAACACGAAAGACCAATTAATCAAAACCATAAAGTCGACGTAATAATTTTAGTAAATTGGTGTGATACTTAAAAAAATGATAATTGATATGACAATAATTGATATGAAAATAATTGATATGACAATATTAGTTTATTTTTGTTTTTAATAACCTATTATAAGTTTTTTATTTTCTATTTTAGATTTAAAAATTAATTTTATGATACATAGATGTAAGAAAATAATATTATGATGTCATTATGTTTGTTGATTAATTTAGTTTCATAATATATATGTATAATATTTAAATTTAAAGTATTTATATTAAATATCTTATATATTAAAAGAGAAGCGTTGTCATTTAATGTTTTCACACAGTATTGGACACATGTCGTCTTAATAGAGCTTCTCACACAATTTACATTTTTGAAGACAATTAGTTTCCTATTTTAGTTAAACCACACACGAACACGTTGTAGCATTTTGCTCATACCATTGACATGATACAAAACAAATAGTGTCTACAAAAGCCAATGGTGCATAAAAATCATTTGTATATGTCAAGAAAAAAATACAAGTTGGTGTCTAACGAATGTAGGCAGAGAAGATTCAACCCGTGGCATAGCTAAAAGGAGATGATGATGCGAAGTAAAATTGTTAAAGAAAGAGCAGAGCTATCATGGTAAAAACATACGACATTCTTAGTCTACTTCTAAGGCGTTCTTTATGCTTTGACATAGAGAAAACGCTACCCATGACAAGTTGTTGCGTATACAATTAATTGTAAACTGTCCAGAAAAAATACAAGTTGGTGTTTAATTAATGTAGATGGTGCGGCAAAGCAAATTCGATAAATCTACCCATCTGGCATCAAAATTCTTTGTCTATTGCCAATGTGTTCTTTATGCAGTTGATATCGTTTTAAATATGTCAAAGAAAGAGCTATCATAGTAAAAGTATATGATACACACGATAAAGGTTTTTAGTACTCTCTCACATTGGCAAGCAGCCTATAGAAGATAAACTAACGTTTTAACGTATACATTGCTTATAATAGTAATCGAGAAAACAGTAATCAGTCTTTTAAAGACAGTCTCACAAGCATGTAAGAACTGAGAATTTCTTTCTCTACTGCTGACGGATAAGACAGTGTTTGTGTCTTAGGCTCTTAGCTAATTAACGTTACTCAATTTCTTTTGATGTTATATATATTATTTTTCTTTACTTGATTATTTGTTCATGCACGTTAAGTTTGTCTTGAAGAGAACGAAAAGGAAGGATGGTTGTAGATTAAAATTATATTATTATTGTCAATAATATTAAATCGACATCAAGAAATTGTACCGTTTAATCCAATTAAATCAACCGTCTGCGTGTGATAATATTTAATTGTCTTGATTGATTGTCAAGGTTAATTAATGATACTAATTAGCATAAATATATGACAATATATTTATTGAAGAGTGATTACCAAGGTAAAAATATATGCCATTCAATTATAGATTTTTGAATATATAATGTGACTTGAACGAGAAGCATAGTGAATCTATATATGACTGGTGTCTCTCATTCATTTTATTCATTCACCAAATCCAAAACCTTAGAAATTTATCTCATCCTCCCATAATGGCTGCGATTACTTTTATAGCTAATTTGAAACCATTCAAGTTAATATAGAAATTTGGGTCTAGATTTACGTTTGTGGAAGGAATATTCTGTTTCTGGTGGTCTAACCATTGAACTGGTTCTTATTTCCAATATAGGCATCTTTACTCTTCATGTGAATAAATTTTATAAATTTTGTCTGCTTTATTTAAACACTAGGTATTTTTCTGCACCATGTGCTGTAAGAATATATTGTATTTAAATATTACAATTAGTACATATTTTTTTATCTTAAACTTTTTTACATTTGATTTGGAGTGGACACTCGGATACCATTTGGTACAGTTAGGTTCAGTTATGTTTCGATTTATTGTGAGTTCGATCCGGTTCGGATCTGTGGGTTCATTTTGATCGGGTTCCGTAATAGTTCTCTAGATACCAAAATTTTGAAGCCATTCAAATATCTAACATATTTATATTAAAATTTTGAACTATTTTTTAGATTATATTTGGTTTGGTTTCTTTTTCTAGTAATTTTGTCCATGCCTATATTTTTGATTGTAACAATATACATATATATATATATATATATATATAATATTAAGATCTCAATAATTTTTCAGTGAAAGATTTGAAATTAAATATTTATATTTTTATATATTAGATCATTTAATTTAAATGATATCTATATATATAATAATAAAATTTCATATTCATACGATTTGTGATTAATTGTCCCTTGTTTGAACAAAAAAAACCATTGATCACAATTTTTTTAGTATGGAACTTTTTACCATTTTTCATAATTTATATACGTTTTAAAAAATTCAAAATATACCACATATGAAAAAATCTATTTTTTAACAAATCCTTAATGTGAGTTTTAAATTTTTAATAATATAAAATTAAACAAAAAAGGTAGAAGATAATTTTTTTGCTGAAATATGGTAACAATATATGGTAAGAATATATGGTAAAAATATATGGTAAGAAATTTTGCTGAAGTCTAATTATATGGTAAAAAAATTTTAAGTAGTCTAATTGCATGACATGTGGCCTTTAAAGATGTCATATCATCTTTTTTTTTGAAAAATTACTTGGCAAATATAGTCTAGGGGATGTCTAAGTTTTGAGTTTTTTTTTGTTTCGCAGGGTGTGAAGATTTCTTCCGTTTTGTATAATAAATTTCGTAGGGCGTAAATTTTATATATTTTCATCTGTTTTATTTAAAACTTTATACTCAACCCTTTCTTAGATTGTCAACTAATAGTACTAAAGTCTGAAACACTTTCCGATTATGTAGATCTATGTGGAGCATTGATGCATGTAGGAGATCTTATAGCTCATGAGAAAGATCGATAATCCCAAAGTGCCTTGGTCTAGTATGGTGAGGAAGAAACTCTTACGTTTTCAGTTGTCGTTTTTTGATCTAAGCAGTACATCACTGTTTTGTTACGGGTCTAATGTCCAAACATGTTTTATGCAGACCCAATTGAAAAATATATGTTGAAACATAATGTGTAACTGTTAAAAATCCATAAGGCTTAGGTTTAATACATTATAAGAATGAAATTCAGCAGGTCCAATGTGTAGATGTATTAACGTTATTGTTTATATATATATATATATATATATATATATATATATATATATATATATATATATATATATATATATATATATATATATATATATATATATATATATATATATATATATATATATATATAAATTTTTTGTAATTGTTTATGTATACAATTTAATAGTAATTGTTTATGTATACAATTTAATAGTCATTAGTTAAGAAAAAAAATTGTAATGACTAATTTTATTTTATATTTAATTAATTTTAATTTAAAATTTAATCTTTCATTTGTTATAATGAACCAACATTTCTTTCAATATTAATTAACATTATATATATATATATATATTGATGAAACACTTATTAAAAATTTTACATACCCATAAATATGCACATTGAAGTTAGTACATCTATAACTAAATATCCACCGCAGGTGAAGATTCTAAATCAGGCGTAATATATGATATTTTATTGTAAAATCTTCATTTCATCATTAGTCTAATTGTAATGCAATGAATTGTTTTATAGGCATTTCTTTGTTTTCTTCAACTGTTATATAAGTTTGATTTTATTATGAATTCGTTTAAAAATAATATGAAACAATTGATTGACATGAGAGTTGTCTAATATTCATATAACATGAAACCTAACAAACACAAATAGTCTTTGGTTTATCACCTAAAAAAACAAAAACTTCGACCATTTTAACAGAAAAGTCAAAAATAAATATGGATTTAGAATTAAGTTATATTATAGGATCTTAAAACCCGAAACACAACCTAAAATAGAACTGATATCTAAAATAAACATACCCAATTTCTTAATATTTCAAAGATAATCACATCCTGCGCAAGGCGCAGATCTTACCTAGTAATATAATATTTTATAAGTATGTGTAAACTCATTGTTTATTGGTCCATTTAAATACATTGTATATGCAGTCCCAAAACCAAAAAACTAAATTGTCATTAATGAATTTTATTAATCCTTTGTAAAAGTAAGAATATTTTTGGAAAATCATTTAAGACATAATATGGAAATGATCATATATTAGGGCATACAAAGGATTGATCTCGAAACTTAAGTTAAACCTATGGTTCATTTCTCTATGTCATAAAACTCGCCAGGATATGGAGCGTATTAGACACAAAGTGTCCAACATCGGATATTGGAAGAGATCCTTAGCAATATATAAGATAGATGAGCATCTTCCCTAATTGCCAATTGGTTTTCGGTTGGAAGCACATCTAGCTTAGCATGGTATCAGAGCCCGATCCACGCAGTCCAATCCGATCCTCATCGATCTGGCCCCAAGTTGGCCCATCGATCTTTCCCCGAACATTCCGAGATTGGCTCTCAAAGAGCCATCATCTCGAGGGGGCGTATTAGACACAAAGTGTACAACATCGGATATTGGAAGGGATCCTTAGCAATATATAAGATAGATGAGCCACTCCTCTAATTGCCAATTGGTTTTAGGTTGGAAGCCCATCTAGCTTAATAGAGAGCGCAGTCAAAAACATGGTGAAACAGAAGATTAAGGAGTTACCAGATGACCTAATCTTGAAGATACTCTCAAATCTTCCATTGTTTAAAGAGAGCGTTGCAACACGTCTCATATCAAAACTGCACGAGGAACCTTGAACACTTGTGCCAGACATCACGTTTGAAGATTATTATAAGAAGAGTCTCGTCACTTTTATGAGTTTTGTTTACGGATCTTTGTTCTCTGACGATGATGATCAAACACTAGAGAGGTTGCATCTCAAGCTTCACAGTTCGGCTTCAGACATCAACTTTTGGGTTCAAGTATCTGTTAATAGATCTGTAAGAAAGCTGAGATTCAACTTGTATGGCGGAACACTAGTTCTGCCGAGTTGCTTGAGTAATTCCACAACTCTAAAATCATTAATACTCCATAGAGTAACTATCAATCATGTTCCGTGTGGGTTCTGTTTGCCATCTCTCAAAAGTCTCCACCTTTTCTCCGTTGACTTCTCGCAAAAGGCATGTATCTCAAGGCTTTTACAAAGTTGCCCGGATCTTGAATACTTGGTTTTACACAATCTTTACTGGTGCTATCTCAAGGAAGAGGTTAGATTTTTTTTGGTTGTCACTCAAAAGTCTGCACAGTTTATCGGCGATACGTGTCTTACACCTCTTCTACAAAGTTGTCCTGTTCTTGAAAATCTGGTCGTAACCCAAAACAAACGTGATTGGAATCCAATTTTTGGTGTTATCCCACCTGCTTCTCGTTTGCCATCAATCAAAAGTCTGCAATAATACATATTCAATAATATTTTTAATATTAATAATATAAATTAAAGTTTGCAATAATTTTTAAAGGTTGATATTAAAACTTGAATTTTGTAACCACACGGGGATAAGACTTAAACAAAATTTTATTGACCACTTTATATGTTTAGCAATATTTTATATAATTTATAATTCTTTTAGAATTATATAATAGTCCAAGTACGAATTTTAGATACAACCATTGTTTAACTTATTTACAAACATAAAACGGCTGTGTGATGCATTTTAAATTTTTCAACTATACACATTATAACAAACTCGCATAATTGAAACTTGATCATGTCACAGTTTATATAATCAAAACGAAGAATTAGCAATATTTATATTAAAAAAATAACAACAAAATACTCGTCCTTTCAAGGACGAGTCAGAATCTAGTACAAAAATAAGTGAAATTGAGAAGAATATTTCGTTAAGTTTACTATACACAACTAAGTGGAATTTGGAAGATAATTACTTTATTGGTTCTTTAACTTTTAATAGATTTCCAGCAGCCAACTTGAAGATATGTGGGAAAGGAACATTAAGAGTTCCAGTGTCGACATAAAATAGTAGAAATGATCAGAATTTCAAAATGCTATTAGAATTTGTTAAAGATCAATCACATAGAGCAAAGGAGTATCTAATATTTTGTTTACATTGTTCGACAGTTTATGTATTTTACTAATACTTTTACAAGAAAAGAGTGTTATTGGCAAACACATGAGACATTGGTTCTTAGCTGTGAGATATGTTCAAAATAATTAAATTGATAATAAGATAGTATAAATAACGACATCAAAAAATAACTTTCAAGTTATTGTTTGTGTTTAAGCCAAAAGTGTAATTATAATAGTGTAGTTTTTGGTTCTAATTAATACATGCTGACTTCTATATATAACATAAACACAGTGAAAAAACTAAAAAAAAATACGATACAAATAATTTTTAGTTTCATTTGATGCAAAGAAGTGGCATACCAAAGAGTTTTGAGGATAAAATAATATGCAGAAACATTACAAATGGGTATCTTCATATTATGGTTGTTTTGTATTTTTGTTAGGTAACTAATGCATAATTTAAGTTTTCAAAAAATTTCTCAAGAAAGTGAGTATATTGGAGATTGTTAGTTGGTGAACAGATAAACGTAGTTTATATTTGCTTTAGAACCATCTGTAATCTCAACTATTTTTTAAAAAAATATAATGAGAAATATATTAATGAATAAAAAATAAAAACTTAATTCACTTATAGAGTACTAATGCTTTTATTTTAGTTCATAACTACATTCACCACTTCATTTTGGAGTAAAAAAATTGAGATTGAAGATGCTTTAAGTTTGATTAATGATACTAATTGTAAAACCAAACAAAATTTATACAGTACTAATTATAAGTTTCCAATTTTTTACATAAAATAAATAACCAAGATAAAGAATATATATAAATCTTAACTAATAATTTTGTTAAATTTTTATTAATCAAATACTAATATCTTATATAAAATTCTAATAAACACACACAAAACATTTCTAATAGTTTTAAATTTGCATTTATATTTATAATTCTATAACCAGTTCCACTATACATTATATTTTCATTTTTAAAATAAAAAATACTAATTAAATTAAATTATTTAAGTTTTCATTGAAGATGCTTTAAGTTTGATTAATGATACTAATTGTAAAACCAAACAAAATTTATACAGTACTAATTATAAGTTTCCAATTTTTTACATAAAATAAATAACCAAGATAAAGAATATATATAAATCTTAACTAATAATTTTGTTAAATTTTTATTAATCAAATACTAATATCTTATATAAAATTCTAATAAACACACACAAAACATTTCTAATAGTTTTAAATTTGCATTTATATTTATAATTCTATAACCAGTTCCACTATACATTATATTTTCATTTTTAAAATAAAAAATACTAATTAAATTAAATTATTATTATAGAAAACAATGTGGGCGTAGCCCCGAAAATCCCACATTTAATAGGACTGTGAATTGAATTGTGGTGATGACAGCTCAGCATAGAAAAAATGTTACAACTTAAACAATATTTCTCAATTACTATAGAGGATTGATCTCGAAACCTAAGTTAACCTAGGGTTCGTTTCTCTGTGTCATAAAACTCGCAGTCAAAAACATGGTGAAACAGAAGATTAAGGAGTTACCAGATGACCTAATCTTGAAGATACTCTCAAATCTTCCTTTGTTTAAAGAGAGCGTTGCAACACGTCTCATATCAAAATTTCACGAGGAACCATGGACACTTGTGCCAGACGTCACGTTTGAAGATTATTATGAGGAGAGTCTCGTCACTTTCATGAGTTTTGTTTACGGATCTTTGTTCTCTGACGATGATGATCAAACACTAGAGAGGTTGCATCTCAAGCTTCACAGAAAATATTCGGGTTCAGACATCAACTTTTGGGTTCAAGTAGCTGTTAATAGATCTGTAAGAAAGCTGAGATTCAACTTGTATGGCGGAACACTAGTTCTGCCGAGTTGCTTGACTAATTCCACAACCCTAAAATCATTAATACTCCATAGAGTAACTATCAATCATGTTCCGTGTGGGTTCTGTTTGCCATCTCTGAAAAGTCTCCACCTTTTCTCCGTTCACTTCTCGCAAAAGGCATCTATCGCAAGGCTTTTACAAAGTTGCCCGGATCTTGAATACTTGGTTTTACAAAATCACGACTGGTACTATCTCAATGAAGAGGTTAGGTTTTGTTTGTCGTCACTCAAAAGTCTGCACCTTATATCGGCGATACACGATACGAGTCTTACACCTCTTCTACAAAGTTGCCCGGTTCTTGAAGATCTGGTCGTAACCTTTGATTCAAATCCAATTTTTAGTGTTATCCCACCTGCTTCTCGTTTGCCATCAATCAAAAGTCTTCACATTTCATCTGTCGAACACTCGGTTGCAACGCTTTCAAAGAGGTCTGCACCTTTTGACGATTTTTTTATAAGCCGAACCAGACATGACAATGTGAGGTTATTTAATATCAATGTGCCTACTTTGAAGAGCTTGACTATTATTAACTCCAGAGAGGGACGCTTCTACGGCTGCAAGAAGAATCATGGGTTTTGGATAAATGCTCCTTCTTTGCAGACTTTGAACATTAAGGATTCAGTAAGTAACAATCTGATGCTTGAGTTTATGCCAGAGGTGACAAAGGAGAATATCGAGGTCACCTGTGACCAACCTGAGAGGTTCATTGGATCTCTTACCTCTTTCCAACATCTTTCTCTGTGTTCTCCAACTTCTGAGGTAACAAAACTTTGTTCAAGAATGTTTCTTCTATGTTTGTTTAGTCTCATTCTCAGTACATTAAATAATCATATAACTTCATTTGCAGACTCCAAGTCGTGTCCTTCCCTATATTGAACATCTAGAACTACTATGTACATGTTCTCCGGGATGGCCTAATCTTCTTGCTTCTATACTCAGTGACGCTCCAAGACTCCAATCTCTCAAGCTTAAGTCGGTATGTAGTATCGATTATTTACATTTATAAGGATGGACATACTTGAATGCAAAGAAAACTAGTGTACTATTGAATCACCTTTTATGTTTCTGCTTTTATTTTCGAACAATTGACAGTTATGAGTTACCAAACTCGACAAGTTATACCTAAACTAGTTAGAAGAATGAAATTGGCAGCTAGTTCTTATAATGGACCGGACTAATGACAAACACTAACACATGTAATGGTTTTTTGTTTTGGTTTTGACCTCAGAATCACTGTTCCCCTAACAATCATCCGAAGAACTTTTGGAAAGAACCAGCAGTTGTTCCGGAATGTTTACGAACGCATCTAGAGATCTTTGAATGGAGACAATATGAAAACACAGCGCAGCAGAGGAAAGTGGCTGCGTACATACTAGCAAACGCTACTTGTCTTAAGATGGCCACGTTTTCAACAAGACGTAGAGACAAAGATCATCGCTTGCTCATGAAGTTAAAGAAATTGAAAAGAATTTCGAAGACATGTCAGTTAGTTTTTGAGTAAACATTCTTATATAATGGTTAAGACACAAGATTCGTATCTTTCTTAGTTTCAAAAAATATTCTTATCTTTCTTCTTCCTGTTTTACGAATCTACTGTATATTGTAAAAGCAGAGAAGTCTTTGATTACATGATTGAATGGTTAATCTCCTTCCTGTTTTTTGTTTTGCTCTCGGTCCGCACTTCTTTGTTGACATCGATATGTTTAGTGCTTTGGAGAATGTTTCGCGGCGGGACCCTAACTCTGCTTCGGGTGGAGAAATTTCCGACGGTTTGAGTTCCCCTCTGGAGTATCGACGAGGCATCAACGGGTGTGCTGGGGTCAATCTTCTTACAATGATCCAATGAAATTTCGGGACGAACCAACAGTTGTTCCGGAATGTTCATTGACGCATCTAGAGATCTTGAAATGGAGACGATAAGAAGATATAATGCAGCAGAGGAAAGTTGCTGCGTACATACTAGCAAACGCCATTTGTCTATAGGTGGCAACATTTTCAACAAGAAATAGAGATAGAGAGCATCGCATGCTCACAAAGTTAAAGAAACAGAACAGAATTTCTGAATAGAATTTCGGAGACATGTACGTTAGCTTTTGAGTAAACTCTTCTTATGTAATGGTTAAGACACAAGATTCTTATCTTTCTTAGTTTCAAAAAAGATTCTTATGTTTCTTCTTCCTGTTTTTCCCGAACTTCTTTATATTGTGTAAAAACAGAGCAGTCTTTGATTACATGCTTGAAAAGTTAATCCTCATTTTTGTAACTCAAAAAGATAATTGTTGAAGTAAACAATTGAATCTACAACCTGTTAAACACTTTATTAACTAGGTAAGTATGTGCATCTTGTGTGGATTAATATACATCCAACAACATTTTAACTAGGTAAAGTCTTTATACCTTGGATTCGTGATAAGTTTTGCATTCTTAAGAAAATTGTTAGTTAATTTTCTAAAATAGTATTTACATAGATGAGTAGTTTGGTTGAAGATGTAAAATTTAATTTGTAGGTTATATTGTTGTCGTATGTTTATGGCTTTAAGAAAGAAAAAAAATGAAAAAATAAGGATATAATTGATATGTATTTTATTTAAGAGTCATTAAATTAGTTTTAAACCGAACCAGCTATGACTATGGTGAGGTTAGGTTTTGTTTGTATTCACTAAAAAGTCTACACCTTTTATCGGTTCTCTTACACGTCTTCTACAAAGTTGTCCGGTTCTTGAATACCTGGTCGTAACCCAAGCCGAGCATTTTCAGAACTTTTGGGATATACCTAATACCTCCTGCTTCTTCTCTGTCATCGATCAAAAGTCTTCACCTTTCATATGTTAGAGTCTGGAGTGATGAATCTATTGCAACTCTTTTAAAAAGGTGTGCAGCTCTTGAAGATTTGGTTATAACTCGAACCACATATGACAATGTGAGGCTATATAATATCAGTGTGCCTACTTTGAAGAGTTTAACTATCAATTACTCTCCAAATTTGCGCACCAAGAAAAAGAAAACTATAAATAACACTAGAGAGAAACGCGTCGCCGACGACAAGGAGAATCATAGGTTTTGGATAAATGCTCCTGCGTTGGAGACATTAGCTTGCGTAAATTTGAAATATAAATATCTTTTAAATTTGCAATTTATTTTTAAGAAAATAAAAATAATCATCCGCTAACGAATCAAACTCTATTTTGGTTTAAAATTCTTCTTTTGACCCTTCAGAATATATACAGACTTTGATTGATAACCACTAGATGAATGGAAAAGTCAATAAAATGTAATGAAATTTTATATGAAGAATTGAAAAAAATAAGAGATTTTTTTTTTCATTTTGTTCTCATCAAAATTGTAGAGGAAAATTTATCTTTATAAATTCATTACTCTCTGAAGAATTTAGAGAAAAAGAATGGGACCTACCTACTCAATAATTTGATCAAAAATCATCTTAAGTTTTGAGGGAATTAAGAATTCACCGTACTTTCAAAAAGCAATATGTACCACCGACTGATCAAAATAGGAAAAAAAAGAATAAAAATTAAATGTAAAACTATTTTTTATCAAATAATATTGTGTTGCCACTAATGGAGCTGCTCTTATAGGTCGGAAAAAGTGTCTATTCCAACATGAACTATTTGGATCGTGCCAAATACAACCCAAACAAATGTGTAGTGTCAAATACGATATGAACTCAATTAAAACTTTAAAAACCTACCTGAACTTTTTTAAACGTGCCTAAATCTACATTGAAATATTATTAAAAAATTGAAATTATATAAACTACTATTTTTTCATCGTATTAAATTTTAAAATTTTGCTAATAATTTTTTTTTGATTTATATAAACACATAACATGTTTTTACTTATTATATCTTCAATAAACTTATATCTTACTAAAATATAAATAATAAAATATTTATAATTACATGATCTTAGATATACTTAAAATTTTGAAGTTATTTAAAAACAATTTTTGTAAATAACTTCAAAAGTTTTTTTCCCGTGTATCAAAATATATAATAATAACTTTGAAAAAATCACTTAAGTTTTAAAAATAAAAATAATCTATACAAGAAATTTTTATAAATAACTTCAAAATTTGAAGTATATCTAAGACCACGTAACTATAAATATTTTATTATTTATATTTTAGTAAGATATAAGTTTATTGAAGATATAATAAGTAAAAACATGTTATGTGTTTATATAAATCAGAAACAATTATCACCAAAGTTTTAAAATTTAATACGATGAATAAATAGTAGTTTATATAATTTCAAATATTTAATAATATTTTAATGTAGATTTAGGCACGTATTAAAAAGTTCAGGTAGGTTTTTTAAGTTTTAATTGAGTTCAGGTCGTATTTGGCACTACACATTTGTTCGGGTTGTATTTGTCACGATCCAAATAGTTCAGGTTAGAATAGGCAATTTTCTCCTTATAGATCTGCCACTTGCCACTGGTCATAGCTTTATGCATATCTTAGCCATTCGGATGAAATTAAAAAGTTAATATTTTTAGCAATAATTTGAATAAAAAGGAAGGAAATAATTTAGAATTAATAAATTAGGAAAGGAATAATTTAAATTGAATATAGTTTTACGAAACAAATCAGGAATATTGAGAATAAGTCAAAACTAGGACTTGTTTTCCACGTAGAATGGAAATTTATTTTATCAAAAAATGGAAACTAACCTTTTTTGAACTTTTTTCTCTTCTTATATATATATTGATATCGGACCTAAGTCAAACCTAGGATTCGTATCTCTGTGTCATAAAACTCGCCAGGATATGGAGAGCGCAGTCAAAAACATGGTGAAACAGAAGGTTAAGGAGTTACCAGCTGATCTAATCTTGAATATACTCTCAAAGCTTCCATCGTTTAAACAGAGCGTTGCAACACGTCTCATATCAAAACATCGCAATGAACCTTGGAAACTTGTTCAAGACGTCACGTTCGAAGATGATAATGAGGAGGGTCTCGTCACTCTCATGAGTTTTGTTTACGGATCTTTGTTGTCTGAAGATGATGATCAATCACTAGAGAGGTTGCATCTCAAGCTTAACAGCAAATATTCTGCTTCAGACATCAACTTTTGGGTTCAAGTGGCGGTTAATAGATTTGTGAGAAAGTTGAGATTCGACAGTGATCACGGACCCCTAAGATTGCCGAGGTGTTTGAATAATTCCAAAACCCTAAAATCATTGATACTCCGTGACGTAACTATCAATCATGTTCCGCGTGGGTTCTGTTTGCCATCTCTCAAAAGTCTCCACCTTTTCTCCGTTCACTTCTCGCAAAAAGCATCTATCTCAAGGCTTTTACAAAGTTGCCCTGATCTTGAATACTTGGTCTTACAAAATTACTCTTGGTTCTATCTCAAGGCAGAGGTTAGGTTTTGTTTGTCGTCACTCAAAAGTCTGCACCTTTTATCGGCGACACGGGATAAGTGTCTTACACGTCTTCTACAAAGTTGCCCGGTTCTTGAAAATCTGGTCGTAACCCAAAACAAACGTGATTGGAATCCAATTTTTGGTGTTATCCCACCTGCTTCTCGTTTGCCCTCAATCAAAAGTCTTCACCTCTCATCTGTCGAACTCTCGATTGATGAATCTGTTGCGACGCTTTTAAAGAGGTCTGCAGCTTTTGACGATTTTGTTATAAACCGAACCAGACATGACAATGTGAATTCATCAAGTATCAATGTGCCTACTTTGAAGAGCTTAACTATTATTAACTCCAGAGAGAAACCCACCTACGGCTTAACTATTATTAACAAGGAGAATCATGGTTTTTGGATAAATGCTCCTGCTTTGCAGACTTTGAACCTTAAGGATACAGTAAGTAACAATCTGATGCTTGAGTTTATGCCAGAGGTGACAAAGGAGAATATCGAGGTCACCTGTGACCAACCTGAGAGGTTCGTTGGATCTCTTACGTCAATCCAACATCTTTCTATATGTTCTCCAACTTATGAGGTAACAAAACTTTGTTCAAGAATGTTTCCATCTATGATTGGTTAGTCTCATTCTCGGTACAGTAAATAATCATATAACATCATTTGCAGACACCATGTCGTAGTGGCTCCGTCTTTCCCTATCTTGAATATCTAGAGCTATGTACATGTTCTCCGGGATGGGATAATCTTCTTGCTACTATACTCAGTGACGCTCCAAGACTCCAATCTCTCAAGCTTAAGTTGGTATGTTGAATGGACTTGTTTTATTTTTCATTTATTTTACTAGCATGTTAGATGGTATAAGGATGCATATACTACTCCAATGCATAGAAAACTGGTGTACCATTATGAGTCTTGCGAACTACCTAACTGTTTTACAAATTCTTCTTAAACTAGCTAGAAGAATGAATTTGGCGGGAAGCTCCTACAAATGATCTGACTAATGACGAATACTAACACATGTAATTTTTTTTGTTCTCTCAGAATCATACTGCCCCTTACAATGATCCGAAGAACTTTTGGAAAGAACCAGCAGTTGTTCCGGAATGTTTACGGAAACATCTAGAGATCTTTGAATGGAGACAATATGAAGACACAGTGCGACAGAGGAAAGTGGCTGCGTACATACTAGCAAACGCTACTTGTCTAAAGATGGCTACATTTTCAACAAGAAGTAGAGACAAAGATCATCAGATAAAGACACTGAACAGAATTTCGGAGACATGTCATTTAGTTTTTGAGTAAACTCTAGAATACCGACAAGTTTCTCATGTTTCTTCTAGGTGCTTGAGATATGCCCCTCCTGTTGAGAATACTGTCGGTTCCGAAATCGCTCTAAAGCGTAACCAGAGATGCATGGCACTTAAAGGCACTGGCTATATCATCCCTCCTGCAGAAGGAAGCAGCTTCGTAACTTCCGTCCTCCATCCATGACTCTTTGTCGTGATTCTCTCTCGTTGCACTCTGGAACCTATTGCTGTTTAGTGGTTTCTTTATTTTCCTGAGGTTTATTCCTCTATTCAGATTCTCTGTTTTGTTTTTTTTTTCCTCTGTTTCATACTCTCTGTTTCCTCCTTTTTACGAAGAAAATAAATTAAATGATTTGAGTTAATAAAAAAAAAGAAGAAGGCAATGAATAATAAAATCTCATTCAGTTTTGTTCATTAAGTATATGTCTATAATTTTTTTTTATCTAGTTATGGACGACATAAACCAATGTTTCACTTGGCTATGATTAGGACAACGCTTGCAAGTTGTGTTTCTAACATGGAGAAAGTCAGAGATAAGTTCATCTTATTTCTCTGTTTTGTAACATTATGTTGTGGTTTTGTGACAGGAGGATGGGATCACTGGAAACTGTAAATGGAAAGTTTCTAAGCTCTTTGAAGTCAACGTTTCCGATATATAACTCGGGATTCAGATGTCGTCCTTATTGAACGTGGTAGCATTGATTTCTGTTTACCAGCAACATTTACATTTTGGGGACTCTTGAACCGTTCACTCAACCTTGAGTTTAATTGTGTAAAACAAAAGACTCCTGAAGAGCTGGATCAAACAGCTGAGGCATTTGGATATGGTGCTGCACATTAAGTGTCTGATTATTCATCCTTCGTATCTTTTGTTTTGTGAAAACTTGGGAATCAAGGCTGCAAAAAAGGGGTCTAGTATAGTGAGGTTCTTCGACGGTATGCTGATCTGAAGAACATGAGATAAAAGAAATTCAATTCAATGCTGATGATATGATCTTCGTAATATGTTTTCTTTATGAAAAACTTAGGCAGGTTATTGGTTCGAAACAAGAGACAAGCCGTATCTTAAAATGTGAAGCAACAACCATAGTTATGATGAAATGCTTCTCGGAATCACTCCTGTTTACAAGCTTTGATACATACAACTAAACGACCTCAAGGACAAATTTGGTTTGCAAAGAGCCAAAGAAGTCTATTTAATTTTTCTATACAATTAAGACATTTGAATCTTAGAGTTAGTGTCGTCAAAAAAAAAAGAATCTTAGACTTAGTATTTTTCTTAAGGTGAAAATGTTTTTTCTTGTTTTGGTTATGTTACTGAAACTGAGTCGATTAAAAAAAAGACTGATGTTCCTGTGAGATCTAAAGTCTTCTTCTGGCTAGACGAGAGCAGAGGAAGGTGTTCTTGTGACTTTCTTGGAGATTGTAGCTTTAGGGCTATACACCATTCTTTAGCTTTGATCTATCATTCCTCCAGTTCTCCTTGCCTTTCTTCCTGCTCTATAGTTTCTATTTTTAAGACTTATCTTCATTATATCTTCAGGGCTTTTAACATTTGCTAGGGATGTAAATGATTGTGATTTTCCTTCATAAAACTTTGACAATCCCCTCCTGAGGAAAAAAGATTAAACAACATTTGTTATAAATCAGTAGAGCTAAAAATCTTTCGAATTATAAATTATTAAATTATTAAGCCCCAAATCAAAAGTTTCAAAAAAGAAGGTTTAAGAGAATAATATGATCAAAGAATGTTTTCTTACTTGATACTGAGGTGTGACATGGGTTCAGAGAGATCGTCAAGAGGTCCATTTGAAGAAGATGAAAAAGAAGCATCATCATCATCTGTTAAACAAGATGAAGAACACATGGAAGGTAATGAACACAATGATGAATCTTCTGAGACAGTAAACAGGGTGAGTGATTGATAGATCCACGCTAGGAACTCACCGATAGTTTTAAGTGTGGTGAAATCTAGTCTAGAAGGAGACTATGAGATAAGAAAGTAACCTCGAAGATACTAATTCCTTAGATGAGATAAAACAGAGAGTTTAGAAGTTTGGAAATGATTATTTGATTGATGATTTTCCTCTGCAAATGCAGGTAGTACATAAAAGAGAAAAGCTAGTAAACGACAAAGCTTTTTAACGGTCTAAACAATGACCAGTGCTGACTAGAAAGTAAAAGAGAAAAGCAGAAGATGCTGATTGTAACGGATAGATAAGGTTGTCATGGTGACTCATCCTATGACAATACTCCCTCCTTCGGAGCAACCTTGTCCTCAAGGGTTGAACAAAGTAAACTTGGCTGTCAAGTCATTGTAAAACTCCCAGGTAGCAGTTGCGAGTATTTCGCCTTTCCACTGGACCAAGACCTTTGTAGCAGCAGCGTTCTGACGTTTGACTGTTTTGGTTTCCAGGATTGCTTCAGGTTCTTTGGAGATACCAAGGTCAAACCAATACTGTGGAACGCCTGGAGCAGTATCAGGGGGGGTTGGGGTAGAGTTTAGCTGACTTACATGAAAGGTGTCATGGATAGCAGCCTTTGGAGGAAGGGAGAGCTTGTAAGCAACATTGCCAATACGGTCAGTGACACGAAAGGGGCCGTAGAAGCGAGGTGAAAGCTTGTGAGGTAGGTTTCGCTTCTTGAGAGTGTTCTGACGGTATGGTTGGAGTTTTAAGTAGACAAAGTCTCCGATTTTGAATTCACGTTGCGAACGGTGAGCGTCAGCATATTGTTTTATTCTGTTCTGAGCGCAAAGCAGATGAAACTTGAGCATGTTAATGACCTTTTCGCGCTTTTGCAAGCTGCGGTCCACTAGAGGGGAGGAGCTTTCTCCAGGAAGATATGGGAGGTGTAATGGAGGGGGTTGACCGTATGATGATCTTATAGGGTGTTGATCTTATAGCAGAATGGAAAGTGGTGTTGTACCACCATTCTGCAAGACTTAACCATTTGCTCCACGAAGAGGGTGTTTCAGCAGTCATGTAACGCAAGTAGGTTTTAAGGGTTTTGTTGGTTACCTCAGTTTGCCCATCTGTCCGAGGGTGATAGGCAGTTGAATGCTTGAGGGTAACACCCTGAACTCTGAAAATCTTTTTCCAAACCTCACTGAGGAATGTTGGATCTCTGTCACTGACTACATCTTTTGGCATTCCATGAAGCGTGAAGATGTTGTCGAGGAAAGCCTGAGCCACTGTGAGAGCCGTGTAAAGGTGTGACAAGGCAACAAAGTGAGCATTTTTGCTCAGGCGATCTATAACGACCAAGATGCATCTTTTTCCGTGGGATTGAGGAACGCCCTCTATGAAATCGAGGCTTATTGATTCCCAAACGCCGTCGGGGATGGGGAGGGATTGTAAGAGGCCAGATTTAGCAGCCAAATCATACTTGTTCTACTGATAGGTGGAGCAGTTTCAGATGTAGTTTTGGACCTCCAGACTCATTTTTGGCCAGTAGAACAGAGATTTCACGCAATGCAGTGTAGCATCTCTTCTAGAGTGACCTCCAATGGCGGAATCATGTAGCCATTTGAGGATGTGAAGCTTTGTATCTTTGTCATTACCGACTACCAACTTGCCTTTGCGACGCAATTTCTCATTGATGAAAGTGAAGCTTGGGTGAGAGGATTTATCAGTTTTCAGATCAGAGATGAGCTTTCGAAGCTGGGGATCAGTTTCCCACAGAAGCTTGAGGGAATCATAAAAGCCAGAGTGAGCTGAGAAAGCACCATTCTGAGGAGCTCCGAGCCGGTGACTCGAGAGAGGGCATCAGCGACCACGTTATCCTTGCCTTGTTTGTAGTGGATCTCGAAGGTGTAACCCATAAGTTTGGAGATCCACATATGTTGGAAGGGGTCGTTATCTTTTGCTTCATTAGGAACTTGAGGCTTCGTTGATCGGTTCTGATGATGAAAGGTCGGTGAACTAGATAAGCGTGCCAAGTCTTTACTGCATATACAACTGCCATGAGTTCCTTCTCGTAAACAGACAAGTTCTGATGGCGTGGACCCAAGGAGCGGCTGATGAAGCAGATAGGGTGGTTGTCCTGCATAAGGACGGCACCGATGCATGTGTTTGAAACGTCCGTTTCGACGATGAAAGGTTTTTCAAAGTCAGGGAGAGCTAACACAGGGGCAGAGCACAGAGCATATTTAAGTTTTTCGAGAGCAGCTGTGGCTTCAGGGGACCAAGAGAAACCCTCCTTCTTCAAGAGATGACTGAGGGGACTAGCGATGATGCTGTAGCTGAGAATGAAGCGTCGATAGTAGTTTGCCAATCCCAAGAAACTCCGAAGATGTTTCTGTGTCGTAGGGATTGGCCATTTACTGATAGCTTCTATCTTCTTGGGGTTAGTTTGTACTCCATCAGCAGAGATGAAGTGACACAAGTATTCAATCATCGTGGCTCCAAAAATGCACTTGGAGGACTTGAGGTAAAGCTGCTGCTGTCGTAAGATTGAGAAGACCTCCTAGAGGTGCTGAAAGTGATCTTCCCATGTCTTACTATAGACGAGGATGTCGTCGAACAAGACTAGCACAAACTTCCGTGAAACATGATGAAAGACGTGATTCATCAGGCTTTGGAAGGTGCAAGGCGCGTTTATGAGTCCAAAAGGCATCACAAGATATTCAAAATGCCCGTTCTGGGTTTTGAATGCGGTTTTGTAAAAATCAGTTTCAGACATGCGTAGCTGATGAAAACAGGCGCGTAAATCCAGCTTTGAAAAGTACTTAGTTCCGCTCAGCTTGTCCAGGAGGTTTTCCAACTAGGGTATTGGGTATTTATCCTTGATAGTTTGCTTGTTGAGACCTCTGTAGTCGACACATAGACGCCATGTACCGTCTTTCTTCTTGACTAGTATGATTGGTGAGGCGTAAGGACTAGAGCTGTATTGGATAATGCCTTGAGTTAGCATTTCCTGAATCATAGTGCCTATCGTGTCTTTCTGCAGGGAAGAGTAACGATAGGGGCGTAGGTTAACAGGATTGGAGCCAGCAAGCAACGGTATTTGGTGATCAAAGCCTTCACGAAATGGTGGGAGAGACTTTGGTTTTTCAAATACGTCGGAGAAGGAACTGAGTAGCTGTTGAAAGGTGGGGTCTTCAGCGTGGGTAGTGGCTGAAGCGGAGATGTGGGAGAATAAGGAAGCAGGTTCAAAATCGTGGTGATTTTCAGAGCTGCCGTCTATCTCACACAACTGTATCAACGTTATCTGGGGTTCCTCTAACATGAGCTTGTTCAAGCTTGAACCTTTGATAATATTTCCACCGGTTTTGAAAACACCACTTAGGACGTGCTTAGTACCAGAGAAGCTAAACTCCATTCGGAGGTTGAGGAAATCCCGAAGTATAGGACCCAGTGTGCAAAGCCATTGAACTCCCAATACAAAGTCACAACAGTCTAATGGGACAGTTCGTATCTCCGTAGTGAATGTTGAGCCTTGAACTTTCCATGTAAAAGCAGAACACTTGAAGTTGGTGAGTAAGGTGTCACCAGTGGCTGATTTGACTGACATGGGTTTGGTACTCTCCAGGTGACATCCAAGCCGACTTGCGATGTTGATGTCGAGGAAGTTGTGGGTGTTGCCAGGGTCTACAAGTATGTGGAGCTTGTGGTTGCCGTAGTGACCTACCAAGCGCATACAGTTGTAGGAAGTAGAGCCGTTTATGACATTGATGGAGAGGATTGGGGTCTCATCTGCTTGAGTAGAGTTATCTGGAGCGGTGACTGCTCTGTTTTCTGGTTCAGTTTCAGAGGACCTGTCATCAGTAGCAGAGTCAATATCATCGCCTTCCATGACGTAGATCTGAGATCGTTTGTGTTTGAGTTGGTGGCCTTGAGTGAAAGGCTCATCACAAAACATACACAAGCCTTTGCATTTCTTGGTAAGAATACTTCCGAGGGGGGGGGGGGGTTTGTCTGTGGGGGTTGTAGGGAATAAAGTTTGGTTTTTGGTTGGGTTGGGTGTCGGAAGGGGTGGTTTTGGGTTGGGAACGGGTGTTTGGGAAGGGTGTAAAGGAGTTTCTTTTGTTGGTGGGTGTGTAAGATAGTGATGATTCATGAAGTGAAGCAATCTTAGCAGCGCCTGAAATCGTTGTGACCTCAAACTGCCTGGTGTGGAGTGAGAGGTGGGGATTCATGTTGGCAATGAAGATGCTAAGAGCTTGGGCTTTAGGGACGACCAGGCACATCCAAGCAGTCTCAAACTTATCACGATAATCCACAACAGAGTCGGAGCCTTGCTTAAGGGCGACGAGCTCCGCTAGGGGATCATCAAATAGCTCGCAGAAACGCGCTGAGATAGCTATGATATAGTCGGTCCAGGTGGAACAGGCCGTATCGAGTGGTCATGTAGTTAGTACGCCACTGAGTAGCCTTCCCTTTGAGATGCATGGCGGCTAAACGGACTTTAAGCTCTGGTGGCGTTCCATCGATATCGAAGAACTGTTCACATTTAGAGAGCCAGTTGCGGAGCTCGGTACCATCGAACGCAGGGAACGATATCTTAGAGAGACGTGATATTAAACCTCTGTAGCCTTGTCGGGGTGGGGTTTGTGAAGGGTAAGGAGGGTCGGGAAGATGGTGAGGGAAGGGGGATGGTGGTGTCGGCGAAGGCTGGTGGTTGTGGTTGTTTCAGAGGGGGTGTGAGTGGGTGGGAGAGGTTGGGGTCCATGGGGGCTTTTCCGGCATCTTGGATCTGGGGATTGTTGTTGTTGTTGAAATAGAGAGCTTCGAGTCTGTCGAAGCGAGCGTCGAGGGAATTGGCGCATGACTTCATCTCCGCGGCGAGGATGTCGTGTAGCGACCGGATTTTGTCGATTTGCTCACCCAGGGAACGTTCTTGGAGTCTTGTTTCAACCATGGTTACCGCTCCAAGGAAAGAGATGCTCTGATACCAATGTTACAGTAAACAGGGTAAGTGACTGATACATCCACGCTAGGAACTAACCGATAGTTCTAAGTGTGGTGAAATCTAGTCTAAAAGGAGACTATGAGATATGAAAGTCACCTCGAAGATACTAGTTCCTTAGATGAGATAAAACAGAGAGTTTAGAGGTTTGGAAATGATTATTTGATTGATGATTTTCCTCTGCAAATGCAGGTAGTACATAAAAGAGAAAAGCTAGTAAATGACAAAGCTTTTTAGCGGTCTAAACAATGACCAGTGCTGACTAGAAAGTAAAAGAGAAAAGCAGAAGATGCTGATTGTAACGAATAGATAAGATTGTCATGATGACTCATCCTATGGCATCTTCTTCTTCCTCTGAGAATGTTTCAGTTGCTAGTTTAGATCTTGAAACTCCTTCAACAATTTCTTCCTCTTCGATTATCCTCGAATCTTTATAGATCATGTTGCCCATTTGCTTCCATTTTAGATTCAAATGAAGATTCATCTTTGAAATGAATATAAAACACAAGAAGAAAAAGGACTCTTGAATCAGAATAAGGAACAGAACAAGAAAGTTCTTTTTTTTTAAATTTGTGTAATTGTACTATAAATGATAACACAGAAACATGAGTTCCATTTACAGATACACATCTTCAGTTTATATAATGGATGTGTGAAGAGGTTCCAGTTGTATTTTTAAAACTTAAAGAGGATAAATAAATAAATGAATAAAAAATATATATATATATATATATATATATATATATATATATATATATATATATATATTATCTATATAGAAAGAATCACTAATTTACTAATTTACTACTAAGTGGTGGATAACGTTGCACTTTTATTTAATTTTCAATTTAATCTCTAAATATTTTCTTTCTCTTTTGTTGATGTTATCTATCTATCTATCAATTGCATATGCACATTTCTATTGTCGTTGTCGTGTTTTTTCTGGTTTCTGTAAATCCTTTTTTGAGATAATAATCCTTTTTTATAACGAATTAAATGCTCAGATACTCCTGCCCGAAAAAAATGAGCTTAGATACTCCAGCCCGAAACTGCCCGGATTTTTCTGATTAAAAATCAAATATATCCTTAATGATTCCAACTATTTACACACCATGCCATTAAACTTAATTTTCCTCCTTTTCTCTACAGATCTAGATCTATCTTCATTTCATCATCTTCTTTCTTTCTCTTCTCTTTTTCTTTCTCTCTTCTCTTTCATGCTTCCATCCAAATCTTTTTTTTTGAATCTCTTTCTCTTTCTGTTTTTCTTCTTATTTACTTTCGACTCTCATCTTTTATGGTTATTCTGTTTTCATTTTTATTTTTCTCTCTGTTTTTCCTCTGTTATTTTTGAATTTCTTCTTCTTTAATTGCTCTGTTTTTTTGTTCTTTTTTTGAATCTCATATGTTTTTTCTTTTCTCTTTGTGTCTTCCTTCTTCCTATCTACATATCACTTCGCTTACCCTCCGCGTCATCTCCGATCTACTTTTTGTATTTTTGACTTCTAAAATATCAAAGTAGAACACGAAAGTGAAACTACAAACCCAGAAAAACAGTTTTACCAAGTTATACTATTGTGTAACTTGATAAAACTGTATAACTTGATATAACTAGGTTATAGGTTCACTAAGTTATACCTTGCAAATGTACATCTTGGTGAAACTAGAACCTAATTATACTAAGTTATATAGTTTACACTTTGGGTTTAGGTGTAGGATTGGGGTTTAGAGTTTAAGTATTGGGTGGTTTAGGATTTGGATTTAGGGTTTAGGATTTGGATTTAGGGTATATGGTTTGGGTTTACAGTTTAAGTTTTGGGTTTAGGGTTTAGGGTTTAGGATTTGAGTTTAGGGTTTGGGGTTTGGGTTTAGGATATATGGTTTGAGTATATAATTTCTGATTTGGATTTAGAGTTTAAGTTTAGGTTTTTGGAATTTTGTTTAACTTGGTAAAAATACGACACAATTATACCAAATTGTATTTTGACAGTGGTGCAACTAAGTTTATCTTCTGTTCTATTTTTACAAAAATTTAAATTTCAAATGAGGAGGGAAAACGAAAAAATTTAAAATTTAAATTTTTAATTGAGGAAGAAAAACGTAAGGGAAAAATTGGAAATCTCTTATTTCATTCAGAGTAAGGAGTATACTAGAACTCATAAGAGTATGTCATACTCCATTTTACCTCATTAAGAGTATCTGAGCCTTTCACTCTTTTATACCATTGCAAATACAATGAGTACCAAAACCGATAAAAATGTTAAGAGTATACCCAAAATTTCTTTGTAGTGTAAAAATTAATAAGATAACTACAAACCCTTTTTGTGTTTCAAAATAGAAAGTGTTTCAAAAAATAAAACTACAAACCCTTTTAGGTTTCTCTAGTTATGTCCACTAGATCCATGTTCGCGCTACGCGTGGATTATATATTTGGATTTTAATTTTTTTAAATTTAATTTATATTTTTAAGTTTATAATATTTAAAAAAATATAAGCAATTAAAATTATCTTTAAATACTATTTTGGTCAAAGATTAAAAATTGTATCACCAATAAATCATTGTGTGCTGAACTATTAAATTATAGTATTTTTACGTTGCTGTAGAACTCATGTTATCTAAACATATGTATTTCAAACACTTTCGTAAAACAAAGTGACAATTTTATTCATGACAAAAATTAATTTGGTTATTTAACTTAAAATGTAATGTTGAGTTTTATTTCTAATGTAATTTAGTATAGACATATAAGGTGATACTCAAACACACACAAAATAATTGTGATAAATTGATTAGTGTTAGAATATAATTTATACAAAAAAAAATCTTTGCACCTCTATCAAAGTGATGAAATATTTGATTATATGCATTTTTTCAGTTTTCACCAATTGTGATAGTTGGCCACCTCCAAAACTCTAAATGTGCATCTTTTTCTACGATGAAACCAGATTACATGCAACTAAATGTTCACAGGACATAAGTTTCTTGCAACCAAATGAATTACCTGAGGTTTCTTTTTGAAGAGAGAAATTGTTTCAAGCGTCCCTTAATGGATGATGTTTAATTTTCTCTTTTTTTGGTATTTTATCATATTTGTATAAAACAGAGCAATATGTTTAATCCACCATAAATTTCTTCAAATCTGGAACTTTGAAATGTTCTCTTTGATTCAAGAACTGATTGCACTCAGTAGCGGATCATGATTACGTTAGATAACAAACCCAAGCGACCAAAAAGTAAATATTGCAACGTACAAAAAGTTAAAAATAAATAAATAAAAAACTGAAGAAGACAGAGTAAATCTGCCATAGCTTCTAACCATACTCGTCTTGTATATATAGCTGATTTTCAAAACATAAGACACATTTGTTCTGTTATAGATCACCTTTAGGCCTCTTCTTCTTTTCTGCTTAAAACATTACCATTTTTTTTTACAAATGCATGACCATGAAGTCCTCAAAGAGTAATAACAATGCTTCATAACCCTTCCAAGAGTAAGGTTTCTATGCATTGTGGTGACATGGCTTCTGCAATATCCAACAGTCTTGTTGTTCTCCAATATTCTACCAGTGAACTTGACCGTGAACATGATTTATTTTGAGACATATGTCTATGTTCTGATCTTGACCTACGTTGAGAGCAGTTCCTTGAGCGAGAGCGCATGACCGTCAGTTGTGGCTCTCCTCTTTCTAGATCGCCAGGCCTCCTCCTGTGTATAAATGATGATAATCAACTTAAGACTGAAGCAATCTTAAACCAGAATATAATTGTGATAGATTATCAGTACCTGTCACATCTACATAATCTCTCTCACGTTTCTTTTTCTCATTATATTCTCTGCGATGGCCCTTATGATGTTCTTATGATGGGGCTGTCGCGTTCGCTATCCTTACTTTTCTCCATGTGTCAATCCAACACATATATTCTAAACGAATACATATGGTGATATAGAGATGACAGGAATACACAGTGGAATACATATCAATAGATATAGATCTTCTGGTACTCCATTTGAGACGATATACATACAGGCACGGGTCTATTGCTAATCTGTATAACAGACACGTACCTTATCATTTAAGGATGAAGCGAGCACAGTCGTCAACTTTGGGCCAATTATTTTTCCATCTCCTGATCTCTCGCCTTCAGCCATCTTCCTTATGTAATTAGCTTAGTGGATTTCAGCGGGAAAACTTTAATCCAAAAAGATTTTAGTTCAGTTTTGGCATCCATAAAGTTTTTGACAAAATCTATCATTGTTATTTGAACAAATTTACTGTTCTTTAAATCTGATAAAATATGAGCACTCACCCTTTGCATAGCCAACAAAGAAACTCTCATTTACAACTTTGAAATCCTTAAGGTTTACCAGTGTAGGTAGGGTGCCAGGAAGACTTCCTCTAAACTTGTTAGAGGCGAGGCAAGTTGCCTGCAAACACAATTTTTGTTTATATTAAAGTCATAGATTCTTCTGGTTAGGCTCAACAAAGCCATAGTGAGTATACAATATGACACCTTATTATTGATATCTTGCATATTTGCATTGTTTTATCCATTCATTCATAAGTATTTTGGTCATATAGATTAGGAATTAGGCATTTTTAGGTGCATTTTGCATACATGTGTCTCTATTAGGTATTGGAGTACCACATGGAGTTCTTGGAGACATTTGGGTGCATTGGAGCTTAAAAAGGAAGTGAAATGAGATGTTTACGCGGACCAGAGCACTTGGAGCGGAGTCAAGAGGCCGCTGTGATCATACCGTCCGGAGCGGGGTAGCCACACGGGATCACAACCCCGCTGTGACCACTTGCAGCGGGAAACTGGAGCAGAGGCGTTAAGGTCGCTCGGCTTTACGGCGAGAAACGGAGAAAAATACCTCCACAGCGGGGTTTGGCAGCGGGGTTGCGACTCCGCTCCAGTTCATTTTTTCTGGCGATTTTAACTATTTCTTAAGGACCTTTTAGCAATTTCCTTGGACTTTTTATGCTTTCTAAACCCAAGTTAAGTACGTTTTGTAAGCAACCATGGGAGATTATCTTTGATATTGTAGAAAACACAAAAATTTCAAGAAAAGTTCATATTTTTGGATTATTTCATTGTTATGTTCTTGTGTTATTGCTGATTTTTTTTGTTATTTCTCTACATGATTAATCTGAAATCCATCATGAATTTAAGAGGAATCATGGAGATTAGTGAGTAATCACCTTTTGAATTCATGGGTTACGGAGATTAAGGGTGATTAGGCTAGTTCTATGATGTTTTAGTGTAGATCATTCTTGTTCCTTGCTAGTAGAGTATTCATAATGCATCTTTTGAGTTAGCTACTTAAAAGTTGATCATTAGGCTTTTCCCACCCAAAAAGTGTTTGATGAAATGTCTGAGACAACTCTCCTAAGCTTTTAGTGTACTTTGCCAAAGACATTTGTTGTTAAAGATGCTAAGATAGCTATTAGACTTGTTCTTAATGATTGCTTTCATATTATTCAACCAAAGACATTTGATGTTTGAGATGTGTTAGCAAATGAGCATTCATCTAGACATAGAGCTTGTTTAGAATTGTGTCTAGGCTTAAGGTTGATAGTTGATGGATTGCTTGTCATCCTTAGTTCAAAACTTGATCACCCAAAGTCATATTCCCTATACCCATGAGTTCTCTTTTCCTTAGTTAAGAAAGTATCATTCTGTTATTGCTTTATCTAAATTCATTGGTTGCACTTAGATTAAATAGGCACTTGCATTCTCATTGTTTCGAATCCCTTGGAATTGATTCGACAATCTTTTATACTACATCATCTGTCTTAGGAGCCTGAAAACTCCTAACATCAATTATGAATTGCAAAATCACTGATTTAGAAATACCATAAACAATCAAGTTCTGTGAAAGTACTCTCTAGCTAGATAGAATGTCATCCTTCATCAAAGATGTCTTTTTACAGCAAAGTGGATGATTTTGTTTGAATCCCAGAACAAATCAAGATATATATGAACATAGATTACGCAAAGCAACGCTTACCCAATCGTGAAGAAAACACCGGCGATAATGAAGGAGACGGAAACGGAGTTACTGTTGCCGGTGGTGGAGCCTAGAATTGGCATGAGGTGCTAGATGCAATATGATTTTATATAGTGTTTGTGAGAATATGAGAAGTCTGTTGGCATTCAATTGTGTAAGATCTTAAAAAGTATGAACTGAACGTGGTGAGAAGGGGTTGAGCCGCAGAAGTATCAAAGGAGACTCGAGGTTTTATAGGTTGAGATTGTAACGACAGCTCAAAAAAAAGGCCCAACAACTTAACATCTGCATGATATGGCAAAATGATTGGTGGAGAATATTTTTGCCTATGTAGCACCCTTTAGAAGTCTCAAAAATAGCTTATTTTATATAGTAGAGATGTGTTCGGTGAAATATAGTTTATTTACTGGAAAATTAAACAGAGAGATCAAATCAAAAAGCTTGCGAAGAGGATAAAATATTATAAAGTCGGTTTGTAATCAAATATTAATAATGAGCATATATACAACCTGGTAGTTTTTGACTTCGTATTAATATGGCTTAGATTTCTTTAGGAGTTTTTCAGTTCCCCAAGGTGGTGTTAAGAGCTGTTGGAGGTTGATGTTGTTTTGCAAGAGGATGTTGCTGGTTCTTCTTGGCCACGACGAGTTTTGTTGTAGACTGAAGTTTTATTTTAAATAAAGATTGGGAGCTTGCTCTCATATTCCTACCAAAAAAAAAGGTGGTGTTAAGAGCTTAGGCAAAGATGGTAAAACCCATTCTTAAAAACATACTAGAGTTTGACCCGCCTTTGCGGACAAGATTTTTTTTTATCATCATTCTATTCATTAATCTTCCGGGTTTTTTAAATGTCTGAGATTATTATCAATCTTAAGATTTTGCATTTTGGTGATTCTCGTTGGGACATAAGATATATATATATATATATTGACAAATTTATTTAATTCGTCTTTTTGTTCACCAATATGTTTAAATATTATATTTGGTTTTGGTTTTAAGTTGTTTTTCTTTTTGGATTTCGGTTTCTGATATACCATGATTTTGACCCACTTTTACCCATGGTATATAAGCGGTTTTACATATATTTACTACGAAATATGGTATATTTAGAGTATTTACAGGTTCAGGTACGTTCTGGAGAAATATGGTGTTTTTGGTGTCTTTTGGAGCCTTTAAGTGCAGAATCGTGCAGACGCGTCAGATGTTTAGATATGGATGGAGATCTTCCCAAGTTGCGATTGAGCTGATCTTTGGACAAAAGATAGATCTTTGAGTTAGCTTTCCAATGCCACCGGTTTGAGGTCAATCCGACGGTTAGATCAGAAGTTATGCATGTTTTACTGAAGAGTGGTCAGTCTGTCTCGCGAGAGAAAGCTGTCGAGAAGAGGAATGTATATCGATCGATGGGAGATCACTCATATCGATCGATATGAATGTCAGGACGTGGGATGGCTATGTTTCATGACCGCCAGAAGCCCTAATGCAACCCAAATTACCATAATACCCTTGGACGATCAGAAACCCTATTTTATGTTATTCTAAACCATTGTTGACGGCTATGCTTTCTTTACACTTTCTTTGATTCATAGTTTTGTTAGTAGAGAAAGGAGGAACTCCTATCAGAGTCCTCCTGGAACTCCTTTGGTTTAGATTTTAATATCTATTGCAATTTCTATTATATTCATCTATAATTTATGTGACAATCTTCATGTCTGAATAGATACACCTGTTAGATTTAGGGTTCAGATAGGTTGTGGGATTAGCCCCAACTATAGATTGTTAAGTTGTGATATTTATTATCATGATGAACCCTAATGCTTGTTCTAGAGTCATGAACTAGAATATGATCCTGGAATGAACTAACTTGTTAATCATTATCCTGAAATCATCTTGTATAAACTAAGATTCTCTAGGGATAAGCGATAGCCGGTCTATGATCTTGGTGGGCACATATTCAACTCGATCTGAGCTATATCGATCGATACTCCTATAGAGTAATCGATCGACGACACACATATCGATCGATACAAGCTGTCAAAACATCGATCGATATTGTCGGCATTAGATCAATAGACGAGTCTTATAACGAGTGCTACTAGACAACTCTAAGAGTTGAAGCTCTTTAATATCATGCATGCAACTTGTTAAGGCACCTATAGCATTATAATCCTAATTACCTGAATAGAAACCCTAGATCTAACAACCATCTTTCCATCAAACAACTCCTTGCCAAGGTGAACAATCATCTTGTTCATCTTGTTTACTGCTTTCATATTTATTTATTGCATTAAACCTATTAGCCTAGCTTAATCATATAACTATTAGATCTATTAGGTTCCTTAGCTCCTTGTGGATTTGATTCCTAAGTACTACGATTGGACCTCTTTTGATGAGAGTAATTCACTCCTTAGGGTAATTTGAGTGATATCAAATTTGGCGCCGTTGCCGGGGAGCTTTGATCGCCATTAGATCTTGTTTAGTTAGATTTAGTCTAGGTTTTGTTACTGTTCTAAAAAAACTCATAAATTTTTTTCTTCTTTTTCAGGTACATATATCTCAGTACCAGAAACAATGAAGAAAGGATTTCTAGGTCCTTCAAGGAAGGGGCCTGCTGTTCTATGCACGATCCGTAAGTCTAAGAGGGATGTATCGTTCGACACCCTCCAAGCAGCATCGATCGATAGCGTACACCAGAAATCGATCGATAAACCACACCATCAATCGACCGATAAGCTACAAGAAGCGGTGATCGATAGAGCCACCGAAGAAAAAAACTGTTCACCCGCGCACTGTTCATCTGGCTACTATTCATTGCACTGTTCATCCGGAAACTATTCACCCGAAATCGATCGATACTGTTCATCCAGAATCGATCGATACTGTTCATCGATGTACTGTTCATCACGGTACTATTCACCGGAATACTATTCATCCAGGTACTGTTCATCCTGACACTATTCATCACGATAATTATCATTATGTTTCGGAAAAAAACTGTTCATTCCAGATGGATCGATACTATTCATCCGACATCGATCGACACTGTTCATCACCCGTCGATCGATACTGTTCATCATGGTTGTTCGTGCCTAGAACGGTTTAGGAGACAATAAAGAGAAAGGTGGGACGAACAAAGACGTTCTTTTATTAGATCTGGACTGAAAGGTTACAAAGAAGTAAAAGGGTGACACGCAAGCCGGAGCTCGTAGAGCGTCCGGTGGAATACAAGGCGGCGAGTATCTAAGCAAGTAAACCCTAGATCTAGCCGTTGCAGTGAGTGTGTCTAAGTGTGAATGAATCTCCTGCTTGCGCGCTCCTCTTCTTTTATAACGCGGCTTAAGCCGTTCGCCCTAACTCGCTTACTTCTTCTTGGGCCTTGGTTTCCAATTGGGCCTTGCTAGCAGCGCGGGTTAGGACGTCTCTTTCGTCCTTATCTGACACCTGTACCAGTCGTCCGGTTGACTCGTCATGTCCCTTTCAAGACAACCGACCTGCAAGGTGTAATGTCTCTTTCCAGCGGAGTGGGTTAAGACGTCTCTTTCGTCCTTGTTTGACCCTTGTATTAGCAGTATACTTCGCTTGTCCTGTCTTTCTCGAGGCAGTGAACCCGGTTTGGGTTAAGACGTCGAGTGGGCTTCTTCATTTGATGGGCCTTGTAAAGGGGGCTCGGCCCATCTCCTACAATAAGTCCCCCCAAGTCTACTCGAGAGTCATTCGAGGACTCTTGTGTGGATTTTAAGATCGGGTTTGTCAAATGATGAAGCTCTACGTGAACGAGCTGTACCGGTCCGTCCTTCGAGAGTTTCCCAGGTAGCGGCTCGCTCGTGCTCTTACGACATTTGCCGGCTGGTGCGTTTCTCGCGTTGCGGACGCTGATCGGCCGATACCCTTCCTAGCCGGATGGGTTGCGGTGTTTCCGAATGCTCCAAATCGACGGTCCAATGTGACCTTCCTAGTCGCGCGGCTTAGGAGGTTCTTGTATCCACGCGCTTTTGGCGTTGTCGCGCTTGATGGCTGATTAATCGATTGCCTTCCTAGCCGACCGGTTTGCGGTGCCTTCGAGCGCCCCAAGTCGACGATCCAATGCGATTTTTTTCTAACCGAGCGGCTTGGGAGGTTCTTGTGTACATGCCATATCTGTTGTCTACACGCTGCGATCGTTCCTACCCGTTCGGCTTATACCGTCGCGCGACCGTTCCGGATCGATGGTCAGACATGATCCTTCCTAGCCGTTCGGCTTGGGATGTACGTACGCCTACGACGCTTGGTCGCCTCTTGAGTCGTCCAGGTATGCTTCCTGCATTATGAACTGGATTCACTTCTAGCCGTACGGATTATGTTGTCGAGTGATAAATGAAATTGACTCCTCCTAGCCGCTCGGCTTAGAAGCACGCTTCTGTTTGGAGTATCGCCGTTCGGTCTGTTCCTAACCGTTCCTTATCCAATTTATTGGTTTGTCATCAATTGTTTTCGGTTTGGACCGAATTTGGCAGGAGGTCGGTTCCCTGGCTCGGTTTTTCTTTGAATGGAACCGGTTTTGGCGAGCAGACCGGATCCGGTTTAGAATGTGAAGCGGGCTCTAGGGTTCCTTTTTGGCGGCTAGTGGGCTTTGGAAGCCCGTTTAGGTGCAATCATTGCACCTGGGAGAATGTGCCTGAGACTTTTCTATAAAAGGGAGGCACTTCTCTCTCTTTCGTCATTCTCTTCTGCACACAGGTACTTTTCTTTCTCCTTTCTCTCTCTTCTTTTGTTTTCTTGTGATTTTCTCTCTCTACTGTCCGATCGCCGTTTTTCCCGATTGGGATCCGCCGCGCATCCTGCTGCTTCGGTTGGTCGCGGCTTCTGGGGGAAGGCATGGTTTCGGGTTCTAGGTTATCGCGTGATGCGAAGGGAAAAGCAGTAGCTCCTTTCGTCGATTCGGCTAGGGACGTCGCCTCTGACAGAAATCAAACAGTTTGTTCCGTGCGGCTTATGGGGGATGCCATCCGAGCCGGGAATAGAGAGAGCGTGCGAAGCGGTTTGACTGGGTCGGCTGGGAGGTCTGATTGTGAAGGAGTGAGTGGAGCCGTTGATAGGAGGAGCGATCTAGGCCGCACGGCTTCTAGGGCCGAGACGAGATCTGGAGATGCGGCTTCTACTGACGCGGCTTCTAGGGCTACCGACGGTGAAGAGGAAAGGCAAAGCGGTTCGGAGTCAGCGGCTTCGGGGGACTCGATCGATTCTTCTATCGAACGCGCGAGTGACCAGAGCATCTCAAATCGAGCGGCTGGTGGGTCGGAGCGAGAGGACAGTGAAGACGTCGATCTTAATCGGGCTGCAGAGGGTTCAAACTCGTCGAGTCCGACCCCCCAGGAGTTGTGGATGAGACATCGTTTCTCTCGGTTCGATCTAATCGAATGCAAGCCGACGATGTATCGGCTGGATGGGGTTTTCGAAGATCTGCCCGTGCTTCCTCCTGAGTCCAAGCGCGATCCGTGGGCTGAAGGTCAACGATGGGAGAATGTGTTTGGGACGTGCTCCACCCATGCTTCTGTGAGAGGGATGTTGTTGCGCTTCGGCTGGAAGGGCGTTACTTACATGATTCCTTCACCGGAACAGAGACCCTGGTCCCCTCCGATCGGCTATCATTGTGTGTACGAGTCATATTTTGGGGAGGATGCAAAGCTATGGTTCCCGATACCCCGGTTGATAACTTCGTACGTCAGGAGGCGCGAGATGGCGATCAGTCAGCTGAAGATCGGGTCGATAAGAAATGCTGTTGTGCTAGCTACGTTGGCAGCCGAGATCGACGTTCCCATGAGTGTCAGAGTGTTTGAGGAATTGACCTCAATTAAGAAGGATGGAAGCGGCTTATATTCAGCTAAGATGCGTTCCTGCTATAATGTGCTTATGGGAGCACCTATTAAGACGCCGAAGTGGCAACGTCCATACTTCTTCGTGAAGGCTGATAAGTACGCTTTCGCGGAGGATCTCGAAGACGACTTCCCCGTATTGTGGAATACGGCGATTGGTAGAGACACGTACGCCGTCATGCCGCTTTGTTTACCCGACCTTCTAACCTTGTTTGTTTCTTTTCGCAGGTCTTCACCCCAATACGATTGCTTATCCGGAGAAGTTCTTTGAGATAGCGCAAGAGGTAGCGACGCAGAGTCATCTTAACTGGCCTGAGCTGAGTCGAGAGTGGATCCGTCGACGTCAAGCGCGGATAGCAAGAAGTAAGTTTTGCTTATCTACTCTTGTTTCCTACAGCCGCCTGTCGACAGAGCGGGTTCTAACGATCTCTTTCTCCTTGTTTTTATTCGCAGTTGATTGGGATTCGAGGCAGCCGTTGATAGTTGGACCGCGCAAAGGCCGTTTGTCTTTATTTACGAGGAAACAGCAGAAACTTCTCAACAAAGCGAAGAAGATGTCGGCAAAGGCGGATCTGAGCGAGTTGCTAAAGGGTAAGCTCCAAGTGCTGAAGAAGGCGAGCGCCGCGGGTGCTGCGGCTAGTAGCGAAAAGGATGAGTCTTCTCGGAAAGAGGATTCCAACCCGGTCGACCAGCACGTCGACGTGGAGCAGCCGGCTTCTGTGCCGGAGAAGAGAAAGCTAGCGGCTGATGTGGTAGATGATCCGAGCGTGGAACCCGTCGATCAATCGGCTTCCCCGGCGAAGAAGCGTAAGGCTGCGAAGACTACTGCGAAGACTGTTTCACCTGAAGAGTCCGATGCGAAGGCAAGTGGTCATGGGGGCAAGAAGAGGTCGCGCGGGGGCTCCGCAGAAGACGGTTCAGCAGGAGCGGCTTCCGAGGTTCCGAAGAAGAAAAAATCGAAGAAGAGTAAGAAGAAGAAGGCTCCTTCATCCCCGGCTCCTGAAACCGGCGCGGTTAACCTGCCTTCGGACGTCGTTGATACTGGTGTTACCGGGGGGGCCAAGTCACCTGGCGTGTCCCCTGCTCCTCCTGATCCGAGCGGTCGTCTTCGGGTTAGTCGTTCTGAAGGTTCGCTCGAAAAAAAGACAATGCTCTCGTTTTCGGATTCCGTTTCTTTCGCGTACAAGGAGTCGACTCCGCTGGTGTACAATCCGGAGAAATGCGCTGAACTTACTCAGCAGATTCGGGGCGGGTTTAAGGAGTTGCCGCCGTATCAAGACCTTGTCTTCAGCAAGCAGTACGCCGAAGCCGCGATGGCGAGTAGACAGGTATGTGTCTTCCCCGTATCTTGAACATGAATTTTAGCTATTTTCTCATAAGTTGCGTTTGGCCATTTTCCCTTAGGCTGATGGGAGCTTCAATGTTCTCGTGGAGATGTATGATAGAACTCTGAAGGAGACGTTTGCTCAGCTTGGAGCTGCCAACAAGCTCGCTGAATCCAGGCTTAGTGCCCTAGAGCGGATGAGGGATAATAACGTAAGGGACAAAGGGATCCTTCGGGAAAAGTTCGAGGGGCTTCAGGCGGCTCTTAAGGCTGATCGTGCTGAGAAGAGAATTCTTTCTCGCGAGAAGGAGAGCCTTGAGAAAGCTTATGCGTCGTCTGAGAAGGATAAGGCTGAACTTCAAGCGGAGAAGGATCTTATTGCGCAGAAACTGGTCGACGAGACAGGGCGTCTTCGGGAGTCTCGCGACTACGAAGTCGCTCGCGAGAGAGAGCGTGTTCAGGCGGCAATGGTTGAGAAGTTCGGTCGCTGTGCTAGTCGTATCCGCGCTTACCTTAGGCAGCGCGATCTTTTGGAAAAGGAGCAGAGTTTGCTCGAGCAAGCATCGGGGACCAAGAAGTGTCTCGAAATGATCAAGAAAGCGGAGTTAGGAATCACGGACGACCTGATCAAACTCTTTGTCGACGAGGAGGCGGAGCATGCCGCTAATGTAGCCAAGTTGGGTGTGGCTTCCTTATCAGATGAGGACCTCACGCTTTCTCCTCTCGTTCTTCCTGCTGGAACCGTGAGCGAAGGGTGTCCTGCGACGCTCAACCCGTACGGGTCAAACGCCGACCTAATCGGGGCGGAGGAGGTTTCTCAGCTTCAGAGTGGATCGACAGTTCGACTGGTGAATGATCCGGCTAACTCGTCGCTTCCTTTGGGAGACTTGGGAAAAGATTCAGAGACTGAACCGATCAGAGAGTCACAGGTGGATGGTGAAGCAGTCGAGGTTTCAGATTCTTCATCCGAGGAGGACGGAGATGACGAAGGAGGGGATTCTCTTTCTCCGTTACTTGTCCAAAACGAAGGATTATCAGGTGGACAAGGGGGAACAGTCTTACCCGATGAAGCTCCTTCCTCGACTCCGGTTGAGCTGGGTATGCCGCCTAAGGGGGTCGGTGAAGAGGAGGTTGAAGAGGAGGTTGCTCCTGAAGACGGAGAAGGGGCGCGTGTTGCTGCGGATGACCCTCCCGAGGACGCCACGGCGGTACCCGAGGGGAGTCAGGTCGCGGGGCTGTCTGCGGATGCTGCTGGAGTTGTTCCCGATCCTGCTTGATTTTTATTGTTCTTTGTTGTTGTTGTTTTTTTTTTTTGAGACCTTATTAGGCTCTTATATTATCGGATCTCCTTCTTGTCTTGGATGCTTCTTGTACTTTGGATTTCAGTGTTCCTTTTGCCATGAAATATGACTAAGTATTTTCTTTTTGCATCACTTAGACTTGATTGGTGCTTCTTCCTCGAAGATAACCGTTCTATTGAACTTTGTTTATCTTGTGGAAAGCCAAGGAGTCGATATGTACTTCTGAAGGGAGAAGGTTCCGGGTCGATCGGTTTATGGATTACAAGTTTTGCTTCCAACCGATGATCTGGATTCGTCCTTCTAACCGGTCGTTTGGTTGTGGACGTAGGTGTCATGCGGCTAATACGCCCTTCTCAACCGAGTGCTTGGTTGGTTCACGATTGATTAGTGAGTGCGAGTGTCTGTGATAAACATCGCTTCAACAAAGTTTGGACTTTTGTGTTGTTACAGCTGGACCGGTTAAGGCTGCCTACGTACCTCGGAGGAGGATCAAGCCGTTCGTAGTTCGATTTACCCGAGTAAAAGTGGCAGTTTGGATGCGCATTTACTCGGTCGAGTAGAAGTGACTCTAGGGTGCATCTACTCTTTTTTTTTTTTTTTTTTTTTTTTTTTTTTTTTGATTTTTTTTTTTTTTTTTTTTAATTTTTTTTTTGATTTTTTTTTTGATTTTTTTTTTGAGGAAGATGATGTCCCTCAAACGTGCGGTTGGAGCCGGACGGGTAGGGAGGATGTCGGTCGTTCTACCCGTCCGAGTGTGCGGTACTTTACGGGTAGTAGCGACGGAGGTGCTTGGAGTTCCAAGACCTGGGGACTTCATCTCCTTGGGAGGTTTGGAGGTGGTAGACGCCGGGTTTGATGACTTTAATTATCTTGTAAGGTCCTTCCCATCTCGCGCCGAGCTTGCCGGCGTTTGCTTCCTTAGTGTTTTCAAACACTTCGCGTAGGACGAGATCACCGAGTTCCAAAGGTCGTGCCCGGACCTTCTTGTTGTAGTACCGTTCGACTTGGTGTTGATAGTTTTGAATCCGGAGCAGAGCCTGGTCGCGTCGTTCTTCGAGTTCGTCGAGAGCGTGAAGGAGCATCGACTCGTTGAGCTCGATGTGGGCCGGCATCTGGGAGCGTCGGAGGCTTGCAACGTTCACCTCCGCAGGAGCCATGGCTTCGACGCCGTACGCGAGAGAGAATGGTGTAGATTTAGTCGCCCCCCTCGGTGTCGTGCGATGGCTCCACAGGACTCCATCGAGCTCGTCGGCCCAATGGCCTTTCTTCAGGTCAAGGCGCTTCTTTATCCCGTCCATGATTAACTTGTTGGATGACTCGGCTTGTCCGTTCCCCTGCGGATGTCTGGGAGTCGAAGGGCTTAAACGGATGTTCCACTTTCTGCAGAAGTCCTTGAAATTTCCCGACATGAACTGGGAGCCGTTATCGGTGACGATCTCGTATGGGAGGCCATAGCGACAGATGATGTTCTTCCATACGAAGCCGCGAACCTCCTTATCCGTTACCTGTGCGTAGGCTTCGGCCTCGATCCATTTGGTGAAGTAATCGGTAAGGACCAAGACGAAACGACGCTGGCGTGAACAAACCATGGGACCTATGATATCCATAGCCCAACGCATGAAGGGGTAGGGTGGGGTGGACGTTTGTAGGAGCTCGGTTGGACAATGGATCGCTGGTGCATGACGTTGGCACTTATCACAACGTCGAGCATAGGACTCGCAATCGGCGTTGAGCGTTGGCCAGAAAAAGCCTTGGTTTCTGACTTTGAGCGCTAATGCTCGTCCGCCTGAGTGGTTGCCTCCTGCGCCTTCGTGATTCTCAGCGAGAACTCGTCGAACCTCATCCCCGTCGATGCATCGGAGGGCGACTTTGCTTGCGTTGTAACGAAAGAGGTCGTCCCCGAAGAGTGCGTAGTGAGCCGCGCGCCTCTTAAGTCTCCTGGCCTCCCATTTCTCTTCTGGCAAAATGCCGTTGGTGAGAAAATCGATGAACTCCTGTCTCCAGTCCGCGGGTTGTGACGTCGCGTCGACAGTAGCAACTATGGGAGGCGTCTCGACGTGAATGTTGATGCTCGGTTCTTCAATGCGGTGGATCGGGATGGTCCGCTTCACCTGATCGCGCAGCTTGCTTCCTAGTGCGGCTAGGGCGTCGGCGCAGACATTGTCGCCACGCGGGACCTTGGTAAGCTCAAAGAACTCGAACTCCCTGGCGAGTTCCTGGACGACGCGGAGGTAAGCGTCCATTCGGTCGTTGCGGGCATCGTAGTCGCCATTGAACTGGCTAGCGACTAGCTGCGAGTCGCAATAGGCACTTAGACGTCTAGCTTTGACGGCTTTCGCGAGTCGTAAGCCGGCAATCAGTGATTCGTATTCGGCTTCGTTGTTCGACGCTGGGAAGCCGAAGCTGAATGACTGACGGATCAACTCACCGGTCGGGGATTGAAGTTGCACCCCGGCGCCGGATCCCTTGTTTGTGGAAGATCCGTCGACATGGAGAATCCAGTTCTGGTTGGGAAGCTGCAGGTCTAGCTCGAGCTCTGGTGCCAGCTCAATGAGGAAGTCGGCCAAGACTTGACCTTTCGCTGCGGTCCTGTTCTTGAAGGTGATATCTAACTCGCTGAGTTCGACAGCCCACTTCGTTAGTCGTCCGGCTCTATTGGTGTTCTGGAGGACAGTGCGGAGCGGTTGGTCCGTGAGCACCTCGACCGAATGTGATTGGAAGTACGGACGCAGCTTCCGCGCGGCTTCGACCACTGCGAGTGCCATCTTTTCAAGGGTCGGATACCGGGTCTCAGGCCCTGTCATCCGTCTGCTAGTGTAGAAGATCGGCTTCTGCTCCCCCCGGTCTTCTTTGATGAGAACGCTGCTAACCGCGGCGCTGGAGACGGCGATATAGAGGGACAAAACGTCTCCTTCTTCAGGTTTCGCGAGAACCGGTGGAGTGGTGAGGTACTTTTTTAGCTGAGAGAACGCCTCTTCACACGCTTCGTCCCAAATGAACTTCTTGTTACCGCGCAGGAGGTCGTAGAAGGGGAGACACTTGTCTGTCGACCTGGAGATGAAGCGGTTTAGAGCCGCAATGCGTCCTGTGAGCCGTTGAACTTCGCGGCTGTTCCTTGGACTCGGTAGGTTGAGTACTGCAGATATTTGCTTAGGATTAGCTTCGATGCCTCGCTGGGTGACGATGTAGCCGAGAAACTCTCCCGATGAGACCCCGAACGTGCACTTGGCTGGGTTGAGCTTCATCCCGTATTTGTTAAGAACGTCGAAGCAGTCGCGCAGGTGGCCGAGGTGATCTTTAGCGTGCAGTGACTTGACAAGCATGTCGTCTATGTAGACTTCCATGGTTTTGCCAAGCTTGTCAGCAAACATTCGGTTGACGAGTCGCTGGTAGGTGGCTCCGGCGTTCTTCAAGCCGAATGGCATGACTTTATAGCAGTATGTCCCCCTGTCCGTGATGAAAGCTGTCTTTTCGCGGTCGTCGGGATGCATCATGATTTGGTTGTAGCCGGAAAATGCGTCCATAAAGGTGAGCATTTCGTTTCCCGCGGTCGACTCGACCAGTCGGTCGATGCTAGGGAGCGGGTAACTGTCCTTGGGACACGCCTTGTTGAGATCGGTGAAGTCGACGCAGACGCGTGACTTCCCATTCTTCTTTTTGACTACTACGGGGTTGGCTAACCATTCAGGATAACGGACTTCAGTGATTGAACCTGCCCCTAATAGTCGCTCGACTTCCTCGTTCACCGCTTTCGTCCTATCGGGTCCCAACTTCCGCCTCTTCTGACGGATCGGTTTGAATGCGGGATCGACGTTCAACTCGTGCGTGGTGATTTCTGGGTCGATTCCCTTCATATCTGCCATGGACCAAGCAAAAGTCGACATATTCTCTTTGAGGAAAGCGAAGATCGCTTGTTGGACGTCGTCGGTCAGGTACGCTCCAATGCGTACTGTCCGACTCGGATCGGAGTCATCAATGGGCATTTCGAGGACTTCCTCCTTCTGAGGGCAGACCTTTGTAATCGATGGGGAGACCGCATTGATGAGGGAAGACGACTGTTGCAGTTTAACGGTT
Source organism: Hirschfeldia incana (assembly GCA_026261945.1). Lineage (NCBI taxonomy): Eukaryota > Viridiplantae > Streptophyta > Magnoliopsida > Brassicales > Brassicaceae > Hirschfeldia > Hirschfeldia incana. The sequence goes on along the minus strand of JABCMI010000003.1, from coordinate 8,049,882 downwards.
GCGATCAGGAGGTCTCGCGCGGCTCGCTGGTCGCCGCGGATCGTTCGGATTGTTCCGTCGACTCCGGGGAATTTGAGGCACTGATGGTACGTAGATGGAACAGCCTGCATCGAATGCAACCACGGCGTGCCGAGTATGACATGATAGGGTGCTTTAGTACTTACTACAGCGAACTTAACCGACCGAGTCACTCCACCCGCACGGACTGGAAGTCGAATGGTGCCGAGGATTGTCTCAGAAGAGCCGTTGAAGCCGGTTAAGGTCCGGGAGGACGGTTTGACGTCGGAGAAGTCGATTCCCATTTTGACGAGTGTCTCGCGGAAGATGAGATCGACCGAGCTTCCTGTGTCGATGAGTACTTTGGTGACATCGAACTCACCGATCCCAAGGACGACGAGCAGAGGATCGTTGTGCGGGACGTGGATGCCGTGCAAGTCGTCGGGGGAAAAGCTGATGGGATGATGACTTGGGGATTTTACAGGCCATCGCTGCGACGTCGTAGCCTGTCGGCGGTATTCCTTGACGGATCGGACAGAATCGCCGCATGGAGGGGAGCCACCCATGATGACGTTAAGCCTTGGTCGTGAGGCGGCTTTCTTGACATCCAGAAGCATGCGAAGATCGGTTGGGGCTTCGTGGTCGATCGGCTCCTGGGTTGTCTCCTTAGGAAGACGCTCGAGCCGACGCCTTAGATCGGTTGATTTTGATCGATTGAGTTGGACGCGCAAGTCGACCGAGTTAGCGTTAAGCTTATCCCTGAGGTCGGCAGTAGGGTTGATCGGCGACAGCGAAGGACTTGACTCCGAAGCGGTGCTGCTTCGGCGTCGCGCCTTGCAGTCCTTGCTGACATCTTGAGCCGCGCTGCTTCGGCGTCGCGTCTCGCAGTTGTCGAGTCGGGAACGGAGATCGTCCTTGCAGACGTCCTGAGCCGGGCTGCTTCGGCGTCGCGTTTTGCAGTCGTCGAGCCGGGAACGGAGATCATCCTTGCTGACGTCCTGAGCCGCCTTCCGCTTGAGGGTGTTCCCGAGGTCTTCTGAATGGGTCATACGGTCGTCCTCATCATCCGATGACTCGGACGGATGGGAGCGTATAACTTCGATTCGCTGGCGGTTCGCCGGTTGATCTTCGTCTGCGGAGGAGGCTTCATTATCCGCGTCGTCGTCGGGTTTGTCGTCACCCCTGCGTTTGTCACTAGCTTTGACGCTCGCCTGTCGCTGTGCGCGCTTGTCTTTGTTTTTCGACCAGCTTTTGCCTGACTTCGGCTTGGGCTTAGGAGGCGTGATCTTCAAATCACCGCTCTCGACGCTCGAGAGGAACTGGGCGTACAGCGTCTTGCACTCGGTGGTGTCGTGCCCTTTCACGTCGTGAAACTTGCAATGTTTGGTGAGGTCTGTTCCCCTTGAGGGTCCGGTTCCAGTAGGTGGGACGGGTTGAGTCGCACATACAGGGTTAGTTGCGTTAGCGGCTACGGCGGTCTCACGATTATACACGTTCCAAGGGTCGCCTCGCACGGTGAAACTGGTGACTGGTTTGTTGTTCTCGTCGACGACAAACATGAGACCACTCTTAGAGGCGTTCTTATCGCTCGGGGTGTGTTGACGCGGCTCCGGCTTCGGGTCGGCGGCTTTGGTCGTCGTCGGCTTGGATGTACTTTGCTTTCCCATTATGGCTCTCGTGTCTTCTTCCATGCGAACGAAGTTATGGGAGCGCGCTATAGCATCCTGCAACGATGAGGACGGGCTGCGGTACAGATCTTCTCGGAATTTCGAATCGACTTGGAGCGTGTTCATGAGAGCGTCGATGGCGATGTGGTCGGGTATGTCGATCTTAGAGACGACCGACTTGAAGCGCTCCATGAACTCGCGGAGGCTCTGATCCTTGGATTGCTTTAGGTTCCATAGGCTGGACGCCGTAGCCTCGCGCCTTGTAAAGATGATATAGGTTTTCAGGAAGGCGGACGTGAGGTCCCTGAAGCTGTGGATAGAGTTCTCCGCTAATCCAGAGAACCAGGTCAGGGCTTGGTCGTGGAGCGTCTCCACGAACAGTTGGCAGTACGCGGCGTCCTTCTCTTCGTCGGGTAAACGTGCCCGCGCCATCGCTATGTTGAACGCCGTTATGTGCTCGACGGGGTCGCCGCCTGGCTTATACTGCGGGGGGCGTATCTTTTCGATCTTCCTGAAGTTGACGTTCGTAAGGGTGCGGCTAAACGGGGTACGCTCCGTGGAGGCGAGAACGCTCTCGATCTGAGGAGCCGCACTGGTTACCTTGTGAATGGTTGAACTCATCTGCTGGAGGTTGAGTTTGAGTTCGGCGATTTCGCGTACCGTCGCGGGATCCGGACCGGGATGGGCGGTTTCAGCTGCGAGGGCGTCGCTAGGATCTGACCCTTCCGAAGCGTGGTCGGCTACTGGCGCCGTTGGGTTTGAGTTGAAGAGATGACGTCGGAAGGGGTGAGTGTTGCTCGTTTGGCCGACGGGAGCGGCTGTAAGTACCGCTATCAGGTTAGCAAGCTGCGCTTGAGTCGCCTTCTGGATCTCGTCTTGTTGTGCGAAGCGCGTCAAGACGGAGTTCATGAAGTCGGCCGGAAGGGGGGTTATGGGCTCTAGGGTCGGAGCGGCCTCCTCCCCGGAAGCGCCGGAGACGTTGTCGTCGTCAGGCATGCCTAGATCTACGATAACGTTACTTTGTTCTGTAGCCCCACGGTGGGCGCCAATTGTTCGTGCCTAGAACGGTTTAGGAGACAATAAAGAGAAAGGTGGGACGAACAAAGACGTTCTTTTATTAGATCTGGACTGAAAGGTTACAAAGAAGTAAAAGGGTGACACGCAAGCCGGAGCTCGTAGAGCGTCCGGTGGAATACAAGGCGGCGAGTATCTAAGCAAGTAAACCCTAGATCTAGCCGTTGCAGTGAGTGTGTCTAAGTGTGAATGAATCTCCTGCTTGCGCGCTCCTCTTCTTTTATAACGCGGCTTAAGCCGTTCGCCCTAACTCGCTTACTTCTTCTTGGGCCTTGGTTTCCAATTGGGCCTTGCTAGCAGCGCGGGTTAGGACGTCTCTTTCGTCCTTATCTGACACCTGTACCAGTCGTCCGGTTGACTCGTCATGTCCCTTTCAAGACAACCGACCTGCAAGGTGTAATGTCTCTTTCCAGCGGAGTGGGTTAAGACGTCTCTTTCGTCCTTGTTTGACCCTTGTATTAGCAGTATACTTCGCTTGTCCTGTCTTTCTCGAGGCAGTGAACCCGGTTTGGGTTAAGACGTCGAGTGGGCTTCTTCATTTGATGGGCCTTGTAAAGGGGGCTCGGCCCATCTCCTACAATGGTGTTGTTCACGGTACTATTCACGGTACTGTTCACGGTTATATTCATGGTACTGTTCATCCGATGTCGGTCGACACGGTTCATCCCATATCGATCGACACTGTTCACCACTCGTCGATCGATACTGTTCATCCCGCATCGATCGACACTGTTCATCGTACTGTTCATCGCGACACTGTTCATCATACTGTTCATCTCGGTACTGTTCATCATGGTGCTTTTCGTCCTACAGAGACCGACACTTGTGTGGAGTCAGATGAGGACGAAGAACACATATTTATAATGGATAAGAAGGGTATCTGGCGAGACAAAGAAGGTCGCCCTCGCAACTACAAAGGACAATTGATTAATGCTGAAGAAGCAATAATTCCTGATGTAATTGTTGTTGCTAAGATGAATATTTTTGCTCTGACAAGCCAATGGTATGATAGGGTAAGTGAGGACCCTTTTAAAGATCTTCCTTATGAAGATCCTAGAAACCACATCAAAGAGCTTGAGAGTATAGTTTCATGGCAGAAGCAGAAGAAAATAGTCGAAGATCTCATACTCTGCAAAATCTTCCTCTATTCACTATCCGGAGATGCATTTAGCTGGTTCAGTCAGCTGCAGCCAAGATCTCTAACCTGTTGGGAGGATATCAAAGGTGTCTTCCTTGGTAAATTTTTCAGCAAAGCTGTAGCAGCCAGAGATAAAAGTCTTGATCGCTTGATAGACAAGATAATTAAAGATCAGGGTAAAGGAGTAACGATCAGTATTAGTCAGTTGACTGACCTTGTCAACAGCGGGAAACTTGGAGATTTTGAAATCCCTAGTGTCAAGCAGCCGGACATTCAGGCTCAACAGGCAGATGAAGGTACAGAGGAACGAACTGAACAGCGAACAGCTGGTCAACCCTAATACGGTTGAGGATGATGAACATCATGGATTTGGAGAGACGAGCACAGTAGAAGAAGCTGATAAGAGTGATCCGACTTCAACATCGATCGATATTGGTATCTCAGAATCGATCGATATCGGCACATCAGAAACGATCGATATTGACTCTTCGCATCGATTGACATCTCTCGAAAATCCTGATGCTACTACTGTGAATTCAGAGAGTGGACGACAGAGGACACTTAGCAACCACAACGTGTTTGAAGATTTATATGCTGAAAGGTCTGCAGTGCGTCGTTCAGCATCCCAGAGTTCTGTCCCTGAGCTTCATCCTGCATATATCTCTCTTGTTGGTCAGCATCCTTTTCATGGTCTTCCTGATGAAGATGCCACTTACCATCTCAAATCATTCAAAGATCTAGCATCAATCATTAAATGCAATGGAGTTTCTGAAGACTACTACTTTTGCAAATTATTTCCATACTCTTTTGCTGGGGATGCAGGTCATTGGTTGAAGAAGCTACCACCAGGATCCCTCACTACTTGGAATGACACTAGAAATGCTTTTGTCAACAAGTTTCTCTATGAAACTGCAGACAATCTTGAGATTGAGATGAGATCTATGCTGGAATATATGGTGGAGGATGAAGAATCTGAAACTGAAGAGCTGAGTAGAGAAGAAGAAGCTGATATTAGTGTCATGAGCTCAACATCGATCGACACCCTTACCTCATCATCGATCGACCCTACAACCTCCACATCGACCGACACCATGACATCAGAATCAGTCGACATCAGCACCTCAGAATCGATCGATACAGACTTTTGTCATCAATTGATACCACTTGAAATCTTTGAAAGTTCGAGTTGTCCTAAGGACACTTCAGACTCGACACAGCAGAGCATTGATGTATCAAGTTTTTATCCTTCTCCTGATGTAGAAAAAGAGATCTTCATGGAAGATATCTTGGAGCAAGAAGATTTAAAGTTGGAGGATGAAGAAAAACTTGGAGATTTGGATTCAAGTAAAGAAGTTACTATGGAATACTTCTTGGAGCTGGAGGAATGGCTTGAGAATTTGGATCAGAATCTGGAGCAGAAGCTTGATGACGAACGAAATGTTAAGAGGAAAGATTTAGAGACTTCTTCAAAAGCTAGCATTGATCGACACCAACCTGATAAGATCGATCGATACCCACCCAATGTCATCGATCGACAGTCGCCATATAACATTGATCTATATACATCCGACTGTATCGATCGACACCCACCCTATTATATTGATCGACAATGGTTGGATGAATTACCAGGTTATATAGTTGAGATGGAACCGATTAAGGAGATAGTGCACGAGTTTCAAACCTCACACTTTGCTGTCCCTAAACATCAGAGACCATCTATATGGACAGAAGAAACTGCTGAGTTTCACAAAAGAGTGAAGAGGATACATGATCCTGTGCAGATAATGGTTCCATGTGCGGTGTTTGAAGCTGAAACTCCTATTCCACCAGATAAAGGTCCGCATCTGAGTTCTTACATTGAAATATTGGATGATCATCAGCACGTAGAAGCTTCTCAGAGAGGGTTGAGACTTAGAGATGAAGTCAATAAAAACCTAGCAGAAGAAGCATCGATCGACACGGTTCAGACAATGTCGATCGACATGAGCACTCCACCATCGATCGACATCTACCGGATACCATCGATCGACATCTTCAATCCACCATCGATCGACACTACAACTAGTTCATCGATCAATACCAGACGAGAATCAGAGCAGAATGAGTATGAAGTGTGTGGAAATATTTTTGATGGAGATACCACCACGCGTTCAGACAAGTCTGGGGGAAAGAAGATGATGAATTGGAGGAAGAGGAAAAGAACTAAAAGGGGTTCCCAATTGTCATTGATTCCTCACTTCTCAGATGATGCCAGGAAATCTAAAGTGAGATTTCACAAGTCTGTGAGAAAGAAGTGGAGAAATTGGAAGAAGCGGAAACGAACCAATGGAGGTTCTCAGTTACCATTAACTATTTATTTCTCAGATTTTTTCACGAAATCCAGGATGCGCAGTAGATGCTTCTCACATCCATTTGAAAAGCTTAAAGCACTTCTTATTGCTGAGATGATAGACAAAGGAAGAAGTCTATGGAGGAAGCTTTCATACAAGAATGATAAAGCTTCAAAGATTGGACATTGAGACTTGTTTTGGAGCATGTTCTCATTCTCATCTGTACTAAACCAGATTTCCAAAGTCAAGCTAAATAACTATAACAAAGCGCTGAGTGGGAAGCAACCCACTGTTAGGTGTGTTTTCAATTTGATTTATCTTCTTATGTTACTGATTTAAGTTTTTATTGAGTTGCAGATAAAAAAAAGATGAACAGTAACGACGATACTGTAGCAACGCACTGTAGCAACGACCATCGAGCGATACTGTAGCGAAAAATCGAGCGACACTGTAGAAGCAACATCGACCGACACTGTAGCAGAAAATCGAGATTAACTGTAGCTATGATTACTGTTCATAGTTACTGTAGCGTAGCACTGTAGCAGAATCACTGTTCATCGAAAAAAAATATTACTTTAGTTAATTGGTTTTATTAGTTATCTATTACTAACTTTTGGACTATTAGTGTTTTATCTATGATAGGTTATAGGAGAAGATCCAAGAAAGAAGGGTTGATATACTGATATCGACCGATGACTGGCCAGCGTCGGTCGACAGAGCATCACCAGCATCGATCGATCGCCACTTAATTGTGTTGATCGATAGAGCATTAAGAGTATTGATCGGCACTTAACTGTGTTGGTCGACATTCATATCAACGTCAGGTATAACGTTTCTCTTTGTTGAATATTTTTCTTATGATTTATTCTCCACCAATCTTAGACTGTATAACACTAGTAATAGTGTTGTTTAAGTCTAGGGGAGGTTCTACTAATATTTTGTGTTTAGTTAGCTATTTAGAATAGGGATCCGAGTAGACGATTGGCATGATAATCGACCGATTAGAACAAGTCGATATCGTTCGACAGTACATCACTTGCATCGACCGATGGTAACTATTTTTACTCGATCTACATCCATTCCGGTCAGGTATATCGTTTTAACTTTTGTTACATTGAGTACTTATGATTTATTTCTCTACCAATCTCCGACTGGATAACACCATTACAGTGTTATTTAAGTCTGGGGGAGGTTCTACTGATATTGTGTTTTAGTTTTGAAAAAAAAAAAAAAAACAGATCCAAGTAGATGGTTGCTCAGCACATCGACCGATGAGACCATGTCGATATCGATCGACATCACTTCATATCCAGAGATCGATTGTCTTTTCATTGTGTCGAATGTATGTTAGCCATCGACCAATGCGACCACGTCGATATCACTCGACAACACTTCATCAACATCGATCGATTGTAACTTCATTATATCGATCGACACTGAGCAGGTTATCGTTCTTACTTGTTAAATTTCGTACTTCTGCTTTATTATTTTCACCTTACCACCGACTGTGTTACACTGGGGACAGTGTAATTTAAGTCTGGGGGGATTACTAACGTTTATCTACTTTATGAGTCTTATTTAAAAATGTTTTCAAAAAGTTTTTATTGAGTCAAAAAGGGGATGATGATCTAATTCGATTTATTACTTGTCATCTAACCACTCTTTAGACCAATCTTAGATTTACTGACTGCAGAAGTACTAGAGATACTAAAATGGATCAACTTGTCAACTATGTTTGCACTTGCTGAGAATGTTTGAAGGAACCAAAGCTGATCTCCAACCTAATTGAGCTCAACTTTGCTTGTCTTGGAGCTTGGTATACAAGGGATCGGAATCCTCCTGCAAGTCTGGAAGGTAATAGTCTGTGTGCTTCTGATTTCCTTCCTTCTCTCTCTTCGGCATCCTAAGGAAAGAAGTAATAAATTTGTATAAAGATGTGATATGATTTCTTGAGGAGTAGAGGGGTAGGAGTGATTCCTGCGACCCCATTATTCTACTTTAAAAGAATGATCAGAGCGAGGGGTAGGAGTGATTCCTTCGACCTCATTATTCGCTTATTCGAAAGATATGTGTTACTAAGTCAATGAGATGATACAAAGATGGCCTTTGTGGTAATCACTCTTCTTTGTGGAACCAGAGAAGAGAGATAAAAAGGGGGAAGAAATGAATCAGAGAAGACTGCATGTGTGTTCAGAAACTTGCTTGAGTTGAGTCCATGTGTTCCTTGATCGATATTCCCAAGGTAAAGCTTACACTTTTATTTATGTTAAGATATGAAATCAGTAGAGGGGATTGTCAGACAGGATTTGTTAAGTTGTTGACTAGGGGAATTTGGTTGCTATACTAGGATATTGTATAATGTGCTTCTAATGTTAGGATGTCTATGATTTGGTTTGCACTACTAGAGAGATGATGACTGAGTATTTAAAATATTTCTGAGTCCCTGCTGTTTTCAAACCTCTTTCAGAGAGACTGCCTGTTGGTTTTGCTTGAGGACAAGCAAAATGGTAAGTCTGGGGGAGTTGATATACCATGATTTTGACCCACTTTTACCCATGGTATATAAGCGGTTTTACATATATTTACTACGAAATAGGGTCTATTTAGAGTATTTACAGGTTCAGGTACGTTCTGGAGAAATATGGTGTTTTTGGTGTCTTTTGGAGCTTTTAAGTGCAGAATCGTACAGACGCGTCAGATGTTTAGATATGGATGAAGATCTTCCCACGTTGCGATTGAGCTGATCTTTGGACACAAGATAGATCTTTGAGTTATCTTTCCAATGCCACTGGTTTGAGGTCAATCCGACGGTTAGATCAGAAGTTATGCATGTTTTACTGAAGAGTGGTCAGTCTGCCTCGCGAGAGAAAGCTGTCGAGAAGAGGAATGTATATCGATCGATGGGAGATCACTCATATCAATCGATATGAATGTCAGGACGTGGGATGACTATGTTTCATGACCGCCAGAAGCCCTAATGCAACCCAAATTACCATAATACCCTTGGACGACCAGAAACCTTATTTTATGTTATTCAAAGCCATTGTTGACGGCTATGCTTTCTTTACACTTTCTTTGATTCATAGTTTTGTTAGTATAGAAAGGAGGAACTCCTATCAGAGTCCTCCTGGAACTCCTTTGGTTTTGATTTTAATATCTATTGCAATTTATATTCTATTCATCTATGATTTCTGTGACAATCTTCATGTCTGAATAGATCCACCTGTTAGATTTAGGGTTCAGATAGGTTGTGGGATTAGCCTCAACTATAGATTGTTAAGTTGTGATATTCATTATCAAGATGAATCCTAATGCTTGTTCTAGAGTCATGAACTAGAATATGATCCTGGAATGAATTAACTTGTTAATCATTATTCTGAAATCATCTTGTATAAACTAAGATCCTCTAGGGATAAGCGAGAGCCGGTCTATGATCTTGGTGGGCACATATTCAACTCGATCTGAGCTATATCGATCGATACTCCTATAGAGTAATCGATCGACGACACACATATCGATCGATACAAGCTGTCAAAACATCGATCGATATTGTCGGCATTAGATCAATAGACGAATCTTATATATAGCGAGTGCTACTAGACAACTCTAAGCGTTGAAGCTCTTTAATATCATGCATGCAACTTGTTAAGGCACCTATAGCATTATAATCCTGATTACCTGAATAGAAACCCTAGATCTAACAACCATCCTTCCATCAAGCAACTCCTTGCCAAGCTGAACAATCATCTTGTTCATCTTGTTTACTGCTTTCATATTTATTTACTGCATTAAACCTATTAGCCTAGCTTAATCATATAACTATTATATATATTAGGTTCCTTAGCTCTTTATGGATCCGATCCCTAAGTACTACGATTGGACATCTTTTGATGAGAGTAATTCACTCCTTAGGGTAATTTGAGTGATATCAGTTTCAGTTCAATTATGACTAGATCTCGACCCGCACAACCGTGCGGGTGATTATTTTCATTTTATAGATATAAATATTTGATTTATATGATTATTGGTATACAATTTAAATGTTTACAACAATGCTAATATTTTAATATAATATTTTTAAACACAACAATTTCATAAACAATACGATAATTTAATTTCTTGTTTCAAATTATTAGTGATATATTTTATATTAAAACATGAACACTAATGAAAATTTTACATTATGTGGTATTTACGATAAAATTTGTTTAATTTAATATCACTTTAAACAATCACAAATTCATTAAATATTTAAAAGTTTGTTTAACTGAAAAATGAAATATTCATTTATATTTTAAATAAATAAAAAAGTAGTGATATATTTAAAAATGTTTGTATTTATGAAAATGTCTGTATTTATGAAAATAAAATTTATAAATTAAATAATTTAATATAATTTATCATATTTAGTTCAGTATAATACTTCTTAACATGATTGATTATATTTATAAAATAAATAAAAATATGATTGAATTTTAGTTTTAAATTTTATGAAGAATAATTGAATATATATTAATACATAATAATAGTTCATTGTGAATTACAAAATTAGTGAAAATATTTACATACAAATTTTGGAAATGAAAATATTTAGAACAATAATATGATTGATTGTGATTATATGATAGATAAAAAATAAGACAGAATATTTATTTTTCATTTTATAAAAACCAGTGTATGTATTAATGTATAATAATATTTTAAAACTACTAACGAAATTAGTGAAAATATTTACATATATTTTTTTAAAATTAAGATATTGTTAATATCTTTCTTAACATATTTTCAAAATTTGCTAATTATGAATTTAGTGAAAATATTTACAGAAACTTTTTAGAAATTAAGATATTGTTAAAATATTTAGATAAAAATAAGATATAATATTTATTTTTGATTTTATAAAAACAACTAAATATATTATTTAAAAATTAATTACGAAAATAATGAAGATATTTACATATAATTTTTGAAAATGAAGATTTTGGTAAGATCTTTTTTTAAACAGATTTTTTGAAATATATATATATATATATATATATATATATATATATATATATATATATATATATATATATATATATATATATATATATATATATATATATATATATATATATATATATATATATTAAATGAAGATATATCAAAAGTATTATGATTAATATATGAGTGACATGTTATTAATCATATTTTAATAATAAACAAATAAGTTGTTAGTTCTAGTAAGTAGTCTATTTTTTAAAAAATCACACATGAATTAGAAGTCATGACTTCTGTTTTAATATAATAGATTTTTTTTCTTTTTTGGTTCAAGAGATAAATAAACCGTTCAGTTATTTTTGAAATAACTTAATATATTTATACTTTTGTTTATCCTAGCAGGATATACGAAATCAGTTTTTTTTCAACAATATATTTACTGAAAATTAGAAATTTCATACATGTATTTTTAGTAAAAATTCTATATATAGATAATTAAATTAAAATTAATAAATTTAATTTTATGAAACTAAGATAATTCATTTATATAACCCGACCGTATTAATTTTACTTATATTTTAAAGCTGTAAACTATAGTAAAAAAAGTTGTTTTTTAATTTTATATTGGTCAAAATTTACTTTATTATGATATAAATTAAGTATATTTCATTAAACCCATATCATGATATATTGAATTATTTTTAATATTCTAATTTAAATATATGATTATTTATCATCTTACATATCTTAAATTTACTATTTTGGTTTTAATACATTGAAGCATGTCGTAAAATTCATGAATGTATGTTATAACATTCTTTAGTTTTATGATTTATAAAATATTTAAAAATGAATTAAGTTACTTTATATTTATTAGTTGATGTATTAATTTAATTATGAATATAAATATTATGAGAATATTATTTCTTATTATAAATTGAAAGAATTAATATTCGTTAATAATTTTATTTAATATTAGTTACAAATTTTATTATTTAAAACTAAATATTATAGAGAAATTCATGTTTACATCTTAAATAAAAATATATTAAATGATATTAGTAAAATGAAATCTTGGAAAAGGATACTTGAGAATATTTTTTTAGATATCTTATTTTGAAAATATTAAAATAACAGATTGAATATAGTATATATTTAAAATAGTAATTAAGTTAATTGTAAGAGAAAAAATAAGAGGTTAAATAAATTAAATGGTCCAATCTAAACTACTTGTAAGTAGATAAAAATTTCTTCAGTATGTTTAAATAACCTATTAAAAGTATATTAATAAAATATCAATAATAATATGTTTCATCATATATATATATATATATATATATATATATATATATATATATATATATATATATATTTAAATATTAATAGTAGCAAACTATAAATATATATATATATATATATATATATATATATAATTTTATTACTTTGAATATAAGAATTATATTTTTATGTATTTGGTGAGGCTTTGAAGATTTTTTTTTTTGCATTTGGATTAATATATAGTTGTATATATACGAATTAATAGATATATATAATTATTTATTACATTAATAAATAAAATATAATTTATTTTTATTGAAAATTCGTATTTATATAAATTAAATTTATTAATTTATAAAAATTAAAGATTAGTTAGTTAGTTCTTTAATTTTAAACATGATGTATATTTAATTGCAATTAAATTAGATATATGAATATATAAATATATAATAGACTAAGTTAATTAGATTATTAGAGAAATGACCAATTTATATTTTTTTTATAGTACAAAACATAGTTGATAAAAATTTCTTATGTTTTAATAGTATTTGATTTATTAAACCTAGGAATTGTTTCTTCTCAGTTGCGTAAAACTCGCTAGGATATGAAGCGCGCAGTCAAACTCGACAGGATAAGCAAAAACATGGTAAAACAGAGGAGGCTCAATGAGCTACCAGATGAGCTGGTCTTGAAGATACTCTCAACGATTAGCCCGTTTAAAGAGAGCGTTGCGACACGTCTCATATCAAAACAACACGAGGAACCTTATAAACTTGTCCCGGACGTCACGTTCGAAGATAAAAACGAGGAGAGTCTCGTGACGTTCATGAGTTTTATATACGGATCTTTATTGTCTGACGATGATCAGAGCCTACAAAGATTGCATCTCAAGCTTGTCCAATACTATTCGGCTTCAAAAATCAACTTTTGGGTTCAAGTCGCGGTTAATAGATGTGTAAGAAAACTAAGAATCAACTTGTATGGAAAAACCCTAGTTTTGCCGAGGTGCTTGAGTAGTTGCACAACCCTAAAATCATTGATACTCCGTGATGTAAGTATCAAGGTTGTTCCGGTAGAGTTTTCTTTGCCATCCCTCAAAAGTCTCCACCTTCTCTCCGTTAACTTCTCCGGCGCGGATTCTATTGGAAGTCTATTACGAAGCTGCCCGGATCTTGAATATTTGGTTTTAAACAAAACCTGCTATTCCTATTGGGAGGATGTTTGCTTGTCGTCACTCAAAAGTCTGCACCTTTTATCGGCTACGAGTTTACCGTATACTTCTCTAACACGTCTTCTACGAAGTTGCCCGGTTCTTGAATATCTGGTCGTAAGCCATAAGGAACACGATTCTATGCCAAGAAAGTTCAGTTTTATCCCGCCTGAGTCTTGTTTGTTATCAATCAAAAGTCTCCACCTTTCATCGGTTCAATTCTGGGGGGATGAATATGTTGCAAAGCTTTTAAAAAGGTGTTGTTTAGCTCTTGAAGATTTGGTTATAACTCGTACCAGAGATGACAATGTGAGGTTATATAATATCAATGTGCCTACTTTGAAGAGTTTAACTATCAATAACTCAATAGAGAAACGCGCTGACGACGACAAGGAGAATCATGGGTTTTGGGTAACTGCTCCTGCTTTGGAGACATTGAACATTAAGGATGCTGTCAGTAACATTCTAATGCTTGAGTTTATGCCCAAGGTGATCAAGGCGAATATCGAGGTCATTTGTGACCAGTCTGAGATGTTTATTGGATCTCTTACCTCAGTGCAACATCTTTCTCTCTGTTCACGAACTTACGAGGTAAGAAAACTTTTGTTACCGCCAGTAATGGTTTTTCTATGTTTTATCCTCATTATATATAGCATACTTTATTTGCAGACTCCATATCGAAGTGGCTCTGTCTTTCCGTATCTTGAACATCTAGAGCTATGTACATGTTCTGAGGGATGGACCAATATATTCGCTTCTTTACTCAATGACGCTCCAAGACTCCAATCTCTCAAGCTTAAGTTGGTATGTAGTATTGACTAGTTACATTTAAAAGGATGGACATACTTGAATGCATAGAAAACTATTATACCATTAAACTATCTTTTATGCCGCTTTTATTTCCGAACGATTTACACTTATGAATCTTGCGCACTACCAAACTCTACAATTTAATTTTTTTTTTCTTTTGGTGTCAGAATCATTGTTCCCAGTGCAATGATCCGAATAACTTTTGGAACGAACCAGCAGTTGTTCCGGAATGTTTATTGACGCATCTAGAGATCTTTGAATGGAGACAATATGAAAACACAGTTCAGCATAGGAAAGTGGCTGCGTATATACTAGCAAACGCTACTTGTCTAAAGATGGCTACATTTTCAACAAGAAGTAGAGACAAAGATCATCGCATGTTCATGCAGATAAAGACACTGAACAGGATTTCGGAGACATGTCAGTTAGTTTTTGAGTAAACTCTTTATGTAATAGTGTATGTCTCTAGAAGGCATACAAGTTATGTATCTTCTTCCTTTATTTTCCCTGACTCTACTTTTGATGTTTTGTTTTTTTTCCCGTATCTTCTTTATATTGTGAAAACAAAGCAGTCTTTGATTAATGTTTGAAAAGGTGAACACTCTTTATGCATCTCGAGAAGATACTCAGTACAAAGATATTCGCAGAAGTAAAATCATAAAATAAATGAGAGTTTTATGCTATTGATAGTGTTGAGGAAAAAGTTCTACAGTATTTCTTGAAGAACAGCGGCTGTTCAGCATTATTCCAGAACTATATTTTCTTTTTTTTTTTCTCTGGCACTGTCTATGTAGAAAAGGCGCGTTGGAAGTTACTGGATTTGGTTATGGAAAGCTAGTGAAATAAAAGAAGGAATTTTAGAGAATAGCTATTTCATCTGAGGGGTACAAAGTCAAAGCAAGATCCTGTAAAAAGGGATTGGATATGGTCCATATGGATCGTATGTATCTTCTCGAGAATGCATGTCTTCACCGAAAAATGCATGTCACTCGAAAGCAATGTGTTTTATGCTGTGCGTGACTAAGGATTTTAGCCAAAAGAAATTAACCAACACACAAATTGCATTATAGAAAAATCCTTTTGGGAGAAGGAAACTTAAATATGTAATATTTTGTTAGGGAATAAGTCTCTATTTTTCAAAATAAAAAAAGCTCTATTTTGAAAGCGTAGTAAAATTCACTATTTTATCTTTTTTATGATCCCGATATCTTCTTTCAAATTCACTAATGCCTAATGACCGTTCACTGGAAATATGTGTATAGCCCGTCGAAGAGTCCTCCAAAGATATTTAGGGACAAGTGATCATCCTAAGTAAAGAGTAATTTTTGGGTTCACTCTCTACGGTGAACCTCTAAGTTCAGCAACTAATAGAATTTCGTTATTCTATATGTAGTATCTTTTTAAAAAGGAAACTAAATATTGTCAAATAATATTATGATTTTAAAATTAAAAGAAAAAAAATACTAGTATTTGCAAATAGTTTTTAAAACACTTTTAATATTGTCACCAAAACACTAAACCCTAAATCTTAATCTTAAACCCTAAATCTTTGGATTAATCCTAAACCCTTAGGTAAACTTTAAATTCTTAGATAAATCATAAAACATAGAATTTTTTATTTATCCAAAATTTTAGGATTTAGTCAAGAGTTTAGAGTTTAGGATTAGCCTTTAGAGTTTAGTTTTTTGCTGACAGTGTTAAACTATTATTTTTTAAAAAAAATTGAAAGATTTACGATTTATCCAAGTGTTTACTATTTACCCAAGGGTTTAGGTTTACCTATGGATTTAGGGTTTAGGATTAGAGTTTAGGGTTTATTGTTTTGTTGAGAATATTAAAAATATTTTTTTTAAAAAAAAATTGTTTGAATTATTATTATTTTTATCTTTTAATTTTAAAAGTATAAATTAATTTGACAATATTTAGTTTCCTTTTCTAAAAAATACTGCATATAAATATTGAAATCCTATTGGTTGGCGAACCTCTAGGTTCATCTTAGGAAGTGAGCCTAAAAATTACTCCCAAGTAAATCCATTAGTGGCTACATGCAGTTTGGACATGAACTTCTCCGCGTTAAACCCAAAAATCACTCAAAATAATAACCACAAATCCACCAACAATCGTGTTTCCAACCATGCACTTGTCAGATAAAACCCTAAGAGTTAATTGGGTGAATATACCCATGAGAAGCCAAATTAGCTAAATACCCACATGCTTAAAACCCCCATTTTTCTTGTAGCTTTTATCTCTTGTGTTTCCGATTTTACCCTTTTTTGCTTGGCCACGTTGACAAATTCAGTACAAACATGGGTTGTTGTGAGATATGGTCTAGAGATATGATAGGTACTTGTTCAAATATAGCTCTTCTCGTTGGTTGATTTTACACCACATATTTTTTCATGAATATTGTAGAGGATTTTGTCATATTTGGTTGAAAATATCTTATGATAGACTACCTATCAGGCTGGTTGCTGAAACCATATATAAGTTATCGGTAACTGTATAGGTATCATGTAATCTATTAACGCCTAGTGATATATAACTTGTTGTCAATATGTAAAATAGCTTCTACAATCAAATGTTAGTGGATAAGATTTTTTTTTATCTATTACGCAGAAGAGTTAACATAACTTGAGCCATTATGACTACATCACAAATGGATTTATTTTTTAACTTAGATAGATAGGTGGTACGATCTACAATGATGAAACACAATTGTTAATATATCTAATATTGATTACACTAACAATGTAGAAGAAGATACTCGTGACCTTAATAGAAGTTATAGATAGGGATGACATACGACAAAGAAATTTGTAGTCGCTAAATGTTTAAGGCATAACAATATTATACAAAGAAGGTGAGTTAAGACATAGATGGTTCAACAAAAGAAATCCAACAGAGAGAGGGCTAACTCATAGGACACCATCCGTAGCATAGGAACATCCAATTTTGGTTAACCAACAGCCAGATCTTGATACATCGTTGAGGCTAGCTCCCTTGCAGCACCAAGGAGAACATAAGCGTGTCCATAACCTACACGAATGAGAATGAATGAATGGTTGAAAAGCCAATTCATTTCTCTGCTACATTTAACAACTAATTTAACGTCTAACAATAATGTTACAGCCTACTACAATAAGTATAATTATACATACAATATAGTACATGTTACGTTTGAACCTTAACGTTTAACTACGTTAGTTATACATACAATATAGATGTCTAACTTTGTGGTTACAGTGAAACTATTCGGTTATAGTCTGAACCTTAACATCTAACTATTCGGTTATAGTCTGAACCTTAACATCTAACTATGCAGTTATCGTCTACAGCTATTATTAATGTTTTCACGTATGGTTAACTTCTAGAATTATTCTACCGCATCTACACAACATATATATCATCAAAGCTACAACAAAAGGAAAGATAGTATAATACAAGTTGCCATCCAATAAACAAGTTATCACTATTAAACATGTTTCTTTTACCAAATAACATATAAGCCAAGAAACGGGAACGGGACGAGAAATAGACCTAGTACAGTGACATGAACATGATGCAATTATCTAGGATTCATGTTGCCAGAGGTGATAGTGGTCAAGGAAGTGAAGCAGTCATCGTTGGAAGCGTATTGTATGCCCATCTATGTGCTTACCATCCCTTCCGAGTATACCGTCGCCTCCGCCCCTATTGCCACCTCCGCGCCTACTGTCTTCTTCTTATCTGCTTCTTCCTTCTTTCTTTCTTCCTTTTTCATTTGTTTTCTCTCGGATCTCTCTCTCTCTCTCTCTCTTCAGTGTCTCCCCCCATATTTCTATTATTTACTATTTTCTCTTCTTTCAATGTACCGGTACTTGAGATAAAATCATATCTTTCGAAAGATTTTATAGCATTACTAGTGAGTAGGGGTAATGTGGCATTAATCAAAATTGCACAGTGTAAAAAACAGAGATGAGACAGTTTCCTAATATTGGTTTGAAATGTGTATATCTGTCTTAATTTTCTCTAACAGATACTATGAGTATATGAGAGAGAGAAATGATGAATATAAAAATATAACGCGGAACCCATACTAAACAAATAAGTAGGGTTAATATTGAGATTTTGAAAACTAAATAGTAGATGTGGTAGATAGATAATTTTGACACTTTTGGTGTATATGACACCTAATTTCTCATAGAGTAATAAGTATTTACAAGAAAATTATGTATGCATGTTCATTAAATTGTATATTAATAAATATTGAGTGTATATTAATATGTAGCTGAAAAATGTATATGTATGAAATAAATTTTTAATATGACATCTTTAAACACAACAATTTTATAGTTATATCAAGTATTTTTTATTTGTTTCTTCATTGAATATCCGGAGGGACTAATAAAGATATTCTGGTTTGGATTTTTATTTTATTTTGTTTTGTTTCTTAAAGAATATTTCCAAAACGAGTAGGACACAAATAACTAAATTAGTAACAAAAGTATAAATTGGTGTGGATTATAGCAAAAGAAAACTCTAGATTACACTTATGTACTTCAGTGACAGTAGACTGAATATTTGAAAGTGAGGAATACGTAATATCCGGATGATAGCAATGATAAATTTATTTTTTTTTAAGTAATTCTTGCTTAGATTTTTATGTTAAAATAATATTTAGGAAAATGCCATAATTATATAAGAGGTAGGTTATTAATTATTTAAGTGGCATTAGTTAAACTGCAAAAGATAAAGTATACTTAAATATAGATTTAATAGATATTTTAGTGACATCTTCTATATATTAACAGTCAAACATTTGAAAAGATGTAACCTCAAGTTACTCATTTTCTATTGTTCATCATCCGTTTTTTTTTCTTTTTTTTTTCTTATTTTCTTGTCTCCATGTATTGTCTTTATTTTCCTCACGTGCTTCTATTCTCCTTAGTCTTTTAATCTTTTTTTTTTCATTCAAAACCAATTTTTGTTTTTTTTGTCGTCTCTTTTTTTTTATTTAAGAAAACCAATTTTTGTTTAATATTTTGCTTCTTTTTTTAGCAAAGTGATAGTTGGTTTCATTTTATTTTCTATCGTTTACTAAATAAATCCCTTTACTTTAATTTTTTAAATTAGCTTTTATAAAGCATTAAAAATATAAAGTAATATATTAATAATAATATATATTTATTATTAAATATTATTTATTTTTATTTGCCCCATTCAAATTTTTTTCTAGATCTGCCACTGGTAGCTAACTATTAATATTATATATATATATATATATATATATATATATATATATATATATATATATATATACATATCTGGTTTTAATACTATAAAAATTATATTTTTATGTATTGGGGAGTGTTTTGAAGAATTTTTTTTTGCATTTGGGTTGTTATACAGTTGTATATGTATATATATATATATATATATATATATATATATATATATATATATTAGTAGACATAGATAATTATTTATTATATCAATAAATACAACATAATTGATTAGTTACTTAAATTTTGTATTAATATAAATTAAACTAATTAATTTCAAAAAAAAAGTTAGCAATTCAGTTCATTGATTTTAGGTATGATATATATTTAATAATAATAATGTTAGATATAAATATATAATATGAAATGTAGTTAGATGTTATCCAAGCTAGACTATTTATAGATAGATAAAAATTGCTTATGTTTTAATAGTATCGATTAGGTTTTAGTAGCGTGAGATTATCATTTTTTCATGAACTTTTATAGAAAAACTTTTTAAGTAAATATAATTAAATTAAAATTTTCATGAATAAAAGTTCATGAAAATATGATAATTTGTTTACATAACTCGGCCCATATTAATTTAACTTATATTTACAAGTTTAAATAATAATACATATTTATTTTTAATCGTTTTTTGTTTTTTTTGTTTTTTGAATTGAATGTTAAACTTAATTAAAAAAAGAAAAGACTTTTTTTACAAAGCTAGTGTCCTTTTCCTATGATTTCTATACAAAATTTGGATAAAAATCAAAGCAACTTAAAACTTCAAATAAAAAACCTCCTCCTTTACAATCTCCACCTTTCCTTTACCTAGCTCTCACTCCTACTAGATAGCCAGCACTCACTCCTACTAGATCCCCCTCCAAACAACCATCCAAACCTTCTCTCTACCTAACACTCACTCCTACTAGGTAGCCAGCACTCACTCTTACTGGGTTCCAGCTCTCACTCCTACTGGATCACTTCCACTGTTACTAACAAGATCAGAGAAAAATCGCAGTAGCTTCCTGGTTATCTAGTTTTAGTGCTAAACCAGTAAGCCATCCCTCCTGTTAACTTCTTATCTCCCCTTCTCTGCAATATTGTGTACTTATTCCTCATGTTTTTGTCAAGCCTCTTGATCAAGATTGCAGCCGGGATTGGTCTTCACCATGCCTTCTCCGATTTCTCTCACACCAGATAGTATGCAACACTGCCTGGAACATGTATCTGACAGCGAAACTCTTCACTCTACTGATGTTAGGAGTTTTCGAGGCTCTTAAGTCGAATTATAATATAGTGGAATTAAGTTGTCGAACCAGTTCTGAGGGACTCAAAGAAGTGAGAATGCAAGTATTTGCCTAATCTAAGTGCAACCAGTGATTTGATGAATTCTAAACTAATGATTAAAACTAATGCAAAACAGTAAAATGATACTCTTAAGCTACTGGGTGATCAGACCTTGGGTGATCAGGTTTCGAACTAAGAAGTGCAAATGATAAATCAAACTATCAACCTTAAGCCTAGACACAATTCTAAGCAAGCTCTATGTCTAGATGAATGCTCATTTGCTAACATATCTCAAACATCAAATGTTTTTGGTTGAATAACATGCAAAGAATCATTACTAACAAGTCTATTAGCTATCTTAGCATCTTTAACAACAAATGTCTTTGGCAAAGTACACTAAAAACCTAGGAGAATTGACTCAGACATTTCATCAAACACCTGTCGGATGAGAAATGCCTAGAGATCACCCTTTGAGTGGCCTACTCAAATGATGCATTAAGATCACTCTACTAGCAAGGAGCAAGTATGATCTATACCTAAAACATCCTAGAACTAGCCTAATCACCCTTAATCACCCTAACCCATGAATCCAAAAGGTGATTACTCACTAATCTCCATGATTCCTCTTAAACCCATGATGGATTTCAGATGAATCATATAGAGATGTAGAAAGAAAATCACTAGAACACAAGAACAATCAAAAGTAAAAGAGATACTTTATTGAGAGAGTTTTGTGTTTTTCCCTAGATCAAAGATAAAATATAATCTGCCTCCTTCGCTAAAAAAAGTACTTAAACTTGGGTTTTTCAAGTCTAAAACGTAGAGAGGTAAAAAAGTAAATAAACTCAGAAACATCACGCAGCAGCTTGGGGGACGCGCCACAAGGCCGCTGGGGACAGGAGGCTGCTGGGACACTTTGCCGTGTGGAGCTTCTTGTTGTGGTGCGGCTCCGCAGACCGCGGGATCAGGCCGAGTGAGCTCTCGCTGAAACGCGTCCAAGGCCGCTGGGGACAGGAAGGCCGCTGGGACACTTGGGCGTGGGGGAGACTTCGTCGCGGAGCAGCTTTGCAGGCCGCGCGCCAAGGCCGAGTAAGCTTCCGTAATTTTGGACATTCGCCAGCGGCTTGGGGGTGAGGCACAGGCCGCTGGGGTGTCTGGCCGCTGCAACACTTAGTCATGAGGAGCTTTCTCGAACATGAATTATCTTTTTGCTCCAAAATCATCTATAATGGTTCAAAGTCACAAACTAGCATCTCCAATACCTGATAAGGACAAACGCAATGCAAATGCATCTTATATGCATTCTATATGGATTTTATAGATAAAAAAAAAAGCTAAAACAAAGACTAATATCATGCAAGATATCATCTACTCCAGGGTGTATCACTTGTTATAAGTCTGAGAAATCTTCCCCAATTTTCCGTGTAATCATCTCCCGTTGCTCCTTGCATCAAAGATCTCCAAACATTCTCAGAATAAGAACAATTAAATAAAAAATGATGCACAGTCTCCATCGGTTCCTGGCATAATACACACGAAGTATCGACATTCAGATTCCAACTCTTCATTCTTTCCCCTGTCGAGAGTCTTCCATGCATTGCAACCCAATTAACAAAAGAGTATCTAGATAAAATTCTCCAAATCATCTTTAAGCAACATACTAGATTTACCTCCTTCAAAGGTCTTATTCCCAACCCTCCCTCGATATTCGACTTACATATATCTGTCCAAGCAATTTTTGCTTTCTTCCCATTCAGCGCAGGACCAGACAACAGAAAAGCTGAGCATAATTGTTCAATCTCTTTAAATGCATCCATTCGGTAACCGGAAAGCAGCCATCCAGAAGTTAGATAAGCTTACTATCACCAAATTAATCAGCTGCAAGCGCCCCGCATTAGACAGGAGCCTACTCATTCATGAACTTATCTTCTTCCTAATCTTCTCAACAAGAGGAAGATAATCTGTAACCGTCATGTTTTAGTAAGAAAAGGGAGGCCAAGATAACGTACTGGTAAGTCCCCTGATGTGAACTTGAAATGTCGCAGTATATCTTCTTGTTTATTCTCATTGCCAGCCACAAACAAGACTGACTTCTCCATACTAATCTTTAATCCACTCATGATATCAAAAGCTTCGAAGACCTTTAGAATCCCTTCAATGGATCTCTTATTCCCATCAGCAAAAATAATAAAATCTTCTGCGAAACAGAGGTGAGTAAGCTCATATTTTCACCTTGGATGATACCCAATATCACCCTTTACCGCGGCCGCATCAATCAATCTGGAGAGAACATTCATACAAAGGACAAAGAGGTATGGAGACAATGAACATCCCTGCCTTAAGCCTCTTTTATTCTGGAAATATCCAGCCAATTCACCATTCATATTTTTAATCTTTTTGTATTGGTCAAAATTTAATATATTAGTATATAAACTAGAGAAAAAGACATAAAGAACACTAAACCAAGTTTTGTCACAAATATAGACCTTAAGGATCAAAATGACCAAAATGTTTCATTAAAAAGGTAAATATACATTTATACCCTTGGGTTATTTAATCCAAACATTAGGGTTTAGAGTGAAGGGTTTTGTGATTAAGGTTTTAAATTTTAAAAAATAAAAAACTACTAAAATTTTGAAAATATAATTTGAAAAATAGTTTCAAAAATTAATTTCAAATTATAAAAATAAAAATTGAAAACAATTAATAAAAAAATAATTTCGAAAAAAAAATAATTTCCAAATAAAATATTTCGAATTTGAAAACATATAATCTGAAACTATGATTTTTTTTCATTTCTTTATTTATTTATTTATATTCATATATTTAGGGGAGAAATGTCTTTTCACCTATTAAATGAAACATTTTGGTCACTTTTCTCCCTAGGGTCTATTTTTGTGACAAAAACTTGAAAATAGTCTATTTAGAAGAATTGCCGTATAAATTAGTCGTATGTCATCCAGCCAATCTCATACTTAAAAAATATATTAAATTAATTTTAATATTCTAATTTAAATATTTATATTAAAATACGATATTGTTTATTAGTGGATATATCTTATTTTATTTTTTTTAATTAGTTAAAGTATGTTGTAAAATCCATCATATAATTAATAAATGGATTAAGTTACTTTTTATTTATTAGATGGTGTAGTATTTAAATTATGATTATAAATTATGTATATAAATATAACAGATATGTTATTTTTTATTCTATAAATAAAAATGAATTAATATTCGTTTATAATTATATTTAATAGTAAGTGTGAGTTTTAATATTTAAATGAAAATATTCAAAGAATTTTATATTTAAATTTTAAATAAAAGATATGAAAAGTTATTTTTAAAATAAAATCTTAGAAAAAGATACTTAAGAATATCTTTCGGATATCTTATTTAGAAGAACATTAAAATAATATGTTAGATGTTGTATATATTTAATAAAACTAATTAAGAAAAATAATTGGAAGTTAAATAAATGTTAAGGTCCAATTTAGACTATTTACAAGTAAATAAAAATGATTCTGTTTTAATAGTATTGACTAGATTTTGATCCGTCCTTTTAAAGGGCGGATATATTTTTTTCTTATAATTAAAAAGAGATATATTTTTTATTTAAAACTATATAATTTGTAAATTCTTTATATGATATTTTGTATGCACATCATTCGTATCTCACAAAAGTATCTTTAATAGTTTATTTGGCATATTTTAGACTAATTTAATAATATACATTTGCAGAAGTTTTAATAGTTTTTACCAATATTTTTGTATTCCCTCCAAATCAGCGGTTGGACCATTAAATCCGGTAACATGTATGTATTATGGTTCAGATTAGTTAAAACTCGATATTTGAAAATCAGATGGATCCATGAAAATCTTAAAGTATGTAACTGACATGCGATCCGACACTGGTTGATTCGATAAACATTTAGATAAATTTGATTGTATTTGTTTTAAATTGATTCAACTTTTGATATATTTTTTAATAGAACATGATTTGAATAAAATATATGATTTGAGATTGTTTATATTTTTATAATGCTTTTACTATATCGTTTATAGAACTTAAATATATTCTTTAAATATTAGTTAGTTATAATAAATAAATTCTAGAAATAAGAAAAAATATTATCTTGTAAATATGATGAAAACTTAAAGGCATAATCTAAATTTTTCAAGATATGATCATGCTTTAATAGTATAGATTTGACTAATAAAATATTTGAAAGAATTATAAGATATTACTACAGTTCCAATGGTAAAGACATATCAATTTATATCAAGGCTTTGGAGCCAGATATTCATCTTACATAGTTACATTACTGTGTCTTTTTAAGATTCATTGATCTTTATTCTCTATAAAATTGTAAGTTAAAAATTTCAAATAAAAAGATTTATAAGAAAATCTCTAAAAAAAATTAAAATTCATATAGTATAAAATTAATTAACTAAAAATAATTTAAAACGACCTTGATATAAATTTTACTTTCCAGAAATTAACTAATTATTTTCAAAAGTATGGAAAACATTAAAAAAATCAATTCTTAAAAAGACTTGATATAAATATTAAATTTTCAAAAATTAACTTAAATTAATCAAATATTTTAAGAAGATTTGGTTACTGTAAGAGTGTTCACAAGTAATTTTATAATACCAACACAAATATGTAGAATCAGCATAACTTTAATATTTTTTAGAATATCATGATTTTCAAAAAATATTTATTCGACAAAAGGTTTCATTAATAACAAAATAAACTCAAGATACACATTTTCCTGAGAAATATATTATTACATAAATATATATATATATATATATATGTGTGTGTGTGTGTGTGTGTGTGTGTGTACAGATACATCCATCTATACTGCACAGGACCACCAAGTTCCAATTCTCTTGCCAGGTGAATAGCAAGATGCTTCATAACATAAAAAAATGAGGGAGGAAATATCTTCTCAAGGTTGCACTGAATCACGGCTATGTTAGTCTTCAAATTTGTAATACCTTCAAGAGTCACTGATCTGCTGCATAAATCGCGGAAGAAAGCACTTATCCCTGCAACTGCTTCATGAACTTTTCGTGGTAATAGTTCTTTGAAGGCAAACGGAAGGAGGCGCTGCATCATCACATGGCAATCGTGACTTTTCAAGCCAATAAATTTTCCTTCTTTTCTGTCGATACAGTTAAGCAAATTAGATGTGTAACCATCTGGAAACTCCACATCGTTTGAAATCCAATCAAAGAATGCATTTTTCCCCTCTGCATCAAGTCGGTATATGGGAAAAGGAGCCCTACCATTCTCATCAACATGAAGTTCTGGACGAGCACATATATCGACTAAATCCAGTCTTGACTTCAAATTATCCTTTGTTTTACCTTTAACGTTAAAGATCGTGTTCATGAGATTGTCAAAAAGTTCTTCTCAATATGCATGACATCTAAATTATGTCTTAGCAGATGATACTCCCAGTATGGCAAATCAAAGAAAATACTTTTTTGTGCCAGTTATGTAGATCTCCAACAGCATCTATCGGAAAATGCTCAGGTCCACCAACGTCTGGCGTCCTTTCTGCACCAAAGTCTCTTAGTTGTGTCTTCAAAACTTTCCCACTAACTTCCTCAGGTGGACCATCAAACACCTGTTTGTTCTTCCTAAACAAATTCTTACTCCGACGGTATGTATGATCATGTGGTAGGAATCGTCTGTGACAGTCAAACCAACAAGTTTTTCTTCCGTTCTTTAGTTGGAAAGCATCTGTGTCATCTTGACAATATGGACATGATAGCCTCCCATGCGTTGTCCATCCAGATAACATACCATATGCTGGAAAATCACTTATTGTCCACATTAGTACTGCCCGCATTTGAAAGTTTTCTTTGCACGAAATATCGTATGTTTCAGCACCTTGAGCCCATAGTTGTTGCAACTCATATATTAGTGGCTGAAGAAACACATCAAGTGATATCTTAGGATGCTCTGGTCCGGGAACGAGAATGGAGAGAAACAAAAACTCTTGTCGCAAGCACAAGTTTGGGGGTAAGTTATATGGTGTAACAATGACTGGCCATAGAGAATATTGTCTTCCACTCTTCCCATACGGGCTGAAACCATCAGTACATAATCCAAGGTAGACATTTCTTCTCTCATATGCAAAGTCGGGATACAAAGATTGGAAATGCTTCCACGCTTTTGCATCTGAAGGATGTCTAATCTCACCATCTGTTGAGTGCTCCGCATGCCATCTCATTCGTTGCGCTGTGCGTTCTGAAAGATACAACCTCTGCAACCTTTCCTTCAAAGGCAAATACCACAACCTTTTATATGGCATTGGAACTCTTCCACTCGTATCTTTGTAACGAGGCTTTCCACAAAATTTGCATGTAATCCGCTGCTCATCCGCCCTCCAATAAATCATGCAGTTATCGCTGCATACATCTATTACCTCATACGGTAAACTAACACCAGATACGAGTTTCTAAACCTCGTAGTATGAACATGGAGCTACATTATCCTCAGGTAGAATACCTTTTACAAAATCAGCTATCGCATCCACACAGTCTTCCGCCAAGTTATAATCTGTTTTAATGCTCATCAGTCTTGTAGCAGATGATAAAGCTGAATGACCATCTCTGCAACCTTCATACAAAAGTTGCTTTCCAGCATCCAACATATCATAAAATCCCCTAGCGCATTGGGTAAATCTTCCCCTCTAAAATGATCATTTACCATCTGCTCAGTACCTACACCATAATCTACATCCGTTCTGATTGGTTCTTCTAATCTAACCACCGGCTGAGGTTCGCTAGTACTACCAGGTTCATAATCAGTTTCCCCGTGATGATACCAAATTTTGTAACTTCGTGTAAACCCATTTAAATAAATATGTGTCCAAACATCCAACTCTTTAATAACATTTCTATTTTTACAATTAGAGCAAGGACATCTTAACTTATCTGTTTCGCCTTCCGGTTGTCGTTGAACTAACCTCATGAATTCCTTTAGACCCCGTTCGTATTCTTTCGTAAGCAATCTCGTGTCCGGATCCAAATGAGGTCGATCCATCCAAGAACGATAATAATTTGAAGAAGACATGTTTTTTTGAAAGCAAATTCGTGTGTGGGAGGAAAGAAGAAGAAATGGAGTGAATGAAGAGGAAGAGGGGTGGCTGTATTTATAGATGAATTCCTACCGACATACCGAGGAAATTCCGAGGAAATACCGACGAAAAACAACCCTTCCTCGGTATTTCCTCAGAATTTTTGAAATCGCATAACGGCTAACCCAACGGCTCTTTAACGGCTACAAAATTTCCTCGTAATTTTAGAAAAATCCGTCGGTTTATTCCGACGGACCCACTTTCCTCGGAATTTCCTCGGAAAATTCCGAGGAAATGATGTTTCCTCGGAAAATTCCGAGGAAATTCCGAGAAACCACCCATTTCTGGGGTTCCTCGGAATTTCCTCGGAATTCCGTCAGAAATTTCCGAGGAATTCATTTTCCCTCGAAATTTGCCTCAGAATATTGATGTTTTCTTGTAGTGTGTGTGTGTTATATACTGAAAATATATAATTAGTTTACACTTTAGGGTTTGAGAAATTAGGACAGATATACACATTTCAAACCAATATTAGGAAACTGTCCCATCCCTGTATTTTTTGCACTGTGCAATTTTGATTAATACCACTTTACCTCTACTCACTAGTAATGCTATAAAATCTTTCGAAAGATATGAATTTATCTCAAGTACCGGTACATTGAAAGAAGAGAAAATAGTAAATAATAGAAATATGGGGGGAGACACTGAAGAGAGAGAGAGAGATCCAAGAGAAAACAAATGAAAAAGGAAGAAAGAAAGAAGGAAGAAGCAGATAAGTAGAAGACAGTAGGCGCGGAGGTGGCAATAGGGGCGGAGGCGACGGTATACTCGGAAGGGATGGTAAGCGCATAGATGGGCATAGCAATACGCTTCCAACGATGACTGCTTCACTTCCTTGACCACTATCACCTCTGGCAACATGAATCCTAGATAATTGCATCATGTTCATGTCACTGTACTAGGTCTATTTCTCGTCCCGTTCCCGTTTCTTGGCTTATATGTTATTTGGTAAAAGAAACATGTTTAATAGTGATAATTTGTTTATTGGATTGCAACTTGTATTATATTATCTTTCCTTTTGTTGTAGCTTTGATGATATATATGTTGTGTAGATGAATAATTCTAGAAGTTAACCATATGTGAAAACATTAATAATAGCTGTAGACGATAACTGCATAGTTAGATGTTAAGGTTCAGACTATAACCGAATAGTTAGATGTTAAGGTTCAGACTATAACCGAATAGTTAGACTGTAACCACAAAGTTAGACATCTATATTGTATGTATAACTAACATAGTTAGACGTTAAGGTTCAGACGTGACATGTACTATACTGTATGTATAACTATACTTATTGTAGTAGGCTGTAACATTATTGTTAGACGTTAAGTTAGTTGTTAAATGTAGCAGAGAAATGATTTGGCTTTTCAACCATTCATTCATTCTCATTCGTGTAGGCTATGCACACGCTTATGTGGATATAGAAAATAAGAAAAAAAAAGAAACGGGTGATGAACAATAGAAAATGAGTAACTTGAGGTTACATCTTTTCAAATGTTTCTCTGTTAATATATAGAAGATGTCACTAAAATATCTATTAAATTTATATTTAAGTATACTTTATCTTTTGCAGTTTAACTAATGCCACTCAAATAATTAATAACCTACCTCTTATATAATTATGGCATTTTCCTAAATATAATTTTAACATAAAAATCTAAGCAAGAATTACTTTAAAAAAATCAATTTATCATTGCTGTCATCCGGATATTACGTATTCCTCACTTTCAAATATTCAGTCTACTGTCACTGATGTACATAAGTGTAATCTAGAGTTTTCTTTTGCTATAAACCACACCAATTTATACTTTCGTTACTAATTTATTTATTTGTGTCCTAATCGTTTTGGAAATATTTTTTAAGAAACAAAACAAAATAAAATAAAAATTCAAACCAGAATATCTTTATTAGTCCCTCCGGATATTCAATGAAGAAACAGATAAAAAAAAAACTTGATATAACTATAAAATTATTGTGTTTAAAGATGTCATATTAAAAATTTATTTAATACATATACATTTTTCAGCTACATATTAAAATACACTCAATATTTATTAATATACAATTTAATGCACATGCAGACATAATTTTCTTATAAATACTTATTACTCTATGAGAAATTAGGTGTCATATACACCAAAAGTGTCAAAATTAGCTATCTACCACATCTACTATTCAGTTTTCAAAATCTCAATATTAACCCTACTTATTTGTTTAGTATGGGTTCCACACTATATTATTATATTCATCATTTCTCTCTCTCATATACTCATAATATCTGTTATTTGTTTTTTTACAGCTACACTCATTTCTAAATTTGTGATTTGCGAGAAAATCTTCTTTTTCAGTTAAATCATTGTACTGAGCTAAGTAATACTTCCAGTTTCAGAACAAAAAGAAAAAGTTTTGGTTCAACGTAACGTTGTTCAAATTTGTGGCGGTTAATCACGATGAACGGAAGTTTAATCAGAAAATTGATATGATTTACTTTTACAACAGCACGTGGAGAAACCACCACGGCCATTTCCGATTCATGTCAAGGACAATTGATTGCCACTGTGAAATAAGATACATTCCTTTCAAGTGTCCAGTAATGCTTCTCTCTCTTTATGTATCTCGTTACTGATAATAGTTCAAGAGAAATCTATGGCTCATGATTCTTAAAGAAGTATACGAACCTGAAGCCAGAGAAGATACGAGCAAGTTTTTGAAGTTCTTTTTCAATATACTGTGAACATTTATGTTAGCCGATTTTTTTAGTTACCGCAGATTGTATATTTTTATTGGATTTTCGGTTTTATATTGCCATTTGGGATAATATTTTTCTTAGTTGTTACTATTAGATTGTAGCTAATTGATGAAGTGGGGTATGTTGTTTAAAATAGTTGTCGTTAGTCAATATATGATGTGTTAGCTGATATATGGTTTTGTTACCTGATACTTTGATTAATGCATTATCTTGTTTAGCTGCTAAATGGTTTTGTTACATAATATTTTGTTTGACACAATATTTTTTAGATGATACATTAATTGTTACATGATACATATGTTGTTAGTTGATAAACTATTATGATACCAAATAATGAATATTAACTATTATGTATGTTATTAGGTCTTTTAACACTCTACCCACAAATATAACTTATTAACAAATTCTATAGCATGTTAGAAAAATATCTAAGAAACCCATTCTGTTTCGTAGTGAGTTAAATGAAGTGCTATCATATATTGTATTAGTTAAACGACAATTATTTTACATAATCTTTGTATCATATAAGATGTATGTATGATCAAGGGACGACTAATGTTCCATTAAGTGTTTTAGTAGTTGCTAATATTGTTCTATTTTCAAACACTCAGCTTTAGTTCTAATTCTCTTACGATTGTTTTTCATTAAATTCTTTGAAACTTTGGCAAAAATTGCAAAAGCCTATCGTTGTTACTGCCGTCTTCTCGACCTGACTCGTGTCGCCGTTGTTGCCGTCTTCTCTCCATCCCCAGTGGAGTCGTCTCTTTATCTACTGTTCCAATGTTGTCATTTTTGGAACTCCAAATTGTTAAGAAATTGGTAAAGCTGAAAATGAGATTTTGTTCTTCTTTTTCTGGAACCAGTGGTTGTGGAAAAGAGAAAAGAACCATCACCCATGAAAGAAAATGAGAGAAGAAAGATTGTTCAACTGTGACCCATGTGCCTATGAATTCTAGACGATGTGTCTTCAAATAGGGATAATTTTGGTAGAACACTGCAAAAAAACTACAGGAATCAAGGGTTTTTGGCAAAAATTGGTCGCTACCTAATTTTGATTTCTATAAGGTATATTCAGCCAATTATCTCTTATTTATATATGACAAATTGTTTATCTATCAAAATATATATGATTATTGTTGTGTTTAAATTTTTAAAAAAGTAACATATTAAGCATATTCATTCCCTTGGGGATTAGCCTGAGCCTTTCCATGGGTCTGAGATACTCAAGGTTAATTAAAAAAAAACATATTTTAGAAAATATCTTAATACAAATGTTTTGCTATATTATTATTTTCAGATAATAACAAAGTACATCTAAAATTTATCTTTTTCAGATAATAACAAAGTGCATCTAAAATTTATCTTACTTTAAAATATAATATATTTGACAACTTATTATACTAAACAATAATTATTATCTAATATAACAGATAAATATAATATAAGTAAAAAAAATTCGTTTTTAATTATATAATAAATTAAATATAAAAATTAATTAAGGTAATATTGATATTAACACTCTAACTTTTAACGTGATATTTTATAATATAAATTATTATTTTCAGATAATAACACAATATATCTAATAACTATCTTACTTTTCATAATATATATTTGACAGTTTGTTATATAAAATTATAACTAATTAACTAATATAACATATAAATATAATATTAGTAAAATAAAATTCGTTTTTAATCATATATAAGTAGAATCAATATTAACCAAATATAACAGATAAGTTTAAAAAAACGGATAGGTAAATTTACTAAATAAAAACCAAATTAAAAATAATAAATAAATAAAATTACTAATTTAAATTATTGTAAATATTTAAAATAAGCAAAAAAAATAAATAAAACTATGGAGAAGTTGACACATAAACCAAATCACGTCATAAATAATAGTATAGATAAGAAAGTAAATTATCATCTACGCGGATCAGACTCTAGTTTGGTTTAAAAAAAATTCTTCTGACCCTCTGAATAGACGTGTGTGTTTGGATATCTATTCGGGTTCGGTTCTAATCTT
This sequence comes from Hirschfeldia incana, assembly GCA_026261945.1. Lineage (NCBI taxonomy): Eukaryota > Viridiplantae > Streptophyta > Magnoliopsida > Brassicales > Brassicaceae > Hirschfeldia > Hirschfeldia incana. Next base: position 8,016,925 of record JABCMI010000003.1, on the reverse strand, counting down.
TTTTGGTTTTCAAGGTTTAAATTTTGGTTCAGGTTCAGTTCAAATTTTCGAGGATTCGGTTCAGGTTCAGATAACCTATTTAAATTATTTTTAAATTTTAAATTCATTATATACTTTAAACTTTTCAAAATGTAACAATATATATATATATATATATATATATATATATATATATATATATATTACATAAAAATTTGAACAACATATGTTAAAATACCTAAATTTAACATATAAATTGTTTTGGTTTGACTATTTAGATAGAGAATCAATAAATATTTTGAAGTGTATAATGGTGTTTGAGTATGTTTTAACTATTTTAGATATTTATTTTTGACTTTTTATATATATTTCAAGTATTTTAGATAACTTAAAAGTATCATCGTAAATATTTTGCATGTTTTTAATTTACATTAAATCTAAAAACAATTAATATATATAGGTATATAAATTTATTTTGGATATATTCGGGAATTCGGAATACTTTAGTTCTGATCATGTTTGGTTTCGCTCATTTAAATACTAAAATTTTGAATTTGTTCAGATATCTAATCAGTTTTTGTTCAGATTAAAACCTATTTTTTCAGATACAATTTGGTTCGGTTATTAGAATTCGGATTGTTTGCCCAGTTATACCTCTGAATATAGAGTTCGATTCTTTTTAACTCATCTAATAACTTTTATGTTATTTATTGGGTCAAAACTCACGTGAATCCAGTTAAAAGTGATTATAGATCTGCCCCTGGTTACAGCTTTACGCATATCCTATTATACTCAATCGGATAATATATATACTATTATTGGCGAATTAATTTTTTTGCAATGGAACTCTCACGTTAAAAGTTAGAACGGTTAATATCATTTATACTCTTAATGAATAAAATAGATAAATAGTTAAAAATAAAAACGAATTTACATTATTTTGATTAGATAATTGATTAAAATAATTATTTATAATAAACATTATCCAGCTATAAAATTATATTTTTAAATAGAAAGATAATTCTTATCTATTTTTTGTTATCCAAAAATACCTTTTAATAAAAAGTTTAAAAAAACAGAAACATATAACTAAATAATAATTAAGTTATAATCTTAATTTATATAACTGGAAAGATAATATAAGTGATTTCCAGAATTTTTTTATTAATAATGAATATATTCTATATAAAATTATTAAAAATCACAATACAAAATATTTTTCAAATAAAAACATATACAAATTTATACTATTATTTGTGAAGTAAAGTTTTGCAACGGAGCTCTCACGTTAAAAGTTAGAGCGGTTAATATCATTTATACCCTTAATGTATAAAATATAAATTTATAAATTAGCCAAAAATAAAAAACGAATTTTAAATTATTTTGATTAAGTATTTGATTAAAATTATTAATAATAAGAGTTATCTAAAATATTAAAATATACTTTTAAATAGAAAGATAATTCTTATATATATATATCTATATATATATATATAAATATATATTGTGTTGTTATCCAAAAATACCTTTCAATAAAAATTTGAAAATTAAAAAACAGAAAACATATAACTAAATATTAATAAAATAAAATCCTTAATTTTATATAGTTGAAAAGATAATATAAAGTAATTTCCAGAATCATCTATTTATTGATAATGAATATATTACATATAAAAATTTATAAAAAGTCTTAAATGAAAATATAAATAACAATTTATGATTATAATCTTGTAATTAGTAATGAATTTATCTATACTATTATTTGAGAAGTGAATTTGCATACTTGTCATGTTCTCCATAATTTTTGGCTTACTCATTAGTTTTAATAATTAATTTTAGTTAGAATAATTAAATTTTTAATATATCTTTAATAAACAATTATATAATTCATTATTCAAATGATTAAAATTAATATTATAAAAAACGTGTTTGAGAAAATAGAACATAATTTCATGTTTTTATTTTGTGATATCTACATCTTTCTTTCTGATTTGTTAACTTTTATAATTAGTAGTATATATACACATATGATAGTTAGATTTATCATTAAACTACAATATTAAAAATACATTTTATAAAAAAAATTATCGATTTATATTTGTTTGTAAACGTAATATATCATGGCATATTTTAAAACAAATATTAAACAGGTATATAAGCAATAAAAATAAATTTGATTAATATTTCTTTGTTAATGTGATTTTTTCGTGGTATTTTAATTTTCATTCTTATTATTTAGTTGCAAGACAACAATTATTTTTATTTACTTTGAAAATATTATATTTAGCTGCTTTTATTTTTCTGTAAATAAATTATTGGGAATGGAATTATATTTTAAAAGTATTTTCAAAATATCTGCCTCCATAAGAGAATATTTTAAAAAACAATTATTTACAACAAGAAACTTATATTTCTAAAATTTTAAAATTAACTCTACTTACATTTATTTTCTTCAAGAGTTTCACAGAGTTATACCTTTGCTTAAATTATAATTTCCGTAAAAGACTATTATGTAAAGAAAAATATGATTCTATTTTCTTATAAAATTTTATTTTCCAAAATAATTCATTTTAGTTATAATTATTAAAGTTATGAAATTTAAAAGGATATTTTAAAATAAATAAAATTTATAATTTTATAATAAAGAAATATTTTTATAGGAAAATAGTAATTTATATTTTAAAGGAAAAAAATATAAATAAACTATAGTTTTTCCTCGATAATAAATGAAAATAACAATATATAGAAAATGTTCATATCTTAATCTGTTTGACCACATGGTTAATCTGTTTAAACGTTTATTCATTGTTTTCACAATATAATTGTATATCAATAATTTATTTATTTTGATTAATACAATATGTAATTTTGGGTTCGGTTTAATATTGTGCTTTTGATTTATTTTGAGATTTTTTAGGTTTTGTAATTCTAAAAATTTTGTTTATCGCTTTATATTAACAACTATATATTTGTTAATTTAGTTAGATAATTTTTTTAATTAATATAATAAAAATAGTTTAAAGTAAAAATATATTTTAAAATAAAATATTAATGTTGTTATCCAAACATGTTTTTTAAAAATAAATAAAATTAAAAATTAAAAATTAAAAGATTCTTAAATCATATAAATTTATTGTCTCAATTTAGTTTTGCTATCGTCAAGCTAATAATACATTTATCAATAAGTATCTATAAAAGAATTATGTCCGCATGTGCGGACAAAACATCTAGTCAATAAGTAATTATAAGATGTTTAGACCCGCATATGCGGGCAAAACACCTAGTTTATCATAATAGTCTATTAATAAGTAAATAATTTATTAATAAGTAATTGTGAAATGTTTAGGTCCGCATGTGTGGGCAAAACACCTAGTTAAAAATAATATTTTATCAATAATCTGAATAAAACAGAAAGAAAAAATTTAAAATAAGTAAAATTAGTTTATCAGTAATCTGAATAAAAGGAAAGAAATAATTTCTTTTTTAACTCGAAAAAAATTGAGATACATAGTGTCGATAGAAACCAGATCAAAGAACATAAACTAAATAAAATAAAACAAAGACATAAACAGAGTCTAAAACTCATCTATGTCCACAAGTCTATTTCTTCCACATTTCCAAAAGAAATTGTTATCAATGGAGCTGACCTAAGGAACAACTGTCTTGAGCGGTCCCAACCCTGAAGAAAACATCACCAAGCCATACTAGAACCAGCAACATCAGAAACAATCGAGAGGTCAAATCTACACCAATTCCAGCAGATTCTATCCATGTGAAACTTGGGTGACAAGAAACCACCACTAAAGCTAAGATACAAAGACAAAAGATTTTGAAACGCTATTTGAGAACATGTTAAAAAGGACCACCAGCTCTTACACGCGGACACTCGCAAAGCAACCAAGTGACCTACAGAACAAAGACTGCCTACCTTTTCGTAAGAGAAGAACTGAAGATCAAGTTAACTGTTTCGTCTAGAAATCATCTTCCAAAACCACAAATGACCAAGATAAGGTCTAGTAGATACCTCCACAGCGAACATAAATCGCAAAAAACGAACCCAAAAAGCCAACTCATGATGCGGCAAAGTGACTGAAACAGCAAGAACCAAACAAAAGCAGTGTTCCCACGACTTCAATCTACTACAAATTCACCACACAAGAACATAAGTTCCGGTGATCGAGATACTAGAAAAAACAATTTTTCCCAGAGACACAAAGCCGACGATAGAGATGCTAGAGGAGTTATCCCCTTCCGGAGACAGAAAATCAGCGGTAAAAAGTTTTGAGAATCTCTTTTCCCAGGATCTTAGCCGCTTCCAGTGGCGGTAGGAACCACCAACCACCGGAGTAAGATAGAGAAAACCGACGGCTGCTCTTTTAACTAGGATTTTAGTTTTCCAGTAAAATTAGGAAGCGAATAACTGAAATTGATATATTAAATATAGATTTTTATTACAAATCAGGAATATTGGAATAAGTCAAAACTAAGACTTGTTGTGCACGTAGAATGGAAACAAACCTTTGTCGATTTCTTTTTTCTTCTTATTCATATATATTTATCTCGAAACCTACGTTAGACCTAGGATTCGTTTCTCTGTGTCGCAAAACTCGCCAAGGATATGGAGAGCGCAGTCAAAAACATGGTGAAACAGAAGGTCAAGGAGTTACCCTATGACCTAATCTTGATTATACTCTCAAAGCTTCCACTGTTTAAAGAGAGCGTTGCACGTCTCATTTCAAAACTGCACGAGGAACCTTGGAAACTTGTGCCGGAAGTCACGTACAAATATAATAATGAGGAAATCTTGTGCTAGAGAGGTTGCATCTCAAGCTTAACAGAAAATATTTTGCTTCAGACATCAACTTTTGGGTTCAAGAGGCGGTTAATAGATTTGTACGAAAATTGAGTTTCGACAGTGATCACGGACCCCTATGATTGCCCCTAAGACTACCGAGGTGCTTGAGTAATTCCACAACCCTAAAATCATTGATACTCCGTAACGTAACTATCAATCATGTTCCGCGTGGGTTCTGTTTGCCATCTCTCAAAAGTCTCCACCTTTTCTCCGTTCACTTCTCGCAAAAAGCATCTATCTCAAGGCTTTTACAAAGTTGCCCGGATCTTGAATACTTGGTTTTACACAATCTTCACTGGTGCTATCTCAAGGAAGAGGTTAGATTTTTTTTGTCGTCACTCAAAAGTCTGCACAGTTTATCGGCGATACACGATACGCATCTTACAAGTCTTCTACAAAGTTGCCCGGTTCTTGAAAATCTTGTCGTAACCCAAAACAAACGTGATTGGAATCCAATTTTTGGTGTTATCCCACCTGCTTCTCGTTTGCCATCAATCAAAAGTCTTCACCTCTCATCTGTCGAACTCTCGATTGATGAAACTGTTGCAACGCTTTTAAAGAGGTCTGCAGCTTTTGACGATTTTGTTATAAGCCCAACCAGACATGACAATATGAATTCAGCTAGTATCAATGTGCCTACTTTGAAGAGCTTAACTATTATTAACTCCAGAGAGAAACCCACCTTCGGCTACATGGAGACTCGTGATTTTTGGATAAATGCTCCTGCTTTGCAGACTTTGAACATTAAGGATACAGTAAGTAATATTCTGATGCTTGAGTTTAAGCCAGAGGTGACAAAGGAGAATATCGAGGTCACCTGTGACCAACCTGAGAGGTTCATTGGATCTCTTACCTCATTCCAACATCTTTCTCTGTGCTCTCCAACTTCTGAGGTAACAAAACTTTTGTTCGAGAATGTTTCTTCTATGTTTAATTAGTCTCATTCTCAGTACAGTAAATAATCATATAACTTCATTTGCAGACTCCATACCGAAGCGGCTCTGTCTTTCCCTGTCTTGAACATCTAGAGCTATGTACATGTTATCCAGGGTGGACTAATCTTCTTGCTTCTATACTCAGTGACGCTCCAAGACTCCAATCTCTCAAGCTTAAGTCGGTATGTAGAATGGACTTGTTTTTTATTTCATTTATTTTTCTAGAATGTTAGATGATATAAGGATGGATATACTAATCCAATGCATAAAAATACTGGTATACCACTATGAGTCTTGCGAACTACCTAACTGTTCTACAAGTGATCTTAAACTAAGCTAGAAGAATGAATTTGGCGGGAAGCTCCTACAAATGATCTGACTAATGACGAATACTAACACATGTAATGTTTTCTTTTGTCTCAGAATCATAGTGCCCCTTACAATGATCCGAAGAACTTCTGGGAAGAACCAGCAGTTGTTCCGGAATGTTTACGAACGCATCTTGAGATCTTTGAATGGATGCAATACGAAGACGCAGAGCCACAGAGGGAAGTGGCTGCGTATATACTAGCAAACGCTACTTGTCTAAAGATGGCCACATTTTCCACAAGAAGTAGAGATAAACATCATCACATGTTCATGAAGTTAAAGAAACTAAACAGAATTTCGGAGACATGTCAGTTAGTCTTTGAGTAAAATCTTATGTAAAGTTAAGACACTCGAAATTCTTATGTTTCTTCTTCCTTGTTTTTCCGAATCTTCTTAGTAAAAGCAGAGAAGTCTTTGATTACATGATTGAAAGGTTAATCCACATTTTTTATGTAACTCACTAAGATAATTGTTGAAGTATTTTACCAAATAAGAAAAATGTTGAGAAAACAGTTGAATTTGAAACTTGTTAATTACTTCATTAACATGAGTTGGTTTTATATGATCTTTAAGAATAAGCTTAGCTTTATTAAACTCCCCAAACCAATAGAGCCTACACTTAATCCGCCCAAAATTAAGCTTTTCAATATTATGTAGGTTCAACTATGACCCAAAAAAATTTAGGTTCAACTTTGAAAATCATATGTAACTAGGTTTTGTGGGGACTATTACATATCCAACAATATTAAACATAGTATTTTTGACAATTCTCTCTTATAATCATTTTTAAGTTTTTGTCATAAAAATCTTCCAAAAAAAAATGACTAAAAGATGTTTCATTAGAGATGTTAATGATCATTCTACCTCTTATTTTGTAGATATATAAATAATTATTTAATTATAGCAAAAATAAAAATATTTTTTCAATAGTTTATGAATTATATGTTTCAAATTCAAATTTATTATAAAACAAATTTTGGTTTTTTCAAATTTTATTGATGTTTTGTAAATTTTATTATATTTTGTAAATTTTTAATATTTATTTAATTACTGAAATTTTAAAATCCACCGCTAAAACTCCATCCTTTTAACTATAAACCTTAAGTTGATAATAGTTTATCGTAGGAGTATAAGTGTAAATTTATCATTTATCACTTAATAAAACTTTGTTTGATTATTTTTCTGTTTGGAAATTTTTTTGTTGCAAAAACCAAAAAAAATAGAGTTATCATACAGAAATTCTGTATGATTTCTGTTTTTTTGTATCCAAGTTTTGCATCACCTGTATCAATATAAAGTATTTTTACATGATATTCGGTTGGGTTTTCAATCGCGAAACCTAAGTTAGACCTAGGATTTGTTCCTACGTATAACTCGCCAGGATAAGGATAGCGCAGCCAAGATAAACGAAAACATGGTGAGAGGTCTGAGACTCAATGACTTACCAGATGTACTGATCTTGAAGATATTCTCAATGCTTCCGAACTTTAAAGAGAGCGTTGCAACACATCTCATATCAAAACAGCACGAGGATCCTTATAAACTGGTGCGGGACGTCACGTTAGAATATGATAACGAGGAGAGTCTCGTGAATTTCATGAGTTTTGCTTACGGATCTTTGTTGTCTGACGATTATCAGATCCTAGAGAAACTGCATCTCAAGCTTAACAAAAACTATTCGGCTTCAGACATCAACTTTTGGGTTCAAGTAGCTGTTAATAGATCTGTAAGAAAGCTGAGATTCAACTTGTATGGCGGAACACTAGTTCTGCCGAGTTGCTTGAGTACTTGCACAACCCTAAAATCATTAATACTCCGTGATGTATATATCGAGCTTGTTCCGCTATGGTTTTGTTTACCCTTTCTCAAAAGTCTACACCTTTTCTCGGTTGTCTTCTCCCGCAAGGCATCTATTGCAAATCTTTTACAAAGCAGCGCGGATCTTGAATATTTGGTTTTAAACCAAACCAGCTTTGACTATTGGAAGCGTGTTTGTTTGTCATCACTCAAAAGTCTGCACCTTTCATCTGTTATCTTCGGGGGTGATGAATCTATTGCAACGCTTTTAAAAAGTTGTGCAGCTCGTGAAGATTTGGTCATTACTCGAACTAGATATGACGCTGTGAGGTTATATAATATCAATGTGCCTACTCTGAAGAGCTTAACTATCAATAACTCAATAGAGAACCGTACCCACGACGAGAAGGAGAGTCATGGGTTTTGGATAAATGCTCTTGGGTTGGAGACATTGAACATTAAGGATACTGTCAGTAACTTTCTTATGCTTGATTTTATGCCTCAGGTGACCAAGGCGAATATCCAGGTTACTTGTGACCAATCTGAGGGGTTCTTAGGATCTCTCACCTCAATCCAACATCTTTCTCTATGTTCTCGAACTTCCGAGGTAAGAAAACTTTGTTACCCCCATTAATGTCAAGAATGTTTCTTCTATGTTTGGTTATTCTCAGTATATATATATATATATACGTACTTCATTTGCAGACTCCATATCCTAGTGGCTCTGTCTTTCCCTATCTTGGACATCTAGAGCTATGTACATGTTCTTCGGGATGGGCCAATCTTCTTGCGTTATTACTCAATGACGCTCCAAGACTTCATTCTCTCAAGCTTAAGTCGGTATGTAGTATTGACTAGTTACATTTATAAGGATGCATAGAAACTAGTATACCATTATATATACCATCATCTATATTTCCACATTTATTTTTGAACTATTTACAGTTATGAGTCTTGCGAGCTACCAAACTCTACAAGTTAATCCCTAAACGCTAACACATGCAATGTTTTTTTCTTCTTCATTTTGGTCACAGAATCATAGTGCTCCTTACAATGATCCGAAGAACTTCTGGGAAGAACCAGCAGTTGTTCCGGAATGTTTATTGACGCAACTTGAAATCTTTGAATGGACACAATATGAAAACACAGCGCAGCATAGGAAAGTGGCTGCGTACATACTAGCAAACGCTACTTGTCTAAAGATGGCCACATTTTCAACAAGAAATAGAGACAAAGATCATCGCATGCTCATGAAGTTAAAGAAACTGAACAGAGTGTCAGGGACATGTCAGTTAGTTCTTGAGTAAACACTCTTATGATGGTGTATGTCTCTGAAAGACAAACAAGTTTCTTCTTCCTTAATTTTTCTCTGACTTCTACTTTGGATGTTTGTGGGGTTTTTTCCCGAATCTCCATATCTTCTTTATATTGTGAAAGCAAAACCCGTATTTGACTAATGTTTGGAAATGTGCACACTCATTATGCATCTCAAGAAGATACTTAGAACAAACTATTCGCAGATGTAAAATCATAAAATAGATGTGACTATTCCAGATTGTAGTAAAATACGAAATATATGTCCCCTTGTGAAAAGTAATATGAAAGACTGAGCGTGAGTTTCCTTGATCAACAACCATAATCTATTATATTAAAACAGAAGTCATAACTTCTAATTCATGTATGATTTTTAATAAAATGAACTATAACTAGAATTAGTCACATGACATTTTCAATCATCATTAATCTTTATATTAAATAGAATATAATACATTATTCCATCATTAATAATCTTAATATTATATAAAAATAATAACTTCCCAATATTTTAGGAATTTCATAAATAACAATAACAATATATAAAATTCAAATTTTATTTAAATCATATTTACATATTTTGAAAACGCTGTTTATAAATATTTTAAGATAATTTAATTTTCAAAAATTATATGTAAATATTTTAAATAATTTTGTTATTAGTTTGAAATATTATTATACACTAATATATTCAATTTTTGTATACAAAATGAAAAAAAAAATTATATCTTTTTTTATCAATTATACAATCCAAATATATTATATTAAAATAAAATTATTATGTCTACCTAAATAATTTTAACAATATATTAATTTTTAAAAATATATATATGTAAATGTTTCACTAATTTTGTAACTAGCACTGAAATATTATTATGCAATATTTAAAGGGCAGATAAAAATTCAACATAAATTAAATACAAAATAATTATCAAATATTTTTTTCATGCACATATTAATTTGTTTAAAAACTAAAGACAAATAAAATAATATAAATATATAGTAATAAGAATCAAATATGTGTGATGGTTTTAGACATTTTACAACATGTAAAATATAAATTATTTTATTTGAAATATTTAAAGAAACATTAAAATATATGACTAAAATTAAATCTAAAATAAAAATATATATATATATATATATATAAATCTTAAAAAAATAATTAAATTCTTTATAATATTAATATAAGAAGTTATAAATTTAAATTTTTTAACTATCTTATTTAGTGAAAAATTACATTATCTTTGCAGATGATAATATTTTAATACTCTACCAAATTCTATTTTATTTATTATTTATTTATTCAGTAATGAAATATTAATATAAAAAATCACACATGAATAAATAAATGAATACATGTGAAATTTTGAAACAATCTATTTGATGAAAAAACATATACTCTTATGTGTGTGTTTTTTTAAATCAGTTAACATCATTTATTATTAATAATAATATAACTTATATATAACATGAATAATAAAATTTGTTTCCTAATAAATCGGAAACATAACCACAATATCTTTTGATATTTTTTCATTTTCAAAAAAAAAAAAAAAATATGTTTAAGAAGATTTATAAAATCTTAATTTTCAAAACTTATATGTAAATATTTTCACTAATTTCGTAGTTAGTTTTGACATATAGTTTAATAATAATATATTCAGTTATCATTTATAAAATTGAAATAGAAATATTCTATTATATATTTATTTATTATATAATCCAAATCAATCATATTAAAATTTATTATCTGATTTAAATATTTTAATAATATCATAATTTTCACAAATTTCGTAATTAGAATTGAACTATATATTATTGTGCATTGATAAGTATATTTTTATTGTTTACATCCATCACATATTAATTTTTTTAATAAACAAAAATAAATACAATAAGATAAATATATAATAAGAGACAAAAAATACATGTGACAGTTTTAAACAATTGATTATTTAACAATGTAAACTATAAGTTATTATATTTGAAATACATTAAAATTAAAAATATATACTATTATCAATTTAAAATAAATAAATAAATATATATATATAATTAAAAATAACACTCGCACGGTTGTGCGGGTCGAGATCTAGTTTCACTATTAAGTAAATAATCATTTGACTTGTATTATAAACATGAATGAGTCTTTATGGACTCATCTCCTTGGATGGGATCTCTCAGTTTCTCATGTCAAGACTGTAGTTAGCATTTGATTCAGTCTTTATGAAAGGTCATAATCTAGGAGAACAAATATAAGTTTTACAATGTACTCGGTCTACTGAATAACGTATTCAACCAAACACTGAATATTTTCATCATATTAAAGAAGGTAATGAATAACAAAATCTCATTCAGTTTTGTTCATTAAGTAATAATAATCTTTTTTCGAACACTCAAACACAATACACCTCATGTATCTTACCGTATCATACACCAAATGCAGAAGAAAAGAAGAGGACTTACTTATCTAAGGCAGTTAACAGGTGGTTCCAGAGTGCCAACAAGTATCCCGAGATCAATACCCATGTCCTCAAACTTTTTTTATGACATCAACAAGAGATCCACGGTCCATGTATTCGAGCACAAGGGAAAAGGCTCCATTGTGATAGAAAGATTGGTAACAGACAACAACATGTGGACACTGAGACGATGCTTGGTTTATTTTGAGCTCCTGGACAATTTGCTTGCGAATTTCTTCCTCTATGTTCATCTGTATGACCTGTAACGCATAAAAATGAACACTCAAAAACCTCAAATAAACAAGTCCATGTGAATTCTTCTAACCAGTTCATCAAAAGAGAAAAAAATTTCACTTGCTATGTTATGAATCCCTAAGGGCTAAGATGGTGCCACATACATTGCAAACTCTTGAGATTCAAAGAAGAGAAAACAATTTACTTAAATGAAGCGAAAAAACCTACATTCATAGCAAATAACTTGCCAACCCATTTGTGTCGAACCAATTGTACAACTCCACCGCTGCCTTTACCGATGACTCTCACCCATTTGTTTTGCTCTCGGTCCGCACTTCTTTGTTGTCGTCGATATGTTTAGTGCTTTGGAGAATGTTTCACCGGCGGAACCCTAACTCTGCTTCGGGGGGAGCAATTTCCGACGGTTTGAGCTCCCCCCTGGAGTATCGACGAGGCATCAACGGCTGTGCTGGGCCAATCTTCTTACAATGATCCGATGAAACTTTGGGTAGTTGTTCTGGAATATTTATTGACGCATCTAGAGATCTTGAAATGGAGACAATAAGAAGATATAATGAAAGAGAGTAAAGTGGCTGTGTACATACTAGCAAACGCCACTTGTCTATAGGTGGCTACATTTTCAACAAGAAATAGAGATAGAGATCATTCATCCACTACAAGAATTGTTGAAGATAGCAAAGGACTCGCGAGGACATTTCCGTAGCCATAACTATTAGCGACGAAAATTACTACGGATAGCGACAAAACAAAATAATGCTACATTTGTAGCTAATTTGTAGCGATCCGTAGCTATTTAGCTACAAATAAGATTTATAGATATTCTCTAGCTAAATAGCTATTAATTAGCGAGGAATAAATTGTTGCCCAAATTCTTATGTTAGCAATAGATGGCTATTAATATTTATGTATCTAATTGATGTGCATATGTTATATGTTTGAATTTGTATTTGTAATATATGTTTGAAACTAGTAATGTTTGAATTAAGATAATGTGTATTTGTGTTATATGTTTGAAACACTTCAGAATTTTATGCATATTGTGTTTTGGTTGGTACTTGAGTTAGGAATTATAGTATAGGGTGTATGTTTTAGGGATTGTTGTTTAGGGTTAAGTGTTAAAGGTTTTATACTTAAGAAGTTGTTAAAAATATAGTAAATTATAATTTGTTAGAAATTTATATTAGATTATTAAAATTATATAATTTTGTGATGTTCAAATGAAAATATTTAGTTACTACTTTAGTTAGGGATTATGATATAGGGTTTAGATTTTAGGGTTGTGGTTTAGGGTTTGGAGTTTATAGCTAATAAATTTTTAAAAATATAACAACCTGGCTAGTAAATTATAATTGTTAGAAATTTATATTAGACTATTAAAAATGTATAGATTTGGTTATCGTAAATTTCCATTTTAACATCACAATTTTTTTATTTCTCTCCGTTAATTATTTTACCTCCACACATTTCCCTCTTAAATATTTGCCTCCATTTTATCATTTCCCTCCCAGGTTTTTTGGGTTTGGCTCCAAAATATTTTGGCCCAAAAATTTGCTATCACTTAAATTTCTATACTTGGAAAAAAAAAAGACTAAACTCTTAAACTCTCTCTCTCTCGAAACTCACGAGTCCTCTTCTCGATCTCGCCTCCATCCCCTTGGTGCTTTTCTTCATGGCTCCCACCGGACAGACCTCTAATTCTCTTCGTGTGAAACATGATTTTACATGAACCCTAAGATCTTTAACATCTAGACTAATCACATAATAGAATCATGAGAAGGATTTTCGGAATACCTGGATTCATGGCTGCGGAAATTTTCTTGAACGGTTATGATCATGGAAGATGATCTCATGAACTTTAAATTGGAGTTAACCATTTTCTCCACAAGATGATCTCTTGATCTTTAAGTTGGAGCTACGACTTCTCTCCCCTTGCCTACAACCTTTCTTTATGTGTTTCTCTTTAGATTTTCTTGATGTGTCTTTGTGATGGTCCAAAGGCCACTATTTATAGGTGGGGAGAGGGACCTAGCTTCCGCATCAAGTTTTGATTACTTCCTCGCCAAGTTTTTTTTCACTTCCTTGGCAAGTTTCATCCTCTAATCTCAACCATCCATCAAGGTTAAGTAATGACAAATGCATTAGATTTCTAGAACATTTCTCCTTTGATGCATTGAACTTAATTCAAATGTCTTCATGCATTGACACATGTTTTCATGATTCACAATATGAGAAACCTTCTAGAACATGAATCACTTGTCCATTAATTAAGTCATTAGGAAGTTAAACTCCTTTATTTTCTAATTTATTTGTTACCAAGTGCCATTATAGTTTAACAATTTCAATAAGAAATATACTAACATAAGACCACAATATGGGAAGAAATATTAATGTATCATTCATATACATTCTTATAAATATTTCTTACATTCTCCCACTTGGTCGTTGGTATATAAATATTTCTTATTGAGAATCATAAGGCTAGCATTATTTGTTAAACTTTTGCTTTTAATTGGTCATCATAATTGTCTTAGCTAATATAGCAAACAATGAGAGTCATGGCGGGCACATATTATTTTGCAACATGATTCCTTCCATGCACTACTACATTGCTTACTTTCATAGTTAGACCTTAAGTAGGAGTTATCATAATGGTCCCCTTTATGTCTTATTTGAAGACTTATTCTGTTATCAGTAATCCAACAACGATAATGTGTACACACTTTGGAAACAGAATATAAAAGATTCAAAAGACATTAAGAGCTCATATATTGTCAAATATATGCAAAACGTAATCAAACAACTTTAATAGCTATCCATTAGACCCATAATTTCTAGATTTTCTTTAATGTCTATGGTAAAAAAAACTTTCGTAAATATGTTTGTGGCCATAACTTAAGTGCATATATGCATAATGACAAACTTTTCTCTTTTGAAATCTTACTTTAATGACATATATCAATCTTAATGTCCATTTACTTGGAACCTTTAGATATCATGTCTTTCTTCCAAATATGATTGTCTATTTCATTATCGCATAAAGAGTCGAACACTTACGGACTCAAACTCAAAAATAATTTTGCAATCATATTTAATTTTATAAAAGCCTCATAATATTGCCACATACTCAACCACCTTATTACTTTATTGGACGTTTAAAGCAATTACAATTATGATCCTTTCTATAATAAGATATCTCATTTAATGAGATACACATTGTTAAATTGTAATGCTTAAAACCATTATGCCCACTCAAATATGAGTTTGAAAATCCAACCACCTGTGGGTGTGTTGATTTCTTATATGTGAGCAATTGATTCCTTGTTTTCTTTAGATATCTAAAAATTTATTTTCAACTTTTCATTTCTTTACGTTCCATTCATTACGCGGATATTGCTTAAGATCAAGCTTATCACCTTTCTGCATAGAAACATACTAGAAGAACATGTTATCATGCCATATCTCTCAAGAACTTAGTCACTATATGCTTTCTGAGACAACTCTATACTTTTAAGTGATCTTACATGGAATTTCAATCCATTCACATAAGTTGTCTCGATCATATCTTTCATTGCAAAGTTTAAGAGAGATAACTCTTGGTCTCATTTAATAGACCAAGATCACTTATGGCCAATACGTTATCACCAATATACATAACCAAAATATGAACTTACTCCCACTGATCTTGAGGTATGGATCTCTAAATATTCTCTTTGAAACCGAAATTCGTAATGGTTTCATCAAGTTTTAAATACCATTTCTCAAGCTTTGTTTCCGTTCACAAATTTGTTTCATTAGTTTGTAGACCATGTCTTCCTCTTCGCTTCGATTATGAAGCCTTTAGGTTGACGCATACAGACTTATTTCAAGTCACCATTAAGAAAGGCAATTCTTTCATACATTATGGAACTCATTAACGTACTGAGCTACCTAGGCCATGATAATTCTTATAGTCTTTTATAGACTCAGTCTAATCGATGTCTTCTTTCAGATTGAAACCTTTGGCAACAAGTCAGGCTTTATGTCATTCAATATTTCTATTATATTCGAGTTTGGTCTTACAAATCCCACTTATACTCGAATAGTCTATATTCTTAAAAATAATTGAACGACTTCCCAAACTTCACTTTCAGCCATCGAGTTCACGTCATCCTTCATGACATCGATTCATTAATCAGAATTAACATCTCTTATGGCTCTCAATAAGAAACCAAATCTTTAACATTCAATTCTTCAGATTTTACTTGATAAAATACATATTGGAAACAACAAATCTACTCATACGAGTAGATCTTCTTAATGCTTGTTTCTCTTTAACAACATGTACTTGATCATTATTAGAAACTTTTCATCATGGAGTATATGGTTCAATGGGTTTTACTCATAGTTAAACTTACAACAACATGAGAATTTCCACCATTCATAATTTAGGGTAACTTGTTGTTTACCCTAATTTCTTGAATCACCATTTATTAAACTTTATTACTCCCACTAATGTTGTTATTCTTATAAAATCTGACATTACTGGTTTCTTGTATCACGTACTATAGTTGAACAATTTAACTTATATCTTTTAGATTTCTCAGGGTCACCTATAAAGAAACCAACTGATCGTTCTGAAATCTAATTTCTTTTCATGTGGATTATATATTCTTGCTTAATTGAACATCATCATACTTTGAGATGTTCCATACTAGGCTAGCAACCTTTATGCAGTTCAAAATGAGACTTGAGAACCGCTTTGCTGGTAACCTTATTCAAGAATTAGATTGCTTTGCATAATGCATCTATCCACAATGATATAAGTGAAATTACATAAATCAAACCATAAAAATACGATTATGCCTTTCATCTACACCATTATGCCATAGAGAACCAGACTGTGTATTGATATAAATCTTAAATTTTGGAGAAATTTGGCAAAACATCCCAGACATTGTCTCTTTCCATCATAATTGCCATATATTCATCACCTTATGATTTTTATATCCTATTGACTCTCTACTTTAATCATGAATACTTGTAATGTATCCAAAATTAAGACTTTCATGCAATAGATATAGTCATTTAAAAATAATATGAATAATCAATAAAAGTAATAGAATACTTTTCACCTCCAAAAGATAAAACATCAAAGGATCTACAAATATTTGTATGTATATTTTTCAAGAAGCTTTGTATTTCGTGTGGCTCATTTCTTAGTGTATTTTGCTTATCCTTAATGCAATCTACACACATTTATTGTTGGTAAAAAAAATTAGAACAATACATTCTTTTACCAACCTTTAAATTCTTTTATTAAAAATATATTCAACTCTCTTATGCCACAAGAGATTCTTATAATTAGTACATGTTTATGTTTTAGTTTTTCCTTTAATGTGCAAAACTAGATGCATTTTAAAAGGTTGATCAGCCATGTTACTTAATATAGGCCATCAACTAATATTCTTGAACCGATTCAATATGAGTTCAAGAATAAATTAAAACAACCATCTCTTTAATTTGATTTAAAAACCCATTTATCAAGTTCTCTTAATGTAATTAAACTTATGAAAAATAGATGGAACATAAAATGTTTGGAATGAATCCAAACAAAGTCCATTATTCATAATGAGGAGTGCCACTAGCTTCAGCTATCACTTCACTCTAATTCTCACAAGTACTTAGTTTACACTTGAAATTACGATTTTGATCATAAATAAATCATGCACGAAATTAATTACATGTACTATTATCCATCCACCAAGTTTTTAGAAGAAATACTATAAGAAAAAAAATCAAAAAACCTTATGGAACTTAAAATGTTACTTTTCTTTTCGAATTATTTTCAACCTTTATATCAATCTTTAGGAAAGTGACAGATCTTTTCTCCTATCATCTTTATTTGCATTTTCCTTCTCATTTACTTGATATCTTTTATAGGTGGTGGTCTTTTATGACTTACTTAAATCTAGCTTCTTGAACATAATAGACAGTTTTCATACTTTTACGGCCAAACCTATCCTCTTATTGAACCATTTTATTAACCAATTCATTCAACATCCATCTTACATTCATGGTGTTAAAATTAATTTGGAATAGCTCATTCCGAGAAGTCGGCTAATTTAGGATAAATTGGACAAGAAATGAATCTTCCACACTCATTCTTAAATTCTTTAATTTAGCCAAAAGATGAGTCATTTCAATGCAAAATTCATGCATAAACCTTATGTCATTATTCTTTTATGGTTGTAAGATTCTCCATAAGTTTCCCAACTAGGGATTTGTTTGCAATCTTAAATCGTTCTTCTATACATTTATAGTTTTTCAACTGTTATATGGAAAAATTTAATATTCATAATTATTGTCATCTTAAAATCATAATTCTCAGTCTATTCAATTTCACCAAAACTTTATGGAAATTCTTTTCATCCTAAGTACTATATACTCATTAGTGAACTTGACTCATTATTGCAGAGTGTCAAATTCAAGCATAGTACTCTTAATATGAACTCAACTTTCTATTTTCATTCCGAGAAATCGGTTCCCTTAAGAACTAGAATAGACAAGACTTTATATGACAATCTGTTATAAAATTTATAATTTTGAGATACACAAGTTTAAATTAGGCTTTTAAACATAATTAACACATATATTTATATTGAATACTTATGCCAAGAAATTATAGTGCTCCTGTGGGTAACAACCATATTTTCTTCAATAATCATAGTATTCGAAAAAACATTTATGAGTGATGTATCGAACGGACTTAGTTATCTGTGGATATACTTTGTCCTCACATTACAAACACTCTATAAGTCATTCGATCGTATTTTGTGTTCATAGTCTACCTGTGGGTAACTATTTACTACACAAAAACATCAATGCTTATTGAAACAATTATTTTTTATTTCGCAAATCATTTTAGGATAAAGTCACTGTGGTGATATCTTTATCCTAATTTTGCTCTTTATATGAAAATATTATTTTATAAAAAAAATCATGCATAAATTACTTAATTTAATTTATATACGATTTATGTATAAAAACATTTATGCATTGATTATTTCTCATTTCAGAGATCGAAATAGAATACATACATATTATGTATGATTCAAGATTTCCGAAAACTCTCATCGGTTTTATACCGAAACTTAAACATTAATTTAGATCAAATTTTTTTTATCACTTAAGAATTGATCTACTTTCATTCTTTAAAACATAAAATCTATTAAACTTTCCGGATTAGCTAGATGTTTATAACCATTAGCTCTGATACCACATGTAAAACATGATTTTACATGAACCCTAAGATCTTTAACATCTAGACTAATCACATAATAGAATCATGAGAAGGATTTTTGGAATACCTGGATTCATGGCTGCGGAAATCTTCTTGAATGGTTATGATCATGGAAGATGATCTCATGAACTTTAAATTGGAGTTAACCATTTTCTCCACAAGATGATCTCTTGATCTTTAAGTTGGAGCTAAGACTTCTCTCCCCTTGCCTACAACCTTTCTTTATGTGTTTCTCTTTAGATTTTCTTGATGTGTCTTTGTGATGGTCCAAAGGCCACTATTTATAGGTGGGGAGAGGGACCTAGCTTCCTCATCAAGTTTTGATTACTTCCTCGCCAAGTTTTTTTCACTTCTTTGGCAAGTTTCATCATCTAATCTCAACCATCCATCAAGGTTAAGTAATGACAAGTGCATTAGATTTCTAGAACATTTCTCCTTTGATGCATTGAACTTAATTCAAATGTCTTCATACATTGACACATGTTTTCATGAGTCACAATATGAGAAACCTTCTAGAACATGAATCACTTGTCCATTAGTTAAGTCATTAGGAAGTTAAACTCCTTTAGTTTCTAATTTATTGGTTACCAAGTGCCATTATAGTTTAACAATTTCAATAAGAAATATACTAACATAAGACCACATTATGGGAAGAAATATTAATGTATCATTCATATACATTCTTATAAATATTTCTTACACTTCGTCCATGGGCACCGGAATTGAATCTCCCGGGTACGTTTCTCTTATACCCATCCTTCTTCTATTAGTTGGGATAAGGGTTTTGATTTGCGGGTTTCCGATTAGGGTTTCGATGTATCTCTTGATTCATAGACTATATACTTCGTTATCAATGGGTCTCAGGTTACGGTTTCAGTTTGAGTTGGAGTTTCTCTTCGTCAGTAAGCAAGAAGAAGCCTCCCAGTTCTCACGAAAAAGATTCTCACAAGTAACTCTTATTCCTCACTAAAATCTTTTGCGACAGATTTTTCTCTCATTGTTAACTCGGACTTGGGTAATAGATTGAAATCGAATGTGGGTTCAATGTCATATTTTATTTCTTGGTGAAATTATTATTTTTGTACAGTTCCTCTATGATAAATTATTATTCGATGGTTTTTATTTATTTATTGAAAGTATACTCATATTTCTCCTGATAAAAGTTTCAGTGGTGCCGTTTTGTCTGAAGAGTCGTCTCTAATGTCTTTGAAACTCTATCAATTATAGGATACATTAACCATGCCGTGGCGGTTTCCCTTTAAGCGGATATGTCGCTAATCCGTGTCTACCACCGAGATTCCCACTGCGAAGTATCAATGAGCTACTACATCCGAGAAGAAACAGAGACATGGTACAAACGACTCTACTCCCTTTGTCTCTTTTATGTGTCTATATTTTGATTCTTCTATTATGATGTAGCCTTTTAATCCATTTCTCTTATGTATTTTCCTTTCACTTACATATATATATATATATAGGTGATGGGTTGGGTGAGTAGAATGTTGTTTCTCCAATATTCATCGTGATGAAGTTGACATCCAAAGCTCCAGCTCACACCATTTATGGGAGATAATCTTTTTACTCGGTATATGTTTGATACTTTGTGTTCTGTTTTTTATTATTTGCTTTGGCTCTCTTTATTTAATGATAAATGTTGATTAATTTTTTTTTATTTTTGAATAATACTATGGCATGGTTATGCTCGATTGTAATTGTAACAGTTTGGTAATTTGGTTTATTGTTTTTGTAGAGTCAAGCCATACAAAAGTTGATTGTTTGGACTTGGAATATGACAACTAGAGAGTTTTGATCCCATTAATCCACCAGCCTTGTTCTTGTGCCAAGCTCGTATGGAGTGGGACGTGATCAAACTGACTGGAGGTTGTCAACATGGTGCCAGCAGCTTACCACTTTGTGTGAAGCCAGAGGAGACACAATACCACCAGTACTCGAGGCTGAGCAACCACCTAATCCATCTCAGAAGCCCCACACACTAACTTCTCCAACTGAAGTGGCAGCTGCGAGCCTGTGACAGACTCTTCCCCACCTGCACCTCCTAGCACCATTGAGCCATGGAATTTAGGTATGGCTGGCACCAACGATGACTTAGAGCCACAAAATTATGTTTGTGGAATCTGAATAATAATGTTTTAGAATAAGTTATGTAGTTTTATATATTTATCATTTCTATGGTCTAAGCCAGCAGCTTACCAACACTCATAGTTTCTTTTGTATTTCAATTTTTTTTTTGTATTTCAATTTTGCATCACCTATTATAATCAATTTAAAGTACTTTTAATATGGTCTTTTTAAGTTTAAAGATTTATAAATTTAGGCTATCTTGCAATATCTCATATTATATCCCTATTAGCAAAGCCTTCAATTATATAAAAGGAAAGAAATATATTTTAGATTAATAATTAAATTGAAAAAGGAAAGATTTTAAAAAATCAGGATTAAGTAAAAACTAGGAATTGTTTTCCACGTCGAGTGAAAACAATTTTTTGTTAACTTTTTTTCTTTCTCACATATATTATCTGTTGTGTTTTTAATAGCGAAACCTAAGTTAAACCTAGGATTTGTATAACTCGCCAGGATATGGAGAGCGCAGCCAAGATAAACGAAAACATGGTGAGAGGTCTGAGACTCAATGACTTACCAGATGAACTGATCTTGAAGATATTCTCAATGCTTCCGAACTTTAAAGAGAGCGTTGCAACACATCTCATATCAAAACAGCACGAGGATCCTTATAAACTGGTGCGGGACGTCACGTTAGAATATGAAAACGAGGGGAGTTTCGTGAATTTCATGAGTTTTGTTTACGGATCTTCGTTATCTGGCGATGATCAGATCCTACAGAGATTGCACCTCAAGCTTGTCCGAAACTATTCGGCTTCAGACATCAACTTTTGGGTTCAAGTAGCAGTTAGTAGATCTGTAAGAAAGCTGAGAATCGACTTGTATGGGGGAACCCTAGTTTTGCCAAGTTGCTTGAGTAGTTGCACAACTCTAAAATCATTGATACTCCGTGATGTAAGAATCGAGGTTGGTCCGCTAGTGTTTTCTTTGCCATCTCTTAAAAGTCTGCACCTTTTCTCGGTTGACTTCTTGCACACGGAATCTATCGCAAGTCTTTTACGAGGTTGCCCGGATCTTGAATATTTGGTTTTAAACAAAACCAGCTATGAGTTTCGTGACGTTAAGGTTTGTTTGTCGTCGCTAAAAAGTCTGCACCTTTTATCGGCTAAACACCATTATGGTGGTTCTCTTACACGTCTTCTACAAAGTTGTCAGGTTCTTGAATATCTGGTCGTAAACCAAACCGACAATTTTTGGAACTATTGGGATATCCCTCCTGCTTCTTGTCTGTCATCAATCAAAAGTCTTCACCTTTCATCTGCTAGAATCTGGAGTGATGAATCTATTGCAACTCTTTTTAAAAGTTGTGTAGCTCTTGAAGATTTGGTTATAAGTCGAACCAGACATGACAATGTGATGCTATATAATATCAGTGTGCCTACCTTGAAGAGTTTAACTATCAATAATTCAATAGTGGAACGGGTCGTCGACGACAAGGAGAATCATGGGTTTTGGATAAATGCTCCTGCTTTGGAGACATTGAACATTAAGGATACTGTCAGTAACTTTATAATGCTTGAGTTTATGCCCAAGGTGACCAAAGCGAATATCCAGGTAACTTGTGCCCAGCCTGAGAGGTTCATAGGATCTCTTACCTCAATCCAACATCTTTCTCTATGTTGTCCAACTTCCGATGCAAGAAAACTTCGTTGGCCCAGTAATGTCAAGAATGTTTCTTCTATGTTTGGCTATTATAAATACATACTTCATTTGCTGACTCCATATCGTATTGGCTCTGTATTTCCCTATCTCGAACATCTCGAACTATGTACATGTAGTCTGGGATGGGCCAATCTTCTTGCTTTTATACTCAATGACGCTCCAAGGCTCCAATCTCTCAAGCTTAAGTCGGTATGTAGTACTTGACTATTTACATTTATAAGGATTGACATAATTGAATGCAAAGAAAACTAGTATACCGTTAAATCATCGTTCATGTTTTCGAAAGATGTACAGTTATGAATCTTGCGAGCTACCAAACCCTACAGGCTATACATAAACTAGTTAGAAGAATGAAATTGGCAGCTAGTTCTTATAAAGGACCAGACTAATGACAAACACTAACAGGTGTGATGTTTTTTTTTTGGCCTCAGAATCATAGTTCCCCTAACAATGATCCGAACATATTCTGGGAAACACCAGCAGTTGTTCCAGAATGTTTATTGATGCATCTAGAGATCTTTGAATGGATACAATATGGAAACACAGTGCATCATAGGAAAGTGGCTGCGTACATACTAGCAAACGCTACTTGTCTAAAGATGGCCACATTTTCAACAAGAAGTAGAAACAAAGATCATCGCATGGTCGTGAAGTTAAAGAAATTGAAAAGAATTTCGAAGACATGTCAGTTAGTTTTTGAGTAAACACTCTTACGATGGTGTATGTCTCTAGAAGACAGACAAGTTTCTCAGGTTTCTTCTTCTTCTCTTTTCTCTCTCTGGCTCTAATTTTGATGTATGTGGGTTTTTTCCCCGAATCTCCATATCTTCTTTATATTGTGAAAGCAAAGCCTGTATAATTTGACTAATGTTTGGAAATGTGCACACTCTTTATGCATCTCAAGAAGATACTTAGAACAAAATATTCGCAGAAGTAAAATCGTAAAATAGATGTGGCTTTTCCAGATTGTAGTAAAATACGAAATATCTGTCCCCTTGTGCAAAGTAATATGAAAGACTATGAGCATGGGTTTCCTTGATCAATAATCATAATTCCACTAGTAAGTAAATAATCATTTGACTTGTATTCTAATAAACATGAATGAGTCTTTGGAGTATGGACTCATCTTCTTGGATGGGATCTCTCAGTTTCTCATGTCAAGACTATGTAGTTAGCGTTTGATTCAGTCTTTATGAAAGGTCATAATCTAGGAGAACAAATATAAGTTTTACAATTTTACTCGGTTTACTGAATCATGTATTCAACCAAAACCTGAATATTGCATATTAAAGAAGGCAATGAATAATAAAATCTTATTCAGTTTTGTTCATTAAGTAATAATAATCCTTTCGGACACTCAAACACATTACACCTCATGTATCTTACCATATCATACACCAAATGCAGAAGAAAAGAAGAGGACTTACTTATCTAAGGCAGTTAACAGGTGGTTCCAGAGTGCCAACAAGTATCCCGAGATCAATATCCATGTCCTCAAACTTTTTAATGAATGGGTGACTCTGGGAGCATTAACAAAAACCGAATGTTCCATCAAAGATCTTAAATATTGTTACCAAGAGAGAAAAAGAGACTCGTGAGTAAAAATTACTAACCAATAGGTCTATGGATGATGCTCTTGCTGTAGGATCTTTTTGCAAGCTGTTGAAATGTAAAGACGAATCATTTTAACCATTAATATTTAATTCTTTCTGTGTTACGATGTTGTCAAGTATACGAAAAAGCATATAATGAGATACCACATACCAGGCTGATACAAAGGAGCAGAATTCAGGTGAGAACTGATCAGAAGGAGCAGTTGGTGGTGGACTCTCTACGATTGCGGCCAAAAGCTCATAAAAGCTAGGCGGGTTTTGCTGATCTTCAGATTCCAAGTACGGGAATCTTCCTATTGCACATTCTAACACTGACATCCCCAAACTCCAAATGTCGCTGCTATAGTCGTATGTGCTTCCACTGATCCTCTCAGGCTGTGAAATGAAGAAGTGCAAAAAAAAAAAGACATATTTAACAAACAAGAGCTACTAGGCAATGGCATGGAAGGAGTTTGTATAGGAAACGTTTTCGTACCGACATATAGTTGTAGGTTCCAACAAACGTGTCTCTCTGTCCCATGGAGCTAGCAAGACTTGCACTGACACCAAAGTCTGAGATTTTCACTTCTCCTTTATGGTTCACAAGAAGGTTTGATGGTTTAATGTCTCTGTGTATGACATGTCTTTCGTTGTGGAGGTAAACTAGGCCCTGCAAAACCTGTTTACAAAAGAGAAAATAACTAAGATTGATAAACTCATGAGAATGAGGGAAGTATCTTTAGTAATGGTTTGAATCAGTTAACCTGTTTACAGACAACAGCAAGGTAAGGCTCGAGAATAGTCTTCACTTGTCTAATGACATCAACAAGAGATCCACGGTCCATGTACTCGAGAACAAGGGAGAAGGCTCCATTGTGATAGAAAGAGTGGTAACAGACAACAACATGTGGACACTGAGACGATGCTTGGTTTATCTTGAGCTCCTGGACAATTTGCTTCCGGATTTCTTCTTGTATGTTCATCTGTATGACCTGTAACTCATAAAAACAAGAACCAACTCAAACCCCAATTAAAAAAGAACTCCATGTGAATTCTTCTAACCAGTTCATCAAAAGAGCAAAACCTTTCAAATAAGATGGTGAATTGAAAAACGAACCTTCATAGCAAATAACTTGCCAACCCATTTGTGTCGAACCAACTGTACAACTCCACCGCTGCCTTTACCGATGACTCTCACAGTCTCTAAGTCTTCAGCAGTGATTTCGAAATCAAGCTCTTTGCTATCAGAAGAAGGCTATATAACCAAAGACAAACACACACTCAAGAAACTGATTCTTCTCTAGAATTTTTGATTGGTTTCTTAATAAAAGGATTAGAGTTTAAAAGGTAAGTAAGATTACCCTTGATTGCTTATCATCTGACGTCCGCTTCAGCCCCTTCTGGTTTAACAGAAAATCTCCATCGTGAAACGTTCCACTTGCAGTCCTGTACGCATTCACCAATTTTACCCGAACACGTTTACACTAAGAGATTAAGACGATTCATTTCTTTCTTCTGGGATTGAAAATCGATTTCTCAGATGCAGGACTCATTCAAATTCAAGAAAACGGTTTAGAATCAATTTAACCTTTATTCGCAATCAGAGATTCTGAATCCAATATATATTCGAAGGAGTTGATAAACAAATAAGATGAGTGCGATTGAGAATCGCGAAATAACTTACAAGAAGGAAGAGATCGGGGTTTGTTGAGCTGGGACGGAGAGCTTAAGCTGCTTCAAGTTAGATTTGAGCTTCATCCTTTTTTGGGCCGATCGATCTTTGGGATTATCGCTCTCTCACTAGGGTTTCTAAATAAACTAACTTCTAAGAAAGAGAAAGGGAAGTAAGAGAAGAAGAAGACGATTCTTTAGTTGTAACGGACATAATTTTGAACGCGTAAGACCGGGAAGATAAACTATTATCTATTAATAATAGGAATCTGATTAATTCCAAAGGATTTGTGTTTTTATAGATATTTCAGATCTTGTGAAAAGTTGCGATTGTTCGTTAAGAAGTTGTGTCTTTTTTTTACGAAAAAATACGACTACTTAAATGGTTGTGTCTCTTCATCGTTAAAAGTTGCAACTGTTTAAGTTGAAAATTGCGACTGTTCGTTAAAAAATTGTGTCTCTTCTTTATGAAAAGATGCAACTAGCTTAAATATTGTGAAAAATTGCGACTGTTCGTTAAAAAGTTGCGTCACTTCTTTATGAAATCCTGATTAATTCGAAAGGGTTTGTGTTTTTATAGGTATCTCAGATCTTGTGAAAAGTTGCGATTGTTCGTTAAAAAGTTGTGTCTCTTCTTTACGAAAAAATACGACAACTTAAATGGTTGTGTCTCTTCATCGTTAAAAGTTGCAACTGTTTAAATTGAAAAATTGCGACTGTTCGTTAAAAAATTGCGTCTCTTCTTTATGAAAAGATGCGACTAGCTTAAATGTTGTGAAAAATTGCGACTGTTCGTTAAAAAGTTGCGTCTCTTCTTTATGAAAAGATGCAACTAGCTTAAATGTTGTGCAAAATTGCGACTGTTCGTTAAAAAGTTGCATCTCTTCTTTATGAAAAGATGCGACTACTTAAATTGAAAATATGTGACTTTTCAAAGAGAGCTTTTCAAAATCTATAAATAGTCTATGTTTATACACTTCTGACACTAAAATTTTTGCAATTAATAATAGGAATCCTGATTAATTCCAAAGAGTTTATGTTTTTATAGGTATTTCAGATCTTGTGAAAAGTTACGATTGTTCGTTAAGAAGTTGTGTCTCTTCTTTACGAAAAGATACGACTACTTAAATGGTTGTGTCTCTTCATCGTTAAAAGTTGCAACTGTTTAAGTTGAAAAATTGCGACTGTTCGTTAAAAAGTTGTGTCTCTTCTTTATGAAAAGATGCGACTAGCTTAAAAGTTGTGAAAAATTGCGACTGTTCGTTAAAAAGTTGCGTCTCTTCTTTATGAAAAGATGCAACTAGCTTAAATGTTGTGAAAAATTGCGACTGTTCGTTAAAAAGTTGCGTCTCTTCTTTATGAAATCCTGATTAATTCGAAAGGGTTTGTGTTTTTATAGGTATCTCAGATCTTGTGAAAAGTTGCGATTGTTCGTTAAAAAGTTGTGTCTCTTCTTTACGAAAAGATACGACAACTTAAATGGTTGTGTCTCTTCATCGTTAAAAGTTGCAACTGTTTAAATTGAAAAATTGCGACTGTTCGTTAAAAAGTTGCGTCTCTTCTTTATGAAAAGATGCGACTAGCTTAAATGTTGTGAAAAATTGCGACTGTTCGTTAAAAAGTTGCGTCTCTTCTTTATGAAAAGATGCAACTAGCTTAAATGTTGTGAAAAATTGCGACTGTTCGTTAAAAAGTTGCATATCTTCTTTATGAAAAGATGCGACTACTTAAATTGAAAATATGTGACTTTTCAAAGAGAGTTTTTCAAAATCTATAAATAGTCTATGTTTATACACTTCTGACATTAAAATTTTCGCAAATCTAATTGTTAGTAAAATTGTGAAAAAAATAGTTCTAAATAGTTACTTGGTTACAAATTTTTTGAAGATGTTCAAATGAAACGCTGTCAACAAAAAATATTAGGAAGAGTTTTACGTGTTTGGATGGCAAAAAATCCTAAACGGAACAATGAAATTATTAGTCTTAATTTTCTTCTACTAGATGAAAAGGTTTGATTTTATGTTTTTTTTTTATATTTTGGGAAGTAGGTTGTTGTATAATTATATGTTTTTTTTGTTGCAGAATGATACAATTGTTGGTTCTATTAATAGTAAATATATCCAACAATTTGAAGAGTATCTAGATGAGGGAAACATTTTACTGATCATTGATTTTGAAGTTTGGAAATCATCAGATAATTATAAAATAACAAACCATTGGTTTCAATTACGAATCAATAATCAATCAAAATTAAGATTATCAATGATCCACAAGTTTTGATTGATTTTGAGAAATTTGAATTTCTTGACTATGATCAATTTCGATTGTTAGCCAATTCAAATAAACAATTTAACGGTTGGTTTTATACATTTTTAATAAATATGTTTGTATTATTTTATTAAGTAATGTTTATATCATATAACAGATGTAATAGGTGTTTTAGAAGAAGGAGTGCTCTTGAATATAGATGATATGGATATGAATTCAAAAGTAGTTATTGACATTATAATAGAATGATGAGTATTGGCACTTTTTAAAGGAAATTAGTATCTTACAATAATATTGACATGAAAAATTAATGTTCTGATTAATAAATTACAGTTGGAGTAAAGTACGTCTCACTATTTAGAGTGAACAAGTTACTAATTATATTAAGGGAATAGGCCAAAAAAATCTGAGAGGTTTAATTATTATAGTAACGAGTGTCAATCCTAAATTATATTCAGGTAAATTGAAATGTATTTTTGATTTTATTATAGTAAATGCATCTGTTAAAGATTACTAACTAACAACACTGTAGGGTATTTATATCTGAATACAACATCCGCTTCGAAAATTAAATTTGATGACCCAATAAATGTCATCGATGATTTCAAACAAAGGTAAATTTATATTTTATTAATAATCACTAATTTTAACTTGTGGATATAACTAATACATATAAAAATAAATAAGAACACTCCGGAAAATAGAAGGCAATATTTTTAATGGAAGAAGTTCTGTGAACTTAAGTCAACATACATTTATCACAATCTCCAAACTTATTGATATTCTTTTAGAAGAATTTAACAAGTATAAATAAATACAATTATATTGTAAAAAATACAATTACTAAATTAATTTATACGGTGAAAAGAATAATAATTATTAATATTTATAAATGATAGTTACTAAAATACTTTAAAATAATATATTAATTTAAAATACAATTATAAGGGTGTGTGTTTTTGTAAGTAGCTTAAATCTTGTAAAAAATTACGATTGTTCGTTAAAAAGTTGTGTCTCTTCTTTATGAAAAGATGCGACTACTTAAAAGGTTGCGTCTCTTATTCGATAAAAGTTGCAACTGTTTAAATTGAAAGAGTGTGTGTTTTTATAGGTAACTTAAATCTTGTGAAAAATTGCGACTGTTCATTAAAAATTTGTGTATCTTCTTTATGAAAAGATGCGACTACGTAAAAGGCTGTGTCTCTTCTTTGATAAAAGTTGCGACTGTTTAAATTGAAAAGATGTGACTTTTCAAAGAGAGCTTTTCAAAATCTATAAATAGTCTATGTTTATACACTTCTGAAAGTAAAATTTTCATTAATCTAACTGATAGTAAAATGGTGAAAAAAATAGTTCTATGAAGTTACTTGGTTACAAATTTTTTGAAGACGTTCAAATGAAACATTTTCAACAAAAAAATAGTAGGAAGAGTTTTACGTGTTTGGATGGCCAAAAATCCTAAACGGAATAATTAAATTATTAGTCTTAATTTTCTTCTACTAGATGGAAATGTTTGTTTGTATGTTGTTTTTATCTTAAGAGAAGTAGATTGTTGTATAATAGCAATCTCGATTAATGTGAAGATTTATATTTTTGTAATTTAAGAGTTGTGAAAAATGTCACAAGAAGTTGCATCATTTTGTTTGTATACAGTTGCAACTTTCTAAACTTGTAAATAACAGTTTTAACTGAATTGTGGATGTATTTGTTAGTTTTTTATTTTAGAATTTTGTATTTATTTTTTTTATGAAAATGTGCATCTAATAGTTACGAACATTGATATGAAATGTTGTATCAATTACTTGTGTCTTTTCAGTATCTATATATAATATTTGTTTAAAACTCTATTGTTTTTCTATTTCTTAAACAAGCATATCTTATATTTTCCATTTATCAAATAACGTTCGGTAAATGTAGATCAAAACTTTAATAATTCACTTTTAATTTTCAGTATAATATATCTATCTTCAAAAGTACGAAGAGTGTCTAATACATTTTTACATCATCAAAGATATATTATTCAATTATTCTTCAACAAAAAAGATTATTTTGCATAGTCTTATAATTCTTTATATTACTATATTAATTAAACTAGAAAAGAAAATTCAAATAGAGTTTTATGGGAACGACTTTCGTCTATTTTAAATATTTTTCATTATTTTTTTCGTCTATATATATACATCCATATATTAACATATTATAAAAAAAATGAAAAATGATGGAATTATCTTTTAACAATCATAATTTTTTGTTCACCCATTTTGAAAAAGATACAAATGAAATTATATATCTATGTATTAATTATGAAATATTAGATACAAAATAACTTGGAAATAAATAATGTAAAATGCTTTAAAGACTCGAAAATGATTGTATATATTTTTAGGACCAAAATAAGTTGAATAATTTTTGATACATTTTATAAAGTTTTCTATTACAATTCGTAAATTTGTTTTTCATAAAATGAGTTCCCATGCCACATCGCACGGATTTCTTACCTAGTATTAGTTAATAAATACGATTTAAATGGGCCTTAAGTCGGCTCATTAGTGTAAGGACGGTTCGAGATAATTCCCTAAGCCACTTTATCGGTTATCTCCGGTATGTTGGATAGCTGGTAGAATAATTGATGAACGTTTTTTTTTCTGAAATCGAAAGAAAAGTTAGTTGTAATCTTTACATTTATGGAATATTTTGCTGTAAGATAAGCATATATTTATGATCGAATTTATCATCTTATTTCGAGAGCGTATAAAACATAAATTACATGGGACCGGTCTCTTTTTCTTTCTGGGTCATATGGGACCGGTTTTGCTTTATCATGGGGTAGTTTTTTGAGAATACACAAAATAATGGGGGAGAGAAATAAAAGTTGCGGAATCTCAAAGCTAAGCGGATCCGATAGAAGTCTATCAAATCGAGTTTATTGTACAGCCTGAGGCCCGGTTTGTTTCCGACCGGAGTTCAACTTCTGACAAGAAAAAAACAATTATAGAAAAAAAAAATACTAAACTTAAGTTTCCTACTCTCGGCGGAGAGAGAGAGAGAGAAAGACAGCTAATTTGTAGAGAGAGAGAGAGAGAGACCTTTAGAGTAAGCTTTATTCACGAAAAGATAGAAGAAGCTCGAAGAAGAAGAAGCTTTCTTCTTTCGAGGAAAGGAAGCAAGATTGTGCATTTATTCATCAAATGGGGAAGCTCATCTTCTCCATTTCTCTCCTCCTTCTTCTTCTGGGTTTGCCTCTCTCTCTCCCTCTACTATTCACTTAGCCATTGAACCAAATGATTCTCCACTACATTGAACTTTATTATACTTTGTTCTGCTACATGTTCATTAGTATCCAGCTTCGATTCACATTCAGTAGGAAAAAAAAATTGATAGATTCCATTATTTTCTTGCCATCTACTGTAAAGCTAGAGCTTTTGTACACAATTGCAGTTCTTGGAACATTCGTTAATCGAGTCTCAAAGAAAAATTTGGTTCTTGAAATTTACTTTCCATAATTGTTTTCTTGTTGCAGACTGTTGCTACGGTGGCAAGGTGGGAGTATGTTACGGAAGAAGCGCCGACGATCTCCCGACACCATCAAAAGTAGTCCAACTAATAAAACAGCACAACATCAAATACGTCCGAATCTACGACTCCAACTCCCAAGTCCTCAAAGCATTCGCCAATACAACCATCGAACTCATGATCGGAGTACCCAACTCCGACCTCAAATCCTTCTCCCAGTTCCAATCAAACGCAGACACGTGGCTAAAGAACAGCGTCCTACCGTACTACCCCACCACCAAGATCACTTACATAACAGTCGGAGCCGAATCCACCGACGATCCACACACCAACGCTTCCTCCTTAGTCGTCCCGGCTATGCAGAACGTTTTAACCGCTCTCAAGAAAGTCGGCTTGAGCAGAAGGATCAAAGTCTCGACCACTCTCTCCCTCGGCGTCCTCTCGAGATCTTTCCCTCCTTCAGCCGGAGCCTTCAACAGCAGCTACGCGTACTTCTTGAGACCCATGCTCGAGTTCTTGGCTGAGAATCAGTCTCCCTTCATGGTCGATCTTTACCCTTACTACGCTTACAGAGATTCTCCAAACAATGTGTCATTGGACTATGTGTTGTTTCAGTCTTCCTCTGAAGTGATTGATCCCAACACCGGTCTGCTCTACAAGAACATGTTCGACGCTCAAGTAGACGCGATTTATTACGCGCTCACAGCTCTAAACTTCAGGACGATCAAGATCATGGTCACCGAGACTGGCTGGCCGACCAAAGGCTCACCGAAGGAGAAAGGTGCAGCTTCTCCCGACAACGCGGAGACGTATAACAGTAACATTATACACCACACGGTCACTAACCAAGGCACGCCTTCGAAGCCTGGAGAGGCCATGGACGTTTATATCTTCTCACTGTTCAACGAGAACAGGAAGACTGGTTTGGATTCGGAGAGGAATTGGGGGTTGTTCTATCCCGACCAGACGAGTGTTTACCAGCTGGATTTCACCGGGAAGAACGGCGGGTTTCGGGGGAATTCGAGCGGTGGTGGGAACTCGAAAGGGAGGAGTGAGAGCTGGTGCATTGCTTCTTCTAAAGCTTCGGAGATAGAGCTGAGAGGGGCTTTGGATTGGGCGTGTGGTCCTGGGAACGTAGATTGCACGGCTATTCAACCGAGCCAGCCTTGTTTCCAGCCGGATACTTTGGTTTCTCATGCTTCTTTTGTGTTTAATAGTTACTTCCAGCAGAACGGAGGTACGGATGTTGCTTGTAGCTTTGGAGGAGTTGGTGTTAAGGTCAACAAAGACCCTAGTAAGTTAACAAAATTCTCCAGCTTTCATTTCTGCAGAATCACAAATCAACAGTAACTTGATTATGATTCTATATTGTTAACAGGTTACGACAAATGCATATACATAACCGCAGGCGGGTATGTTACTAAAGAGAAACTTTGTTTCAGATTTGCAAACTGAAGAAACAATGCATAACCATATTCTTACTGAATGTTGTTGAATTATTGTACAGGAACAATACCAAGGCGACGAATGCATCTGCAGTGACCTCCTCTGCTTCAACTTCACATGGAAACGAATCTCTAGTATTGGTTTTGAGTCTCTGTCTCGTGATCTCGTTGTTGTTCACTTTGCAAACTACCAAATCACTGGCATTGTAACCCAGTGTCCGAAAGAAAAGTGAGTCTGTGTTTTTGCAGGAATGTAGCATTAGTAAGAAAATGTAAGATTTGTTACTCAACCGTTTGATCTAGAAATTGTTACCATCTAAGATTTTGTCTATCTTCCTGAAGTGGAATTGTTGTACAGACATTTTATCAGAGAATGTGTATTGCAATCACCTGTGTCTTATGATTATGTGATCTCAATCTTATCTTTGTTCCAATTCACAAGAAAAAAAGAAAAATCAATCTGCAGAACCATTCATAAACTCTAAACAAGCTATGGTGTCACACTGCCATTCATTAAAAACTTTAACTCAACACAAATGAAGACAATACCATATTGTTTAATAATCATACGACCCCAAGATCCATCACATGGTAAAGGGTAATACACAGTTGGACATAAAGTGATTGATCACATTTCATATATAAATAGTTTTCTCTCAGTACTGAGACAACATGAGCATAGCAACAGCTTGGAGATTTCAGAGCCCTGATTCAATAAGGTAGTCACCGAGCCTCTCAACAACCATGTTGCACTGTCCAGGAGTCATAGGTTCTTCATAGATACCAAAGACCAAGGCTTGGGTGGTCTTCTTGATAGTAACACCACCAGCTCCCTACAAAGTAAAGCAGAAAGTAGCACTGGTTCATAAAAAAAAAGAACTGTCTTGGAACAAAAAAAAAGCAAAAAATTCAACAAAAACAGTCAAGTTACCTTCTTCCCACGAATAACAGCATTAGGCTCTCCTTGGATGACCATGTACTTAGTGCCACCGATGAATAAACCCGTAGGGGCAAGCGTTCCAGGCTCGGCAAAATCGTTGTTGATGCCTTTGATTTCCTCAGGCTTCAACTACAACATAGCCAATATACTAAACCCGTGAGAGAAACATAAATCACCAACCAATACAAAACCCTATTTTAAGAAACAACATTTCGTGTAAAGCATATTAAATATCAGTGAACACTTCACTCTAAGAGAACCACAAAACCCAAGAACATTTGAATCAGGAGGAGACCAAAAGTCAAACACAAGGAGCTTCCCCATCTCCAAAGTCAAAAACTTTCTGCTTAAAAAAAAAGCTTTAAACTTTTCGAATTTGAACTTCTTCTACTGAATCAACAGCATGATGAATCAGAACCCCAAATCACGAAAACGAAACAAGATGGTTGCAGGTTTCAACAAAGATTGAACCAGTGACAGTAAAGTCTCGATGAATCAGAGCTTATAAGGAACAAACTCTGGGTGAAGAATCAAACCCTAACCTGAGGGAAATTAGCGCTCTGAGCCCAGACGCTACCATCTTGGCCGAGAATTGCGGCGGAGGTGAGGCTGTTGCCTTCAACGTCGCACATCAAGTGTTCGTCTACGTAAGTCTGCCACGACATCTTCCTCTTCCTCGGCTCTGCTTCTTCTTCTGTGGTTAATCGGAATGTTCTAGAGATAGCGTCGAAGTGTAAGCAGTGGCATGTACGCAAATATAGAGAGATATACGCGAACGACACGTGCCGGTATGTAATTTAATTTGACCTGTTGGGCGATAAAGAATACCAGATTGGTAAAATGGGTCTCCTATTATGGGCCTTTAAAATTCCTATAGGCCCACTACGTCTTAATTTACTGAAAAATGGGCCTCTTAATATGAAAATTCGTCGTGGAGTGTGATTTCGAGTTTGACTTTTTGACCAACTCACTCTTCCGGCGATGATCGTTGAAACGGAGGAAGATGACGAGACGCAGCAGCGATCATCCCAAAACGACGGCGTTCCGAAAAAGAAGAAGAAAAAGGGAGAGAAAGCAAAGAGAGCTCTAATCGGAGCGGGTGGTCGGATCCTTTTCTACCCGACTCTTATGTACAACCTCGTCCGCTTCAAACTCCAGTCTCAGTTTCGATGGTGGGATCAAATCGATGAGGTTTCCTTTTTGTTTTTTTTATTAAAGCAATAATAATCTTGACTGTGTCTAGCTTTAAAGATCATGTCTTTTCATCATTTTTAGTGGAATTATTTTTGCCTAACAGATCATCTATATAGTTGTTGTGAGTCTATTTCTGATGTTATTTTTATTTTAATCAGTTTCTTCTGATGGGAGCGGTTCCATTTCGAAAGGATGTTCCACGACTAAAAAAGCTAGGCGTTGGTGGCGTGATCACTCTTAACGAACCTTTTGAGACTTTGGTTCCATCTTCTTTGTACAATGTTGGGCCCCAATCTTGTGTTTTCAAATCTTGTTGTCTACTTGTGGGGGTGTTTGATGATTGCAGATTTTTTTTTTGTTTTAGGCTAATGAAATAGAGCATCTGGTGATACCAACACGAGATTACCTCTTTGCGCCTTCCATTGCAGACATAACCCGAGCTGTCGACTTCATTCACAGTGAGTAAAACGTTGTGCTCTCTTGAATTTTACTTTTTGTCTGTTGCTTATTATTTTCCATTCTGTTATCATGTAACAGAGAATGCTTTGCTCGGTAAAACCACTTACGTCCATTGCAAAGCTGGACGTGGAAGAAGTACTACCGTTGTTCTCTGTTATCTGGTAACTTCCATAGATTCATTTTCTTATGGATTTAATTAGCTTAGAGGTTGTTGGTTCATTAAGGAGTTTGCTCTCTCTGTGTCTCTTTAGATTGAGCACAAGAGTATGACCGTAGCTGCAGCTTTTGAACATGTCCACTCGATAAGACCGCGGGTGTTACTACATCCTTCGCAGAGGAAGGTAAAGTATATGAGACAGAACCTAAAGCTTTTTAAAAAGAAAAACATGATCTACTTGTGTGTTTCTTTAATACAAAGTCTAGGCTGTTGTTTCTGAAAGATTGTCATTTGTGGTATAAGGTTGTTGAGGAATTTAAAAGGCTACAAAGTCTAGAAACATCTGATGACGTAAGTTAATGGCAGAGATTATAGCTCAGCATTTCCCAGCAGCTAGTGCCATTGTTTGCAAGACTTCTCTGCTTCCTTTTGGTTCGGTCAAAATCTCCGGTTTTGACCATCTGACTCGGTTTGGTTCCTGCGAAATTGTGATATGGTTAATTTATACATTCATTATCCATTGACCTCTGGTTGATTAACAATTGTTTGTAATGTAATTCTATTTACGATATATGTTAATATCCATCATTTTAATAAACACGGTCTTACCAGAAGGTTGGAAACGTTAACCAGTCTCCACTTTGCTGTGGAATTGCTTCTGAATTTTCCTGCAAGATTCATTTGTAAGTGACATTTTTTTTGTAATATGACAAACATGTATCAATGCTTCACATAGAATAAAACTTGGGTTCACTCTTACGGTGAACTCTCAAATTGATCACCTCATTAGCACCAATCAAAGTGTCATATAGGATTGATAAGAAAAGAAACAAAAAAAATAAAAATAAAAATTAAAAAAAAAGAGGTGAAAAAAAGTTGATTATTTTTTTTAAAGCATCTATGGCTTCTTTTCCATCAGCCACAAAGAACATTGAAAGCTTTGTTTATCAAACTTCTAAATCCAAAACATTAAACTTTAAATCATTAGGTAAATCATAAACACTAAACATTAAATCCTAAACCCTCAGAATATATCTTTACCCAAGAGTTTAAGATTTACCCAAGGATTTAAGGTTTAGTGTTTTTGGATTTAGGGTTTAGTGTTTTGGGTTTAGATTAATGATATGAGGACAGATGATTGTAAACACCAATTTGACAAAAAAAAACTTTCAATATTATGTGTAGATGATGAAGAAGAAACCATAGATGATAATAAAAAAAATTAGTAAGTAGTTTTTCGTCTCTTTTTTTTTTTAATTTAATTTTGTTTCATTTTCTTACTAATCCTATATGGCATTTTGATTGGTGGTAACAGTATGGGTGAATTTAAGAATTCACCATGGGGGTGAACCTAAGTCTTGTTATGCTCACATAGCCCTAGCCACTCTTTTTTTTTTGGCATGAAGCCATAGCCTATTATTACCCTATACAACTATATCAGGTTTAATTATTTTAATATTTCTTATAGAAACTTACCTCTTCTGTGCAAGTAGATGTGCAACCCATGATTAAGTCTTCTAATCCCGAACCTGATGATCGATCCCTTAATGGCTGCTGCTGCTGTCATTATGAAAAAAAGGAAAAAGATACCAAGTAACATTACTTTATAACAAAAAGAAACTATTCACATCTCACCAATAAGAATATAGCAATTTAAAGATTACATACTATATGATAATAAGATAATTTACTCCATGGTGATTTTATAATTATATACTATTATATATATATATACATTTTATACTACTCATGTATACTTTACGTGTTACTTTTGTAAGATAATTTACTTTTATACCATATGAACAAGATTGAGTTTGTGATATACTGCGTGATTTACTTTTTGCATGAGCCTGTAGATCCAAAATCATTAGCTTTTATTTAAATAATTTGTCATGATTAGATGTCTAAGAAGACAAGAAAAACTACTTAACATGTTTACCCAAAAAAAAGACAAGAAACACTATACTATATATTTATATCCATGCAAGTTAGCGTAGTATATACGAAACATATTTGGAATTTAGTTTTGGGTTTCATTGCCTGGAAAATTTAAAGTAACAGGAACTTTACCTGAAATGGCGCGTTAGTTGCAATATTGAAGATTGGCTCATGTTGATATGATGACGAAGATGGTATGTGAAATTCTCTTCTTTCTCCGATTTGATGATGCTGATTATGATCATGGATCATATAATGAGATGATGTTGATGATGATCTTATGATCCCATCATGTACCTCCTCGCACGTGCCGGACACACGCCGGTTTTCTCTTCCCTTCGAAGCTTCGGCTGTCCCCTTAATTACGTGCACATGTTAATTACCACACACACACACACACACACAAAATGCTTGTTAAACTCTCACTGTTGCGCATTAAGACACCACGATATCTCTATTTCTTACGTAAAAAATTGATCACAAGAGAATAAAAAACAGGATATATATCATATACCTCACCGAAGGCTCTTGCAAAGGGATTCGTGTTAACCCTAGGAACGACATCACCGGAGCCAAGACTCTGCAAGGCAGCAGCAACGCCGTATGTTTCATCTCCGGCACTAATTCCGATCAAATCCTTGGAACTAACATTATGTTCCGACCAATTAATATTACCAACACATTGTCTAGGTTGTGTTTGAAAAAAGATCTTGGAGACCACAAGCTCTCCTTCTCTTTCTTCTTCGTTGATCCCTAGATGATATTGATGCATTACCCAATTAGTTTTTTCTGGTCGTCGATTCTTGCCGAAGTTTGTGTAAAGTACTAATATCTTCTTGCATCCTCTTTGTCGTCCGTTTATCATAACCGGTCTTGTTTTACCGGTTTTGTGCCATCTCGTTTCGGATGGCGATCCGGTTAGCTCGGAGTCGTGATCCGTTTGGATGATTTTGCGTCGTTTTCTTGTTCCGGTTGTGTAAGCTCTTGATGGTTTGTGGAAGAAGTGTTTGCTTAAACCATCTTTTGTTACTCCTAACATAAAAAAACATAAAATATTTAAATTGAAGTCAGTTAGAACTCTGGAGAACTGAGAGTAACAAGTTATTACGAAGAATATGGAATTTCTTTCCAAACTTTAGGTTACCAAACATTATCCAAGAGCCCTGTACTACCACTTGCACATTCATTGCTACATATAAATATTATGAATAACTCAGAAGTTATCAAGAAAATTAATCTGCAAGGCTCATTAAATTTGACTACCTATGTTGATAATTTTAAATTAGTTAAAATATATAAAATATATACCTTTTCTTTTGAAATGTTTTTAACCATGATGTTGATATTTCAAAGAAATATTTATCCTTTTTAATAATTATTTATAATCTACATATTTAGCTAAAATATCAGAATTACATTTATTTAAATATATGACACGAAGAACATGCGAAAAACTTCAGAAGTTTCAAAGTAATAGTTAAGAATGATTAGGAAATATATAAATAAAATCAAAATTAACTCATATATTTATAGAAAATTAAGGCTGATG
The DNA here is from genome assembly GCA_026261945.1 of Hirschfeldia incana. NCBI lineage: Eukaryota > Viridiplantae > Streptophyta > Magnoliopsida > Brassicales > Brassicaceae > Hirschfeldia > Hirschfeldia incana. The sequence continues at coordinate 7,977,147 of JABCMI010000003.1, read as the reverse complement.
ACAAAATAAAGTAAAGTTTTTGTGTTAAGAAAAAAAAGACAAAACATAAAAAGAACGCTAGGAACTAAAGGAGTGATGGTTTCTAGATTGATTTATAGTACAAGAAATATATGTCACCTCTAAACTATATAAATATCAAATCAGATCATACTGTTTTGTGCTGATCATACATACAGATCAAACTTCTGCATTTTGTTTTGATATCTAAACTTTGTTGCATTAAAAAGATAACGGAACCTGGAAGCTTTTGTGGGTGAGTGTAACAGATCCCATCTTCTCCATCAATGGTTGGGATGAACTCATCTATAAGTGGATGAGACGGAAACCATTTATTGTTTTCTTCTTTTCCCTTCACTTTTGCTTCTAAATGCTCAACAAGCTCTTGATCCGTCGGATCAAATTTCACTCCGGCCGGCAGTCCAAACCAATTCTAAAAAAATAGAGAGAAAAAAAGGAAAGAGGATAAATGATGAAGAGCACATTTAAAGAAATAAAAAGTTAAAGAGAATATCTTTCATTATATTTTGGTTTTTGATGAGTATATGTGTTATGGAATATGAATCTTACCGGTTTAGTAGCAGCTTGAATCATTCGGCCACATCCAGGACAATGCTTTGATCCGCAGAGATAATGATGTTCTTCTAGCTTTGAATCTATGAGGTTACATGCGTTCTTCATTTCCGTGGTCGAAAGCTAAGACAATTGATTTAATTCAGTACGAGAGATTGATCTACAAGTTCATCAAAATAGAGCTTCGACTCAATACACCAAAAAAAAACACACGCATTTAAAACAAATATTCAACTCATAACAGTTACAGAATAGTAAATATATATTCAGATGACCAGATATATACGAGATCTACTGAAACTAAAAATGGAAAGAAAGTCATCTGATTAGCTAGCTGAGATTGATCATGTAGAGCTGGAGATTAATTAATGATCTCAGGTCTTTAATTAAAAAAAAACATGACCCAAAAAGTGAAAAACAAATATCAAAGGTACCCGATATCAGATCGACTGAAGCAAAAGTGGAAGAGAAGAAGAATTTGATAAAGACGAGAGTGATCTCAATATATATAACTAGATCGAGATTATAATATAGGTTTTTACATGAACAGCTTATTGTAAGAGTATATTTATGATTTGAACAAAGTTTATTAGTATAACTATTTCTTTTTGGTTGCAGAAGAGACACAGAAACACATGTGGATACGACTTTAAGTACTGGAAAAATCTACGTCAAGTAGATAAAGAAAAGAAGAAGAAAGAGGAAGAAGAAGAAGAGTAAAGGAAATAAAAGGAGTTGAGACTGAAAAGGTTAAACCCTAATTTTACTCTGTCTTGTCGTCTGCGAGTCTTCGATGACTTGACCAAACCTATTTATATATGTATTTTCTTTCTGTTTTTATGTCTATTTTCTTAATTAATACGTAAAGTGTACATATATATACATTCGACAGCGGTATATATGCACAGTAGCTTTTGCGCAAAGAGTATAATATTTCGAGTAAAATAACATTTTATAAACTGATTAAGATGAAATTTTGTTTTCAATATTCTATTTTCAAAATAGCTATTTTCTACTACAATCTCTACCATCGTACGCGAAAAGGATATACTTCTTTCTCGTAATATTGTGATTGAGATGTAAATTTCTATATTTTTGAACCAAAAAAAAAACGAATGAGATTTTGATGAACAGTGAGTGGACCTTCGGAGATCCATCTCGTTTTACGTGTCTACGTTAAATTTGGCTTAGGCCACTTTCATTAGTTAATTGATTAAATCATTTGACGTGACGAACTTTTGAGCTTAATTACGGATTAATTAAAAACAGCATATTATAGAAAATAGTACTATAATTTAAAGAATGCAGATAAAGAACATATGAAAAAAGCATTTAAGGATAATCTCTTTGGATTATAAGGCAAACACACATGTTTTACGAATCTTTTTCTTTTTTACTTTGGTCACGTTACGTTATTTGATAAACTGCATACAGGAGGTAATTAGTTTTTGGTTCTCCGGACTTCCTACATTGATGTGGGTCCAATGATAATGTCGGGGGATGGGGCCTATCCGCAGATTTGTTTGAACAACATATATATAACGGTTATGATTTCTTTGATCTCATGATTATTAGGTTTCACATTTTGTTTCCCTTTGTAAAAGAGAAAAGAAGAAAAAAAGAAATCCCGTGTTAGACGAGAATTAAAGTATTTACTAGAGATTGACCCGCCCTCAAGAGGGCGGGTATATTTTTTGTTTTTAAAATTTTTACCTGATATAATTTATATATTTGTGTGTTTGTATAATCATATTTTATATTTATGTTTTTATAATCATATTTATGTTTTGAAAATTATAATTTATATTTGTTCGAGAAATTTAACAAAAATATTTGTGTTTTAAATTTTGTTTTGAAAAATTTAATTTTTGTGTTCGTGTTTTTTACATTTATATTTAATATTAATATTAATATTAATTTAATATAATATAATATTTGATAATTATATTAAATTTATTAAGTTGCATAACTATACACGTATACCATATTCATTTCAGAAGTTATTTTAAATTTTATTCCTTAAATTTGAATTTCATTATATTTTATTAGTAGTTACCTAACATTATTAGTCAAAGAATATTTGTACCAAAAGAACTGATTTTGAACTGACCCAAAAATCAAGGTATTCTATTCTATTAGACATAGTCTATATACTCAAACAGATCTTAAAGTGTTATATCAGAAAACGAATACCAAACCGAACATGTACTATAAACCGAACATTTTTTTGTTTATGTTTAAAAAATAATTTTAATATATTTTTTTAAATACATAGACAAACACACACACACACACACACACATATATTGGTTAATATGGTCTTCAATATATAATAATTTTGTGTTTGTATAATCATATTTTCATATGATATGAATTTAGTAAAATATATCATTTTGTAGGTATATTAAAAAAAATTTGGCCTCATTTTTCTGTCTTTTATATTTAAAAAAAATATATTTTTATTTGTGTGTTTTGTAATTATATTTGTGTTTAATAGTAATCTAATATAATTTTGAAAACTTTATTAAACAATGAAATTTAACAAATATGTATGTTGTAATTAGAACGGGTTTCTGTAAAAAAAACAGTTAAATGAAATAGATCTGTGTTTTGCTTGTAGGAAGCAATAGACATATCAATATACGATTTGTTTTATATGTATTATATAAGGGTACATAGATTTTGTAAAAGAAAATGGACCTATGCAAAAATATAGGATACATACAATATTTAGCTGTATAGGCCGTCCAAAAAGTGCCATGGAAAGTAGTGGGTCCAATTATTTTGGAACTGAAGAATGAGTAGAAAGTATAAACTGAAACGTGCATAGTTAGTTACTTTTTTTGTTAAAAAAACATAGTTAGTTACATATAATAATTTTGATGCAGTTATTAAAAATACAGTAGTTAGACAAAACTTTATCAAGTGATTGTACTGCTAAATTAATAGAATAAATTTTACTATTAAGTTCGTATACTAAAATTTACCGGACATGTTATACCAATAAAAATATATTTATTTATTTTCATTCGCTCTATATCACCTACTAAACTCATCTTAACTTTGCCAACAGCTAGTATAATCATGAATTTACTATAATATAATATATCTACGTATATGAAAAACATATGCATACATGCTTAACTTGTTCAGTAAAGAAAAGAAAGAAACGTAACTGATGCTTTCATAAAAGGTAACTGTTTTTATCAGACACTTATAGAACGTGGTTAGGATAAAAATGAGGATTATTTTTTTCTTAATACTATTGATTAACAGTTGGACATAACACAATATCAATTGGTCATCCTAGAAAATTAATAGAATAGATTAGCAGTAGTTCAATAAGATTAATTTAAGAATCAATAAGATTATTTCGTTTATAGACTTAATCTTCTCTGAAAACACATGTATTCCCCATCATTGTAATAGATTTTGATTACGTTTCCGGTTTCTCATATCGATTTTGTATTGTACTCTGTTTCAAATAATGGCGTCAGCGTTGCTGTATGAAAATTTTATATATAACATATCTAGTTATGCAGACATGCAGTGGTTTGTGGTAGATAATACATCAACCGTGATATGTCACCTGCCAGATATTCAAATTCTTAGTTGATGATGCTCAAAGGGCAAAAACTAATAAATTCCACCAGACATTATACGAATTTAGCATTTTCCATCACACTTGGCATTTTCCCAACTTTTGCTTTTAAAATTTGACATTGGCCAAAAGAAAAATATGAAACTAGTTCTCAGTCGTTTCAACGTTCGTTTTTTTCATCCTTCATTGTCACCTTTACTTTCACTTTCTAGACATACCATACCTACAAGAGAATACTGTATATATAGTCTGTCCCAATACATATACATGAAAATTGTAGGACCGCGAAAATCCAGATTGAAAATTACGAAACAAAAAGTATATAAACAATAATATAAAGACTTATAACGTTTAAAAACCGATAAGGAGATAGACGAATTCACGGAGTCGAGATTTGATCTCTTTCCTTAACTCAATAAATCGTCCGTAATGTGTGACGGTTTCTATGCGATTTTTGAATCCCAGGATACAACCGTGATGAGACTGTTTCGCAACACCCGAAACAGAATCTACGAACTAACTACTACGCTATACTCTCGAGACACTTACTTTAAAGAAGAAGAAAACCTAAAGAGTTTTTTTTTTTCTAGTGAGAGAGAGCTTTGTTTTGGTGTGTAGAGAGAGATAAATGAGATGGAAATGGGATGATAATTTTGTGAAGAGGTTATGGGGTATTTATAGTGAAAAAGACTTGATAATCAAGCTAGCCAAACTTGAAAATCAAGTTAGCTAAACTTAGTCACCAAGTTGGCTTAACTTGGTCACCAAGGTGGCTAATCTTGGTTACCAAGTTGGCTTAACTTGGTCACTAAGTTTCTATTTTTTTTTTCTTTTTACATATATAAATACCCATAATTTTCATAACATTCACACAAATCCTTATAAGAAGTTTTCTATTCACATCTTATAATATTGATCCAACAATCCCCCACATGAATAGAAAAACTCTAAAAAACTAGAAGACTTGATAGACTATACAGACGGACTTTTCGAGAGTATAAGCGAAAAACTAACTGGATATGATGTAGTAGCATATTTCAGCCTTGAACTACTCATTGTTAATACCTGTCGGATTTACTTTTCAGGAGGTGAACGTGATGTCTTGAACCACCCGAAGTTTGTGTAAACCGAAACAACAAATATAACCCAACTGCGTTTTCTCGTAGAGTTAAGTTCTCTATTGTGTTCATTTTGGCCGTGAACTTGCCTGGTAGATCATGAGTGAACTTGGAGAGTATAGCCTGAACTTCATTCTCCTAGAAACGGCCCCATTTCACACTCACTAGGTGATTGCCACTGAACCTACCATATATACAGAAAGTATCCTGTTATACTCTATATACATATATATGAAGGTTTATGGTCTTATCTCATTAAAAAGCCATTGCTTTACCTTAAATATTTACAGGAAGCACTGTTTATCATCGTGGGAACTGAGTAATTTTCAGTGCTTTAATCAGAGTCTACTTGATTTAGTTGTCCCTTTGAACCAACATCTTGGGATCTCCAGTCTCATTGGTGGGGTTTCCATCAAGCATCTTCTTAGTCATAGGCAATAAACCCATTCCCTTTGATGATTTTAAAACTTGATCTCTTGGTAAACCTTTGGTAAACGGGTCCGCAAGGTTGTCAGCTGACTTGATGTAATTCACAGAGATAACACCGGTTGAGATCAAGTGTCTAATGGTCTTATGTCGTCGTCTAATGTGACGCGATTTGCCATTATATAGAGTATTCAGTGCCCGAGCTATAGCCGACTGGCTATCGCAGTGGATGCGTAGAGCTGGGACTGGTTTCTCCCACATTGGAATATCTTCCAAGAAGTTACGAAGCCATTCTGCTTCTTCCGCTGCTTTGTCTAAAGCAATGAACTCAGATTCCATGGTTGATCTGGCCAGTAGCGTTTGTTTGGAAGATTTCCAGGATATTGCTGCACCTCCAAGGGTAAAGACATATCCACTTGTGGATTTCGAGTTCTTTGAGTCTGATATCCAGTTTGCATCACTGTATCCCTCCAAAACTGCTGGTTCTTTACTGTAGTGCAGTCCATAACTCTTGGTGTACCGAATATAATTCAATACCCTTGTTATAGCTTTCCAGTGTGCATGGCTTAGGTTACTTGTGTACCGACTTAGTACGTTGACCGCATGCGCCAAATCGGGTCTAGTACAATTGGTTAAATACATAAGACTTCCAATTACCCGTGCATACTCCACTTGTGACACTGCCTCACCTTCGTTCTTGGTCAAGTGCAACATAGTGTCAACTGGAGTTTTTGCAGTTCCACTAGAGTAGGTCTTAAACCTCTCGAGTATCTTGTCAGCATAATGATCCTGAGATAAAGTTATCCCGTCAGGAGTCCTTGTGATCTTAATGCCAAGAATAACATCCGCAAGACCCATGTCTTTCATATCGAATTGACCATTGAGCATGTTCTTGGTTTGTTGGATGATATCTTTGTTGCTGCCGATGATGAGCATGTCATCTACGTACAAGCACAACAGAATATACCCACTAGGAGTACATTTGAAGTAGATGCATTTATCACATTCATTGATGCTGAAACCATTTGACATCATTACACTGTCAAATTTTGCATGCCATTGTTTCGGAGCTTGCTTCAGCCCATACAATGACTTCACGAGCCTACAGACTTTGTGTTCTTGACCCGGAACCACGAAACCTTCAGGTTGTTTCATGTATATCTCCTCTTCTAAATCTCCGTTTAGAAAGGCAGTTTTAACATCCATCTGATGGATTTCCAAGTCTCTTAAGGCTGCAATTGCAATCAGAAGTCTGATTGAAGTTATTCTTGTAACTGGAGAATAAGTGTCGAAGAAATCCAGACCTTCCTTTTGTCTAAATCCTTGCACCACAAGCCTGGCCTTGTACTTATCAACTGAGCCATCAGTTTTCAACTTGGTTTTGAATATCCATCTACACCCCAGTGCTTTAAACCCTTGAGGTAGATCAACTATCTCGTAGGTATGATTCTGCATTATTGAACCAAATTCACTATTGACGGCTTCTTTCCAGAAATCAGCGTCAGAGGTAGACATGGCTTCGGCGTAAGATCTCGGCTCATTCTCGGCAAGAAATACCATCATGAAATCTTCTCCAAAAGACTTTTCCTTGCGAGCTCTCTTGCTTCGTCTAGGTTTGTCTTCAACATCTTCTGCTTCAGTTACAGAAGTTCCAGAAGTACTTGCCTCAATTGTGGAGGTCTTCGCATTTCTTTCTTCATGAATGCGTTTACGATTTTGCTTATCTTTATAAGGAAATATGTCTTCAAAGAATGAAGCATTCCTTGATTCCATGATCGTATTGTCGTGGATGTCTGGTATATCTGATTTGATTACCAGAAACCGATAAGCACTACTGTTGTGTGCATAACCAATGAATACATCATCCACGGTTTTAGGTCCAACTGTGACCTTTTTAGGAGGTGGCACTGCGACTTTTGCCAAGCACCCCCACACTTTGAGGTATTTGTACGAAGGTACATTACCTTTCCAAAGTTCATACGGCGTTTTGCCGGTTACCTTATGAGGTATTTTGTTGAGGATACAGTTTGTGGTGAGCAGCGCTTCCCCCCACAGATTCTGGGCTAGGCCAGATTCCTGCAACATTGCATTCATCATTTCCTTTAGAGTTCGGTTCTTTCTTTCCGCAACTCCGTTTGATTCTGGTGAATAAGGAGCAGTTGTTTGATGGATAATGCCGTTTACTTGACAAAACGCATTGAATGGTCCATCATATTCACCTCCTCTATCACTTCTGACTACTTTGATAGTCTTTTCCAGTTGATTTTCAACTTCGAGTTTGTACTCTTTGAATTTGTCCAAGACTTCGTCTTTACTACGTAACAAATATACGTAGCAATATCTAGTGCAATCGTCAATGAAAGTCACAAAATATTTTTTACCGCCTCTAGTTTGTACGTACTTCAAGTCGCACAAATCTGTGTGTATTAAACTTAGAGGTTCGGTTGTTCGTTCAACATGAGGTGATGGTGTTTTTGTGAGTTTTGCTTGGACACAAACTTCACATTTGTCTTTGCTAATTTTGGATTTTGGGATCATGTTCAAATTCATCAATCTTTGCACAGATTTATAATTTACATGTCCTAAGCGTTCGTGCCAAATATTAGAAGACTCAACAAAATAAGCAACTGGATTCTTATTCATTGAAACTTTGGAAGCAAGTACATCATTTTTCTTAAGGACTGTCATTACACACATTTTGACTAGTCCAGATTTAACGAAACCTTTTCCAATAAAAACACCATTCTTCCTGAGGATCAGCTGGTCGGATTCGAAGTTGATTCCAAAACCGTGCTTACTCATGAGAGATCCGGAAATCAGATTCTTCCTCATGTATGGAACATGCTTCACATTGGTGAGAGTGATCTCCATGCCCGAAGTCATCTTCAGCACAACTTTTCCAATACCTTCGATCTTAGACTGGGAGACATTTCCCATCTTCACTTGATCATCAGACTTACACTTCTGATAGGTACTGAACATCTCTCTGTCAATGCAGATGTGTGTAGTGGCACCTGTGTCGTACCACCATTCTTTTGGGTTTCCCTCAACTATGTTAGCTTCTGTGACCACCGCACACAGATCAGCTTCAGTCAGGTTGGCTTCACTTTTATCCTTAGCCCTTTTGCGACACTCCGAGGATTTATGTCTTGTCTTGCCACAGTAATTGCACGTTCCAGTGAATTTGTTATTTGTGGAAGATTGAGCTTGATTCTTGAAGCTCGTGGACGCTTGTGGAGCAAGTTTATTTGGCCCAGACTTTTTAAATCTTGCCTTTCCTTTACCCCTACTCTTGTGCTCAGCTACATTGGCATCAAGAGTATAATTTGGCCCTTCTTTATCACGTTTTAGTGATTCATTCTGAAGCATGGTAATCAGATTTGCCAGCGTCAGGGCCTTTTGCTTGTAAGCAAGATAGTTTTTGAAGTCTGCCCAACTGGGCGGAAGCTTCTCAATGAAGCAATTCACTGTGAAAGTCTCACATAGCTTCATTCCTTCTTCAGCGATCTCTTGGAAGATCAGTTGTAGCTCATGCACTTGCTCCATGATTGGTCGAGAATCGACCATCACGAATTTGAGAAATTTTGATGTAGCAAATTTCCCAGAGCCTACATTGAAAGACTTATATTTCTTTTCCAGAGCCTCCCATAGGTCTTTGGAAGTTTTGACCTCACTGTAAACACTAAACAGTTGGTCCACCAAACGGTTTTGAATGTAACCTTTGCATAAGAAGTCACCATGCCTCCATGCCTCAAGGCTAGCAAGCGCCCTAGGATCAGTATTGTCCGCAGGTAGCACTGGTTTGACCTCAGTAAGATACTTGGCCAGATTCAGAGTGGTCAGAAAGAAATGCATCCTCTGTTGCCACTGCTTGAAGTTCGTTCCATCGAACTTGTCGGGCTGAAGTCCGTTAATGTTGCTAGGAACAGACGGAACTTGTGTAGGCAGCACTACAAGTGGTTGACCATTCCCAGGTTGGGTTGCCATATCACTGGTTGAACCGCCGTTCGCCCCAATGACGTCGTTGTTATTATCATCGTTAGTCATCATGGAATCTGTTCACAAAACACAAACCGCAGTAAGTATTGAGAACTCAATTCAAATCAGCGATTAAAATTATTAAATCGCAATAAACGTTCCCAGAACTCGCATAATGCGTTCTTAAACGTAAATAGCCGTTCCCAGAAATCGTCTCTAAGACGTTCTTAAACGCTATTTTTTTTTCTTTAAGAAAAACGAGATCGCGAACCTGTCAAAGACTGTCGCGTAAATCGTTTCTTAGTACAATTCGCCTTATTAGATTAAAACGTTCTAAAGAATAGCTAAAGAGCGTTCTTAGAACCGTTTCAGATCGATTTAAAACGTTTTTTTTTTTTTATAAAAAAAATATTGTTCGCAATATTCAATCCGATTCAAGCGATAAGCAGGAAGCGGATTTATTGAGTTAAGATTGTAGGACCGCGAAAATCCAGATTGAAAATTACGAAACAAAAAGTATATAAACAATAATATAAAGACTTATAACGTTTAAAAACCGATAAGGAGATAGACGAATTCACGGAGTCGAGATTTGATCTATTTCCTTAACTCAATAAATCGCCCGTAATGTGTGACGGTTTCTATGCGATTTTTGAATCCCAGGATACAACCGTGATGAGACTGTTTCGCAACACCCGAAACAGAATCTACGAACTAACTACTACGCTATACTCTCGAGACACTTACTTTAAAGAAGAAGAAAACCTAAAGAGTTTTTTTTTTTTCTAGTGAGAGAGAGCTTTGTTTTGGTGTGTAGAGAGAGATAAATGAGATGGAAATGGGATGATAATTTTGTGAAGAGGTTATGGAGTATTTATAGTGAAAAAGACTTGATAATCAAGCTAGCCAAACTTGAAAATCAAGTTAGCTAAACTTAGTCACCAAGTTGGCTTAACTTGGTCACCAAGGTGGCTAATCTTGGTTACCAAGTTGGCTTAACTTGGTCACTAAGTTTCTATTTTTTTTTCTTTTTACATATATAAATACCCATAATTTTCATAACATTCACACAAATCCTTATAAGAAGTTTTCTATTCACATCTTATAATATTGATCCAACATAAATGTGTGACAGCGAGAGTGTATGTATATTCTTCTCTCTCTGTAAGCTTCTCTAAGGAGAAACTGATTAGATTCGAATTTTTATTCTTCTTTCGGAAAGGGAAAAAGAAAAGGGCAAAGAAGTAGAATTTCCCCTAGCAATCTGACAGACGAGCATGAAATAATATTTAGCTATTTAAGAACATTATTATTCTGTTGTCCAAAAAAGAACATTATTTAGTTAATACTGTAAGAGTATTTGATTTATTAGTTGGGTATGAAAACACATACGTAATCTAGAGTTAAGGAAATTAATATTTTCTCATTGTGCCTTCCGATTTGCATTTTTTTTTTGTTCAACAACTTATTTTTCATTAACCAAATTTTTAGTTCTTTACAACCATACATCATAATAAAATACAACTCAGGAACATATATTAGATACAAAAGTCGAAATCTCATGCACTATCCTACCTGCTATTTTGTTACCATTAGGAGGATTACACTTCACAACAAACTCTTTATTGTGTTTCAACAAATGAGAGACATCCTGGATTAACGATTTCAGCACTGGCCACATTTCTTGTCCGCATTGATCATTTTACTAAGCTCCAATGAATCTCTTTCAAAGATTGCTTTTGGATATCAAAAACTAGATAGTGTGTGCATTGCCCACCTAATAGCCTCTGCTTCTGTCTCTATGCCGTTCCCATTCCTTGCACTCTTTTCACCCTTACCTATAGCATTTTACCCTGATGATCTCTTATTATTCAACCTGCTGCACCTTCTCTCCCCTTCCGATTTGCTTTTTATATCATATACTTTTGTTAAATGTGTCTGTCCAACTATGACTGAACTTGGCAAGTGGGGATTGGAATTTTATTGGTGGGCCTTAACTAAGTCCAACTGCCAGGCTTTTTTGTTAATGCTTCCTTTCCCAATAGCCCATTCCATTTTCATTTTGCCTCTGTACGTCACGTAATAGACACTGGAGGAGAGCCATCGATCTATGTTTTCCCATTTACAACTTGTATCAGTTTCCGTTGACCGTCGATCAACAGATATGATTGGCTGCCCTGGTCGATTCCAGAACAATCTATAAATCATGAGACTACACGTGTCTACCATCACTTAACACGACGCGACCTGTTTCCTAAAGTAAAATACATAAAAATATTTTTTTTAATAATAAAAACGAATAAGCAAGTATGTCACCTGATAGCATTATGAACTTTTTTTTTTTTTCTTTTTTTGATTAACCAGGTGGTTGACCAGCCCTTACGGTCCGGCCCACCCACCTAGGCCCGGCGCCAGCCTTCGCTTGTACCCGATTAGGGCCTAAAGCACGTCTCCCCTCCCCGCGAGTCGAACTCGGGTCCTCCTCCTCCTATGGTCCCGAGGCAGGTAGGCAGGTACCACTGGACTACGAGGTCCGGGTATAGCATTATGAACTTATATAGCATTTTCGTCAACTCTTGCATTATTATGACAATACCAAAATCATGTTTTCTCTTCGCAACCAGCAGATATATTTAAGAAAAACTATTAAACAAACATACAAACACAAATCATTTGAGATAACCGACGCACAAATTGGACTTATCTTTCTTTCTTTATGAGAACCGGAATATTCTTCAAGATCGTCAAATATAATAACGTAAGTAAAATATTTTGGAAGGAAATACTGTAAAAAAATAGTTTAAAACTAATCATTTCCTTCACAATTTCTATTTATTTAAAAATTACTTGTTTACCAAGGCCAAACCTATAAACGGAAAGTTAAAATGATTCTAGAATAATACGAATCATCTTCTCCAAGTTTCAACGTGCTTTTAATTATTTTCTCTTCCACCATTATTTTCATATATATACCCGAGAATCATGTAGCGAAGTGCGTATACATACACATGTATATCTGTGTATGTATATATATTATTATTCTCTTTCGTTTTTATATTTTTAGTTATAAATCGCTGATGCCTACCACCTGTTCGATAAAATTCCCCATCTAAACAAAAGAGCGAGAAAGTTCTTCTTCTTTATTGGGTCTCTCACTATCTTACCACTCCTTCAAAAACGGGCTCTCTTTTATAGGATTGACTAGTTTTTTGATTCACCCTCATTTTCCTTCTTCCTTTCAAAGTAGTTTCTGTCTGATTTGATCAACGTTATGTCTAGTCCGAAGAGTAACAAGCCGAAGATCGTCAACGGTCCTGGTGGTTACATACTACAGGACGTTCCTCATCTCGTTGATTACCTTCCTGATCTTCCTGTACGTTGTTTCTCTTTGATCTAATTTGATTTGAATGATCGACTCTGATGGCGTCTGTTAACAAAGGTGGAATCTTTTGCTTTTGGGTTCCAATGTTTTTGATCTGTTTAGTGGTTGATGTTGTTTTGCAGACTTACCCAAATCCATTACAAGACAACCCAGCTTACTCTGTTGTTAAGTAAGTATCTTCAACCTCTTCAGACGTTTGCCATTGTCTTAAAAGGTTAATAATTCACATGGGTGTTTTCTTGTTTGGTTTAATCAGGCAGTACTTTGTTGATGCGGATGATAGTGTTCCTGAGAAGGTAGATTCATCAAGCTTAATCCTTTTTTTTCTTGAACTGTTTGAAGGACGGTGTACGATGATTATGTTTTTTTCTTTCTTTCTTGTTTTTCAGGTTGTAGTCCACAAGGATGGTCCAAGAGGAGTCCATTTCAGACGCGCCGGTCCACGCCAAAAGGTTTACTTCGAGTCCGATGAAGTCCATGCTTGCATCGTTACATGTGGAGGTCTCTGTCCCGGTCTCAACACCGTGATTAGAGAAATCGTGAGCAGCTTGTCATACATGTATGGAGTAAAGAGAATCCTTGGAATCGATGTAAGTTTTGTGAATCTCTTTTATTTACAATTTTTTTTTTATTTTTTTTTGGCGACTATTGTCCTAATGATCCCATTTGTTACAGGGTGGATACAGGGGATTCTACGCCAAGAACACTATCCCCCTAAGCTCCAAAGTCGTGAACGATATCCATAAACGCGGAGGGACAATCCTGGGGACCTCACGAGGTGGACATGATACCACGAAGATTGTTGATAGCATCCAAGACCGAGGAATCAATCAGGTTTACATCATTGGTGGAGATGGAACACAGAGAGGGGCTTCGGTCATATTTGAGGTAACTTCATTAATATAAGTTCTTAACAATGAATAGTTTAAAACTTAGATTATATACATATCCATGTAGGAAATTAGAAGGCGTGGACTTAAAGTTGCTGTGGTTGGAATCCCGAAAACAATCGATAATGATATACCAGTGATAGATAAGTCTTTTGGGTTTGATACTGCTGTGGAGGAGGCTCAGCGAGCGATCAACGCAGCACATGTTGAAGCTGAGAGTAATGAGAATGGTATTGGGTTTGTTAAGCTTATGGGTCGCTACAGTGGTAAGTGTTTGCTTTGAACATTACAGTTATAAACCTTTTGAGCTGCTACTGATCAAAGGCTGTTCGATGGTGTACTACAGGATTCATAGCTATGTATGCTACATTGGCTAGCAGAGATGTTGATTGCTGTCTGATTCCGGAGTCACCATTTTACCTGGAAGGAGAAGGTGGACTCCTGGAGTTCATTGAGAAACGGATCAAGGAGAATGGTCACATGGTGATTGTTCTTGCTGAAGGAGCAGGGCAAGAGCTGATGTCCAAAAGCATGGAATCCAACACTGACGCGTCTGGTAACAAGCTTCTTAAAGATGTCGGCTTGTGGCTATCACAAAGCATCAAGGTAAACAAAAAGAAAAAAATAAAAAAAGACTCAGATCTTTCTCTTATGCCATTCCAGAGAACTCATCATAGTGTTCTTACTTTTTTTCTTTTCTTCTCTGGTGGTGATAGGATCATTTTAAGAAGATTAATATGGTGATGAATCTCAAATACATAGGTAACAAAACTCATAGCTCTTTCCATCCATTTTTTCAACGATTTGGAAGACGTTTCTTTGAAATCCATTTTTTTTTTTGGTTTTAAGATCCTACATACATGATCCGGGCTGTTCCAAGCAATGCATCAGACAATGTGTACTGTACACTTCTTGCTCAGAGCGCGGTTCATGGAGCAATGGCTGGTTACACTGGCTACACCAGTGGTCTTGTCAATGGAAGACAAACATACATTCCTTACTACGTAAGTTACTGACACATTTCAAGAGCGTTTTTGGCTTTCAATCCTGAGTTTTGACTATGGATGTTGCAATGTAATAATCTGGTTAGACCTGATAGAATGTGGTTGTTGTTGTATGCAGAGGATAACAGAGAAACAGAACAATGTGGTGATTACGGATAGAATGTGGGCAAGGCTGTTGTCTTCTACGAATCAGCCAAGTTTCTTAGGACCTAAAGATGTAGCTGAGGAGAAGAAAGAGATGCCGGAGAAGCCTACTCTTGACGGTGAAAACTGTGACGGAGTTGTTGATATTCCTCCGGTGACTAAGGAGATCACTAAGTGAACGTCAAAAAAAAGCTTTGTTTAAAGAACTTCGAAAGCATATATATTCCTCCTGAAACGAAATATTTCGTTTCATGCGAAAGTGAAATAATTGTTTATTCTGACGATTTTGCCTTTCTGTTTGGCAAACGCAATGTTTTTGGTTTCTCTTAGATGTTTAGCTTTGTAACCTTTTTTGCACCTTCCACATCATATGATTATGAGTGTATGAAGTTGATTTTTTTTTCCTTTCATTTTCTGATTTTGGTTAGCTAATACAATTGTTATTGCCCCAGAACAAGAATGAAGAAATATACAACCTAAATAGTAGAATTTAAGGAGCGAGGTTGGAGGCTCGAATCATCACGGGAAAAGAGAGGAGTGGTTGGTGGCTTAGGTCGATTGCTTAGAGGATAAGGTTGGCGATGATGGTAGCCTGTCTAGTTGTCTTTGAGAGTGTGGCTGTGCTTGTAAGCCTTGTATGACCCAATAACCGCGATGCGGTTAGAGGTAGATTTGAATAAAAAAGATAGAATATATTTTCAGTATATCAGCTAATGCTAATGCAAAAAAAAAATATTAACTGTGCAGTAATGCTCGTTTCCAGTGCTTAAAATATTGACTTTTAACCATTTTGATTGAAAATAAATATTATTAGGAAATATATTTTTAGTGATTTGTCAAATCCAGATATTAACTAATGATGCATTTTTGGTAATCATCTATCTTATAGACACAATTTGTTACTTGCAAGTCAAGGTAGCGGGAGTGTGATGCCAGTAATCACCCTTATATATGTTACCGCTAATCCATACATTGTCCTGAAGGATGGCAATTCCAAAAACAAAGTTTAATATGAAGGTTGCCATATACCTACCTGCAAATCATAATGCCGAAGCAAATCTTACATCAAGTTTCCTAGTGTGTCTATTGTATCGAAAGTGAAGATCATTGTATTACATAGTGCGGAAACCAAATTTTCAATAGACCTGGTTCAGCCTCTTATGATACATGGTTCATGAAAAAGTTAACGTACTCTCAGATTGAAATCGTTATAGAGTAAAGTCTGATGATAAGAACTCCTCAAGTAAACTTTGATCTTCTCCTTCACGGAATGTAAGACCAAATTCAAAGATACCTAACAAAAAGCTTTCTGTTATAAATTAAAGGGTTAATTTGCCAAATAAGTGAAATAACCAAGATTCCAGTCTTTCTGTTATAAATTAAAGGGTTAATTTGCCAAATACGTGAAATAACCAAGATTCCAGTAACATGTAAAATTACAGTTACTTATAATGATAAAATTAGATTTGATGGTATTTTCTCTTTTTTTTTTCTTTCCGGTTTTGTCCTGCTTTCGAAACGGTTAACGGTAGACATATGTTATGTTATTATGTTACACATTAACATGCAAAAAAAAATTAGTTTGTTATTTACAAATCATTGTCGAATGCACAAGAACCCAAACCACTATCTTTTTCTTGTTGTTATCGAAACAACAACCGGCACTAAATTAAATAAACTAATCAATTAAACAAAACGTTTAATGTTAATGGGGGTTTAATTTAATATTAGGTATAATATAGTCTCCACCATCTACCTTGATAGAGTGGCGCATAACTTGATCAGAAAACTACCTGTCTTCTTCCTCCCTCACAGTCACATGGCAATTCTCAACAACCTTTTCCTGCTCTTCACTTTGAATTTCCAACTTCTCCTTCTACTCTGCGTTTCATCTGAACCTCCGCAAACCGCCGGCGATGCGTCTCAGTTCCGTACGAAGTTCCTCGAACTCGCCAAGTCCCCAGAGGTTTTCGATTGGATGGTGAAAATCAGAAGAAAAATCCACGAGAATCCTGAGCTAGGTTACGAGGAATTCGAGACCAGTAAACTCATTCGATCAAAGCTGGACCTCCTCGGAGTGAAGTACAGGTATCCCGTCGCTGTGACCGGCGTGATCGGTTATATCGGAACCGGAGAACCGCCGTTCGTCGCGCTGAGAGCTGACATGGATGCGTTAGCAATGCAGGTGTACTATTATATTGACTCGAGAACGTTTTTGTGTATATGATCTTAGGTGTATGAGTAGTGAAGGATTATATATAATAGGAAAATCTGAATTGAGTTCTTGAAATTTCAGGAAGGTGTTGAGTGGGAGCATAAGAGCAAAGTTTCTGGTAGAATGCACGCTTGTGGACACGACGGCCATGTTGCTATGCTTCTTGGTGCTGCCAAACTTCTGCAACAGCATCGCCACGTGTTGCAGGTTTATTATACAAACTTTTTTCCTTAACCTTTTGCATTTAAAAAATGGTAAACCATTTTTTGGTGAGAGAATCTGAAAGCTCTGGTGGTCACACACTCTGAAAATTTGAAATTTGGTGTAGTGTGGATTCGAATTTGGATCCACTAGAGATCCACGGAACGCTTTGACCATCCTACACCACAGACGGGTGGTTATCCTTTGCATTTAACTAACACATATCTATGCTTTTGGTTTTGTTAGGGAACTGTGGTGCTTATCTTTCAGCCAGCTGAAGAAGGTTTGGCCGGAGCCAAGAAGATGATCGAAGAAGGAGCTTTGAAGCATGTCCAAGCCATTTTCGGGATTCATCTTACCAACCAGTTTCCCCTTGGCAAAATAGCTTCACGTCCGGGTCCCTTGCTGGCCGGTTCTTCGTTCTTTGAAGCTGTAATCACAGGGAAAGGAGGTCACGCTGCCATCCCACAACATACAGTGGATCCAGTTATTGCAGCTTCAAGCGTAGTCCTCAGTCTTCAACACCTGGTTTCACGTGAAACCGACCCTTTGGATTCAAAGGTCTTCCCCTTTCGTATTATTGTCGTTGATATTACATTGCTTAGGAATTTTCTTCTGACACAGCTTGCTTCTGCAGGTGGTTACAGTTTCTAAGGTTAACGGAGGCAATGCCTTCAATGTTATTCCTGATTCAGTCACCATTGGAGGAACTCTCCGAGCCTTCACCGGTTTTTCTCAGCTCGAACAAAGAGTCAAAGAGGTGTCGTTATTCAAGATTGACACTATTAAAATTGCTTCTTTCTATATAAACCAAACCCACTGTTTCTTTTCTTTTGTTCCAGGTTATTACCAAGCAAGCAACAGTTCACCGGTGCAATGCATCCGTGAATCTAACACCAAACGGCAAACAACCACTCCCACCAACTGTGAACGACGTTGGACTATACAAGCAGT
Organism: Hirschfeldia incana; assembly: GCA_026261945.1. Classification (NCBI taxonomy): domain Eukaryota; kingdom Viridiplantae; phylum Streptophyta; class Magnoliopsida; order Brassicales; family Brassicaceae; genus Hirschfeldia; species Hirschfeldia incana. Next base: position 7,958,664 of record JABCMI010000003.1, on the reverse strand, counting down.
TCGAGAACATGGTCGGAGATTTGTTGGGCGAAGATTCTTTTATGGAAGCATCCCCTGTTATGGGAGGAGAAGACTTCTCCTACTTTGCAGAAGCAATCCCTGGCCTTTTCGCTGTTCTTGGAATGCAAGATGAGACCAAAAGTTATGCCTCGGCTCATTCGTCGCTTTATAGAGTCAACGAGGACGCGCTTCCGTATGGCGCTGCAATCCATGCGTCTATGGCTGTACAGTACCTTAAAGACAAGGCCTCTAAAGGATCCGATAGCTCAAAAGGCCATGACGAACTTTGAAGCCACTCAAAACAACATAGTTTCCTGTAGTATACATTGGTCTTTGCTGGTTGATGTACTTCAAAACAACATAGTTTCTTGGAGTATAATACTAGTTTTTGAATGCAAACTAAACGATGAATTAGAAAAGATAATGGTTGGTGCAATTAACTAGAGGTAAATCAAACTCTTGTGTCTAAGATTCAGAGGTAAAAAGGTTGTATTTCCTTTCATAGAATTAAAGCATTAGTTTAGTGACAAAGAAAAAGATCGACTAAAAGAAAAGAACGGCAATTCTCTTAAATACACACTTTGTAAGATTTTGTCACAAAAAGAGCTTCCAAAGAGCAAAATGATTAAAATAGACTAGGGGTTGGCCCGGGCTACGCCCGGGTTTTTTGTTTAATTTTTAATCTTAATTATATTTGTTTGTATATTTTAGCCTATAAATATTATAAGTTATTACTAAAATATAAATTGCTAGCCAATTTTAAAATTATTGATAAGCTATTATTAGAATATAAGTTTCTAGACTTTATGTTGACAAAAAAAAAGAATATAAGTTGCTAGACAATTTTAAAAATTATGTATAAGGTGATGAGCAAAACGAACATAAAATTAGTTAGTTTGGTTCGACTGGAGAAATGTTTCACTTAACTTATAATTTTTTAAAACTTTGTTTAGAATAAGTTTTTATGTAATTTCGTTAAACCAACAGTTTAAAAGTTATAATATGTTTCTACAGCTAAAAGAGGCTACAACTATATCGATATAAACTAAATTCTTACAACAATATCTCTGTTGTATAATCCAACTAATCAGACCCATAATCTAAATATTCTTTTACCTTACTTAAAGAGGTTTTTATGTAAAATATTGTTAAATCTACAAACATTTTTTAGTTTTAGAACCATTAAATTCATAACTTCTACGGGTGTTAGTAAATTTGTCTTTTGTTTTTTTTTTGTTTTTTTGTTCCACTTCGTCCTACATTTGTTTTGATGTATTTGCACCATATATACAAATATACAATCAATTTTAAACAATGGTCATAATCGTATCATTTTCTCAAAGTTGGTTGTTGATCAACACAGTTATCTGCGAGCCTTAGCATGGGGAAATAGGATGATACCTGCTGGCTATTTATTGAAATGTTTGGGTGATGTCAATTGTAACATGTATTTCACATCTGTTCAACAGATTTGTTTTCATATAATGGTGCCAGTTTTTTTTATTAAAAAGTGCCTTCAAGGTAGTAAGGTTTCATGTGTGTTCCGAGCTTGGTTTGTTGTGGTTCTTATTTATTAAATCGTTGGGCTTCTCCCTCGAATTTGTAAGACAAAGAGTTTCGTATTACTGGTTAATGATATGTAGTTTTTTAAACCTCTCGTTGTTCTATACAATATTTGTTTTTTCAATCAATTCGTATATAAGCTATTGCAGAAAAAAATGTAGATTCATTATATTTATTATTTTAATCTTCCTTCCTAGTAACATCATGTCTTTCTTTGTATAAGTTGCAAGAATAATTGTTTTTTTATCATGTAATCATATGTCCTAAACATGTAGCTGAAGTCAAGCTGGTAACAACTTGAATTTGCATGTCTTATAAAAAGTAGAGTAATATTGTATGCGAAAGAGGTAACAAAATAAAGCTCAGCAAAATAAGATCATCAAAACTGAAAAGTGCGAAGAATGAAAAATTCACCGATGACTGTCGGTGGTTATTATTCATGGTAAAATGGGACAACCTCAACTGGAAAATGCAAGTCTTTCCCTCAAGGCCGGCAATGAACAAAGGAAGCTGGCTGTCTACATGGTTCTCAACACCTACTGCCTATCAGTTCAAATTGAGACTGCCAATCTAGATTATGTAAATAGTGGAAGTCAGATGTTTGATGAAAACGTATTTCAGTGTTCAGTGTCACCAGAAGATGCCCAGCCTCAGCAGGTAATGTCAGTTAGTTTTGTCATCTCCCCCATTGAAGCCCAAGGAAAACAACTTCAACATTTTATCTGCCACACTAAGCTTTACATGGTACCTAAGAGGCATGAATGGATCCATATAAATTTTTGGTTTAACTGGATTAGTGGACGTTTGTTGAAATCTAATATGAATATAATGGAAAGTTGTGTACTTGAGGACAGACAGCTTTGGTAACATCACAACGGTGCATGTAAATGATAGGTCCCTATACCATCTCTACTTCTAACTGATCATATATCCATAAGTCCCCAATATTCTTGCCAATTTTAGCTCAAACCAAATTCTTTTTGCCAAACCAAACATCACAATTTCTCATACATGTCAGTCTGTTTTATACTACATCAAACAGGCTCAAGAAGACATGAATAATTAACAAACAAACCGTTCAATCCAAAATCCCACGGTTGATTATGAAGCCTTACATGCCATGAGTATGTATACCAAAGTTCAACTCGATCAGAATTTATTTAGCTTGTCAAACAATCTCCTAAAAATGCTGTTACAAAACAGTTTTTCTCTGTCTCTGCAGAATCAGATGATTCTGTCCCAACTTTGAAGGTGATATACGAATATAACTCCTATTCATAATTCGATTGATCCAATGAACTCTTTGCAATTAGATCTTTCCATATATAACTTTATCGTTTGTCTAGTTTCCTTATATCTTGCCGGAAACCACCTCCAAAGTAGCCTACACACACACTGAATTTAAAAGATATAACTGCAGGTTTTCGGATCAGAGAAAAATAATACTTTTCATCAACTTACAAAATAGATTTCTGGATGAATTTTATCTTTGATTTGGGCACGGTATCTGTCTATGAATTCCTTGCAACTTGATATTTCCATAAGCATATTGTCTGAAATCTAGCTACTTCTGGTCTGATCAGAAACTGCTTCCCAAAACTCTTGCTTAACCAGCTTCTATCTCCCGGCTCGTTGATCCATTGCCTTGACTTCATGGATCTTATTATCAAAGTCCATAGATTCAACAGAGTTCCACCTTCTTCTCAGGACCGTTAACTTTAGATATACTATTCATAAGCTCTTCTCTATCAAACTTAGGTTTCTCAAACGGCACCAATGGCTTCTCCAAACACACCTCCTGATGAACTTTCACGGTACCTTTCTCAGTTACTTCCTTTTTTTTTCAAGCTTTCATCTTTCTCCTCATCATCTCCTTCTCCAACCCAGTGCACACTCAACCTTATCACTCTTCCTATACAAAAACACCTTCTCCGGCACCAGAGTCCTATGTAAACACACAAAACAGCTCTTCCAATAGCCAGTAGACTTGTGAACATCTAGACGTAGAATATACTTTTGGAGTGAGCTAACGAACTGAACCTCTTCCTTTGAAGAAGAAGAAGAAGAAACAAATTTGACCAGAGAACTCTTATGTATATACTCTCCCCATTCTCCATTTGTTGACATAATTTCTTACCATACAGAACCCTTGTACTCACTGATTCTACATCCTCTTGATTACGGCATGGGCCCGACCGAGAAAAGCTTGTATGAAAAAACAAAGACTCAAGCTATTAGCAAGAATTTATTGAACAACTCATATAATCATAATATCTGAGGCCAAACACTAAATGGGATCATAGCAAATGATAAAAGTTTTTTTTTAATATTTGGATTATAATGAACTCATAGATAGAGATCTTACGCAAGATGGAGGTTGTGATGGGATTCAATGAAGCTGCAAGAGGGAGGTTGCAACGGGATTCAATGGTCGTCGCAAGAGCAAGGCGAACCTACATGGATTCAGATGCCTGAATTAAACAAAAAAACCCAATAACATAGTCCAGAAAATATTAATGAAGCGGAGCAACATGTCAACAAACTGCAAGCACTATATACCAGAAACATGATAACTTAAATCGTTGTAGGTAGTTGTTCTCATACCGGTTCACAATCATAAGCAGATCCAGCCCAATTAAGCGACCCCTGTAGTTGTATTTCTTGCTTTCAGAAGATGTACTAAGCGGAAATGGAGCTCTGGTTCAGGTAAGCCAGTGAGACGTCGCTAAAAAAATTGAGCCATCGCAGCCTCCCGGTGGATTTTTCAGAAATGGCCGCTATTGCTTAATGTGGTTTTACGGTTTGCGTGGTTTCTCATGTAGCAGAGAAATCGATATGAGTCAAAACGCTTCCATGTCTTGGATTGAAAGAATAAGGAAGAGGATTTAATGAGAAATAGTTGTTGGAGACTGGCGTTATTGCAGAAGAACGGTTCAGTTCAAGAACGCTTGAGTTTGTTTCTCTCACGAAAAGGCAACGATGAAGTGTATGGTGACATGGCTAAAGTAAATGTACTCATTGGCTGATTTTAATTGTCGATGTGGAGGCCCTCTCTGTTGAGGATATCCGCCTTTTAATATAGTAAGATTTGATTAAAGAACCAAAAGATTCTTATTATATCCTAAATATATAAAATTTAAATAAATAATAAATTATAATTCTTTTTACAGTTTTGATTTTTTTTTTTTTCAAATTTGTAATATAATCTTTTTTTTTTTGAAATTTGAACAATTCGAAAATGCTTTTAAAAATTACTTAAAAATTATTTTAAAAGTTTTAATATTTATTTTTAAAATTTTAAACATCACTCCAAAACTCCATCACTTAACTCTAAATTCTAAGTCTAGATTAAATAATCATATGGTTAAATGTATATTTATTTCTTTAATGAGATATTTTGGTCATTTGGATATTTGGAGGCTATTTGATAAAAACTTTTTAGGATATCATAGGATATTTTTCTTCTTATTATCATGATAGGAAGATGGGATGCAATCTATTTTGTTAATTCTTTACAAAAAAAGGATTTAATATATCGTACAAGTATTGTGGAAGCCCTCTTGGTCCAGTGGTTTGACTAAGGGTTCATGTAATGCTTCTACACCTAGAGGTCTGGAGTTCAAACCCCAGAAAATTCATAATTATGCAGATTATGGAGAAACAAGTTACAAGAGATCTTCAGCTTGGTGCAGGGCGTACCATCGAACATGGATCCCATAGGACGGCTCGGAGCGGTGCAATCAGGCGTGAATTCTCATATGATGGTAGAATTGTCGGCTGTAGAATCGACTATGTAATATTCTCATCATTGTAATAGCATAATATCGTACAAGTATCAGCTAATGCTAATGTATTTTTAGTGATTTGTGAAATCCAGATAATAACTAATGATACATTTTTGGTAGTCGTCATCTATCTTGTAGACACATCTTGTTACGTGCAGAGATGTTAACCTCTCGTGTTCGTCGGTGCGGGAGTTTAGTGCTCCCTTGTCTTTTCACCCTCGCTTGACCCCCTTTCTCTTTTAGACCTATGATTTATGCTTGTTTTTTTGCTTGCTGTATCCTAGTTCTTAGCTTCGGTTTGGTAAGCACCGTCGTTTTTCCGGTGTCGGCCACATGTTTTCCGATCCCCTTTTAAGGGCGCGTTTAAATAAAATATTGTTACGTGCAAGTCAAGGTAGCCGGAGTGTGATGTATTTATCACCCTTACACTATATGTTACTGGCGCTAATCCATACATTGTCCTGAAGAATGCCAGTTCCAAAAAACAAAGTTTAATATGAAGATTGCCATATACCTACCTGAAAATCATAATGCAATAGTATCAAAAGTGAAGATCATTGTTTTACTTAGTGCGGAAACCAAATTTTAAGTAGACCTGATTCAGCCTTTTATGATCCACGGTTCATTGGAGTACTTTCATGGAAAGAGTAATGAAAAATTTAACCTACTGTCAGATTGTGATCACTATAAAGTCTGATGATCAGAACTTCTCAATAAACTTTGATCTTCTCCTTCACGGAATGAAAGACCAAATACAAAGATACCTACCAAAAAGCTTTCTGTTATATATTAAATGCTAATTTGCCAAATAATCAAGATTCCAATAACATGTAAAATTATAGTACTTATAATGATAGAACTAGGTGTTTTGCCCGCGGATGCGGGCTTAACGTTTTTTTACAAAATATTTATCAGATATATATTACAAGTTTAAATACAACAATCATAAATTATTTTTTTTATTTTATTTACTTAATCTTGTTCAATTCTTTTTTATCAGATTTTATTTTATCTTCGTCTTTTTAAAATATGAAAGCATAACCATAAACAATTATTAGATGCAAATAAATAAAATATAGAGGTTAACATTTTTAACCATTTTTTACTTCTTTAAACCTATTATATGCATGAAACCACCTACAATTTTCAAAAAACACAAAATCATAATTAAAAATAAAACAAGTAAATCATAATTAAAAATAGATTAATCTAAAATAAAAGGCTAAGAAATAAATTGATATAATGATATTTTGGAACATACTTATTTTGCTATTTCATATACTTTAAAATTTTGTAAAAGAAAATAGGTATGATATAATTATTATAAAAAAAAAATTGATACATGCATACATGATCGTTATAATGGTTTTTGATTTTAGTAAACAATTGAGAAAATCATGAAATCTACTTTTTTATCGTTTAATTTCTTCTTTTGAGTAAACAATAAGGATAAACATGAATATATTATTCTAGGCACGTTTTTAATTTATTTTTGGATAATTGATTGATTATTATAGTTATATATAATTATATATTAAAAAATCTAGTTATTCATTAAGGGTACTATCGATATTAGCCGCTCCAATTTTTAATATGCGGGCATAGACATTTTATAGTTACTTATTAATAAATCATTTAATAATTAAAAAATTATAATGGTAAATCAGTATTTTCATTTGAATATTTTTATGTATTATGATTTTTTCTTGAAAATTCTTATGTATACTATATTCATTATTAATAAAGAAATTTCAGAAATCACTCAATATTAATTTTTACTTGACTATTATTTAGTTATGTATTTTCTGTTTTTTCTTTAAATTTTTAACTTTTATTAAAAGATATATTTCGGATAATCACAAGATATATGAGAATTATCTTTTAATTTTGATAATTCTAGATAATTCTTATTATTATTAATTATTAATTTTGATAATTTATCAAATAAAATAATTTAAATTCGTTTTTATTTTTTTGAATAATCTATAGATTTTATTATATAAAATTGATTATTTTACTTTTTAATATTTAGTTATGTGTTTTCTGGATTTTGTTTTTCAATTTTTAGTTTCTTATTAAGTTTTGGATAACTACACAATATTATAAGAACTATCTTTTTGTTTTAAAATATATTTTTAGATTTGGACAACTCTTAATATTATTAATTTTAATTAATTTTCTAAGAAATATAATTTAAATACGTATTTTATTTTGATTAATTTAAATATTTATTCATTAAGAGTAGTATCGATATTAACCGTTATAAGTTTTAACGTGAGAGCTCTATTGCGAAAAATCACTTCGCAAATAATAGTATAGATAGATTAGATTGTATATTATTTTCTCTTTTTTTCTTTCCGGTTTTATCCTGTTTTCGAACCGGTTAACGGTAGACAAATGTTACACACTAATGACGACGGTATCAGTAATATGCAAAAAAAAAAAAAAAGTTTGTAGAACCAAATCATTATCCAATGCACAAATCACTATTCTTCTTGTTGTTATCGAAACAACAACCGGTGTTAAATTGAATATATACTAATCAATTGAATAAAACGTTTTAATGTTAAATGGGGGGGGGGGGGGCTTAATTTAATAATAGGCCCATTAAGTATAATATAGTCTCCACCATCTACCTTGATCGATCGAGTGGCGCATGACTACCATCAGAACCACCTGTCTTCTTCCTCACAGTCACATGGCTATTCTCAACAACACTGTCCTCCTCACTTTGACTTTCCAACTTATCTTTCTACTCCGCGTTTCATCTGAATCTTCGCAAACCGCCGGCGATGCGTCTCAATTCCCGAAGAAGTTCCTCGAACTCGCCAAGTCTCCGGAGGTTTTCGATTGGATGGTGAAAATCAGAAGAAAAATCCACGAGAATCCGGAGCTAGGTTACGAGGAATTCGAGACTAGTAAACTCATTCGATCAGAGCTGGACCTCATCGGAGTCAAGTACAGGTATCCAGTCGCTGTGACCGGCGTGATCGGTTATATCGGAACCGGAGAACCGCCGTTCGTCGCTCTGAGAGCTGACATGGATGCGTTACCTATGCAGGTGTACTATTATATTTATTCGAGAACGTTTTTAAGTGTTAGGTTTATGAATCTCTTAGGCAGTGATGATGTAATCTGAATTGAGTTCTTGAAATTTCAGGAAGGTGTTGAGTGGGAGCATAAGAGCAAAATCGCTGGTAAAATGCACGCTTGTGGACACGACAGACATGTATCTATGCTTCTTGGTGCTGCCAAGCTACTTCAAGAACATCGCCACGTGTTGCAGGTTTCTTATATACATTAACTTTTTTTTTGCTTTTCATCAGCAACATTATCAATGCTTTGGGTTTTGTTTTGTTAGGGAACTGTGGTGCTTATCTTTCAGCCAGCTGAAGAAGGTCTGGGTGGGGCCAAGAAGATGATTGAAGAAGGAGCTTTGAAGCATGTTGAAGCCATTTTCGGGATTCATTTGACCAACCGTGTTCCCTTAGGCAAAGCTTCTTCACGTCCCGGTTCCATGCTGGCTGGTGCTTCGTTCTTTGAAGCTGTGATCACAGGGAAAGGAGGTCACGCTGCCATCCCACAGCATACAATAGACCCAGTTATTGCAGCTTCAAGTGTTGTACTCAGTCTTCAACATTTGGTTTCGCGTGAAACCGATCCTTTAGACTCAAAGGTAAACTTTTCCTATACATGACCTAGGCTTTTTCATGTAAAGCAGCTCATTCGAATTGTTTCTGTAGGTGGTTTCAATTTCTAAGGTTAGCGGAGGCAATGCCTTCAATGTCATCCCTGATTCAGTCACCATTGGAGGAACTCTCCGAGCCTTCACTAGTTTTTCTCAGCTTGAACAGAGAGTCAAAGAGGTGAGGTGATTCAAGATTGACAACTATTTTAGGCTTTCATGTTTTTCATTGCCTTAAAAACCAAACCCCTGGCCCTGTTTCATCTTTGGATTCTAGATTATTACCAAGCAAGCAGCAGTTCACAGATGCAATGCATCCGTGAATCTAACACCAAACGGCAAAGAACCACTCCCACCAACCGTAAACGACGTTGGCCTACACAAGCAGTTCAAGAACATGGTCAGAGATATGCTGGGTGAAGAATCATTTGTGGAAGCATCGCCTATTATGGGAGGAGAAGACTTCTCCTACTTCGCTGAAGTAATCCCTGGCCACTTCGCTTTCCTTGGAATGCAAGATGAGACCAAAAGTTATGCCTCGGCTCATTCCTCGTTCTACAGAGTCAACGAGGACGCTCTTCCTTATGGCGCTGCAGTGCATGCATCGACAGCTGTACAGTACCTTAAAGACAGGGCTTCTAAAGGATCCGATAACCCAAAAGGCTTTCATGACGAACTTTGAAAACCACTCAACGTCAGTTTTTTTCATTACAATTACTTGTATACATTGGTCTTTGCTGGTTGATGAGAGTTCAAAACAACAAAGTTTCTTGAGGTATAATATTAGTTTTTGAATGCAAACTACACAACGAATTCCAGAAGATAATGGTTGGTACAATTTACCAAAGGTAAATCAAACTTTTGTGTCTACGAATCAGAGGTAAAAAAAGTTGTATTTCATTTCATAGAATTAAAACATAAGTTTAGTGACAAAAAGAAGAGATTGACTAAAACCAAAGAAGAAAGGTTTACAAAATAGCCATTTGAGAGAATCTTTCACAGAAAGATCTCGTTCACGCATATCTATCTTGAAAGGTGGTTCAGAGAAAGGGCTTCTACTTCTCGGAAGAGTTGGGTCCTCTCTTCTTACCGAAACCAACAACTGCAAAAAATTAATCAACAACATATAAATCAATGTGTATACAGAGTCAAGTGTTGCAAGTCGAAACTAGCATAACCAGCATTATCAGCTAACCAAATTAATTCAAATCTTTCTGTAAGTTACTCGTAAGCACTTGAGTCAATGTGTATCTATAAACAATCCAACATAGAAGAAAAAACCTTCCATTTTATTCAAATCTTTCTGTAGATTACTCCTAACATTAATCCTAATTCACAGCTAAACTGAAGAAATGCTAACTATACAAGAGTGATATATAAAAAGAGCAAATTATCTATATTCATCAGGAGAAATGGAGCTAGAAAAAGTACCGGCAGTAACGAAACGGCGATTGTGTTGAAGACGCTTGTGAGCACGTCCTCTGGGTTTCTTCTTCTTATCTTGTTTCGCTACCTTCGGGGTCTGTCCTCTCACCTTACCGGCACGTGCCAAAGATCCGTGAACTTTGCCTGAGATCAACAAACACTCACCGTTAACAGATCCATTTTAAAAAATCACACCAACTCAAGTTTCATCAATGCGGTAGTAAAAGAAAAAATCTATAGAAGCTCTAAGGATTACCCATGGCTGCTGATTTGCTTCTCTGCTTTTTCTTCTGACGGCTACAATAAGCTGGAAACGAAGGCGTATAATTAGGGTTTCACATGATGACGATATATATTTAAAACCTGACAACGAAACATTTTGGGCCTCACATTACTAATAGGCCTTAACCGATAGGCCCAATACTAATATAAGTTTTTGACTTGCATATCTCAGTCGCATAACATACCAATTAGGGTTTTAACAGCTCCACAGATTTCAATCACTACTACACACGACGAACAAACAAAATGGGTGATGAGATTCCGCCGCCGGTAGATCAACTAGCCGCCGTCTCCTTAACCAACGATGAAGCCTCCTCCTCAACAGTGCAAAAAGCACGATTCTCAGATCGAGTCCGTATCAACTCCATCCTGGGCCGACCCGACGGCGGAGCCGGACTCGCGGGTCAAAAGGTCCGAATCAGCGGGTGGGTCAAAACCGGGAGGGAGCAAGGGAAAGGAGCATTCGCTTTCCTCGAGGTGAACGACGGGTCTTGTCCGGCGAACCTCCAGGTTATGGTGGACGCTTCGGTATCGGATCTCTCGAAGCTGATCGCGACGGGGACTTGCGTCACCGTCGATGGGTGTTTGAAGATTCCTCCCGAAGGTAAAGGGACGAAGCAGAAGATTGAGCTTAGCGTTGTGGAGGTGATCGATGTGGGGACGGTGGATCCGGGGAAGTACCCGATTCCGAAGACGAAGCTTACTCTTGAGAGGTTGAGAGAGTTTCTTCATCTTCGTGCAAGAACCAACTCGGTGAGAATAAATAAAAAATCACTTCTTTTAATGATTAGAGATTGTTTAAAGCCCTAATCGAAAAAGGTATTACGTGATCAGAAAGTTACTGATTTTGATTAGGTTTGACTAAAGTAAAAAAGGTACTTGTTTTGATCCTTGGGTTTGATTTAGAGTTTGAGATGGGTATAGCTTAGTTAGTGTTAGTGACAAAGATTACAGATTCTTTAAAGCCCTAATGGAAAAAAACTATTACTTGATCAGAAAGTTACTTAATTTCAATTAGGTTGAATGCTAGTAAAAAATGATTTTTTGGTTTGATTTAGAGTTTAAAATTCGTCTAGCTTACTTATCCTCAGTGACAAAGATTACAGATTCTTAATGGCCGTAATGGAAAAAACTGTTACTTGATCAGAAAGTTACTCGATTTCAGTTAGGGCTGAGTGTAGTTTCCTATTTTTGTTTCAGATCTCTGCTATTGCAAGAATCAGACACGCGCTTGCTATGGCTACACACACATTCTTTGATGAGGAAGGTTTCCTATACGTTCAGACACCGATCATCACCACGAGTGACTGCGAAGGAGCTGGTGAGATGTTCCAGGTGACGACATTGATCAGTACAACCGAGAAGCTTGAGAGGGAACTCATTGAGCACCCTCCTCCTACCGAGGCCGACGTTGAAGCTGCGAGGGTCGTTGTTAAGGAGAGAGGCGAAGCTGTGGCGCAGCTCAAAGCAGCTAAAGCGAGCAAGGAAGCGATCATGGCTTCCGTCGCTGAGCTCAACGATGCGAAGTTGCATTTGGCCAGGACTGAAGAGAGGTCAAGGCTCAAGCCTGGTTTGCCTAAGGTCGATGGGAAGATTGATTACTCGCAAGATTTCTTCGGTCGTCAAGCTTTCTTGACGGTGTCTGGTCAGTTGCAAGTGGAGACTTATGCTTGTGGTCTTAGCGATGTGTACACGTTTGGTCCCACTTTCAGGGCGGAGAACTCTCACACCTCAAGGCATCTTGCTGAGTTCTGGATGGTTGAGCCTGAGTTAGCTTTCGCTGATCTTGAGGTATAATCATTACATTCTTCTTCTTTGTTGGAATTCAGTTGCAATATCTTAAAACTGATTTATTCTGTGTAGGATGATATGAACTGTGCAGAGGCATATGTGAAATACATGTGCAAGTGGCTGCTCGAAAAGCGTTATGATGATATGGAACTGATGGCTAAGAACTTCGACAAAGGCTGCATTGACAGGCTAAAACTCGTTGCGTCGACTCCGTTTGGTCGTCTGACATACACGGAAGCGATAAAGATACTTGAGGAAGCTGTGGCTAAAGGAAAGAAATTTGAAAACGACGTGGAATGGGGTATCGACTTAGCATCTGAGCACGAAAGGTTTTGTGTTTCTTTCTGTAACCCTTAGAACTACTTACTTGCAAGAAAGACGTTGCTGATGTTTATCTTGCAATTTGTACAGATACTTGACAGAGGTTGTGTTTCAGAAGCCTCTTATTGTCTACAACTACCCAAAAGGAATCAAAGCTTTCTACATGAGGCTTAACGACGATGGAAAGACGGTTGCTGCCATGGATGTCCTCGTCCCAAAGGTAATAAATAAAGATCATGAACTTCTTCGCTTAATACCTAGTTACAGTTTTCTCCTTTTTGTGTGGAAGAATAAACATGAATGGCGTCTTTTGCTATGCTTGTTATAGGTTGGAGAACTCATTGGTGGAAGCCAAAGGGAAGAACGTATTGATGTCATCATGGAAAGGTTCGTGAAAGTGAAGCCAAGTCTGTTTATTGTTGGCTAATCTTTGGTTCTTTTCATCTCTCTCATGTATTTTTTGTTAACAGGCTCGAAGAGATTGGTCTACCAGTTGAGCCATACGAGTGGTACCTTGACTTGAGACGTTACGGAACAGCGAAGCATTCAGGATTCGGACTTGGGTTCGAGCGTATGGTTCTGTTTGCTACGGGAATGGACAACATCAGAGACGTTATCCCATTCCCTCGCTATCCTGGAAGAGCTGATCTTTGAGATTACCTTTGAACCAAAATGGCAAACATACTTTGTGGTTTTATATTGCTGGTTCTTGTTTTTATAAACCGGTTTCGGATTTAGCTATACTTTTACAAAAGTTGTTACCTTATAATGATTGAAATTTTAATTTGTAGATCTACAAATGGAACTGGTTTTCTTTGGTTATTTAGAGAAATCAAGTTAGGAACCGGTTTTCTTCAAAAATGTTTGTTTTTGAATTATGCCAGTAAACCACAAACCGGACTGTCGGTTGTATTATTTATTATAAGTTATAACCTTTAGACGATCGTTGGCCGCATGTAATCGGAGTGGACGGCGGCAATATAGTTGAACCCCAATACAGTTGAATCAACTGTCAATATGATAATTCGATTAAAGGAGCATTGAAAGTAAGAAGTCGATATGTCCGAGTGGTTAAGGAGATTGACTCGAAATCAATTGGGCTTTGCCCGCGCAGGTTCGAATCCTGCTGTCGACGATAATTTTTTTTTATTTTTGTTCTGTTATTTATTAGAACGAATAATAATAAACTGAAATCCACTAAAACGTTCTAGGTAATGTCCATGTATACCATTCACCTAAAACATACGAGATCCTTTAGCATTTTTTTGTTATTATTGTTTGTAAGAAGTCGTCGTTGCACACCAATATGGTTTGGGTGTTAGTGTGTTACTCTTTTTCCTACCGATTTGATTGATTCTCTTTGACTTTTGTTCTTACCGAAAAATGCAGATGAACCTGATCCGTCTCCCTACAAACAAGAAATTATCTAGAACAGCGTTTACAAATTAATTATTACGTTTGCTAATACGTGGTTGTCATCTTCTTGAGATAACGTTTACTAAATATAAATAACATAAAAGACTAAAGATACTGAACAACAATGAGTAGTTTTTTTTTTTGGAAAAGAACAATGAGTACTTGCGTTCTCTTATTTTCCAATTACATGTACTGTACTTCAAAGAAGTAACGTTTCAAAGCTTTAGCTACCAAAAAGGAATCAGACCATTACCACACAGATGATGGAAAACTGGCTGCCATAGATGTCCGCGGTCCAAAAGTAATAAAAGGGACTTGCTTCTTCCTTTTTCCTTCTTCACGGAACAACGCTCAAGCATTGTTGATTCGTCTTCGAACCGATGTTGAGTAACAGAAAACTCATTGCACGTATATGCAAGTTTTTTAATATAATAGATTTGATAATCAATCGTATAGAATTTTCATTGCAAAACCATAGATTTACTCATACTTGATACCTTTAGGCAGAATTCATTGCATAAGCAAAGTCAGATTCACCTTGTTTACCACTAATCACTAAGAACCATCTTAGGCAGCAAACATTCAAGAAAACTATAGAAGATAAGAACATAAAACAGATTCATCTTTAGGTCTTGGAGATGAAAATGAGTCTTTCCAATAAACTGCATCGTCACACTACCAAGAAAGACAAAAACTCCTTTTGAAATGAAAACAACAAGAAACTATCAAAAGAACCACAAAACTTGTCTCAGTTACTACTATCTCTCTCTCTCAATCCTCCTCGTCAATGACCTTAGTGCCGAGACCACTGAGTCCTTCGGCTGGGATTTCAGCAACGGTGACGAGTGAGAAAAACTCTTCCTTTGCGTCTTCATCGTCGTTTCTCTTACGTGCAACACGCACCCTAATCCTCCTTGGAGGACCTCTGATACCTCTGCTCCATATCTGCTTGTTCAACTTCACGTCTACTCTAACGTCCTTTGTTCCCATAGCTTTCTCTGCAAACTTCCTAATCTCCTTGATAGCCTTGGGTGCCTTCTTCTTAAAGGTACTGTTACAAATTTATTAACTTGTTAGACGTTAAATCTCATGATACCAAACGTAAACAAAACAAACATTGAAATCAAATGTTTTCATAAACTGAATCCGAACCAAAACAAGATTCAGTCTTTGTTATGCTTTTTAAAAAGCCAGAACAGCTACTATGTAATAAAACAACTTTTCCCTATGAGTTCAATTACACCATATGATATTTCAAAATATATCAATTGAAGATTTAATCTATGATAAAATTAAGAATATTGAGACAATAATCAAGTACATAAAATATGGCAGAAAGAGACAAAACCTCATTACAACATTATGAAAAGTAAACAGTCAAGCAGCTAACACAGGAGTATATTACGCAAAAAAAAAGAGTAACAGAAAAACATTAAAGTTTCTAGAAAGCTAACCAGCTGTGAAGGCGTCTGTGGAGGTTGATGGTGTACTCTCTGGTCACCACTTCCTCTTTCCTTCCCTTTTTCTCAGACATTTTCTCTTTTGTCTGTTTGATTGCACTTCTTCAAACTCTTACCTGCGGTTTATCCATAACCAAGAAACACTTAGAATACAAGATGATTCTCTCTTACGGGAAAACTAGACAGATCTGGTTCATTTACGACCAAAGAAGAGAGAATTGAGGTAGATCGAGAGGTAGGTACCTGTGGCTCGAAGAACGTCGAGAGACGGGGAGGCGAGGACAGAGTGTATAAGTTTTTAGATTATATATGTGGGACACTGAATTAACCCTAGATCATTTTCGGGCTTTATTGGGCTGAATGCTTATGCCATTAACCACAACTCATCGTAGGTTTGCTAGCCCCTTAAAGGCCTAATATTACCCTATAATTGGAAATATATGGAAAAAAAAATCATAATAATATCTATACTATTAAAGTAGCTGACACTTTGTGAACTTGCCCCTGAAATATTTTTAAGTTTACCGAAAAATCTCGAAAATATTTGCAAACCAGGACTTCTCATTAACGTCTCCTACCTATTTGCAAAAAACAGCTCCTCATCTACGACCAAAAAGATGAAAAAGCCCAAGATATATGTTCGCACACCTAACGGGCCTGCGATATATGTTTAAGAATCTACCTACATTCCGATATATATTAGAAATGGAAACCGAAATTCAAATTCAAAATCGACATCTCACAGTTTTCCATTCTTCGCACATATTTTCGGAAACAAGATTTCGTGATTTATATCATAGATCGCACATATCTTTGATCGAACAAATTTTCGGAAAGGGATCAGAACAGTACCGCGAATATTCTTAATTATAAATGCCAGTGATAGTATATAGAAATGAGTTTTCGTGATTTAAATATGATTTTCCAAATACAAATCCTAACTTATGTTCGAATCTCCGATAATAAAGCGATTATCCCCAACTTTCTCTCCAAGTTCCAGCCGAAACCTAATCACCTCTACTTAAATCTCATATTCTATAAATACCCATCACCCTATTCTCATTTCGAACCCACTCACTCGAGAAAACCAATAACAAAAGTATGGCGAATAAAATGCAGATTCAACCATCCAGAGGTCTTAATGAGACGGATGTTGCCGCCGTGGAGGACTTGAAACCATGGAAAAACACGTGGTTCGTCCATGTGAAAGTTCTGCATTCTTGGAAACAAATCATCCAGTCTGTGGAGACCATGGAATTTGTCTTTGCTGATGACAGTGTAAGCATTCGTTTTTCTATCACAATATGGTTTTTGTTTTATTTTAACATTTTGTTCCTGAATTCTACTGGGTTATCCATTTCATATGTCACGTTTAAGGGACTCGAAATCCATGTACATGGTTTGTTTTTTTATTTTACATTTTGTTCATTTTACTAATATTTCTATTTCATATACTTTGGAGAGAAAGGTTTGTGTTTAGTCTAACATTTTGTTTATTTATAATTATATTTCCAATTCATGTGCCATGTTTAAGGTACGCAAAATTCACAGTATTGTTTATGTTTAATATAACATAAGATTTATTTATAATAATATTTTTCATTTAATTTGCCATGTTTAAGGGACACAAAATTCATGCAACATGTAGAAGGACATTGATCGAAAGTAAGACGAGGCTTCTTACAGTTGGTTCCTGGCGCTACATCCGGAATTTTCAAATTGCTCCTGCCGGTGGAGCATATCGAACCACCAATCACTCTTGGAAGATGAGTTTCAATCAGAATACCGCCGTTACTCGATCTAATAACGTTAATGACGAGTTGTACCTGTCTTTGATCGACTTTCAAACCGTATTGTCTGGAACACTTGATGATAATTTCCTAATAGCTAAACTTTTGTAATTTTTTCTGATACGTTTTTGATGCTTCGTATTATTTGTTTCCAAGTATTGACATAGCCTTTTTAATATCTTTCAGATGTACTCGGTCAAGTTATTGATTGTGGTGATGTTGAGACCATGCAGTGTACTGGGGAAAAGCATCAAAAGAAGCTTGAGTTCACTTTAAGCGATCTCAAGTAAGTCATTCTCATTGAGTCTTTTTACGAACATATTTCATGAAAACAAGAACGTTAATGACTAGCTGTACCTGTCTTTGGAGAGAAAGGTATATAGTAATAAAACAGGAACGTTATATTACTAACTTCTTTTCATGAATGTTTATAGTGATACCCGTTTAACATGTTGCATATGGGGAAACTTGGCAGACAAACTCCTCTCTTCAATTAATCAAGAGACTGGAATGGTTACTATGCTTCTCAGATTTGCTAAGCTTGGGAGATTTAGAGGTAACATAGTGTGAATTTTTAGCCATTTTACAACCACTAATACCGTGTATATTTGATATTTATATTTAGAGTTTTTTGATAACTTATAGGCGAACTGCAAATCTCTAATGCGTTTGATGCTTCCGTAATGATGCTAAACCCTCCAATACCTGAAGCCGAAGCATTTAAAGTTTTGTAAGTCCATAAGGCTATACTCGATGGAATTAACTAATGCATCAAACTAAGTATTTCCTTTCTACTCTATGTAGGATCAACGATGATGCGATGACTCTAATATCATTCCAGAGTAATGACGACTCTCAAGATGACAACAACAACCGAGTTGGAATTGTGGTGAAGCGTAGTCACCGTGAAAAGTGGTTAATATTTCCATTTCATATACTTTGGAGAGAAAGGTTTGTGTTTAGTCTAACATTTTGTTTATTTATAATTATATTTCCAATTCATGTGCCATGTAAGGTACGCAAAATTCACAGTATTGTTTATGTTTAATATAACATAAGATTTATTTATAATAATATTTTCCATTTCATTTGCCATGTTTAACAGACACAAAAATCATGCAACATGTAGAAGGACATTGATCGAAAGTAAGACGAGGCTTCTTACAGTTGGTTCCTGGCGTTACTAATCCGGAAGAATCATTTCATATGCGCATTGTTAGCAGTCGTGAAAAAGATGGAAGGACATATGACACTCCGACAGCTTCCGAGGTTGCGGCGTTAATTCCCGGTGATTTCAATTTGGACATGGATAAAAGAGATATTTTCTTGCAAGAGAAGCAAACCGGTTTTCTAAAGAGGATTAGTGAGATTCACCCTTCCTATCTGGCACTTCAATATCCTCTAATATTCTGTTACGGGGAATATGGCTTCCGACTCGGGATTAAGAAACGAGAAACAGCGGCTACAGCTAAACTTAAGAGGCAGGGTATCAGTATGAGGCAGTGGTATGCATTTCGTCTACATGAAAGAGATAATGAATGTCACACACTACTGAATTCTAAACGATTGTTTCAGCAGTTTTTGGTCGATTCTTATACATCCATAGAGTCTAGCCGGCTCTCATATCTACGGATGAATCAAAAAAGCCTCAGATCAGATAGCTATGACTCTATAGCTCAATCAGAAAACGGTGGTAAATCAGATATGAAGGACCAAGGGAGTCAATTTTTACTTCCAGCCTCATTCACTGGAGGTCCTAGATATATGAAGAACTGCTACTTAGATGCAATGGCTATATGCAAATACTTTGAGTTTCCCGATCTGTTTATCATATTCACTTGCAATCCTAAGTGGTCTGAGATCACTAGGTTTTTAGAAAAACGCGGTCTTATTGCTGATGATAGACCTGATATCATTGGAAGGATTTTCAAAATCAAGCTCGATTCCCTCATGTATCATCTAACGGATAAACAACTTCTTGGAAAGACAGTTGCTTGTGAGTTATTATTCTGTTTTTATAAATTTATAACCTGGGATTTTAACAGATACTAACTGTAACTAACTTTGTTACTTTATTTCAGCAATGTACACTGTTGAGTGGCAAAAACGTGGTCTACCTCATGCACATATTCTCTTATTTATGCATCCTGATTCTAAATAGACAACCACTGATGAAATCGACAAGGTAATATCGGCGGAAATTCCAGACAAAGAGAAAGACCCGGAACTTTATGATATTGTCAAAGATATGATGATTCATGGTCCTTGTGGAGCTGCTAATTGGAACTCACCATGCATGGAAAACGGTGTATGTTCCAAGATGTATCCTAAAAATTTTGCTGATAAAACTACTGTTAACAGAGACGAGTTTCCGGTTTATAGAAGACGAGAAGATGGGAGATTTGTTGAGAAGAATGGTTTCAAGTGTGACAACACTCAAGTGATACCATACAACCGTGATTTGTCTATGCGATTTCGAGCTCATATCAATGTGGAATAGTGTAATAAATCAGGGTCTATAAAATACTTATTTAAGTATATCAACAAAGGGCAGGATCGTGTCACTGTTGCTGTTGAGCCCCCAAACACAGAAGATGTGAGTGAAAAGAAAAAGAACGAAATCAAAGATTTTTTTAATTGCAAGTATTGTGAAAGATATTTTAAATGTCACCAATCTATAGTATATGCTAATGTTTTTTTATAGTTCCTAATGCTAACTCCTTCTTAAAATAACCTTTATATTATTCAGATACGTCTCAGCCTGTGAAGGTGCTTGGAGGATCTTTACGTTTGATATTCACTATAGATCAACTCCGGTTGAGAGAATCCAGTTTCATCTACCAGGGAAACAAATCATCGTTTTCTAAGATGATGACACATGGGAAGAGGTTAGCCGAAAATCAATTGAGAACACAATGTTTATGGGATGGTTTGAATTGAATAAGATCAGTGCAGTTGCTCGGACACTGACTTTGGCTGAGATTCCAACAATGTTCACCTGGAGTAAAGCAGCAAAAAAGTTTAATCATAGGAAGAGAGGATTCGCCATCGGCCGAATTAATTACGCTCCACGAAAGATCGAAGAAGCTTTCTATCTTAGGGTTTTGCTTAACATCGTGAGAGGTCCAACATGTGATGACGATATTAGAACGTATCATAACGTTCTTTATGAGACATACAAGGAAACATATTTTGCTATGGGGCTATTAGATGATGATCAAGAATACATTGACGACCTATTGCGAGCAAGTTTTACCGAGACTGGATGTTATATGCGTCAGGCTTTTATGATTATGCTCATGTCTAATACTTTGTCAAAGCCAGAAGTCGTTTGGGAACATACTTGGGAATTCCTTTCCGAAGACATTGAGTATATGAGAAGAAGGCTATTGCGTAGACCAGGTACATTATAATCATAAAATGATTTGTTTTCAATTTGTTTGTTTTGACCTTATTATATAGCCACTTATCCAAGTTTATCTATTCAGATCTTTGTTTGACCGACGAAGAAAAAAAACAATATGCCCTTATAGAGATTGAGAAGCTTTTAAAGAGTAACAGTTCTTCTTTGGAGAACTGGACATCTATGCCTCAGCCAATACCAGACATTGTTAACAACAATGTATTGATTATGGACGAGCTCAGTTATGACCGGGAAGAGCTAGAATCTGTCATTGAACATGACATACCAAGACTAACAGAAGAGCAAAGGAATATTTTCGATGAGATTACTGATGATGTTTTCACAAAACGAGGAGGTGTATTCTTTGTAAATGGTTTTGGTGGTACAGGAAAAACTTTCTTGTGGAGATGTCTTTCTTCTGCAGTACGTATCAAGGGTCAAATTTGTCTGAATGTTGCTTCGAGCGGGATAGCATCTCTTTTGCTTCAGGGAGGTAGGACTGCACATTCTCGTTTTGCAATTCCTATCAATCCAGATGAGTTTTCAACTTGCTCACTTATACGAGGAAGTGATCAAGCGGATCTGGTGAAAGCAGCCTCACTTATAATTTGGGACGAAGCTCCAATGATGCACAAGCATTGTTTCGAATCATTGGATAGGAGTATGTTGGACATTTGTCGAGATCCTGAAAAGAGACCTTTTGGTGGGAAAGTTGTTGTTTTTGGTGGGGATTTTAGACAGGTATTGCCTGTCATTCATGGAGCTGGAAGGACTGAGATTGTTATGGCTGCTCTAAATGCATCTTATATATGGAAGCACATAAAGATGTTGCACTTAACCAAGAATATGCGGCTCGAGTCAAATAACTTATCCCCTGAAGATTCTAAAGATTTGGCTGAGTTCTCACAATGGATATTAGACATTGGAGATGGAAAGATTGGTGACGGAAATGATGGGGAAGCACTTATTGATATTCCTGAAGATTTTCTGATTCTCGATATTGATGACCCAATAGAAGCTATAAGCAAAGCAGTCTATGGAGATTCCACTTCTTTACACGAGAAGGAACCTAAATTTTTTCAGGAGAGAGATATATTATGTCCTACTAACGAGGATGTGAACATGATCAATCAACACATGCTGGACAAGCTTGATGGTAAGTACAGAGTGGATTAATATTTGCTACGTAGTATATTTTTTATGTGTATCTCATGGTCATTAGACTAACGTTTTAGGTTATCAAATGCATGAGAGGAAAGAATTTACTTAAGCTCTGATTCAATCGACGCTTCTGATAGATTTTCTAAGAACGACCAGGCTCTGACTCCAGATTTTCTAAACAGAATTAAAACGTCAGGACTTCCAAATCATAGTCTGCGTCTGAAAGTGGGTTGTCCAGTCATGTTGCTAAGAAACATAGATCCTGTTGGGGGATTGATGAACGGAACTAGGCTTCAGATTACAGAACTGTATGAGTTCATGATAAAGGCAAAGGTTATTACAAGGGACAAGGTTGGTAGTACTGTGTTTATTCCCAGGCTTTCAATTACTCCTTCAGATAAAAAATTGCCATTCAAAATGAGGAGGAGACAAATTCCTATTGGTGTGGCTTTTGCTATTACTATCAACAAAAGTCAGGGACAAACATTGTCTGAAGTTGGTATTTTTCTACCAAGACCTGTGTTTTCACACGAACAACTTTATGTGGCTGTTTCCTGAGTGACTTCAAAGAAAGGCTTGAAGATTCTGATTGTCGACAGCGAAGGCAAGCCTCAACGCCAGACAAAGAATGTTGTATACAGAGAGGTTTTCGATAATCTTTGATTTATGTTTTCATCTATAACTTTTTTAAAAGTTTTTCCTCTATAAATTATTAAGGTTTTCGATAATCTTTGTTTTTTTTACAGACACTGGGTTTATGTTTTACATTTAGTAAACATTTAAGAATAATAATATAGTTGAACACCAATGCAATCCAGAAAATCTCATTTAAATCCTTAGAATCGATAAACCTAAAAAAATACAAATCTTAAAACACCATTATAACAATTGAAAAATATATTTTTCACAAAGGAACCAAACCCGCGCTTTGAAAGCGCGGGTCAGAATCTAGTATACTATTAAAGTACAAGCACATTGGTATTTTTACTAAATATACTCTTTTTAAAATTAACATTGCATATTTCATTAAGAGCAATCAAGTAATATTAATAACATATCTATATTGGGCCATTATTTTTCCAGATCCAGCCCACTGGCACATTAAATATCTCTTGGATCATTTGGGTCGATTAAGAAATCTCACTTTTTTTTTTCCTTTGGACCATTGAATCTAAATTCAAATAACTTTTTTTTTCAATCATTCTTAATATTTTGTGTAGTGAAAAATTAAACATATAATTTTTTATTTCCTTAATATAGTTTAAGCATTCCTAAAAATGATTTTTTCATTGAAAGTATAAATCTTTATTAAAAGTATATTATTTTTATTAAAAAATTAATCACATGATAAAATTAATTCATTAGAGTTATACAAACTTAATTCATTAAAAATAAAGTTTAAACTTTTAAACATAAATAGTCATTTACAAAGGAACACGATAATAGTATTTTTTAATAATTTTTAACAATTATTATTACAACAAATGGTTTAACTGGTAACCGGGTTCCGGTTTCAGTGGTTTTTGTTGGGTTTTTAAACTTTGTCTTTTTTCACAAAACTCAAATTGGATTTATCTTTGATCACTGCATTTACCGGTTCAACGGCGGATTCAAGTCTGATTTCAAAACACTGATCAAAACTATAAAACTATTTATATTGCTTTTATATTTAAAATATCTAATTCAAAATTAAAAACCTAAAATACATATGCAATATGGTTTTAATCAACATAAAATACATATACGAAACGGGTTATATAAATGCATATACAAAACGAGTTATATAAATTTGATTATATAAAGTTTTCACCAATCATAAACCCACACTTTGAAAACGCGAATCAAAATATGACATTTGATAAATATTTGTCAATTAAAAAGAAAGGGAAAATAAACCTGCGTTTTGTAAGCGCAGATCAAAATCTAGTGTATACTTACATTTTCCGTATATCTGACTAAATTAATACTACCTCTATTTACTGAAAGTAAGATTTTCTAAATTTAGTTATCGAAAAATACATATAAAAAATAAATAGTAAATTAAAAAATAAATATTTATTATGTTTTTAATAATCGTGAAAACTTTATAAAATCTTACTTAAAAAACGGATGCAGTAGTTCAACAGGTGTTTGCCCACTATCTTGTCGATCAAACTACAAAGTAATCATAACATGTTACTCTTGAAAACCAACAACAGAGATCAGAAACAAGAAAAATTTCGTAAATTATTTTGGATTTGTTTGGTAAATCATTTTGTCAAATTTATAAAGACATTGAAGTTAACTGGGAAAAAGAAAACTTACACGCTTCGGTAAGCATTGATTATTACTCTTTTCTTTTGAATTGTGGTTATATATCAATATACATATCAATTGATTTTTTTTTCCATAATTGGCAGACAAAATAGATGAATATTATGATAGACTATTAGAAACACCATCAACAACTTCCTGAATCTGAACATTGTCCTTGAACCAGGTTGGTTTAATTGGGTTTTCAGTCTCTTTGATCTTTAATTTATAATTTCAAACAATTTTTTTTTGGTGTTTCTCTGTATATTTACTAATTTCATTTTTTGGTGAAAAGGTCAAACGTTAGTAGGAAGAAATTAAGAAATCAAAATATCTATATGTAGTTTTGAAAAAGAAAGAAATAGAAATTTCTATAGGTGGTTTTGAATAGAATGTTATGATCAGTGTGACGATGAGACTATTTAGTTCAAAAACATGCGTAGAAAACTTAATTAAAATCAAGTATGTGCATTTGATTATGCTTCGTTCCAAAAAAAAAAATCAAGAAGAAGCAAATGTCGTATATATGATTAAAATTGGTCTACCACAAAGCTACGAAATCCATCCTTTTGATTGGTTTTTTGACAACAAATTGTACATAATAATTAAGGAAGTGCATATTTTATTATTTCATGCAAGATTGTTATCTTTGTAAGAAATCACATTTTATGGCTTTGTTGAATCTTAATAAAAATTTGGATTTCTTTTTGATACCGTAATCAGATCCAGATCCAGTCCTCTCTGTAGTGTACAAGCACATATGAATCATGAGGCTGGTGGGACTGTCTATTTTTTAAACTATGTTTGTAATGAAAGCTGTTATTATAATCTTATATAATAAAGTAGACTTTTTTTATCTCCTTGGGGAAAAAATTGCCACCCGTCCTCTCTTAAATTATGATGGGTTTAAATAATGTGCCTGTTATTTTGTTGTAGTTTGTGGAGTTTGGGCTTTTACGAAACGTTTTTGTTCAGAACAGTTACATGTAGGGTTTCATCATCTTTTTAACTCACTGTAACGTCTCTTATTTGCACTAAAACATACTTTAATCCCAACTTTAACGTGATTATTCTTACTCCTCCCGTTCTCAAGCATTCAATCGGACGATCATCTCCCAAAAACCAACGGAAGCTCCGACTATAAATCTCCAATTTCCAAGCAATGAACAGCACAATTTGAGAAGAAAAGTCTCTACTAATTATCATCATCGAGAAGGGCTAATTCCTACATCTTTCTTGCGGATTTGAAAACAACAACCAGTCTTCAAGGTCTTCGTCGGAGATCACTCTCAACTTTGGTAATCATCTTCTGGCTATTTTCGATGTCAAAGTTTTTGTTTTTTTTTTGTCTCTGTTTGTTTCGTTGGATAGTGTTAGACGATCAAAGGATTGATCTTTTGGTTTTAACACATTTTGATTATAATTTTATGTGCAGGAAGATGACATGCTTTAGAGTATGTGATTCAGTGATGCTACTGAGCCAAACCTGTTTGTCTTTCGTAAGCAAAAGAGATATTGTTCCGACAAGGCTAACATATAATATCTTGGACGGTACTATATACCAAGCACAGCTTTGTAGTGTCTTTGAAGCTCGAGTTGTATGTTTCTTCACCCTTTCTTTTAATGTTCATGTGTTTCTTAGGGGCAGAGACTAAGTGAAACTTGGATGATTTTTGGTTGCGTCTGAAGTATTTTTGTTTTCTTGTCTTTCTCCTATAGGGTCTTTCTGTTTATAATATTTTGAAGGCTTTCTCTGCTGCTGCACGAAGTTAGAGACCATTAGGCAGGGTAAAATTTTGTTTTCCAATAAGTCGGTTCTGTCTCAGTATCATGTGATGTAAATCTTTTCTGCTATGTGGAGTCAGTTTTAAAGTTTGTTGCGAGCTCGCCTAGATATGTCCATAAGACTAGACTGAGAAGTATATGTTCTTTGTATGAACTGCTTTGTATGTCCATGTGATCAAGGTTAGTCTTTCTTCTTCTTTTTTTGTGAAACACTTCTCTAAGAAAGCATACTAAGATGAATTCATCAAGTACTTGTGTATCTGTTGTTCTTTGTTGTGATTAACTTCATCGATCTTATCATATGATCTATGGTTTTCAGTTGATGCTAAAAACAAGAATGCACCTTCTGTGTGCATCTAACAACTCAGGATCTAAAACAACTAGCATCAATTGAATGTTTAGAAACTTCTTTGTACGTTGGAAAAATTGAATAAACTTCACTAACCGCAGCATTTTTATTTTCATATAATGGAGACTGTAGTTTTTAGCATTTCAGTTTCTTCCGAAAATCTTTGTTGTCTATAAGAACCTGTTATTTTAGCAACCAAACCTTTTACAATCTATATGCAATCACTATATTGGTTTCAGTATGATTGGACCGAGATGATTCATCTCTTTCTAAAGTGAAAGAATACATTATTTTTTTATTCGTTGCTTATTGTTGTCAGCCATCTGATCGAGGAATGTGACAATTTTGGTGCCGAGTCCAAGAAGTCTGACTTCTATTGTTATTTTATTAATATATAAAAACCACTTATGTTAGTCTTCTTTAACTCAAGCAACTAAAAAACAAAGTAATACACTACTATCACTAACCTATATCAAATAGATCAAAAAATAATTATCAACTCATTATAAATAAAATATATAAACCCGGCGCGTAGCGCCGGAATACCACTAGTAACAATAATGAAATATAGTAATTAGTGTTAGATAATAAATGATTATCTAATACAAGGATAATGTTCATCCTTTTGTTTTGTCTTTTTATGGTAAGTCGGTTTAATATCACCAACTCTCACTTCTATATAAAGAGGTTTACGTTCATTTTGCAACAAGCAAGAAAGTTCAATAATAATAACTCTTTCTCACGTTTCACTCTCTACATATAATACAAATATTTATATGATATATAGCCTCACCAAATATATCTAAATCTGAGCTAATAGTTCACAACAATTAGAACTAGGTCGTGTAGACAGTGTTCTTTGCCAATGTTCTACCGAGAAATGAACTCGACAAAAAGGTACAGCTAAAAGACAACGTTACTGTCCAATCCTTTTGATTTGTTTTTGACAACAAACTGTACATATCAATTAAGGAAGTGCATATTCTATTATTTCATGCAAGATTGTTTGTTATCTGTGTACAAAATCCCATTGTATGGCTTTGTTGAATCTTAATAAAAATTTGAATTTCTTTTTGATAACGTAATCAAATCCAGATCCGGTCCTCTCTGTACAAGCACACATGAATCATGAGGCTGGTGGGCCTGTCTATTTTTAAACTATATTTGTAATGAAAGCTGTTATTATAATAATACCTATGAGAGATAGTAAGTAGCAGGAGTAAAATAATATCACGACAAAAGGAGCAAGTAAAAAAACACACGTTACTGTCCCTATCGTTGCTTCTAATATAAAATGCCGGCTATGATCCAGACTTGTTCGAACAACAACCATCTCTCATCTCCCACATATCCACCAATGGCAACGGAAACCGTAACCGAACGTGACGAGACCGAGTCAACAGATCAGTTCGAGAAGAATCGGAAACGGTACAAAGACCTAATCTTCACGTTCCCTCGTGCAAAAGGCTGGATGCCGAGAGAACCCCTGTTTGGATACCGTGGTTATTGGTGTACACAACATTTCCTTGAAGGTTCCTTTTACGCGCAAGAGTTCTTCCAACCACGACCCGGTGACCTCCTCATCTGTAGCTACCCGAAGACAGGTACCACTTGGCTCAAAGCACTAGCATTCGCAATCACCAATCGATCACGCTTCGACGATTTCACGAACCCACTCCTAAAACTTAACCCTCACGAACTTGTTCCTTTCATTGAGTATGAGTTCTCTTTCTTCCCTCAAGTTGATGTTCTCAAAGACAAAGGGAACACTCTCTTTTCAACTCACATGCCACACGATTTCTTACCCGATTCGGTTACCAAGTCGGGTTGTAAGATGGTTTACATCTGGAGAGAATCAAAGGACACTTTCATCTCTTTGTGGCATTTCGTCCAAAAGAGAAGGTCAGACTGTGGCCCGCTCAATAGTCTTGAGGAGTGTTTTGACATGTTTTGTCAAGGTTTTTCTCTGAATGGTCCTTATCTTGATCATGCCTTGGCATATTGGAAAGCTCACCAAGAGAATCCGAATCAGATTTTGTTCCTTAACTACGAGACTTTGAGTGCTGATCCTTTGCCTTACGTGAAAAGATTGGCTGAGTTCATGGGTTATGGATTCACAGTCGAGGAAGAGCAGAATGGGGTTGTTGAGAAAATTGTGAATCTTTGCAGCTTTGAGACAATGAAGAATCTTGAAGCTAATAAAGGAGATAAGGAGAGAGAAGATCATCCTTCTCCTTATACAAACAGCACATTTTTCAGGAAAGGAAAGATCGGAGATTGGGAAAATTATCTGACACCACACATGGCAGCTCGTATGGATGAGTTAGCGGAAGAAAAATTCAAGGGTACTGGTTTGCTTGAAAATGGCCGTAAATGAGCTAAGTTCTTGTTCGGACCGATCCTTGTACGCTTGTTATCTATCCGATGAATAAAGCTTGTTAAGAAAAAAAAAAAAAAAAGCTTGTTTCTTTTTCGTGTCAATGTTTCGTCTTAGTGTTTTTGTTTCACACCTAACCTAAAGATTCACCAACCAATAATATTTAGTCATTTGACATTCAGTATTAAAAAAAAAATAATAACAATTTTTCATATTATAATATATTTTTAAATAAATAAAAAATAGTAATAAATACCAAAATTTTCTTTTTAATATTGTTAACGTAGTCAGAAAAACACTAAACAATAAACCTTAGATCCTAAATCATAAATCTAAAACTTTTGGATAAATCTTAAATTTTTATTTAAATCTGAAACTTTGAATCATAAATATTAAAAATTAAAATTTTAAAATACTAAACTCTAAATCTTTGAATAGGTCCTAAACCCAAAATTTAAGATTTATCAAGAGTTCAAGGTTTATCCAAAGATTTAAGAGTTTAAGGTTTGGTGATTAGATCAGGGTTTAGTGTTATTAAAATTTAGTTTTAAATATTTATGATTTACGGTTTAAGATTTACCCAAAAGTTTAAGATTTACCCAAAACTAAACCAGAAATTTAATTTACAAAACCGAGCCAAAACCAACTTACAAATGGTCTTTAAAAGTAAACTTCTCATTATGAACCATAAATAATGTTGTATGTTCTTAAAGTCGGACCAGCAACCGAACCGGAAAAACTTTTGGGTCATGTTTCAATGTGTTCCAACCGGTTTCAACCAGCACTTTATTAACAGTAACTATATTTTAGGGTGGGTATATGTTTTGTTTTGTATGTTTTTCTGAAATTGCATTTCTAAGTGTATGCTTTTTTGTTATTATATATATATATATATATATATTTGTATCAGATATGTGTGTTTTGGGCAAATCTTTATTTTTATTTCTAATTTTACCTGTGTATTTTTTTTTCTCAAAATGATTAGGCTTCTTATTTTGAACATTGAAATGAAATTATTAGTGGACGAAAACTTACAAAGAAATAAAAAATTCCTAAAGAAAAAATAGTAGTTCAACAAAAGAGATCATTATAAGCATCTTCAAAAGTTGGATACAAAACTCCATTAACAGTTCGTAAATCTGTGTAGTTGGTCGAGTTTTTGTTATGGTTTAAAAGAAAATGCATATAATCCAATTCACTTTGTTTGGAGTTTGTAAACAGGTTACTCATTCTTTTATCTTTGTTTTCTCTATTAATTTTCATCCAATCTTGATATTGTGAAGTTTGATTTGCCTTCTTTGTTGAGACATTACCAAAATGATGTTCTTTATGTGAAGCTTCTTTGTCACATTTTTCCATATTTTTTTTCTTCATCTGTAACAAATATGATAAAAAACAATTTCAAAATCTGACCTGCCCTTAAGAGGGCGGATATATTTTTTATTGAAAAAATTAATTTTATGTCATGAATATTTTTATCCTTGATAAATTATATTTTGTTAAAAAATTTATGAAATTTATCTAAAATTATTGTATGAATTATTTTTGTTATTTTAAACATGACCAAAATTTTGAAGACTCCAAATAATTCTGACCCGTATTATGATTTTTTTATTAACCTGCTATTAAACTTGTGAATTATTTCACAGTGATTTTATTTTTAGTATTTTAATTTAAATAAAAAGTTTAATATTTTTAAAATATTATTTTTTTGTCATAGACCCGTTATGTATTGATAAAATCTGTTTTTTTGTGTATTTTTAAAAGTTTATATGATTTTTTCTTTTAAATGAAACTATTTTTTTTAATATTTGAGAACATTCGGGTCTTCAAAATCTAGATTCTTATCCGCCCTTTCAAAAGGACATGTATATTTTTTGTTTATCTTTTTCTAGATATTTAATTGTAATACTTGTGTTTTTTTCTTAATCATATGTTTTGTAGTCATATATGTGTATAAATCTTAATCAAAATGTATTTGATTTACTGTAGAAATAATAGTAATTTAAAGTTGGCCGGCATACACTCGTTTCTTTATAATTATAAATCCATTTTTTGCAATCATATTTATCTATTCAGATTAGGCTTAGGCATCAGATTTTCGGATCATGTCTTATTGGGTCCGCATCCTTCGGTTTCTGAAAATTTAGATCCATTTAGATATCTATAGTTTTTCAGGTCAGCTCGGCCCGAATCTTGCCGAACTCTTGTCGGTTCAGGTATATAATTCTAATATCCATAAAACACTTGTAATTTCAGTTTTAATTCAGATTCAGGTATATAGGACTCGAAAAAAACCTGACATATCCAAACTGAATTTGAAAACTCGAAAAGTACCTGCAAATCTTAAAAATACCAGGAGAAAATATATCTGAAACTTACCCAAAATCAGATCCAAAAACCCGAAGGTATCTCAAATTTTATCCGAACACCCAAATTATATTTTTTGGAAATCTAAAATTTACCCGAAACCTGAAAGTATACCTAAAAACCTGAATCCAAAACTTTACAAAAATATCTGAAATATCCAAAATACACACAATCATCCAAATTTACCTAATATATAATAATTTTTGAGTATTTCAAATACTCGATTGGGTCTCTTGTAGGACGTAGATCTAAACCGAAACTCGTGGGTCCCTATAAAAAAGATCCAATAAATATTTTAGCATAGACTCGGATCTGAACCTGTATTTTCGGATCCGTTCTAGTTTGGTTCTTCGGGTCCGGTAAAATGTTAGACCTATATTAGATTTTGATCTGTGCTTGAAGCGCATATATAGTGTTGTTTTGTATTTTTTTTTCTGTAAATATGTCTGAATTTAATTATTACTATTTTATTATTAACTTTCTAAGCATAAATTTATGAATACAAATTGAAGATTTATTTTAAAATTTAAATATACTAATTTTTTAGTTTATTAAAAATATTACAATACAAACTATAAATAATTTACACACATATATATATATATATATATAATATATATATACAGTTATGCTAAATTATAATTTACATACATATATATATATATATATATATATATATATATATACAAGTGTATTAAAATTTTCAAGTTCCAAACTATGTACTTGTGTCAAACGGTGGTGAATAGTAGGCCTATCAAAGAAATGTATCGTGTAGTCTTTGTAATTACAGTTATTTTATTTCTGTCAAAAGGCGGTTACTATAATTATTGCAGTATGATGTATAAAATAATTAATTAGATATAGTTATATAAAAATAATAATTAGTTGGACACAACTAATATCAATTGGTCATACACACAGGAGAATTAATAGAATACCATAATTAATTTAACACCTATATATAATATAACTTGTAACGAGAAATAAAATGTTTTGAGTATCTTTACTCGGCGACGTTTCTTTCCATATATTCATTGTCTTTGTTGTATGAATTAGGTTTTTGTAAGTATCAGGTTTACGTATGTCCTCTTTCTTAGCTTTCCATAGATTCCTTTTCTCTCTATCTTGGTTTCTTTAGCTTTTATAAATTAAACTTTGGAAACACATGAACACCCATTCGTTGCTTGATTACATTCACTTGTAAAACAAAATGGAGTTGGTCGGAGGAGAAGTTGATTATACTTTTGTGATTCAGAAAACTTTGGTTCTATTGTTATGCGTTGGGTTGGCATGGAAAATGATTGTATACATGTGCAATTTGTTAAAAATTGAGAAAGAGCCTATACGGGTTCTGGTCACTGGTGCAGCAGGTAAACTCAAGTACCAAGTTTATTTTGTTTGCTTATGAATAGTATTGAATTTTGGAGTTACTATAATGAATTATTGTCTAACAGGGAACATAGGATATGCAATTGCTCCAATGATTGCAAGAGGTGTCATGCTAGGTCCAGACCAACCCATGATTCTGCATTTGCTTGATATAGAACCAGCTTCAAAATCACTAGAAGCTGTGAAGATGGAGCTTCAAGATTCAGCCTTCCCTCTTCTCCATGGCGTCATCGCAACAACAAATGTTAACGAAGCGTGTAAAGATGTGAACATCGCTGTACTGATAGGTGGGTACGCAAGAAAAGAAGGCATGGAAAGAAAAGACGTGATGTCAAAAAATGCAGCTATATATAAAGCTCAAGCCTCGGCTTTAGAGCGATATGCATCAGATGATTGCAAGGTTCTCGTTGTAGCTAACCCTGCGAACACAAATGCTCTGATTTTGAAAGAGTTTGCACCGTCGATCCCGGAAGAAAACATCACTTGCCTGACAAGGCTCGATCATAACCGAGCTCAAGCTCGCCTTGCGGAGAAGCTAGGTGTTCCCGTGAGCAGCGTGAAGAACGTGATCGTCTGGGGAAACCATTCTTCAACTCAGTATCCAGACAGCAACCATGCAATGGTCACTACAAAGACCGGAGATCAACCGGCAAAAGAACTACTTGTCGCTGATCAGAAATGGCTGAAGAACGAGTTTATTACAGAAGTTCAGCAACGTGGTGCAGAGATTATAAGGACACGGAAACAGTCGAGTGCTTTGTCCGCTGCTAGTGCAGCTTGTGACCATATTCATGACTGGTTTCTTGGAACACCTAAAGGAAGTTGGGTTTCTATGGGTGTTTGTTCTGATGGCTCTTACGGTATACCACCCGGTTTGATTTACTCGTTTCCAGTTATCTGTGAGAAAGGGAGTTGGAAAATCGTACAAGGACTCAGTATTGACGAGTTCTCGAGGGAGAAAATGGATGACTCTGCAAGAGAGCTAGCTGAAGAGAAGGCTCTAGCTTATTCATGTTTCAATGTATAGACGAAATGTAAAAAAATCTACAGTCATGGTATGTAACAAATGTAGCAACAAATAAGTTTGTGGTTCTTAATCTCTTGTAAAAATATATGAGAAAATAATAAACACTGAGGTTAACTAAAAACGACGAAGAAAGAGAGATTAGACTTTTACTTGCGAGAGTATCTCCAGATGCTGAAAACAAGAACAGCTAGACCAGCAATGCCCGCCAAAATCTAAAGAACGAAAATTCATATATTAATTAATGATTGATTGTTGTTATATTTACGTAGACAGCACAAAGAACCAAAACAAAGACTGACCTTGGTGTCACGGATATAGGAGGTCTCGGGGCGAGAAGCAAATAGAGAAGAAAGAAAACCAAAACGTGATCTCTGAGGCATGAGAATGACAGCAGTGTACTGTTTCTTGCAAGGGTGAGGAAGGATTCGCTGTAATGCAGCTTGTGCTGTTTGTGGTGCAAGTGACTCTCTCATTCTCAAACGCCCTTCTTCTAGAATCTAATCAACCACAGAGCATTTTTCTTACTTTTCATAAAAGAGTTTTTCTCTAGTACAATCGAAACCTGACTACTAAAATTCCAACTGACCTGGCATGAAGCGCCCAAATCGCCAGCGTAGACCCTTGACTGGTACCCACGTAGAATCCTGTCTAACCAGTAATAGTTTTCCTGAACAAGACAGAAAAAGAAAAAAGGTTTTGTTTCCTCAATAATTTTTTTTATTGGCTGTGATGTATTTGTAACTGTGAATTATAGATCACAAGAAAAACCCAAACCTGCAGGCCATTTTCATGAGCTCTTTGTTCGATTTCAAGGATGGCTGAAATGTCTTCCTGCGAAGGACCTTCCTCTTGCAGCCGTACGATTTCCTCCAAAGCTAGATCAACCTGAAAGACAAAGAGGTGACTTTGGTAGAACCAAATGGGCAGCAAAAACATAAAGAAGCCGTTATAGGATCATATAAGAGCAACGAACGTACCAGTTTAGAGGAGAATTCTGGATCACATGAAAAGTTTACACTGATGTCACCACGCAAATCCGCAGTCCTCGAAGGTTTATTCCCGCCAAGAAACACTGAGACCTCAGCGGAATATATCTGCTTAAATAGGAGAGTTAGGTCACTAAAGGTTGGTGTGATCATCATTGATAGAAAGTTGACACGTATGGCAGAATATACCTGCCCATGCGTGAACCTGAGAAACTGGATTATCTTGGTCTCTAGAAGTTTTCCTAAAAAGCCAATACAGTGGATTTCCTCGATCTATCAATCAAAACAGAGGTATGAAGCAAAGGCATTAGACATTTTCTTAATTTTCTATAATGAAGGCAAGACGAATATATCATCAATGTAATTAGCGTGGATTGTGTTTCAGAAGACAAAGCATAGACAGTTACCATTGTTCCATTTGTTAACTGCACCGGAAAGCACAACTGGACTGAACACTGGGCCTCGACCATTGGACTTCGTACAAATTCTCTGTAATATTCACACAATCACACATTTAAAAGTCAATAGGAACAATTTTATAAGAAATCTAACTGATATTACTGCATCCAGAGCTTAACTTGTATATTTGTGATTATGATTTTGGAAAAGTATCTAATTTATAAGTGGCGACACGGAAGCTAAATAAAGATTCACTACGTTGTTGAACTTAGATAATGACGAGATTAGTATACAGTTTACCTTGTTATCTTCGTAGGGAAAGTGAATGGTAAGCCCTTGAGGTCATCACGGTTGAAGTTGAGAATCGGTTGAGGAGGCTTAGGTATTCCACCCTGCATGGAGCGAATGCAAGAATGCAGTCAAGTCTGAGCCAACTTTTGTTTTTTTTTGTATCACCACCTGTGATGTGATCAACTTACCAAATACTGGAGAATTAGAGGAAGGGCGATACTAGGATCAAGGTTCCCTACAATCACAACTGTGAAAGTCGATGGATCCCTAAAGCAACTGTTAAAGTATTCGCAGGCCTTCAGCGGGTCAACTTTTCGTAGTTCATTTATCCGAATAGGCTGCATAGTAGAAATTAAGTTATAAATGTGGCTGGGCGTTCACCGTTAAATAATTAGTCATTTGCTAACAGAATATATTACCCTAAAGAAATAAGAGTTTCCATAGTTGAGTTCCTTCACCCTGTTAGCGAAGACAGTGTAAGGGTCTCTCTCTCGAGCACGGACTGCTTCTTCTGCCATTTGCATCACTATTCCAACCTCTTCTTCTTGTGGCATCACGTTTGTAGTAAAAAGTTGATATACAAGCTGGAAAGAAGTATTGACAAGTTCAAGTGAGTACAAAATTACTGGATGGGAAGTAAAGAGAAGGCACAACTGTGAACGGATGCACACGAATACGTTCTTCAATAAGTTAAATTTCCATCATTTACAAGTTAGCAAAGCTAATAAGCTATAGGTCAAAAGATTGTTGAACGATCAAAAGACACCTAAGTGTTTATATTCGGGAGGAAAAAGGCGAACCTGCAAAGCAGTTTCAAGGTCTGTGGGTGAACAATCACAAGAAAACGTTCTCATGTATGGGCCGAGTCTTGCGCTAACTTCAACTCTCTTACCAGCAAGCATATCCATAAGCATTGATGGTTTATAACCAAACATACCAATTTCACCAGCAATCGTTGATCCCATCGAACATGATATGTAATCACTCTCAGGGAGTTCGGAAAGTCCTCCATATGCGAACCCTGTAAAAAGAACCTGTACGGAAAACAAACAAAGGACAATCATAAAGTTACCGAACACAGTATAGAACTTTTACTCACTTAATTATGTAGAATTTTAAGTACTGTAGCTTTCAGTTATCAGGGCACCTGATCGTCCAAGAAGTCTGTGGACTTGTAGCAAACTTGCATTCCATTTGATAATGTCAATTCTGTAACCCCAACTTCTGGATATTCAAGCTGGTTGGTAACATCCCTTCATTGGACATTAGTCAAGGATGAGAAATAGGAAATGGAATATATAGGCACGTAAGCTGAGCCGTTTAGTTTAGCAAAAGATTACGATACAGGATCAGTCTTAAAACTTAAGCCAATAGAACCAACATCCAAAATTGAGAAAGTTATTAAGAGCGGAGCGGCCGAGCAGGTGACTTATATTAGTTCAGAGCTTACCCTGGAGTTGGCTTCTCACTGACAACTTCTTCTGGAATTTTTTCCTCATCCCACGGAGCAATCTTCATTTCTTTCTCAAGACTATTAACCTTTGAGACAACATTTCTCAGATCATCAACTGTCGCAGCAGATCTAGGTTCCATTGTCTTGATCACACAACCGCATGATGT
This sequence comes from Hirschfeldia incana, assembly GCA_026261945.1. NCBI lineage: Eukaryota > Viridiplantae > Streptophyta > Magnoliopsida > Brassicales > Brassicaceae > Hirschfeldia > Hirschfeldia incana. The sequence goes on along the minus strand of JABCMI010000003.1, from coordinate 7,921,697 downwards.
TCTTAACTTATCAGAGTATCTGGACACATCTGAAGCTGATATTTCTGCACGAGAGGAGCCAATATAAATTAGATGAGTTTAATAAAAAAATGGAAATAGACTAAACTATAAGCAGAGTATGCATGTTCTCACGGGGTAGAAGACTCTTCTGAAGTTGCGCCTCGTATTCAATCCCAATAACAGGTTCCTTGTGAAGGAAATGCTGCAAGATAAAACAAAAATATAAACAAGATTTTTCTAGAGGGTAAAGACAGAAGGCAGGAAAAGAAAGTTCATCACAGAATATACCTGTATATATTCATCCCGCAAGCTAGTTGATTGAATTTGATCACGTTCCAGATAAGCAGATTCAATCTCCGACATCATGAGAGCTCGAACAACAGATATTTCACGCTCTGAGAACCCGTGAAGGCGTACCCTAGCAACCTAAAACACAAGATACCAATGAATGGGGAGCGAGGAGACAATGGCAAAAACTTGAGAGAGTGATGAAAGCAGAAGAGACCTCGAGAAGCATAGACTCAAGGGATGCCAGAGTTCCTTTCTCCTTACAAGAAGAACTCATTATATAGGCCTTCAATGGGCTCACCAGGACATCAGCAGCAACAGAGCACGCAAAAAATGGAGGATCCTTTCTACGAGATATTTTGAAGAGTCTCTGATTAAGAGCATGTAGAAACATTGATTCTGCAAGCATATCCCTATAATCTTTCACGGTCTTCAGATCACTTACGGGCATCTTATAGCTAATCATAACTGCAGACTACAAGCCAAGACCACAAAAGAAGCTTAGGAGTTAGGAAACTGACATCTGGATCATATCTGAAGAAGTTTTTGGATAGTTAAGATTGACTAACCCCAGCTGCCTCAGACTCAACAAAGCAAGAGAACCGTGTATCTTCATGAGAAGGAACAGGAAAGACTGGTATCTCTGGAGGATTACTACTTGATCGTTTATCCTCAAAGTGTGTCTTAATCAAATCAACTACAGTCTAGAAAGAAATCAGGAAGGATTACACAGAAAGTCTGAGCGCTAAACGAGTTCGTAAAGGATTTGAGTAGCTAAAAAACAAAAGTACTATCACATCATCAAAAATAAAATAGTAAGTTTACCTTTGTATCTGGAAAATCACCGACAGCCACAACTGCCATATTGCATAAATGATACCACTTCTGGTAGAATTGCTTAACAGTTGGAGCAGGAACAGACCGAATCACTTTCTCCAAACCAATAGGTAAACGTTCAGCATACTGCAGTCACATGAAAATCTCATAAGAAAACATTGGAGTCTCTCTAATTAAGACAGAAAAGCCTCACAGTACCTTTGAACCTTCCATCATGAGCTGCCAATGCGAATCTTGCATCCTACCAGTAGCATTACGGTTCCCTCGGTACTCTTCCATAACAGCACCTCTTTCTTTTTCCAAATCTTCCTTAGAGACTCGAATCTAAAACAAACAGCTCTCTTACGAACTAAAGGCAAAAGAACTTTAAAAAAATGGGATGAAACAGAGTCACAGAGACATTCCTACCTCGGAACTGAACTCTGCTAAAATAGAAATCGCCGTAGATAGCAATTCAGGCTTATCAACAGGGACGAACAATTCGTAAATGGTCTCATCCGCTGTAGTCATTGCGTTTTGACAGGGCCCAAACTCAGCTCCAATGCTCTCTAAGAACTTTACAATATCGTGATTCGTGTATCTCGTTGTAGCACTAAACGCAAGATGCTCCACGATATGAGCAACCCCACGCTGATCCTCCTCTTCCAAAACTGAACTGCCAATCAATCAAAACGTGTGTCAGCAACAGATTGTGTAATTCAACACAACTTCATCCAAATTTGTTCATAACATTTCACCAGATCAAATCAAAGTAGGATCAATACACCAGGGAATCACCAATTAGATTCAGAAAGATTATTATTACTCTAAAACTCAATTCCGAGCAAAATCGAAGAGAAGGAGAAGGATAAGGCCTATACCCGACTTTAACGGCGAGAGCAAGAGCGGCTCTCATTCTAGGTTTGGAGTTCCGTCGAACGTAGTAAACGAGGCCATTGTCGAGTCTTCCATAGTCGGCACCGAAAGGCTCAGGCTCGTTTCCGAGTTCCTGCTCCATATCCACACTCATCAGTTTCAGCGATCTGAATCCTTGTTTCCTCAACACCTTCGACCCCTCTCCCCCTATCAAATCCATCTCTCTCTCCCTCACTCAAAATCAAATCAAAAATCGATTATAATTCTCAACAGAAGAAGACGATTACAAATTCTTTCTCCCTCTGGTGACGCACAAGAGTCCCCCACCTTTAGATTTGTTCTTCTTTTCTTTTTCTTTTGCCTTGATTAGTAATTTTTTCGGTCCGTGGTTCGACCGTATCGGTTTGCTTTAAAATAATCGAAATTCGGAATTTCGAATGTAAGTTGTGCTAATAATGTCATAACCGGAAGAAACCGCTAAACCGGAACTATATTAGTTTACTCAAAAAAAGAGGTACGAAGCGGATTGGATTGTCTTTTTAAAGATCACATCACTCGATTGAAAAAAAGTTGCTGACAAAAATCTTTCACAAAAAGTTTATATTCGAATCAGATCCTTAACTTTGAGACTTTCTCAGCAACCAACTGAATCTCACGAATCCTTTCTTCAACCAATTGTTTCAGCTGCTGTTCTTGATCCGGTTTGTTTTCATTAACTTGATCAACTTGAACACTATTGCCATTATTAGCTTCTTCTCCATTTAGAGACTTGAAAACCACAAACGATGCTTCAGCTGCATACGAGGTTGGAACGTCCACGACCTGTTTCTTTGGAGCTTCTATATCTTTCCCAAGAATGTCAGCTCTCACATGGTTCGTGATGACATATGTGTAATCCTCCATATATTTGTCGATTGGATCAAGCGCGAGATATATCAAGATCTCCCAGCATTTGAGGAACTGTTTCTTGTTGATCTTCAGAGCTTCACGGACTTTCTCAATGGCACTCGAAGGCGGGGTGAATCGAGGTATCTGAGCTTTCTTCGATAGCTTGCCTTTTGTGAGAGTCTGAACAGCTGAATCAATGTCTGGCTTGATGGGGTCGAAAGCGCGCAAGCGGTTTATGTCTATGCAAGTGCGAATGTGTTGGAACTTCTCGGATGGCTCTTCTACTGTCAGATCGTAGACGTTTTCTGCTGTGGCCACTTTGTTTACAACCTCCACGAGATAGCTTCCAAAACCTTTTCCTTGGAAGGAAGGCATGACCAAGATCTGAAAACAAAATGAAGAAACATCATGAACAGTCAAATCAAAAAGAATGCAAGAAGAACTGAGGTATATGTATATTGTACCTGGCTGAGTCGCATCCTTAACCTGTCGGGGTAACGGTAGAATTTGTAAATTGCAGTGAAACCCACGATTTGATACAAAGGCTCGTCTTTATGCTCCTTCTTTCGAATTAAGAGATATAAATGCCAGTCAGGATCGGTGACATCAATAGGGTTGCTGCCTGATATAATGGACCAACGTCTGGTTAATACTAACCAGAGAACATAAAAATTCAGGAGCAAGGGTGTGTGTGTTTGCGTACCATCGACAAAAAGAAGAACAAGGGGAACCAATCGGCTATAGAGGAGTCCAGCATTTGGAGAACCAATTTCCATCCGTAGAACCTGAGGAAAATAGACCATTATGTTTTTTTTTCTTATACAAATTCGCAGCTCCATTGCTGATAAAAGCATCCTAGACAAATTTGCTTCATAAAGATTATAAGTTACCTGGAGATCTGAAGTCTCCCCTAGAGCATTAATGCTGCTTCCATCTATCACTCCAGTTTGCACCACCTCTCCGTTTGAGACCATATTCCTAAAACAGTCAATGATAAAGTTAAACAAGTATACACAAGGACTATAATGAAAAACATATTTTATTAACACACATGGACAAGTTCGAAGTAAGTATGAAAGCATTCAGACGTGTGTGTGTACCTGATAAAATCTTTCTCTGTTGAAAAAGTTTTCAGAAATTCATCCTCGTTATCAACAATAGTCTCAGCAAATATGTTCTGCGTGGAATGAAAAAGTCACTAATTCTATGATGATGACATTGAAGTTGACTATATTACCTGTAAAGCAGATTTGAGGTCCGTGATGCCTTTGTCTCCCTTGAAAGAATAAACCAAAAAGACAATAGAAAATGATGCTCCAAGATATATATTTTCGGTCTAAAAACGCAATACATAAACAAAATCCAATGGACTAAAAAAGTAAGCGAAACACTTACATTGGTTGTGCTCTTGAATGTAATATCAGCATATGAATGCAATGAGATGCTATTAATCCATACATCTATCTGAAATTGACAGCAAGATTAAACACCACAATGACAAAACCAGAAACTTAACAAAGAGCAATGTAAATGCAAAAGACTAAAACTAACTACCTTCAAACCATTGTAGCCATATATTTTTCCATCTCCATCAAAAAAATCATTCAGATCAACTGGAGTAAGACAGGGAACTTCAGGAGAACCCACTTCCTCTTTGTTGAAAACTAGAAATCAACCCACCACGAGAAGAGAAGTCAACATTATGTCACAACAACAACCCAATACAGGAAGACACTCGTCACACTCCTACCGAGACTCAATCGAAAGATAAAATAATACAAAAAAAAATCAACAGAACCTAAGCACGAACTTTTGATAGCAACTATGTGTACTGAGACATTGACACAGAGCAAGGACAATCAAACACATACATCTCATGGGGTTATTCTACAAACAAATATTTCAGCCATTTCAGATACCAAATTGCGATAAAAATTTGCCCGATAAAACCAAAAACTACACATTTAGAAGGCGAAAACATAAACCCAAAAAAATAAAATAAAGAAACATCCAAATCAGATACGTACCTAGATAAATCTTGATGCACTCGTTAGCCTCCACACCAGTATCTGCTACGAAGAAAATACCAAGATTAGACGGAAAAGTTACGAAAGGCGGAGCTACGAAAGTGGCAAATTGCGAGCGCGGTATAACGATTGGAATAGGAGAAGAAACTAATTACCGGCGGGAGAGAATCCGACACGGCGGCGCTTCTTGGGCTCGGGGCCTGGACCGGCGGCGGAGAGCTGCTTCTGAACCATGGCGGGAGGAGAGTGAGACAAAGGCGGGAAAATTGGAGGGTTTATGGAAATGATGCGATACTCTCTCAGTAGGAAGCTTTAGGGATCTTGTTATGTACAGTATTAACTCTTCACCAGAAGAACAGAGACACCACATGATTCCGCACGTGACTTCTTTCTTCAAAACGAGTCAACGTCTCTCGTGCCCTCTTTTAATAATGCCAAATCTCCTATGCCTTCCTAAAGTCTCCTATGCCCCTATTACATAATTCTTTTTTTGATCAAAACCCAAATACTCAAATTAAATTCTTCCTAGTTATCAAAACTAAACCCTAACCCCCCATTTGGATTAGTGAACCCAAGGGTAAGTATTTAAATTCTATACCTTTCAAATTCGAAAAAAAATATTTTAAAATCGTTTTTAATCATGTTTTAATGATTTTTTCGAAAATATTGAAAAAACGTTTTTTGAATTTTTGAAACATTTTTATCAAATTCTATAAATCAAATAACAAATTTTAATGTTTTCAGTTTAATTTTATGATTTCTCGTTTCACATATAAAATTAAAAGAAAAAAAATGTCCTTTTGAGATTGTTTTATGAGATATAGGGGTATGAGAGGAACTGTCTCCTTCAAAACTATAGCAAGGTCCGTTAACGAGCCCAGTTAGAGTTTAAAAACAATAAAGTACGAAGAGCTGATTAACCAATAAGGGCGTTTGGTCTAGTGGTATGATTCTCGCTTTGGGTGCGAGAGGTCCTGAGTTCGATTCTCGGAACGCCCCTTTCATTTTGTTTCCTTTTTAGGAACAATTCCTATTCAGTTATGTTGACAAATAACCGAGGTTTTCAGATAAGCCCGTAACCTATTAAAGATGTAATAACTGTCCCTCCCATTTTGCAAATTTATCTCGAAATGTGCCTAATTTTTAAGTCCATCTAATACAAAAGTTCAACTTGTTCAAATTGTCATTTTGCTTTTATTCGATTATGTTTCTTCACTCAACTGTTCTCACAAAGAAAATGATTTTAAAAAGGATTCTTTTTTTTTCGGCATCTAAATAGGAACTTTATTAAGAAACTAAAGGTTCAGATAGGCTTGGTACATGGGCTAGCCATGGGGGAGCCATATCTCCAATGAAACAGAAATCTGCAGCACGTGATCGTCCTACCTTCGACAGGCAGTCCGCACGGCCATTAACAGTACGACGTATAAAAACCACAGAGATCATAGAGAATTCAGAGCTAAGAAAATCAATCTCATCTAGTTCCGGTCCAAGAGCTGGCCATTCCTGCGGATTATTGATGAGGCGTACTAATAATTGGCAGTCAGATTCAAAGCGAACTTCACTCACTCCCAGCTTTCTCGCCTCCCTCATTGCCCAAATCAGACTCTCCGCTTCCGCATGTATAGGCGATGCCACTGGGGGTCCCTTTCGCACTCCTATTAATCTCACGTGCTTATTTTCAAAGAGGACAAAGCCTAGCCCTGCTCCTTCCTCCTTCTCCATCCACGAAGCATCTACCTGGCAGATCCATTTACACGCAGGAGGTCGTGTTCCAGCAGCTGGTGCAAGTTCAACCTTTGGTACTGCCTCGCCATTTTCCTCCACAATCTGAGCTATCCTCCATGCTTCTGCTTCCCTTATTGCTATCTGCAAAGTATCAACTGGCGAGACGTCCTTAGCGTTGAAACATTTGTCGTTCCGTGCTTTCCATATAAACCAAGCTAGCCATGGAAAGATTTGGACGCTTTCGTTTGGTATCGCCGCGTTACTTAAATACCCAAGTAACGTGTCTAAGTTCGTATAAATGGATGAACACGGGAATATCCCCGGACTTGTTGGTATCGATGACAGCGCCCAACATTGTACGGCTGGAGGACACTCAAAAATGATATGATTGATTGTTTCAAGATCCTCACCACACCTCTGGCACACAGCATCGATCCCAAGGTGCCTCTGTTTTAATTTACTTGCCGAAGCTACGTACCCTGATACCGCACTCCATAGAAAGTGCTTTAACTTCCTTGGACATTGTAGTTTCCATATTGCCTTCTTTAAAGCTGTTGTACTTGGTTCCATCATTCCTTCTGATTCCTTTTGTTTTCTCTGTTTCACTGCGACCGTGTAACCTGATCGGACTGTGTATTTCCCGGAGTTTGTAAAGCTCCATGAGTAATCATCCCGTCGTCCCCTTTTACTTACTTTGATTTGCAGGATTCTAGGGACGTCCGATGCAACGATAAATCTATTTACGAGCTCTACATTCCATACCTTCCTCTCGAAATCGATTAAATGGTGGACCTTTAACCCTTTGTCGGAGTTGGCATGGCGTGGTAGCGCTGGTCTAGCCGGTGAGTCAGGTATCCATAAGTCCTCCCATACGCTTGTCTCAGCCCCCGTGCCAATAGTTCTAAGAAGACCATCCTGAAGTACATGTTTAGCCGCCATTAAGCTTTTCCAGCCAAAGGATGGGTTGTTAGCCTTCGCCGTTGTTAAAGGGTTTGCGTGCCTGTAGTATCTCCCCTTTAGGACCCTCGCTAATAATGAGTTTGGCTTAATAAGAAGACGCCACACCTGCTTTGCAAGCAGAGCCAAGTTGAAATCTCGAAAGTTTCTAAAACCTAAGCCACCTTCTTCCATGGGCACACAAATTTTATCACAGGCCACCCAGTGTAGACCTCTATTATTATTTCGTGTGCTCCACCAAAAACGCGCCACTGCGGCGGAAAGTTTGTTGCATATCTCTAGAGGGAGGAGATAGCACGACATTACGTAGGTTGGTATTGCTTGTGCTACTGATTTTAAAAGAACCTCCTTCCCTCCCATGGAGAGTAGCTTCCCCGACCAAGAATTGATCCTTCCATTCATCCTGTCTTGTACAAAAGAAAAAACCTGTTTCTTGGAGCCACAGATTTTTTCTGGCATCCCCAAGTACATACCCATCCCACCTTCTTTGGTTATACCAAGTGATCTTTTCAGATCTAATTTTGTAGACGTTATGACCTTAGAACCGAACAGAACTGAAGATTTTTCTTTATTCAGTTGTTGTCCTGAGGCTGACCCATAGACGTCAATGATTCGAACCAATTCTTCGCATTGGGATTGCTCCGCTTTGCAAAAGAAAAGGCTGTCATCTGCGAACAAAAGGTGTGATATCGCTGGACTTGCTCGTGCGATTTTTATCCCGGTTATCTTCTTCATCTCCTCTGCGTTCTTAATATGCGAAATCAGCACTTCAGTACAAAGGATAAAGAGAAAAGGTGACAGAGGGTCTCCTTAAAAAGGATTCAAATCAACTTTGAAAGACTTAAATATTCGGCAAAACAGAATAAAAAAATGTTTTTCCTTTTTTTGGGTATTTTGACAGTTCGAGTGTTGTCATGTTACAAGTACCGGCGTCTATGGAGAAATCACCGCAAAATTTTAAAGAAGAGAGAGAGTGTGTGTGTGTGAAGGAAGAAAAAATAAAGAAAAAAAAAAAACTAAAAATCGGTTCTTTTTCCAGAGAGGAGAGAGAGAGAGAGAGAAGAGGGATCGCTTTGTATATAAGCTAAGAAAAGCCAAAACATTCTAGAGGTAGCGAGAGGAAGAGGAAGAGGAGAGAGCCTTTCTCTTGTTATCCCTCGGCATAAATAAGGCAACGACGACGGCGGAAACGGAGGAGCTTTTATTGCCAATGGCGGAGTCAAACGACTCCGTTTCCGTCGACCTCGGAACGATCTATCTTGGTGGCAAGGTCCTTTCTTTTTACCTACCCTTTTAGATTTTTTTAATTGCAATTGTGGTTTCTTTGAAATTGTAAAGCTGGAATCTTTATTTCGGGGTGTATCTTAAAACTTGCTTGAATGAATCTAATTGATATCTTCTGGGAAAGAACAAGATTGAGATTTTGTGGAAGAATGTTATGGCTTTGTTATTCATTTACAAGGCATTGTTAGATTTAATTGATTGGTAATAACATATCTCAATTTCTTTTGATGAATGTTATGGTTTCTTGGAAAATTCTTTGCTTCTGGATTATTCTTTGGGATCTTCTCTTTTCAAAGATAGCATCTTCTTCTTCTCTTGTATTCCTTATTCTTTTGTCTTATTTTCTTTTCATGTTTTTGGGGTATAAAAGAAGATAACTCCAGCTGTTTGTTGTCTACCTTTAACCCATTGTTTATTTAATGATTAAGACTAATGCTTCTTTATTATCTCTTTAACACTCATATTCTTGTTCCTCTTTTTTACACTGTCATTCCCTTTTCTTTTATTAAAAAGAAAAATTCACAATGATTAGAATTAGGCCATCCTTTGGATAATGATGAAGTTTTGATTCTGTTTATTGCCCCTTAAAGTAGAAAGCTGCACATGGAATAGCTCTAACAGAGATTTTAATCTTTTTTTCCTATATATTATTTCCCACCTAAAGTAAGTTGTCATATTCTCAACTTTAGTATACAAATACAAAAGAGAAGTTGGTGAATTGTTTTACTGAAGATAATGGTAAAGAGATAGTAGTGTATGGCTATAAGTTTTCTGTTGCTGTTTTATGAAACCTGCTGGTGTTTCTTGTGTTCAGGAGCATCGTGTTAAAACTGCTTGTGGTGTTGTGTCTGTCATTGTCTATGGAGATCGAGAAAAGCCAGCATTGATTACTTATCCTGATCTGGCCCTTAACCGTAAGTCTTAAATAATCTTTACAGGATCTTCTTGTCTATTTTTTGCTGACTAAATTAATGGTTGTTGCTTCTTCTTTTTCTTCAGATATGTCATGCTTCCAAGGATTATTCTTCTGCCCTGAAGCAGCTTCGTTGCTACTTCATAACTTCTGCATTTATCATATCAGTCCACCTGGTCATGAGGTCCATATTTTAGTTTCTCTTCTTAGCTAAGTTAGTCAGATATTCTTTGTTTGGTGTGATTACTCACATGATTCCTCTCTTTCCACGAAGAGTTCTTGCAGTTAGGAGCTGCTCCGATCTTTCCTACAGATTCAGTCCCTTCTGCTGATGATTTAGCAGATCAGATCCTTGAAGTGCTCAACTTTTTCGGGTAACTATTGAAGTTTACAGCCATGAATAAAAGACATGAAACTAATGACATATAAGCTTTTTTTGTTCAGCCTTGGAGCTGTGATGTGTATGGGAGTGACTGCAGGTGCTTACATCCTCACATTATTCGCTGTATGTTCCTATTAATCTTCACTCTTCTCCACAATCCATTTCCTCAGACAGACATTGTATGTTTATAGTTTTTTTCTATGTCTCAAACACATTTCAGATGAAACATAGAGAAAGAGTTATGGGTTTGATTCTTATCTCACCGTTATGCAAGGCGCCGTCTTGGTCTGAGTGGTTTTACAACAGAGTTGTCTCAAACTTGTTGTATTTCTACGGAATGTGTGGAGTGGTAAAAGAGTTTTTGCTTCAGAGATATTTCAGTAAGGTGAGTTTACTGCAGTTTTCCACTTAGTTGCATTACTAGTTCAAAACTGATTGTGAAAAATTTGGCTTCTACTTGCAACAGGAAGTGCGTGGTAACATTGAGATTCCAGAGTCAGATATAGCGCAAGCTTGCAGAAGAGTCAGTGTTCTCGCATTTACCTTTCTTTTTTGTTTTGTCTTGATTCATTAAAATATCAAGTAATTGACATCGTTACGCTTTTGGTAATGTCCACAGCTGCTTGATGAGAGGAAAAGTGTAAACGTCATGCGGTTTCTTGATGCCATTGATCGGTAAAAACAACAAACACCTTTTTAAGTCTTTTGTCTAAGCAGCATTCTTTATTACACGGGGAACTAACTAAACATTTGCTGTTGCAGGAGACCTGACATCTCAAGTGGACTGAAGAAACTAAAATGCAGGACACTTATCTTTATCGGAGATCAATCTCCCTTCTACTCAGAAGCTGTTCACATGGCAGCAAATTTGGATAGAGGATACTGTGCTTTGGTTGAGGTTCAGGCTTGTGGTTCGATGGTAACGGAGGAGCAACCACATGCCATGTTGGTTCCAATGGAATATTTCTTGATGGGTTATGGATTATATAGACCGTCTTATTTCTCAGAGAGCCCTAGGAGTCCTCTTAGCCCTTGTTGCATTTCACCTGAGCTTCTCTCTCCTGAAAGCATGGGATTAAAGCTTAAGCCTATCAAAACCCGAGTTTCGACTTGCTGACGGTAAAATCAATCGTAGGGCTGTTGTTGTAGATATAGAAAAAAAAAACACTAGGGGAGAGATCCGAGGAGAAGACGAAGAAGGGAACATTCAAGCCATCCTTACAACACATTCTTTGTAGTCAGCCATGATAAAGAGACAACCGTACTTTCGTTGAGAAGCCACGAATGTTGTTTTATTATTTCATTTTTTATGCATATATGTAAAATGTTCTGTTGTTGTGACATTGTAACAATTGTTTTGTGATGGGACACTGCACATTATATAATCTATTTCAAAAATAAATTCATGTTGTATATGAATCTTTCCACCTCTACAAGAATTCGATTTTATTACATCGCCAAGCTTCTTTAAAAGTTTCTTCATCCTTACCAATGAATCTATGTGTGTGAGAAGGTTGATAACTCCTTGATTGCCTCATCAACTCTAAACAAAAAAAAAATGTAAAGACCGGAACATGTGAATGGATAGAATACCTATGCAGGCTACCTATTTCAATTGTTGCGCTTTCCCAAATTGCATACCTATACAAGGGTTCAAATTTCAATGAGTTGATCATACCTCCCAACACACAAAGATTTGGTCTTTATTAACAATTAGTAAGCCCATCTGTCCAGTAGAAGATTGTTGTGCTTTCCCAATTTGTATGTGTACCAGTAGAAGATTCAGCAGCTACCACAACCCCTTCTTGAGGTAGTTTGTGGAGTTACTCGGATTGATAGTTAACGAATAAATTGCATATAGAAAGCCCTTAGATGACTAATGATCAAAACAACAGGATCAAACTCAAATCAAACCCCAACCCCTTAGGCCTTATTATTGCATTGAGCATCTTAATAGTTTATATAAATCAAACAAAATTCAGTCAGTCTTTTACCTCACAAAGCTCAAATCAACCCCTTGGACCTTATTTTTGCATTGAACATCTTAATAGTTTATAAATCAAACAAAATTCAGTCAGACATTCCATCAGACTTTTACCTCACAAAGCTCGATCACACAACCGAACAATCAACGAGGTTGTCGCTTTCTTTTACACATTAACAAATAGTATTAACTTCAAATGATGTAATCTGACCATTCCGAGATGAACGAAGTGTGATCCATCGACTCTCCAGGACACTCCTCGTCATGAATCGTCGGTTTCTCTTTTCCCCCGACAAGCCTCGCCGGATTCCCAACCGCCGTCGCACGCGGAGGAACATCAATCAGAACAACAGAGCCGGCGCCCACTTTAGCCCCCGCCCCGATCTTGACGTTCCCGAGAATAGTCGCTCCAGCTCCGATCAAACAACCGTCACCGATCTTCGGATGCCTGTCCCCACTAGCTTTACCGGTCCCACCGAGCGTCACGTGGTGGAGGATCGAGACGTTGTTCCCTATCACAGCTGTTTCTCCGATCACGACTCCGGTCGCGTGGTCGAGAAGTATCCCTTTCCCGATCCTCGCTGCTGGATGGATATCGACGGCGAACACGTCGGAGACTCGTGAGTGGAGAGCTAAGGCTAACGGCTTGCGGGACTGAGTCCATAGCTTGTGCGAGACCCGATGCGCCTAAAACAAAAACAAATCGTACGGTCCAGATTAATCATCAGATTGGATTAAACAAAATCGGACGATCCAGATTCACCTGAATTGCGCCTAAAAAACTCATTTAAATCGTACGGTGCAGATTCATTCACCAGAATTGAATTAAAAAAACAAAATCGGACGATCAAGATTCACCTGGATCGCTAGGAAGCCTTTGTAATTGAGAAGGCACTGCGAGAAGGAGATACAAGCGGGATCGCGAACGCGAGCGGCGCGTAGATCCGCGACGGTTGCGTTTCGGAGAGAAGGATCGGAGGTGAAGGTGTTAAGGAAGAGATCGTATAGAAGCGTGGAGAGGAGCGTCGAGGAGCAGAGTTTGTTTCCTAAATGAAACGAGATAGATCGCTCGAGAGAGGAATGAGAGAGGATCGTGGAGTAGAGGTAGCTGGCTAACGCCGGCTCCTCCTCGGCGTCGTGGTGAGCCTCCCCCTTGATCTGTGTCCATAATCCTGCAGCCTCCGCGTCGGCTGCAGCAGCGAGAATCGCTGCCGCTGCTTCTTCTTCGGAAGGTTGAGTGTCGGTTGATTGTTTGTCCGGTGAATGTTGGAGTTCTCCGGGCGGTGGCATCTTAACGACGGCGATAAAATGACGATTTGATTCTTATCGTGCGGGATTTAAACCATCCGTTAAGTATAGTGAACGTCCACGTGGCGCACTATTAACGTAAACCAATCTGAACCGTAGATTGTTCTACCTTATTAACCGTTAGATTAGGTTCGTCCTTTCAAAAGTTGAAGGTAGTGATTCACTGTAGGATAGCACATTCCATCGATTTATTATTTAAATGATAAAAAATAACAATTAATTCGGTACAATAAACAAACAAAACCGGTTTGGTACAAACAATTTCGGTTAGGTGACAGTGAGCTTATAACAACAAGTCATGATGGGATGATGATTCTCATTCCCTTGTGCTCTTCGCATCTTTTACGTCCTTTCACCGGAAACCTCTCACAGACCAATCCACTACACAACTTAACACCGCATTTTACTTGTGTTCCGGCCACCGGATGAAACAAGGTATCACCGGAGGTTTTCTCCTTATGTTGCCAACACCTTTTGCTTCCTTTAGGAGAACTTCTTGTGCAAGGCACACCGTTCTTTGTTGTAGCTTCACAGAAGCGAGACAAAGCTTCTTCTTCTTCAGTTATGTTGCTAGTAGGCGGTTCGGGATCAGGTTTCTCGTCTTTGACGGTTTTCTCAAGATCTGCCCGGTTAAGAAGGAAGAGGAAAGCGTTGATCCTCATGCCTTTATGATCCTCACAACGTTTTCTTCCTGGTACAGGTCTCTTACTGCAAGGTTCCATGTTTGGTAAGATCACTCCACACGTAACATCAGAGTCTTCGTGTTTGTAATCTTGTCCGATGAAAATCTCGGGCTGTGGTTTTACCGGCGATACACGGCAAACTCTCTGCCCTTTATGCTCTTCGCATCTCTTTCTTCCTTTAACCGGACTTCTACTGCAACAACCACCACTTTCAAGTATAACTCCACAAACAGAACCAGAACAAGAACTATCAATCTCATCAGTTATGTCTGAAACCGGCTGAGGTCTAGATCGGGAGAGTCTGATTATGGAAGCGAGGAAACTATAACTCTTCTTCTTCTTCTCTTCACCAACATCAGAGCTTAGCTTTCTCTCTTCTTCAAGCACATACTTCTCCCCTTTGATTCTGATACCAACTTGGTTCCGGAGAAAAGGAAACAGCACTCGCGATATTATCCCTGACCTTCTGCTCCTCATAAACTCGCGATCACCAAGCTTCATAAGCAGATCAAGCTGGCGTCGCTCCCCGTTGCTTCCTTTGTTCCACGCATAGTCAAACGTGCTCAAAAGCATCCCTTCCGTTGCCTCGGCTTCCCTCTTAGACCCCATCTGATACACGTCACACACACGAGTTAGCCTCAAAGTTATTACACACAAGTAAAAGAGATAAGATTAATTTACCGGAGCCCATCTATACAGAACAGAGCCATCTTTCATGAATATGTCCTCAAACAAACCAGCAGTCACAGCCTTCTTATCAGGAGACTCGATGGTGAGGTTGTTGTTAACGTTGCGCAAATGAGCACCGGATCTTCCATAACTCTGAAGTCTAGATCTAACACTTTCGGCTTGTCCTAGATATGCAGCGAGGACATCATCGGAGTCGAGCTTCCGGGCGTGGTCGTGACCGATGACTGCTACACCGAGCTCATAGAGACCAGGACAAGATCTACGAGGTAGGTTCTGGACTCTGTATCTTGCTACACCGTCTTTGCCGTTTTTGAAATCCTCCCAATCGGTGGATCCAATCAGAACCTGTTGTATTCAATTCTAAGTTTAATATCAGAGTCCCAGCTTATTTGGTAAATAGACAAACTAATTAGATGTAATAAAGTGAGAAACTTAAAGCAAATAAAACATGATTTGTGTAATATAACCTGTGACACAAACTTATACAAGGGTTCTAAAAAGAAAGACCATAGCTTAGATTATTTTATAGATATTCAAGCATCTACTTAGGGAAATCGAAGATGATTTATTTCAATTCGAATGAAAATCAGAGGATACAACAGAAGATTTGAGCAAAAGCCCCAAAACTCAGAAACTTTGATTTTAGAATTGAAAGGAGAGGGAGAGAGAGAGAGGACCTTCCACTTGGAGAAAACGGCGTCGTGTTTGGTTCGTTTATAGTCTTCTCTTTTGTATACAGTGGGGACGACGGCGAAGGAATGGCCGTCGCCGAAATTCATTCCCGATGATAACAATAAGTTAAGGTCTGTTTTTTTGTTCTTTTTCTCAGTGCTTTATTTTATTTTTATAATTTACAAAGTCACAAACTGATAAAGAAAGATAAGAAAGTCTTCCCTCCCAAAAGAGAATGTTTGATTTTATACTTCTTTCTTTGTGTGTCTATGTTACCGTTGGAACGGTGAAGCTTTCTCTGTACGTTTTCAAGGATTCGGTAATCGGTTTATACTTTATAGTTTATCTCTGCAGTCAATGCTGAGAACGTAATTAGCATAAATGTAGCGAAGCATTACTATCCTATGAGGCTATGAACAATTAAAAAATTTATTGGTTAATTTGTCTTCTATGTTTGTGATATTTCTTCCCATCAAAGAAATACTCGTCTCGTCTCCAGATCTTCCAAGGGCTCATCAAGTTTCAAATCTCCTCTACTTACCAGTCCACCAACTCCAGTTTACGCAAGTAAAAATACTTGTATCGGTCGAGATCAGTTTTATCGTTAAGGGAGTAGGAGACTCATCGGGCCTTTTCTCTACACACTTGGTTGTTCAGTTTGGTTTCTTCTTTTTGGGCTTTGTTTGTTATAATGGGCTGTCTTGCTTTTTTTTTGTCAACAGTGAGCTATCTTGCTACAATTAAATTAATGCAAAAATTCAAAAAAAAGAATAACGAATAAAATGTGTAGTTATAAAAAAAAGAATAACGAATAAAATGGAGGTAAAGCATAGATCAAATGTGAAATTCTTCTTATGTTGGCTTAGTCAATATCAATAGCCCACATCATTGCATATCCATTAGCTAGCCAACATGTTTCTCATAATATTAGAACTAGAATGCACAGAACTGAACAACTTACATCTTTTTTTTTGAAACACACCTGAACAACTTACATCTAAAAACAGTTAGTTAGTTATTACTATCAGTGTACTTTCATGCTGCCATTAAATCCAACAAATGTTTTTCACTTGGGCAACAGTATGTATTTATTAAATTAAACCATAAGATAATAAACTAGTTCAATTCTAATATGACACATGATATATTCGATTACATCACTAGAGTTGATTTATCGGAGCACCTTTCATGCTTTAATAAAGTACAAATCATCTTTATCCAACTTTCTTTTGTCACTTTCTCCACTGAAATAAGTAAAGCAACATGATGCAAAAAAGCATGCAAGTGCAACTTTCATCTGCTTAGTTATTTAGTATATCATTTCCTACCTTCTCTTTAATATATGTTTTGAATGAGTTATGAGAATCGATTCGATAATGTTATTCTTTGTCATAAAGAATGAAAACTTGGGGCCATAACTTGACAATGAAGAAAGAAACGGTCTTATTTTTTAAAAAAATCAAGAGAGTAAGTATTATCCTTTGACACAGCTCTATTGGATTCTTTTTTGCTCTTCTTTAGAATAAAGCAGAGTCCTTTGTGAATATTTCTTTATTCTTTTTTTCTCTCCTTTTAATAGAATAAAAAAATAAAACTGCAGAGGAAATAGAAGAAGAGGGAAAGAAAGAAAACTCCAATCATATAATAATAATTAGCCATTGTCTCTTCCTTCAAACACATTTTATTACAAATCCTAAATACTTCTTATTTGTCTTTTACTCAGATTTTTCTTCTTCAAATCTTCCTTTTGGAGCTTTCCTGTTCTCTTACCAAGTTTCTTTTATTTGTCTAAGAAATTAGTTGTTGAAAATACAAAATCTGACTTACATCATCCAGCTTTTGACCCACCCACCAATCAACCAACAAAGGATGAGCAAAGTCTTCTTGTTATCTACAGCAAAGCAATGCTCACACCGTTTTCATGGAGCTTAAAAGTCTTCAAAACTCAACCAAAGCTTTGAAATTCCTGAGAGAGAGAGTGAGTGAGTGAAAGAGATCTACTTTTAGAGTCTAGGGATTGGCTCTGTTTAGAGGAAGAGAGAGAAAGTACTGTGGGTTCTTGTGCTGTTGTGTTTTGTGCATCTGTTGTTCTTGGGTTTCTCAAATAAAAAAAAAATATTTTTAAGAGACATTGAATCTCACACACTTCTACACACTCACACACGCGTAAATTTCTCAACTTTATTTTAGTTTCTTGAGCTTTTGGGGGAAAGCATCTTGGGTCGCGTGATACCTCCACTTTCTCATTTCAGAGGAATAGATTAAGTGGGAAGTGCTAAAAGCGTGTGTAAGCAAAGTTTGAAGAAGAAGTTCGGATTTATCTGATCTAATCTAAGAGAATGAAGCAGAAAGGTTGGAGAGAGAGAGGTGTTGTGGTGGGGAAGAAAGTAATGGTTGCTGTTCGAGCTTCAAAGGAGATCCCTAAAGCAGCTCTTCTATGGACTTTAACTCATGTTGTTCAACCTGGAGATCGTGTTAGGCTTCTTGTTGTTGTTCCTTCCAATTACACAAGTAAATCATATTTTCTCTCTCTTTCATTCTTTGTTGTCCTTAATTCACAATCTTGTCGTTTTGCAACTTCGTCTTGGTATCATTGGTGGTGAAGGATGTAGTTAGAAAAGACATAACTTTTGTCTGAAAGGGATAAGTTCTTTAGAAAGAATTTAGAAGAAAATAAACAAACCAATGAGCTCCTGCACAGGTTTTCTGGTTATATTGATTCTTAAGTTAAATATTTTTTGTCTTGGTCTTTTCAGGTAAAAAGATTTGGGGGTTTTCAAGATTCACCAGCGATTGTGCCTCAGGTTATGGAAAGTTTCTTGCTGGAACTGATACAGATCGGAAAGATGATATTCATGAGTCTTGTTCTCAGATGATGTTCCAGTTACACAATGTTTATGATGCAGAAAAGGTAATGGCTCACTTTCTAAAAGATTATAGTAGCTTTCTCTTGGTTATTCAGATCCATTAAAAAGTTTCATTTGCTTTTAATAATGCAGATAAATGTGAGAATCAAAATTGTTTTTGCTTCACCTGATGGAGTCATTGCTACTGAAGCCAAGAAATCCAACTCGAACTGGGTCATTCTAGACAGGTAAAAAAACACTATACATTACATACCTAATGCATACATGTGTATGTGTTAGAGTGATTCCTGACCTGGCAAAGTACTTAAACAGGGGACTGAAGTATGAGAAAAAATGCTGTATGGAGCAGCTAGAGTGCAACCTTGTGGTGATCAAGAAGTCACAGCCAAAGGTTATTCGTCTCAATTTGGTGAAAAATGCAGATACAGAGCATCCACAAACTATCTCTAGCTTAACTTCAAAGCCTGCGAGAAGCTCAAGATATGGAAAGAAGCTGAGGGAACCGTTTGTGACTCCGGCAAGCAGTCCAGACCAAGAAGGTTCTTCTTCACAGACCACAACAGATATGGGAACAACTTCATCGATATCTAGCTCTGACGCAGGAGCTTCACCGTTTCTTGCCTCTCAAGTCTTTGAGAGCCTCAATCCATGGGTCAGTGATGGGAACAAGAGTTTCTTTGAATCTGATTCTGACTCTGACGGTGATAAGTGGAGTCCTTTATCAGTAGCATCTGTTGTCGTGAGTCCTAGCGGGGATTTGTCTAAACCTCATACGGAAACTCCAAGAAAATCAAGATTTGCTTCGGTTCTGAGACTCGGATCATCGAAGAAAGAGCCTGAAGCGGGGAAGGAGATCCGCAAGAACGATACATGCTTAAACAAAAGCGTGAGAGAAGTGGTTTCTTTATCAAGAAAGCCAGCTCCCGGACCTCCTCCACTGTGTTCAATATGTCAACACAAGGCACCTAAATTCGGAAACCCTCCAAGATGGTTCACTTATGGAGAGTTGGAGACGGCAACTAAAGGTTTTTCTAAAGGGAGTTTCTTGGCTGAAGGTGGGTTTGGTTCCGTTCACAGAGGAACGTTACCAGATGGTCAGATCATTGCGGTTAAACAGTATAAGATTGCTAGTACACAAGGTGATAGAGAGTTCTGCTCTGAAGTTGAGGTTTTGAGCTGTGCTCAGCATCGGAATGTTGTGATGCTTATTGGACTATGTGTGGAAGATGGGAAGAGGCTGCTTGTTTATGAGTATATCTGCAATGGGTCGTTGCATTCTCATCTTTATGGTAAAAGATTTCTACTGTTGGTATATAACAAAGAACATTCTTGTTTTTAAAAGTTGCTAATAAAGGAATGTTTTTATAGGTTTGGGGAAAGAGCCGTTGGGATGGTCAGCGAGGCAAAAAGTTGCGGTTGGAGCAGCTCGTGGGTTGAGATACCTTCATGAAGAATGCAGAGTTGGTTGTATTGTTCATAGGGATATGCGTCCTAACAATATTCTCCTCACTCATGATTTTGAGCCTTTGGTACTTTTACTTTTTTTTTTCTCAAGCGCTACCTCTCTCTCTCTCTGCTCTTTTGGGTGTGTGCAAAGCTTGAAGCTTTATAACGTTTTCTAGGTTGGAGATTTTGGGCTTGCGAGATGGCAACCAGAAGGAGATAAAGGAGTTGAAACCAGAGTGATTGGAACTTTCGGGTACTAAAGTCTTCTTCATGATTTATTTGTTGAACACGTTAATGAAGCTTGAAGTATTATGTATTTTGTTCAGGTACTTAGCACCTGAATATGCACAAAGTGGACAGATTACAGAGAAAGCAGATGTGTACTCCTTTGGTGTTGTTTTAGTTGAGCTTATCACTGGAAGAAAAGCTATGGACATTAAACGTCCTAAAGGTCAACAATGTCTCACCGAATGGGTAAAACTAACTATAAAATATCAATCAAAGTTCTAGTCTTTAAGGCTTTGTGCTGCTTACAAAGAAGATTTTTTTTTTGTTTTGTTTTCAGGCAAGACCGTTGTTGCAGAAACAAGCGATTAAAGAGCTTCTTGATCCACGTCTAATGAATTGTTACTCTGAACAAGAAGTTTACTGTATGGCGCTATGTGCTTACCTATGCATACGCCGTGACCCTAACTCTAGGCCACGAATGTCTCAGGTTTGTTGCAGTAGCTCATCTGAAAAATACTTTAGAGTTGATAACATTTTGTCAATTTGTGTGCTTACTTATGTCTCAGGTGTTACGGATGTTAGAAGGAGACGTTGTCATGAACCCACCAATGTAGAAGCTTCACAGGGGAAATGGTCTTCTCATGGAGTTTGTAGACTACTTAATAGCTTTCTTGTTTAATAGTGTTTTGTACTTGTAAAATGTAAAAGTCAAAGATTCAAGCCAGGTCTGTTTTCTGAGAATTTTGTGTAGGTGAAGTTTGTAATGTAATATGCATGTATTTTATAAGATTGCTGCAAAAAATATTATGAGCATCATAAATATGGGCTGCTCCAATTGGAATACTTGATTATTTTTTCTCTTAGAAAGTTTTTTATCTTCGAATTTTCTTATCGTTTTGTCCTCAAGGAGAAATACAGCAACTTTGTAGATGATTTGCATTTTTTGGGTCTTTATGAATTTTGTCTTTATTCAGTATAACCGAGGCTAATATATACTCCATCCGTTCCATAATATAGAATGTTTTAGAGATGTTTTGGTGTTTCAAAATATAAGAAGTTTTGATATTTTTAAAGTACTTTAACTTTAGGATCATTTTGTTGTATATTCATAAGAGGAGAAAAAATAAAGAATATAGTCATAAAACAGTAACATGCATCTGATGAGACATTTTCACCACAAACTTGACCACTTTCTTCTTACTAAAACTTCTGTAATTTAAATTATATTTTAAAATTATAGTTATAGAGTTTTTAAACAGTAATAGTAAGAACTAATGAAAAGGTAAAAAAATAAAGAATTTTAGTAATTAAAATTAGCAAGTCCAACATGATATGTTAAATTAGTCCAGTTTTGTGATCATTTTAAAATTGGTACATTACACCTAACAAAAAAACGTAGACCTTGAACAAATTTAGAAACCCATATAATTTTATAGTTTATTAATAAGACAATTTTTTTAATACCAGTTGCATAATAAGATAAATATTAAGGTAAAATCAGAGCTAAGTATAAAATGTATTTCTGTTTTAGTATATTAAAATGAAAAAGCAATATGGACTTATCTTTTAATAGATTAGTAGATTTTGATCCGCCCTTTCAAAGTGCGGAATCATAGTTCTGTTTATATTTAATTAAAATATTAAATATTTATAAAGTGTAATATTTTATCGAAAATTTGATATATATTTATAGCAAATTTATAGTTGTCCTCTTTAATATTATGTTGATTTTTATATGTTTCCATAACAATGTCATTTATTTTTCATTCTTTTAATATAGCTATTTTTATGTTAGTATAAAATGTCTTGTGCCAAAAATGATAGTATTGAAGTTTTATGTATGGGTATTGCATGTATTAAAAATATTATGATACTGTTTTACTTTAAAATTTAGATACAGTTTAAAGGATGTGTAAGCAATATTTTTTAGTTGTAAAAATCGTTTTTATACTTTATAAGTAGTTTTATAGAACTGTAGTTAATAATCTATTATGAATTTCAATTGGACTTCCAAATTTTTGTGTTTATTTAACAGAACTTAATGGGCATGGTTTACACATAACTGTGGCCATTTTAACAAAATAAGACTTTTAAACCCACGTGCAGGAAAGAACAACGAAATGTTTTGTAAAGTGACTGTTTCAGATTTTCATAAAAAGAAAATAATTACTGATAATTTTTCATTCAAAAAAATAATTATTTACCTAATCTATAGTATTACATACAACTCCAGGTTTTATACGCTGAGACAAACTTATTTTAATGTTGTGGGGTATCTGGGATGGATCCGGATATCTGAAAATTAGGGGTATTCGGATTTGGATTCACTGGATCCGTAGATTTAGTACTCGGATCTGGATTCAAGATTTTTGGATATTCAGATTCCGGATATCCGGATTCGTAAAAATAATTAAAAAAATAAAAATAATATTTTTAAAAATATTAAAATTCTAAAATAATATATAAATTAAATAATTTATACAAGATTTATAAATATAAATATGAATATAATATTTAAAAAATGAAAGTATGGTGTTATAAAATTAATTATATGAACAAATATTAATATATCAAATATAATTATTAATAAAATTAAAATTTTAATATATTATAAAAATACGGATCCGGATTTGGATATCCAGATTTAAAAACTAAGATATCTGGATCCGGATTCGATTTTGACGGATCTTTGATTTTACTATTCGAATTCGGATCCAGACTCTCTGGATATTCTATTTTCGGAGCGGATCCGGATTAGATCTCAGATCGAATCCGGTTCTCGGATATTAAGTCCCAAGACTAGTATCAACAATTAGAGCAATGAACTTGCTTTCAATAAATGATGAGTGCACGTACTTCTCGCTAACGCCAAATGAATTCTGCAATATAGTTTCCAGGTAGGAGCTTTTTATAAGCTTAACATTCTAGTAATTAAGATCAAAACTGATTCTAGGAGTAGGTATGCCGAGTTTGAAAGGGAAGACTAAAACTTACATAAATGGAAAGTTATATAAACATAAAGGATAATTAGACTGTGATTTTCATTTTCAAAAAAAAAAGTTGCTATGATTTCAAGAGTGTCTCCATACACAGAATTGTACTTTTTCCATGTTTGGACTTTTAGGTAGACCGTAAACCTCTATCTTGTTTCAGTATTTTGAAAGGTTTTACATTTTTTTTAAAAATTGATGTTTTAAATAAAAAACATTACTAAATAACTAAATTTGTTTTGCTTGGAGTGGTGGTGAGCTATGAATACGAGAGCTTGTTCATATTTATTGGAGTAGTTATGCCGATGGAATAAAAAAAAACTTTCAATATATTCTTTCGAATAAAATCGTCTACGAATAGAATCGTTTGTTTGGGGGTTACTATATAATCTGTTTTTTTTTGGTGCAATACTATATAATCTGTTGTTCTCAAATCACACAAAACTGGGAAGCTATTGTATTTATTAATTGGTGAGAATCTGTTGAATTCGATCATAACTAATCTTGAATTTAAGTTACGTTAATATTGGAAGACAATATATCAATCGAAATCTGATTCACTTATATATTCTTCTTCCCCAATTAGTATATTTATTCTATTCCAAGTTATTCCTTTTCATACGTATTGTATACACTAAGGACGTTCAGTATATATATATATATACTTTAAATATATATATGGCCATGTAGATATCAATCGGTCCATAACTGTACGTAATTAAATTTTATTATTCTTCCTAACATTAAAATCTGTCTAACAGCTATCAATACTATAATATATATAGCAGTCAAAATCTTTTTAATAATATATATTTGAGTGCTGTTTCCATGTTATTCTGAAATTTATTTTATGTATAGTTGTGGAAGTTGGTACGAAATCTATACTAAATCATTTAATTTTTTTACTAAATTAATCGTTAATGATATTCGAAAAAGTAAATAAAGCAACATGGACTCCTCTTTTATTTGTAACTAGGGGTTGGCCCGCCCTACGGGCGGGTGGGTATACGACAAAACTATTTAATATTTTAATATTTTAATTTTATAAAGCATTTAAATAATAAAGATATATCTAAATTTAAGATTATATTATAAATTTGATTATATTTTTTTTGTTTGAGTTGAAAGAACCACTAACAGGATTTTAATGAACATTAATAATTAAATAAAAAAAATTAAGGAAAATATAATGATTTATTTTTATTTTTTTATTTTTATTTCAATTTGATATAGTTGAAGAAAATCTAAAAGAAAAACATCTGACACATTTTTATGAGTGTTTCAAACTTTAATATTTTACACTTATTAATTTCTATCCATCTCCAAGCTATATAAATTGAAAATATAATGTAATGTAATAAAATTATAAAAATCTGTATTTTAAATAACTATATGAATAGTTTCAATGATGTCATATTTAATAATTAATATTTTTATTTTACAACAAATGATTTTTTATAATATATGTTTGTTTCACTCTATATTAGTTTTTACAATTTATAATGAAATTTGATTTAATTTTTAGGATTTTATTAATTATATTCTGTAAATTATTTTAGCATTTGTTGAACTTTGTCTTATGACAAATTTTTTTGTTGGAAATATTGATGCTATTTGAAAATATTTTTTTAACAGACTAATAGTTTTATAAATTAATAAGAGATTACATTTTACTAATGGTGTGTCCATGCTTCGTGGAGAATATTAGCTGTGTTGTTTTATATGATGTCATCGTGTGTAGCATCTGAATGTTCTCCTGCTTTATTTTATCGTAATGAACATTTTTAGTCTATGACACTAAGTTATGTAGTAGCAGGAAATGGTTTATTAATTAGTAATTCAAGGCGTGGCGTGTATACGAATGAAGTAAATTATACGAAGGAAGTAAATTTTTGTGATGCTGAATGTGACAAATCACATTGGTCAGTAGGTGTTGTTGGATATTTAAGTGAATCCTTGTAACCATTAAAGTGAAACATTGCAATTGTTTAGATGAACAAATGCAACTGTTTGTGATTGCAACTATTAATGATGAACCGTTGCAACCTTTGGTGATGAACCATTGCAACCGTTAGTGATTAAAGCTTTTGGTGATGAACCATTGTGACTTTTGGTTAATAGTTACAACTCTTGGCTAACCATTGCAACTGTTGGTGTCAACCATTGCAACTATTGATGCTAACCATTGCAACCTTTGGTACTCTATATAAGGAGTTGTAGGCAATGGAAAATCATAACTTGAATCACAACTTGAGAACTTAAAATCACAACTTGTACTACTTGTACAAAGAGAGAAATTCATTGTTAGTTAGAGAAAGATAGGTTCATTGTTCAAAGATCATCAAAGATCTCTGAAGAAACACATATAAGCATTAAACTTCTATTTTGTTATTCTTGTATCTTAACCTAGAACAAGAGTGAGACTTTGATTGTCTTATCCTACAAAGGGATTTCGTGTAACCCAAGGTTTGGAATAGGGTCGAAATACTCTTTAAGGAAAGTGACCTCGTGCGCGATTCAATCATTATCCAAGTATATAGTTCGTACCCATTCGGGTACAACCCTAATAACCAACAATCTTAAAGAGTATTTTTGTTGTGAACTATAACTTTTATATTTGTGCGATAGATAACATCAAAGTCTGGAAAGCCGGAAATGCTTGAGAAAATAAACTTTCTAAGAGGTATGAATGTCTCGTGACCCAAGAGGTATGAACATCATAATCCAGGGATGTAAGTACCTTGTGATCCAAGGGATGCGAGCGCGTCGTGATCCAAGGGATGCGAGCGCGTCGTGATCCAAGGGATGCGAGCGCGTCGTGATCCAAGGGATGCGACTGTATCGTGATCCAAGGGATGCGAGTGAATCGTGATCTAAAGGGTGCGAACGTGTCGGGACCTAAAAGGTGCGAACGTGTCGGGACCTAAAAGGTGCGAACGTGTCGGTACCTAAAAGGTGCGAACGTGTCGGGACCTAAAAGGTGCGAACGTGTCGGGGCCTAAAAGGTGCGAACGTATCGGGACCTAAAGGATGCGAATGTATCGAAACCTAAAGGGTGCGAACGTGCCGGGACCGAAAAAGTGCAAATGTGTCGGGACCGAAAGGGTGCGAACGTTTCGGAACTGAAAGTGTGCGAACGTTTCTGGACCAAAAGGGTACGAACGGTTTGAGACCGAAAGGGTGCGAACGGGTCGGGACCGAAAGGATGCAAACAGTTCGAGACCAAAATGGTTCAAATGAATCGTCACCAAAAGGGTGCGATTGTATCATCACCGATAAGGTGTGAATGTAACATCAATGAAAGACATGAGAGAGGTACATGTGATTGTGAGATTTTTCTCCAATGAAGTCTCCCATATGTGTGATTGTGAGGCTTGTGCCTTATATAAGACAAGAGGTATCACAACTTGAATATTTGAAAGAAACCATAAGTTATGGTTTGTTAAATGTCAGATTTACTTCTCTGGTAGAAGGGTATTTAGATGCAAGTTTGTTAATCAATATCGAAGAACATTTTTCTATAAGTGGTTGAGTATTTTGCTTGGAGATGTGTCATTTCATAGGCTTCCAAGAAGTAAACTTGCATGAAAATTTGACTATTGAAGAAATATTTAATTTCAAGCATTAGCATATGTCTATTAATAGACATATTGGCTAAGGAATTTAATTTAAGAGATTCCATGGTGACCGAAATAGTATCACCAGTTTCTATTTTTGGTAGTGAAGAAATCTTGGTTAAGACTTATAACCAAGTGGATAATGGTAAGTCGCGACACCTGACGTTAGATATAGCGCAGTATGTGAGCTGATCACTCACGGGGTGAATACCATAAGGGTTTATTCGGTCTGAAAGAAAGTAGCATATCATTTGACGAAATGATTAGCTAGAGACTTGGTAATTGAGTCTGTTAAGGAGATGAGTTTAAAGTCCATTTGAAATCTTTAATGGTGGGATACCCAATTCCCCTCTAGTACAACGTTAGAGGCTGAATTCAATGTGGAAAGCCCACACTTAGAGATTGAAGCACATGTCTATATATCATCCCAATGTATGTGCTTGGACCTGCAAGAAAGGGTTAGGTTGAAATTTTATTCTTAATAAATACTTTGAAAAAGTGCTTTTGCAGGTGCATGAGTGAAAGTATTTACCTATATGAGTGTGAAGTGATGCCGCTTCAATAAGCTGGGACTTGGCTTTGTATGCGCTCAAGAATGGATAGGGACACATGGCTTATAATAGTGTCAAGTATAAACACTTAGAGTAGTGTGGAAACACGTGTGTGTATTATCTTCATGTGTTCAAAATGGGTTGAGGGATTCAATCCGTAGGACATCCTGATTCTCGGGCATTTGGAATGTGTAATACACTAAGATGAAAATTCAATTCTTAGTAACATTTTCATTTATGCATGAGTTTGATATATGTGTTAATTATTTAGTGAATCTATGATTACACTTAAATGGGGGAGGATTGTTGGATATTTAAGTGAATCCTTGTAACCATTAAAGTGAAACATTGCAATTGTTTAGATGAACAAATGCAACTGTTTGTGATTGCAACTATTAATGATGAACCGTTGCAACCTTTGGTGATGAACCATTGCAACCGTTAGTGATTAAAGCTTTTGGTGATGAACCATTGTGACTTTTGGTTAATAGTTACAACTCTTGGCTAACCATTGCAACTGTTGGTGTCAACCATTGCAACTATTGATGCTAACCATTGCAACCTTTGGTACTCTATATAAGGAGTTGTAGGCAATGGAAAATCATAACTTGAATCACAACTTGAGAACTTAAAATCACAACTTGTACTACTTGTACAAAGAGAGAAATTCATTGTTAGTTAGAGAAAGATAGATTCATTGTTCAAAGATCATCAAAGATCTCTGAAGAAACACATATAAGCATTAAACTTCTATTTTGTTATTCTTGTATCTTAACCTAGAACAAGAGTGAGACTTTGATTGTCTTATCCTACAAAGGGATTTCGTGTAACCCAAGGTTTGGAATAGGGTCGAAATACTCTTTAAGGAAAGTGACCTCGTGCGCGATTCAATCATTATCCAAGTATATAGTTCGTACCCATTCGGGTACAACCCTAATAACCAACAGGTGTTGCCCGAACGTATCTACGGAAAGTGATATTTCTTGTTCACCAATCTTCTTCAGGTTATTCTCTTACATCCGTTGGTGATATCCATACTCTACATGATGATATATCCATAGGAAACTCGATCCTGATCTGACTCTATTTACTCTGGCCAGAAGACTCTCAAAATTGTTTACACGCAACTTATTTTTCTGGGAATTAGTTGCAGGTTTACAGAGGTTTCTTGTCATATGGCTTCGTCTCAATTATGATAAACCAACAATAGTTCCTGTAGCTTTGTTGACCTGATCATTATGAGAATACACCTTCAATCTGTTATATGTGGCTTCATAAATACAAAAATAAACTCTTGTAGAAACTCATTTTGAAATTGGCTCTTGTTCTCCATCACTGTTTCCTTCTCTCTTCTCTTTGGACTCCATCTTTTCCACCTTTCTCCAACAAATTCCATTAGACTCACCACTGTGACAGATCAGATCCATCCTTGTCGCCGTTGATCTGTCACCGTTGCAGTCCACCGTGATGTCTTCTCCACTGAGTTCTTTCCATTTCTGTGATCACCATTCATGATATATGCATGACCTGCATTTTTACCAAATTTTAGTTATTTATGTAGATCGGGGTTAACATGACTTCAATATATCGATGGAGGAGGGGAAGGCAGAGAACTGTATCAATAGTTATAAGAAAGCTTTCTTACACCTGAAAAGTGTCAAGAACTAACTAAGAGTCAAAATAAAAAAAAAAGGATTGGAGAAAGGAATAGAAAAAGTAGGAGGAAGTGATAAGTACGTTTTGAAAATGCATAATTTGCAAATCTGTTCTCAGTAAACACAACCCAGTGTGATTTTTTTTTTTTTTATGTAGGATCAAGCAGCATGAAAGAAATACTACTACACAAAATATAAATGTAGGATCTACCGGGATTCCTGTCTAGGAGACAATGTGTTGAATGTCGGTTTCAGAGACAGTAGGTCCTAGCTCCTTCATCGCCAGCTTCAGTTTCAGATTTGCTCACTTCTTTGCCTTTGGCTAAAATAGCAGCTGTCTCGTCCCTAAGTTCCATTTTCTGGTCATAGTGAGACCCAGCCTGTTAGAAAAGAACTCAGGAAAAATACAAACACGAATCTTGGGTTTATAGACAGTAAGACAAAATCGAAAACAATACCTTCTCAAAATCTTGGTCTCACACAGCTTCCTTCATCTCCTTGGTGATCCGTTTGAGTTGGTTCTCAAGCTCCCTAGCTTTCTCAAGAATCTAAACAAACTAAACCCCCGTTAGTGAATAAACTCAAATAGATATAAGAAAACATTTATTGATAAGAAAAGAAAAAAACATAGAACATTTAGTCTCCCCTGTTAGGCCTATTGTATGGCTCCTATCCATAATGGCTTTAGTAAGAACAGAGGGAAACACAAGAACATTTAGACATTTGTGGATCACAAAAAGGAAAAAAACTTACGTTAAAGTTTCTGTTGGCGTCTTACATATGAGAACTCTATATTCTTAATCTTTCATGACATCAAAATCTTACGAACGACCACCCTCATGATTATGAAAACGTATGCAAAAACATGAAGATTCGGAATTTGCAGCGGTATAGAGCAAACAGGGTGAAAGAGCATAGGGACTAATATTATTGAGGTAAACGAAATCTCCACTAAGTAAAGAGTTCTTTGTAAGCAAAATGGATATTGATTACCTTCTTGGTCCCTCTTTGTTTGGCATGCCTCTGGTGCCAACGTCCACTATGCTGACCATCTAGCTTCTTGGCACTTTGATCTTCACCTTTAACCTGAGTCTCCTAATAATAATTAAAGAAAAAAAAACACTTCGTATGATCTATTACTGAGGATGTATTACTTTCTAAAGAGGAACCATGTTAGTTTAGGGTACCTTAACAAACCCATTATGTCATAACAAACCCCAGATCCAAAATCATAAAAGCGCATGTTTAAGGTTTGATTTTAAAAAGTATGTTTCAGGTTAAGACTTCACTGTTTGATTCATGCAATCTGAGATCATTGGAGCTTAACATAATCACATGTTTAGAGATTTTTTTGTGTAATATCCTAAATGGTATGACAAATATATCAATGTCATAGATCTCGTCGTCTCGTAAACATAATTTAGTAGCTAAACCTTCAGGAAAAAAATAATCAAAATACAACGGAAACTCCAAGACGAACAAAACAGAAAACTCAACAAACACAGAAGACAGCAAGTTTTAAGAGATTAAACATACACAGTGAGAATATAAAAAATGGTTGTGTAAGAATCAAAAATTAGAAACTTAACAAAAGCCTAAGACAACTCTTCCTGAAACAATAACAAATGCTTTCATGTCAAATCCAATCACCAGATACATAAATTGATATACGAGCTTACCATCAAAGTGTTTCCACTGCTTTGTGAGCTTCGTATAAGCGGACAAATGCAAAAAGTGTATCACCTGTCCTAAAACGACAAACACACTACAAGGAAAGTGGGTAAAGATAGCGGACAAAGATAGCGTTTTTTATGTAAATGCTATCATTGACATAATTCATAGTTTAAGATAGCGTTTGTATGTGAATGCTATCAAAAAACGTATATATAATAGCATTAGTAAGTTTAATGCTATCTTTTGTTTAGGCGGAAAATAATTTCACTTTACCGCTAAGTACTTTCAAATATTTTCAAATCCGTTTTATTATCAGATAAAACTAAAAGAAAAAATAGAAAAAAGAAAAATTTCCATTGGTCTATCCTTATTTACAGGGATTCTAATCTAAACCATTGAATATTTCAATCCAAAGGCTAAGATTTATCATCCTCATTCTCATCTCCTTGGTCGATCTCTTCTCTCCCAATTCCTCTCTCTCTCTCTCAGATTTCGTTAGAAACCAAAGTAAATCTTCAAAAGTTTTGATCTTTTTGTTAAATATGAAAGTTAATCTCGAGTCTTGCATCATGAGAAGGAGAGAGGCAGAAGGAATCTCTGTTTCTTCGAACCCATCTCAGATTCTTAATCTTCCAACCAGATTGAGTCAATCTCCTCACCTTTTAACCTCCTTCGCTTTCAACCTCCTTCGCAAGTCGAGAGGGAGAGAGAGCGTGAGAAAATGAATAAAGGGGGAAGTCTCTCTCTCTCTGGCTCTCCGTCTCTCTGTCTCTTTATGAGATTTTGCTTCGATTTTGGTACAGGAAGGGTCGTGAGCATAGTTGGTTGTAGTGAGCTTGAAGACCAGAGGAGGTAGGGAGAATGGGGCGGAGTTCTCTTCGATTCAACGTGAGGTAGGGTTCTTCTCCCCTAATTATATTTCTTACTCAATCCTGATTTTTTTTGTTTCTAACACTGATTTTGTTTCGTCTTTTGTAGTAGGCTAATGAAGAGTCCTTAAAGTTTGTATCTTTATGCAGGTTCGGTGCTTCTTCTTCAACGACCAGATTGAATCCACTTCTCAAACCCATCTTGGATGTAAGGTCTTATCTTCTTAGAGTTTTCTTTCTGTTGTCTTTTTTTCTCTAATTGTTGTTGTGTACGATGGGATGAATCAGGGATACCTTGCTGATATGAAAGAGTTCAAAGAGCATGGTGGTTAGGTAGTGATACTACTTTATGTCACACTCTGCTATTACTTTTAGCTATGCACAATTTAGATGCTGTAGGTCTCTGTGTCCCTTTATTTACTAACTGTCGTTTGATGTTTTGCAGATCGCTGCTGCTAGTAAGACTTTAATTCCCTCTGTGTCAGCCATGAAGTTTCCAGTGTTAGCTGTGACTTCCTCTAATGGATAAAGCATGAAGCTGCCTATTACTTCAAACACCAATGAGGTTAACACAGGAAGATTGGCTGTTTCTAAGGTGACATTAGTGTGTCTATCTTTCGGAGCTAGCTCTCAGGTTCGAATACTCCCACTTCCTAATTTTATGTCAACGGAACCAAGGAAACGTTTGGTTAGCCTTGCTTGTTTGTAACCAAGGTCATTGATACTGCTTTTAATCTGCCTTGTAGTAGTACATGGTTATGGAATATTGCAAGAGATAAGTGGGAAGAAGTGCAAGGCGGTGGAGATGGTCGTGGTGTGGGGTGCAGTTGTAAAGAGAATTTTAGGAAAATTTATGTGTAGGTTTAATTTTTTTTTAAATTGTTTTTGTTTCTTTTAGTTTGATATACAGTTGTACAGTCATAAATATGTAACCAATTTCTGTATATTATAAAAATTAAATATTTTTATTTCTATTTTTTATTATTATTTTTTATTATTTTTTAATAATGATATAATAGCAATTATTATCTGCTATTATAAGATATACAATTACATAATAAAATAAACGCTATTAGAAAAACTATTTAACATAGCACATAAAAACTGCTATATAAAGTACCGAAGAAAAGATAACGGGGGCAGACATAGCGCACTTAAAAACGCTATGTATCTCTGTGATAGCGTTTTACGGACGCTATGGATGACACTTTTTCTTGTAGTGACAACACGCATCAAAGAAGAGAAGCAGGAACTGACTCAATTACAAAGACACAGACCAGCGTTTCTCCTTAAAATCGATCTCCGGGAATAAAGGCATCCATGACCTTCCATACTTTTCGGACAGAGGATAAAGATCATATGCAGTCGTACCTACCCAACATAGAACAAATCCCTAAATCTCTCAGAACGAAGATTATGATTTAGATTTCCAGATAAAGAAATTTCCTTCAGGTGTTTGGTCTGAGAGTGAAAAATACATGTTCTTCGAGGAGATAGTATTAGTACCTGGTGGGGGGGGGGGTGGCTATGATATCTGAAACTCCTTGGTAGGTCTAACAATCAGAGGCCGAAGAACAATACAAACCCTAGAATTGGAGTTACGGTTCTTGGAGACGAAGAGCTTGAGTATCGATTTCAATTGGCTCACTTAACAAACGCTCCCATTGCAATTTAATCTCTGAAGCTAAAAAAAAATCAAACGAAAACGGGACGCAAGAGAAGCAGATAACAGACGCGCCAGAAGATAACACTCACGCGTGAAACATACGCATATCCCATCGTTCCGACACGTGTCGAAAAAAACCCCACCTTTTCAAAGAGACGTGGATGATTTTGTAGCCATCACAAGTCTACTTTATATTAATAGATTTTGTATAGATGAAAAACAACAACGGGATGTGCCTCGAGAATACAAACCCAATTGAAACTAATGAAGTCTCAGGCCCATCACCATGTCTGCATTTCAACAACCAGACAAAACAAAGAAATCGAGTCGTCGTCGACGTACGTTCAAGACCGTTCACGGATGCTCTCAGCTAAAACAAATTCAGTGCTTTAACAATCTTATCCGATGAGGTGTCATAGACAGCTGTGACGCCAGTCTAAGATCCAGATTGTTCTGCAACTTTTGTAAGCTCTATAAAAGAGCAAGCCATTTAACTAAACTAAGTTTTATATTAATAAGAAAGAGGAATGGTAGAAACTCTGTATTCTCTCTAAATTTAAGAGAAAGAGTCTTCGTTGTGGTTCCTCTCATGGTGGTGACAACTCTGGCACACGGCAGTCTTCTCGACGTGGTGTGGCCGGCTTTGACTCTGGCGTCACACCTCTCTCACGGTGGACGGTCGGCTTATCGAGTCCGGGGAGGGGAGGTTTGTTCAACCTCGCACCGCCGGCTTTGTTGTCAGACCCTTTCTCTTTGGGTGCGATTGTTCGGCTCTGTTTCTTTGATTGAGATTTCGAGTAGATCGATGAAACTTTCGGAGGAAGTGAAGCTGAAAAAACCACCGTGATGGAGATTGGGTTGCGTTCCGGTGTAGTGGTCTAGTGGTGTTTCCG
Source organism: Hirschfeldia incana (assembly GCA_026261945.1). Lineage (NCBI taxonomy): Eukaryota > Viridiplantae > Streptophyta > Magnoliopsida > Brassicales > Brassicaceae > Hirschfeldia > Hirschfeldia incana. The sequence continues at coordinate 7,887,745 of JABCMI010000003.1, read as the reverse complement.
GTGGATCGGGGTGAGATATCGAGATTGACTCGATGATTCTTTCCTTTGATTATAGTCCAGGCGGAAAAAGGGTGTCGACTTCTTTGACTCCGGTGAAGTTCCAGCGAGACTATTGGTGGTTTCGTCTTCTCCGGCGACGTCTTGGGGTTTGCGTTTCGAAACAGCGAGCGGGTGACGCGTGGCGTTGGGAAGCGCATAGCTTGACGCGTGGATCGTCCTTATCCTTGAGGACGCGTGGTCAGGGCGCGTGGCGTGGGTTGCACCAATTTGTCTTTTGGGCTGGGCTTTGTCCCTTTGCCTTTGTTTAAGCCCATTGGAAGTGGGATTTTGTGTTGTGTTTTTTTAGTCGTAAGCCTATCAGTTTTTGGGCTTCTTGTGTTTTTGTGGTTATGTGCTTTTGCCCTTTAATAATAATGTTTAGATGGAAAAAAAATCCCTGTTTTACTAAAGTTGTCAATAGCAATGCCTCCAATAGCTGTGGGCGAGGAAGAAATAGCGTGGTATAAAGGGATAACATGATAATATGGTTTCGCTATCTTAATGGGATTAAATAAATATGTAATCTTTACATAACTAGAATAGGAAATTCTCATGTTGTATATATACAGAGCTCCTTGTATCAATAAGATCATGCTTTCATAATATATTTCATGGTATCAGAGCTCTAAGATTGTGATCTAATTTTTCTTTTCATATACTTCTTCAACTACTACTATGGCCGATGATAATGCAGTGACCGATACTACTCTTGCAACGACAGCTATCAATGCTTCGTCGCACTACTTTGTAGCTTCCTCTGATAATCCGGGAGCTCTTATCACCTCTGTTCTGCTCAAAAACGACAACTACTCAGAATGGACAACAGAACTTCGAAACTCTCTGCAAGCAAAGAGAAAAATCGGGTTCATTGACGGGACGTTACCAAAACCGGAAGCTGAACCTAATCTCTCTCGATGGTTGGCTGCGAATTCTATAATTGTTGGATGGATCCGAACGTCTATGGATGCTAAGGTTCGTTCGACGGTCACGTTTGTTCCTGAAACGTATAAGCTTTGGAAAATTCTACATATACGCTTCTCTGTTCGCGACAGAACTAGGGTTCATCAACTACATGATGCAATTTCAAATTGCAAACAGGATGGACAATCAGTTTTGGAGTACTATGGAAGACTTACTAAACTATGGGAAGAGTTACAAAACCTCAAAACAGGCCGCCCATTGCCGCAGCTGATATTGAAAAAGAACGTGAGGATGCTCGTGTTCATAAGTTCTTGTTTGGTCTGGATGATGCACAATTTGCTTCAATTCGTTCTCGTATAACATATGAGGAGCCTTTACCAGACATAAATGTCGTTTATTCGCATGTCATTCGAACTTGATCTCAACCAAAGATCCACATCGGTAATATAAGAATTAATCTACTATTATATAAAGAGGCAAAGCCAATCCACTAATTTCTAATTGGTTTTAAGTTGGAAGCCCATAATAAACCTGATTCTATCATGGTATCAGAGCCATAAGATCTTTTGTCCTAATTTACTACAACTACTACTACTAAACCGATGTTGGGCCCTCTGTGGATGTTATTCCCACATTGTCCACGCTTCAGACCTAGATGTCTGAGCGTGATAGAGAGTATTGATGAGAAACATTCTACATCGGTAATATAAGAATTAATCTACTACTATATAAAGGGGTATGACCAATCCACTAATTGCCAATTAGTTTTAAGTTAGAACCTCATAATAAACCCGATTCTATCATGGTACATTATAGTATTTCTTGTTCATCATTAATGACGTTTAGTTTTCTAGATTATAGTAATTTGCCGTTTAGTATTCTAGATCTGTTGTAAAATTGTCACATAATGACGGTGTTTATGAAGACTTCGAACAATATATATTCTACTTTTGTTCTTAAATGCTAAAATTATTGTTCTGATCTTTTCAGACGATAGCACCATACTGTTTTGAATGCGTATTTGATTCATATTTTATTTTTAATTAAGAGTGTGTATCTCTAGAACAGTTGTCATCATGTTTTGAATGCATAGTCGTTTTCAACGCATGCATACTTATACTCTCTCCGTCCCACTTTAAGTGTTGTTTAAGGATTTTCATTTTGTCCTAAAATAATTGATATTATCACTTTTCTAGATAAAATTTAATGTTAATTAAAATTTATAGCCAATTATAAAATGTTGTATCTTTTTTATATTAGTTAAACTATTTTATTTAATGCTATTTGTATAAAATCAAGATAAATTACATAGAATTTCGTGTTTTCTTAATCTTTGTGAAAAAACCTAAAAACCCACTTAAAATGAGACAGAGAAAGTATTGTTATTTATTAAAAATTCACAGCTTTTTCTGCTGTTTAAAATTTAAAGATCAGATCTGACGTTGTTTGTTTTCTTTGTTTTTAATTTTTTTTCAGGCATAAGACGGTTTTCGACTCCCTCCACGCTCTTTTGATCAATGCCCTTGTCATCGAACTTGTGTTTACCGCAATAGCGGCTTCTAGGAAACCAGAATATACAGTTCTTGTTTGGGATTTTGTTTGTTCTGTACCTGAGCTTCAAGGCGTACGAGATTTCTATCCCATTCATATGGTTTTGGTACAAAAAGATTCTCGCTGTGGTATCCTTAGGGCATCATTATCGGGACTTCTAACCCGCATCCTTAAGATTTTAATTTGAAATTTAAAAGTAAATTAAAAGAAAATCACACATACATATACTAATTAAGAAGTTTTATCATCGCGTCCTTAACTGCACGTGTCAAGAAGTGGGTTTGTTTTGTTCTTTGGTGTTTCTCTTTCTCTCGGCCTCCTGGCTTCCTGCAAGAAACGCTTCGTCGATCCCGGGGGGAGACGAAGACGAAGTACTCGATCGGCAGGGCGAAGGCAAAGGCGGTGGTGCTGCAGTCGTACGTGAGGATCTTTTTCAGGAACCCAGTGGCGACGGGAGAGATTTATCCGCTTGATGTGGCGCGACGGTGGAGTTGAGGGAATGGGAGAGTGTTTTGATTCGATTGAAGACGCCACCGTTAGGGAGCCACTGGATCTGATTCGATTGAGCATCGAAGAGAGAATCTACGTCAAGCTCCGATCCGACCGCGAACTCCGCGGCAAGCTTAACTTTCGTTTTTTTGTTGATTTTAGGGAATTCTTGTTAATTCTTTACAAGATTCCAAAGGCTGCTTACTAAGTTCTTTAATTTTGGCAGGCGTTTGGTCAGCATTTGAATATGATTCTCGGTAATGTTGAAGAGGTTATCACGACTGTATAAATTGACGACGAGACTTACAAAGAGATTGTTCGTGTATGTCATTATACAAAGATTTATTATTAATCCGTTATTATGCTTGTGGATATTTGATAATCTTTTAGTAATACGTTCTGGTTCATAAGATTAAAGCTTTCACAATATGTGTTTGCCTTAGTCTTAGTTTTAAGTTTAAGCTGAGTTATTCATTCACAAGTTGTAGTGCTGGTGTGTTGATTTTGATGTGTTAGCCTTTCTAATAAACTAGTGTTACTATGTTCTTTGATTCAAAAACGAAATGATATGTATAGATTTGTTAACTGTGTATTGTAATCATTTATATTACTTTCTTGTTGATGGCACTTGCTTTGTTTTTGTTGTTGTTGTTGTCAGACATCGAAACGAAAGATTCCGTTTCTATTTGTGAGAGGAGATGGAGTAATCTTGGTGTCGCCGCCTTTGAGGACTACTTAAGTTGATGTGGTGCGACGGTGGTCTTGCAGATTCCGTCTTGATGTGGCGCGACGCTTGATGTGGCAAGTTGGTGGTCTTGAAGATTGAGACTACGCTTGGGAAGTCAGAGAAGTTTGATGAGCTAATGGCTGCAGCCAATGAAGAGAAAGAAACAGCAAAAGCTCAGGTTCAGAGCTGAACATTAGTTTGGATATACACATTAGTTTGCTATACACATTACCTGATTATTAGTTTGGATATGATCTCTCGTGTTCGTTCGAGGAACTCTATGTATAACAACGACGCTTCAATCACCAAGAGGTTTGCTTTGCTTCGCTTTCTTTCTCCTTTTCTTGACCTTTAAGTTAGATGATGAGATTTGTTGTTTTTGGTCCTAGCAATAATCTATTTTTTTTTTTCAAATTATCCTTAACAAAATCTCTTAACTTCACAATATCAATATAATAACCTAAAGACTAATTATTTGGTCCTTGCAATAAGGATGCCCTTAGAGTTTTTCCACTTGATGGGTCTAAGGATCATCAGATTAGCCTGCTATCCGTACCACTATCTTACTCGGCTCATTGCACTGCTCACGTGTAACGGTCAACAAGCAAATGGAAACGATGTAGAGAATCCTCCAGCCGATGAAGTGAATCCTCCAGCCGATCCTCCAGCCAAATCAAGAGATTCCTCCAGCCAATCCTGTCGGTGGATTAAATGCGCTTCTCGAACGATGGGACCAACAGATTTTTGAGGCAAAAGAGAGAGAGCCATCCAAGCCAAAAATGATAAAGAAGAAGCCGAAGCCGCAAGAGTAGCAGCCATAGCCGCAAGAGCAGCATTGAGAAGAGCCGCTGAAGCCGCTAACAACCAACCACCTAATGGCCAAGAACTCCAACGTATCGACGATGCCTCTGTTAGCGACCAAGTTTCACCGCCACAATAATGAAGAAATCGATCCAGATCAGTGCCGTCCCTAATTGTTTGGTGGCCTAAAAACAATTTTGAAATATGGTCTTTCTCGTTTTGTGAAAAATTTGGTCAATTTAATATCTTAATGTATTATTTTTATTCTAATCAAAATTAAATGTTGCTGGTTCTGTAGGTTTTCAATTTCACTAAAATGAATTGAAAATACTAAGAGACCACACACACACACACACAAGAAACCACCGTAAAAGTATAATAGTATGTTTAACAAATAAACATAAGCATATTTGACCAAAATTATGCTAGATAAAAATATTGTATAGAAAATAAAAACTTTAAATATAATAATAGAGCACAAAAATGTGAACACAAATTAGATTAAAAAAAATAAACTTCCACAAAGCAAATAGAAAAACTTTATTATTAGAAACATACATAATTTTTCTTAAAAGAAAAATAAAACATATTTTCTTAAAACTAAAAGGAAAACAAAAATAAATCTTAGAAATTTAATTATTTAAATATCTTACACTGCGTAATCTACCAATCATGATGTGGCTTGAAACTGTTGCTTCACAGGCCTTATGGTTGGAACGGGCCTGATCCAGATGATGCTTGAAGCCTTTGTCATTTCCTGTCATTAAGCGTATGTCTATCAGTTAAATTTTTAGTTTTATGCTTTAATAAGTTAGTTTTTTTATGAATAAGATAGTTTTTTTGGGCAAATGAATAAGATAGTTTATCATGTAATTTTTGTTCTTAGTTTCGGTTTTAATGGAAGTCTTAGGCACTTTGAATGAACTATGTTTGTTTAATATTGTTGGACTTTGTTTATATGAATTTTGAGGAATTTTAGGATAATGCCAAGAAAATATATATTTTTTAATTTTCATGATAACGATCGGTAACTGTACAACCAAAAAAATACATGTTTCCAAGATGTCTCTTCTCTCTCTTTAATTTTCAGAAAGTCGGATTTTCCGTTTCGGTTGTTCGCCGGCAATGAGTCCAGTGAATCGGGCTCCAGTTCCGAAAACCGGTGGCTTCTTTGGCATAGATTGGTTGGCTTTTGGCTCCGGCGGTGCGCCTTGATCTTGAGTGCTTTGTTTCGTGCTTCACTTGACTAGAGTTGTCTCATCTTCATGCTTATTTAAATCGTTAATGATGTTTGGTGTCTTCCTTGCTGATTGCTCTATTATGAGAGCCTTATCCTTCAGCATATTGGCTTCCGGTGGTTCTCGGACGGAATAAAAATTTGTTTTATACTTTCCAATATTTTATGCATGAAAAATTTTTGTTTTATACTTTCCAATATTTTATGCAAGAATCATCTTCATGCTTATTTTTTGTTTTATACTTTCCAATATTTTATGCATGAAAAACTGAAACTTATACCCGCAATTATTTAAATTAATTCATTTTTTTTAAGTTTTTGCCACAAAAATATCAAAAATGAAAATAACAAATGATTCTTGCAGTGACAAAAAAAAAGATTCATGCAAAGAAAGGCCCAATTCGGAATTGACAATTCCTGATCCACAGTGTCTCTTGTACGTTTGAAAACCTGCACAAAAAGGAAAACGTTAGATAGTTTCCTTTTCTTCATATGTCGGTTAATTAAATTGTTAATACAATATGGAAAATGAAAGCTGGAGTTATAAATAGAGAGGTGGTCAAGGTTTGAGGAACATCCGAAACAGAGACAATAACTCATAACGAGCAAGAGAGAAAGATCAAGAGCAATATTAAACTAGCTTTGTTTACTTATTAGACTTGTGATCTCTAACAGTTGTTATTGTACGATTCTTTTGCATTATTGGATAAAGATACGTTTGATTCATAGTTATTCTTAAGCTCAAAGTAGGATTCAATTCCTTACAATTCTTATACCCTAATTTACTAGCCTCTCTTTTACTACGAAGCGAGCAAAGGTTCTTGCGTAGATACACGAGACCATCGAGCTCTCTGATTGAAGTCTAAACGTGTTTCTAGTGAAGAAATCATTGTTGTTTTACCGTTGAAGGATCTCGTTTATCGCTGATCTTCTGTGGTCTAGGGCTTTGAATCGACTTGCGTAAGTAAAACTTGAGGATGAAGAGTGAGAGAGAAGTTAAGAACGGTGGTGTTGAGGAAGAGAGAGCTGCGAAGCGGAAGAGACTGATAAAGCAGTCGAATGCTTACGATGGCGAGCAAGCGATTAATGTCGGAGACGATGATGATGTTGATGCCTCCTCCTCTAAGGTTCGGGGGAAACATTCACTTCCTCGAGATTGCCCTTATCTTGATACTGTTAATCGTCAGGTCTTGGATTTTGATTTCGAGAGGTCTTGCTCGGTCACCATGTCGAATTTGAATGTTTATGCGTGTCTTGTATGCGGGAAGTACTTGCAAGGAAGAAGCCATAAGTCACCTGCTTATACACACAGCTTGGAAGCAGGGCACCACGTTTATATCAACCTTCTCACGGAGAAGGTGTATTGTCTTCCTGATAATTACGAGATCATCAACGACCCTTCTTTGGATGACATTCGTCATGTTTTAAACCCAAGGTTTAGTAGAGCACAAGTAGAAGAGCTTGATAGGAATAAGCAGTGGTCTAGGGCTCTTGATGGCTCTCATTATCTTCCGGGGATGGTGGGGTTGAACAACATACAAAAGACGGGGTTTGTGAACGTTACAATCCAATCGCTGATGAGAGTTGCTCCTCTACGCAACTTTTTCCTTATCCCCGAGAACTATCAGCACTGCAAGTCTCCTCTTGTTCACCGCTTTGGGGAACTCACTCGAAAGATTTGGCATGCTCGCAACTTCAAACGACAGGTAAGTCCACATGAGTTCTTGCAAGCTGTCACGAGACGTACGAAACCATTCAGGATAGGCCAACAGTCAGATCCAGTAGATTTTATGTCTTGGCTCCTCAACACGTTGCACATGGATCTTCGAACTTCAAAGGACGCCAGCAGTATTATCCACCAGTGCTTCCAGGGTGAGTTCGAAGTGGTGAAAGAGTATCAAGGTATTGAAAAGAAAGAAATCTCCAGGATGCCTTTCCTGATGCTTGGGCTAGATCTGCCACCGCCTCCTCTTTTCAAAGATGTCATGGAAAAAAACATAATTCCGCAGGTTGCTCTATTCCATCTGTTGAAGAAGTTTGATGGAGAAACGGTGACAGAGGTGGTGGGCCCAAGGCTAGCCAGAATGAGATATAGAGTAACGAAATCTCCTCCGTACTTGATGTTCCATATGTTACGGTTCAAGAAGAACAACTTCTTCAAGGAGAAGAACCCTACCTTGGTTAACTTCCCAGTGAAAGACATGGATCTGAGGGATTACATACCATCATTGCCTACTGCCGCAGAAGGGGAGAAGGCTTGTACAAAGTATAATTTAATAGCCAACATTGTACATGATCGGAAGCCAGAGGATGGGTATTTCAGAGTGTTTGTGCAGCCGAAGTCCCAAGAACTATGGTACGAGATGCAGGATCTGCATGTTGCAGAGACGCTTCCACAGATGGTAGAACTATCGGAAGCATACATGCAAATATATGAGCTGCAGGGGGAATAAAGCAGACAGACAAGGCTTACTACTGTTTCAAAAAAAAAGAAGGAATCAAAGCTTACTCATCGGCGTTTTAAGAGTTTGTTTCCAGGTTTTATTTCCTGGATTGAGGATAGAGATTAAACATTTGTTCTTCAATAACTCCTTTAGGTGATATATAATCTTGAACCTCCTAACATAAAAATTACTTCAATATGTATTTTAAATAAAAATAATAAAAACAATGATTAAACATTTTCTTTACCAAAATTTGGTTCATCTAGTATGTTCATAAACATAGAAACAAGATTAAAAGTTAAAAAATACAGGTTAAATTTTACTTTCTTTTATTTTCTGGAAAAAGGTAAATGGATTAGCTTAAGATACAATAACATTGAAAAAAATTCATTTCAAACATTCCATAAACGAAATCCACATTTCTTAAGGTCAAAATTATCGGTTGGACATTTTTAAGTCTCTAATTTTTTTTTAAAGAAAAAAAAGAAGAAGTGAACCACTTGTGGACTGCCACGTATCGTGGGACCCGTAAACAAAGCAAATGATGCGGCAAAGAAGTTTCTTATCTAGCGACTTTTTCCTCAAACTCGTCCTTGATGTTGATGATTTGTGGTCCCCCCTCCCTAAATGACCACGTGAGAAACACCAATAATCATGCCTTAAGTGTTCCCGTGCTGTTTCTATAGTGTTTCCGTCCAGGAGACGTTTTGGGTACGGGTACGTTAACCAAACTGCTGTCCCCGTGCTTCATAGGATATCATATAATTCGATATTGAAAGACCGAAGTGAAAACGAATATATGAAACAGCCATCTGAATCATTTTGAGGTTTTCTTTATAAATCTATTGATGATTTTAACAAAAAAAAAACTAATGATTCTTATACCCTTATTTTATAGATATATAAATATAAATAAATAAATTAAATTTATAATTTTGAATTATATGATTTCAAATTCAACCCTTTAATCATTTTTCGGATTTCTATTTTAAATTTTTCTTTTGAATTTTTTTTGAAACTATTTTAAATTGTATTAACTTATTTTTAATATTTTTTTTTTAGAAAAGGCTATCGCACATTAACTATCAATCTTTAGATTAGTTTACCCTTTTATATTTGGCTATTTTTTCTTTAGGGTTATTTTGTGAAAAAGAAAAACTACAAAAATAGAGAAAAAGATTAGGATAGCAGCAAACCAAGTTTTTGTTACAAATATATACCCCAAAAATCAAAATGACTAAAATGTTTCATTAAAGATACAAATATACACTTATATCCTTGGGTTAATTAATTCAAATCTTAAGGTTTAAAGTGTAGGAGTGAGATTTCAGAATTAAGGTATAAAATTTTATAAAATAAAAAAAAATACTAAAACTAGATAATAAAAATTTGAAAAATAGTTTCAAAAAGTATTTTCGAATTATAAAATTTTATAAATTAAAAAAAAAATTCGAAAAATTATTCCCCAAAACAAATATAGAAAAAGTTTCGAATCGAAAAACAAAATCTGAAACTATAAATTTTTTATTTTTATTTGTATTCATATATCTAGGGTAGTAGAGTCTTTCACCTATTAAATGAAACATTTTGGTCACTTTTCTTATTAAGGTCTATTTTTGTGACAAAAACTTGAAAATAGTCAATTTAGGACAATTGTCCTAAAAAATATCTGATAACTAAAATAAACACTAAAAAAATAGAAAAGGACTAGGATAGCACTAAACCAAGTTTTTGTCGTAAATATAGACTCCAAGAATCAAAATGATTAAAATATTTCATTAAATAGGCAAATATACATTTATACTCTTGAGTCAATTAATCTAAACCTTAGGATTTAAAGTTAAGGGGTGGAGTTTTCAGATTAAGGTATAAAATTTTATAAAAGAAAAAATAAATAATAAAATTTGAAAATAAAAATTAGAAAAATAGTTTTGAAAAGTATTTTCAAATTATAAAAAGAAAATTTGAAAATAAAATTTTCCCAAAAAAAAGATTATAAAAAATTTCGAATCCGAAAAGTGAAAACATATAATCTGAAACTATAAAATTCATTTTTTTTTAATTTTTTTTATTTGTATTCATATATGTACGATAATAGAGTTTTTTCACCTATTAAAGAAAACATTTTGGTCACTTTTCTCAAAGTCATATATGTAATTGAAAATTGTCTATTTAGGACAATTGCCCATTAAAGTATTTCATGGTGTATATTGTAAACTTGATCAGTGTTGAAGATAATGCAGATGTTACGTATGATGAAACCTCTTTAATCATACTAGAAGCTTTGTCCGCGCTACGCGTGGATTTTAATTTGAATTTTGTTAAATTATGTTTTAAATTATTTGTGAACATAAAATTTTATCCAATTTTAGTTCTGCTGTTTAATTTAATATCAATATCCGTTTCAATAAAATACATTTTTCTATTATTTAAACATCGTGTATCATTTCTGAAACCAAAATTTCAGTATAGTAAAATGTTTTCAACAATAAAGATAACAAATAGGTTGAAGTTTTTATTCTTTTTATTTGTTTTGAATTTGAGTTTCTTAAATGGGATAATGTACTACTGTTTTTTTGTATATTAATTTCCCCATTATTTTTATAATATTTATATGTTTAGTTCTAATTATTATATAAGAAATACAATATGATAATATTTGAGTTATTATAGATAAAAAGCTAATTATTTTTAAATAAATTGACTACTTTAAAATATTAATTCTATATTTTATATAGTGTCATTTGAATATATTTTTTTGTTAGAAAAAGAATTCCATTTTTAAATTCAATGTAATTCATAGTTATTTTAAAATTAATTTTTATTGTAAATTTCATTGATCTTTTGAACACTTTTGTTGATCTCAAAAATCATCGATAAATATTTGTTTTATTTCAACTATTTTAAAAATTTGTGGAAAATGTCATAATCCTCCCTTTGATAAACAGAGAGGCTAATAAATTTTCTAAAAAAAATTTATTCAATTATGACATAAATTTCAAAGGATATCCTTAGGAGATCTCCAAACCCAACTCTATCTGTCACTCAAAAATAGATTTTAGAGTAAAAATACTTCAATAATACTCTATAATATAGTGAAAAATAAGTTATTCCAAATATAGAGTAATTTGTTTATTTTTGGGTAATTATACTAAATATACTTTTTATGTTTTCTGTCACAAAAATAGAACGCAATTAAAAAATGACCGAAATGTTTCATTTAAGAGAATCACAAAACCTTCATGTCCTAGATATATAAATATAAATAAATAAATAAATAAAATAATTAAAAATAAATTAATAATTTTTTATAGTTTCTAATTATATGTTTTCAAATTCGGACTTTTAATAATTTTCTTTTTTTCGAAATTCAAAAAATGCTTTTTGAAACTGTTTTAGTTTCTTTTTCAAATTCTTGATTCTTATTTTTTATTTTATAAAATTTTAAACTTTAGACTCGAAACTCTACCCCTTAACTCTAAATTCTAAGGTTTAGATTAGTTAATCCATGAGTATAAGTGTAAATTTATCTTTTTAGTGAAACATTTTATTCATTTTGATCCTTATAGGCTATACTTGTGACAGAAAACTTTTTTAGGACTATCTTAAAAATATTTTCTTTTATTTTTTGTTTATTACTCTATTTTAGACTCTAAAATAGAGTACTATAAACTCAATTCTGTAATAGAATTACTCGATTTTAGAGTAAAAATGAAGTAAACCACTGGAGATAGTCTTTCAGAAGTATATATGTTATTTTAGAGTATTGTTTAAAAGTGTGCACCCCTGCATATATGATGAAATTTGATGATATCTTATAACATATAAAAATCAGGCGATAACATAAATATTTTTCATATAACATGAATAAAGTTAAATACAATTCATCTAAGATGTGTAAATTCAATTACAACACGTGTATTTATAATGTTTATGCAAGTTTTAGATCAATAATAATGGGCATTTCAGAAGCTTTATAGCCGCTTGTATTATTACATAAGCATATGATCACCATCAGTGTTAGATGATGATGAATAACAATTGTTTACAGACACTCGTAAACACCAAAGAAAAAAGAAAAAAAATGAACAGAACAGAATCTTGTATTCCCATTCGATCACTGAAGGAGCCATTTTGATGTACTGTCTTGAACCAGAGGGTGCTACGTGGTGTTATTATGTATTAGGCATCTGAGAGAACGTAGGTAAAGAGCATTTGAGAGAACGTAGATAGTTTTTACCAAAAAATGCAACACCACACAAAAGGAAAAGTTCCTCAATTCAAAATTTTATAGAGGAGGTCAAGAAGCTTAATAAAACCGACACTTTCCTGAGACACCGCACAAGATACTAACTATGAATGTTAAGGCTGGGAGCGAGAGACTCAAAGTATGTGGAGTGTTGTACAGTTTACCAAGTGACCTTTCACTATTTGAACACCAGGCGTTGCATGAATCATAGACGAATACACATCTCCCATTTCCAAGACGCAAGATTAACCGAGATGAATCCCATCACGAAATTAGAATGAGCCTCTGTGATTTTCACTGCTGTTGTAGTGTAGCAAGGTTACCAGCAGACCGGTGCAAGTCTGCTCGCCCCTTCCTCCTGCCGAAGAAGATCAAAAGCAGGATAGGTCGTTCAAATTCAGTAAACTATTCCGAAGATATACTCAAAATTATCTGCAAGGAAGCAAATAAGATTTCTACTCTTATATGGTTTATCAAGACAGATGGTGATGGTTTCTAATGTTCTGTACCTTTTTAGACCATTCCTCAAGAGACTCGTTGTCCTTGTGGTGATCAAACTCACGAGTCATTCTACAAAACAAAGTTAACATGTTGGAAACCTAAGTGAGTGTTGAGTGCTCATGTCTGCAGACAGTCAGAGAAAGAATCTGAAACATCAGCCTAGTGTTTGAAACATAAAAATTTCAAATTTATAATGCACAAGGATGATATATGTTTTAACCTTAAATGATAGTATCCAAGATAAGCAGATCTAGTTGTCCACCACCAGATTTTGATATAATTGTATATGCTCCAAAGACAATAGAGTTTGCGATATCTTCTTTGAGAGTAGAAGAAAAAGAATACACTAAGCAATCTGTTACACTTACTGTACTCAGTGCTAGGAGGAAAGCGTGAAACATCGAATATATAAGCCACTCTTGATTTTCCTCCAAAAAGAAAACCACAACAGACATAGTATTCTCCATGTGTCACTTAAGATTGAGATTCCACATAGATCCAGCAGCGAGACATGAAAGAGGCTTTGATTAACTTGCTGGAAGTGGCGTGAATGATAAGTTTGCAGCTACAAATGGCTTCTCATAATCTTCTTCGATTACTCCTGAAACATGAGAAGACATTACAGGTCAACCACGATCACTAAATGTTTTTAAGCTCAAACAAACTCGGATGCATAAGACCTTTCTTTTTTTGCTTACCTCTTTGAAAGACTTGGCTTTAGCCACAACTGTAACTTGAGAAAGAGAAATCAGATGGAGAGACCGACAAAAGAAACGAACTATAACTGCATCCTTTAAAAAAACAATTCTTGATTACCGGTTGGGCTACTTTAATTCAGTCGTTAGGATCGATGATCATAGCATTTTCTGAAGGGAAGAAAATAAACGCACATATCAATCATAAAAAACATCTAAAAAACAACTGCTCAAATCATAAAACAAACCAAAGGATCCAAAGATCTTATACAGCCACAACGCGAGCGGATCCAAGTCCAATTTTTTTTCTGATCCCTTTAAACCTTTTCTTCTCCTGCGAGAGACCTCTTTATATCTAAGTTAGCAAAAAAAAAAAGATGAATACAGGAAAAAAAAAACAGGACTGTTACCTTTAAGAGAAAGATAAAAGATACTCCCTCTGTTCCTAAATATAGGATGTTTTAGAAAAATTGGATGTTCTAATATATAAGATGTTTTCATTTTTCTAGACAACTTTTTACTTTATTAAAAACTGTGTAACCAATCATATTTAATCATCTATTTTGTAATTGGTTAAACATTATTAATTTTTTAATTTTAATGATATTTTCTAGACAAAAAGTAGTTTTCTTAATATGTATGTTTTTTGTCTAAAATCCTATATTTAGGAACAGAGGGAGTAGCTATTTCTTCTTCAAAAGCAATCAGATTTTTTAGAAACTGGAGAAAAAATTGTGGAACAAAGAAACTTATATAAGGAGGAAAATAGATAAGAGAAGAGCACGACTCCATCGATTAAAAGAGGACAATTAATTTGTGATCAATGGAGTTTCAGGTAAGCAAAACGGTGAAGAAGGTGGGGAAGGTGAAAGGCGAGGAGACAGATGTTCCTGAGTGAGGGAAATTGAACGTGCCACCTTCTTCCTGAGTCTTTGGGCCAACGCTGTATCAGATGGGCTTCTTAAACTCAACACAAACACAAATTTGCACCCAAGCCCAAACAAAATCCAAACTGAATAAACGAAACGGAGCAAGCCAGGATGACGTGGAGAAAAAAACCCATCCCATTGGACGATTTTCCTATCCGACGTGGCGGTCTTAAGAGGGCTTCATATGCGGCTATTAATATAGAAAGATAAGTCCATTCTTTACAGAGAATAATCCTCATTAATCAAGAAGTTTCTGCATCTTATTACTGATAATATAGTTGGCTTCCTCATCTGGACTACACATTCACCAAAATTTTCGGTCAAATATGCTTTTGCGCGTGTTCCAAGATTCCTCTAAAGTGCAAATTTCACCTTTTCTCCCCTTATGTTATCAGTAAGCTGGTTTGGATATACTAAGGAACACCCGTGTTTTGTCTCTGAACCGAGCTCTGGTCCTGAGCTCTTCAGTGGATACATTTACATTTTGAAAAAACCCTAGTCGTTTAAAGAGTGCTTTTATCGCTTTGCTTTTTAGGTGCATGAAGGAGTTGGAATCTGTGTTTAGGCATAATCTTTTACTGATTTTGAAAATTCTATATGTTTGAGCTGAGAAGAAGGAGCAGTTCAAAACCTTGTCTGTTTTCTTATTACTTGTGGGGATAATTTAGTAATACGTTTTAGATATGCTTACAATATTGTATTATGTTCATGAATATCCATTAGCGTGCCTATACAACTCAAGTTTCAAAAGAAAACAATAACTTTCTCTGGTTTGAAGCCAGAGTAGTAATGTGTGTTTAAAGAAGATATATGATTTAAAATCTTTCAATCCGTACTGTCTGTACCACCATCGACCCGGATTTTGCAGAACCCTTCTCTTAGCTTCCTCTCTTCACCCAAGTATCTTCCAACACTCTAAACATAACCTTTGACCTCTAATCTTAACAGAAAACTGTTATTAACTAAGTTTAAATGTGGATCTCAGGATTTGTATTAGAAATTGTGATAGCTTGTATGTTAACTTATCATTGCTCTGTATCTTGTGGCTGAAGTAGGAAGAAAACGACTTTGTAATGGTAGATGATTTGATTTTGTGGTTTCTGAGTTTTGTCTGGATCATGTTCCAAAAGCCTAGAACTTTGTTATGTAATAACATATCTGTCATTAGAAGGAGTTGGATTTTCTTTTCTATTTTTTTCATGTCTCAGAAGCTTCTGGTTTGATCTAGTGATCCACTTTGTTGTTTAACAATTCAAGAATTAAGGTTAACTAGGTGATTTTCCCGTGTTCATGCACGGATACAAATATTAATAAAGTAAATACATTCTAATAATTTATGAATATTTTATTTTTAATTTTTAATTATTCTGTTATTGATATTGTAATTAACATGCACCATTTATTTTTAATAAAGTTATGTTATTTGATGTATAATTTTGGATATATAATATCTCGATTGTTTGGTTATTATTAGTATAATTTTGGATATATAATTTCTCGAATGTATAGTTATTATTTGGATATACTAGATAACATTTACTTTTCCGATTCAACTATAATATTTTGTTATACGAATTAAATTTCGTTTAGTTTGTTATTTTCATGTAGTTTGATTATTGTCTTAGATTTGTAAATATATTTAAACTATAATATTTTGTTAGCTTATGTTTAATTTAATTTATGTTGTTTTGAAACCTTATGCATATATATAAGTTATACAAAATACTAACTGTAACAGTTGGTTAATATATTTATAATAGTATTTAAAAATTTCATAAAAAATATAACTATAAATAAAAAATATTATTTTAATTCAGTGTTTGACTTTGTATAAAAAAATGGAATGGTCTTCTTACTCATTTTGTAGGTATATTGTGTTACATATATTTCGTCAAATTAAAGAACAATTATTTCTAATCTAATTCAACTAAATTGTATTAATGTATTTATTGTATTAGTTTGGTTGTTCACTTTAGATGTGTAAATATATTTTTAATTATTTAGTAATTTGGTATATGTTAATCTTCAAAAGTAAAATTATAAAAACAATTTGATGATAGGTACAAAGTTTCATAAGAACATAACTGGTAAATTTTACAGAGGAAGATTATTCTTTACTTTAATATCAAGATATTTTTTCTAAACATTCATTATGAAATCACATTATATATAATATTTTCGTTTTAAATTTTATAAATATTTTCTATATCATATATGTTATTTAAATAATATAAAATTGAACTAAATAAAAAGAAAAATTAAATTAATTTTTATTCATTAAATATATATTAGTTTATGTGAATTAAATTATTTTGTAATGTTTTGAGAAATATATTGATATAAATAATATTCTTAATAATTTTAAAATATATATTATGTTGTTTAAGATTATCTTTTATAAGGGGAGATTATTTTTGTACTTTAACATCAATATTATTTTGTGAATTTTTCTTGTTGGAATTACCCAATATAAAAGATAATTTCGTTTTAATAGTTTATAAAAAAATATAGATTATTTAACAGAAAACAAAGAAAAGGAGACCTAAATAAAAAATGGAAAAAGTGAACGTGACACATAGGAAACTGACTTCTCAAATAATACTAGTTGATTTTCCGTGCTTATGCACATGTAACATTTACGAAGTAATTAAATTACAATAATTAGTAAATAATACTTCTGTTCGTTTATAAGTTTTAAGTAATTTGTAAATCTTATGTATGATAATAAATAAAAATTGTATTAAGTATTGTTGTTACCATCGTAATTAGATATATGATTTTAATATTAATATTTAATATTAATTAAAAGAAATCATTTGAGTTAATTTTATTGTTTTAAGTTGAACGGCGATTTTGTTTGATTTCTTAATTAGATTATTTTTTTTTTACTTTTTAACTTCAACTCTTCAAGTAGTTCTATTCATCCTCTTTTTTTTTGTCATCCAGTTCATCCTCTTATATTTGTACATATATTTTGTTAATTTTTGTATATCTGATATATGTTGTTTTAGAAAAACAGGAAAAACATATTAAATCAAAGTTGCATTAGAAAACATAACTGGTAATATTTTAAAATTTATGCATATTTCTGAATATATAAATAACTAAATCATAATAATTGGTTGATCTGGTTATTCATATTTTGGAATATAGGATAATATTAGTTTCATTTTAAATGAATCACATTTTTACTACAATTAGACTAAAATAAGAATAACCTTGTTAGTTAAATTTTGGGGGAAATTTTTAAAATACACTTTGTTTGATACCAAAATTCAATTTGACCACCATTCTAGGAACATTTTTACAAATACCACATTCATTAATGAAAAAAGACAATAGTACCCTTACGTTATTTTCTCCTCCATCAGATTCTTCTTCGCTCTTTGATCATCTCTCCAACAAAAACCTTCACGTCGTCTTCATCTAGCTTTGCCGTCGGCGTCTTTATCCAGCCTCGCCGTCGTCATCTTTATCCAGTCTCGCCGTCGTCGTCTTCATCCAGTCTCGCCGCCGTCTTCGTCGTCGTCTCCATCGAGATCCATCGTCACTCTCTCTCACACAGCCGGCGACGAGATTACGAGAATCTCGATTAAAACCTCAAAGATGTTGGCTCTTCGCCACGATTCACACTGGTATGTTTCTAATTTGTATTTTTTTGTTCAATTCAAATATTGTTTTTGGATTTGTTCTTTCTGAAAAAAAAAACAACAACAAAGGTTGGTTTAGAACATGTCGATCTAAGGGAAAGAGTTTGAATAGTAAACATTGAGTTTTCTAAAAATATAAACCTTTATGAATTCGGGTTCAAGTAATTTTAAGATTTTTCGTTCCCCTGTTATCCAAGAAACAAATATGGTTGATTTGATTTAGACTTGTCATTTGAATAGTTCTGGTTAGGAGAAATATTTTCGGATAGTGAACATTGCATTTTAAAGAATTATAACCTCTTATAAATCCGGGTTTTAGGATATTGTAGATAGTACAACTCAATGCTTTACAAGGTTTTGTAAAGAAGTTTGTAAACAAGAGTTGATCATATATGTCTAAAACTCTATTTTGCAGAGCAAAGTAAAGATATAGAAGAGTTTTTCCAATCAACTGCATGTACTTTCTTTTGTACAATGTCGTCCATATACATAATCAGAGTATATATATATGGCTGAAGATTTTAAAACTTGTTGATGTGTTGATACAGGGAAGTTCCAGACAGATATAGGAAAACCTTGGCGTTGGATTGCTTCAAGAAGAAGAAAGCAAAAATAGTTGTAGCTAGTTCTACGTGAGCTAGATACTCTCTTCCCTTCAAAGTTTAATCATTTCAAGATATTATAATGTGGATCTACAACTTAAGGGTATCTTTGTAGGCCACATTATTCGAGGTAGTAGAAGTCCGCGAACTTTGTTTCGTCTGATCCGTCTTTCAATCTATTTATGTATTCTTCGATAGATTAATTGTGTTTGCATGAAGGAAGTATAAATAATGACATAATTAATTGATAGGCCTTTCCATTTGCAAGATAAAAACATGAACTCAATAATCTCTATGCAATCATTTGTAAAAGGAGATCTAAATATCTCAAGAGAATTGCTATAGACAATCTTGTTTTGCACAATCAGAGAGAGTGTGTACATATATTTTTGCAATATAAAAAACGAAACTAGTGACTCTGTCAAAGTAATTAACAAATACATATAAATAAAACATGACCAAAGAGTTAACTCAGAAATTGTTACACAAAAATGAAGAAGTCCTCCACTTTCTTTATGTTTGCTCATAAAGGAGGCCACTTGGAGATCATTCCTAATAAAAACTGGAAGAACCTCTTTTGTAAACTCTTATAAATCAGTTACATTTACTTATAAACATTGATAAATCAACTTATAAATATTTAAATAAATTTGTAAGGTATTTTATAAATAAGTTTATACATCTTATAATTAATTTATAAACTCTTATAAATCAGGTTACATTTTTATAATTAGTTTATCATTCAAGATTTATGTTAGAAATTATTATAAACATTTATCTTCTTACTAAAAAACCATTGGAGTGAAAGTTATCATGATTCCCACCTCATTTATACTGATTAAAAATCAATTTTAATTATTTATAAATCATTTATAAAACTATATAAACGGTTTATAACACTATATAAACTATTTATAAACCCTTAAGTGATATATAAACATCTTATGAATGATCTATGAACCATTATAAATTATCTATAAACCATTACAAATCATTTATAAACAATTACAAATGATTTGTAATATCTTATAAACAATTCAATTAACCTTTATAAATAATTTCTAAACCACTATAAATAATATATACATTTTATAGATGATATAAACCATTATAAATAATTAATAACTCTTACAAATGATTTATAAGCGGACAAATCTTTTGATATTACCTATCTCTGATAATCAATATGATTAGTTCATATCCTAAAAATATATTAGATTACACACCAAAAAGCTCTTCTTAAAGAAGCATATGAATACAATAACTACTAAATATTCCAAGGCCACATGTTCCAGTGCATAACTGGCACTATCAACCTGTCTAAACCCTGGGTTTGACAGCTCCAGAAGACACATGGGTCAACTAGGACTTGACCGGACACACCCAGTTCATGGACGGACCCAACAAACAACATATTCTCTTTCCAGTGATAAGCATCATCAGCCAAAATCACGAAGACTAGAAGCTTTGCAAACAGCTATAATCTCTTATTGTATATTAGCTAATCTCCCCCATCCACATTCTACTGTAAGATCATCTCTAACTATCATAACTCCTAAAAGGATTTAAACACTTCATCTCCAAAGAAGAGGCTCAGGTACCAAATCTTGCATTACTCTAAGAAATGATCTACTGCTGCAATTTTTTGTGGAAAACAGTTGTTTCCGATTTTCATGAGGCAATGTTCTGCAGGAACACAAAGCATATCTCAATTAGATACTCTCTAATGTCAGAAAGTTAAAAAAAGCTACAAATCTAACCTCTGATCCCACATTTTGTTTCAAGTCATCACAAAATTTAAAATGTTTATAATAGTTTATAAGAATTTATAAAAGGGTTTACCGAAATCACTTACAGGTGTTTATAAAGATTTATATAGAATTTATAAGGGTTTATAAAGGGTTTAAATAAGTTTATATAAGATTTGGGTTTATAAAAGGTTTTAATGGGTTTGAAGAGTTTATATAGGGTTTATAATAAATTATACAGGTTTAAATATTTATATAATTATTTATAAAGATTTATAAAACCATTTATGAACCATTAATAAATTATATAAGAGCTTATAAAAGATCTCAGTGTGCTTTGATAGTAGCCCCACAAGTATATCCATGTTTGTCTCCTTCTGAAATTTTGATCTCAGCAATATCATCGGCAATTATCTCAAGAAATAATAGTCTGCTCTCCATAGTACACAAGTTAATTCTGAACTTAAACCTCCATGTTCAGGAAAATTTCAGAAGCACAAGCTCTTCAACGTCAGTAGCACGGACACTAAGCATCTCTTCATCATCACCATCGAAGTTTTCACATCCAGGACCATTATTGATGTCGTCACAAACAACCACATGAAGCTCTTCCTTCTCTGTAAAAACTTTGTCACTGAAATTCTGCCTTCCTTTCTTGATTTTATACTTGAATCGCCATGTCTTTTGCATTTTACTCAGGACCTTGTGTTGCTGTTTTCTCATTCCTCTTAAAATAATTTGCTCAAACAGTTGGTGTGCAGCAAAGCCAGCAACTTCAAGTGACTTTTGAATCAACTCTTCTACATCTAAAATGAATGTAGTTTCTACTTTTGGAGAAATCCAACCACCAAATTTCTGAGCAATACTTGATTCAGTGAATAGAATCTGCGAGCTTCCATTTCTAAACAACACAAACTCCACTTCACGTATCATATGGCTTGGTTTCAAAAGAGATTTTGGTACCTCTATTTCAAACGCTTCAATCTGATTCAGAGATGGTGTCATATATGTGGTACCAATGACCTTTTCCTGAACTGAATCTGCTTCCAAGGATTCAGATTCGCGATTTGGATCAGTGTCAAGAGGCTGATCAGACATCGTCATCTCTTGAACAGCAGCATGATTAAAACTAACAAAAGACGACTATCACAACTGATTATCCAGTCACCTTTTTAAGTGTTCGTCGACTTGGTCGTTTGAGCTCTTCGTCGTCGTTGGATCTCTCTGTAGCTTCGTCGGATCTCGCCGTAGCTTCGTCGGATCTCGCCGTAGCTTCGTCGCCGTAGCTCCATCGGATCTCACCGTACAACTCTTCAGCGTCGCCGGATCTTGTCGGAGAACTCGTCACCGCCGGAGAATTCGTCAACGTCAATTTGAATCTGAGGTGATGAGATCTAAAGTAGTCGTGAAATGTAGGAGATGAAGAGAGTAGTTTTTAAGCTTAATTAATTAGGGGATATAAATGTCCTTTGCCCTTTGTCAATTAAAATTTTAATAGTAAAGTTGGTTAATGTAGAATTGAAAAGTTGTATCATGAAAATGGTATTAGTGACAATTTCTCAACATTTTGCTAAGTTTATTCTTAGATTGATTAATCTATTTTGTAAGATTGTGATAGTTGATATATGTTTTTTGATACAATTAAAAGATTGAATAATATGATAGTTACACCAAAAAAACTAATAAGTCTTCTCCCCATCAATTTACTTATATTTAGTTGGATTAAGAAATATTAGTAAGTTTAATTTTGTTCACAAATTGTTTGAACTGTTTATGTAGTTTTAATTTAGTATTTACATATTTCTTTTAGATGATCAATTTTGTTATCAAAAATTAGAATCCTTAAGTCAAAAAGATCTTCATCGTAAATATATATATATATATATATCTTGTTTATTAGCCTCACATTTTAAAATATTTTTTTTGGTTTTAAGATAATCACAAAATATAATGTTCTGAACATATTATTTTTGAATTAATATATCTATCTTATTTTATTTAATCAATTTATGTTGTCAGATTTATTTTAAAATTTTATAGACATTTTCTTTTTGTCAGTGTTTATAGAAAATATAAAAAAAAAATCCTTTATATATAGAATCTATATGATTTCTATTTTTTATAAATATTTACGGGTTTACTATTTGTGTGTGTTTGTAAAAAAAGTAAATGTAAATTAAAAAGATAGTTAAATTTTTATTAAAAGATAAATACCAGTAAAATACATTATTAAAAGTAGAAGTATTATTTTATCTTTTAGAAGAAGATTTCTAAAAGAATTTATATTTTAAAATTTTTGTGAAGCTATGTTAAATAGATATTACAAATTTATATATATATATATTTTTTTTTATGTAGGAAACTCACTTCTCAAATAATATTATAGAGATTAGAGATCTCATTTATGACATGTTTCTAATTAGGCTATTTCTAATACCGTTAATGTGGGTTGTATGAAAACTATTTCTAAAGCTTTTGTAAAATTTAAATTCTAAATAGGTAGAGTAAATGGAAAATTGAATATTCTTTTTTCATTATTCAATGCTGTAAAAATTGGAATTCTTACATACCAGGCTTTCCAGCCCACTTTTTAATAAACAGAGATTAATTAGGGTTTGATCTCTCCTTCATAACAAACGATCGTGCCCTTTCAATCTCTACTCTAGTTTCATAGTGGGAGGCCATGAAAGCTGCAAAACTAAGAACCAAAGATGTTATATTCTCGGATAGGATCAGTCACTTACCTGACGATTTGCTCTTAGGAATCCTCTCATTAATCCCAGTAAGCAATGCCATGTATACAAGCTTACTCTCTAAACGGTGGAAATCTCTTTGGAAGAGGCTGCAAACGCTTGAGTACGACGTAAGTTCTTGTGACAACATTGCTTGGCGTGGATTTAACAGTTTTTGTAAGAGGTCTTTGCAGTTACACGAAACTCTGTTTCTAAAAACCCTAACTGTCAAACTTGGACAAAACTCGAGGGATCTGAAACTCCCAAGTAGTTTCCCAAACCTAGTCCTGCTGAAACTCCACACGGTTTCTCCTGACTTTGCTGATTCACCACCATCAACTTTTTGTTTCCAGTCCTTGAAAAGTTTGCACCTCACACATGTTACGTTCCGTGGGGAAGAAGCTTTCTGCAGGCTAACATCGGCTTGTCCTGTTCTTGAAGATCTTTTATTTGATGGTGTTACCAATGGCAGCTACTACACCATATCGGTCCCTTCTCTTTTCACCATATCGGTCCCTTCTCTAATTAGACTCGAGATAAAAGATGATACTTCTTGGGCTCACTACAGCTATTCTAGCTATAAATCTCGATTCAAGATAAACACTCCTTCTTTGAAGTACTTAAACATATCGATGAAAGATTTCGCTGGCCGTTTCGAGCTTTATGAAGATATGCCTAATTTGGCGGAGGCTCGTCTCGGTGTTGATCATATTCATACTATAAAGTTTCTCAGGTTTCTTACCTCAGTCGAATTTCTTTCGATACATATTTGCGCTACTGAGGTAACTCCCACATTTTGCAAGCCAAAAAAAATTTTCTAACTTCAGTCATGTTTCTTTCGTAAAACGTTGGTTTTCTGTTTGGTGATTTTCAATAAGGATTTTTGCAGTACTACAACTCAGCCATCTCGGTCCTGTTTTATTTGGGAAGCTATTTTGGTAACCCTTGTAAATGTTGTAACGTGCAGGTTCTGCTTCTTGCGGAGAAAATTTCACACCGGCTTCTTCATCTAGAACTACGTATTTACGGAATAATTCCGCGTAATCTGCTTCTGCATTTGCTCAAACATTCACCTAAATTACAATTTCTCAAGCTTCGCCGGACACAAGCGACTATGAAATGGCCTCATCTCCGAGAGTTCAAGGATCCACCACCTTCAGTCTGTAACCCGAACTTGGTTCCTGAATGTGTCTCCTTGCATCTCGAAACTTTTCAGTGGAGTGGCTACAAAGGAAGAAAGGAAGAGAAAAAAATCGTTCTTTTCATCCTGCAGAATGCTTTTTGTTTAAAAACCGCTGAGATCTCTTTATCTTCAAATGGTCCGCAACGCGGGGAGAAAAGACTACTGATGATCCAGGATTTGGAAACTATGCCTAAGGTTTCAACTTCCTGCAAGCTTGTAGTTTCGACATAGGTAATTTTGTTAACGTTTCCTAAATTTTTTGTGTCAAGTCTCACTCAAAAATGCAACTTGAAGTGAATCTAAGGATGCAATGTTCTTATTATGTGAAACTGAATTTTTCTTGTTGGATTTTCTTTAAAATAATACTGTTGGAGTTTCTTTGGTTTTAAGTCTTGTTCATGGTTCAAACCTTTTAACAGAGAAATAGAGACTTACGATTTTTTCACAACAACAACCGTACTAGATCTGTGTGGAAGAATTAAAGTTTTTCATGGTGTATATTGTCACAATTTGATCTGTGTGGAAGATGATGCATATCGCTTAAGTATGATGAAACCTCTTGTCTCATTTATAGCAGGTCATTGCAGTTACACGAAGCTTCTGTTCTCAAACTTCGTAGACATTCTGGTTCCGTATATGCTTGCTTATCTTCTAGTGTTCGTTCAACTTTCCTCGAGATAACAGTCATATCATCTTCCAATTCTTATCATTACACTTCTTTCAGATTCTCTTCTAATATTTATGTTTTTCAAACACTCGTCGAGATGAAACTCTAATACAACATCCTTGTTCATTTTTTTTTTGTTGATTACCCGTTTAGCTTCCGGTCCCTGTCCACTTTGTTGTTAACAAATAACCAAAATCACTGGAAATGGTGTTTTAGTTTGTTAGGTTTAAACTTGGTGGGTTTGATGAAACTATTTCAAAATATTTGGTAAGTTTTTAAATGGGGAAATTATCAAATATGACTTAGAACTTGATTTTAACCCTAAACCTATACCTAAATTTGAATCAAATGCAAAAGTAAAGTCGTCTGGCCGACTTCCAAGTAAGTACTCTGGCATAGTTGATTTTTAAAATAATTTATAAATTTTTAAATAAATCTTTTGACAAGTGAAAAATTAAAATCATGTAATTATAAACAGTTTTAATTGATGTAAATTAAGATATAATAAAATTGAATAGTTTAAACATAAATGAGTGAAATTAGTTAATCATGATATTTTTTGGTTTTAGGGTTTGACAACATATGTTATAGTATTGTATGTATTCTTAATTAGGATTAGATTTTGGAAATGTTAAAATTTTTTTTGAAAAGGTAAATTTTTACATATATGTATTTATTTCAGTGTATAATAAACAGTTTTTAAGTTTCATTTGATCTTTTGAAGTGTTTACTTAGTTAATTTAGTTAAGGAGTTACTAACTTATCGTCTGGTGAATAATTTAAATCAGACGACTTATATGTAAGTCGTCCAAATATTCCCGCCTACTGCTCGTGTCAGAAAGTTTAAGGATCGACTACCTTCAGTCTGCTCGGTTCCTGAATGTGTATCCTTCCATCTTAAAACTTTTCAATGGCTTCGCTACAGAGGAAGAGAGGAAGAGAAACAGATTGTTCTCTACATCCTGCAGAACGCTTTTTGTTTAAAAACCGCTGCTATCTCTTTATCTTCAGATGGTCCGCGACGCAGGGAAGAGCTACTGATGATCAAGGAGCTGGAATCTATGCCTAAGGCTTCAACTTCTTGCAAGCTTGTAGTTCGACCTAGGTAATTTTGTTAACGTTTCCTAGAAACTTTGGTTCAACTCACTCAAAAAATACAATTTGATGTGAATCTAAGGATGCAATTATTGTTCGATCGTAACCTGAATTTTCACTTAAATCTTTTGTTGGAGTTTCTTTTCTTCGTTGACAGAAATAAAATAGAGGAGTTTCTTTGGTTCTAAGATAATCTTGTGTTTTATCTTGTTCATGGTTCAAACCTTAAAAATAGAGACTTATGATTTTTTCAGAACAACGAACAAACAAAGAGGAAGAATTGTAAGTATTTCATGGTATATTGTCAACTTGATCTGTGTGGAAGATGATGCAGATCGCTTAAGTATGATGAAACCTCTTTAATCATACCAGTCCATTCCTCATCTGGCACTACACATTCACCAGAATTCTCGGTCAAATCTGCTTTTGCGTGTACTCCAAGATTACTCTAAACTGCAAGTACACATTCTCCATTTTCCCTAATCAGTAAGCTGTTTTCCAGCTTCTAAATAAATTAATGCCTTTTTCTACCTTTCTCAAATACATTGGGTTTGGTTTGGATATACTAAGGAACACCCGTGTTTTGTCTCTGAACCGAGCTCTGTTCCTGAGTGCTTGAGCTTCCATCTCGATCAGTGGATACGATATGTCGTATATGAAAACAGGAGAAGAGAAGAAGCTTCCATTCACATTTTGAAAAAAACCCTAGTCGTTTAAAAGAGTACTTTATGCTTTGCTTTTTACGTGCATGAAGGAGTTGGAATCCATGTTTAGGAATAATCTTTTACTGATTCTGACAATTCTATATGTTTGAGCTGAGAATAAGGATCAGTTCAAAATCTCGTCTCTTTTCTTGTTACTTGCGGGGATAATTTAATAATACGTTTATATATGTTAAAATATTTGCATATGTTCATGGATATCCATTAGCGTGCCTTGCAAGTCAAGTGTCAACGAAAACTGAGAACTTTCTCTGGTTTGAAACCAGAGTATACGATTTAAAATCTATGTTTTAGGGTTTTTATTTGTTTATTTTTGCCTGATTTGGAAGTTATTAATGATTTGGAACCTCTAGAAGAAATTTCATTGGCATCTTATGAATGTGCTGGTACTTTTCTTCCCTATACCAAAATTGTGCAAACTTCTCAATCATGTTTTGTTTATGGTTCCAAGGTGAAATATATTGATCGCAGAACCATTGGTTGGCTTTGGATCGTAAGGATCGTTGGATACAGCCGAGGTGTATTCCTGAATGTTTGTTGTTACATCTCATAACTTTTGACTGGAGAGACTATAGAGGAACACGAGTTGAGAAAGATCGTGGCTACTTTTATTCTGAGGAACGCAAAGCGGTTAGTGACTGCAACTATCCTGGCTCAGTCAAGTCAGTGAGCGAACATGAGATGTTTGAGGAATTGGAGATTTCAACCAGGAGTTCAAGAGCAAGTGAGCTTACAATGGGCTGAAAATTAATCTTACCAAAGTGTTGAAAATGATATTTTGTCAAGTTTGAGTGTGATTAAGATGATTAAATGAGATTAAATGAGTTTGAGAACCAGATTTGTGTATAAATGAGTCTAAGAGTCTTAAGAGATTAGTGAGAGAGTATAAGACTTAGAGAGAGACTCAAAATGCTTAGTTCTTTATTAATCACAAGGTTACAAATATATAGTAGAGGGAGATAAGGGTTTACAACACTTAAAGATAAGAGAAGCATGTGAAAGCACTATTAAGGGGAGCGTCGGTCTTAGCCGCGTCCAATGGGGTGATCCACACGTTTGATTCCAATGGCATCTTGACCAGATGCCATTTCACCTATCCAGCCTGTATCAAGCTCAAACCAGACGCGCCTCTTATCCCCAAACGGTCACTAACCCGCACCTCTCCTTTCCTTCTTTCTCAAAGAGTGGCTTTGCCCATTTCTTGTTTACCACGGACCACTCCACATTTTACCACAGTAAGTGATGTGTACGGACATGGTAAATCCGTACACAACTCCCTGACTTTGCATAATATCAAAATGTGGTGAAATGTTGATTTCAAAGTCAAGTGGTCGAGTTGGTCCGTACGGTCCGTACAGTCTGTACTGTCCGTGCCACCATCGACCCGGACTTTGCACAACCCTTCTCTTAGCTTCCTCTCTTCACCTAAGTATCTCCCAACACTCTAAAAATAACCTTTGACCTCTAATCTTAACACTCCCCCTCAAGCTTGACCATGTGGAACAAATATCTGGCCGTGTGATGGTAAGGTAGATAAGCTTTCCCACAAGCTTCCTATACTACTTTAGATCATGGAACGGCTTGCTATCCTCAATCTCCCCCTCACGTGGAATCTTATACCCATCTTATACTGCTTTGGATCATGGAACGGCTTGCTATCCTCCATAAGCTCCTGCTTCCTTTAGTAAATCCATAGTATACTTCCTTTGTGAGATGAACAACCCCTTTTTGGATCTGCACAACTCAATCCCAAGAAAGTATTTCATCTTCCCCAAGTCATTGATGTCAAACACTGACTTCAAGTACTCCTTAGTTGCTTGTATCTCTCCTTTATCACTCCCTGTGATAATTATATCATAAACATACACCAGCAAAGCAACTATTCCTCTTGGTGTAGTCAATGTAAACAAGGTGTGATCAAGCTCGGATTTCACAAAACCTCTTCCATTCAATGTGGTACTCAGCTTGTGATACCAGGCTCTTGGTGATTGCTTTAGACCATAGATAGCCTTCTTGAGTCTTAGCACATTTCCCTTCTTTACCAAGTGTTCAAGACCCGGAGGGGGAAGCATGTACACTTCATCTTCAAGTTCTCCTTGCAAGAAAGCGTTCTTCACATCCATTTGCCAGAGATCCCAACCAAGATTCACAGCAAGAGATAGTACAATCCGAATGGTGTGTAACTTGGCCACATGAGCAAACATATCAATGTAGTCTTCTCCATAAGTTTGGGTGAATCCTCTAGCAACCAATCTGGTCTTCCTCCTATCAATGGTTCCATCAGGTTTATACTTGATAGTGAAGATCCATCTACTTGAAACTGCTTTCTTCCCTCTTGGTAGCTCACTCTCATACCAAGTATCATTCTTTATCATAGCATTAGCTTCTGCCTGAACTGAATCTCTCTATTCTTGAATCAATACGGCTTCCTCATAGCTTCTTGGAACATAACTCTGGTCCAAGCTCACCATGAAGCTGTAGTGTTCTTCTGGATATTCAGCAAAGGAGCAAACGGCTTGAGAAGGATGCTCCACAGCCTGGGCATTGTAGTACACTCTCGTGCTTACCCAGTTGGAAGGATCCCTCCTAACCCGTTCACTTCTCCTCAATGAGACGGTTGCAAATTGATCTTGAGCTACTGGTTCTTCCCTTGTACTTGATTCAATTGTCGCTTCCTCTCTCAGCTGTTCTTGATGATCTACATCTCCACTTGATACACTTGATTCACCACTCTCACCTTGATCATGTAAACTACCAGAACTCTCTCCTCCATGAGAAACCTCATGATTCTGAGTTCTTGGTTCACTTCCCCCCTCATGATCAAGGTGGGGAGTGTGTTGTTCCGGTTGGATAAGAACAAAACCTCCTCCAGCAGGTGCTGCTCCCCCTCCATTCGTATCCTGGGACACATTGATTCCAAGACCCTCAAAAATTGATCTCAATACTGAAGCTTTATCCGTGGTAAGATCCTTCAAATCTTCCTGATTCTGCTCCTCATAATATCTCCTCTCTTCAATGAACTTTACTTCTCTTGAAACTAACACTCTTCTAGTGTCAGGATCATAACACTTATACCCCTTTTGAGTAGTTGAGTACCCAATAAACATAGCCTTACCACTTCTAGCTTCTAGCTTGTTTCTCATTTCTCCTGGAACCATTACATAGCACAGACACCCAAATACTCTCATGTGATCCACACTTGCTTGTACTGATTTAGAACCTCAAACGGAGCCTTTCCTTTTAGAACCAAAGTAGGAGTCCTATTTATCAAATAACAGGCGGTAACCACAACATCACCCCAAAAGCGTTTAGGAACCTTACAGTGGATCATTAGTGTCCTTGCCACTTCCATGAGATGTATGTTTTTCCTCTCAGCTACGCCAATTTCTGAGGAGTGTAAGGACAGCTCGTTTGGTGCAAGATACCATGCTGTGATAGATGTTTCTTGAATGCATTTCCTGTGTATTCTCCTCCATTATCAGACCTGAAAATCTTAATCTTAGCATGATATTGGTTAGGTACATACGCTTGAAAATTTTTAAATGCATCAAGCACCCTATCTTTTGTCGTAATTAAGGTTAACCAGGTGTATTTGGATTTTTCATCAATGAAAGTGACATAATACTTGTGATTTTCTCTAGATAAGCAAGGAGCAGTCCAAACATCAGAGTGAATAAGATCAAAACATTTATCATAAACAGTACTCTAGTTTTGGAAAACAGTTTTACAATGCTTGCCTAAAATACAAGTTTCACAACCTTTATTCTCAAAAGAAACACCTGGCACCATCAGTTTAAAAGCCTTATTATGAGGGTGTCCTAGTCTAGCAAGCCACAATGCATTTTTACTTAAACTAGAAACAGAAACAGTAGTAAACGAGCAGCTAATATCAGAAACAGGAGCTAAGTCTTCAAGCAGGTACAACTCTCCTTTGGTAACTCCTTTTCCAATCAACTTGCTACTTTTAATATCCTGAAACTTCATATCATTAGGGCTAAAGATCACATTGCATTGTAAATCAGTAGCACATTTCTTAACAGATAAAAGATTTGAAGTGAAATCAGGCATATATAAAGCTTTAGACTCCTTATCAAACAGTTTAAGCTTTCCTATTCCTTTAATAGGAATCCTATCACCATTAGCAATCAAAACATGACCAGAATGAGGGATAATGTCTCTAATGAGCTTAGTATCACTAATCATGTGATGAGATGCACCAGAATCAATAATGAGAGGCTTATTAGAACGAGAAATAGCAATAAGAGCAAGAATACTAGATGGTTTGAATGCATGATCAATCCTAGCAGTACTAGCAATGCTCGGATGAATGTATGCATTGTCTAACCTATCAGCCATTTCACTACTCAAGTCTAGCAAGTTCTCTACATGTTTAGCCCCAAAGGAATACCCATAAGTGTTACCATTCTCTTTGAAGAGTTTGACCAAGGCGTCGAGGTCTGATCTCCTTAGGTACTCCTGGTCATTGTTGTTGATGTTGCTAGTGTTGGGGGAGCCAGAATACGCCACCAAGGACTTCCCATCACTTGCATTCTGTCCTCTCATCTCCTGACCCTTGCTGGTACCAGTTCCACTTGAACCTCAATTCGCACCATCAGAAACATTAGCCCTTGCTTCACGGTCCTTTCCGAACTTTGCTGGCTTCAAGTGGGGGTGGAGGATCCAGCACTGACCCTTATTATGGCCTTGCTTCTTGCAGTGATCACAGCTACCACTGAACCTCTCATACTTCCCTTGATTAGCCTTGTTAGCTACGAGTTCGGCAGTCTCGGATTGTCCGGAGTGATCAGCTTTGTTGGCTAGTCCCAACTCTCCTTTCTTCCCAAAGAGTCCAATCGAACCTTGCTCCTTTTGAATCCTTGCACACACAGTCTCAAGGTCTGGCAAGTCATCCTCCCTTAGAAGCTTCATGATCAGCCCATTGTAAGCCGGATTCAATGTCAACAACAATCCAAACACCTTATCTTGTTCCCTCCTCTTGTTCAGCTCATCCACATCAGTAGTGCTCGGCCTCAACATCTCCAGTTCAGACCAGAGTGACCTGAACCTCCCTAGATGCTTAGTGAACTCCATATCATCTTGTACCAACTGGTTGATAGCTTGCTTTACTTCAAACACACGGCTCAGGTTTGAAGTATTCCCATACACCTTCTTTAGTGTATCCCACAGTTGCTTAGCTGACTCACAATAGCTATAAGCATCCAGAATAGCTGGCTCAAGGGACACATGAAGGACAGACAACACCAACATGTCTTCTTGTTGCTACTTCTCAAGCGCCTCCGCCACGACTTCTTCTCCTTCCTCTCCTTGAGTAATGAGCTTTGGAGCTTCTCCTGGTGTGATATGCTTCCAAAGACCTCTCTTACTCCCCACAGCAGTCCTCACCATCCGGGACCACACCAAGTAGTTGTTTCCCTTGAAACAAACCGCCACTTTCATGTTGTAATGACCTCCACTTACAATATCTTCCATCTTTAGTCTTCAAATACCAAAAGCTAGCACCTTTAGTCTTCAAACGAGTGGATCTTGAGATTGAACAGCATGTACAAACCAAGAACGCAACGAAAAATACTTCACAACACTCCACAATCCACAAAGATCCAAACTTTATCTTGAAAACTTCTCACCAGACGCAAAGGAACCACCTTTAGTCTTGATAAGAACTCACAACACCAAAAACACTTCACACTGAGCTCGGACAGTGTGATAACAGCCGGATCTCTCTCAAAGACTCAACCTTTGAGTCTTCCTTGAAAGAACACGAACAGAACAACCACGAACACACCAAGGAACACACTGAGCTTGGACCGTGTTTTCCCTTTCAAACAAACCGTAAAGCTTCTCTTTAAAGATTCCGACTTTGAATCTTTAAAGGATGAACACACTTAAACCGCCTAACCTGGCTCTGATACCATGATATTTTGTCAAGTTTGAGTGTGATTAAGATGATTAAATGAGACTAAATGAGTTTGAGAATCAGATTTGTGTATAAATGAGTCTAAGAGTCTTAAGATATTAGTGAGAGAGTATAAGACTTAGAGAGAGACTCAAAATGCTTAGTTCTTTATTAATCACAAGGTTACAAATATATAGTAGAGGGAGATAAGGGTTTACAACACTTAAAGATAAGAGAAGCATGTGAAAGCACTATTAAGGGGAGCGTCGGTCTTAGCCGCGTCCAATGGGGTGATCCACACGTTTGATTCCAATGGCATCTTGACCAGATGCCATTTCACCTTTCCAGCCTGTATCAAGCTCAAACCAGACGCGCCTCTTATCCCCAAACGGTCACTAACCCGCACCTCTCCTTTCCTTCTTTCTCAAAGAGTGGCTTTGCCCATTTCTTGTTTACCACGGACCACTCCACATTTTACCACAGTAAGTGATGTGTACGGACATGGTAAATCCGTACACAACTCCCTGACTTTGCACAATATCAAAATGTGGTGAAATGTTGATTTCAAAGTCAAGTGGTCGAGTTGGTCCGTACGGTCCGTACAGTCCGTACTGTCTGTACCACCATCGACCCGGATTTTGCAGAACCCTTCTCTTAGCTTCCTCTCTTCACCCAAGTATCTTCCAACACTATAAACATAACCTTTGACCTCTAATCTTAACAGAAAACTGTTATTAACTAAGTTTAAATGTGGATCTCAGGATTTGTATTAGAAATTGTGATAGCTTGTATGTTAACTTATCATTGCTCTGTATCTTGTGGCTGAAGTAGGAAGAAAACGACTTTGTAATGGTAGATGATTTGATTTTGTGGTTTCTGAGTTTTGTCTGTATCATGTTGCAAAAGCCTAGAGCTTTGTTATGTAATAACATATCTGTCATTAGAAGGAGTTGGATTTTCTTTTCTTTTTTCATGGCTCACAAGCTGCTGGGTTTGTTGTTTAACAATTCAAGAATTGGTTAGTCTCATTTAGGACAGGTTTTTAATACCTTAATGTGGGTAAAATTTAAATTCTAAATAAGTAGAGTGAATGGAAAATTGAATAATTACTTTTTATTATTCAGTCCTGTAAAAATTTGAATTCTTAAATTCCAGGCTTTTCAGCCCACTTTTTAAATAAACAGTGTAATTAGGGTTTGATCTCTCCTTCATAACTAACGATCTTTGCTCTTTCCAATCTCTATTCTAGCTTCATAGTTTTGTTTTGGAGGCCATGAAAGCTGCAAAACTACTAACTGATGATGTTAAATTCTCAGATAGGATCAGCCATTTACCTGACGATTTGCTCTTCAAAATCCTCTCATTAGTCCCAATAAGCGATGCCATTCATACAAGCTTGCTCTCTAACAATCTGTGTGGAAGATGATGCCAACGCTTGAGTACGATCAAAGTTGTTGTGCCAACATTGGTTCCCTTGGATTTGAAGAATTTTGTAAGAGGTCGTTGCAATTACACGAAGCTCCGGTTCTCAAAACTCTAACCCTCAAAGTGAAACTCCACACGGTTTCTCCTTACTTTGCTGATTCGCTAGCATCAACTGTTTGTTT
Organism: Hirschfeldia incana; assembly: GCA_026261945.1. NCBI lineage: Eukaryota > Viridiplantae > Streptophyta > Magnoliopsida > Brassicales > Brassicaceae > Hirschfeldia > Hirschfeldia incana. The sequence goes on along the minus strand of JABCMI010000003.1, from coordinate 7,853,242 downwards.
CCAATATTTGAGAAGTTTGCACCTCGCACATGTGCGGTTCCTTGGAGAAGATGCTTTCTGCAGGCTAATATGGGCTTGTCCTGTTCTTGAAGATCTTTTCTTGGAGAGTACTGTTACCAGTGGTTTCCCCTTTAACTCGCCTTCTCTTTTAACCATATCGGTCCCTTCTCTACAGAGACTCGAGATAAATGAAAAACAGAATACTTGCAGTGTTCGCAGTAATTACCCTAGCGAGCGCTCTCGATACAAGATAAACACTCCTTCTTTGAAGTACTTAAAGTTATGGATCAAAGATTTCATTGGCTGTTTCGAGCTTGAAGATATGCCTAATTTGGTGGAGGCTCGTCTCGGTGTTGATCCTGATCAAACTGACGAGTTTCTAAGATTTCTTACCTCGGCCCAGTTTCTTTCCATACATATATGCGCTACTGAGGTAACTCCCACAGTTTGCAAGGCTAATAGGAATTTCTAACTCCAGGCGAGTCTTTCTTCGTAAAATGTTGGTTTTTGTTTCTTGATTTTCAATAAGTATTTTCGCAGTACTACAACTGTAACTCTGTTTAAAACCACATTTTGCAAGTCCAATTGAATGGACTGAATAAAATATTTATTTTTGTTTCATGATTTTCAATAAGGATTTGAAGTAGTACAACTCTGGCATCTAGGCCCTATCTTATTTGTAATATGTTGTAACGTGCAGGTTCTGAGTCTTGCTGAGATAATTTCTCAGCGGCTTCTTCATCTGGAACTAAATATTTACGGGAAAATTTCACGCAATCTGCTTCTGCATTTGCTAAAACATTCCCCTAAACTACAATTTCTCAAGCTTCAGGAGACGCAAATGACTATAACCATGCCTACTTATCCGAGAGAGTCGGGTCGTCTCCGAGAGTTCGATGATCCACTACCTTCCATCGGTAAACCGAGCTCAGTTCCTGAATGTGTGTCCTTCCATCTTGAAACTTTTCAATGGCTTGGCTACAAAGGAAGAGAAAAAGAGAAAGAAATCGTTCTCTACATCCTGCAGAACGCTCTTTGTTTAAAAACCGTTGTGGTCTCTTTATCTTCATATGGTCCACGACGTGGGGAAGAGCTACTGATGATCAAGGAGTTGGAATCTATGCCTAAGGTTTCAACTTCTTGCAAGCTTGTAGCTCGACTTAGGTGATTTTGTTAACGTTTCCTGGAAAATTTGTTTTAAGTCTCACTCAAAACTACATGTTTTGTCTCTGAACCGAGCTCTGTTCCTTCATGCTTGAGCTTCCATCTCGATATTCCTCGGTGGATATCAGATATGAAAACAGGAGAAGAGAAGAAGCTTCCATGTAGATTTTGAAAAAAACATAGTCGTTTAAAAGAGTGCTTTATCGCTTTGCCTTTTACGTGCATGAAGGAATTGGAATCTATGTTTAGGCATAATCTTTTACTTGTGGGGATAGTTTAATTAATATGTTTATATATGCTTACAATATTGTATATGTTCATGTCTATCCATTTGTCTGCCTTGCAACTCAAGTTTCTTATACAAAAATACAGAACTTGGGATAATATGTATTTAAAGATAGAGTTATTCTTAGGTTCACCAAACAATAAGATTTAGTTATTTCAAATTTGACATCTTTTAAAAAAGAAACAAAATAATATAATACTAATTGCAAAAAAACAAGTATTTTTTCAAAAAAAAACGTATTTTTCAAATAAAAAGTATTTTTTCAAAAAAAAAAATTTTTCAAATAAAAAGTATTTTTTCAAAAAAAAGTATTTTTTTTCAAAAAAAAGTATTTTTTCAAAAAAAGTATTTTTTCAAAAAGGTATTTTTTCAAAAAAGTATTTTTTTTTTGAAAAAATGTATTTTTCAAAAAAAAACCACAAAAAAACACTAAACTCTAAATGTTAAATCCTAAATCCTTTAGTAAACCCTTGGATAAATTTTAAAACTTTGATTTTTTTAAAAAAATATATATTTATAAACAATCAACAAAAAACTATACCCTAAATCCTAATCCTAAACCCTAAACCCTAAACCTTGGGTAAATCCTAAACCCTTGGGTAAATCCTAAACCTTTGGGTAAATCTGAAACCCTTGGATAAATCTTAAACTTTCAAATTAAGATTTATCCAAAGTCTTAAATTCTTTTTTTTTGAAAATATTTTTTTTAGATTAAAAAGTATTGTTTTTTGTGATTAGTATAAACTTTAAAAAATATTTTGAAAATAAATTCTTTTTTTTTAAGTTTAAAAGTCTTGTTTTTTGTGATTAGTATAATTTTTATTTAATTTTTATTTTGAAAGTATAATATTTTCGATAATATTTTGTTTTTTTTTTAAAAAAATACTGAAACTTAAATGACGCAATCCTATTGGTTGGTGAACATAGATGTTCAACCCTAGAGGGTGAACCCAAAAATAAGTCTTAAAGATATATGATTTAACGTCTCTTATGTTTTAGGGTCTGTGCTTGTTTCTTTTGTCTGATTTGGGACAATGGATCTCAGTGGCGGACCCAGCTTTTTTTTAGAGGTGTCAAATGTTTGGGTTTCGGTCCAGTATCAAAAACATTTATACTAAAATGAGTAAAAGAAGGTATTGCATGGCTTCGAACTCTAGAATGGGGGTCAAGAAAGGGAGCTTTTCACCATTTGAGCTACATTTTTCTTGTGTCCATTACATGAAACTCTGTAATATTTATATTTAACCCGTTGCAGGTGCAACCCCTTACTAACACGTGGGTCCGCCTCTGATGGGTCTTCTGCCTAATAACATATTAGGATAAGACATACGCATGCGCAAAATGATTTTAACTTTTAAAATTTTCAATAATGATTATTATGATTTTTTACATAGATGGTTTTAATATTTTATGATTTTTTTACATAGATGGTTTTAATATTTTATGATTTTTGAATGCATAACATGTACGACAGAACTAAACATATTGTACAAAAAAAACCAGTGTGTTGTATTAATGGTTTTAAACTTACAACTAGAGCTGGACCCGTCCGACCGGAGGGGTATTTATTTTCATACTTTATATAAATATATATTATTTAAATGTTTGTCAGTTTATATTTTTAAATATTTACATATTTCTATTTATTTATAAACACAACAGTCGAATAATTTATGTGCTGTAAAAATAGTATTCCGTGCTTGTTATTAATCTTTTGAAAAAATAATATTGACCTATTGATAGTTTGAATAATATTTCTTGTAACATGAAATTATTTGCCAACTGTAAAAAAAATTTAAATATTTTGATCAAATATGAATAATATGATAAGATTTAGATACATTAGAAAAAATGTATTTGGTTATAAACATTAAACATTGATTTAAAAATAATTAAAATATATTTAAATTTCAGTATTAATTTTTTTTGTTGAAAATAATTAATAGCAACGAAAATAGTTAAACATATACTTTAAAAATTCTTGAGAAATATACAATCTTAGGTGAGATTTAATTATATTAAAATAATATTGAGTTACAAATATTTCATCTTGTTTTATAAGTAATTTAAAATCTTAGCATATATAGATTTTATTATTCAAAATAATTAATCGTAAGTTAAACATATATTTTAGGAATATTCAAAATATTGTTTAATGTTGAATTTAAACTTGAATTTCGTTCAAAATAATTAATTGTAACATTATCTAATTTTAATATTGTTAAAATAAATTTTAAATATGAATATTGTATTCCTAAATATCACCTAATTTATTTTAGTAAATATATTAAATACGAAATTAAGTTAAATTGATTTAGGAAACTGTTTAATAAATAGAAAAAGATAATAATTCCTTAAATATATGTTCATTTAATGGTTCATTTAATTACTTCAGTGACTTAATTTCGTATTTAATATATTTCCTAAAATAAATTAGGTGATATTTAGGAATACAGTATTCATATTTAAATAACAGTGAAAATTAAGGGGTAATTTATAAGTGTACTTCTATTTTAATAATAGAGATAATATTGAGTTACAAATATTTCATCTTGTTTTATAAGTAATTTAAATATTTAAAATCTTAGCATATATAGATTTTATTATTCAAAATAATTAATCGTAAGTTAAACATATATTTTAGGAATATTCAAAATATTGTATAATGTCGAATTTAAACTTGAATTTCGTTCAAAATAATTAATTGTAATATTATCCAATTTTAAAATTGTTAAAATAAATTTTAAATATGAATACTGTATTCTTAAAAATCACCTAATTTATTTTAGGAAATATATTAAATACGAAATTAAGTTAAATTGATTTATGAAACTGTTTATTAAATAGAAAAGACAATAATTCCTTAAATATATGTTTATTTAATGGTTCATTTAATTACTTCAGTGGCATACTATTGTAAATAACACTGAAAATTAAGGGGTAATTTATAAGTGTACTTCTATTTTAATAATAGATTTTAATAATAGAGATGTAGAAGAAAAATGCCTGATCGAATCATAAATATTTGGACCGGATAATATTACTCTATTGTCCATGGGCTTGTTTATACCATATTTTAAGACATTTTGATTCTTATATTGATGGGTTTATCTAAATCACATATGCTAATGGACTGGAATCTATAGATCTATTCACATCTAGTTACTTCATTATATCAAACCGGTAATAAAAAGAAAAACATTAAAACTCTCTCTTTCTCTTGCCATCAGGATTTCGAAAAGGGGGTTAGGGTTCACCACGTTTGATTGCTGATTACAATCAAAGAATTTCAATAGCAAAACCTACACAAATGATTCGTCTGATGAGAAAGTGTTATCTTTGAAGTCTGCTCAGTTGAATTGGCTATGTATCTGATCACTACATAGTTGAATTGGTCAAGACATTTAATATATATTTAATTCTATAACTGAATAATATTCAATTGAAATTTTGTAACCTCCATATTCTTTTTACATTGGCTCAAACTTATTGAGCATTATGGCTCTCCATAAATATCAGAGACAAGTCTCTTGATTTTCATTCATTCCAACAGATTTCTCATCTTCTGGTTCTTCATTTTCTCTCCTTTTTTCTTCATTCTCTAAGAGCACGACACATAAATAACTTTGCTAGCTTCAATTATGGATGATTCGGAATGCGTGATCGTATTTTGCGATTTCTGATTGTATCAAACCGTGACACTGCAGACAATAAAAGAATTAAGGAAAGAAGGTCTCAGTTCCACAAAATTTTCTTATCGTATTTTCGGTTTCAATTGTTGTTCAGTACTTGTTTTATATCAGTATTTGTTCTTAATTCTTTTAGTTTTGTTATTACATGAACAAAAAACTGATTATTTTGAATTTTTTCTTTATTAGAGCAGGTGGTAATAGTGATACATGGTTCATAAACTTCTTAACTATATAACAAAAATTGGAACAATTATTGCTGTTAATCGTTGCATGTAGGTTTTTTTTTTTTTTCTGACTGAAGGGTTGCATGTAGTTACTGATGTAAAATTTATTTTGTTTCAGATATCTATTTATCTCGCATTTGATTGCCACTTTAATATATTACTTGCGATTAATATTTTTTTATGTTTCTGTTTTAGTCATTTTTTTTTTTTTTGATAAGATCAAACCGAGACAAAACATAAAGCCAACACCACATGAGTAGTAAAACATCATACCCAATTAAACCAACACAAACAATATTAATGTAGACTAAGCATCAACATACATCAAAGAAGCATATATAACACTAATAGCTCAAAATAACTTATGTGTATATTCAGTGCCGTCCCGGTAATTTTGGTGGCCTAAAGCCAAAAAAATATTTTTGTTATATAAAATATCTTAAGTCATGATTTTTAAACAAAAAACATATATGGAAATCAGAAATGTGTTTGGACGCACGATAATAAAAATCCAAAATCAGATTGGAACCTACAGAAGCAAGAGATTTTATTTAAGATATAAGAGATCCAAACATCATCACACTATCTTATAGCAACAAAACATTCAAAATGTGACCTTTAGAATTCACTTTGTAATTTGTGGCCTAAAGCCTATGCTTCATGTGCCTTAAGGAAGGGACGGCCCTGTTTATATTATTCAGCATCTTTAGGGTATTCAAACAGCAATTCCACAACCCTTCCAGAAAATTCTTCATGAAAAGTTAGTGTTTCCATCTTCCAGAAGCACGCATCGCAGATTGGCTTCGATTTGTACCACGGATCTCCCGTTACATGGGTCCCGTTACATGGGCACCTAAAGATTTCCAAATAATAGTCATCGAGTTTAAATACTCATTCAACATAGAGTACTGGAGGCAATCTGTTCCCCCCCCCCCCTTGAAGATGCTTGGACCTTCCGCTTCACAGATCAAACAAATTCCCTAGAGATATTAACCAAAGAACCATTGAAAACCACACCGGGGAACATGATCCTTAGGAAAGTATAGGTTTAGAGCGCTAAATCATACCCGCTCCTAGCAGTGAGTTGAATGCTGAGGAGTCCTTCCATTTTATCAGTCCAGAAGAAATCCGAAGTCCCGAGAATGAAGAGAGCGGAAGGGTTTTCATAGTCGACACAAGCCGGATTGAAAGTTACTTCGCTACAGATGTTTGGCCAAAGCGTATCCATGGTGAAAAGATCGACGCTCCTGTAGAATGGCTCTGTTTGAACCACATCCTGCATAGCCACACAAACCTTCTTGCAGCGGATATGAGTGATTGACGACCTTAAGCAATATGGTAAAAGGACCTAAGATCATGTTCCCTGGAAGTCCTTGAAACCATATTGCTTAAGGTCGCTAATCGCTCATACAATGATCTTGTCCGCTGCAAGAAGGTTTGTGTGGTTATGTGGGATGTGGTTCAAACAGAGACATCTACAGAAGCATCCATCTTTTCACCATAGATACGCCTCGGCCAAAAATCCGTAGCGAATTAACATTTAATCATGCTTGTGTTGACTATGAAAACCCTTCCGCTCTCTTCATTCAACTCCCTGCTGAGAGGGGGTATGATATGCCGCTTTACACCTATACTTTCCTCTCAAGGATCATGTTCCCCGGCGTTGTCTTCAATGGTGTTTTGGTTAATATCTCTAGTGAATTTGTTCGATCTGCGAGGCGGAAGGTCCAAAAATCTTCAAAGGGGGTGGGGGGGGGGGTGGGGGGTACAACAGATTTCTCCAGTACTCTATGTTGAAAGAGTCTCTAAATTTGATGACTATTATGTGCAAATCTTTTAGGTTTCCATATAATGTGACCCATGGAAGGGGAGAATCGTGTTACAAACCGAAGCCAATCTGCAATGCATGCTTCAGGATGATGGAAACAGTAGCTTTCCATGAAGAGTTTCCTAGGAGGGTTGCGGAATTGCTGCTTGAATACCCTGAAAATGCTGAATAATATACGCAGAAGTTATATTGAGCCATTAATATTATGCTTCTTTAATGTATGTTTCTGCTTAGTCTCCATTAATATTTTTTGTGTTGGTTAAATTGGGTATGATGTTTTACTATTTTGATATCAGTTTACTAATAATACTAGAAATTCTGTCCCAATAAAAGCGATGCATGGTTTTATCATCATGTCAACCGTAAACTCATATATATATACAAGATATGAGCTCGTTGTGTTGCGAAAAGTTTTGTTTGATGTTTTAATTTAATATAAAAATATAAAATAATAAATCATTTGATTATAGTTTTATCATTTTTTGTTGCATATGTTGTATGAGATTTATTTTATAACTAAAATATTGTTTTCACACATAAGTTTAAGTTAATATTTGTATTTTATAATCATGATGCATAGATGAATTGTTATAAACTTAATACTTAGGATTAGAAAAAAGTATACTATACTTAAAAGTGTATACTGAACACAACCTGAAATAAGAAATTGAATTAAAAGTAAAATAACGCCAATCAAGTCAATTACAACATTATACACGTTCGTATGTACTAATTTAATGTTTATCAAATAAGTTTTTTAATTTTTATTTGCTAAAAAAATTAAAAAATGAAAATATTCTATTTTATATATCTCCTTTTTTTTACAGTTAAAAAGCTAAAAAATACTATTAGATACTCTTTTACATTTTTGTTTAAGATTATTGAAAAGGAAAAATAATGTCATACTATTACAATTATATTCTCTTTAGAATTCCAGAAAAAAATTCTATCAAATAATTATTTCTAGTTATTAGTATATAATTTTTATATTAATATTTTTACGATTTGTATCAACACTAATTTTACACTTCTTTTGTTAATTAAATAATTTTTAGTATCATCTTCATCATCAAAAACTCTCTTAAAAATGTTATTAAATATTTTTTTTTTACAATTCTCTTTTTTGTTAGGACTTAAAAATATGATATATATATTTCTTTTTTTTGGGATATTTTTATAATAAGGGAAAACAGCTATCAAATACTCTTTTACATATTTTTAGGATTTTGGAAAAGGAAATTAAAATAACATAATATTTTGTGTAGGATTTATAAAAAAAAACAATGTCTATCAAATAATTATTTCCAGTTAATTATTTTTAAAAGTTTCTGTTTTAAAAATTCATTTCTTTCAATATCACTAATATTTTCACAATATTTCCTGTTAATTAAATAATTTTAGTGTCATTTTTATCATTAAATTTTTTAAGTAAAAATTACTATTAAATACTTCATTTCTCTCTCGTAACATTAATATGTATAATAAAAATAAAAAATATTATTTGGTTATGATTGAAAACGAAACTTTTCTTTTTACAAATCTTGTTTATTTAGAATATTTAGTAAAAAAATAGTCATTTTCACATAATGGCACTTTTTTATTGACAATTCAAAGTTTTTTTTTAATTTTTTATTTTTCTATTCGAAGTTATTTTTGGTTAATAATTTTTTAGCACAAAATTATTAAGTTAAATTTAATTAACTACGATATAAGATTACTTTTACATTTTTATTTTATTTAGACTTTTTTAAAGAAAATTAATTATTTGTAATTAGTTGTTCTTTAATATTTTATACAACTATTTTATTATTAATAGAAAAATTTATGTTTGATTATTTATATATATCTTATACATACAATCACATATTCACACCCGCTCCTAGCAGTGAGTTGAATGCTGAGGAGTCCTTCCATTTTATCAGTCCAGAAGAAATCCCAAGTCCCGAGAATGAAGAGAGCGGAAGGGTTTTCATAGTTGACACAAGCCGGATTGAAAGTTACTTCGCTACAGATGTTTGGCCAAAGCGTATCCATGGTGGAAAGATCGACGCTCCTGTAGAATGTCTATGTTTGAACCACATCCTGCATAGCCACACAAACCTTCTTGCAGCGGATATGAGTGATTGACGACCTTACGCAATATGGTAAAGGACCTAAGATCATGTTCCCTGGAAGTCCTTGAAACCATATTGCTTAAGGTCGCTAATCGCTCATACACCGATCTTGTCCGCTGCAAGAAGGTTTGTGTGGCTATGTGGGATGTGGTTCAAACAGAGACATCTACAGAAGCATCCATCTTTTCACCATAGATACGCCTCGGCCAAACATCCATAGCGAATTAACTTTCAATCAGGCTTGTGTTGACTATGTAAACCCTTCCGCTCTCTTCATTCAACTCGCTGCTGAGAGGGGGTATGATATGCCGCTTTACACCTATACTTTCCTCTCAAGGATCATGTTCCCCGGCGTTGTCTTCAATGGTGTTTTGGTTAATATCTCTAGTGAATTTGTTCGATCTGCGAGGCGGAAGGTCCAAAAATCTTCAAAGGGGGTGGGGTGGGGGGGTGGGGGGTACAACATATTTCTCCAGTACTCTATGTTGAAAGAGTCTCTAAATTTGATGACTATTATGTGCAAATCTTTTAGGCGTCCATGAAATGTGACACATGGAAGGGGAGAATCGTGTTACAAACCGAAGCCAATCTGCAATGCATGCTTCAGGATGATGGAAACAGTAGCTTTCCATGAAGAGTTTCCTAGGAGGGTTGGGGAATTGCTGCTTGAATACCCTGAAAATGCTGAATAATATACGCAGAAGTTATTTTGAGCCATTAATATTATGCTTCTTTAATGTATGTTTCTGCTTAGTCTCCATTAATATTTTTTGTGTTGGTTAAATTGGGTATGATGTTTTACTATTTTGATATCAGTTTACTAATAATACTATAAATTCTGTCCCAATAAAAGCGATGCATGCTTTTATCATCATGTCAACCGTAAACTCATATATATATATATATATATATATACAAGATATGAGCTCGTTGTGTTGCGAAGAGTTTTGTTTGATGTTTTAATTTGATATAAAAATATAAAATAATAAATCATTTGATTATAGTTTTATCATTTTTTGTTGCATATGTTGTATGAGATTTATTTTATAACTAAAATATTGTTTTCACACATAGTTTAAGTTAATATTTGTATTTTATAGTAATGATGCATAGATGAATTGTTATAAACTTAATACTTAGGATTAGAAAAAATAAACTATACTTAAAAGTGTATACTGAACACAACCTGAAATAAGAAATTGAATTAAAAGTAAAATAACGCCAATGAAGTCAATTACAACATTATACACGTTCGTATGTACTAATTTAATGTTTATCAAATAAGTTTTTAAATTTTTATTTTGCTAAAAACATTAAAAAATGAAAATATTCTATTTTATATATCTCCTTTTTATTTACAGTTAAAAAGCTAAAAAAAATACTATTAGATACTCTTTTACATTTTTGTTTAAGATTATTGAAAAGGAAAAATAATGTCATACTATTACAATTATATTCTCTTTAGAATTCCAGAAAAAAATTCTATCAAATAATTATTTCTAGTTATTAGTAAATAATTTTTGTATTACTATTTTTACGATTTGTATTAATACTAATTTTACACTTCTTTTGTTAATTAAATAATTTTTAGTATCATGTTCATCATCCAAAACTCTCTTAAAAATGTTATTAAATATTTTTTTTACAATTCTCTTTTTTGTTAGGACTTAAAAATATGATATATATTTCTTTTGTTTGGGATATTTTTATAAAAAGGGAAGACAGCTATCAAATACTCTTTTACAGATTTTTAGGATTTTGGAAAAGGAAATTAAAATTACATAATATTTTGTGTAGGATTTATAAAAAAACAATGTCTATCAAATAATTATTTCCAGTTAATTATTTTTAAAAGTTTCTGTTTTAAAAATTCATTTCTTTCAATATCACTAATTTTTTCACAATATTTCCTGTTAATTAAATAATTTTAGTGTCATTTTTATCATTAAATGGTTTAAGTAAAAATTACTATTAAATAATTCAATTCTCTCTCGTAACAGTAATATGTATAATAAAAATAAAAAAATTATTATTTGGTTATGATTGAAAACGAAACTTTTCTTTTTACAAATCTCGTTTATTTAGAATATTTAGTATAAAAATAGTCATTTTCACATAATGGCACTTTTTTATTGACAATTCAAAGTTTTTTTTTTAATTTTTATTTTTCTCTTTGAAGTTATTTTTGGTTAATAATTTTTTAACACAAAATTATTAAGTTACATTTAATTAATTACGATAAAAATAAGATTACTTTTACATTTTTATTTTATTTAGACTTTTTTAAAGAAAATTAATTATTTGTAATTAGTTTTTCTTTAATATCTTATACAACTATTTTATTATTAATAGAAAAAATTATGTTTGATTATTTATATATATCTTATACATACAATCACATATTCACACATACTCATGTACAACAATAAGATCATAGTTAAAAGTTATGTTAGCATCATAAGATTTAATAAGGATATGAAAAATTGAGTTGTATCAAGAAACTAAAAGAAAATACTCAGGTAACAATTTTCATGTAAAGACTATTGTTTTTTGTAAAAATAATATGTGAAAGCTTAAACCTAAATAGAGATGTGAAATATTTGTAGCTATTTTTTGGTCATAATTGTTTAACATAGAGTTACCTATTAAAAAATTAAACTTAGTTACTTATAATAAAATAGTGTTGCCAAAAAAAAAAGAAAATAGTAAGAATACATTTACAATTTTCTTTTGTTAAGGCTTTTAAAAAGGAATATTATTTATTTTGAAGTTTGTTTTTCCTCATGATTTTTATAAAAAAATTTATTGTACTTGTAGAATTTTACAATTCATTTTTGTTTAACATTTTTTTATTAAAAGTTAATATTTATCTTTTGTAATTCTTTTTTTTTAGTATCTTTAAAATTATTTTGTTTAGGCTTTTAAAAAGGAATATTATTTATTTTAAAGTTTTTTTTTCCTCATTATTTTTACTAAATAATTTATTTTACTTGTAGGATTTTACAATTCATATTTGTTTAAAATTTGTTTCTTAAAAGTTAATATTTATCTTTTGTAGTTCTCTTTCTTTAGTACTTTAGAAATAAATATTATATATGTTTTTAAAGTAATTACTTTATATTGTTTAGACTTTAGAAAAAAAATTCTATCAAATATGTTAACAATATATAATTGTAAAAGACTATGTAATAATAATTTTTCTTTTCATAAATTTAAAAAGAACTATAAAAGACTATTTTTGTAGTGAACTTTTTTTCTTTTCTAATTCTCTTTTAAATCAATAAGAAATGTATCATATTTTTTACACATGTCACAATTTTCTTTAAAAACAAATAACAGAGAAAATGTTACTTTCAAATAGCCTTTGTTATTATTTTTTGTTTATATTTTAAAAATTTTAAATTACTATCAAATATTTTTTTAACAAAAGATAATGTACAAGAATATGTAATCGTAATTTTTCTTCCTAAAATCTTAAAAAGAACCTTAAAATGCGGTTCTGTAATGAAATTTTTCTTTTTTCTAAATATTTTTGAAAATTCCAAACAAAAGAGAATTATATTATATTTTTGACAATATCACAATCTTAAAAAAATTAACACATGTTTTAATCATGTTAATTACTAATTTTGAAAAACTAAACTTTATATAAGACACATGTCGCAATCATGTTAATTTCTAACTTTGAAAAACAAAATTTTATATAATAAGATATATATATATATATATATATACAAATTATCATTCATTTTATTTCCAAGAAACTTTATCATATGTGGATTAGTTAGTTATATGTTTGAAATTATCATATAAGAAAATTAACATTTTATATTATAAAATAAAGTAAAAAGTTGCCGAAATAAAAGTAATGTAGAATATATATTTTTAAAAATATATTTATGAGGTTCTCGTTTGGTTATTTTATATCATTTTATTATTAGTTTTTAAATCTGATAAATTTAAAATATAAATTTTCTGAAATATGAAATATTAATTGGAAAAAGAAAAGACGTTTTCTTATTATTTTTTATAAGAAAGATTTTTATTATAAACAAAGTTTGCTTTAATGATTCAATCATCATATAATAATCAAGGCAATAATCGATTAATTGGTACATGTATCAATCGTATTAATTACAGTTTGTCAAGTAGGCTTGTCAAGTGTATACAGGTATATAATTAGAACAAAATGGGCATTGTGTACTTTTGTTGTTTTGGTTTTATTTTCTCGTGATCAGCCTAATTCTACACAAAAGTCGCTTCACAATCTTTTAGGCTTGGCTACACTTTTTCTTCACTCTTTCTACAATCTTTACGGGTAACGACTAACGACGAACTCGAACCTATAAAGGAATTACTCATGATCCTAGCTAGCTCTGTTACTGAGGTACGTTGCTTCCCACTTGTTGTTTTTGATAAGACAACGTCACGTTGCTTACCAAATCTAATATATTATTATAAAAATATTTATTAGGTTTTCGTTTGGTTGTATTTTAAAGTGATAGATAAATAATTTTTATCTGAAATATAAATTCTTGTCAAATATTATTATAACCTTTAAATCATAGATAATTATGAAATATAATTTTTTTTTTCAAATCTGAAATATAAACTGGAAAAAGGATAGACGTCTTCTTATTTATTTACACGATTATTATTGTAAATAATTTTTTCTTTAATGATTCAGTAAGATAATAATCAGATTTCTCAAAAAAATAAAAGATGATAATCAGAGCAATGTCGGAGAAAAAATCAAGGCAATAATCAATTTATTGACACATGTAACCATTATATTAACTATAGTTTACCAAGTGTCTAAGTTGATTAGAGACACAGACATGTATATAATTAGAACAAATTGTGCGTTTTGTTGTTTTGGTTTTATTTTCTCGTGAACGGTTAATTCTAAACAAAGAGCTGCTTCGCAATCATTAGGCTTCGGTACACTTTTTCTCTTTTCTCTTTCCACTCTTCTTCTTCTTACGGGTACCGAAGAACTCGAATTTATAAAGGAATTATTCATCTCTTGAACCTAGATCCGTTACTGAGGTATGTTGCCTCCTACTTGATGTTGATTACATGCCAATTTTTTTTTTGTTCTGTACTTGTTATTTATAAGTCATTAAACTCAGTAATATTATTATTATTATTATTTTTTTTTTTTTGTAAAAAAGCTTTCATATTAAATGCATAAGTAATACAAGTATGAGTTTTTACTCATACGTTTTAGAAAGTTTGCAACAAGCAAAAGGGATAAAATCCTAGTGAATGATCCACTTATGAATCATAAACAACAAGAATTTTGAAAGATGTAAATCAGTGCAAATGGTTATGGCGGCCACCTCGACCACGCTTACCTCTTCCACCCACTTTCGTCCATTCCAATTCTTGAATCTTTTGAGTTGGTTTTACTGATCTTCCTCCTCTAGTTAAGAAACTAGAAGACTCTCCAGCCACATCAAAATCAGTCTCTTTCCCTTAAGATACCGGAGGTTCCAGATCCATGTGAGATTGTTGATTGTCTTGAGCGATAGGAGTGAAAGCACCAGTTGGTTGCTCAATTTCAGAAGCAGTTGAATCTTCCAAAATAATATTTTGTGATGGAATTTCTTCCATAATATGTGGCTGAGATGGCGCAGCTTGTACAGCTGCTAACATAGGCAAAATAATATCATTCTTTGAGCAAGAGGCAGGATGTACCTCATGCGAATGTGTAGTCATACTAGCAATAGCAACCTCGGATGGTTTAGTGACATCATACTCAGTAGGAGTCCCTCGTTCGTGGTGGGAGGGAGGAGAATGTGGTACTGGTTCAAAGTGGTCACCATGTGTACTCAAAGTGTTATGCATCACTTTAGCTATGTCCACAATCGGGATCTCTTTGTTAATAACTGGAGTTTCTTTTGCAGCTTGAATTTCAGTTTGAGCTTCAAGGGGTTTTGGAGGAAGTAAACTTCTCTTCTCCCTATGTCCAAGTGCTCCGCATCTACCACATGCACTAGGAATCCATGCATACTCCACATCTACCATGAAGATATTCCCTTGCTTATCATCAAGCGCAATGAGTTTTGGAAACGGTTTATCTAACTCAACCTCCACTAAAATTTTTGCTTCTCCCATAATTGTCGGATCCAATTGTGGCCTGTGCGTAAGCATTGGTTCTCCCAAACCTTAAGCTATATGACTGATACCCAATCTTGAGAAACAAGAATCTGGTATATTTTTTAAAGTCACCCATACTGGTAATGTAGAGATCTCAGGAATTTTCAAAGAATTTACGGGACTCCAAGAGGCCACAAAAAGGAGACTGTCATCAACATGCCACACCCCACACTGAACTACCCATTTACGAGTATTTTCGTGAGGAATATGGAATAAAAAAGACGAATCTCCTAACTTCTTGCAAGAAATCTTACATTCCCGAACCCATAACCTATTCAAGACAGCATGAATAAGACCCCCATGTGGGCTTGAGCACCTATGGAATTGACCTATAACGTACTCCTCATTATTCTCCGGTCCTAACTTTAGAACGCTAGAAGGAATAGTCACCTGTGGGATGCCATCAAGTCGGTAGGTTGGTTCAGCAGCACGAAAAAGGTTTCTGGATGACTGGTTCATCCGCGCAGCCCATGGGAACCGAAGACTTCCATCATCCTTGAGAGCTGGTGCCAGAATTTTTTCTATAGGCAATCGAGTTTGAACAGGGAGAAGCTTCCCCTTCTTTTGCTTCTGACCATTTGCAACAGACTCATCAAGCGTAGGCCAAAAGGAAGTGATTTTGTTTTTTACCTCTTCAGAGATGCCAATCCTTGGTGTGTCAGGTTCAGAGGGAGTAGGAGGAGGCATGAAGTGGAGTGGCTTGGACCAAGCTCCTAGGGAGCGGACAAAGCCATTATCTTTTTCAGATTCAGCTTCACTGTCATCTATTCCCGGAATAACATCAATAACAGGATATTCTTTTGATATTGTTCCTTCAGCAGCTGCAATGAGCTCGTGTGTGGGAGAACCAGCAGCAGGTGGAGGATACTCGGTGGCTATGATTGGAGGGTGAGAGGCGGTGGTTTGTGGAGCAGCGGTGGTTTCATCA
The DNA here is from genome assembly GCA_026261945.1 of Hirschfeldia incana. Classification (NCBI taxonomy): domain Eukaryota; kingdom Viridiplantae; phylum Streptophyta; class Magnoliopsida; order Brassicales; family Brassicaceae; genus Hirschfeldia; species Hirschfeldia incana. Next base: position 7,836,844 of record JABCMI010000003.1, on the reverse strand, counting down.
GCAAGAGAGGGGACATCTATTGTTACAGTAGCAGGAGGAGGCTCGGTGACGATAGATGGAGGGACTGTACAATCTGTTGCTTTCACCAACGAAGGTGGAGTGACCGGACTGATGGGCTCCGATATTGCTGACCAGCGTCCTAAGTATGGACATCTAGGGTCTGGAACAGGAGCTTGTTGCAGGGCAGCTTCGTCTTCAGCAGCGACATCAGAAGGCTTTGGATGAGCTTCATTTATCAGAGACGGAGACGGAGGGTGAGCATTTCCGTCGTTTGATTCCATATCAGAGTCCATTACAGAGAGGTGATGGAAAGAGAGAGTTGAGGTGGAGACAAAAGAGATGGTGGAGCGGAGACCTACCGGCGGGGCTGCAGGCCGGCGGGATCAACCAGATCGAGCTTTGTTTTAAGGGTTTGCGGTCGCTTTTGATTTCTCCGTTTGGGGACGCGTCAGGCGCGTGTGTTTTCAGTAATCTTATTATTGCAGATATAGATCATGGATACTGAACTTATTGTCATCTTAGCCACTTCTGCTCCCTTCTTGGTGCTTCTTATAGTTAGGTTCGTGAGCTGTTGTCGGAAGATGATGTATTCTGATGATTTCATATTCAAATACGAAAGGTGGCGGTGATGTATGCGACGGCAACGGCAAAGATGGAGGAGGATGTAATGGTGGTAACGACGAGGACGGTGGCCGTCGAGAATGTGATGGTGGTGTCGGTGGGTTAGTGGTCGTGGTGGTGGTTGTCGCGGGGGCGAATGTGGTGACGACGGAGGATTAATTCCACTTTCGTGTTGAACTTTAAGTGGTTTTTTGTTTTTTATTTGGTTTCTTCTATAATTTTAAATAGATGATTTTATTAATTTCGTAAACATTCTGATCCCGTAGATTCTTGGTTATGTTCAAAGTATTTGTTTCCACTCTACTCGAGATCACAATCACATCTTCTTCCAATTCTCTTCATTACACTCCTATCAGATTCTCTTCTAACCTTTATGTCCTTTAGCAGTTTTCGTGATGACGTTGCAAGACATATTCTTGTTTTCTGGTTATTCTCCTGTTTGTTTCCGGTCTCCGAAAGCCTTGCACCTCTAGAAGAAATTTCATTGGCATCTTACGAATGTGCTGGTACTTTCTTCCCTACACCAAAATTATGCAAACTTCTCAATCATGTTTTGTTTGTGGTTCCAAGGTGAAATATATTGATCGCAGAACCACTGGTTGCCTTTGGATCGTTGGATACAGCCGAGGAGTATTTCTGAATGTTTGTTGTTACATCTCATAACTTTTGAGTGGAGAGAAAGATCGTAGTTATTTATATTCTGAGGAACGAGAAGCGGTTAGTGACTGCAAATATCTATCCTGGCTCAGTCAAGTTAGTGAGAGATTGAATTTCTATTTCGGGAAATACAAGAGAAGGCATTATTATTCGAGAAAGAAGCCACGTCAGCAAGAAAGGAGATTCAAAGTGCAATTAGGGTTTTGCGTGTTCACTGCACGTTAGGGCTTTGGGTCCGTTGATGATGGCGCCGGAAGGATCAGAAACGTCGGCTATGCCGACACTAGCAGTGTCTAATACTCAGAGGAAGGATACAATGAAGTCTTCATATGTTAGTGCAGTTCAGAATGCCTCGGCTCTCTCGGAACATGTCTTGGAAGTTGAGATAGTGGAGGGTAAGAGGGTGGTAGTGATACCAGATTTGGTAATTCAAGACAAGTGCCCTCTTTGGGAGGATCTATTAAAAGGACGGTTTATGGCTCCAGCGCCTCATGTTGAGAAAATCCATATAATTGTCAACAAAATCTGGCCTCTTGGCAATGCATCTATAAGGATAGATGTTTTCGCAGTCAATGAAACTACTGTAAAGTTTCGTATCAAGGACGAAGCAACCCGTAAGAGAATTTTGAAAAGGAGAATGTGGAACATAGTGAATATCCCTATGGTTCTATCAAAATGGGCTCCTGAAACAGAGGAAGAAGAGGAAGAGGAAATCAAAGTTATTCCTATGTGGATCACAATGAAGAATGTTCCCCACAGAATGTTCTCCGGGCCAGGCCTTGGCTTCATCGCGAGTGCAGTGGGAAAACCAAAAAGATTACATCCGGATAATATCCTATGTAATATTTTTGAAGAAGCAAAGGTGTTTGTGGAGGCTGATATGACTAAGGAACTGCCAAAAACACATCGGTTCAAGTCAAACTGGGTATCGATGCTGAAGTGGAATTTATCTACCCATGGTTGCCAGACAAATGTAACATTTGTTCTAAGTGGGGGCATGTAAGCAAGGCCTGTAAGGCAAAAGTGAAGCTGTTAAAGAGAACAAGCGAGGAGGTCAACGCGGTGCAGAGTGTAACAAAAAGTGTGGAGAAGACTGATCACCAAGTGATTGATCCAAAGCCTAGTGCTACAGCTACTGAAACTACTGTTAGTAACGAAGTAGTTGTGGCAACAGAGGCAGATGGTGAACCGAATAAGTCTGCTGAAACTGACCCTCTGGATTCAATGACATACAAGACAGGAAATGATGATCAAACTAACTTAGAGGGAACAGACGAGAGTAATGAAAAATGGTCTAATGTTTCTCCTTCTAAACAAGGACGATCAGGCAATAAGTCGCCAGTTAAGCAAGCAATGGTGGTATCTCCATTAAGATTTGCAGTTTTAACAGAGGCGGAAAACATAGAGGATTCAATGGAGAAAGAAAAAGAAAATGGTGAGAAAACAAAGCAGGAGAATGATAATGGTGAGAAAACAGAGCATGAGAATGAGAATGAGAATGGTGAGAATACAGAGCAGGAAAGTAAGAGGGATAAATTTTAGAGGAATCATCAGAACTGTCTGAGGCTGTTTCAGGAAAAGAAGTAGAGGCAGCTGATTCTTGTAACAAAAAGCAAGAAGAGACAGAACAAGTAAAACAGGGGGAAAGAGGCCTTCGCACCACTCTACCTAGGCAATCGAAATCTCAAGTCAAGCAAACAAAAGATGGCTTAGCGACCAAGGAAACTCATCCTGGTGCTACAGGCAGGAAAAGAACATCAAAGAAGAAACAACAATGTCGGGTTTCACATGGAATGTTCGGGTTTTTAACCAATCTGCAAAACACAAAGTTATGAGTGGATTCAAAAGCATGGGTTTCAGTTTGGAGCTCTCTTGGAAACACGAGTAAAAGAGGGAAGGAGTCAGAAAATTTGCAATGATATCTTTAAAGATTGTTTCATGATGTCCAATTATGAACACAATCCATTGGGGAGAATATGGCTAGTCTGGAATCAGGAAGTCTGTGTAACTCCATTTTACAAGAGTGATCAACTGATCACATTCTCGGTGCAGATCAACGTAAACACTGAAGAGTTTTTCTATACTTGTGCTTATGCAAAGAACACAGAAGTAGAGAGAAGTGAGCTCTGGAATGATTTAAAAAATCACCACAACTCTCCCATCATAAGAAACCACCCTTGGATTGTCAGTGGTGATTTCAATGAAATCTTAGACATGGAAGAACATTCAATGCATAAGCGCAGTCGAGGAATGCATGAGTTCCAAAATGCTGTTCACCATTGTAACCTCCTAGACATAACGTTCCATGGACCGTTATTCACGTGGACAAATAAGAGAGAAGAGGGACTAATTTCCAAAAAGCTGGATCGGGTTCTGATAAATGATCATTGGCTCAGGTTGTTTCCTCAGTCTTATACAGTTTTTGAGGCAGGAGGGTGTTCTGATCATCTCAGAAGTAGAATCCACCTCAAAGAAACTGTGCGATCAATAAGACCGTTTAAATTCGTAAACGCAGTTTCTGAATTGGAAGGTTTCAAACCAATGGTAGAAAAACACTGGCAAGACACAGAAGAAATATTTTTGTCTACTTCATCTCTATTCAGATTCTCGAAGAAGTTGAAAGCTCTCAAGCCAAAAGTTCGATTGCTTACGAAGGAAGGTATGTGTAATTTAACTTCTAAAGCAAAGGACGCTTATGACGATCTCTGTGTGAAGCAGGGAGAGAATATTAGGAATCCATCATCGCAAACCCATGAGCAAGAAAATCTGGCTTATGCAAGATGGGAACATGTCTCTCGTTTGGAGGAGAGGTTTTTGAAACAAAAATCTAAGTTGCATTGGTTTAAGGTGGGAGATAAGAATAACAAAACTTTTCATAGAGCTGCAACAGCCCGAGAGGTAGCAAATTCAATCAAAGAAATTTTATGCACTGATGGTCAAGTAGTAACAGAGCAAGAGGAGATTAAAGAAGAGGTAGAGAAGTTTTTCCGTGAGTTTCTCCAACATAAACCAGATTATTTTGAGGGTATAGAGGTAAACACTCTCCGATCTCTGCTACCGTTTCGATGCTCCGCGCCGGTTCAGACAGAGTTGATCAAAGAGGTCACAGGAAATGAGATTACTAAAGTTATGTTCACCATGCCAAATGATAAATCTCCTAGACCAGATGGATACACAGTGGAGTTTCTTAAAACAGCTTGGCCAAAGGAATCAACACAACTATTCTGGCTCTGATACCAAAAAAATATGTGTCTCGCGAGATGAAGGACTACCGACCGATATCTTGCTGCAATGTTATCTATAAAGTGATCTCCAAAATTCTTGCAAATAGATTGAAGGCCACATTACCTGTGTTTATAGCTCTAAACCAGTCTGCATTTGTAAAGAACCGGCTATTGATAGAAAATATGCTACTTGCTACGGAGCTTGTAAAAGACTACCATAAAGATATCATTTCATCTAGATGTGCACTTAAGATCGATATCTCCAAAGCGTTCGATACAGTCCAATGGAGTTTTCTCATCAAGATGATGGAAGCAATGGATTTTCCTGCATTTTTTATACATTGGATCTCCCTCTGTATAACTACAGAATCATTCTCGGTTCAGGTTAATGTGGATTTGACTGGGTTTTTCCAAAGTGAAAGATGGATGCGTCAGGGCTGTGCATTATCCCCATATTTATTTGTCATCTGTATGAATGTGTTGTCAAAGCTATTGGACAAATTAGCACATGACAACAGGCTGGGCTACCATCCTAAGTGCAAAAAATATTGGTTTAACTCATTTGAGTTTTGCTGATGATCTTTTGGTCTTCACTGATGGCAGAACAAGATCTATAGACAACATTATTGAGGTTCTTGATCACTTTGGAAGAATCTCAGGAATGAAGATCAGTATGGAGAAGACAACTATCTACTACGCGGGAATGCAAGAAAATGTACATCAACAACTAGAGCAGCGCTATAGTTTCACTTCAGGAACTCTCCATGTGCGATATCTCGAGCTACCCCTACTCAGAAGAAGAATGGGAAAAACAGATTATGGGATCTTGATAGAGAACATCCGAAATCGTATCAATCATTGGACGAATCGGTTTATGTCTCTAGCTGGGAGATACCAACTCATTTGCTCTGTTCTCATCAGTATTGTTAATTTCTGGATGTCTGGTTTTCTCCTACCAGGAGCCTGCATTAAAGAAATGAACAGTATATGCTCAGCGTTCTTATGGTTTGGGCTTGCTTTGAGCACATCAAAGGCGACGGTAGCTTGGACAGTCATTACAAGAAAGAGAAACGAAGGAGGTCTGGGTCTCCGCCCTTTAAAAGAAGTTAATCAAGTCTGTTGTCTGAAACTTGTGTGGAGAATTGTATCTTTGCAACCATCATTATGGGTAAAATGGATACACACTTATTTGATGAAAGAAAAATCTTTCTGGTCAATCAAGGAATCAACAACAAATGGTTCGTGGATGCGGCATAAACTCTTGAAGGTTCGTGATAAGGCCCAACAACTTCAAAAAATAAAAGTAGGAAATGGAAGCTACACCTCCTTCTGGTATGATTCTTGGTCACCAATGGGCAGGTTTCATGATTTGTTTGGATCGAGAGGATGCATAGACATGGGTATTCCTTCAAATCCGTCAGTAGCAAGAGTGATGGCTACAAGAAGAAGAAGACGTCATATAGCTGGTGTCCTTAATGAGCTCGAAGACATCATTGAAGAACAACGAGGGAAAATGGTGGATATGGAAGATTTACCCCTCTGGAAAGTGTCAGACGATATATACAAGCCAACCTTTCGAACAAAGACCACTTGGGAGCTCATCAGACAACAAGAGCCGTTGGTTCCCTGGTGGAGAGGATTCTGGTTCAAACATCACACACCAAAGTTTGCTTTCTTTCACTAGATTGCAGTACAAAACAGACTAGCTACATGAGATAGAATGGTCTCTTGGAACAGAGGAGTCAACCCGGCTTGTATCCTCTGTCTTGCTCCACAAGAAACAAGAAATCATCTTTTCTTTGAGTGTAGCTACTCTTCAGAAGTCTGGTCCATTCTCACGTGGGGGCTACTCCAAGCTAGCTACACCACAAAATGGTCGGAACTTATGTCTATCATTCTCGACGACAATGCGGACTATCTCAAGAGCTTCCTCATTCGATACACATTGCAGGCAACACTACACACTCTCTGGAGAGAAAGAAACGAAAGAAGGCATGGTGCAATTGCAAGACATCGGAAAGTTCCTGGACCGCCAAGTCCGAAACTGTTGCTCCTCTATCCGCCAGATGGGAGATCAAAAATATGATGGAGGATTATCTTTGTGGCTAGAAACTCGTTGAGTAGGAAGTTTTTTCAAATAAGTGCTTCTTTAGAAGTAAAAAACAAGACACATTTATTGTACAAAAGTTGGTTTTCTTTGAATAAATTTAACAAATATTCAAAAAAAAAAACAAGTTAGTCAGCGAACGTCAGATGATTAAGGAATTGGAGATTCCAACCATGAGTTCAAGAGCACGTGAGCTTACAATAGGCTGGAAATTAATCTTCCTAAAGCGTTGAAAACTGTGCTATTAACTAAGTCTGAATGTGGCTCTCAGGATTTGTATCAGAAGTTGTTATAGCTTGTAGCTTAAGTTATCATTGCTCTGTATCTTGTGACTGAAGTAGGAAGACAACAACTTTGTAATAGCAGATGGCTTGATTTTGTGGTTTCTGACTTTTGTGTGGATCATGTTCCAAAAGCCTAGAACTTTGTTATGTAATAACATATCTGTCATTAGAAGGAGTTGGATTTTCTTTTCTATTTTTTTTCATTTCTCCAGAACTCTTTCTGTTTGCAAAGTTTGTTGTTTAACAATTCAAAAATTAAGGTTAATCTCATTTAGGACAGGTTTCTAATACCATTAATGTGGGTTGTATGAAACCTATTTCTAAAGCTTTTGTAAAATTTAAATTCTATATAAGTAGAGTAGATGGAAAATTGAATATTCTTTTTTCATTATTTAATGCTGTAAAAATTGGAATTCTTATACATTCCAGGCTCTCCAGCCCACTTTTTAAATAAACAGAGTTTAATTTTCTCCTTCATAACAAACGACCATGCCCTTTCCAATCTGTACTCTAGTTTCATAGTGGGAGGCCATGAAAAATGCAAAGCTAAGAACCATCGATGTTACATTCTCGTATAGGATCAGTCACTTACCTGACAATCAATACTATTAAAAAAGGATCATTCTCAAATTATACCTTTAATGAAATATTCAAATTTTCCAAAAAATACTCTTAATGATATGATTAACTAAAAAATCATTAATGTTATTGTTGTCTTTTGGTTTTATGGGCTTATTTCTTATTATAAATCATATTTCTAAATAAATTAGATATGACCCAAATCTGTTAACGAATTAAATGATTTATGTTTTTAAATAATCAATTTCGTATTTCATATTTTTTTTAAAATATTAATAACATAAATGAAAGTCTGCAATAATTTTAAAAGGTTGATATTAAAATTGGAATTTTGTAATTACACGAGGATAAAACTTAAACAAAAATATTATTGGTCACTTAATATGTTTAGCAATATTTTATATAATTTATAATATTTTAAAAAATATATAATAGTTCAAGTACGAATTTTGGATACAACCATTGTTTAACTTATTTACAAACATAAAACGGTTGTGTGATGCATTTTAAATTTTGTCATACTGTACACTCTATAACAAACTCGCAATTGAAACTTGATCATGTCACAGTTTATATAATTAAAACAAAGAATTATCAATATTTATATTAAAAAAACAACAAAAAAGTACTTGTCTTTTCAAGGGCGGGTCATAATCTAGTTTGCTCTTAAAAATCCTCTATTTTAATTATTATTATGACTATTTTAGTAATTTGATATTTTAAATGCCACAACTATACCAATCATATGATTGCATTATAATTAATATAGCATATATACTGCTTCTGCTGCATAAGGCTTATGCGGCTTACTGCTACTCAGTACCAGCCCTACTCAGTACCAGCCCCGAGGGGAAGCAGTAGAAGCAATGGCGTCTGGCTGTTTTTATAAATGATTTTGATTCCAGTGGGGACAGCTATGATCATGGTAGCTGCGGTGAAGAAAGCACGGGTATCTACGTCTAAGCCCACAGTAAACATATGATGAGCGTTCAACTGTCCCTCGGAGACAGGGTCGAGAAGTGTCCCTTTGCTTCTTAAGCTGCTAGCTCGATATTATAGTCTGGCTTTCCAGAAGAAATTTTCGGCCTTATATTTCGCAATGTTTCTATGGTGCAGCGGTTAGGTGTCGGTGAGACTTTCCAATAACGCGGGTATAAATCTCCGCAGATGCATACTATTTTTTTTGTTTTTTTTTTTTTAATTTTAACTGCATCTTTATTAAGTTTGGTTATTTCCAAAACAATTAGTTTAAAGTATATTTATTTTAAACTTTTCTGTAATTAAGGAATAAAATATTTTTTATAACAAAATTAATTAATGATAGAATTATTTTACTTAGTTAAAACTAGAAGGTAATTATCAAATATTAAAAGAGAAAAAAGAACACCCAAATTAAATTCTAGTTAAACCTATTACCGTCGCAAGTCTTCATCATCATCTCATCATCGTGTCATCTTCTTCTTCCTAGTTCTTATTAGTGATAGGATCATTAATTTTTTTCTCTAAACACACTCATCATCCTCTTATTCACTGATGATATACCATGATTTTGATCCACTTTTACCTATGGTATATAAGTGTTTTTACATATATTTACAACGAAATATAGTCTATTTAGAATATTTACATGTTCAGGTATGACTTGGAGAAATATGGTGTTTTTGGTGTCTTTTGGAGCCTTTAAGTGCAGAAATGCGCAGACGCGTCAGATGTTTAGATATGGATGGAGACCTTCCCATGGTGCGATTGAGCTGATCTTTTGCCACAAGATAGATCTTTGAGTTAGTTTTCCAATGCCACCAGTTTGAGGTCAATCCAACGGTTAGATCAGAAGTTGTGTCTCAATCCAACGGTTAGATCAGAAGTTGTGCCCGTTTTACGGAAGAGTGGTCAGTCTGCCTCGCGAGAGAAAGCTGTCGAGAAAAGGAACACATATCGATCGATGGTGCAGACCTCATATCGGTCGATACTGATGCCAGAACGTGGACTTGATATATTTTATGACTTGCTTAGGCCCAGAAGTTACCACAAATTACCATAATGTCCCTGCACGACAAACTCTATTTTACTGTTTTCTAAGCCATTGTTGACAGCTAAGCTTGTTTTTGGGATTAGAGAGAGACAGAGCTTTGGATTGGAGAGAGAGGTCTTAGCATCTTGGGAGAGAGAAGATCTTGAACTCCCTTTGTTTCTTTACTCTATTCTTTATTTTATCTATTGAAGTATTCAGACAATCATGATGTTTCTTATGAATATGTTTGAGTAATCTTGCTGTTAGATTTAGATTTTTCATAAGGTTGATTATGTATTACTAATATGAATTGCTATTAGGGTGTTTAAAATATAGTTCTTCATCTAGTTGTTTTTAATGCTTTGTTTAGGATTAATCATCCTTGACCTAGATCTTAGATTAATTTGGATAAGTGAGAACTTAGCAAATTCTTGAAAACTAAACTAGTATGTTCTAATCTAACTGAGAACATACGAGAGTTGTTCATAGTCAGATTAGAGAATCCATCAAACCCGATCTTAAGGCTCGCTGGAAGCAATATCGATCGACGCAACTATCGTTGTATCGATCGATATTGTGAAAGGAGCATCGATCGATATTCAATTGAAAAATCGCTCGACGTTTTCTCATGATCATCGAACGATAGTTGATGATCCGAGATCCAGTTGAAGGTAATCAAATTGATTTTACCTAAAGTTTGAGTTCAAAACTATGAATAGTAAAAACTCCAATTAACTAGCAAACTTATCATACCTGAGATTATACCTAAATCTAGCTACCTTTCCTCCTGTTAACAACCTCAAATCAAATCAATCGAGCAACTACCTTTCTCATCATTTAATTTATTGTTTAAAACCTATTTATCTAGCTTTATTTCAAAGATTATACAATCTATTGTGCGATCCTAGAGTCTCTGTGGATTCGATCCTTAAGTACTACAATTGAACCTCTTTTGATGAGAGTAATTCACTACTTAGGGTAATTTGACACTTTAGACAACCATCAACTTAAGGCACATAAAGACACAGTGATAGTTGACATAGATATCAAAGTGGCCCACCACCTTATGCAAACTGATATGGGTTCTCCCATTGGTAGAAGTTCAAGTCTGAGGGTGTGTGCGGTGGCTGCAACTAGTTCAGATAGGCCTTGGTATGCTGACATAGTAAACTATCTAGCGGCAGATGTAGAACCTGAAGAACTTAAAAGTTACGACAGAAAGAAATTTTTTAGAGAAGTAAGGAGATATCATTGGGATGAACCTTACCTTTACAAACAATGTGCCGACGACATATTTAGACGCTGCATAGCTGAAACCGAGACTTCAGATATCATTTATCATTGCCATGGATCCGAATACGCTGGATATTTTACAACCTTTAAAACGGTTTCCAAAATACTCCAAGCCGGATTCTGGTGGCCTACCATGTTTCGAGACGCACAGTCATACATTGCACAGTGTGATCGGTGCCAACGAAGAGGAAAAATCAGTAAAAGACATGAAATACCACAAAAATTCATACTTGAAATAGAAGTTTTTGACTGCTGGGGGATAGATTTTATGGGTCTGTTCCCTTCTTCTTACAGAATCAAATACATCCTGGTTGCTGTCGATTATGTTTCCAAATGGGTAGAAGCAATAGCTTCACCAACAAATGATGCTTCTGTTGTTGTCAAACTTTTCAAAAGCATCATTTTTCCAAGATTTGGAGTTTCTAGAGTAGTTATAAGCGATGGTGGAACTCACTTCATCAATAAGATTTTTGAGAATCTACTTAGAAAGAACGTAGTCCACCATAGAGTGGCTACACCCTACCATCCGCAAACGAGTGGACAAGTCGAAGTTTCTAACAGACAAATAAAAGAAATTTTAGAAAAGACTGTCGGAGCCACAAGAAAGGATTGGTCTAATAAATTAGATAATGCACTATGGGCTTATCGTACCGCTTTTAAGACTCCACTTGGAACCACTCCATTTCACTTGATCTACGGAAAATCTTGCCACTTACCAGTCGAGCTAGAGCATAAAGCAGCCTGGACTACTAAACTGTTATATTTTGACATAAAGCCGGCTGCAGAAAGGAGACTTATCCAACTTAACGAGCTGGATAAAATAAGGCATCTGGCCTATGAAAACTCAAAATTATATAAAGAGAGCATAAAAGCTTATCATGACAAAAAAGATCATTTCTCGACATTTCATCCCGAATGATCAAGTTCTCTTATATAACTCTCGTTTGACATTATTTTCCGGAAAACTTCGATCTCGTTGGTCTGGACCTTTTACTGTAACTGAAGTCCAACCAAGCGGAGTCATTACCCTTATAACGAAAAAGGAGAAGAATTCACTGTAAATGGTCAACGAGTAAAACATTATTGGGTAAAACCCTCAAATGTTAAACCTTTAGGGTTAGCCATGCCTAACTCTAACTAGGGTAAGGAATAGAAAAGCAACTCATTATTAGGCAATTTTTAATTTAGTTTTACTTCTATTTATTATATAAAAAAAATCGAAGTATAGGGATTACAATGCTATCGACCGACGAGACCCAGTCGATATCGTTCGACAGTAAACCACTTGCAGTGATCGATGTTATCTCCACTCCATCGATCGATCCCGAGTTCGGTCAGGTATGTTGATTGAATCACTTGTTCAGGTGAGTCCATATGTTTTATATTTATCACTTTACCACCGACTGTGTTACACTGGGAACAGTGTAATTTAAGTCTGGGGGAATTACTAACGTTTATCTTCTTTATGAATCTTATCTAAAAATATTTTCAAAAAGTTTTTATTGAGTCAAGAAGGGGATGATGATCTAATTCGATTTAGTACTTGTCATCTAACCACTCTTTAAACCAGTCTTAGATTTACTGACTGCAGAAGTACTAGAGATACTAAAGTGGATCAACCTATCAACTATGTTTGCACTTGCTGAGAATGTTTGAAGGAACCAAAGCTGATCTCCAACCTAATTGAGCTCAACTTTTCTTGTCTTGGGGCTTGGTATACAAGGGAACGGAATCCTCCTGCAAGTCAGAAAGGTAAACGCTAATATGTGGTGCTGGTTCCCTTCCTTCTCTCTATTCGGCATCTCAAAGATAAATAATTTATAAAGAAAAGATTGAAATGATTTCCTGGAAGAGGCAGAGGGGTAAGAGTGACTCCTGTGACCCCATTATTCTAAGTTTGAAGGGAATGATCACACATTGTGAAAAAGAGGGGTAGGAATGTCTCCTGTGACCTCATTATTCGCTACAGTTTGTCAAAATGTATGAGTTACTAATGCAACAAATGTCAAGGAGATGAACTAGATGGTCTGCATCAGCATCGAAATTTATTGAACTTGAAACTAATAAGAGATTCAGAGAAGAGAGTAGGGGGAAGAAAGAAATCAGATGAAACTACCTGCTTGCTTGAGTTGAGTCCATGTGTTCCTTGATCGATACTCCCAAGGTAAAGCCTGCACTTTTATTTTATGCAAGAAAGGAGGTTAGTAGAGGGGATTGTCAGACATGATCTGTTAAGTTGTTGACTAGGTGAATTTGGTTGCTATACTAGGATATTGTATAATGTGCTTCTAATGTTAGGATGTCTATGATTTGGTTTGCACTACTAGAGAGATGATGACTGTGTTTTTAAAATCTTTTGAGTCCCTGTTGTTTTCAAACCTCTTTCAGAGAGACTGCCTGTTGGTTTTGCTTGAGGACAAGCAAAATGGTAAGTCTGGGGGAGTTGATATACCATAATTTTGACCAACTTTTACCCATGGTATATAGGTTTTTTTACATATATTTACTATGAAATAGAGTATATTTAGAGTATTTACAGGTTCAGGTATGACTTGGAGAAATATGGTGTTTTTGGTGTCTTTTGGAGCCTTTAAGTGCAGAACTGCGCAGATGCGTCAGATGTTTAGATATGGATAGAGATCTTTCCATGGTGCGATTGAGCTGATCTTTTGCCACAAGATAGATCTTTGAGTTAGCTTTCCAATGCCACCAGTTTGAGGTCAATCCAACGGTTAGATCAGCAGTTATGCATGTTTTACTGAAGAGTGGTCAGTCTGCCTCGCGAGAGAAAGCTGTCGAGAAAAGGAACACATATCGATCGATGGTGCAGACCTCATCTCGGTCGATACTGATGCCAGAACATGGACTTGATATATTTTATGACTTGCTTAGGCCCAGAAATTACCACAAATTACCATAATGTCCATGCACGACTAGAAACCCTATTTTACTGTTTTTTAAGCCATTGTTGACGGCTAAGCTTGTTTTTGGGATTAGAGAGAGAGACCTTTGGATTGGAGAGAGATATCTTAGCACATTGGGATAGGGAAGATCTTGAACTCCCTTTGTTTCTTTACTCTATTCTTTATTTTATCTATGTAAGTATTCAGACCATCATGATGTTTGTTATGAATATGTTTGAGTAATCTTGATGTTAGATTTAGGTTTCTCATAAGGTTGATTATGTATTGCTAATATGAATTTCTATTAGGGCGTTTAAAATATAGTTCTTCATCTAGTTGTTCTTAATGCTTTGTTTAGGATTAATCATCCTTGACATAGATCTTAGGATTAATTTGGATAAGTGAGAACTTAGCAAATTCTTGATAACTAAACTAGTATGTTCTAATCTAACTGAGAACATTCGAGAGTTGTTCATAGTCAGATTAGAGAACCCATCAAACCCGATCTTAAGGCTCGCTGGAAGAAATATCGATCGACGCAACTATCGTTGTATCGATCGATATTGTGAAATGTGCATCGATTAATATTCAATTGAATAATCGATTGACGCTTTCTCATGATCATCGAACGATAGTTTGATGATCCGAGATCCAGTTGAAGGTAATCAAATTGATTTTACCTAAAGTTTGAGTTCAGAATTATAAATAGTAAAAACTCCAATTAACTAGCAAACTTATCATACCTGAGATTATACCTAAATCTAGCTACATTTCCTCCTGTTAACAACCTCAAATCAAATCAATCGAGCAACTATCTTGCTCATCATTTAATTTACTGTTTAAAACATATTTATCTAGCTTTATTTCAAAGACTATACAATCTATTGGGCGATCCTAGAGTCTCTGTGGATTCGATCCCTAAATATTACAATTAAACCTCTTTTGATGAGAGTAATTTACCTAGGGTAATTTGAGTGATATCAACTGATTTATCTAAATTGTGATTTGAAAGACTTTGATTATCACCAAGGTTTGTTAAATGTTAACCAAATATAATCGTGGATGATATTTTTATTCATTATATCTTACTTTTATATCACTATATACTTTCTTAGGCTAAATGGCTTGGTAATCATATCGATTAAAAAGAAGATGACTAAAAGATAGGGCTACACAAATTTGATGAATGTATTCACTAATAAAACTACAAGAAAAACTATTTTTGAGGGATAATGATTTTTCATCTTTTTATTAATTTGAATATTTATATTATTGTTTGATATTGACTATTTTTTTTATATTCTAAGATTTTTTTAATATGAAAGGCATCCCATTTTTTTATTTCGCTTCTAGTTTTCTAAAACTCAAGATGGCATTGTTGTTACTGCCTTTGCTAATGCTATGCCAATCAAGGTCTAACACCTTCAAAGTGAGGTTAGTGAAAACTATTTCAAAAACTTTGGTAAACTTTAAATTCTCAATGATTAGAGTGAGTGAAATGTTGAATATTCTTTTTTCATTACTTTTTGCCGTAAACATATTGGTACCTTTACATTCAAGGCTTTCCAGCCCACTTAAAAAAAAAAACAGAGAATGATTAGGGTTTTATGTCTCTTTCATAACTAACGATCTTGCTCTTTCCAATCTCTACTCTAGTTTCATAGTTTCTTTTAGAGGCAATGAAAGCTGCAAAACTAAGAACCAAAGATGTTACATTCTCGGACAGGATCAGTCACTTACCTGACGATTTGTGTGATTTTAGAGAATATAGATTGGTATTGAAAGATTATAAGAGATTAAGAGAGATTCAAAGAGATTAGAAAGATTGAGTATGAGATTTAATGGAGAATCATGATGAACAAAGGAGAGAATAAGAGGCTAGAATCCTTTTTTTTTAGTTAATGAGAGTGATTACAATATATATAGGTAGAGACATTAGGGTTTTCAAAGTCAAAAAGTAGTGTAAGCCAGCTCATGACAGGCTGTCAACCTTGCTCTCATTCTTCTTCAAGTTTGGTGCTCTTTCTTCCTCAAGTCTGATGCTCTACTCAAGTCTGGTGCCTAACACCTCAAGTCTGGCGCCTAACATCTCAAGTCTGGCGCCTAACTTCTCAAGTCATCACATCATCTCAACACTCCCCCTCAAGCTTGACCATGTGAAACAAGTCAAGCTTGGAAAGTCATGAAATCTTCCTCATTAAAAACCTCACCAAAGAAAACCCATTAGGACAAAACCTTGATGAGGGAAAAAGAGTAAAGACCTCATGACTAAGGGGATCAGTTCCAGCTAGGAGTGAGATTAATGAGTCCAAGTCGAATGTGTATGGACTCCATTGTCTTCTGCCTAGCTGCCTTGGTGAATACATCAGCCAACTGGTCCTCACTCCTCGTGTAACATGGCAAGATCACTCCCAAGACTATCATTTGCCTCACCTTATGGCAGTCCACCTCAATGTGCTTTGTCCTCTCATGAAACACAGAGTTTGTAGCAATGTGTATAGCTGCCTGGTTATCACAATGCATTGTCATTGGTGTAGCTTGCTCAATCTCCAAATGCTTTAAGATCCCTTTGATCCACACAAGCTCATTAGTAAGCTTGAGCATAGCTCTATACTCTGCCTCCGCACTAGAACATGAGACTACTTTCTGTTTCTTGCTCTTCCATGTCACCAAGTTGCCTCCAATGAATGTACAATAGCCAGTTGTAGACTTTCTATCAGCTCTATCTCCAGCCCAATCTGCATCACAGTAGCCTACCACTTCAGTGCTTGCATTGCTCCCCATCCATACACCAAGACCACTTGAACCATTCAAGTAATGAAGAACTCTTTCCACCATGCGCCAATGATGTTCCTTTGGTGCTTGCATGTGCTGACTCACTTGATTCACAGCAAAGCATATGTTTGGCCTTGTGATAGTCAAGTAAATCAGCTTCCCCACCATCTTTCTATACAACTTTGGATCATGGAAAGCCTTGCATTCTTTTATCTCCCCCTCACGTGGAACCTTGTATCCATCCTCCATGGGCATTTTGGCTGTCTTGCTTCCATCAACACCTGCATCTTTCAAAAGATCAAGTGTATATTTCCTTTGAGAAATGAACAAACCTTCCTTGGATCTACACAACTCAATTCCAAGAAAGTATTTCATTTCTCCCAAGTCTTTAATCTCAAACACAGATTTTAAGAAATCTTTGGTTGCTTTGATACCATCTTTATCACTTCCAGTGATGATGATATCATCCACATACACAAGGATAACAATGATACCTGAGCTTGTAGTGAGAGTGAAGAGGGTATGATCCAGCTCACACTTTCTAAAACCTCTTCCATTCAATGTAGTGCTTAGCTTGTGGTACCAAGCTCTAGGAGATTGTTTTAGACCATAGATTGCTTTCTTGAGTCTCAAAACATTTCCTTTCTTCACTAAATGCTCAAGACCAGGAGGAGGAAGCATGTAGACCTCATCTTCTAGCTCACCTTGAAGAATTGCATTCTTCACATCCATTTGCCATAGCTCCCATTTAAGATTCACAGCAAGTGATAACACAATTCTGATTGTATGAAGCTTGGCAACAGGTGCAAAGGTATACACATAATCCTCTCCCCAAGTTTGAGTGAATCCTCTAGCCACCAATCTGGTCTTGCGCCTATCTATCTTTCCATTTGGAAGGTATTTGATGGTAAAGATCCATCTACTCGTGACTGCTTTCTTTCCTTTAGGCAGCTCACTTTCATACCAGGTATCATTCTTTATCATAGCATCAGCTTCAGCAGCCACAGAATCTCTCCATTCTTGCACCAACATAGCTTCCTCATAACTTCTTGGTACATAGCTTTGATCTAGACCGATCATGAAGCACTGATGCTCTTCTGGAAACTCAGCAAAGGAACACACAGCCTGGGTAGGATGCTTCACAGCCTGGGCATTGTAGTACACTTTCGTGTTTACCCAATTGGAAGGATACCTTTGCCTTGTGCTCCTTCTTAAGACTGGCGCTTGAACCTCTTGAACTGGTTCTGGTTGCACCTCCTCTTGTTATTCTTCTTCCCCTTGAGTCTGACCTTCTCTTTCAGGTTCATGACTCTCAGATTCATGACTCTCTTTTCCTACTCCATCTTGATCATGCACACCTGATCCTTGATCTCTTTGACCTTCAGCTTCAGGTTCAGGTTCATTACCCCCCTCATGATCAAGATGAGTTGGTTCTTCAGCTCCATATGTAGGTGTAGGATCCGGGGACATGTTGAGACCAAGTCCCTCCATTACTCTCCTTAAGCTAGTAGCTCTATCAGATGGTCTAGCCAAATCTTCAAGCTCTGCCCAATTTTTCCCTTCATAGTACCCTTTCTCTTCTATAAACTTGACATCTCTTGATACAAGCACTCTTCTTGCATCTGGATCAAAGCACTTGTAGCCCTTTTGTTCACTAGAATATCCAATGAAGATAGCTTTAGTACTTCTTGCTTCAAGCTTGTTTCTCATCTCCGTTGGCACCATAACATAGCACATGCAACCAAACACTCTCAAGTGATCTAGGATAGGTTTAACCTTGTTGAGAACCTCAAATGGTGACTGATCTTTGAGAATCTTGGTTGGTGTCCTATTTATTAGATAGCAAGCTGCCAACACAGCATCACCCCAATATCTCTTTGGTACACTTGTTTGGAACATGAGAGCTCTTGCTGCCTCCATAAGATGTCTGTTCATCCTCTCTGCCACTCCATTTTGTTGAGGTGTGTAAGGACAACTAGTTTGATGCAAAATCCCATGTCTTGCAAGGTGATCCTTGAACGCATGGCCTATGTACTCCCCACCATTATCAGACCTGAAAATCTTGATCTTGGCATTATATTGGTTAGTTACATAGTTTTGAAAATTTTTAAAAGCATCAAGCACCCTATCTTTAGTTTTAATGAGTGTTAACCAGGTGTATTTGGATTTTTCATCAATGAAAGTTACATAATATCTATATCCTTCTCTAGATAAGCAAGGTGAAGTCCAAACATCAGAATGAACTAAATCAAAGCAATTCTCATAGGTAGTAGCAGATCTTTCAAAGACAGTCTTGCAATGTTTTCCCAAAATACAAGCTTCACATTCATCATTTTTAAACATAACACCTGGTAACATTAAACTTAAAGCTCTAAGATGTGGGTGACCAAGTCTAGCATGCCACAAAGCATCATCACTAGAGGAAGAAACAGAATTAAAAGAGTAGCTAGAACTAAAAACAAAATTGTCTTCAAGCAAATAAAGATCTCCCTTTGTAACTCCTTGCCCGATAAGTTTACTGCTCTCAATATCCTGAAACATGACCTTGTTAGGAGTGAAGATAACATTGCATTGAAGATCATTAGTACATCTTTTCACAGATAAGAGATTTGAAGTAAAATCATGCATGTAGAAAGCTCTAGAATCCTTATCAAATAATTTCAGTTTCCCAACACCTTTAATAGGAATTCTAGAACCATTTGCAATAACTACATTTCCTTGAACAGGTTCAATGTCCTCAATTAATTGCTTATCACTTATCATATGATGAGATGCACCAGAATCAATGATCAGAGGTTTAGTTATGTTTTGAGCAATATGAGTTCTAGGATGATCAATTCCATTTCGCAAGCTCTTAACTACTTCTATCAACCTATCAGACACATTCTTAGTTTTATCATTAGTATAAGTGTTCTCAATCAGTTCCAGCCACCTATCATGAGTACTAGACAATGCATGAGCACTATACGTGTAACCAAGAGTGTTTCTGAGTTTGTTACCAGACTCCTTAAGAGCCTTGATTAGTGATTCAATATCTGATCTTCTTATGGCCTCATTGTCCAGGTTCTTTCCACCCAAGTGATGAGATGTCATGGCTCTTCCTTCACTTTCACCCACTTGCACACTTGAACCAGCTCTGGATGGACCAGCTCCACTTGCG
Source organism: Hirschfeldia incana (assembly GCA_026261945.1). Taxonomy (NCBI): domain Eukaryota; kingdom Viridiplantae; phylum Streptophyta; class Magnoliopsida; order Brassicales; family Brassicaceae; genus Hirschfeldia; species Hirschfeldia incana. Next base: position 7,817,230 of record JABCMI010000003.1, on the reverse strand, counting down.
CCAGCAGAAAGGTGAGCCTTTGCTTCTCTATCCTTATTGAACTTTGGTGGCTTGAGGTGTGGATGTAGAATCCAACACTGGTACTTCTTGTGACCTGGCTTCTTGCAGTGATCACACTCGCCATCAAACTTCTCACCATACTTCTTGTTTCCACTCTTATACATAGCTTTATTAGCTAGTATCTCCTCCACCATGTGAGCCATTGAGAGATCTTTCTTCCCACCAAAGAGACCAATGGAACCTTCCTCCTTTTGTAGCTGCGCACACACATCCTCCATGGAAGGTAAGGTGGGTGACCTCAAAATGTGAGAGATCACATCTTTGTAAGGTGGATCCAATGTCATCATCAGCCCAAACACTTGGTCTTGCTCTCTTCTCTCAGCAAGGATCTCCGGATCATCAGTGTTGGGTCTCAAACCTTCAAGTTCATTCCACAAAGCTCTAAACTTGGCTAGATGTGTGGTGAAATCTTCACCATCTTGAACAAGGGCATTGATAGCTCCTTTCAACTCAAACACACGACTTAGGTTAGATTTGTTACCATAAGTCTTTGCAAGAACGTCCCATAGATGCTTAGGAGATGTGCAGTAGCTGTAAGCATCGAGGAGAGAGATTTCAAGTGAGCCTTGAAGGATAGAGAGCACCATCAAGTCATCTTTCACCCATCTCTTGTACCCAGCTAAAGCTTGCTCCTTTTCCTTTGCATCTTCATCTTCTTTGGCCACTGGCTTCTTCCTAGCCTCATCTGTGATGTGACTTTCGAGCTCTAGCCTCCCAATGGCTGTTTTCACCAGCCTAGACCACAGCAAGTAGTTGCTTCCTCCCTTGAGAGCAACTGGAACTGTCACCACCTTGTAGTTGTTGTGGTTATCTTCCATTGCCAAGAACACCTCAAGAACACCCTAGATCTTGAAATGAGCTGAAGAACACACCTAGATCTCAATACCAAAGCCAACCAGGCTCTGATACCATGTGATTTTAGAGAATATAGATTGGTATTGAGAGATTATAAGAGATTAAGAGAGATTCAAAGAGATTAGAAAGATTGAGTATGAGATTTAATGGAGAATCATGATGAACAAAGGAGAGAATAAGAGGCTAGAATCCTTTTTTTAGTTAATGAGAGTGATTAGAATATATATAGGTAGAGACATTAGGGTTTTCAAAGTCAAAAAGTAGTGTAAGCCAGCTCATGACAGGCTGTCAACCTTGCTCTCCTTCTTCTTCAATTCTGGTGCTCTTTCTTCCTCAAGTCTGGTGCTCTACTCAAGTCTGGCGCCTAACATCTCAAGTCTGGCGCCTAACATCTCAAGTCTGGTGCCTAACATCTCAAGTCTGGCGCCTAACATCTCAAGTCTGGTGCCTAACTTCTCAAGTCATCACATCATCTCAACAATTTGCTCTTACGAATCCTCTCATTAATCGCAGTTTTCGATGCAATGTATACAAGCTTACTCTCTAAACGGTGGAAATCTCTTTGGAAGATGCTGCAAACGCTTGAGTACGACGAAAGTTCTTGTCACAACATTGCTTGGCGTGGATTTAACAGTTTTTGTAAGAGGTCTTTGCAGTTACACGAAGCTCTGTTTCTAAAAACCCTAACTGTCAAACTTGGACAACACTCGAGGGATCTGAAACTCCCAAGTAGTTTCCCGAACCTAGTCCTGCTGAAACTCCACACGGTTTCTCCTGACTTTGCTGATTCACCACCATCAACTTTTTCTTTCCAGTCCTTGAAAAGTCTGCACCTAACACATGTTAGGTTCCGTGGGGAAAAAGCTTTCGGCAGGCTAACATCGGCTTGTCCAGTTCTTGAGGATCTTTTCTTTGATGGTGTTACCAATGGCTTACACTTCGACTCGCCTTCGCTTTTCACCATATCGGTCCCTTCTCTACATAGACTCGAGATCAAAGATAATGCTTCTTGGGCTCACTACAGCTATTCTAGCTATAAAACTCGATTCAAGATAAACACTCCTTCTTTGAAGTACTTAAGCTTATCGATCAGATATTTCACTGGCCGTTTCAAGCTTTATGAAGATATGCCTAATTTAGTGGAGGCTCGTCTCAGTTTTGATCATATTCATACAAGAAAGTTTCTCAGATTTCTTACTCGAGTCGAATTTCTTTCGATACATATATGCGCTACGAAGGTAACTTCAGTTGGAACCGCATTTCGCAATCCTAAGGGCTGGATAAATTGTCTAATGATTTTTAATAAGGATTTTTGCAGTACTACAACTCAGCCATCTAGGTCCTGTTTTATTTGGAAATCTGTTTTGGTAACACTTGTAAATGTTGTAACGTGCAGGTTCTGCGTCTTGCGCGTAAAATTTCTCAGCGGCTTCTTCATCTGGAACTAAATATTTACGGGAAAATTTCACGCAATCTGCTTCTGCATTTTCTCAAACATGCCCCTAAACTACAATTTCTCAAGCTTCAGGAAACACATATGACTATATCATCGCCTACTGATAGGTTGCCTCGTGTCCAGTATTTCAATGATCCACCACCTTCAGTATGTAACCCGAGCTCGGTTCCTGAATGTGTCTCCTTCCATCTCGAAAATTTTCAATGGAGTCTCTACAAAGGAAGAGAGGAAGAGAAGGAATTCGTTTTTTACATCCTGCAGAACGCTCAACGTTTAAAAACCGCTGTGGTCGCTTTATCTTCACCTGATGTCATGGAGAGCGAGCTACTGTTGATCGAGGAGTTGAAATGTATGCCTAAGGCTTCAACTTCTTGTCAGCTTGTAACCCGACATAGGTTTTGTTAACGTTTCCTAAAAAAATTGTTTTGACTCTCACTCGAAACTAGCTACATTTTGATGCAATGTTTTTATTATGTGAAACTGAATTTTTTACTTAAATACTGTTGGAGTTTCTCTTCTTCGTTGACAAAAATAAAACAGAGTTTAATTAGTATGAAGTCTTGTGGATGAGAGGTTGAAGATAGAGAAGTGGTGAAACAGATTATTTTATCTTTCCCTCTACGGTTTGATGAAGTGTTAGTCGAAGTTGCGGAAACACTTTTTATCAATGATCTTATCATGACCAGTAATAAGATTCATGAGACTTGAAACCATTACTAAAGGATCATGTATATCTTTTAATTAATTTAGGGGCCTACATGCTAACTAATGACGTTTTGAGACATGCAAGAGTACCAGCTCTGGATCTTATCGATCACTTGCTAGTTCATGACTATAATACGAAACCGTTCATGAGTCCTGAGATATATCGGACACTGAGAATGTCTCCAGGCCGGTATAATAAAACTCCTTAAAGAGAGGTTAAACTCTTCGAATGAGGTCATTCCAGTGGCATTGACGGAAAGAGGGAGAGAAGCGTTGTTTTGTTTCGCCTTGGCTATGTTCGTGTTTTGTAATTTGAATTATTAATTCTCTCTGGAAGTGATTGTTATTGATGCATGGTTTTAATCCTTGTTAAGTTAACTCGAATATTTGATATTTGAGGTGTTTTGACAATCATTTTATTTATTTTTCTTAAGTTGCCATGTTGACTTGATCAGATGTGAGAAAAAGGACTACTGTTAGTCAGTAGATAGTGATAACAATTAACAATCTCAAACAAAGGAGATTGGATGTTCAAAGAACTTATTAAGAAAGATAGAAATAGCTTATAATTAAGAAACAAAATGATTTGATTAAATCTGATACAAGGATTTATGAAAGCTGCCTTTATGAGCAGTCAAAGTTCCCAAATACAACCACCCTCACACATATTAATCAACTCTAACTTAGCTAGGGATCCTAAATACATAGGTAATGGACTTTAAAAACATTTTTAAAAGAAATTTTATAATTTCAAATATAGAGTGTTTGTTTTCTAAAAAGAAACTTTCAAATTTCAAATTTAGAGTTTTTTGAGAACTGAAACTTCAAATTATGATTCTTAAGTATTCTCCTTTTATCGTTTTAGTTTAAAAATTTTATATCTCTTTATTATTTCAGATTTTTTTCTCATCAACAGAAAACAGACTCATATAGACTATGTAGTTCAGATTTTTTATAAAATTTTTAAAAGAAAAAAATTATATTATTTTAAAATTAGAATTAGACAACAAGAATATTACAAAAGAAATTTAATATATTTTTTTTAAGAAGATACATGAAGCCAAAAATAATTACACACATTTAAATAATACAACAACACTAATGATCTAACAAATTTGCTCTGGAATCTCCAAAATCTCTAAATATTGTCTAAACAAATTCTGCCTAACCGAAGATGGAGCATTACAGAAATAATTTGAGGAAATAATGTGGTATTTTCCTGTATTTTGATATTTACTTAAGTATATCTATTGTAATTTTATATTGTAGTGTAAAATTATATTAATTAATATTGTTAATATATTTTATATATGTTTTATTTATTTATAAAAGTTTTATGGATCTATATTAATTATGAAAAACATAAGAACTATGAAGTAAATTACAAATAATTTTGAAATCAAATTTAAAGTTTTACTTTTGGAAAAAAAACACCTTAATTTTTTAAATATAGAGAGAGTCTTTTTGGAGATGATTATAGACATTTGCTTGGGCTGGACTCTCTAATAAATATGAGCTAACTAGTAAACGGAAAATTATAAATTTTTCAATTATCTTACCACGATAATTGCGCTACAATAATATTTTTATTGTTTGCATAAACTATTACTCCCTCCGTTTCAATATATATAGATGATGTTTTAGAAGAATAATTATGTTTCAAATTAGATGAAGTTTTAAGATTTTAAGGTTAAATTTAACTTTATTGAAAACTGTTCAACCAATTAAATTTTAAAGGCATTCTTATCATTTGTTAACTAATTTTAAAATAGTATCTTTAAAATATATTTTTTAAAGAAATATAGTTTTCTTAAATTTTGTGCATTAAGACAAAACATCAAGTATTATGAAACATAAGGAGTAGGAAGAGTGATACTGATAATCAATCATGGAGGATATATACAAGATATCTTGAAACATATCTAACCTATACTAAAAGAAACTAATAAAGGCTTCTTAAGCTATCCACGTAGGACAATTAATCTAACCTATACTAAAAGGAACTAATAAAAGCTTCTTAGAGCATGTGCATTGCTAGCAACTTTAACTGTTGCTTAAGTGGAGCAAATTTTATTTGTAACTATTATAATTTAGAGAAACAACTTTATTAAGAAACACTCAATTAAGAGAGTTTATTGCTAGTTGCTAGTTACATGCTGATGCAAAAATGATAATGTGTCTGTGATGCAAGAATACAAAACATTTCACTCGCGTGACCAATACAAAACATTTCACTCTCCTGACCACAACAGCTCCCGTGAAACCGCTCCACTCTCGTGACCACAACATGAAACAGGACTACAACTACGTACATGACAAGAAACAGCTCCACTCTCGTGACCACAACATGAAACAGAACTACAACTACAAGACAAGAAACAACTCCACTCTCCTGACCAGTCATTGACAACAGCTCCACTCTCCTGACCAGTCATTGACACCTGCAATAACAAGAACAAGAACAAGATCAACACCAGGAACATAACAAGATAATTTTTTAACATTTTAGCTCATTAATAAAACAGAACAAGAACATAAGGTTTGTATTTTAACTAGACCTCCATTAAAAGTGGGTGATGCTTTGATTTTGAACTAGTTTCAGATAGGATCCTCAATCCTAACAAGACAATGAGAATATGAGACAGAACCCGGCTTGTCTTCTTTAAGAATAACAAGTCCAGCAACAGTCAGGTATTTAGAGGATATTATGTAACTAACTAATGTCTGATAAACGACAAGACAAAGTATAATGTCTGATAACTAACTAATGTCTGATAAACGACAAGAATCGTTTGAATCGTACCAAGCAATGCAATAATCGTTTTAATCGTACCCGGCGTGTCTTCTTTAAGAATAACAAGTCCAGCAATAGTCTGGTACTATGTGATAATCCCCTGTAACATAGTACCAGGAATCAGACCAAGCAAACAAGAAGGGAACAAGTAACATCCACATGCCCTGGAATAGACCCTCTACCCACAACATAAATTCGATCAAAAACATATAAGAATCCAAACTTTTACAGGAATCTCAACTTCAATTAAGCTCATTGGGTCTATAGCAGTAAGCTTGTAACAAACAGTTTCATATAAAAATCAAAAGTTTACAGGAATCTCAACTGACAATCAGTTGAAACGAAGCTCTCTTGGTTCAGGATTTAACTAACCAAAAAATCAAAACTTTTTGCAAAAAGTGGAGTTTATTCTTCTCTCTTACACAGATCTTGTTAAAGTTAAGGCTTTTCGCATCTGGCAAGAATCAGAGAATTGAACCCATAAAAGAAAAAAAAAAAGAAAAAGAACAGAGGTTTAGAGAGAGGAGAAACCCATGTTCGTTGCTGAGATACGATTCAAAGTCTGCTTCAATACCCTCTATTACCAGGGTCGCCGCTCCAACATAGTACCAAGGTCGATTCACCAACCATTGAATCGTTACAAAGCTCAGAACAGAGCTCCTGTCAAAGAAGGAAAGAAAGAAGAGGCGAAACCCCTCTCGCCCAAAGCTCCTCTCTCTCTCCTCTCTCCTATGAAGCTCAGACGCGTGGCGCCGAGGGACGGACGCTTGGAGGTGCTAATTAGACAACGTCCCTCCACTTAATTCATGTTTTTCATTTATTTTTAATCACAATAACACTAAGCAATCTAATTTAACAACTGTGTTAAACATGCTCTTAAGCTATCCAGGTAGGACAATTAAATCGACCAATTAAAATCATTTGTTTTCCACGTCATATAAACTTTTCCATGTGGGCTTCTAGGTTTGGGTTGGAACTAAATTTTTATTGCCCAAATAGATCCAATTCAGAAATCATATCCACTCCTTTGTCCTTCGTCCAATCTCCGTTACTTAGAGCATCTCCAATGTACACCTCTAAATTTTTTTCTAAAATAGAGATCTCTATTATAGAGGTGGATTTGCTCCAATGTACACATCTATAATAGAGTTCCTCTATTTTAGAGGAAAATATAGAGGAATTTCACTTTATGCCTTTATATTTAGAGATGAAAATAGCAAATCTCTATATTTTCCTCTATAAATAAAGGAACTCTATTATAGAGGTATACATTGGAGCAAAATCACATCTATAATAGAGTTTCTCTATTTTAGAGGAAAATATAGAGATAGAAATAGAAGTGGATTGGAGATGGTCTTAGTTATCTGCCATCAATAAATGGAGTTCAGCAATGACCTTTTAATGAGTTCGTTTGACCTTCCTCTTTTTCTCCTTATTTATATATTGTTTTCCATTTCCTTTCTACAAATCAAAACTCAAAAATCAGCTCTAATTAAGCTCAATCCATGGCGATAAATCCAAACGGCAAGTCCCCTAACTCCTCTGAAAATGATCACAAAGTCATGTTCTTCAAAGATATCTCACCAGATCCCGGAACCCAATTTCGCCACCGTCTGATCTGTTTCTGGGAGTCTCGAAACCAGTCCAAAAACACTGTTTGGTATGGAAATGCTCTTTACCGACGAACATGTTCATGAATTCTCCAAAATTTAGCTTCCACTTATATTGTTTTAAACATGGTCGTCTTATTTGTTTTTATTTTGTCTTTATGTTAATCTTAACCCAAAATCAGTTTACAGTCTCTTGAACTTCTACGGATCCAAAAACAAACCAGTGTATTGGGTAACTGGTCATAGTGTATCGGGTAACTGGTCATAGTGTAACCGTTTCTTTCTCATGGAACTCTGTCATGTCGGTTCTTAAGAACAGTCCCATCCCCTTTAACGAAGGCCGTTTCCGGTTTCATTTATATGAGGATTTTAAAACGAAGATCGTTGCGGTAAGATATTCTTTAATATTTCATATCATCTATGAGTTACATTCCTTTATGATTGGATGTAGTCTTAGGCTTTTGTTCCTGTATTTTTAGTAAAGTGATAAGTTTAATACATAAATCATGATTTTTTTCTCAACTCTTTGACCTTGGATTTTGTTGATATCAAAGCAAAACATTGTCATAACGGGTTTGAGAGTGAATGTGTGTTTCAGTTTATGTGGTGATAAAATATTAGACTTTTTATTTTTTGGCCATCTAACTTACACTCTTCCTGCACAATGTAATAGATGTTGTTGGCCACATGAAGCTGGTCAATGGACAGACTCTCATTGAGCGTCCATGATGGGACGAAGTGGATATAGCAACTACACGGCATCTTTTGGTTCATGTGCAATCACATGAGTATGTGTTTTCTTATTTTTAAGTCACCGCTTCTCTATACTTCTCTTAACCTGTCAGTATTAATCTTTAGCAGGACCTGTGATGAAGCTTTACCTTTGAGACCAAGCTGCAACCAACTTCTGAAGAAGTTCAAATCCTACGAACACACTCCCACTGTGCTTTTGGTCACGACTGTTAACACAAAACGCCTTGGAGATAACCATTTCTATCTTTTTTGCATGACATATTCTTTGTTAACTATGCTGTAATATGTTACCCAAATAGTTTGTCATCGTTTGTAAATGTGAAAGTAATTTGGCTTTTTTTTTAATTTCATATACTTCCCATGTAGGATATTTATATATCTATTAATCATAGTCTATGCATAATTAGTACGTTTCAAGTAGAGAAATTATTATCTTCACTTTTTGTCATTTTTAATGGTTTTAACATAATACCAGAGGCACCTTGCCCTAACCTCTATGTCCTCCTCACAGGTTATGGACTATGATGTCCAACCAACCATAGATTATTTCACATGGTTAGTATTTTTGTATTCAACATTTATTTTTTTGACAAATTCAAGTGATAAGCACATTTAACCCCATTGAAGTGACTGACTGAAGCAATTGTTTTAGTACGTTGTCTCAGGTTGGGCACTAACCCAGAGATTCCTAATCAGGTTACTACTGAGGTTGTCACTAAGCCTGTGACACTGACTATAGGGGAAATATTCTCCAACATCAAGCAGGAATATGCACAGGTACAATTAAAACCATATATTTCTCACTCATTATGAAATGCTTAGATATTTAGATCACTTGCTTATGCACGGTCGCAGGATGCCCTATTGAGTGTACGGCAAAGATTGATGATGTTGTGCATGGCTCTGCTTGGTATTATATTGCCTGGAGTGGGTGCAAAACTAAGGAAGAAGGAGGGAAGCATAACATAGCTGGTGAAAGCCAGACGCCCTAAACATTGGAATTAAAGCTTCCACTCATCTTCTCAGAGAATGCAGGGTTCATTGCAGCTCAAGTCTTTATTTTCCAGTTTTTATTATTAACCCACGCTTTGCTTTCAGTTTGCATCTTCCAGAGTTTTTCTGAAATAAAATTAAAAGCATTAATAATGTTCTTGATCAGGTGTGTCCTTTGTCTCTTCTCTCTAGGTAAGCCTTTGAAGTAACATCTCATTGCGTACTTTCACTTGCTTTACCTGCTACAGGCAATGGAATAACCATATGCAGAAAAGTAGAGGCTAGCTGCAATCCCGAGAGCTGCTAGAAGATTGAGGGGGAATGTAAACGGGAATACATATAGTGCAGCTTTGAAAAGAATAGAAGCATAGTTCAAAGTTGATTTCCTTTTTACCAATGAACAAGCTGAGTAAGCATATGGAAAAATGTTTAGTTGCAAACTGAAAGAAAAACATAAAGATCACATTCCCTTATAGTATGGTCTGAATAAGATTTTCCACGTTGGACTAAAAAAGATGCTGTAGTTTAGTTTTGGAAACACTCAAACACACTGCATATGCCGAGAATAGTTAATAATAAGTGACATTGTGAAATAAATTAACATGTAAGCAAGAACTAGAGCTGTGTAAAAGTATCTTCACATAATCAAATAATTTTACAATAAAAGAATTGGAACAAAAATCATTCAGTATACTTTACCATGAATATATGCATCAATATAATTATCATTATGACATTCAGAAAGTAGTAAATATGTAAGGTTCTCTCTCTTTGGTAATTGTCTAAAAAGTTTCTAAAGGAAACATTTCATCTAATCAAAACATTCTTTCTTCATATTTACTTCATTATTACATTTCAAATTATATATATATATATATTTGTAAGCTATGATCGTTTAGTCCGTTGTATGCTCTCTTTGGAGAATATTTAGGTCTTGATTATGTGTAACATAAATTTCTACAATAAAATGTGTTTTATGGACAATATTGTTGTAGGTCAAAAAAAAATTTAAGGAAAAACGAGGGGATATAAAGATACAATAATCTTATTTGGTTTCGTTCACCATTTGGTTTTAAGTAAAATAACAAACTTTTGATTTGATATATAATTTATAATTTATTTAAAATAGTCATAACTCGGGCGTAGTCCGTGAAACCCTTCTAGTAAATGATAGAGATCGAATTGTAAGTTCTGAGAATGAATATCTCTTGCTAAACCATTAATAGATTGCGTATCTATTAATTAATATTCTTCTTATTGATTACATTTTGGATAAACAAATACTCAAATAGCAAAACTTATCGTCAAAAGAAAATAAACAATTTAAGTATTGTACAAAATTTAGAACCAGTAATTTTAAACCTGAACCGAAGTGAGGGTCGAACCACGTTAAATGGAGAACTAGAATTCAGGTTGAGTTGTAAAAAACCGGGTTGTTTGTTTTACCAAAAATCAATTTTGTCAATAGTTTCTTTCAAGAAAAAGATTATAATAGGATTTCAAAGAAGCATGACTATTACAAGTAAATACTTTACACGTGTGCATGTTATTATTCAAAGGCTGTAACTCACAACTATAGATTTCTAAAATTCAAAGCTTTGATCTCATATTTGATTTCTACTTGGATTTGGTCTATATAATTAAAAATTATTTCTTAATTATTTCTATGAAAACTTTATTGTATGATTTAACTAAATTGTGTTTCAAAAAAAAATTAACTCAATCAAACTCGGTCGAACCATATTATCCGAAAACATTTTTGGTTTAGCCACCGATCCTGTTTAAAAACAATTACTCAAATCTCAACAAAATCCTAAACAATAAAATCTTAACTAATTATACAACCTTTAAAAATTCCTTGATAATTATCTACTTCTATTTAAGACATTTTTCCTTTTCATCAGGTTGTGCAAAAGAAAAAAATATCAAACAAAGCAGCTCTCCTCGTAATAGTCTGCCGTGTGTTTTTTGGGGTCCCAAATAAATTGATACAAGGTATGCCATCGATTTCCCCTTTGTTGTCAAGTTCTCAAATCGTCTTTATTTGATATATGTATGTGTATCTATTGACATGATTTGAAATTAGTTTTTGTAAAGAAAGATAGAACTATCTTTTGATCTAGTATACATGCATGTGTGTGAAGTTATATAAATAATTAAGAGATGTAGGTCTCTCCTGTTTATTGTTCGTATTTGGTTCTTCTTACCTTTTGAGTTCAGATTGGTCAGTGCTCGATTTATGGTGTGGAGAAATTTAGGTTATAAGTTTCTTAGACAATTTTTTTTTTTTGACAAATTTTTAGGCAAAATTGTTCCTTGAATAATCCATTTTCTTTTTATTTGGGAAATAATTGGATATATTTTCTGAAATCTCTTTGTTCATTGACTGATGGAAATATATAGGAGTATGATTTTTGATTTACGCTTACTAATTGCATGTTTTTAGCTTAAAGTTTCTCAGGGCCTTAATTATGACGACGGCTTTTGTTCCACTGTTTGACGGGAGTCATTACGAATGTTGGAGTTTAAAAATGAAAACGTTTTTGAAGACTATAAATCTATGGGACGTCGTGGAGACAGGAACTCAGCAAGAACAGCTGCGTGAGAGTTCATGGTCATCTAATGAATTCAATGGAGAATATTATACATCATCAGCTGCTGATTACTATTCAGCATATTGGAAACAATATATGGAAGCAAAAGACGTGAACGCACTTTATTTAATCCAAACTGCACTAAGCCAAGAGATTCTTCCATGGATAGCTTTTGCTACTTCATCAAAGGAAGCATGGGAAATTTTGTTAGTGAAATCATTAGGTGGTCCTATATTTCAAGCTAGAAAGCTATCTGATCTCAAGAAAGAGTACATGGATATGAAAATGATGGATTCCGAAACGATTCCTGAATTCACTGGAAAACTAATGGAGCTTGTGTTTCGTATGAAGTCGTGTGGGTGGAAGGTTGAAGATAAAGAATTGGTGAAGAAGATTATATCCTCTTTACCTTCAAAATTTGACAAAGTCTTGGTGGATATTGCGGAAACACTTTCGATTAGTGTCCTTATCGATTGTTTGCTTGTTCACGAATACAATATTATGAGACAGGTTCAAGAGTACTCTTTGGAAAAATCAGTTGCTGAAAGTGTTGATGTGGAAGAAAGTCTTCAAGAAGAAGCTGAAATATTATATTCTTTGAATGAGATCACTCAATGCCAAGTGGCATCCATGGAGAGACAAGGAGAAGTATTGTCGGTGGTGCAGCAGAATCAAAAAATGCTTATGCAGCTGCAAAAACAAATGGTGGCCTTAATGCAACATACACTCTGATTGGTTTGGTTTTAGTTTTGGTTTTTTCCTTTCTTTTTTTATTTTTTTGGCTTTTTTCTTTTTCTGTTTTTCTGAAAGTAATAACTATGACATGTGACTATCAGAATTGGTGAGGGTTTTATTCTTATTAAGTTGGATATTGTTTTATCTGTTTTTAGAGGTTGCTTTTTGATATAAATATTCTGCTTACGAACAAAATCTGTGACCTTATTCGCTAAACATAAAATAACCACAGAATCCGTCTCGTAACCGCAGAATATTTTTACCGCAACTCAACAGGTTTTTTGCTTTACCTAGTGATAAGTCGTAGAAATACATCCCCTTGTATGATAGCGTAAGCCGTAAATGAAACTACATCAATCTGTGGGTAGTCCATATTTATGTGGTTTCCTAAATTGCTTACGCTTTTTTATACACAAATTAGTGTCCTAAAATCTGAGTGGAAAGATTACATGGGAAAATGTGTGCAATAGAACAGGTCTAATGTATATATTATAAAATTCTGAAAATCAGACCCTGTCAAAAGACGAGATAAAAACAAATTGAATCAGAGTAAACAGAAACAAAAGCCACAGTCCAGTAGGAGCGGAAAACATAAATAAAGATACTAGAAGCAAGCGAAAACTCCATTGAGGGGAGAACTTTATGCGAATTATTCATGTCCAATATGAGAAGATAGCCAAGCTGGACCATTTCTAGCAACGTACGATTGATATCTTTGATCCCTCATGACACTTGCTGAGTTGCTGCGATCAAGTTAGCAACAATGTTACACGAGCTTGATACATAACTGATTTTGACATCTCTAAATGAACATATTGTTATCACCGAGAGCATGGGAGACGACTGGAACTCTCCGAAACAGAGAAGTGGATGATCCATAGCCTTTTGACTTCACAAACCGGGAACTCAAAGATCACTTTCTTCATTTTTAGATCACGCAAAGCTTCTGCCGCCTACTGTAGAGCCATTACGTTGACTTGAAAAAGCGAGTGAACATGTGAAAAGGCTCTTCTACTGTGTAATAACACTACACCTCTTTCATCACAAACTATCAAGCGCTGCTCCACCTATATTTGAGCTCCCATCCCATGAAGAATCGACATTACACTTTACAAACGCGGAAGGAGGCTTCTGCAATTTCTCCAGAGCTGGTGCCTGGTTTAACGACTCATACTCTGCTTTAGGTAGATTACCATGCATATTCAACCACACTGTCGCGTCTTCCATTGCTCTACGAAAAATGGCTAAAGGGTCCGTGTTGACATGCTCTTAACATAATGCATTTCTTGTTTTCCACAACAGCCAGAGAATCCATGGAAAGGATAGGCGTAGACCAGGGCCAAGCACCGAGTTTTTGCTGCACCTAATGAGATAATGCAGGTAAAGGAATACAGGGTTTTGTGACCAGCCAGCAGGAGGCAGAGGAAAACCAGACTTATCCCGCACTCCTTTCGCCGTTTTGCAGTTAAAAAGAACATGACAAATCGTTTCTGCATTCTTGTCACATAGAACAGGTGGGATTCACTTGAATGTCCTGCGTTTGAAGTCAAGCTTTAACTGCTAATGCCCCTGAATTAACTCTCCACAAGAAATGCTTTAACTTTGGAGGAGCTTCAGTTTTGTTGAGGTTGCTCCACAGTTGACGTTCTAAAGGAGGCCGAGCATTGACCTGCAGATTTTCATGTTCCTGCAGAGCTTCAATAAGCTTATAACCCCCCTTAGCATTGTATTTGCCATTCTTAGCCAAACCCCATATCAGTTTATCAGTTCGAGAGAGATTAGTATTTAAAACCAGCTGAACGTCTTCCTCGTCAATAAGTTCAGTTACCAAATTATGATCCCAAGAGCCTGTCTGCACATCAATCAACTCATATACACTCAATGTGAGATCCACAATAGCGTCTTGACGGTATTTAGGAGGCCACGGAATCGGCGCAAGGAACCAATTATCCAACCACACTCTGGTTTCTTCACCATTACCAACTTCTCGAAGCAGCCCCTATTTCATCATATCCCTACCGTGGAGCTTACTCCGCCAGATAAATGAAGGTTTCGCTCCCAGGTTACACTTGTTAATCTTTTCTCAACCGTTTGTGTTACACAAAGATCACAATGTGTTACACACGAATACGAAAGAAGAATAAGATGGAGATATTTCAACAAGTTTCGAATGAATTAACTTGACTGAAAATACTTAGATTTTATTGAGATTCTGTGATAATGTTTACAACAAATGATTAACCTTTATATAGAGGTCGAACCATTGCAATGTATAAGACACAACTCTTCATACAAAGACACAATATGAAGAGGTGCAATGTAATAACTAACTAATGTTAATATGAACTAAGGAGAGATATTATTATATAGTTCAACACTCCTCCTTAATCATATCTCGACTTGACTCCAAGCTGCTTCCTGAGATCTTCAAACCTTGAACCGCCTAATGCCTTTGTGAGGATGTCAGCCACTTGATCATCTTCTTTGCAATACTTCAGTTCAATGATTCCTTTCTGCTCAACTTCCCTCACGAAATGATACTTGATCTCTATGTGCTTCGTCCTTCTGTGCTGCACTGGATTCTTCCCAATTGCTATTGCTGATTTGTTGTCACATAGGATCGGAATGCCTCCTTCAAACTTCTGTCCAAAGTCTTCAAATAACCTTTGTAACCACACGGCTTGATTTGCTGCTGCACACACGGCTATGTACTCCGCCTCCGCCGTTGATTGTGCCACTGTTTGTTGCTTGCTTGACTGCCAGCAAAACATGGCTGAACCAAGAGTAAACACATAACCTGAAGTGCTCTTCTTATCTTCCTTAGAACCACCCCAATCGCTGTCTGTGTAACCCACAAGTTTTGGTTGCTTCACACATGTGAAGTACACTCCAAAGTTTGATGTTCCTTTGACATACCTTAGCACCCTTTTGGCTTCTTGGTAGTGCTTCATGCGAGGTGATGACATGTACCTTGATAGATATGCGCTTGCATACATCACGTCAGGTCTTGATGCACACAAGTACAAAAGCCCTCCAACAATGCTTCTATACTTGGTCGGATCTCCATACTCTCTGTCATCCTCTTCTCCTTTCTTCTGTGGTATAAGTGGCGTACTTACACTCTTGCTTTCTCGCATCCCAAACTTATCAACAAGTTTGTTTGCATACTTTTCTTGTGAAAGAAATATGCCTCCATCGTCTTGGATTACTTCCATTCCAAGGAAGTAATTCAGCAATCCAAGATCCACCATCTCGAACTCTTCCTTCATGTTCTCCTTGAATGTGTTGATGATCTCAACATTGTTTCCAGTGATGATTATATCATCCACATAGAGACTTACGATCAACACATCTCCTCTTTGCTTCATGATGTATAAGGCTGCATCATTCATACTCCTTTCAAAACCATTGTTAAGAAAATATGAATCTATCCTTCCATACCATGTCCTTGGAGCTTGCTTTAACCCATATAAAGCCTTGTGTAACCTTAACACCTTCTGCTCCTTTCCTTGTGTCACGTACCCAGGCGGCTGTGTGACATACACTTCTTCCTTTAGCACCCCATTGAGAAAGGCTGACTTCACATCCATTTGATACAATCTCCACTTCATCTGAGCTGCATATGCGAGTATGGCTCGTATTGTATCATGTCTTGAGACTGGGGCAAACGTCTCAAGGTAATCAACACCATATTCTTGAGAGAACCCTCTTGCAACTAGCCTTGCCTTGTGCTTGATGTGATTGCCATTTGCATCGGTTTTGATCTTGTAGATCCACTTCACACTGATCACATTCTTCTTCTTTGGCTTGTCTACAAGTTCCCACGTCTTGTTCTTCTCTATCATGGCTATCTCCTCATTCATGGCCTTCCTCCATTCTTTCTTACCACACGCTTCATCATAAGTGTATGGTTCTTCTTCTGCATGAAGACAAGCTTCTATTGCTTGAGCCGCTTCATCAAGTTCCACTCTCGGTGCCTTTTCCATGATCTCAGCCATGGATTTGAACTTCTTTGGTGGCTCAGAATCTTCTTCATCTTCATCACTTGTATCATGATTATCATTTTGAATGAAAATATGGCTGGATGTACCTTCTGGTTGTTCCTCACGTGATTGAGAGTCTTCCATAGGCAACTCCAATGTCTTCTTGACTTCTTCCAATCTCTTCCAGTCCCACTTCTTGCTTTCTTCAAACTTTACATCTCTTGATACTTCAATCTTCTCATTTTCCAGGTTGAGAACTCTATAGCCTTTGGATTGATTGCTGTAACCAACAAAGACTCCACGTTTTGCCTTGACATCTAACTTCTTCCTTTTCTGATCCGGGACATGTATGTAGCATATGCTACCAAACATTCTCATGTGTGACATATCAGGCTTGTGTCCACACCACTTCTCTATAGGAGTGACATCATCTTCAATCGCCTTAGATGGTTGACGGTTTAGAAGGTATGAAGCAGTGTATACCGCCTCTGCCCATAACTTGAGTGGTAAGTCTTGCTCTGCCATCATAGTTCTAGCCATCTCCACCAAGGTTCTATTCATCCTCTCTGCTGCACCATTTTGTTGTGGTGAATAAGATAAGGTAACTTGCTTGTTGATACCTTCCTCTTCACAAAACCGGTTGAATTCATGTGATGTGAATTCGCCACCACCATCTGATCTCAGTGTCTTGATGGTACAGCCAGATTGCTTCTCCACCATTGCTTTGAACTTCTTGAACAACGAGAAGGTCTCTGACTTTTGCTTCATGAAGTATACCCAACACATATGAGTATAATCATCCAAGAATAGCAAAAAGTACCTGCTTCCATCAATGGATTGGTGCTGCATCGGACCACATACATCAGTATGCACAATCTCAAGCTTCTCTCTTGTCTTAGTTTGAGATTCCTTTGGGAAGCTCTTGCGTGATTGCTTCCCAAGCTTACACGCCTCACATGCTCCCTTCTTGACTTTAAACTTTGGTAATCCCTTTACCAAGTCTTTGTCTTGCATTTGTTGCAACCTTTTGTCGCCTACATGACCAAGTCTCTTGTGCCATGTCTCCATCTTGCTTTGCTCACTTGCGCTCATGGCTTCCTCTTGAGCCGAACCCATTCTGATTATGTAGCTTTTGTGAGTCATGGGGATATTCAGTATCCTCCTGCCTTTTGCATCATCTATGATGCATCTCTTCTCTTGGAACTTCACCTGGTAGCCACTTGAAACAATTTGCGGAACACTCAGCAAATTTTTCGCCAAACCAGGAACCAAGAACACATTTCTGATGGTCCTCTTGCCACCATTAGTCATCACGGTAATATCTCCTTTACCTGCTGTCATGACTATGCTTCCATTTCCAATTTTTATTGGAACCTTGATACTCTTATCAAGCCTAGAGAAGTAACCCTCCTCCTTTGTCATATGATTAGTTGCTCCACTGTCAACTAACCAGACATCTTCCATCACTGTTGTTGTTGCTTCACTCGCACTGAACAACATGTGATCTTCATCAAAGTCTTCTTCTTCAAGACTTACATGTGCTTTCTCCTTTTTCTTTGAGTAGCACTTGTTTGCAAAGTGACCTACTTTGCCACAGTTGTAACACTTCTTGTTACTCTTCTGATCCTTCTCTGGATCATCCTTGTTTTGTTTCCTCCAACACTCACTCTCGTTGTGGTTGTTCTTCTTGCAAACCTTACACCACTTCTTGCCTCCACGGCCCTTTGAGTTGTCGTGAGTAACACCAGAATTCTTCTGTTTAACACGAGCATCGAATGCTCCTTCACTTGTGCTTTCTTCTCTTACAGCCAACCTTGCTTCATGAGCCTTCAGGATACCGATCAAATCCGCCATCTTTGTTGTAGTCAAATCGCTTGTTTGCTCCAACACGCTGACAATGCTATCGAACTTGGCTGGAAGAGAGATGAGTATCTTTTGTATGAGTTGGATGTCTGTCTTCTGTTCTCCATGATAAGTTAGTTTAGTTGCCAAGGTAACTAACTTATCTGTGAACACCTTGATGTATTCATTCTCATACATTTTCAGGTTTTCAAATTCCCTTCGCAACGTTTGAAGTCGGATCAAACGGACTTGAGGAGAACCTTCATACTCTGCCTTCAATGCATCCCACGCTTCTTTAGATGTTGTTGCTGTTGCAATCCGTGAGAAGATATCATCCGATACGGCAGTTTGCAAAATTTGCAAAGCCATCGTATCATTCACCATCGCTTCTTCTCTAAGCGATCTAACCCTTGCTGTTTCAGGGGTTTCATCCACTTGTGCTGGTGGGGCTCCTACACCTTCTTCAACCACAGACCATAACTTCCTGGTCTTGAGAATGGTTGTCATCTTAATGCTCCAGAAGTTGTACTTCTCCCCATCGAATATGGGAATCACTTGATGTTGATTTGGCATCGTCATGTATCCTTCTGATAAAACGTATGCCACAATCCTCTAGCCTCTCTTCTCCACGCCAAGTGTCTCTCTTTTTAGTGCTTTTTTCGTTGTCCTCTCAACCGATAAGCTCTGATACCATGTTAATCTTTTCTCAACCGTTTGTGTTACACAAAGATCACAATGTGTTACACACGAATACGAAAGAAGAATAAGATGGAGATATTTCAACAAGTTTCGAATGAATTAACTTGACTGAAAATACTTAGATATTATTGAGATTCTGTGATAATGTTTACAACAAATGATTAACCTTTATATAGAGGTCGAACCATTGCAATGTATAAGACACAACTCTTCATACAAAGACACAATATGAAGAGGTGCAATGTAATAACTAACTAATGTTAATATGAACTAAGGAGAGATATTATTATATAGTTCAACAACACTCCAGGAAGGATGAACGACTAAAATAGCGCTGTCTGAGAAGCCTAGACAGCAGAGAGTTTGGTTCAGACCATACTCTCCAGGCTTGCTTGGCTAGCAAGGATTGATTAAACTTCTTAATATCTAGGAACCCCATACCTCCAAGTTCTTTCTCTTTACATAATTTCTGCCAAGCCACCCAAGATATCTTCTTTCTGTTATTTCCACTGCTCCACCAAATTTCGATCATAGCACTTGTAAGATTATTACATACATCCTTTGGAAGCTTGAAACACGACATTGCGTACAACAGAAGAGCCAAAAACACAGATGTTAGTAGTATCTCTTTTCCTCCCTGAGAAAGAGACTTTGAAAACCAACCTTGGAGACGACCTTGCAGCTTCTCCCAAATGAAGCTTAAGAGAATAATTTTTGAACCACTAAAACATTATGGGAGACCCAAGTACGATCCTTCTCCACCTTCCTGATCAATCCCAAGGATTTTTTTAACCTCAATTTTATTAGTTTTTGGGACTGTAGCACCGAAGATGATAGATGATTTACAATCTGCCCTGATGCATCACGTATAGATTTACCATCTGCCTTTAGACTATCGTCGGCAAATAAAAGATGATGAATGGACAGACAAGAGTATGTAAGACGAACTCCATGGATCCGACCTGCTTCCTCTGAGGAGTTCAGACAATTCACCAGAGCTTCAGCGCAAAGTATGAATAAAAATGGCGATAATGGATCACCTTGACGTAATCCTCGTTCCGGTTTGATGTAACCATGAGACTCGCCATTAAGCAGCACCAAGAATGATACTGAACTAACGCACGCCATTACCCAGCGGAATCCATGTATGATCGAAACCCATTTTTCTAAAAGAACCTCCAAAAAATTCTATTGGACTCGATCTTACGTTTTAGACACGTCTGTCTTTATCGCCATTCAAAAAATTCCTTTAGACTCGACCTAATGTATTTTTTGAACACGAAAAACATCTACAGTATTTATAGATGTGCTCCAATGCAGTGAATATATATAACTGGGTCCAATTATGCCAATCAAGTCAAAATAATTCTTATAAAAACTAAGTCCTACTACTAATTTCCTGTATTAGAGACAAACTAAGTTCTATTTTTGTATATTAAGGACAAAGTTTTCATGAATAATATATAAATAATATAAGACTAGGTATTTTGTCTACACTTACGAGCTTCATAATCTTACAAAAAACTTGTAAATAAATATATCATCAACTCATAAACTTTAGAACAGATTATTTTCAATTAGATATTATTTTTATATACGATAAATTTGTTTATTTGATAAAATATTTTAGTTGCGTAAATTAAACTTGAAAACATTCATATACATAAAAATATATACATGGATTTATATATATTTTAAAATTATTATGATGTAAAATATTTTGGATAACATAGTATAGAATCTTCTTAGATAATAATGTTTATCAAACTAATAAAATTCGTTTAAATTTATGGATAGTTATGTATTAACAAATATAATATAGTTATTTATTAACTGTAGTAAAAACTTTAAACTCTCTAATTTCTAACATGAGACCAAACAAATATTTTTCCCATTAATATTATAAATATTTTTGAATTGTTTTCCAACCTTTTCAGAAATTATCACAATGATTCATCCAAACTTATGATAAAAATAACATCATAATAACATATATATATATATATATATATATATATATATATATATCATATTAAAACAGTGTTGATTTAATATTACTAAACCAAATACAATTGAAACATATATATATATATATATATATATATAATATTTTAATATCAGTTTAATATATATATATATATCTTATTATATAAAGCTTAGTTTTCAAAGTTACTAATTAACAAGATCGCGACACATGACAGTTATATATTTTAGATTGCGACATGTGTTAAAATACAAAGCCAAATTAATTAAAAATATTTTTTTTTTAAATAGTAATAATCCTTTTTTTACAAAACCTATATACAAATAAATTTGTGAAATATTTAACATTGATTTTCCTATTTTTATACTTTCATAATAAAGAAAATATAATCTTCTTAAAAAAATTCGTAAATTGTTTTTTAAAATAGTAACTTTCGTTTTATACAAATCCTATATACTAATTAATATTTTTTAAATAGTAATTATCCTTTTTTAAATTTTTTAAAAATTATTATAAATTAATTTGAATTTTAGTTTTAACAAAACATAAACCAAAACCAATTTGTAAAACTAATTTATTTTTGTAAAATTAATTTATTTAGAACAAAGTTTTCTAAAACCTATACCAAAAACAAATTTATTAATTTTTTTAATAGTAATTATACTTTTTTTTACAAAACCTATATACCAAAATAAATTTGTGAAATATTTAACACTGATTTTTATATTTTATTACTTTCATAATAAAGAAAAGACAACTTTCTTAAAAATATTTCGAAAAGATTTATGAAAATAGTAACTTTCATTTTATACAAATCCTATATACTAAATTAAATTTATACAATATTTAACACGAATTTTCCTACTCTCAATAAAGAAAATATAATCTTATAAAATTTTGTAATTATCCTTTTAAATAAACCAGAAAAAATATCAAAGACTTTTAATTAAAAATGTCAAAAAAATCACATGATAAAAAGATTTATTAAAAAGTTAATAGTAATTTTATTTTTAACAAAACCTATACAATTTGTAAAACTAATTTATTTTTGTAATTTTGTTTTAAAACTAATTTCCCTAAAACCTATACAAAAACCAATTTGTATCACTAATTTATTTTTGCAAAACTATTTTATTAAAAACTAATTTTCCTTTCCTAAAATCATGAACAAGATAATTTTAAAGAAATAAAAAGGCAACTTGACCAAAAAAGTATCAAAGATTGTTTAATGTTAATTTTCCTTTTTTAAATCCTAATTAAAAAAAATATAACCCAAGAAGAACTATGATTATTCACATCTATATCTATATATTATAAATTGTAAACAAAAACAAAATTTCATAAAAATAATTATTTATTATTATTTTCATTTTTATATCAAAAAATAATATTATAAAAGCTATACAAAAATAATTTTAGAATTAGAGTATTTATTTAATAGTATTTTTCCTTTTAATTTTTAAACAAAATATTTTAAACGAGGAAAATATATACTAACAATTATTCAATAGTAAGTCTTTTAATAATAAAAAAAAATTAAAATTGTATAAGCTAAATGAAAAAAATATTTTTAGAAATTATATTTTTTAAATCATGAAAAACAGAATTATGAAAGAAAATAGTAGTTTTTAAATAGTAGTTTATGTGGTTCAGGTGTCAAGTTTTAGAGAAGACAAATTATTAGTTTATTGGCGAAAACAGTTATAGGATATGTTTACAACTATGTAAAATAGAATGATAATATTTATTTAATATTATTTTCCTTTTAAAGTTTAAAAAAAAATATTGTAAACAAAAAATAATTTTATTCTAATAGTTATTTATTAATAAGTTTCCTATTTTTAAAATTGTATAAGCTATACGAATATAATTTCCTTTTAAAAAATTTGTAATTTTCCTTTTTGAAATCTTAAAAAAAAACATAATTATGAAAGAAAAGATTAGTTTATTTTTTTAAATGAATTATAAAAATCTGAGAATACACCAGATTATATTTTTTCCTTATTAAAATTCTAAGCGAAAAAGAGTAGTAAAATAATCATTTTATTATTTAGGGTTATATGCATATTTATTTTATGGAAAACTTTGTTACTATAACTGCAGATCTAAAGTGAGAAAATTTGAATAAACATTTTCTTTAAAACGAGATTCCAATATATATATCTGATATTTAATATCATATCTTAAATGAAATTAGAAAATTTTCTTAGTGATTGTATCTTCTTCATGTCAATTTCAACACGTACTGCACATTATTTTCATAAATAGTTATTCACACAATTGAGATTCAGAAACACGATCTTTAGCATACAAATATCACAAGAATCAAAGCAGTATCAAACTGCATAAATTATTAATAGTTTCATTACCTCTGATTGCATGATAAAAATATTGATCCACAATGTTATCTATTTATTAAACAACTAAGATTATTTCCAATTCACCTATACATTAATATTTATATTCTCTTCTAAACTAGAGAAATTATATTATAAAGATGAATTTGCTCAAATGTGTGATTACGCAATAGAATTCTTTTATTTTTAGTAGAAAATATAGAGATATGATATTTTTGTTTATAGATAAGGAGATGTAAATATCATTCATTTGCATTTTTCCTTAATATATAGAAACTCTATAGCGGAATCATACAATGAAGAAATTCACATTTATAATAGAATTATGTTTTATGAAAAAAGATAGAGAAATATATAGAGTTGGAAACTGGAGATATTTCAAAGATGAATAAACCATACAAACTAAAATAGATAAATGCTAACGAATGTACACAAAAAAAAATCAAGATATTATAATGACAACACAAAACATTACTAAATTATCATGGAAACATTATAATATGTTTGAAAAAGAAGAATAACATATAAAATTTATACAAACATGCTTTAAATTAAGAGCTTAAGAAAGTGGATGACATTATCATCAACTCAATCGGCTTGATTCAAATTTTAAATTTTTTGTATTTTACTTTATTTCGTATTTCTTTACGTTGAATTCGATTTGAATTTTAGAAAATAGTTTTTCCTTTAACCTTATGTATAAAGTTGCCAATAACTCACTTCACTTATGCTCCATGATTTTTCAAATGTGAGTTCTAACCAAAACTTCTGTGAGAAAAATAATTCATATATCCAGAATAATTTTCACACAAGATATACAAAATGAGAAATTAAAACATTAATCAAAACCCGTGCAACGCACGGGTCCATATCTAGTATATTATAAGATAGAGTCAGTTTAATATCAGTAAACCAAATACAATATAAACATGTATATATAATATTTTAATATTACTAAAGTAAATATAGTATAAATTTAACTGTGATATTATCGTTAGAATTTTTAATTATTATCAAAATAAAGATAAATTATTAGCTAAATCTGTAAATTGTTTATTGATATATATATATATATATATATATACATTTCAATAGTATTAAGGTAAATATAATATAAATTATTAAATGATGTTCTAGTTAGAATTTTTTAAATTATTTTCGGATAATGATAAATTATCAGTTAAATGATTAAAAATATTTATTAAAATTAATAATTGAGCATAAAATATAACTAACTAAATTATGAAGAGCATGACAAATCAGCAAATCAGATGACAAAAAAAGACAATTTGGTAAATTCATTTCATAAGTAATAGCATAAATATATGTTTGCTCAAAAAAAATATAAGATATCTGAATCAATGTATTTATCGTCAATTGATTTTAAGTTGAAAAATCATCTAATTTAATATCGTGAATTCTTTAATCTCGGTAAAGTCATTAGTTATTTGCTGGGCAAAAAACAAAAACGATGATTTTGAGTTTTGGGTCTCCATCTCTTCTTCTGGTCTCGCTGAAATCAGACCTCTTCTAATATGATGAACATGAATAGTATGATAAATCATGAATCCGCAACCTTGTTAATTCTATATGAACCAATATTAATATATGACACGCGAATCCAGACTGAAAACCAAATCAGATCCCTTCTGAATTGTTGTAACCTATGAAGACAACTTCTTACTAAGATCAATTTCATTGGACTCGAATTTAAGTAACCGTATTATATGCTGGCAGAACAAATCAACATACTAAATGGCATATGATAAATCATGAATCCCCACTATTGTCCCCATATGAATCAACATTAATATTTGACAGAAGAAAATGAATCAGCGTTCATAGATTATTATATTATCAACATGAACCCCCATCATATCATATATAATCATATTATATGGCCGATGGATAAAATCAACATCAATAGATTCGTATAGGATCAATATGAATCCACATTAAGTATATAAACCATATAGAATCGATATGATCAGTTAATGTATATATTTTGTCACGATTAATAGAATATTTAGGGATAAATATGAATCCCCGTTAAAGTATTCATACTATATATATGAAGTAAGGAATCAACATTAAAAGATGATAATATGATCAAATATGAATCATTGTCCTCCATACTAACTACAAACTCGGCATTCCTAACTTAACAATAGAATCTCCATAATGCGGACCAATTCTAAGTTCTAACCATAATATAATAGTAAATGCATGTTGGGTAGTAGTGCTTTGTCGACTAACCATTATCGATTATAGTATTTGATAATATCATACAATTTGGTAAAATAAAATTATATATATATATATATATATATTGATGACTTTTCCGTCCAACTAATATAATGGAGAAACATAACCTATATATATATATATATATATATATATATATATATATATATATATATATATATATATATATATATATATATATATATATATATATATATATATATATATATATATATATATTACGTGTCTTTTTAAGATAAATAAGGCCCTTAGCTTTTGTCGTTCTAATTTACAAAAAAAAAAAACAAAAAAAGAGAGGAAATTATTAAAGTTTTATGTATTTTAGTTTCCTCATTTTATTAGGTTATCCAACCCCACCTCCCCAAAACTATTGGAGGATCCAAGTCTTCTCCCTCTCAACCACAAAGCTACATTTCCTTTGAAGAAAGATATGGCTTTATGATACTATATAAATACATAAAGATTCCATTC
Organism: Hirschfeldia incana; assembly: GCA_026261945.1. NCBI lineage: Eukaryota > Viridiplantae > Streptophyta > Magnoliopsida > Brassicales > Brassicaceae > Hirschfeldia > Hirschfeldia incana. Next base: position 7,791,074 of record JABCMI010000003.1, on the reverse strand, counting down.
TCACTATAGCTTATTTTGTTCACTCCGTTACTGATAACTTATAGATATACATCATTCTTCAAATCACAGATTCTAAGTATATATATATATATATATATATATATATATATATATATAATATATTAAAGAATACTTTGAAGGATAAATTAAGATTTATTTGGTGAGCACAGATCAATTATACAAAATTCTACCTCTTAGTTCATATTAATAATAATTACTACCCCACTGATAAAGACATGTTTCCCCTTTTGATTTTTAGTGTAAGCTCGCCTTCTTATTGGCTAAAAATTATAAAACACCAACTTGGACTACATAATCTAAATTGTAAAATCCTCCAATAAATAAACTTTGTCTATCCAATCATATTATCTCTCTATGCTCTCCACCATTTTACATAAACCCCCAAATCACTCTTCATCAATATCATCTCTATTTTTCTCTCTCATTCATTGCAATGGGCAGAAGATGCTCACACTGTGGAAACGTAGGACATAACTCAAGGACATGTTCATCTTACAAAACAAGAGTCATTAGGCTCTTTGGTGTTCATGTAGACACTAGAGACTCTTCTCCACCACCACTTCCCCCTCCACCGTCGTCACTTTTAGCCGCCGCAATGAAGAAAAGCTTTAGCATGGATTGCCTGCCCGCATGTTCCACCTCTTCCTCTTCCTTCGCCGGTTATCTCTCCGACGGTCTCACCCACAGAGTACCCGACCGCAAAAAAGGTTACAACTTTGACATGTTTTTACATATTTGTTTGGGGTTTTCCATTAGATTATGATTGGTTTTGACATATTTTAAAATTTTAGAATATATCATTATATAAAATTAAACGCTTCTCACAAATATATGACATGTGACCGTATCATAATCAACTATTCCTCTATGTCAATTAATCGATTAGACTACATTTTAAACTTTGCCAAGAGCATGCAATATATGTGTAAATTTCATTGTGAATCAAAAAATGATGCATCTACAACCCGATCTTTAGACTCGGCTTCTTTTAGATAGAATTATGAATATCTAATGTGTAGGGGTTCCGTGGACGGAGGAAGAGCACCGTACATTTTTAATTGGATTAGAAAAGCTTGGAAAAGGAGATTGGAGAGGAATCTCTAGAAACTTTGTCGTCACAAAATCTCCGACACAAGTGGCAAGTCATGCTCAAAAATACTTTCTCCGTCAAGCCACCACACTCCATCCCAAGAGACGCCGCACCAGTCTCTTCGATATGGCAAGTTTTAATCTTTTATACATGACAAAAAGAATTTTAACTCATTTCTCAAAAAAAAAATGCTGTAAGCAAATTCCTTAAAGGAAAAAGTCATATCTTAAAAGGTTTAAAAGAAAATTTATTCTGTTTTATTGGTCAAAAAAAAATTATTCTGTTTTAGTAAAAGAAATTCCTATTTATTTATTTTCTCAAAAAAATAAATAAGAATTCCTATTTATTTTAAATATTAAATGTCAACATTTTATGAACAAAAAGTCGATTGTTAAGCTTTGTGTAAACAATAATAAGTTTGATGTCAAAAAAAAGTAAACAATAATAAGTACACATGAACATATAGCTTCTTGATGAGTTATAAAATTATTTGTCAATTTATATGTTCAACAGGTTTTCGCCAGCAACGTTGAAGAAAATAGTACCATTCCATGTAATGATCATATTGGGTCGACCACAGATGTTGTTTGGAAACAAGGATCAGTCAGTCCGTGTCTTCGATATCAAGATCCGGAAGTATCCGAGTCGGGTAACTCAGGTGGACTTGATCTTGATCTGAAGCTTGCGTCTCTTCAGACTTCCGAATCGAATATTAGACCCATCAGCGTTACGTGAAAGAACATATAACACGGTTAAAATGGTTTAGTTACTCTGATAATTTGGTGGTTAGTATTGTTGGAATACTGTAAGATATTTGCTTTGGATCACCACTTTTTTGTTATATATAAGCTTACTTTTCTAAAAATGCTAAGTTAGTATAATTATGATTTTTGGATAAAAACTAAGTTACTATATTCAACAGAAAACAGGACTAGAAAAGAACATGCGACACTACTTTTAGTTTTAGGATTTGATCATTTGTGTTAACTATAACTTTCTCGGAAGAATTTAATATTTTTGGTCAAAAAAGAAATTAACGTAGTAGGCTTTTTGTTTAAGAAAACAGTACTAATCTATGGCAATTCCACTAAAGCTCAATCTTTTACATTGACTAATTCAGAATCCACTTCAAAACAAAACCGAGGGTAACTTTCGGAAGCAAAATAATTCAGTTGTTGGGGGAAACAAAACAATACACATTTTAATCATTTCTACATATAGTGCAAGGTGTGTTAATAGTGACACTACTATTGGAAAAGAAACAAAGTGATTGGAGGACAAAATGTCCACCTTTTGATGTCATCGTTAGACATATTAAAATACTACTTTTATTTTTCTTGGTTGAGATTTCTGTTTGGAAATTACATTATATTTAGGGTAATGAGCATCACATCTTAAACAAGATCAAATAAGGACTAGATATTAACGAAACCATTAAATTAGAGGTTTTGCCATGAAAGTCCGGCAGGTTAAAAAAAATTTTTATCGTGGATTTTTTTTTAAGGCTTATTATCATGGATATTGAGCTTTAACAATTTTATTTTCAGTTTCAAGAAAAAACAAATTTATTTCATAATATAGTTTTCTCAATAAAAGGTACATCTAAAACTTCATTGGTTTTAATTTATGTTTTCTAGAATTAAAGTGCGCCCACATTTCTAATATTAAAGTGCGCCCACAGGATTCTGATCTTCCCCTACCAACATGTTCAGAATAAAAGCACTTTAATATATACGAACATGAGTCGCGGAAATAATTTTAGTACTAACATTAATAAATATATTTTTTGAAATTTAAAATTAAGATAATGAAAAGTATTAAATAACTTGAAACGGTGCGTTGAATTGTTTCAGTTGGGGTTACAGTTGTTATAATCTAAATCAATAGATAATTAAAATCATCAAGCTAGTAAAGGTTTTAAACACGTTTTCAAGTATTACCAAGATTTCAGTGGAAATTTTTATAACCGGCATTGCTCAAGTGCAATCTACGTAAATTTTGTTTTATACCTCTTTTCTTATTATTTATAAAAAATCTTTATAACTAAAAGCATGTAGGGACAATTTTTTTTTTTATCACAGGTGTGATCTAATAACCTACGTAGATTTTGGTCTGGCTCTTAGAGGCTGTATTCAATCTATAACTTACAATGATTTGATTTTTTGTAAGTTCTTAGATGATTTTAGTCTTAGATGATTTTAGATGAAACAATATTAATTATAGTTTTTATTTAATTACTTTAATTCATCTTAAACTACAAATTTGAATTTCTATATTTTTAACTAAGGAACTCAGCAAAAAAAAATGACTACAATGACCCTAAAGTACAAAAATTAAAATATACTTTTCATTTTAAATGTTTTAGAAAATAAATTACTTCAAAAAGATACTTTAAAAAAATTAACACATTTTTATTAAAAAATAATAGTACATTGTAAAATTAAAAAATGCTTATTGAATTTGATTGAATAAATTATTAGAAATAATTAATCATAAAAATAATACATTTATAGATAAAATTTAATATGTTTTTTTAGTAAAAATTCCAAACATACAACATTTTATAACATAATGAATAATAATAATAGATTTCAAAATAGTTTATCAAATATCAAGTTCAATAGCACTGAATTTATATATATATATATATATATATATATATATATATATATATATATATATATATAAATTCAGCTATATATATTTATATATATATTGAATAATAATTTGTTATTTTAGTATAGATCACTTTAAATTCAAGTTGAATACACTTTCTTACAACTTTGGCGTGCTAGTTGTGATAGGTTATCCCCAAAATAAATAGTATGGAAATCGAAACCACCATATTTGATAGTCCAATAAGAACTCGAATCAATTTAATTACTTTTTTTTGTCAGCAATCAATTTAATTACTTAGGTTAGTATAGTCGTCATTCATTTCGTATTAATTTAAATCAGGTATACTATTTGTTTCTTCATGGGAAACCATTGGTTGATATTGAAAATAGCAATAAAAATGAATTACCATTGGTGCGCGTGAGGGTCCTTTGTTATCATGTTAGTACACCAAATTGTCACCGATACTTTTAAGTTACAAAGACGTTTCACCCAACCCCTTTAGGGGGGTCCTTTGCTTACCAATGACGATACATAAGGCCTCAAACAATTTCCGTTTAGTCACAAATAAATCCAAAAGTCTGTACATATATGATACCCTGTCACAGATTCAAATTATTTCCGTTTTAATTCTTTTTTTTTTGTTTTACATATGCTGTTATATATTTAAGTGAATGAATGTAATGTTTCATGTGAACTATTGCAATTGTTTGTATGAACATTTGTAACTATAGAATTAAGACATTGCAAATTTTGATAATAATTATATTAATCAATTGCAACCTTAGGTGATTAACCATTGCAACTCTTTACTAACCATTGTAATTCTTCATTAACCTTTGCAATCTTTGGTTTAACCATTGCAACTTTTAGTTTAACCATTGCAACTTTTAGTTTAATTAACTATATAAGGAGGTGTAGGCATTGGCAAATGTAGATAGAAAAAATCAGAAATCAAGAGTAGAAAGTAATAGTTAGTAAGAGAGATATAAATAAAGATTCATTGTTCAAAGATTACAAAAGATCTTTGAAGAAACACATTTAAGCACTAAATCTTTATTTGTTTCTCTTGTTTCTTAACCTAGAACAAGAGTTGGAGTTTGATTGTCTTATCCTACAAAGGGATTTCGTGTAACCAAAGGTTTGGAATAGGGTCGAAATACTTTTTAAGGAAAGTGACCTCGTGCGCGATTCAATCATTATCCAAGTATATAATTCACAACTATTCGGGTTACAACCCAAATAACCAACAATCTTAAAGAGTATTTTCTTGTGAATTATGGCTGGTGTATCGGTGCGAGAGATGACATCTAAGTTTGGAAAGTTAGATAAGTTTGAGGGAGTAGATTTCCGGAGATGGCAAAAGAAGATGCACTTTCTCCTCACAAATCAAATGTAGTATATGTTCTAAGCATGGCTATGCCTACTGTACCAGAGGATGCTGAGAATGAGTCTCAGGATGAGACAAGGAGGCAACTTAAATGGGAAAACGACGATTACATATGCTGTGATCATATTCTCAACAGTATGTCAGATCCTCTCTTTGATGTTTATCAAAATGCCGAATCCGCAAAAGAGTTGTGGGATGCTTTAGAATCAAAGTACATGGCTGAGGATGCTTCTAGTAAGAAGTTCCTTGCTAGTAATTTTAATAATTACAAAATGTCTGATTCTAGGCCAGTTATAGAGCAATACAATGAGTTGCTTCGTATATTAAGTCAATTTACGCAACACAGCATGAAGATGGACGAATCCATCTCAGCATCGAGTATCATCGATAAATTACCACCTTCATGGAAATATTTTAAACACATGTTAAAACATAAAAAAGAAGAGTTGTCTCTTGTACAACTTGACAGCCATTTGCGCATAGAGAAATCTTTAAGAGCGCAAGAGGGAGAAAACCCCAAAAATAATGAGGCTAGTACTTCTACCATCAATATGATGGAGGAAGGTGTGAGTTCTAAGAATAAGAGGAAAAGATCCTCTAATAACAACACTAACAATGGATCTAACAAAAGGTTAAAAAGCATTTGTTGGAATTGTAACAAGCCGGGTCACTTAAGTCGTGATTGCCGAGCAAAGAAGGATAAGAATAAAACGGGACAAAACCGTTTGGGAAAAGGGTCTAAGGACCAAGGTCCATCCACTCATCAAGGTCAAATCTCTGACTTTAAACTATATTCTAATGAGAATTATGTATCAAAGATTAATGAGGCATTTTATGTGCAGGATGATGAAGTGGCGTGGTGGATTGACTCAGGTGCAACAACACATGTTTGCAGGGATCATGAATGGTTCAATACATATGAGCAAGTTCAAGATGGATCCGTACTTCTTATGGGAAACGAGTCAACTGCCCCTATCCTAGGTCGTGGAAAAGTGGTGTTAGAGTTCAGTTTTAGAAAAACCTTTGATCTCAAGAATGTACTTCATGTACCCGAAATTAGGAAAAACTTAGTCTCTGGTAGTATTTTAAATAAATGTGGCTTTAAACAAGTGTATGAATCCGATACGTATATCTTATCGAAGTGTGGTGTATTTGTTGGATTTGAATACTTTTGTAATGGAATGTTTATGCTTAATATTAATAAAGTTGTCAATTCTGTTTTATATGGCAAGTTCTAGAAAAAATGATATTTCTTTGTGGCATGCTAGATTACATTATAATCGAATGATTAATATGTCTAAGAAAGGGTTAATTCCAACTTTTGACATAAATTAGAAAAATGTAGTACTTGCATGTTAACAAATATAATAGGCAACCATTTAAAAGTATTGAAAGAAATTCCGTAGTGTCAGGACTAATACATAGTGATCTATGTGATTTGCATGCTACACCATCTTTAGGAAACAAAAAGTATTTTGTCACTTTCATAGATGACTATTCTCGTTTTTTTTATGTATATTTATTACATGCTAAAAATGAGGCCATAGATAAATTTAAGATTTATAAAACCGAAGTTAAATTGGAACAAAATGGTTGGATTAAAAAATTACGCACCGATAGAGGTGGAGAGTATTATGATCCAGTATATTTCCAGTCTGTAGGAACTATACATTAAACTACAGCAACGTATGCACCACAACAAAATGGTGTATCAGAAAGGAAAATATAATCCTAAAAGAAATGGTTAATTCAATGCTATCCTACTCGGGATTAAGTGACGGATTTTGGGGTGAAGCCATGTTAACGGCTTGCTATTTACTAAATAGAGTTCCTAACAAAAGGAACAAAATTACCCCTTATGAACTTTGGTATAAAAGAAAACCAAGTTTGAATTATCTTCGAGTTTGGGGATGTAGGGCTGTTGTAAGACTACCCCAACCCAAAATTAAAACTTTGGAAGAAAAATGTATTAATTGTATTTTTATTAGATATGCAGAGCATTCCAAAGCTTAGAAGTTTTATGTAATAGAACCTAATGATTCAGTCGCAGTTCACATTGTCATTGAATCAAGAGATGCAATATTTGATGAAAATCGTTTTTCATCCATACCTATGCCAAAAGATTTGGTTCCAAGTTCAAGTGGAACTAAAAAAGGAGACAAAACTTTTGTGCCTCCTGACGTGTCACCTATGCTCCGCAGGAGCAAGCAAGGAAAGATTGAAAAATCATTTGGTCCTGATTTTCAAATATATTTAGTTGAAGGATCAAGAGATGAGATTGGTTTCGAACACTCATATTGTTATCATATAGATAATGATCCAAGAACTTATAGTGAAGCTATGAACTCTCAGGATGTTGCCTTTTGGAGAGAAGCAATAAATGATGAGATGGATTCTATCATGGAAAATAATACTTGGTTCTTGTCGGATCTTCCACATGGTTGCAAGCCTTTAGGCTGCAAATGGATCTTCAAAAGGAAGATGAAAGTTGATGGAACAATCGACAAGTTTAAAGCACGATTGGTTATTCAAGGCTTTAAACAAAAAAAAGGTATTGATTATTTCGATAAATATTCTCCAGTTGCTAGGATCTCTTCTATAAGATTATTAATTGCTTTGGCAGCAATTAAGAACCTTGTGATTCACCAAATGGATGTTAAGACAGCGTTCTTAAATGGTATTTTGAAAGAAGAAGTGTATATGAAGCAACCTGAAGGCTTTATTATACCTGGTAATGAGCATAAGGTGTGTAAGTTGATCAAATCATTTTATGGGCTAAAGCAAGCACCTAAGCAGTGGCATCAAAGATTTGATGAGATTGTTTTATCAAATAGTTTCAAGTTAAACCAAGCAGATAAATATTTATATAGCAAATTTGATGAATCTGGAAGCGAAGTAATCATTTGCTTGTATGTTGATGACATGTTGATCTTTGGTACTGACCTTAGACAAGTAGAGCTTACAAAAGCATTTTTGTCATCAAATTTTGCAATGAAAGACATGGGAGAGGCGGATGTGATTCTTGGAATTAGAATCAAGCGTGAAAACGAAGGACTATCTTTATCACAATCTCATTACATTGAGAAAGTTCTTAAGAAGTTCAATTGTGAGAATTGTTCTCCAATAAGCACTCTCATGGATCCGAGTGTGAACCTTATGCCTAATACAGGACAAGCAGTATCACAACTCGATCATTCACAAGTGATTGGCTGCTTAATGTATGCCATGACGAGCACTAGGCCAGATATATCTTACGCTGTAGGAAGGTTGAGTAGACACACTAGTAATCCTAGTACTCAACATTGGCAAGCCATAAAAAAGGTGCTCAAGTATTTGAAAGGAACCATTAATTATGGTTTGACATATGTCGGATTTCCTTCAGTGCTAGCAGGATATTCAGATGCAAGTTGGATTACCAATATAAAAGATCATTCTTCTACAAGTGGTTGGGTGTTTTTTCTTGGGGGAGGTGCCATTTCATGGGCTTCCAAGAAGCAAACATGCATCACAAGTTCGACTATGGAGTCGGAATTCGTAGCGTTAGCAGCTGCTGGTAAAGAAGCATAATGGCTAAGAAATTTAGTGTACGAGATTCCATTGTGGCCGAAACCAGTATCACCAATTTCTATCCATTGTGATAGTCAAGCTACCTTGGCTAAGGCCTATCGCCAAGTGTATAATGGTAAGTCTAGACACCTGGGCGTTAGACATAGCGCAGTACGTGAGCTGATCACTCATGGGTGATTACAATAGTGTTTGTTCGATCTAAACAAAATTTAGCTGACCATTTGACGAAAGGATTAGTTAGGGACTTAGTGATTAAGTCGGTTAAAGGGATGGGTTTAAAGTCCATTTTAAATCTTTAATGGTGGGATACCCAATTCCCCTCTAATACAACGTTAGAGGCTGAATTCAATGTGGAAAGCCTACACTTAAAGATTAAAGCACATTGTTTTAATAGCATCCCAAGGTATGTGCTTGGACCTGCAAGAATGGAATAGGTTGAAATAATATTCTTAATAAATACTTTGAAAAAGTGCATTTGCAGGTGCATGAGTGAAAGTATTTACATATATGAGTGTGAAGTGATGCCGCTTAGCTGAGACTTGGCTTTGTACGCGCTCAAGAATGGATAGGGACACATGGCTTATAATAGTGTCAAGTATAAACACTTAGAGTAGTGTAGAAATACATGTGTGTATTATCTTCATGTGCCCAAAATGGGTTGAAGGATTCAATCCATAGGACATCCTGATTCTCGGACATTTGGAATGTGTAGTACACTAAGATGAAAATTCAATTTTTAGTAACATTTTCATTTATGCATGAGTTTGATATATGTATTATTTATTTAATGAATCTATGATTACACTTAAATGGGGGAGAAATGTTATATATTTAAGTGAATGGGTGTAATGTTTCATGTGAACCATTGCAATTGTTTGTATGAACAGTTGCAACTATAGAATTAAAACATTGCAATTATTGATGATTGCAACTTTTGGTAATAACCATATTAATCAATTGCAACTTTTGGTGATTAACCATTGCAACTCTTTACTAACCATTGTAACTCTTCATTAACTTTTGGTTTAACCATTGCAACTTTTAGTTTAACCATTGCAACTTTTGGTTTAACCATTGCAACTTTTAGTTTTAACCATTGCAACTTTTGGTTGCAACTCTTCACTCTCTATATAAGAAGGTGTATGCATTGGCAACTGTAGATAGAAAAAATCAGAAACCAAGAGTAGAAAGTAATAGTTAGTAAGAGAGAGAGATATAAAGATTCATTGTTAAAATATTACAAAAGATTATTGAAGAAACACATATAAGCACTAAAACTTTATTTGTTTCTCTTGTATCTTAACCTAGAACAAGAGTCAGAGTTTGATTATTTTATCCTACAAAAAGATTTCGTGTAACCCAAAGTTTGGAATAGGGTTGAAATACTCTTTAAGGAAAGTGAACTCGTACGCGATTCAATCATTATCCAAGTATATAATTCACAACTATTCGCGTTACAACCCAATTAACCAACATATGCTTGCTCTAAATTATGCGATCTAACTAACATATCTTAATTATTATGTATAATAAATATGTCTCATATACTATTGTAGGAAAAACAAATTATATATAGGCATGCTATGTTATCACAAAAAAATGCGAAAATTGTAACTCACAGAGCTAGAATTTAAATAGATGCGGAGATTATTATTATATGTATACTAGCGGGCGTACGTTCATAGGAACGGGTGACGAGCCCCCGGTTCATTTTTTGTTTTCTTCAACTAATCTTATGATAATTATTTCTAATTGGCTCAAAACCTATGCTAGTGCCTCCGACTAATTCAAATTCTATGATAGATTGATAGTGCCTAACTATGAACTCTCTTAGATCTACTAATGTATATACATATATATATATATATATATATATATATATATATATATACGATAATGCCACTGGTAGTCTGGTACTTATTTCTTCTTCTAATAACGAGATTCTAAAATGTGACGTAAAACGAGAGAGAGAAAGTTAAGAGTTTTTTTTTATTTTTTTGTAAATGAAGTTAAGAGTTTTGGTTCCTGTCTCCTAGGAGAATCAACACAATAAAGAAGCAAGGTTCTTTCCAGTGTACGACAACTCAGCATTTTAAGATCACAAAAAACTGACACGTCATTAAATGAAAAATTTTATGAAGCCAATAAAATCATTTCGTTAAAACACATCACTGCTCTCTCATCTTTTTTACCTCTCTGTTTGTGTGGAGAAAGAAAAGTGATCTCTCTCTCTCTCTTCCTAATCCTAATCCCAGATTCTTCTTCTTCTCTCTTTCTTCCTCTGATTCGATTCCTCATGATCTCTTTATCCTAATCCCAGATTCTTTTCTTTGCTCTCTCTCTCTCTCTGTCTCTCCCTCTGATTTGATTTCCTCATGATATCTTTATCATTAAAATTGCAGGAATCTAAAAATCCGATGTGATCTTAAAGAGAAAGCTCTCTGTCCGAGACTCTGTCACGTTTTTAACCTCTGGCTGGACAACAAGAAGGATCCAGCTATATAAGCTATATCTTGTAGCAACGTAGGAGCCATTTTCACTGAGGCACGAACCCATCTCCTTCTCTCAAAATGAAAAAAAATTATCACTTCTTTGAGTTCTATATAAGCTATTGTTCTGACTCTTTAATAGAAAACACAAAGGACTGCAGCAAAGGAGGTCTCTGTTGCAATAAGACAAACGAAAACAGAGGCTGACTTTCTAATTGGATAATTTTTGTGTTAAGTCCTCATGATCTCTTTATTGTGTTGATTTCTATTGAAAGTTCAAGTCTTTAGTGTGAGTTCTATTGAAAGTTGAAATCTTTACTGTGTTTTTGTATTGGTGTGATGTTTTTTGGATCTGATTAAAGTTTTCCGGTTTGTGATGTAGAAAAACGATAGTGACATGGGTGAAGAAGAAGATCGGTCCTTTTCTGAAGTGTTGACTTCCGGGAACAAAGTCGTCTTGGGTTACTTGAACTCTTTGGTGGGTGTAGAGCACGATCAGCTATCCCTGATCTGGATGAAGAGAATGGTAAGTACACTTATGAAGCTGAGTCGCCTGATGAGGCTTCTTGGTGGGACACTGCTGCTAGAGAGTTTGGGTTTGAGTTTTGTAAGAGAACTCAGTCAAGTGTGTTTATCCGTGAGAGGTTCTCTTCTTCAGGACAAGTAGTAGAAAGGTGAGAATAGTAGATATGTTTCATGTTTAACCCTTTTGATTATCACTTTACTAAGTAGCATTTCAGAACGCAAGAATGTTCTGCTTGGCACACTGAGTTTCAAAAGGCCAAAACTTCAATAGGATCTGATAGAGATGAGCTTCTTGAGATATGAGCTGATGTTGATTGAAAAATAGCTTATCCTTATAGGTGCGACTGCTGTGGAGGACAAACTCCAGAAAGGGGTATGTGTTATTAAACAGACACAACTATATAATCAAAATTTACACAAAATTCATATAATCAATGAAACATAATATTTTTTTGTAGATGAAGAAGCCGTCACATACTTCGTCAAACTGTCCAATAACGCATTCATCACCATACTCAATTTGAGAGAGCAGCATTTCATAACCACGGTAATCCCTTATGCTCATCTCTAGAACAACTCGACTGCAATTTTCTAGGCATTGCCAAACAGCTTCAAATCTTCTCTCTGTCCAAAGCTTCTTAACGTACTTAGAGCCTTCTGTCAAGTGGTTTTCGTTTATCAAAGCCATACCATAAAGATACATGGCTTCACAGTGTCCTGCATCTGCCGCCATCTTCAGGTTATTGATTCCTGTCACTCTTGGCTTAACAAAATAGTATTCTATTAGACCACATAAAAATAGAGCATGAACATATAAAAATAGAGCATGAACATTTCCAGCCTGGGCACAATCATAAATAATTTGAGAATTTTTAGGAATTCTCTCCCAAGGAGGTGGGAAGGCTTGTATCAGATCAAGCTTATGCAAAACTTCAGGAAATTTGGAGATTCTTTGGAAGGTTTTGCATAAAAATAAGCATCCAGTGAAATCTTCAAAACATGATTCTCCAACCTTACCAAGGATGATAGCTAGCACATCGTCGGGTAGATCCGGTAAACTCATCACGTACTTATTTTTTTATAATTGATATTTTTTTGTCGACAAACATGATACTGATTGTGTGAAATTTAACAAACATAAACAGCTCTATTTATACTCAATCAAAAGTTTACCACGAAATGAATTAATACATGATTTTCTACACCCACTTATTGTATGCATTATTTTTTACACCTATTGAATGTTTTGTATTGTGTAAATTTGACCATTTCATTTACGTCCATATTTTTTAAGTTAAACCCTTCAATGATCACTCAATTGCACTATAAAGTTAAGTCAGTGGGTTATTAACATAATTATTTACTACCAATTACCCTTTCCAAAATGTGCTCGTAGAATTGGAAAAAGAAATTTGATATCAAAATTTTCTGGTTTATAAAGTTACCACCACAATTAATTGATAAGAAAAATAAAAAACAAACTGTAGAAATAAATATAAGAAATAACTTAAGCTTCGCCACTTGATCTTCTACGGTTCAAATATTTCATGCTTCTTCAGTTCAAATAATCCATGAAACGGTAGATTTATTTCCGGTTAAAACACTCATCACACACTTCATCTTGACCATCTTCTATGCAGTTTTCCGGTACTTCCATTATAGATAGTAGAATATCATATTCAGGGTATTCTCTCACACTCAATTCTAAAACAACTTTGCGTACATTCATGTGACCCTTAAAAATGTTGTTTACAAAGAAATCTTCAACAACCTACATTAAAAAAAACAGGTATGTCTCTTTCTCTTAACTATTACCTATTATCTACATTATTACCCATTTTTGAGATCTGATCGTTAGCAACTTTGATTTAAGCTTTCTTATGTTAAATATATGAGAAGAAATTTTTTTTATTCTTCTTTGTGGTCAGTGCTCTAAAATATCTCCGTATGAAATCTAGGAGTTGATTCAATAGTCTATACAACTCTTAGTGTTTTCTAGGTGAAGAAAGCTTTTGTGAAAGTTAAAAGTGGAGATGACACAACTTAATTCATAAGTGGTAAGGTCAGAGGGATTTCCAGCCTTCTAATGAGTGAGTTTACATGAAGTTGCCTATTAAAAAGGCTTATATACTAAACTTTGTTTTTTCTATATTGATTTTAAAATTGCTGATATCAACTTTTCTCTGTTTTTTTGTTCAGATTTGATGTATCCTCCTGTGATGGTGTTTTTTTACCACAAGATGACATGTTCGACTTACAAATTTTGTTTGGAGAATCAATATTTTCTGTATTATTAATAAAAATGATAACTACTCAGATTGTTTTCGGTTTAGAGTTTTCATATCTGATTTTCTTTTAGCAACTTAACTTCTGAATGTATTTTGTTCTAATTCCAAAATTTAGAATTAATTTTAATATTTTAAATAAACCATTAGACACTTAAATATTAATGATAACTTAAATTTACAAATAAAAATTATTTTGTATTGATTCAACCCGCAGCGTAGCGCGGATAATAACCTAGTATATTTAAGTTACCCATGGGCAGAAGGCAGATCCAGAGAAATATTTTGTATGAGACATATAATATACTGAAACAAATATATAGAGTAGGGGTTTTTGAATATTTAGTACAAGTTTTTTAAGGAGTTTTGAGTTTTTTTAGATTTTTCGAATATCCATTTAGATTTAAAATCAGTTCAGGTAAACTAATAATCTGAAATACCGTAAAACATGATCCATCCAGTATTTATATCAGGTTTAGATTGGTTGGGGCTTATTTTTTCGGATCAGATTCAGTTTAGGTTTTAGATTCAGTTTATTTTCCCAAGTCCTAGAGGGAAGTACTTCTTTAGCACCTTTCATAAAATTTAGTTTTGGGGTCAAAAGTATTATTTAAATTAAATGTGAACTAAATCAAACTCGAACAGTTTTTTGCCAGTACCATTTGTTGCATAATTCAAAAACTAAATATTAAAAATAGGTTAAACTACTTACATCGTTGATAAATCAAAAACTCCTTCAAAAGAAATAATTAACTGTTTTGAAATCGATCTTAAATTCTTCTACCACTGTAATGAACAAACAACACTTTAATCTTGTGATGTCATAGAAGCTAAAGGTCAATGACATTTTATCATAGAAGATTGATATACCATGATTTTGACCTACTTTTACTCATGGTATTTCTATGACTTTACTACATATATATATATATATATATATATATATATATATATATATATATATATATATATATATATATATATATATATATATATATATATATATATATATATATATATATATATATATTTATGTTTTGGAGTCTTTTATGTATGTTTTCAGGTTCAATGGCATTTTAGAGTAAAATGACGTTTTAGGTGTCATTATAGAGCTTAAAAGAGAGTTTTCCCGAGATGACTATGAGATCAGACGTCAAGGTCGATATCCAGAGATACATATCAATCGATACACATTCTGTGTAATCGATCGATGACGCATCCGAAGAAATGATGACAAAATCTCCATTGATCGATGTACGCCTAGTACTATCGATCGATATCGAGCGTGCAGAAGAAGGAAGAATATTCTCAATCGACTTGAAGCCCAAGATTTCCCCTTATTACAATAATGCCTCTGACGAGTTTTTAACCTAACTGAACTCAGTATTTATACATTTGCCTATGTGTTTTGGCAAAGTATGCTTTTCTAATGCTTTTGTGTTTCTACAAGCTTTTACAACAGTTCATTGTTCTAGTATTTCTTACTTATCAATAAAAGTATTATTTTCATCTTAATTCAGTTTTCATCAAGGCTATATGATTCTATATTTTAGAAGAAAGATACAAAGAGATTTGTTATCAAGAGGAACTTGAGTGTTCAGTCTTCTAAATGAATTCCTACTATTACCTTCATGTTATGAGTCACTCAGTCATGTCTGAGTAGATTCCTTTGTTAGATTTAGGGTTCAAATAGTTATGAGGGATTAGCCCCAACTATAGATTGTTGAGTTGTATACTCATTATCCTGATGAATCCTAAAGCTTATTATAGAGTAGCTAACTAAAATATGATCTTGGAAGTGATTTAATTCATAAATCATTCTCCTGACATCATCTTGTATAAGCTGAGATCCTCTAGGGTTACGCGAGAGCCGGTCTATGGTCTTGGTGAACATATATTCAATTCGATCTAGAGCTATATCGATCAATACTCAAATAGAGTAATCGATCGACGACAAACATATCGACCGATACAAGCTGTCAAAACATCGATCGAAATTGTCGGCAGACAGATCAATAGACGAGTCTAATAACGACAGATATTAGACAGATCTAAGAGCTGAAGCTCTTTAGTATATGCAAGCAACTCATTAAAACATCTATAGCATTATAATCCTGAACTAACTGAATAGCAACCTTGAATCTAACTACTTTCTCTTATCACTTACAAACTTAAAACCATTCTCTTGAGCAAGTAATCATTGCTCACAACTGCAATTTACATTTAAACCCATTTCAACCTAGGTTAGTTACTTAAGATTATAATCTTTTGTGTTCTTTCGCTCCCCGTGAATTCGATCCCTAAGTACTACATCTGAACCTCTTATTTGAGAGAGTAAATCACTCCTTAGGGTAATTTGAGTGATATCAAATTTGGCGCCGTTGCCGGGGAGCTAAGATCGCCATTAGATTTAATCTGATTAAGTCTAGGTTATTTATTTCTGCTTAATCACCTTCTGACGCAAAAAAAAAAATTCTTGTATTTTTCAGGTACATGCCCAGCAGTACCAGAAGCAACAAGAATCCCTAACTTGTGTACTCAGAAGACACCCACAGCTTGGAACGTACCATCCGCAAGTACTTACGATCCACATCGATCGGCATCAATCACCCTTTGTCGACTGATACCCGTCTACCACAGTCGACTGAGACACCTTCTTTGTCGACCGATACTCGCACCTCTCCATAGATCGACAACAACAACCGTTCATCGACCGACACTCACCCCACCCCATCGATCGACATCAACAACAGTTCATCGACCGATACCTTTCATACGATATCGATCGATACTAATCACATTACATCGATCGATACTACCCGCCGAGTCATGGTAGCGCCTATTATTCTCACAACCGATGAGAATGAAGACATGCGTGTTCAAGATGGTCACCTGCGTAACGCAGCAGGTCAGAAGCTGAATGATCCAAAAGAAATCATTCCTAAGCAAGACACTGCAACTACAGACTTCATCCAACTTGTAGACGAAGCTAACAAAGCTAGAACCTTGGCTGACCACAACCGTCCAGATCTGTTCTATACCAACCGATCAGCCATCCGCCCTCCTGCCATTCAGAGAGGAGATTTTGAGCTCAAGCCGTAGTACATCACACTTGTGGGACAGATACCCTTTTGTGGGTTATCCCATAAGCATTCTATGGACCCTCTAGAGAGGTTAGAGGATCTTATATCTTCCATTAAAGCTAATGAAGTTCCTGAAGACTACCTTTTCTTCAAGCTTTTCAAATACTCTTTATCAGGAGAAGCTTTCCAGTGGCTGAGACAACTACCACCAGGTTCTCTCACTACCTGGAAGGACGTCAAAAACGCATTCATGCGTAACTTCTTTGATGAGTCACGTGCTGAAGACTGGAGGAGGAAGATCGTTACATTCACTCAAGATCCTGGAGAATCATTCAAGGACACTTGGAATAGATTCAAATCCTACCAGCGCGACTGCCATCACCATGGATTCAACAATGTGCAACTACTCTGCACCTTCTACAGAGGCATCGCTTTGAAGTATCAGATGGCTCTTGATACAGCTAGTGAAGGAAACTTCAGCACAAGGAATCCACAAGACGCTGTGAAGTTAATCGGTAACTTAGCTTCAAGCAACAGCACGAAGAACACTGTCAAGGCAAAATCTGTATCATTACTTGGGAATGAACATATTAATGAATTCCAAGCACAGCTGGACAATGTTCAGAAGTTACTAAACAAGCAGTTTTGCTCAGTTGAGGATGCAGAAACTGCAACTGGAGAGGAACACACGGAGGAAGATGTGAACTGGATCAGTGGAGCAGAATTTCAGAGATCTGGAATGCCAGGAGGAAACAGAAACTTCTCAGGATAGAGAAGCAACTACAACCAAAGTTCACAGAAACCCACCTACAGCAGCAGCAATCCCAACAACAACATGAGTTATGGGAACTCATTTTACACCAATCCACTCCCACCCACCCAGGAAAGCAAACTAGAAGAGATGCTGGAAAGAGTTCTGGAGACCCAGCAAAAGCTACAGGTGGATTTCAATGGGAAGATTGACTCCGTCTACACCACCATGAACACAAAGCTTGATGCTTTGAGCACCTATGTAAAGAAAGTGGAGACTCAAGTGGTTCAGACAGGAGACGCTTTGAGGAAACAAGAAGCTTTAGCAAAGGCACAAGGAGAGTCTACTGCTAACCACCACGTCAATACTATCATGGATGATGATTTTTGGCAAGTGGTTTCACAAGATAGGCTGCAAGATTCAACACATGAGGACACACCCGAAACCGGATTCGCTTCATATCGATCGACATCATCTACCCGACATCGATCGATATCACCAAAAGCGAAACGATCGATAAACTTTGACGAGTATTGATCGATAGACATCGAGGAACCTTCCAACGAATGCAGTTCCATCATGATCATGTCACACGAAGCCTTCGCAGCTAGACACCTAAATCCACCTACCCTTATGGAAGTCGACCCGACTTCAGATCCTATCGATCGATACAGAGAACTCTCTATCGACCGATTAGGAGACCCCAATAACGACCGACATACAGAAGTCGCTGTCGATGAATATACCATACCTCATCGCCGAGTACAATTACCAAAGATCGATGTAGCACGACTTAATGCACTCCGGGAGCAGTCTAAACTTTCCAAAACCCTTCCCACAGCCATCATGAAGAAACCCACAGACATCATTGAGACCATGGAGACATAAAAGGAAAACCTAAGAAGAGTTCTACGAAAAAGAAAAGACAAGATTGCCAAGCACCTTAAAAGGGGAGCTAATGAAGCAGAGATAGAAAACTTCAGAAAACGAGTTCTAAGGATCCCTGCAGAGAAACCATTTGAAGAAGCCTACTTTTCACATTGATTGTGGATGTTTTTCAGGGAGACTAAGGAGACAGAAGAAGACATCAAGAGGATTTTTCACCAAGTTCGCGATAGCTTGAAGAAGAGGATCACACTAACGAAGAGGAGCGATCCAGGGAAGTTCACAGCACCATGCTCAATAAGAGGTATTGAGTTCCCTCGTGACCACCTAGGTCTGAAGATAGAGCCTACTGTGGAAACATTCATCTTTGTGGATTGTTCTCAACATAACTCTGGAGGAATAGTTCGAAATCTTGAGGTACAGATAGGAGATGCCATCATCCCTACAGACTTCCACGTCCTGATGTCAAGCTCAACTTCAAGACATCCCTACTACTTGGAAGAGCCTTCTTAGCCACCATTGAAGCTGTTTGTGGCCTAAAGTTCAACAAGCTCTGCCTAACCCAAATAGACCCCACCACCCTCTATGATCCAGTCCAAGTCATCAAGATTCCAAGGAAGGATACCCTAGATGTCGTAGCAGCATATTTTTGTTCACAAGAGTATGATTCCATGGCCGAGTACGAAATCGATCCAGTCACATCGACCGATGTAAGCAACCCTCCATCGACCGATACCCGTGACAACCCATCGACCGATGTGGATACTACCGCATCGATCAAAATGGAGCCGTTTTGGAGGACCAATGCCGAGATCTTGGCATCGACCGATAGGTTAATCAAGGAAGCCAACGAGGAGTTCTCAGATGGAGATTTCGAGCCAGATAGCTTAGAAACGGACAACTACATACCTCTAGAAGAGGAGTATGATGAAGATTACGAGGAAGGACGAGCTACAAAGTACATATTCATCCGTGAAGAAGAAGATGGACACACTTCCCACACCTTCATATTCAACGCATCAACCGATAGATGCCAGCCTCCATCGACCGATACACATCAAAGAAGATCGCTCAAACGACCTTATCAACCATCAAGCGATCCCATTGAATTTTTATCCATCTACACACCACGTGAGGATACAAGAGACGGAGACTACTCATTTGGAAGTTGGGCAACCGACTATGATGAGAGTTTTGCAGTAGATACAACACCACTGAAGCATTCATTCCAACCTGAGGAAGTCCCATCGACCGATACGTTCCAACAACAATCGATCGACACCCGTCAGATGACATCGACCGATGCACCTACTAAAGCATCGACCGATATGACCAATACACCATCCGAGGTACAAGCAAATAATATCGATTTTGGTTTTCTAACTCCGGATGAGTTTGGTATTTTCAGAGATCCAACAGGCAATACACGAGCAATGGGTGGAAGAATCATTCAAATCACAAAGAAGGACATAGGAGACATCCTCTAGACTGCCAATGGATTTATCAACCTCTTCAAACAACTACCTCACAACCCCGCCTATCACCATCAGCATATCAGTACACACACATTAGCCAATCAAGATGGAGCTGCAGATGATCATCTCAACTCAGAGGATACGGAATTTCAACACATATCAATCGATAGAAACAATTGTCCATCGTTCGATAAGCATCGCGAGATGGGAAAACGAGCTTTCAAAGATGGAATTCGTCGCTTCTCTTGAGAGAAGAATGACGAAATTGGAGTTTACAGAGATTAATCTGGTTTTGCTAGGAGTCACTGGAGATATCATCAATTTTTCCAAAGAAGCCATGGAGAAGCTACTTAATAGAGCATCACTATTTGAATGGTCTTGCTTCTGTTTACCAATACACACTGACCACTTCAACAAAGAAGACCATCCAGAGAAGCTCTACACAGAAGCTGAAGTTAAAAGTATGATCGCTGAAGCTAAGAGTCCTAATATTTGGGAGACTATATTATATCCATCAGAAATCGAGAAAGTCTGATCATCACTTCAATAAGAGATCAACTGGCTTCAGAGTGCTAATGATCTTGCCAATCAGAAAAAGACGTCTTACAAGAAGAAGTAGACATTCTTCGCTTGAAGATGGAAACCTACAGGAAGCCATCGACCGATGCTAGACACAACACATCGACCGATGCTAGACACAACACATCAACCGATGCTGGACACATCCCATCGACTGATACGGGTTCTATCTCATCGCTCGATAGACGATTGCAAACAACCACATACAGCAAACAAGAGATCAATACCCTTATCAGCAACATCTATTGGGACATCAGAAGAGAAGAAGAGGTCATCAGCAAAAATCTGGAAGACAAATACCAGCAACTCAACAACAACTTCACCTCATTAAGGATGTGCACAGCAACAATGACAACTACCATGGATCACATCATCAATGCTCTACAACACACACACCAGACGGTGAGATCTTTCTACAGCAGCAAGAAGGTAATCACTGATGAGATGATCCCATCACTTGTCAGTCGTCTACAGAAGGTTGAAGAAAGATTGAGAGAGTTATACACTCAAAAGTTCTGCGAAGATCACATACGCTCAGTATCGACCGATACACGACCAAGCCCATCGTCCGATATCAACAATACCGAGTTCTGCACCAAAGCTGAGATGGAGAAAACAGTTCAAGATCTCCTCACAATGATCCAAGAAGTTGGTGATTCATCATACAGAACCACTGAAGAACTATGGTTCCCAGTCCAAGGCGACGTCAAAAGCATGGAGTACACCATAGAGAACCTTCAGAAAGAGATCAAAACCATCTCCAAACAACTCGTGGATAGACCAACACCATTAGCATCAACTGATATGCCAGCAAAGACATCGACCGAGAAACCAACAAAGTGTCGATCGATGGACTACTCAAGATCGATCGATAAGCTCATGGTACGAAGGAGAACCTTTGAGAGACTCAATGACATGCAAGAAGAACTCAGTGACCTGTCCCAACACGTCTATCCAACATTCAGAAACCACCAGTTCTACATCAAGAGCAATGCAGAAGGTCTAGAGCGTCTGTGCAACGAGGTCAATGAATTAAAAGAGAAACTAACCAGAGGAGATAAAGCCACAAGAAGCTTCTTCGCCACTTGGTTTGGAGAGAACAAGAAGACAATGAGGAGACTTGTCAAACAGCAAGTTTATGCGACTCACCTCACTAGCCTCAATACTACCATACTCAAGCTAAAAGACTATAATAAAGCGCTGAGTGAGAGATAACCCACTGTTAGGTATTTTCTTACTTAGTTAAATTTGATTTTTTTGTTTTTATTTTCGTTTTTTTTTTGTTTTTAATTTTTCAGATCATAGACGATTACCATCCCTATCGACCGATACGATTCTGTCGACATCGCTCGACATATACCAATCCAGATCGATCGACATAGATGACTCACTATCGGTCGATACGTATTCATGGTCAGGTATATTGTTCTAATTTTCGATATCAGTTCATTCCATATGATTTATTTATACCCTAATCTGACTATTATACACTGAGGACAGTGTATGATTTAAGTCTGGGAGGAGATTACTGATGTTACCTTACCTTTTGATTTCATTAAAATATTTTCAAAATTTGGTTTTATTGAGTCAACAAAGAGACTAGGATATTTTTAAAAAAATTTATTTTTATCTAACCACTCTTTAGCACCATTCTTAGATCTGTTGATTGCAGAAAGTACTATAGATACTAAAGTGGATCACTTGTCACCTATGGCAACACTTCTCATGATTGTTTGGAAGAACCAAAGCTGATCTCCAACCTAACCTGACAATCTATTGCTTGTCTTGGGGCTCTGTATACAAGGGATCGGAATCCTCCTGCAAGTCTGGAAGGTAATAGTCTGTGTGCTTCTGATTCCCTTCCTTCTCTCTCTTCGACATCCTAAGGAAAGAAAGAAAAAATTTGTATAAAGATCTGATATGATTTCTTGAGGAGTAGAGGGGTAGGAGTGATTCCTGCGACCCCATTATTCTACTTTAAAAGAATGATCAGAGCGAGGGGTAGGAGTGATTCCTGCAAACCCATTATTCGCTTATTCGAAAGATATGTGTTACTAAGTCAATGAGATGATACAAAGATGGTCTTTGTGGCAATCAGTGTTCATTAAAATTTGAAACTATGAGGAATCAGAGAAGAGAGATAAAAGGGGGAAGAAATGAATCAGAGAAGACTTACATGTGTGTTCAGAAACTTGCTTCAGTTGAGTCCATGTGTTTCTTGATCGATATCCCCAAGGTAAAGCCTGCACTTTTATTTTTCTGCATAAATGTGATCAGTAGAGGGGATAGACAAACAGGATTGCTAAGATGTTTGGCTAGATGAATTTGGTTGCTAAGCTAGGATATGGTATAATGTACTTCTGTGATTAATAGGCATAAGATGTGGCTTGCAATAAGATTAAATTGAGTCCCTGCTATTTTCAAACTTCTTTCAAAGACCACCTGTGTGTTTGCTTGAGGACAAGCAAAAGGTTAAGTCTGGGGGAGTTGATATACCATGATTTTGACCCACTTTTACTCATGGTATTTCTATGATTTTACTATATATATATATATATATATATATATATATATATATATATATATATATATATATATATATATATATATATATATATATATATATATATATATATATATATATATATATATATCTATTTTTGGAGTCTTTTAGGTATGTTTTCAGGTTCAAGGGCGTTTTGGAGTAAAGTGACGTTTTAGGTGCCATTATGGAGCTTAAAGGAGAGTTTTCCTGAGATGACTATGAGATCAGACGTCAAGG
This sequence comes from Hirschfeldia incana, assembly GCA_026261945.1. Lineage (NCBI taxonomy): Eukaryota > Viridiplantae > Streptophyta > Magnoliopsida > Brassicales > Brassicaceae > Hirschfeldia > Hirschfeldia incana. The sequence continues at coordinate 7,767,536 of JABCMI010000003.1, read as the reverse complement.
TCGATATCCAGAGATACATATCGATCAATACACATTCTGTGTAATCGATCGATGACACATCCAAAAAAATGACGACGAGATACTCCATCGATCGATGTACGCCTAGTACTATCGATCAATAGCGAGCGTGCAGAAGAAGGAAGCATATTCTCAATCGACTTGAAGCCCAAGATTTCCCCTTATTACAATAATGCCCCTGACGAGTTTTTAACCTAATTGAACTCAGTATTTATACATTTGCCTATATGTTTTGGCAAAGTATGCTTTTCTAGTGCTTTTGTGTTTCTACAAGCTTTTACAACAGTTTATTGTTCTAGTATTTCTTACTTATCAATAAAAGTATTATTTTCATCTTAATTATGTTTTCATCAAGGTTATAGGATTCTATATTTTAGAAGAAAGATACAAAGATATTGTTATCAAGAGGAATTTGAGTGTTCAGTCTTCTAAATGAATTCATACTATTACCTTGATGTTATGAGTCACTCAGTCATGTCTGAGTAGATTCCTTTGTTAGATTTAGGGTTCAAATAGTTATGAGGGATTAGCCCTAACTATAGATTGTTGAATTGTATACTCATTATCCTGATAAACCCTAAAGCTAATTCTAGAGTAGCTAACTAGAATATGATCTTGGAAGTGATTTAATTCATAAATCATTCTCCTTACATCATCTTGTATAAGTCGAGATCCTCTAGGGTTACGCGAGAGCCGGTCTATGATCTTGGTGAACATATATTCAATTCGATTTAGAGCTATATCGATCGATACTCAAATAGAGTAATCGATCGACGACAAACATATCGACCGATACAAGCTGTCAAAACATCGATCGATATTGTCGGCAGACAGATCAATAGACGAGTCTAATAACGACAGTTATTAGACATATCTAAGAGTTGAAGTTCTTTAGTATATGCAAGCAACTCATTAAAACATCTATAGCATTATAATCCTGAACTAACTGAATAGCAACATTGAATCTAACTACTTTCTCTTATCACTTACAACCTTAAAACCATTCTCTTGAATAACTAATCATTGCTCACAACTGCAATTTACATTTAAAACCATTTCAACCTAGCTTAGTTACTTAAGATTATAATTTTTTGTGTTTTTTCGCTTCCCGTGAATTTGATCCCTAAATACTACATCCGAACCTTTTATTTGAGAGAGTAAATCACTCGTTAAAGTAATTTGAGTGATATCAAAAATTGGTGGAATGCTTCTCTAAAACAGCAAGAAAAAGAGTAAAAAAAAGTCTCTATAATAAAAAAAAATTGGTGGTAAAGATATTCATTAAAAAACTAAATTTTGACATATTCGCCAGCAGGCGTTCTTTTCAATTTTATTATAGGTGTAAAAGATTGGCTGTATAATCTTATTTTTTATGGTTTCTTCCATCCCCTCCTAATTTTGATGTCTAGTTGTCTACTATGCGATAGAATTAGAATCAAAATTTTGATGTCTAGTTGTCTACTATATGGTTGACAAAAAAAAAAAAAAAGTTGTCTACTATATGCGATAGAATTTCTCTTTCCAATGTATCCACATTTTTTTCTATTACTTTGACTAGTCAATTAAGAAAAAAAACATAAATATCAAATAAATAAAAGGAAGATATATCATAATTATCATGTTTGTATTTGTCATGTCCTCATTGTCTTTCATCTCCAATTCCCCCATGATTTGAAAGTAAACTTTTAAAAGTTGTTAAATATAACGCGAATGTTTATTACCTTGGTTGAATGAAAAAAACATGGAGTTGAAGTTCTGGTTGATGATGAAATATCCTCCAAGTCTTTTCCTTCTCGTATTTTATCAAAGAGATGTAGAGCTGTTGAAGTTCAAAGTTTGGCCGAGAAGGTTTATTTTCTTATCTTAGTATACATAATCCATCATACTTTTATTTGAGTTTTATGTGTTATACAGTATATTGTTCTGATAGAAAAGAAGAAACAGAATCAATGAAAATTGAAAGCTTTACGGTCTTAATTCAAATAAGGAAAACAAATATAACACATCTATCTATCTTTCAGATTACAGAAAACTATACACTTTCGGGTTTTTATTTTCTTTGCCAAATGCATTTAGGTATTTTCGCATGGAATAAAATGTAGACAGACCATAGAATATGATCGAACACCTAACCCAAGCAATCAGCTTTTACTTCAGTAATTGGGTTTTTTGCAAAATTGATTCAAAATTTAAAGTCAAACACAAAACTAACATATGTTTTTTTTTTGGATTTTTCTTTTATCATATTCACCCCACAAGTTCACATTATTCACGGAAATGCCATAATTTTTTTTTTGAAAATGACATTTTTACTCTCTCAACCTCATCATCTTCAAGTATTTACAAGATTGTCATTGCTATCAATACCCTAACCACCATGAACAACCATTTTAAAGCTCTTAATGCACCTCAAATCAATTTACACTCTCTGTTTCTCAATTGTTATGAACTAAAAACAACATCTCTTTCACTTTGTCTCCATATTTATCCAAAAAACTCAAATAATTTTTTGTAACTTTTTTATGGTTCATAGAGTCATTCAAGCTTATGATTTTTGGTGGGTTACTTTCGTTTGAGGTTATATGTGGTTGGAGAAGACTTATGTGTGTTAAGGAAGTCATCTCACTAATTTAAGGTATGAAATTGATTTTTTCCAGATCTTTTTGTTTAGAAGACTTACAAGTAAGTCTTCTGGCTGTAGAAGATTTAAGCGTAAGTCTTCTGGTCTAACTGGACGACTTACTTGTAAGTCGTCCAGTTTTGTTTGTTAAAAAAAACTCCAAACGACTTACAGGATAAACAAGTTAGTTTTGCATTTGACCGAATTGTGTCAGATATTTGAATTTTTCTGGACGACTTACTTGTAAGTCGTCTCTGGGAAAACAGAAAATCAATATATTATTAAAGCTAGACGACTTACAAGTACGTATTCTCAGGTTAGTTTTGCAATTGGAAAATAAAACTTAAATATTTATTTTTCCAGAAGACTTAAATGTAAGTCGTCCAGTCATACAACTTACTTGAAAGTCGTCCAAGATAAATTAAGTCTTCCAGATTTTTTTCGAGATTCTTGTCAAACCTTGCTTATCTCGGACGACTTTCCTGTAAATCGTCTAGCTTGAAGACTTACTTGTAAGTCGTCTGGGAGAATTAAATACTTAAGTTTTATTTTCGAACTTTAAACTAACCTGTAACGACTTACCTTCTACAAAGAAAATATTTTCAACACAAACTTGTAAAAAATGTGATATGCTTTGACTAGTTACTATTGTTTGTTTTCATCACTGTTATGGACACCAATGATGATTATTGTTATGAGTTGGAAAAATGATTAAAATGCGTCTTAAAATGTTGTATCAATATGAGGCTGCCAACATTTTTATTTATTAAGATGAGAAGAAGGTCATTGGAGTTTATTATTGCATACGAGAGATCCAAAGATAAGAGAAAAACTATTGAAAATCAATTATTTCATTGATTTGTAAATGTGTAAACACATTGTTAGCACATATATTATATCTTGGAAACATTATTAATGATTTTACAAAAAAAAATTACAACTAAGAGAGTACACATGAAAATCACAAAACAGACCACAAACAAAACTATTATAGATCATTCATCTAAAAAGACAAGTTTGGACTCCACGAAGTCCCGACGACTTCCACGAGGTCCAGACGACTTCCACGAGGTCTGAACGACTTCCACGAGGTCCGGACGACTTCCAAGAGGTTCGGACGACTTCCAAGAGGTCCAGACGACTTCCAAGAGGTCCAGATGACTTCCTGGAAGTCGTCTGGACGCTAGAAGAATTCATGGAAGTCTTCCAGATCTGAAAAACCTGCACATCCAGATCTGAAAAACTTGCACATCTAAAAACATTCAAAAGGCTTAAAACAGAGAAAATGAGTGGAAGATTAAATATATATACTTTTATAGAGCACACAACGTACATATCCAAATGGAAGATGAAAACCATCAAATTAAAAACCTGAAAAAAATATAAATTAGTGAAAAAGACATGAGACAAAATTGAAAAATTCATATAAAGTTTAGTGTTTTCAAGTCTAAGAGATTAGAGTGGGTTTGGAGAGTTTTAGTTTGAGAAAAAAGGCAAGAACTTTATGCAACAAGAAGTTACCAAATGACGAAAAATCAGACATAAAAATACATGTCTAAAATTAATAGATCTACCTTTAAATGAGTGGAAGTTGAGAACCATGTGATGAAAAATCTGCAAAAACAAGATAAATTAAAGAGAAAGACATGAGACAAAAACAATAAAATGATATAAAGATTGGCGTTTATAAGTTCAATAGATTAGAGAGAGATTGAAGAGTTTTAGAATGATGAACATTACATTTTTGTTGCAGCCATTTAAGAGAATGAGAGAAAATGTGTAAATTTTTTTTTATATAGACAGACAAAAAAAATCAATTAGGTTAAATATTTTCGATTCAGAAGACTTTCAATTAAGTCTTCTGAATAGAATACTTCCTAGACGTCAAGAAGACTTCAATATTAATAGCAGGAAACTATTTTTAGTGGGAAACTAAAATATTTTTAGCGGAAAATTAAAATATTTTTAAGCGCGAATATTTGGATGATTTACATGTAAGTCGTCTGGTTTAAATTATTCACCAGAAGACTTCAATATTTTTAGCGGGAAACTAAAATATTTTTATCGGAAAATTAAAATATTTTTAAGCACGAATATTTGGATGACTTACATGTAAATCGCCTGGCTTAAATTTTTCACCAGAAGACTTAAAAGTAAGTCGTCATATACCCTAATTTTAACCCCCTAAAATAAATTGACTAAATTGATTAACTAACCACGTTATAAAATCAAATTATACTTACATAGAGGGTTACAATACACATAAATAAACACACTTAGGTCAATTTTAAATTTTTCAAAAAAATATATTTATGCTTTCTAAAACCTAACCTTAAGAACACATACAATACTCCAACATATTTTTGGCAAAACCTAAACTAAAGAATATCATGACTCGCTATTTTTACTCATTTATGTTGAAAAAAAAATAAAATTTGTTATATTTTAATTTATATCTCTTAAAACATATGTTAATTACATGATTTCAATTTATCACTTATCAAAAAAAATTTACAAAATTTTTAAATTATTTTTAAGAAAAACTAAACTAGATGACTTTTATGTAAGTAATCTGGAAAGTCGTCTGGGCAGACGACTTAATTGAAAGTTGTCTGGACAAACGACTTACAAGGGTTAAAAACGTAAAATAATTTCGGTTTTTTTGGTTTGTTCACAAGGGATTTGTTGTAATTTCAATAGCCTTTAAAGTTACTTTTGCATTTGATTCAAGTTTGGGTTTACTTTTGTATTTCAAATCAAGTTGTGAGTCATAGTTGGCAATTTTCCCTCAATAATTTTATGTATTAAAATAAAAGTCATGGCTTCTTCATTTGTAATTTTTTTTAATTTGGATCATCCTTTAAATTTTTATTAAATGTATTTTATTAACACTAATAATATAGAAATTTTTTTAACTACTTCAATCATTATATTTTTGATATATTTAATTTCAAATAAAAATATGTATTAAGAAATCTAACAAATCTATTTAAATTTTTTAACAACATCTTAATTTTCAAATAAATATATGGATATATATTCACTAATTTCATAATTAGTTTTGAAATATTATTATAAATTAATTTATTTTATAAAATAAAAATATAGCTTCTATGCTATTTTATTTATCATATAATAATAATCAATCATATTAAGAGAAATTTATTATATTGAGTTAGTAAAAAATATATTAAATTTTTAAATTTATCTATTTTATTTTCATAAGTATTTATGTTCAAAATATAATGTGTTGGTAACACAGATTAACATTAGCAAACTATATAATACATATATAGAAATTAACATTTATTTCATTAAAACTAATAATATAGATCTTTGCAACTACTTTAATCGTGATATTTTTTCATTTCAGAATAAATATAAATATATAAATAATAATTTCTTATGAATGTTTTGAGAAATATCTTAACTATCTCTTAATTTTCAAAAAACGTTATGTAAACAGTTGAACTAATTTTTTAATTAGCAACAAACTATTGTTATGCATTAACATATATTCAGTTATCGTTTATAAAATGAAATAAAATTTCTATATTATTTTTATATGTTTTATAATAATAATAATAATAATTCATTTTAAAATAAAAAAAATATTATATTGAAACTGATATGATAAAGTTATATTAACTTGATAAATAAAAATATAATATGATGGCATAACGACTTAAAATTCCCAAACTATATAATACATGTGTAAATTGACATATTTTACACTTTTATATATACAATAATATATTATCTAAAATGAATAAACGTAAAAATTGCTAAATGGAAATTCGGCTTTGAAGGTTGGCGGGTCAAAATTGAGCATAAATTTGATACAAAATAGTTTTGATATATGTTGTTTCATGTGTATATTATTTTTCAATAATTAAATACAAATACAATTAGATAAATATATAATCGGAAGCGACTAATACATGTGACGGTTTAAAACAATTGATTAATTACGACATGTAAACTATACAATTATTATATTTTAAATAATTACATAAATATTTATATATTATTTACATTGGAAATGTATACCACTAATGATCTAATATATATAAATATATATATATATATATATATAAAACTGAAAAAAACAACTGCGCGATTGCGTGAATCAAGATCTAGTGTTTTTCTTTAACTATAAGAAAACTGAACATTTCTAGTGGATTGCATTCATTATTTTAAATAAATTTCATGAGATTTTAATGAAAAATGTGAATAGGTATACTTTATATTCATCACTTTGTGTATATTTTTTCATACTAGAAAAATAAATTATTAAATTATATTTCTATTTTAATTAGTTTATATATGTTGTTGTTTTTAACTGAAGAAACTTATTTAGAACAACCTTTTTGAGAAGTTAACTGCTAAATGTAAAAGCTGCTTTGAGTAACTGATTATTCACTCCAAAATGGGTTCCTTTAAAAAGTTTAAAACATGTTCATTTATTCAAATTTTATTAACTTCCATTTTCTGGATCACTATTCGGAATTCAAAACTAATTATATAAAAATAGTAAAAAGTTCATCAACATCTTTTTCATTTGCTTTGTCTCTTGTGTTTGCTATAGAGGATAACTCTGCATAATGTGATCAAGTAATCTAACACTCCCATCACTTAGACAGGATTCTTGCAAATTAGAATCAAAATCACCATTGCTACTGCATCTGTCAAAGAAAAATTCACAATTCACCTATATCTTATAAGAGGTGGTCATGCTAACAATGGCTTTAGAAGATAGAAATGAGCTTGAGTAGAACAATTTTTCTCATAGAGAATGTGTCAGTTGTAGTGCCAACAACGTTTTTCTCCATAATAAGAATAGCAGGAAGAAAGAATACAACAGCTATGAGAGCCATGTAAAGGGGGAGATTCATAGAGTTTAGCTTCTCCCTTCAAACCAATTCAGTAAAATTAATTTCAGCAGCACTCTTAACAAACTACACACTTCCGAAGATAGAATTTTATCCAATTTGTAGCAAAAAAATGCTGTGATTTCTTACCCTTTTGAAGACAGCTAATTTCATTGAAGAACTGACTTAAGCGCTCTTGTAGCTGTGACTGCAATACATAGTGAATCCAGACAGGTGGAAGCTTAGTTATCCCTGACGGACAATAAAAAAGCGATAAGAATGTCAGTCAATTCAGAAACCAAGCTCTGAACGAAATCAAATAGTTTCAAGAGTATAAACATAATCAAATACAGAACTAAGCATAACTTACAAGTAAATTCCTTTAGGTAAAAATGTTGCACAACATAAAAATGCATATTTTTGAAGCGACTGAAGTAAAGTTACTTTAACTTTTCAGAACTCAAATACGCAGCTCAAGATGAGAGCAACCCCAAAAAATTTCTTAGATGAGATGTCAGTATGATCTATACATATGCTTTAAATCTATCCGACTCAGCTCATTATCTTCTTTCTTTTCCTAAACCACATCTAACGTAGTTTTGTGCCTCTACTTAAACCACCTCCTTAAAGCTTAGATTTCTCACTTTAGTCATAAACAGCACTATTCACCTTGATTTAAATATGTAGCTTAAATCCCATCGAGAATATATGAATTTAATTTGTTCAAATCCTCTGTCTTTAATCCACCTACTTTTGTGAAATATGAATTTCTGTAATTCCTGAAAAACATATAAGGAAACAATATTAGAAAATAAATCATAAATGAAAAAAAATATGAGATTTTCTTAGGAAGAATTGAAGCTCTTTTCTTTGAGACTTACAGATTTTCAACGTATTTAGAAGCGGTTATGATTGTGGTGATGAGGAGACGATGTGCGTCGGCGAGACTGATTCTAAGAACAGAGGATTGATTTCTGCTAACCGGCTTCTGCGAACAAAGATCGTATTACCAACATCTGTGGAAGAAGACAGTTTATTTTGCTTTAAATGTTGTAACTGATTGTGGTTAATTAATACTTACTAACTGAATTAATTAATTCAATGACAGAAAATTGTAATTACTTAAGAAAAGTCTGGAGTAAGTACAAAAGTACTCATATTTTAATAGTTTAGATAGTTTACCTTGGTTAAACCAGAACATCTCAGTATTTGAACTAATGACACAGTTGGGTTTGATGTCAAGAAAAATAAGGTAGAGTTGGATTTAGAGATTGTCGGGCTGGGAAGAGCACAATTGCAATTTAATGAGCTCACCGAGCGCATTAAGTAAAGAATCGTGATTTTTCTCATATAATACGCGCTAATGTATTTTTTCGAATGAATATATCATACTGGGATGTCCAGAAAAAAGTGTGTAGTAAGAGAACCAGAGAAACCTTAGAAAATAGGATCAACAAATGATCCGTGAAGCGCTCTCCAATAAACAAGCATCACATTTGAGATTTGATAGTATGAAATTGCTTAAATGAAAGGCTTTCTTGAATTATACGCACATGATATATAACACTACAAGAAGTCAAGTTCTCAAGTCCTTGTTTTATCTATATAACTAGAGGATTTACTTTTTAGTTTATACTAAAGATATGTTGCAGTTAAATAACCATGTGGATCATTTTCCACCATGCGCAAATAACGCTAACTAGATTTGGACCCGCACAACCGTGCGGGTGTTTATTTTCGTTTATAGTTATATATATACACTAATCACATATATGAGATATGTAAATTTAATTTTTTTCAAACATAAAAATATTAGAGTATACTTTTTTTTTATCAAAAAAAATTTGTTTCAAACTTTCACATGTGTTTGTTTCTTTTTCTTTGTTTTTTTATTTGTCAGATTAGTATTTTATTATTGAATAAATAAATAGAAATAGAACTTGGTAAAATATTATCATTTACAAAGACAATTTAATATTTCACAAAATAAGATAGTTAAAAAAACTAAACTGATAACTTCATATATTAATATTATAAAAAAATAATTAAACATTTAATTTATATGTATATATATTCATTTGGATCATTATTTAATTGTAATCATATATTTAAATATTTCTTTAAATATTTCAGTTATACTAATTTATAGTTACATGTTGTAAAATGTTTAAAACCATCACATGTATTTATTTCTTTTTATTATATATTTATATTATCGTATTTGTATTTAGTTATTAAACAAATTAATATGTACATGAAAAATACATATTTGATAATTATTTTGTATTTAATTTATGTTAAATTTTTACTCGTTCTTTAAAACTGGATTTCATTTTAGTAATATCTTTTAATTTATTTATTTTACATAATATTAGTGTATATACATAAATATAATATATATTGTTTTTATAAATGTATTGAACTCTGTCATTATATTATATTTTTAACATATTTATATGTATTAAAAATAAAATTTATAATCTATCAATTTAATATAACTTTATCATATGTAGTTCAATATAATAATTTTATTTTAACATGATTAATTACGATTATAAAATAGATAAGTGTATGATAGAAGTGTTATTTTAAATTTTATAAATACTAACTGTATATATATATATATATATATATATATATATATTTATTGCATAATAATATTTCATTGCTAATTACAAAATTAGTGAAATATTTACATGAATTTTTTGAAAATTAATATATTGTTAAAATATTTAGATCAACATAATAGTTTTCTTTTAATATTATTTTTTAATAATATGATTGATAAAAAAGATCGAATATTTATTTTTTATTTTGTAAATGTTAACTGAATATATTAGTTTATAGTAATATTTCAAAACTAATCACGATATTAGTTAAACTATTTTCATCTAATTTTTGAAAATTAAGTTCTGTTAAATAAATTTTAAACAGATTTTTTCCGAATTTTTAATATATATATATGTGATTTAAATATAAATTGGATTTAATATATTGTTGTGAAATCCCTAAAATATTGGGAAGTTATTGTGTTTTATATAATATTAACGTTATTAATGATTGAATAATGTAATGTATTCTATTTAATATGAAGATTAATGATAATTAAAAATGTAATGTGACCAACTCTAGTAGATAGTCCATTTTATAAAAAATTACACATGAATGAGAAGTCATGACTTCTCTTTTAATATAATAGATAATAGTTCATTGTGAATTACGAAATTAGTGAAAATATTTACATAAAATATTTGGAAATGAAAATATTTAGAACATAATATGATTGATTGTGATTATATGATAGATAAAAATTAAGAAAGAATATTTATTTTTCATTTTATAAAAAACCAATGAATATATTAATATATAATAATAATTTAAAAATAATTACAAAATTAGTGAAAATATTTACATATATTTTTTGAAAATTAAGATATTGTTAAGATCTTTTTTAACAGATTTTCAAAATTTGCTAATTATGAATTTATTGAAAATATTTACAGAAACTTTTTATAAATTAAGATATTGTTAAAATATTTAGATAAATAATATGATTGGTTGTGATTATATAATAGATTAAAATAAGATAGAATATTTTTTTCATTTTATAAAAATACTAAATATATTATTTAAAAACTAATTACGAAATTAATGAATATATTTACATATAATTTTTGAAAATTAAGATGTTGTTAAGATTTGTTTTAAAAAGATTTTTGGAAAGTATCATGACTTCTGTATAATAATATTTTAAAACTAATTACAAATTAGTGAAAATATTTAAATATATTTTTTTTTTGAAAATTAAGATATTGTTAAGATCTTTCTTAACAGATTTTCGAAATTTGCTAAATATGAATTTAGTAAAAATATTTACAGAAACTTTTTAGAAATTAAGATATTGTTAAAATATTTAGATAAATAATATGATTGGTTGTGATTATATAATAGATAAAAATAAGATAGAATATATTTTTTCCATTTTATAAAAACAACTAATATATTATTTAAAAACTAATTAAAAAATTAATGAAGATATTTACATATAATTTTTGAAAATTAAGATCTTGTTAAGATCTTTTTTAAACAGACTTTTTCGAAATATATATATTAAATGAAAATATATCAAAAGTATTATGATTAATATATGAGTGACATATTATTAAGTATATTTTAATAATAAAAAATAAGTTGTTAGTTCTAGTAAGTAGTCCATTTTTTAAAAAATCACATATGAATTAGAAGTCATGACTTCTGTTTTAATATAATAGATAGCATCTAGTGCAAATAGATTTAAGTGTCGATGTTTTCTTGATGAATAAGTTAGTTGAACGAGAATTTCATGATAAAGTAACTTGAGCTTTGGAATAAAGAGAACTCATAGTGGCAGAGATTACAGTTTAAATCCACCGCTACAGACTACTCATCAGAGCAAGAATACCCGATGTAGGTAACGCTACCATGCACCCATTCAGAAGATGAAAGACAGCCTATGTATGGAGTTCAATACCAGGCTAAAAACCATTATGATGGCCAGCTACGTAGATGCTTGAGGAAGAGAGACATACACTTGTTTGGGGGCCGATTCAGTTTTTCTTGGATTAATGGACTTAATGAATTAGTTCAATAGTGCTTATTAGATCATTAACTAGAAAATATAAGTCTGGCCAAGTAAGAGTGATTAGTGAATTGATTAGTGTTGTAACAGTAGATCAATAGTGATTCATGTGTTAAGATTTGCTTTACAGTTTCTTCTTGCACCTTAAGAAAACTTTTCTAATTAGTAGTAACCAACTTTAAAACATACCTTTGAGACCCCTTGAAACCTTTTCTATTCAGTTAATTATACCTTATACTATTAGATTTTGGCTCTAAGCCTTTGACATTCTGATAATTATGGTTCGGTAGGTAAATAATTCATTAAATTTTCTTAGATTTAGTATTTACCTCTAACTGATTCAAGTTTCCATAATAATTCAAAAGTATGTCAAATATACAAAATATTATTCAAATAAATAAACACAAATTAACAAGACCAGATTTAAACTCCAGTCTATAGATTATATAGATATTATATTAGACTGGTCTATTATGATATTATAATTATATATTATAATCATTGTGACTCGCATGTAAAATCTTCTGATGTAACAAGATTAATAGATTATTAATAAAATCACTAAACTAATGTATTTTCACACATTCGTGAACTATTATTGAGGAGTTATTCTTGTGTTCACCAACCAATAGTATGAGTATTTGAAATTCCATATCTTTTGAAAAAAAGAAACAAAATTAAATTTCCTAATTAAGTTATGTTGGGCAAATAAAAAGAAAAAAATACATAAAATAGTAATAGTTACAATAAATAAATTATTATAATTAAAGCTATTAGTAAAATACTAAAATTTAAACCCTAAATATTAAACACTAAACCCTAAATTATAAACCTTAAATCTTAAAGTAAACTAGAAACTTTTGGTTACATCTTAAACCCTAGTTCATAAACATTAAAAACTAAATCTCAATAACATTAAACCTTATTCTAATCACTAAACCATAAACTCTTAGATAAACTCTAAATCCTTAGATAAATCATAAATTTTACGGTTTAGGATTTATCCAAGAGTTCATGATTTATCCAAAGGTTCAGGATCAACCCAAAAATTTAGGGTTTAGTGATTAGAATTCAGAGTTTAGTGTTATTAATATTTAATTTTTAATGTTTATGATTTAGGGTTTAGAATTTAATTTTAGGGTTTACTCAAGAATTTACGGTTTAATGTTTAATATTTAGGGTTTAGGGTTTAGTATTTTACTGATAGCATTAATTATATTAATTTATTTCTTTTTTATAACTATTACTATTTTATTTATTTTTATTTTTTTATTTGTCAAACATAACTTAATTTGGAAATTTAATGTTATTTCTTTTTTTTTTAAAGATATGGAATATCAAAAATCAAACAATGTTGGTTGGTAAACAATCCTAAGATCAAAGATAACTCCTTATTGAGAGATCAAAGATTTTTATGATCTCTCACTCTTATAGGTAAAACATATCTACCTTCTTTATGTTATAAACTTAAACTTTTATTTAATGGCTAATTGATAATATAAGAAAAAACTATATTGGATTTAACAGCTTACATACTTGGCATACACCCATTCATGATTAGCCTTGCAAACCACACCAGTGAGTCAGTGACCCTATATAGAATAATAAAGCAGGAAAAAAAGTAAACGGGAAAGAAAAAAATAACTACTCTTTTCTTTTCAATTAGGTCAACCCCATATATGTTTTCACAGCAAGGAAATAAATTAGTTAAGATGATTTCATCAGAAGTAGAAGAAAAAAATATGTGGGATTGCAACTTTCTGAAGATCTCTTTTAACTAAATACTAGGTGGCCGACCCGCACCATGTGCGGGTATAAAAATATAGTATAATATCGATTGAGTTCAAATGTGGGAGAAATTGGAACAAGTGAGAGTTCTAATGCTGAGACATGATTTGTGCAAATCTCCAGGATGCAGTAGGGGTGGAATTCGTTACTTTTTCGGTTCGGTTGGTTTGTTTAGTTCGATTTTTAATATATTTTTTTCAACTAAAGTAAACCATATGTCCAGTTCAGTTTATATTCGGTTCGGTTTACTTTTCGATCGGTTTAATTAGGCTCTTTGTCGCTTAATTTTTTAAAAGAAAAATTATGTTTTTAATACATAAATTATGTACAAATAAACTATGTGAACTAAATTCAATATAAAACTGAAACAAAAACTAAAAAAATCACAAAAGTATCCTTTATATAATAAAGATGCAAGTCGCTTAACGAATAAAAATCTGACACGTGGTAAAACTTTAGAAAACAAAACAAAAAACAATTAAATTCTTTTTATCCTATTTTTCTGCAATTCAAAATTTTAACTGCTCACATTCCTATTTCTTCTCAGAAAACTAAACCCACATTAACCTTTTTTTTGCTAAAATAGCCACGTTAACTTGCATTTTTTTTTAATTGTTTTCTTCATCTCCTTCTCCTATATAAGTTGCAAACCCAATCTACTTTTTTACATTATCTCTGTCACAATATTTTTTTTTTATTTTTCATTTGTTGTTGAGTTAGCAAAATAAAGAACTGTATCAAGTTATCAAAGGAAGAGGTAAATCAAGTTATCAAAATAAGAAGTAAGTGTTTCATCGTTATCAATCTTATGTTTCCTGCAACAATAATATAACGTGTACACTATCAATCTTATCTATGTGCTAGGCAATCATAATTAGTGTAGGTTTTATTTGGCTTATAATATAAATCAAGATATCAATTTTTGAATCTGTTTCTCTCAATTAAATTGTAAAACTCTAATACATATTTTCTATAGATGGAGAGAACAAATCTTAAAGAAGATGACAAGAACCTGCAACTCTGCTCAACCATCTCAAGATTTGATATCATCGAGAAGACAAAACTTGAAATAAAGGTGCGTAGATGGTGAAACGTGAGACAAAGGTGATTAGAAGGTGAAATATATGTTCATATTTAATCTTTAAATCGTGTCAGTTTTTTTGCAAAAGGCTTTATTTTTTCTTAAAAAATCTATGTTCATGTTCTGTTAATTTTAAAATATTGTGGGTTATGTAAGTTAAAGATCATAATATATGTTTTCTTTTGAGGAAAAAAAGACCATATTCAGTATATGTTAGCATATTGTAATACTCACGCACGTTTATTTATCACAAATCCTAAGTAATTACACTAGATTTGATATCAATAAATTATAGATAAATCCTATCTTTTTATAAACAAAATCTATGCTCTTTTAACAACATCAGATGTTCCGTAATATTTTCTTTAACATTAGCTATGTAAAAATATTTCTGGATGTGTAGAAATTAAAAGTTTATTTTAATTTAAATTGATGATAAGAAGTTGAAAATAAAATAGATTTGACCCGTGCATAGCACGGGAGTACACTAGTATAAGAATAAAACAAATGAAAGCCAACTAAAGTAAAAAAAAATCAGCATCATTAGTATATTTTTCATAATAGTTAACTATTTAAAAAACAAATGTAAAATAATTTAAATATAATCCATAAGTAATATAAAATAAGTAGAACAATTATGAATTAAGAAAATCTCATTGAAACCTGCAAAAAATTGTCAAATTTTGTTAGCAATTGTATGATATAAAATAATTTAATAGATTTTTAAATTTTATTGAGACTTACCTTACTATTAAATTTGCATATCGCTATTGAAATAGGCTGAAAATGGTTTGTAGTCAACTACAATCGGTCTTTCGTCTGTGTTATTTATCTGTTGATAGAAAAAACAAAAACAAAATATAAGAATTTATAATAAATGATGTTTAGAAATATAAAATAATGAAACAGTTCAAAGAAAGATATTAAAGTTATATTGTATTAAATGATTTACAACAAATATGATATAAACTTGTGCAATTAAATCATAATCAAAATAAGTTAAGTTTTTTAAAACGAATTAACAAATTAGAAACACTAAGGTAAATTGCATTAAAACAATGTAATAAATATGATTACTTGCACAAGTAATATGTGTTCAAAATAAGGTAGGTTACTAATAAACTAAAACATTAAATAATAATTATGAATTAATAATCATATTTTATAAAGACATTTTATCATTAAGTCTTATGGCTCTTGAAAATATTTTTTATAAAAATTTAGAATATATATATGTAATAAAAATATTTAGAATATTTCAAATTTAAAGAATAATTAAGACATTTTATCATTAAGTCTTATGGTTCCTTAAATATTTGTTATAAAAATTCTTGTAAAGAAATTTCTTGAGATATATAAAGTCTTATGGTTCTTGTAATATTTGTTTCCCTTTAATAAGCCATGAAGCAATTTAAAGAAAGATATTAAAAATTGACTGTTATAAATTTGTAATAATTAACATATCATTTAAGACAAATAATTGAACCCAAAATAAGGTAATCATCATATCAACTTGTGCAAATAATTGATAACAAAATAAGACAAGTTATTAATAAACGAATTAACTAACTAAAAGCCTTTACCAATAAGGTATATCTTTCCTAATACCATAATATGAATATAAAATTAAAGAATAATAATTAGTTTTGATTTTGATATATTGTAAAAAAGAATTATCAGTTTTGAAAAAACTATAAATAAAAAAGGTTGAAATATAAAACAAAAGAAAGACCAAATAGTTTGGGTTCTTCGGTCAACTATTCCCTTTTATCAAATTGATTATGTTGAAATATGCAACAAATATTTTACAGCATAAACAAAATCAATGGCTTCGTTTCAATTAAGAATGTCTCGTTGATTAAAAATTGAAATATATATATATATATATATATAATAAAGATAATAGTTTTGGGTTTTTCTAAATCAAAAATCACCATTATATCTGTGGTTTTCTAAATAGATAATAGTTTTGGGCTTTTCTAAATCAAATCACCATTATCATATAAATTTGTACAAGTAATTGATAGCAAAATATGGCTTCGTTTCAATTCAGAATGTCTCGTTGATTAAAAATTGATATATATATATATATATAAATATAATAAAGATAATAGTTTTGGGTTTTTCTAAATCAAAAATCACCATTATATATGTGGTTTTCTAAATAGATAATAGTTTTGGGCTTTTCTAAATCAAATCACCATTATCATATAAATTTGTACAAGTAATTGATAGCAAAATAAGGTAAGTTACTAATAAACGAATTAACTAATTAGGAAAATAAAGAACATTCAGCTGGCATGAATTAATGTGATACCTTATTGTGTAATAAAGAAAAATATATTATTTGAAAATAAAGAACATTATATTATTGAAAATAAAGAAGAATTAAAAGTCGAATTAATGTGATACCCCATTGTGCAAAAATAGCAGATTCTCAATAAATGTAATCAAAACTTTCGCAAGAATTATTTCAATTAAATAAGGTAACTTACATTTATAGTAGATTCATAAGAGATCATATTAATTGTGCAAGAAAATACTTAATAATCGATTCATGTTCTATCAAAAATGTGCATATATGTGTTCCCATATAACCGTACATTTTCTCAAACCGTATGGACTACACATGTATCTACACTGCTCTCTTTGGAAAAGAATAGACATCACACAATCTAATTTCAGTGAAAAATAATAAAACCATATATTGAGTAACTCAAAACGGAAGTTCAAACCGTATTATGAGTATTTTTCTTTCTTTGAACTAATATTATGAGTATACATTTATTTCACAATAACTAATTTGCTTAACTGCAATGATTAGAAATCATATCTTCAAGTATGAGTTCTTGTGAATATTACTAACCTCTACGGAGATGATGTCGAAGAATAGAGACAATGTCGATTTAACTCAATAGAGATGTGTCATATTTCTAGTTTTCCTGTCAAGAAAATGGTTCTGATAAATTAGAACAATGGAAATTTCAAATTGTATCAGACTCAAAAGTAAGCGTAAGACAGCTTCATATTATTCAAATTCACATATTGCAACAATATGAAAATGATACACGGAAATAAATAAAAAAAATATGCAAACTCAATGTTCATTTTATTATATTGTCTTTAGAATAAAGCCAAACTAATTCAGTGACATCTCACAAATTCACTTACGGTAGAAAGAATAATTATGTAATGATTAAGATGTTATATGAAACAATATAAAAATATCAAATACCATCTATTGCATTTAGCTATACGGATGTATAATAGATTCTAGTTTCTAAATCATTTGCAAATAACAAAATAATATAAATTAATAAGAACAAGAAACGAATCTTATAGCATGTCTCATCAAATTATATCAATCAAACGATAACAAATTCCAAAATAATAAATCATATCGATAAAATAAAATTTGCCAAGAGTAGTATAAGTAGATCAAACATGCTTTCTTAAAAGGTAGATTAGCGACGAAAAAAAACTCGATGTATCAAAAATAAAGCATGACATAAAAACTTATCTCGGTAAAACCAGATTGAGGAACAAAGATGTTATCAAAATGATATATCAAAGAAGTGTAAAATCAAATCATTTATAGCTTCAGCGGAAAATTGTCATAATAGGGTATCTGCATATAAACCAAAAGAAAATCAGCTCTCATGAAATATAAAAGCTTAATGTTCTAAAATAATAAGAAGAAAAAATTCAGAACATTATTAACATAAAAAGTTCAGAATACAAAGTTCAATGATTTCGTTTCTTCTACTGCGACTTCTTATTTATAGTAAACTGATAGACGTTTGTCAATGATTTAGCTTGCATGATAAGCTAAGAAGTAGAATATTCTCTAATAAATTCTCAATAAATCAATATTATCAAGATAAGTTAATATTAGTAAGATAAGTTAATAATAACAAATTACTTAATTAGATATTATTCGATAAATCACAGCAAGCAATGTAATAAATATGATATCAAAAGTGAATTGTTTTCCGTATTTGTAATAAGGTAAATTATTAATACATGTATTAATTAACATTCTTGCGCAAGTAATATCTAATAAGAAAAATTATTAATACATGTAATAATTAGTAATAAATTAGTAAATAATTAGTGATCAACCAATCAATTAAGAGTACTGGTTTTCCAAAAGCTAAATCGGTTGAAATCGTTTTTGAAATAAATGTTATGGAAACTAAATCGGTTGAAATCGTTTTTGAAATAAATCAAATACGTACAAGGGAATTGTTACCATTTTTTTTACTATAGAAATGAAATCTGCTTCGATTGTATGTGTTATTTTTTTGCAAACTTACCAATTCATTTTCTCACATATTATAATTTCATTAGGATTTCAATAACAATTTTTTACTATTCAAATATTATTAATAATTAACATGATTTCATTTTTTAACATGATTTCATTTCATTATGACTTACAATGATTTTCATGTCCGGAATTATAATAATTACTATGTTTAATTTTTTCACATATTATGATTTCATTATGATTTCAATAACAATTTTTTTACTATAATAATTATGATTTCGTGATTGACAGATAAATTATAGTTTCTGAGACCTTTTTTTTTTAAATTGCCAATACTCTAATATGATTGTCTTGCCACTTAAATATGTCATTATTAAGTTACCATAATTGTACCTTTGAAATATATATCGATTAGTTAAGAACGTATATTAATTACATAGGATGTGTATAGGAAAAAAATAAATCAAAAAGAAATTAAAAAAAAAATCGACCAATAAGATTATAAGAATTAATCCGAGAGTGTCTTGTATGATCGCCACGTAAGCAGAAATCACTAAAGTGACTTCTTTTTTAATGTATAGGGGGATTTGTCGTGGCCATTAAATGCAAGACAAACGCATTATCTCCACACATGACACATGTTCTCTTATCCTACACACACACATTCATACATTGCAACCATCTTTTCCCTCATCCATTAAGAAATCTTGTGTTCATAATATTTTTACAAATGATTACATCCAAGTAATATTCGACTCTGAGCTTGATTAAGAAAATTGAATGGTTTAGTTATCACAATTCAAAATCGGTCATCTAATTTATCATAATTGTTGTGACATGTAAAAAGATAAGAAAAGGATAAGAAAAATACTCTTCATGATTATATTATTTCTCAAATCACGTAACACAAAAATATAGAGATGAAAATAAACAAGAACACTCGCACATTATCGAGTGATTAATGCTCCATCTGGGAAAAACACAACATAAACCCTAAACCAAAATCTCCCAAAACATCTATAGATATATTATAATATTGAACTCTCGCACACTCTTATTATATAATGTTTTGACTTCTCATATTAGACCAACTGCAGAAACTACATTAATCACTCCAAGATTTGACAATCAATCATTATTTTGCTTACTATTGTCTATATAATTATGAAGTAAACCTCATTTCCATAACCAAAAGATATCGTGTAATGGTCTGATCAGCCATGAACCATTCCATGCGACAGAGCCATGAGCAAAATAGCAGCTTCCTTCTCATCTTGTGGGAAAATTTGTTGATAAGCTGAGCTTTTGCTCAACATTATCGTCAAGTCATCGAAGCACAGCTTGTTCGACGAGATTGAAGAATCAAAAGAGGTTGTTGATTTGCTGATTTCTGAATCTCCGGCAACCGTGGTCGTGTCTTCCTGTTCTTGCTTTTTGATCTTGGACTTTTTTGTTTTGGCCATTACCGGAGGAGAGATAATGAATTTATCTCCTCCATTAGATCGCTTTTTCTTGCTTTGCAACTTCTTTTTCGCAGGTAACTGTTTCGGCTGCAGCGCCACCACCTCTTGATCGCCTGCAGCGACGGCTGCAGCCATTGCGGCCCTCCTCGCTTTTCTTTGTCTTATGCCACATGCATTACAAAGAGACTGTAATAAAAAATGTGAAAGTTAGTGTGCGTCAGAGTCGATAAAATCAAATATATATTTGCGTTATAGACACATAATTTTGTGTACTAAAAATTGAATTAAGATCTATGTAACAAGATATCATTTCAAGAAAATCAATTAATTTACCTTGGGACCTCGAGGCCCACTTCGCCAAAGAGGAGTCTTGGTAGTGTTGCAATCGGAACAAACCCTAATCACGCCATTGTTATTACCATAACCATTATCCTTGATTGTATTGTAGCGATTTTCCGTGGTGACGGCCGTGGTCGTCTTGGTCGTGACTTTCTTGAAATCTTCATCGTGATCTTTTTCGAAACTAGTCTTCTGATTTAAGGGGTAGTGATCTTCTTTATGATTACGATTATTGTTGTTATTAGCCTGATCAGTGGGCTGTTTATTGTTGGTGATTGTTTTCTTAATCAACCGCATCTTTGGGGACATCATCCACTTGTCGGAGTCTGAATTGAGTTTTGTCGGGTTTTGTTGAAGAAAATCGGTTTGGTCGTCGTGATAATCTTTTTTTCTTATCGTTAGTTTCAGTCTTGTGTCCTTCTTTGGCACCATATGATCGTATGAAGATGATGATGATCCACCGTTAAACGTGTTGGCCTGATATATAGCAACAATCGAGGTTAAACTAACAAAGAAAAATAATGATTTATATGGTTTCTCAAAATAAAGATCACTCAAAATAGCATCTGTAGACCCAGTTAAGGTTGATATATTATTATAAACCATGCGTGTGTACCTTGAGGGGTTGAGAAAGATGGAGATGCTCGTATTCAAAAGTGTTGTTGTAGGCAGCATGTTGATCTTCTTGAGAGTTGATCAAGAAAGGGAGGTAAGATGAGAGAGAAGAAATGGACGACGAAGAAGATGAAGAATTAGAAGGAACTTGATAATTATGAAGAAGAGACGAAGAGGATCCAAGAGGATAGAAAAAGGGCTCTTCATGATGGTTTTGATCTTCGTTTAGATCTATAGAGTAATGAAAATTCGAATCCATTGATGAGAAAAAGAGTTGAAAATACAGATCAAGAGAGAGAGAGAGAGAACTTAGATGATAGGTTGATCTTAGATGAGAGATTGAAAGAGATCATAGACGGCAGAAAGAGTCCAAGCTATACTATGATCCCTTTTAAAGGCCATAAGATGAGACACGAGCCAAACACGCATGGTTTCTATTATAGATATATACATTTAAAGTTTCTGTGAGTCTTAGAGTTATGTCCGTGTATACATCAACTTGTACAGTGAATTTGCGAAGACATGGATAAAATTATAAAAATACTGTTTTTAATTTCTACTTCCTTACCTGTACGATCCTATTTTAACCCACAACAAATGTTAGTTCGGGTTATATTTTATGTTTGTTTCAGAGTACATCTAATATATTATTACAGTGAAAATATTCAATAATAACTGAAAAATAATTATAAGAAAAATGTATTTTGCATGTTATTGATTTATATTTCGATTATATGTAAAAAAACAATATATATGTAAACTAGTCGATCCAATGTTTTCTTATATATCCAAAACTGTTAGTGTACAGACCTTATAAAAACTAATATTTTAAGTCGGTTAATAGTTGTGATATCGTTAGTAAAATGTCGATAATTTAGAGGTTCACGTGAGTCCATGGCGCCCATACGAAACCAAACACATGAGACAAACTGTTTGTATGTGGAATGGTACTGGGCGACCCCATCCAGAACGAACCCTATCTGTAATTTATTTACCCCACTAGACAGACAGAATTTTTAAAACAATTTATATATAATCTTTTGGAGGGTGTGAGCCACATAGATCCTGATAATAATTGAAACAAATAAGATCCTTTTACTTGTAGTCTTTTCAAATCTAGGGTTTTCTTAGATCTCAAGGTTCTATTACAGGAAAAAAGTCAAAACGATTTCTCATGTTCTTTTCATGGCCGTTAAACTAAAATCATATTATATCAAAAAGCACAAAAGGTTAGATAATATTCATCTTGGTAAAAATTCCTATTATATAACTGCAAAAAAAAAAAAAAAAAAAAAAAACTGTATCTAGTACTAGAATCAGTTAAATGAGTTAAGATAAATTATGGTAAAATAAAATTAAGAAAAGTTGCTCAACTTGTCAAATCTTCAAGAAAATCAGTGATTGCTCCCATATACAAGTGGTACAAGTAAGTTCCTGAGATTAATGATTTTGTTGTAAAAGCCATCAATCTAAGCATAACTTGCTAAATATCCAATAAATGTTAGCTTACTTTGTTTATTTACTATAATATAATAATAATAATAATAATCAAAGTTGGAACAAAACAAATTCAAGATCTCTTGAAACGGTTTGTCAAAAAAAAAAAAGATCTCTTGAAGCCCTAGTATACTGAATGTAGCTCGTGATCCTTTCAACTGCATGTGATTCATCAATAATAATAATTCATCCCAGAGGAGAGATAAACATGATTTGAGAGATGGGAAGCGAGGCAGAGGGAGAGAAGAGATAGGTTTAGAATGGTAAAGGAAGAAAAGATCCCCACCTTAGTATTGCCAAAATTATTCAGTTCCTTCTCATCAGATTTTACAGATCAATGAGGACCCCCACACACAAAGAAACAATATTTTTATTTTAAATTTTCAAATCAGCCCATCAATTTATGTATCTGTATATGAACTCCCTAAGGCTAAATGATCAAAGAGAAAGCAATGATCTACTACTTAGTTTTTTATGGAATGTGAATATGATCTATTCAGTCTCCCTCTTTAGCAATCTTATGCCATATGCAGTGTATCTATTAATTTAGATGTCATATATAGAAAGATACTATGTTCAATATATACTCGAATACAAATTCAAGTGGATTTTTTTGTATAAAGAAAAAGGATTTATGCTTTAATTAACCATAAACGAACATTATTATTGTCCACTTTCAAATTTTAAAGATCTGATAAAAGTCTGAATTAGTCAAATGATATAAAAGGTTGGATCATCTACTGGTTATATAAGAAAGAGAGTTTAAGATTGTGGATAAAGAATATCGATGGTTTAAAAAAAACAAGAAGCTGATTCGTGATCAAATCAAATATATGTTTACATTCGTTCTTTACCTCACTTACAAGATTATAACAATCCAAAACAAAACAAATACATATATTAGTGTGCTTTCAAGAGAAAAATAATTAAAATCATATGGGTGTGAACATCAATCTCATCTATCTTTTAGCAAAAAAAAAACTTAAATCTAGTTCTAGTGGTAAATGGCTCACAGTTGTGATTACTGTCACTTGGATTCGAATCCCGGCCACTGGAGAATTAACATTTCGGCATGGCAATGGACATAAGACCGACACGTGGCAACACATGGCTAGTCTGGACCATGTATGTGAGGCTAGGATACCTCTGTATAATTCAAAAAAAAAACTTAAATCCCATAGATCTCATTCATATTAGTATGGGTAAAAAATATTTAAGCAAATGCATTAAAATGTAAGAAAATTACTATTGGATTGTAAAATGATAAACGGTGTTGACAACAAAAATTATACTTTTCAGCCTTGTGATAGATTTTCAGCCAACTTTTGATTTCTTTTTTTTGAGAAAGGGCTTAACTTTTGATTTCTTGCCAAATTGGGTAAGACCATTAACCAAAATATAAAGTAGAGAAATTCAAAAGCAGAAAGCACAAATAATTCTCTCAAATAATATTAGTTTTTCATAAATATGCTTGAAGTATAAAAATTTTCTTTTCTATTTAAACATTCATTATAAAGTCACACGAAAAAAAACATTCTTTATTAAATCGTGTTTTTAACTTTAAAAATTGATATACAGCCAAAAATTGAAAGAAAATATGTTAATCCTGAAAATTAATTTTTATAAATATCTTATTTAGTACTTTAGATATCTTTAAACGCTGAGAAAGATATCTTTAAAAATAAATTAAAGCAATAGATCTGAGTTCAATTCCCAGCATATGCAAATGTTTTTTAATCAAAGCAAAAAAAATTAAAATCAACAATAAAATATATACAGCTAAATTCTAAAAGAAAATTAAAGCTACAACACCAAGTAATCTTTTTGTGCAACCAACACCAACTAATCAAACCCTAAAGTTGTTTAATACTCACAAAAACCACACCTAGAACGGATAGTATCAAAGGGTTTCATTAAAACAAAACAGACCGAAGGTACTTCTCTGCCTCCTCTGTAATATTATATAGTTTGACTAGTTCTATTTTCTATTGCATTCGGTTCTTGAAAAGCGAGCTAATCAGAGCCGTTGGATGAAGAAGTGTTTTACGGGGATCGATACCAGAAGAAATAGAGTCACAGAGAAAAGACAGAAATCTGTAGACCAAAACAGGTACCTAGCTAGCTTCTCTGAGCTCATAAGGGTTTTGGTCTTTCATATACTAAAAAAGACATCATGCGATCCATCAATTAGGGGAAGGCACTGAACACTTTTTTTGAGCAAAGGGAAGGAAGGCACTGAACACATTATGCATTTTTTTTTCTTCTAAACTACATATTTTAGTGGTATATATATATGTAATTTATTTCGATTCTTCCCACAGCATTTTATTTAAGCCGGTGCCCACTTCAGAACTAACTAAATATCTAGTGTTTGAACATCCATTTTCAGATATTAAATCAGACCCATTCCACAGTTAAAACTTTTAAATTAACTATAAGTAAAAGAAGAATTTGTTTGCCTTATATTAGAGAGATTTGAGAATATACCTTATCTTATATTGTTGTACGAGAATGTAGGAGTAGATATGTATCTCTAGATTTTATCTGATCTTGTACAGATCCTCTCATTGCTTGTATATAAACCCACGTTGGGTGAATGGAATACACAACAGTTTCTTCTCTCTTTGGTATGGTATCAGAGCCTAACCAAATCTAGTTCCTCATTTTTTTTCATTACTCTTCTTTTCAATGACTGGAACTTCTGAAACTGGGAAATCACCTATTGTGGTTGGAGCCGGGGCGACTGACCTAACGTTAGTCTCACCTTACTACTTGCATCCGTCTGACAACACGGGTCAAGCTAAATTTCCAATCCTCCTGAATGGTGAAAATTATGAACGGTGGGCGAAGCTCTTGATGAACTCGCTCCGTGCTAAGAGAAAGGTAAGCTTTCTCGATGGCACTTTGAAAAGACCGTCCTCAGACTCGGTGGAAGCTGAGAAGTGGGAAATGGTCAATTCGATGATTATTGGCTGGATATACAGCAGTATTGAGCTGAAACTTCGACCATCAGTTTCCTTGGTCGATAGTGCAAAGCTCATGTGGGATGGTCTACGGAGACGCTTCTCTGTTACTGATGGCACGAGAGTTCATCAACTAAGGGCATATCTGGCAGCGTGCAAACAAGACGGCGAGTCAGTAGAGTCGTACTTTGGGAAGTTGAAGATCTTGTGGGATGATCTTGCGGATCTTGAGTCTGGCTTTCAGTGTTGTTGTGGAGATGGTACTTGTGACGCCATGGTGAAATATGAACAACATTGTGAGAAGATACGTGTGCATCAGTTCCTAATGGGCCTCGATAATGCTCGTTTTGGAACGTCACGATCAAACTTGTTGAGTCGAGAATCAGTTCTCAATCTCGACAAGGTGTACTCTCAGATCGTTCAGGAGGAACGACATCTTAATGCTACTAGATCCACCGAAGAACGAAGTGCA
Source organism: Hirschfeldia incana (assembly GCA_026261945.1). Classification (NCBI taxonomy): domain Eukaryota; kingdom Viridiplantae; phylum Streptophyta; class Magnoliopsida; order Brassicales; family Brassicaceae; genus Hirschfeldia; species Hirschfeldia incana. Next base: position 7,740,921 of record JABCMI010000003.1, on the reverse strand, counting down.
GTAGTTGGCTTCTCTGCAAAAAACTCTGCAACAACAGCTGTGGTTCGTCCTTTTAACAACAAAGAGATCAAGTGCTCACACTGCAACAAGACGGGGCATGATGTGAACAATTGCTTCCAGCTGAATGGTTTTCCAGAATGGTGGAACGAGAAGTCTGGAGGAAGGGGAACTGGAAAGGGACGTGGAGAAGGATCAGTTCGTGGTAGAGGAAGAGGAGCAGTGCAGCAACGAGCTTATCACACTCAAGCTGCAGAAGAAGCACCTCCTGGCATTCCCAACTTCACGGCTGATCAGTGGAAGTCTCTTGCTCAATTCATGACTTCTCAGAAATCAGGTGCAGATGAGAAGTTGTCTGGTAAGAGAGAAAAACTTCTTATTATGGGAAAAGAAACTCGTTTTAATGTGATAATAGACTCTGGTGCCTCTAATCACATGACTGGAGATGCCACTCTCCTTACTGATGTTCAGTCTATGGTACCGTGTGCCATAAAGTTACCTAATGGTGGTATTACTTGGGCAATGAAATACGAAACCTTGACTCTGGGAAGAAAACTCATTTTGCAAAACGTTTTCTTAGCACCTCATCTTGATATTACGCTCATCTCAGTTGCTCAACTGTTAAAAGACATTGATGGTTTTGTCTTGTTTACTAAACAGTTCTGTGTGATACATGACCACAATTTGAAGACTTTGATTGGTGCGGGTGAGGAGCGTGATGGGGTATACCACTACAAGGGCGTGATTGATGCTCAGGTTGGCAGTGTTTCAAAATTTCAGAGTCGAGATTTGTGGCATAAACGGTTGGGGCATCCATCGCCTAATGTGTTGTCTTTTCTTTCTGGTGTTGGTGTTTTTAAGAATAATGTTGGTGTTTTGGATAATTCTTGTGATGTTTGCATTCGAGCCAAACAAACGCGTGATAAGTTTAATGAAAGTTTTAATAAAGCTGATGCTCCTTTCTCTATGATTCATTGTGACCTTTGGGGGCCGAATCGAACAAAGTCGTCGTGTGGAGCTCATTACTTTCTCACGATCGTTGATGACTTCTCCCGAGCAGTTTGGACACTGCTGCTTCTTGAGAAGTCGGAAGTTCCAACACTACTCAAAAACTTCATTACTTTTGTAGAACGACAATTTAAGAAACAAGTTAAAGTGGTTCGCAGCGACAACGGTACGGAGTTTACCTGTTTGAGATCTTACTTTCGCGAATCTGGCATCATACACCAAACCTCTTGCGTCGCTACCCCTCAGCAGAATGGTAGAGTGGAGCGCAAGCATCGTCACATACTGAATGTAGCACGAGCTCTGCTTTTTCAAGCTCATCTATCGGTAAAGTTCTGGGGAGAAGCAATATTAGCTGCAACCTACTTGATCAATCGGACGCCATCTGTTCTTCTCGATGGTAAAACACCCTACAAGTTACTTTCTGGCTCATCACCAGATTACTCTTTGCTACGTGTCTTTGGATCTCTGTGCTTTGCTCGTCGCGTTCAACGAAGCAAGGATAAATTCCAGGAAAAGAGTATAAGGTGCATGTTTCTTGGTTACGAGTCTGGCAAGAAGGGCTGGATCGTTTTTGATCTTGAAAAGGAAAAGAAATTTGTATCTCGAGACGTTATCTTCAAAGAAGACGTCTTCCCGTTTGCAACCACTAGCGTATCTGATCAACCCGTCGAAGTAACATCGACTGATGCCATTCATCCTGCTGTGTTTGATACAGATGTGGTAACTCCAACGACATGGGGAGTTCCTTTGCAATCGCCTGATGTTGCGACAGCCAATGAACCTGGAACAGAGTTGCCTTCATCGATTCCAGATAAGGAAGCTGAGATCGCAAGTTCTGATGTTGTGGATACTGAGACTCAGCCTCAAGTGACTCAGGCAGAAGAACAACTTGGACGTGGCAGACGAGTTAAGCAACAGTCTGTACTACTCAAGCCGTTTGTGACCTACTCTGCACAAGCTAACACCCCTCACGCTTCTCCCAGCAACACTCAACAGTCTTCAGGTATGTGTCTTTATCCACTAACTGATTTCCTCTCCTATGATCGCTTCTCTCCGTCTCAGCAGGCCTTCTTAGCGTCAGTAATGGTTGAGGTTGAGCCTAAGTCATTTGCAGAGGCGGTTCGTGATCCACGTTGGAACAAGTCAATGGGTGTTGAAGTTGTTGCGTTGGAAGATAATGGTACATGGGATGTAGTAACTCTTCCACCAGGGAAACACGCCATATCATGTCAGTGGCTATACAAGATTAAATACAATGCCGATGGGACAGTCAGACGACTCAAATCGCGACTTGTAGCTTGTGGTAACAGACAGAAGGAAGGAATCGACTTCACTGAAACTTTTGCTCCTGTGGTGAAAAGGACTACTGTTCGAATTCTGTTGAAGGTTGCCTCAGTTAAGGGATGGGAACTACATCAGATGGATGTTCAAAATGCCTTCTTACATGGTGACTTGGAAGAGGAGGTTTACATGAAGCTTCCACCAGGTTTCAAAGCTACTCAACCTAATCAGGTTTGCAAGCTTAAGAAATCTTTATATGGCTTGCGTCAGGCACCTTGGTGTTGGTTTGCTAAACTATCTAAGGCCTTGTTGGAGTTTGGTTTTCGACAATATAAAGCAGACCTTTACATACGTTGGTGGAGGCTCTGTCTTATACGTTCTTATTTATGTTGATGACCTGATCATCGGTGGAAGCAGTCTGAAACTCACTTCAAAATTCAAATCATACCTGAGTGAGTGCTTTCACATGACTTATCTTGGACCATTGAAGTATTTCTTGGGCTTAGAGATCTCGCGTAACAAACAAGGCATCTATGCTTGTCAACGCAAATATGCCCTTGATATCGTCTCAGACAGTGGAATGCTTGGTGCTCAGCCGATGGACTTTCCGATGGAACAGAACCATAATCTTGCCAAGGACGCTGGAGAGGTTTTTCAGCATCCTGATCAGTATAGAAGACTTGTAGGTCGCCTGGTTTATCTGGTGATTACACGACCTGAGCTGAGTTATGCTGTTCACACTCTTGCTCAGTTCATGCAGACTCCGCGTACTCGACACTAAGAAGCTGCGCTGCGGGTGGTTCGTTATCTGAAAGGCAGTCCAGGACGTGGCATCTTGTTTAGCTCTGACAGTGATCTTTCTCTAGCATCTTATTGTGACTCTGACTGGGCCTCTTGTCCTCTTACCCGGCGGTCTCTAACAGGTTATGTGGTGATGCTTGGAGGTTCGATAGTGTCTTGGAAAACAAAGAAACAACATACAGTCTCGCGTTCGTCAGCAGAGGCAGAGTACCGGGCAATGGCTATGACATTCAGTGAGCTTCTTTGGATTCTCTCGTTATTAAAGATGTTTGGTGTTCAGCGGAGTGGACCAGTTCCTTTCTTTTGTGATAGTCAAGCAGCAATTCACATTGCCAACAATCCAATCTTTCATGAGCGCACCAAACACATAGAGGCTGACTGTCACTATGTTCGAGATGGAGTTCAAGCTAAAATCATCGCGACCAAGTATGTCAGTACCACAGAACAGCTTGCCGATATCTTCACTAAAGCACTTGGGCGTCAGCAGTTTCAATATCTTCTTGGCAAGTTGGGAGTGCTCGACTTACACTCTCCAACTTGAGGAGGAGTATTAGAGAGATTTGAGAATATACCGTATCTTATATTGTTGTACGAGAATGTAGGAGTAGATATGTATCTCTAGATTTGATCTGATCATGTACAGATCCTCTCAATGCTTGTATATGTAGATGTAAGATGTCCGCCCTGAAGCAGTCGCTGACGTAGTTGCTGAGGCAGACGTCGTGTGAGTGGTGAAGACCTTGTGGAGTCGAGATGCTGAGCTGGAGTCGTGTGGACTTGGAGAGCAAGGGAGTATCTTGAAGAAAAGGCAAGAGAGGAGTAAACTTGAGGAGCAAGTTTATGACTTAAAAAAAGAGGAATAAGTGCATTCCAAGAAAAGGAAAGTTGCACTTATTGTTATGGAAGTTGTCCATATTGTGGTTCCTTGAAGACTAGGGTTTTGGGAACGTGGAGTTAATATAAGATAGCTATGTAGTCGTCTGTAGAGAGACAGAGACACATAGGCTGATCTTATACAGAGAGAGAGAAGCTCTTGAAGTGTTCTGGGTCGTGCTGAAGCAGTGGCTGAAGTACTTGACGGTTGAGAGACACAAAGCGGGTAGCTTAGGGATTGTTCAGTGGCGTGTGTTAGGGTGTAACACTAGACGTGTAAAGCTGATTAAGCAGAACTTGTAATAGGGTTTACAAGACGATTTCTAATAAAGCTATTGGTGTTCTTGTGTATTTGTCTCTCTGATCTATCTTCTGCATTACCTATTGTTGTGTTATCTTTGCACTTACAATTGGTATCAGAGCAGGGCTCGATAGAGTTAACGACTAGTTTCGAGTGATCTTGAAGTGGAGATGGACACGATTGTTACGATGCATAAGGCAATCATGTTGAAGGCAGACTAGTATGGTCATTGGAAGGCTCGCATGAAGCAGATGATTCGAGGAATCAATGAAGATGCTTGGACAGCTGTGGAGACTGGTTGGGAGGAGCCTACCATAGTCACAGCAGGTGAGAAGAAGCCTAAGCCAAAGGTGGATTGGTCAGAGGCAGAACGTAATGCAGCAAAGTTTAATGAAAAGGCGCTATCACCGATTTTTGGAGCTGTTGAAGTGGAGCAGTTTCAACTGATTCAGGGGAGTACTTCAGCTAAAGAGGCGTGGGAGATCCTGAAGAATTCGTTTGAGGGAGATGATAGTGTCAAGAGGACACGTCTGGATCATCTCGGGTCGCAGTTTGAGAACCTCAAGTGGCCAGACAGTGATACGGTGGCGAGCATCAGTGCCAAACTCAGTGCTATGGCACATGAAGCATGTGTACTTGGAAAGAAGTACAAGGAGAAGAAGCTGGTGAAGAAGTTGCTACGCTGTCTTCCAGCAAAGTTTGGAGCACAAAAGGCGGTCCTGAATATGACTGCAAACACGGATGAGCTCAAGTTTGACAAGGTTGTGGGTATGCTGAAGGCGGAAGAGATGGAGACAGGCAGTGGCTCGGAGTCTACATCAGGAGGTACGCCAGGGAGTATAACCCTTGTGGTTGACAAGGATGCAAAGAAAATTCAGGAGCTTGAAGATGTCGTGGGCATGTTGGCTAGGAATTTTGGCAAGAGGATGAATTTCTCAAGTGGGAGAAATCAGTTTGGTCGCCAGGGAGGTGGTCGTGACAGTAGCAAAAAGAGTGCAGGTCTCACGTGCTACGAGTGTGAAAGAATTGGTCATGTAAGGGCTAATTGTCCTCTTACACAACGAAAAGAGCTCAAGTGCTCTGAGTGCAGAGGTGTTGGACACACAGGGCGTGAGTGTCTAAACTCAAAGAAGGGAAAAGGAGTTTCATCGCAGTCGTCTGATGAGTCAGAGTCTGAAGGAGATGAAAAGGTGTTGAAGAATATGGTTGCGTTTGGTGCACGCAAGGAGAGATCGTTTGAATCTTCTAATTCAGATCTCAGCACAGATGATGAGGAGTATCACGTGCTGCTTAACAAGTGGTTGAGGGTTACGGATCAGAATCTGAGATTGGAGGATGTGGCTCAGAAGCAGAATGAGCTGCTTGAGGAACTTCGTGAGGAACTTGTTGCAGTAAAAGAGAAAAATGAGTCTCTGAAGCAGGAGGTTAGCAAGTTGAGAGAAGTTGCCATTTGTGAACGAGAGAGAGCAAGGATGCTGGAACGTGATTTGGCTGAGAATCACAAACAGATCAGGATGCTCAACGGTGGATCCAAGGAGTTGGATAAGATACTTTCGATGGGACAGCCAGCTAAAGTGAACTGAGGTCTGGGATATCGAGGAGTTGAGAGTACTAAGGGAGTACAGAAGGGGCAGTCACACTTCGTGCATGGGAGCACATAAAAAGGTGGAGCCAAAGGAGCTTGTTAGGAAGTACGTCAGAACGTAAGACACGGAGTACGGCAGGAAGTGCTACAGAGCGCGGCTGTGAGTAACAAGCCGAAGAAGGTACATCAGTACAGCAACATGAAGGTCAGACAGGGGTTTCTGAAGCATGGTTGTGCAGCTGATACAAGGAAGGAGACTGATCGGTGCATCAGTAACTGTGTCAGGCCAAAGAAGAAGCGACATCGGATGTGCTGCTGGTTCTGTGGTAAGGTTGGACACAAGAAGGTGGAGTGTTTTGCTCGTGAGAAGAGCAGAAACATGTCCAAGAGGGTGAGCAAGTCGTTCACTAAACCCAAGAGGGTTGAAGAGGTGTTTATAGCCAAGAGTGGCTTACTTGATGAGGTCAAGGAAGAAACATCAGAAGATGGATGCAGCTCTGGTAGGAGTGATCTTGAGGAAGATCAAGAAGCATCAAGTGAGGAGTCAGAACACGGAGTTGTTTGTGACACAAAGGAGAAGGAGATCGAAGTGCATCAAGAAGTGATAAGAGAGGATCTTCAAGGGGTTGATAGCGAAATCACTCCAAGGCTATAGCAACGAGTGCAGAGGGCACTCGGTGGGGTTGAGAAGAGGCTCATGGTCAAGGAGACAACGCATGAAGGAAGCCTGGTCCTCAACAGACGTGGGTCGAGAGGTAGCTCGACAAGTGCGTCAGTTCGTGATGCAGTAGCAGACGGGTGTGTCTGTAAGGCTTGACATCTAAGCATCTGTTTTAGCTTAGTGTGCAATCAAGCAGGGGGAGAATGGATTGGTGACGTTCTGGTTCAAGGAGTGCACATCTCGTGGGGGAGAAGAGCATAGTGAGGGACGTCCTGAAGTAGATGATGCTTGTCTCATGGGGGAGAAAAGCATGGTGTGGTGCACATCTCGTGGGGGAGAAGATCACATTTAGCGTGGAAGGTTCCAGGTTGGGAATGTGGTTGTTGAACCATAAGAAGGTTGTGCTTGATAGGCACACAAAGCTAAAAGGGGGAGATTGTAGATGTAAGATGTCCGCCCTGAAGCAGTCGCTGACGTAGTTGTTGAGGCAGACGTCGTGTGAGTGGTGAAGACCTTGTGGAGTCGAGATGCTGAGCTGGAGTCGTGTGGACTTAGAGAGCAAGGGAGTATCTTGAAGAAAAGGCAAGAGATGAATAAACTTGAGAAGCAAGTTTATGACTTAAAGAAAGAGGAATAAGTGCATTCCAAGAAAAAGAAAGTTGCACTTATTGTTATGGAAGTTGTCCATATTGTGGTTCCTTGAAGACTAGGGTTTTGGGAACGTGAAGTTAATATAAGATAGCTATGTAGTCGTCTGTAGAGAGACAGAGACACAGAGGCTGATCTTATACAGAGAGAGAGAAGCTCTTGGAAGTGTTCTGGGTCGTGCTGAAGCAGTGGCTGAAGTACTTGACGGTTGAGAGACACAAAGCGGGTAGCTTAGGGATTGTTCAGTGGCGTGTGTTAGGATGTAACACTAGACGTGTAAAGCTGATTAAGCAGAACTTGTAATAGAGTTTACAAGGCGATTTCTAATAAAGCTATTGGTGTTCTTGTGTATTTGTCTCTTTGATCTATCTTCTGCATTACCTATTGTTGTGTTATCTTTGCACTTACAGTATATAAACCCACGTTGGGTGAATGGAATACACAACAGTTTCTTCTCTCTTTGGCACCTTACCTAGACCACAAACAAACCGAATTTCAACCTAAGGAAATCGGTAAACCGTAATCTCCATCCTTAGTTCTTCTCATATTTATGAAACTGGATATTTTTATAATATATCTTAAACTGAAATATAAAAAAAGACGTTAGATATCAAATGGGACCACGATAATTTACTAGCTAGATTATTATATAAATATTTACGATACAAGATTACAATCACAAGGACTGAAATACAAAAGATAATGGACGGCCGCCATATGTATGTACATATAAGGTTCACAGACAATGATGAATTGCCGAATGAGTTTGGTTCCTTCCTTCATATAGATCCCCAACTTTGTAAAATGGACAGATAGTAAGTTAGAGTTTATTTGAAAATATCCACATGAAGTAACCAAGAAGATCACACACATGACAAGTTGTAAATAAAGAGTTTTGAGTTGTATTATTTATCTGAATCATAAGCAATGGGCAATATGGAGCATATGAATCTAACTCTTCTAGCAAAGCTTCTTTGTCTCTTTCCTCAAATTAATAAACATGGTCGTATATTTGAAAAGGGATCACGCGCTTCTCTTACCATATCATCTGATCATCAACCCGATCGGCTAGTCTATATTATTATTTGCGAAGTTATTTTTCGCAACGTATCTCTCACGTTAAAAGTTAGATCCGGTTTATATCGATACTATCCTTAATGAATTTAATATAAAATTTTGTTAAAATAAAAACGAAATTAATGTTTATGATAAGATAAATGATCAACATTAATAATAATAAGAATTATCCAAAATATAACAAATATATTTTAAAAATAAAAGATAATAATTTAAACAAAAGATAATTTATATATATATATATACTAGATATGAGCCCGTTGCGTTGCAACGGATTTGGTTTGATGTTTTAATTTAATAAAAAAATATAAAATAATAAACTATTTTATTATAGTTTTATGATCGTTTTTTGCATATGTTGTGTGAAATTTATTTTATAGTTAAAAGACAGTTGTTACACATAAGTTTAAGTTAATAAATGTATTTTATATTCATGGTCCATAGATGAACTGCCATCAATTTTATACTTAAATGTAAAGAAAAAAACTCTACACATTCTTATGAAAAAAAAAACAAATTGAAAGTCAAATAGCGTCAATTGAGTCAATGACATCATCATACACTTTCTTATGTATTAATTTAATGTTTTATTGAATAAGTTTTTAAAACTTTATTATGTTAGCATTTGTTTTAAAAGGAACACAATTTATTTTATAAATATCCTTTTTATTTACAATTTTGAAATAAAAATGCTATTAAGTACTCTTTTACCTTTTTGTTTAGGATGTAAGAAAGAAAATTATTGTTATATAAACTTTTACAATTTATCTTCACTTTAAAATTTCAAAAAAATTGCTATCAAATGATTATCTCAGTTACTAATAAATAATTTTAAAATTTATATTAGCATCATAAGATATAATAAAGAGAAGAGAAAAATTGAGTTGTATCAAGTAAATAATAAAAATACTCAGGTAATATTTTTCATGTAAACACAATTGTGTTTTGTAAAACAAATATCTGGAAGCTTAAACCTAAACCTACAGTTATCTATTAGAGGAAAATTACTTACTTATAAAAAATAATAATAGTACTTTTACAATTTTCTATTGTTTAGGATTTAAAAAAAAGGAATATTATTTATTTTATAGTTATTTTTCTATATGATTTTATTAACTAATTTATTATACTTGTAGGATTTAATAATTCGTTTTTGTTTAATATTTTTACTTAAAATTTTATATTTATTTTCAATAATTCTTTCTTTAATATCTTTGAAACCAAAATTTATATGTAATATATATATTAAAAATTATTACTTCCAATTAGATTTTTACAGTTATTTTTAATACTTTTTTTTAAAAAAAGAAGAAACTACTATCAAAAATTTAAACAATATATAATTTTAAAAAACTATGTAATTGTAAAAATTACTTTCAAATAGCTTTTTAAAATTAAGAAAAAAATTGAGTTGTATCAAGTAAATAAAAAAAAAATACTCAGGTAATATTTTTCATGTAAATACTATGTACTTTGTAAAAGTAATATCTGGAAGCTTAAACTTAAACATACAATTATCTATCAAAGGTAAATTAGTTTTTTTTGATGAAAGAAAAGGAAAATTAGTTACTTATAAGAAATAATACAATTTTATTTTGTTTAGGACTTAAAAAAAAGGAATATCATTTATTTATAGTTTGTTTTTCTATACGATTTTATTAACTAATTAATTATACTTGTAGGATTTTATAATTCGTTTTTGTTTAATATTTTTGCTCAAGAGTTAATATTTATTTTTAATAATTATGTTTCTTTAATATTAACGGATGTGATCAGTTAATATTGATTTTTTATCAACAGTTATTTTTTATACTTTTAAAAAATTACTATCAAATATTTCAACAATATCTAGTTTTAAAAGACTATGTTATTGTAAACATTACTTTCAAATACCATTTTACAATTATTTTTTGTTTAGAACTTATTTAATAATGAAAATTATTATCAAATATTTAAAAAAAAAACAATGTGAAAGACTATGTAATAGTAATTTTATTTTTCTAAGATCTTAAAAAGAACTTTCGGAATATTTTGTAATGAAAATTTTACTTTTTATATTATTTTTAAATCCTAAACGAAAAAGAATTGTATAATATTTTTGACACTTGTCACAATTTTAAATATATAATTGACATTTGTCACAATCGTGTTAATTAGTAACATTGAAGAACCAAGCTTTATATAATAGCTTGGTTTTGGTATAGGTTTTGTTAAAACCAAAATTACTATTACCCTTTTAATAAATTGTTTTATCATGTGAATTGTTTAAGGTTTATAATGGAAAATTAACATTAAATAGTGAAATCATTTTTTCTGGTTTATACTTTAAAAGGATAATTATGAATTTTTAATAAGATTATATTTTCTTTATTATGAGAGTAGGAAAATAGGAAATTAGTGTTAAATATTGTATAAATTAAATTTTGGTATATAGGATTTGTATAAAACGAAAGTTGCCATTTTAAAAAAATCTTAACGATTTTTTTAAGAGGGTTATCTTTTTTTTATTATGAAAGAAGAAAAATAGGAAAATCAATGTTAAATATTGCACAAATTTGTTTTGGTATATAAATTCTGTAAAAAAAAGGATAATTACTATTTAAAAAAAAAATATTTTTAATTAATTTGGCTTCATATTTTAACATTTGTCGCAATCTAAATTATATAACTGACATGTGTCGCGATCGTGTTAATTAGTAACTTTGAAAACTAAGCTTATATTTTTTTATTATGAAAGTAGAAAAATAGGAAAATCAATGTTAAATATTGCATAAATTTGTTTTGGTATATAAGTTTTGTAAAAAGAAGGATAATTACTATTTTAAAAAAAATATATTTTTAATTAATTTAGCTTCGTATTTTAACACATGTCTCAATCTAAATTATATAACTGCCATGTGTCGCGATCGTGTTAATTAGTAACTTTGAAAACTAAGCTTTATATAATAAGATATGTATTGTGTTGTTATCCTATAACATATTTTAATAAAACAAATTATATTAACCAATGTAATTTTTTAATTTATATAATTGGAAAGATAATATTGAGTGATTTCCAGGATTTATTTATTAATGTTAAATAAAGTATACAAAGAAATTTTCAAAAAAACTATAATAAGTAAGAATTTTTTAAAAAATTATCATTATTGTTGTTTATTTAGCAATGCGAGTATTAATAAGTAATTATAAAATGCTTATGCCCGCATGTTCGGACTAAAAACCTATTTGTGAAGTGATTTTAAATTAGAGTCTTTAAACTCTTTGTTACCTTAAAATAATTAGATTAGATTTTGCAATATATATATTTACACATAAATGTCATTAATTTAATAATCATTATCTAAAAGTATCATATATTATGTTATCTAAATATAGTTTACATCATAACATTTAAAAATAAACATTAATCACTGTATATAGGTGTATGTATGTATATATAAAAAAATTAAATTTATTTTACGTATATTTTATTAAAATAAAACTTTCTTGTACTAAAAATTAATATTAATTCATTATTTAATCTTTCTTATTAATTCATTATTTAATCTTTCAAAAGCATAAAAATAATCCCAATAGTTTTGTTTTGATGATAAATTTATTTACAAATTTTTGTACAATTATTAAGCCCGCAAGTGCGGGCAAAACACCTAGTCGAAATTAAAACCAAAGTAACTATTAACTAGATAGCATATCTAACTAATAACCATGCTTGTTTTTCTGTTAATTTAAAGTAAACTATCAGAAATAAACTCTTACATATGGTTTCATAAAATAATTTTACTGTATTTTTAAAATCGTTTTAAAATGAAGAATATATATGATGTCAAATCAAATGATGATTGGATTAAAATCTCGAAGGAGAGTTCTTGAAAATACCAATTTTTTTTGTTTACTTTTCAAAATCACTACCAAAGTCCAATACATTTTCATCAATATATATAGGCATGGGCACGGATCGGATATCCGGGTTTTAAGATATTTGTGATTTGCTTCGTACGTTACGAATATCTAATTTTGTATTTGCTTTGCTTCGAAGAAATACGGATATTCGGAAAAACGGATATCCGGAAAATAATTAGATATTTGCGGATATTTGCGAATACTTACGGATATCTCATATATTTTGATTAATACAAATAATCTTAAAATTTTGATACAGATTTGTTTTGTATAATATAATTTTACATGATATATAAGATAAAAATAAAAAGAATTAGTAAATTTAAATATTTTGTAAAAAATTTAAACTTAGTTAACAATTATAATAACACAAAACTTAAGAGAAAAAATTATAATTACCATCAAATGTTTTTCTTCCTTTTATGTACTACTTTTATATAAGTAATAATGTGAATAAAATTTGTCAAATCATATGTCAGTATAATAATTATATAATTTTATACATATAAAACTTTAAATATAATCAAGATATACATGTACTTATATATTGTCGGATCGGATCGGATATCCGCTTCCCAAAATTTTAATATTTGTGATTTGCTTCGTTTTTGACGGATATTGAATTTTAATATTTGCTTCGATTTGTAAAGTTACGGATATCCAGATTTTTCGGATCGGATCAAAGCGAATAAGAATCGAATCAAATACGGATATTTTGCCCACCCGTAAATATATATATATATATATATATATATCACAAGCATTATATTTGAAAGGTATTTCGAAGTTAATGAATAAGTACTGTTTGCTTTAAAAATTCTTACTGATCTTCTTGTAATCCTTCTTAAACCTAAAACGTATGGTATTTTAGGTTTTACTTTTAACAATACTCAAATCAAAATCGTATAGTTGTCACTGGGTTTATCCTAACCGGATAAGCTGAGTTAATGTTGAGGATCGATTTCACTGGTGCACGTCAAATAAGCCCTATTTAACGGCACCCACAAAAACTTATTTTTGGAAAAATAGTCAAATTGTAGAGATTACCACATAAATCTATAATTACATATAACAAAAGCAGATATCCAAACAAATAAACGATAGAGAGATTGGCTACGTATGCGGCATATGGATCACAATCTCCAAGGAAGTAAACACTTTTGGAAGCAATAAGACAGAGATACGTATGTACGTATGTATGTATATGTGTATAATGAATTATGTCAATTTGAAGTGTCAGACAAATGAAGTTATGTCCAACATTTTGGTACTTTTCATGACTTGTCTTTTTTTTGTTTCTTCCCAATAAAATTTCCCCAAAGGGACCATTGAGCTTCTCTCTCTCTCTCTCATCTTCACCACCGTATCCTCTGTCTCGTGACAGATTGATTTGTGTGATGTCAAACTCTCACTCTCTCTCACTCTCTCTCTTGATCGAATGATTCGTTTATTATCACATATTGATTACTAATACGTACTTCATTCAATTCCCATCATATCACATGCCTCTTGCTTAGAGAAAAATATCGTCATGTATGATAAGTGGACAGTAATTACTGAAGCAGTAAAAAGTAGAGGTGTAAAGTAAGCATGATGCGGCGACGACTGGAGAATGTAATGACTATTGGTAACGAACAAAAACTTATTTGAAAACAGATGTTAAGATGCTTAAAATAAGCGGTATAATTTTAGTTTCAATTAGGTACAATTGTTTAATTTGTAATACTATTTTACATGACTGATTTCATTGTTAAAACATTGTTCACTATTAATACATACTCGTTATCCATTGTAATACCAACATCTATATTATTAAAATTCAAGTACAAACTTTGAGTGTTTGATTACTTGGATATTATTTATAAGGAAAAAGTTTGTTTGAATACTTGAACTGTAGTTAAAAAAATTGTTTGGAAACTTAAATTGTAATTTTATTAAAAAATATATATCTATCTAAATAAAATCAGCAAATCTATTTAAACTTTCTATATTTTAGGAAACCACTAATTGATCATATATACTTTTGTGCTAGGCAATCTTTTCCTTCTAGATTTTTAAATTAAATAAATACCATTTGAATAATATAAATGTCGTAAGATGTTTGAGTTAGATCATTTTCGGTCCGTTTGGTTTGTAGCAACCTAAAAATATACCAATAAAATTTCACTTTAAATATGGCAGTAATGAATTATTTATATAAAAAAATACAAACCTGCGAGGGCGCACAGGTCAAAATATAAACTGAATTAATATATAAATATGTCACATTACTATGTAAATAATTGGTTATAGATTCTTTACTTGACTAATTTTTGATATAGCTTATATTGAAATAAATTTATTTAAAAAAAATTATATGAACTGAAAATCACTTCTTTTAACAATAAACTAGAAAAATATGTTGATTTGTAGACAGATTTAAATTACAATGTAAATAATTAATTAATATAGAAATATTTCACATTTTTTAAACAAAATATCAATGTAAAACAATTGTACAGTTATGTTCCAAAATCATTTATTTTAACAAAAAATCAAATAAATATGTTGATTGGAGAAAAAATAAAATAAAATTAGAGAAACACATAGTTTACCAGAGACACTCTAATTTGTTGAATTTATTTATTTTATTTTTTTGTCGACTTGTTGAATTTATTATAAAGAAAGTTTTACCAAGATAATTAAATTCAATAATTACAAACAAATAACATTTTTCATAAAAGTGAAAAATAATATCCGTTCTTTCAAAGCGCAGATCAATATCTAGTATATATTAAAAATTGTCAATATTTCCTTATTTGCACTCTACCATACACAAATCAAAAGAGAATAAAGAGAACTTTAGAATTAGAGGTGGGTAAAGTTTTCATCTTGTTCTATCTCATTTTTAATCTTATATATTAAAATAGAAGTAATGACTTTTCATTCATATGTGATTTTTAACTAAATGAGCTTTTACTAGAAATCATAACTTTAAATATGTGTATTGTTTATTCAACTATACATTTTCTTTTAAGCTAGCAATAAAAAAATTAATTAAAATCAGTAGATTCCCATTATTTTAGAAATTTCATACATAGGAGTAATAATATATTGAATATCTGAACTATTTTAATTATACTTAATATATATATATATATATATATAAACATTTTTCGAAAAATCTGTTTAAAATATGTTAACAAGAACTAAATTTTCGAAAATTATATGTAAATATTTTAACTAATTTCGTGATTAATTTTGAAATATTATTATACCCTAATATATTCAATTATCGTTTATAAAAGGAAAAATAAATATTTATATTATTTTTATCAATTATATAATCAAAATCAAGCATATTAAAAGAAGATTATTATGTTGATCTAAATATTTTTAAAATATATTAATTTTCAAAAAATATTTTCAATAATTTTTCCATTATAAATGAAATATAATTATGATCTAAATATTTTTAAAATATTAATTTTCAAAACATAGTTTCAATAATTTTTTATTATAAATGAAATATAATTATGCATTAATATATATAGAGAGTTACAATTTATATAATTTAAAATAAAAAATTTAACATAATTTTATCTATTTTTATAGGGGAATTTACAAGATATGACCCACAATTTGATCTTAACTTCAAAACCAAATCCTAACTTGAATCAAATAGAAAACTAATTTCAAGGTCATGTGAAATTACAGCTAGCCCTTTGTAACCAAACAAAAAAATCGATGTCATTTTTATGAATATAACTCTATTAAGTCGTCTGTGTCGTCTGAGATTTTGCATTATGATTGAATAATTATAGCCTTATGCCAGTGACAATCGTTCAACAAGCTTGTTCTGTTCAAAAACCAGACCGGATATTAAACACAAAGTTGAGAGCTAGTAACACTATTTTCTCTCATTAAACAACCATAAAGTCTTAAAGAAATATTTTATCATATCTATTGTCATCAAAACCAGCAAAGTTCCTTGTGACTGAAGGAAATTCCAAACGCACACCATCAAGCTCTGGTCTTGTAGTGACTTGGCATCCCAGTCGTGATCTGAAACATTTTTGTTATTTCTAGGAACATGAACAGTACTTCTTTGTCATCAAATAAAAAAAACTCCTTGGCGTGAACAGTTCTTCTTTAAGTTTCTTGGAATGCAAATCGACATTTGGTACTTTGGTACTGATCAGCTACTCAATTACATAGCCGACAGGTTATCTCTCTCTCTAGTTCTAGAGTTTATGTATGAAAGGTCTTACTAGTTTGAGTGATCTGAAGTGCCTGCTGTACTTACTTGCGGGTCAAGTAATCTGAGAAGCCTAAGACTTATAATGTGCTATCCAATAGCAGACGAGGGCTTTGTCGAAGCTGTTGTGAAACTGCCATTGCTTGAATACCTCGTGGTTACATACGGTTCATTGTCATCAGAGTCTCTCAAAGTTGCAGGACAGTCTTGTCCAAACCTGAAGAAATTGAGGCTAAACTCCAACCCTGACCCCAATTCTTATGTAGATGAGTTTAGTGGCGAAGATGCTATGGGGATTGCGGAAAGCATGCCTGAACTACGCAACCTCCAGCTCTGTGGTAACACATTACCCAACACGGGTTTGAACGCCATTCTTGATGGTTGTCCACACCTCCAACACCTAGACTTACGCAAGTGTTTCAACGTAAGATTTGAAGGAGGTCTGGATAAGAGATGTTCCGGGATGATCAAAGTTTTCTGGTAAAAGTCTAAAGAATTTAAAGATTCTTTACTAGTCTCTTCTTACTTGACAAAATCTGTTACAATATTAACAAGACAGTGAAGCAAAGAGGTAACTGAGAAAGATAAAGAGACGTAAGCTCATGTGCCTGAGAATTGACATCTTGATGAAGCAAAAGCTTTTCTCAGACAAAACTAACTTGTCCAAGAAATGAACACTAGTAGTGGTGACTGCGCTTCTGAGATTCGGTGTGTTAATCTTCACAACGCTCTCTTCTGAGTATGAATGGAAGCAACTCCCAACCTTAATGTCTCTGAAGCCTTACCAGAAACCTATAGCCCATCAAGCTTCTTTATAGTAAATTCTTGGAGATGACGGCAACAAATGATACTAAAGTGCCTTGAGTCTGAAGCAATTTTCTAGAGCTAATTTCTCTAGAAGAGGAAAGTTTGGATCAGTGAAGATATCTTAGATACAAGGTTGTTCTTTTGAAATGTTATTGAATTCAATGTCAAGATCATGAACTTGAGTGATTGGAGTGTATAGACAAAGTGATCTGAGATTGTTGGTTAAAAGTGATAATTTAAAAAAAAATATTTTGACAAATGAAAAATTAAAATCATGTAATTATAAAGTGATGTAAATTTAAAAAATAATAAATTTGAATAGTTTTCAACATAGATGAGTGAAAGTGGTTAATCATGATATTTTTTGGTTTTAAGGTTTGAGAACATATGTAGTAGTATTGTTTGTTTTGTTAGGGTTAGATTTTGGAAAGCTTGAATGATTTTTTGAAAATGTAATTTTTTACCTATTCGTGCTTGTTTTAGTGTATAGTAAACACTTGTTAAGTTGAATTTGATTTTTTTGAAATTAGTTAAATTAGTGTAGGGATTGTGTTTAGGGTCTAGACGACTTAAAATTAAGCCGTCTATTGAATTGTTAAAATTGGATGACTTTAGACGACTTTCTTTTCCCGCTTAAATATTTTAAACCAGACGACTCCTTAGACGACTTACTTGACGACTAGGAAGTCTTATATTTTAATTTTCCGCTTAAAAGTATTTTAGTTTCCCGCTAAATATATTAATGTCTTCTGGACGACCTACAGTTAAGTCGTCTAAAGTCGTCTGAATAGAAAATATTTAACCTAATTGGATTTTGTGTTTCCATATATAAAGAAAATTTTACACATTCTCTCTCCTTCTTTCAAATAGCTGTAACAAAAATATAATGTTCATCATTCTAAAACTCTCTAACCTCTTTCTAATCTTTTTGAACTTATAAACACCAAGCTTTATATCAATTTATTGTTTTTGTCTCATATTTTTCTCACTAATTTATCTTGTTTTTGCAGGTTTTTCATCACATATTTTTCATATTCCACTCATTGAAAAGTAAATCTACTAATTTTAGAAATGTATTTTTTGTGTGTTTTATAAAGATAGATTTATCTAATCTACCACTTATTTTATATGTTCCAAGCTATATGAACGTTTATGGATATGCAGGTTTTTCAGATCTGGATATGGATATGCATGTTTTTTAGATCTAGATTTGGATATGCAGGTTTTTCTGATATGGATTTGGAAGATTTCTGGCATGACTTCCGTGGAAGTCGTCTGGACCACTTATTTAGAAGTCGTCTGGACTTCCTGGAAGTCGTCTCGACTTCCTGGAAGTTTTCTGTTCTCTCATGTCTCTCTTTTTAATAACAGATCTGAGCATTTTGGTAAGTTTTTTTTGTATCTGATTTTTCTTTATTTGGTCACCTCATGTTGTATAAAGTTTTTATATTTTTCCTAAACTAAAACTCTCCAAACCCACACTAATCTCCTTGACTTCAGTACACCGAATTTTAGATGAATTTTTCAGTTTTGTCTCATGTTTTTCTCACTAATTTATTTTTATTTTCTTGCAGATTTTTTATCACATGGTTCTCACCTTCCATTCATTTAAAGGTAACTCTATTAATTTTAGATATGTATTTTTCTTTGTTTTATAAATGTAGATTTGACTAATCTTCCACTCATTTTATCTATTTTAAGCCATTTTAACGTTTTTGGATATGCAGATTTTTTCAGATCTAGATTTGGAAGACTTCTGGGACGACTTACAGGAAGTCTTCTAGACGACTTACCTAGAAGTCGTCTGGACTTCCTGGAAGTCGTCTGGACTTCCTGAAAGTCGTCTGAGCTTCCTAGAAGTTGTCTGGACTTCCTAGAAGTCTACTGACAGAGTCTTCTCTAATGTCTCTCCTTTTTATAACAGATTTTAGCATTTTTAGTATTGAAGTCGTGTGGACTTCCTGAAAGTCGTCTGAGCTTCATAGAAGCCATTTTTCTTTATTTGGTCACCTAATGTTGTATAAAGTTCTAATATTTTTCCCAAACTAAAACTCTCCAAACCAACTCTAATTTCTTTGACTTCAATAAACCAAAGTTTAGATGAATTTTTCAGTTTTTTCTCATGTCTTTCTCACTAATTTAACTTTTTTTTGCAGATTTTTTTTATCACATGGTTCTCACTTTCCACTCATTTAAAGGTAAATCTATTAATTTTAGATATGTATTTTTGTGTGTTTCATAAAGGTATATTTGTCTAATCTTCCACTCATTTTCTCTATTTTAAGCCATTTGAATGTTTTTGGATATGCAGGTTTTCCAGATCTGGATTTGGAAGACTTCTGGGACGACTTACCTGGAAGTCGTCCAGACGACTTACTTAGAAGTCGTCTGGACTTCCTGGAAGTCGTATGGACTTCTTGGAAGTCGTCTGGACTTCCTGAAAGTTGTCTAGGCTTTCTGAAAGTCGTTTGGGCTTTCTGAAAGTCGTCTAGACTTTCTGGAAGTCTTCTGACTAAGTCTTCTTTCATATAAAGTGGAGTCCAAGCTTGTTAACTCATTTAGTTGTAATTATTTTGTATAATCAGTAAAATTGTTTCCCAATATGTAATATATGTGCTAAAAATTAAAGAAATTAATTATTTCAATAGTTTTTATCTTATCTTTGGATTTCCCAAATGCAATAATAAAGTCTAAATATCTCTTCTCATCTTAATAAAGAATGTTGGTAGTCTTATATTGATACAACATTTGAAGAAGCATTTTAACATTTCTTCCAACTCATAAAAATAATAGTTAAGAGATGGAACAAAACAATAGTAACTAGTCAAAGCATATCACATTTTTTACAAGTTTGTATTGAAAATATAAGTTTCATATCTTGAAGTTTGTGTTGATCAACCACAAAATTCCAACATCCATCTTGCAACAACCATTCTCCATACAATGCATGTACTTACACCTCATCTGCAAAAATACACAGTAGCAAACATTGAACATGTATGACTTTTCTCAGACGACTTCCCTGAAAGTCTTCTACGTTAGCTAGAAACTTTAATTAACATGAATGTTGGCAACTTCATATTTATCATAAATAAAGTTAAAAATTTCATTCAGTAGCCCTAATATAGTCTAATATACATGAATTAACAAAAAAAAATTTAAAAAGTCTTTATGATTTTAGAGAAAATACAAGTTTATTAAACATTCGTTCAGACGACATCTACGGAAGTCTTTTGGATGACGTCCAGAGAGGTCGTCATTTAGGTCATTTGTGTTATTAAATTTTGGTAAAGAAGACTTACATGGAAGTCGTCCTTTGTTAAAAATAATGGAAGTCGTCTGTCCAGACAACCTTTGACGACTTCCGTGGAAGTCGTCTGAGACAAACAAGTTAGTTTTGCGTTTGAGCGAAATGGGTCAGAAATTTGACTTTTCCCAGACGACTTCCACAGAAATCGTCTACGAGACAACTAAAAAATCAATATTTTATTATTCCCAGACGACTTCCACGGAAGTCGTCTCAGGATAGTTTTGGAGTTGGAATATCAAAACAAAAAAAAACTTTTTTTCTAGACGACTTATGTGGAAGTCGTCCATGATAATCAAGGTTTGACCAGAATTTCGGAATAAAATATTTTTTTTTTGTTTTGTTATTCCAACTCCAAAACTAACCTGAGACGACTTCCGTGGAAGTTGTCTGAGAAAAGTCAAATTTCTGACACATTTCGGTCAAACGCAAAACTAACTTGTTTATCTTAGACAACTTCCAATAGTCATCCGAAATTTTATTTTTAACAAAGAAAGTCGGACGAGTTCCTTCCAACAAAACTCATTTTAAAAGTCAATTGCAAAATTAACCTATGCTTTGACCAGACGACTTCCACGTCGTCTTGACGAACAGATCTGGAAAAAAACTCGATTTGATAGTTTCAACCAATGAGATTACTTTCTTGGCTCCCAGAAGTCTTCTCCAAGCACCCAGAATCTCAAAAGAAATTGACCCAACGAGAATCGTAAGCTTCAATGGCTCAATGAACCATATAAATTTTAGAATCAAAATCTATGGTTTTTATGGATGAATATGGAGAGGAATTGAAAGATAAGTTGTTTTTAGTTGATAGAAATGGAGAAAAAATGAGTGTTTAATCGAGTTTTGAGCATTACTTGAAAGTGGTTGTTCATGGTGGTTGGTATATTGATGACAATGGCAATCTTGTAAATAAGTGAAGAATATGAGGTTGTGAGAGTAAAAGTATATTTTTTGAAAGAAAAAAAAAATCAATGGCATTTTTGTGAATATTGTGAACTTCTGGGGTGGATAGGTCAAACACAATTTTCAAAAAAATCAAAGGTTAGTTTTAGGGTTGACTTTAAGTTTTAGGTCATATTTGCAAAACTCCCATTTTTATATTTTTAATCAATCATGTTAAAATAAAATTATTAGATTTAACTACATAAGATAAAATTATATTAAATTGATAGCTAATAAATTTTATATTCATAGATATAAATATTTATGTTAAAAATAATATTCGATGACAGACTACAATATATTTAAAAAATTTAGAATATCTTAGATTTTTGTATATACAATAATATATTATGTAAAATGGATAAACATAAAAATATTACAAAATGAAATCCAGTTTTTAAAGGGCAGGTAGAAATTTAATATAAATTAAATACAAAATAATTATGAAATCATGTTTTTTCATGGACATTAATTTGTTTAATAATTAAATATAAATACAATAAAATAAAAATATAATAAGAAGAAACAAATACATGTGATGATTTTAAGTATTTGATTATTTACAACATGTAACTATAAATTATTATCTTTGAAATATAAACATTTAAATATATTATTAACATTAAATAATAATCTAAAACAAATACATGTACATATAAAATTGAAAATAGCATCCGCGCGGTTGCGCGGATCAAAATCTAGTTTATGTTATAATATGAAAATGTATATACAAATTTTAAATCTTGAAAACAGGACAGGACAGAAGTGAATTTTTCAAATTCTATTCTGACTTAAGTTATATACTAAAAATATTAAGAAAAGTACATCTCTATTATTAAAAAAGAAGTACACATATAAATTATCCCTTAGAATTGCACATTATTTACAATCAAATGCCATTGAGAATTTAATTAGTTTAACGTTAATAATGCTGTCTTTTACACGAATACGCATCTTTCGTAAATTAACTCAAACAACCGAGATTGAAGTGAACAAAATATTACATGGATATGCTGTTCTTTTCCACGTATGCAAAACTTTCCTTTACCATCATATCAGTTCCCTGCAATATCAAATAAGCACAAATCATTATGAATCGATTTCAGTAATTGGTGAGATCGTAACTGAAAACACTGTAAACTTTACGAATAATTCACAACATTTTTAAAGACTAGCTCATAGCAACTATCGAATTTGCATAATGGTTTACATCTATTTTACTTTATTTCATCACCACCGAACATCTAATACTTTTATAAATGGATTTCCAAAACATAGATATATACAAAATTTTCATTGGAAACAAAATTCACACGCGATCAAAAGTCTTGCAAATCATAGACTTCCCTATTTATTTGGTTCAAATCAAAACATACCATAAACAAAAGAGAAATACCATAGAATAATTTTGAAATGTTTACTGGTCTGCTTATTTAATGTATTTTCTAATTTAAATAATAGATTTCCTTAATGGAATCCTAACCAAAACAGATTTCGTAATAACATATTAAATATTTTTAATATTTATTAGCAATAAATAATAAAATCGCACATTATAATAAATTTATATAACATATAAATAAAATATAAAATAACTTATTCATAAATTATTAGTATAATTATTTTATGATATAAGTCGAATTATTTATAAATATTAGATTTGTTTATATGATGCAATATGATATAATAGACGATTAAAATCACAAAATATAATTATTCAAAGCAATAAATAAAATTCTTATGTTTTAAAATATTATATTAAAAATATTTTATAGATAATATATATATTATCATTAGTACAAAGGAAAAAAATAAAGTGAAATTATTTTTCATTAATAAATTTTTTTTCTTTATTAAATTTTTTTTCAATAGAAATTATAGTTTCAAATATGTTTATATACCTTAATTATTTACAAATTATTTTATTTGTTTTTAAGGAATGCTAAGATTTTGGAATTGAAAAAAAATATGACCCACCCCTCCATTATTTTAATTAGGAAATTTGGAATATCAGAATATTTTATTAAACTTTTAATTTTTATTATAACTGCAAAGATTAATTTTCAATCTATATTCATGTTTAAATATTACAAAGATATCAATTAATATACACAAAAAAAAATTAAAAACAGAAAATAGATACCTGCCCGATTGGGCTGTTCAAGGTTTAGTTATTGGTTATGTTACAAGAAAAAGTAGGTTGGTTTAGAAATAATGATGATTACATAATCTAGAGTGGGTTATGCAACACTTCGAGAGTTTACGAGTTTCATAAAACTCATCGTACTTAACAAAAGACTAGGAGTTTTGCTCGTCACTACAGATATAATTTTACTTTTAACACTTATAAGTTTATGTCTTATTAGTTCAAATACCATCATGTCAAGTTTAAATCAACCATCAAATTGTTTATATAAACAAAGTTTTTCATCAAAATATATATGGTGCTAAAAGTTTTAAAATTGTACTAATATTTTTTCTATAATTGTACTCAATATTTATACATTTGCCTATGTGTTTTGGCAAAGTAAACTTTTACAACATACCATTGTTCTAGTACTTCTACTTATCAATAAAGTATTCTTTTCATCTTAATTCTGTTCTCATCTAAGGTTATAGGATTCTAGGTTTAGAAGAAAGATACAAAGAGATTTGTTATCACGAGGAACTTGATTGTTCGGTCTTCTAAATGAATCTCTATTATTACCTAGATGCTATGAATCACTCAGTCATGTCTGAGTAGATTTCATCGTTAGATTTAGGGTTCAAATAGTTATGAGGGATTAGCCCCAACTATGGACTGTTGAGTTGTATACTCATTATCCTGATGAACCCTAATGCTTCTTCTAGAATAGCTAACTAGAATATGATCTTGGAATTGATTTAATCCATAAATCAATCTCCTGACATCATCTTGAATAAGCTAAGATCCTCTAGGAATAAGCGAGAGCCGGTCTATGATCTTGATGAACATACATTCGATTCGATCTAGAGCTATATCGACCGATACTCAAATAGAGTAATCGATCGACGACACACACATCGATCGATACAAGCTGTCAAACATCGATCGATATTGTCGGCAGACAGATCAATAGACGAGACTAGTAACGATAGTTATTAGCCAAATATAAAGGATCAAAGTTCTTTAGTATATGCAAGCAACTCATTAAAACATCCATAGCATTATAATCCTGAACTAGCTGAATAGTAACCTTGAATCTAACTATTTCTCTTATTGAATACAACCCTCAAAACATTCTCTGAGCAATTATTCATTGCTCACAACTTGCAATTTACATTTAAACTATTTCAACCTAGCTTAGTCACTAAGGATTAAACATCTTTTGTGTTCCTTCGTTCCCCGTGAAATCGATCCTTAAGTACTACATCTGAACCTCTTATTTGAGAGAGTAATTCACTCCTAGGGTAATTTGAGTGAGATCAAATTACCTTAAATATATAGCCAAATTTGATCTCACTCAGTGCTTTATTATAGTCTTTTAGCTTGATTATGGTAGTAATGAGGCTAGTGAGGTGAATTCATGACACTTGCTGAGAAGCAAGCCTCATCCGTGTTCTCTCCATGTTTTTCTCCAAACCAAGTGGTGAAGAAGCTTCTTGTGGCTTTATCACCATAGAAATAGATGATGGCATAAGTAATTACTGTATCAGAAATATTTTTAAATATATAAATACAAATTTCTTTTAACTGATCAATATTTAGTTATAAGTAATTTTATATCTTAACTTCTTAACTTTTATCATAGAAGATATTACTTTCAGATAATAAAACAATATATATATATATATATATAATGATTATCTTATTTTTAAAATAGCTTTTTATGGTGAAAATTTTATCATATTAAGTTTCAAAAATAGTTTTCTAATATACATATAAATCTAATATTATTAATATATAATTTTTTTAGTTATATAATAAATTTATATTAATTTATTAAGGGTATTCGTTGTAACGTTTACTCGAATTGTGAAAAATTACTTAATAGTACAGATAACACTTCGAGGCCCACTTGGTTAAGGAAATTTGAGCCTGATTATTTCTGAGCCCAACCAATTTGTTTTACTTGATAAAATCTAGAAGCACTATATATATATGTATATATATATATATATATATCATACTCTCTCCGTTTTCAAGTAAGTGTCACTCTGACACTTTTCACACAGATTAAGAAAATTGTTGAAATATATACAAATTGTTATTAATTATATTTCTTTGGCCAATAGTATTTTAGATAAATAAAATTATTTATAAAATCAATGCAGTTTGCAATTAATTTTTAGCATAAAATAAATATAATTTGCATTGGAATTGTAAAGTGACACTCTTTGTTAAACAAAGAAAATCAGCTAGAATGACATTTATTTGAAAACAGATGGAGTATTAGAATTTTCAAACAATTTTAGATTAGATGCTAGATAATTATAAAACATCGAAAAGCTTATAAGTAGATTTATCATAAATATTATTAAAAAGCTTTCTCAGACTCGAAATATGAACCCATCATCTTATTAAAAAAATCAATCAGTTATCCACAAGACTTATTACTGTGAGGATTTAATACGGAATTCAAATAACAAGCCAAAGATGTATATAGAGAATTGGATTGGTTAATAAGTCATAAAGACATCTCCAACCTTACTTCATTTTTTTCATTCAAAATAGGACAAAAATGAATATTGAGTAAAAAAAGTGATCAAATCCTACTTCATTTCTCACTACACAACAAAATTTACTTCATAAGTAGGATAATCTTATTTTTGATTGTTCATTATTTCATTATACAGTGAGAATTGGAATAGAATTAAATCATTTTTACTTCAAAATCACTTTTACTATATTTTGAAAGAAAAAATGGAGTTTTACATCGATGTTCTAAACTCACTATGTAGAGATAATAGAAATATAGATTTTTCAGTTACAAAGTATAATTTGTAAGATAAACAATTATCTTAACTTTGAAAATGAAAACAACTAAAGCCATATTTGAGATCTGTAAACTAAATCTCAAGTATACAGAGTTTGGAGGTACTGTACCATATAAACCAGTCCAAAATATTGCAAGATTCATACAAAAACAGTATGCACTAGATGTAAAAAAGATTGACCGAACTTGTTAAATCAGTCTCAGCATTAGTGTTTTACCATGAAGATGATCTACGTTTGATAGGCATCCATTGTGGCTGGTGTGAGTGGAAGATATTTCTCTTTCAACCAAGGCTGGCATTGATCAGATACTGGAGGAACAGGGTTTGAAACACATGATTAAGTTGTAAAATTTGTTTTATATGTGAACATCTGGTTAGGACGAACCATTTTTCGGCTTCTTTTGATTGCAGATAATGACGCTATGGATGCTTCAGAAGCAGTGTTTCTTTCCAGGGAACTCCCTGTAGTTGCTTTGCCGTTCACTTCAACTGGCGTCTTCACCATGACTTGAGGAAATCTAGATGGTACAGAGATCAGAGATCCAGAGACTGAATCAGGACTATGTAGTGAAAGACTGTAGGGGGTCTGTTAGTAACGGCTGGCTTATGTCAATTACATTCCATTTACTATGTCCATTAAGGATTCATTTGTAGGCGTACAGGCACTCTGCAATCGTTACTGTTTTATTAAAGTTCGAAGGTGTTTAATATTCTATTTATCAGACTTCTGTTTGTTGTGAAAGAGATAGTAGCATAAAAGAAATTCAGGGATGAGTACTTAAATTCTCACTTAGTTTCGTGGTCATAAGGTTGGGTGCAACAATGGTCGTGGATGCTTGAATGTTGTTGGTTGTAATCTCTTGTGGTTGAGAATTTCGACGCATAAACTGGTATTCTCTGTCTATCACTCTTTAGCTTGTCCTGATAACATAAATGTATCAGTAGTTCAATACCGACTTCGATATTAGCACAACGTTAAATCATTTCAGACAAAGGTGACATTTTTCTACACAAACTTGTTCTCTATTATTCCTTATAGAAGAAGCAGATGACAAATGCATGTGCTTACTAAGCAGAAGTTGTTGCAGATTTTGCAGCGATAGCTCCCGCATCAGTCAACAGGAACCAACTTACCGTCTCTGTGCAGGTTGGTTACCGCTACAAAAACAATGTAAATCACAAAGATTTTGGTTTAGAGAAAACACAAAGAAAAAATCTTTTAAAATTTTGAAACAGAGTTGAGATCCCTCTGGTGCGTCTGAATCAGTGTAATATACTAATATACTCATCGAGTGTTATGGTCCCAGAAAAATATACTTAAATTAAAAAAAAAAGAATCTTTAGAAGAAACATAGAACAGTTTGATTGTGAGCAGAACCTATACAAAAGATCAAACAGAGATCCTCAACTCGAATCTCCTGAGAAAGTGGAGAAACATTCTAGAGTTGTTTCATGAACGAAACGTAGACATGAATATGTAGGGGCAATAGAAACATCCGAAAGTTTCTTTGTCCTCGAGAACAATCAGAACTCTCTTTAAAAAACAGAGAAATTTTCGAATATGTGATCAAGAACAGGACTACACTTGGTACAAAAAAAGCTGACCTCAAATTTCAAATACACAAGCAAGACAGCAAGCATAACAAAACATACACTAAAGATCAAACAAAAACAAAGACTCGAGTCACGTAACAGAAGGCATAATTTGGATGAATATATAATGAAGATTAGGGAATATTACTCTCTTTGTCGAGATCAATGGTGAAGAACTTAGCGACAAGTTGCTGCAAAAGCTCCTTCATTCTCACGCAGTATGGGCAAAACGACCTGCTGCAATTCCACAAACCGATCAGATCACACAAATAATATATTGTCTGCAATATAATCTGTTTTAAAAGCCTTGCAAGTTCTGGTAAGTTTGATCGTACTAATGAAGGGTGCATAACTACGGAACTTATAAATCCTTTACATATGGATGTTAATTCTGAATTTATAAATCTTTTCTCCCACAATCTTTGAATTAATTAAAATTCAAATAAATGTAAAAAAAATTGTTGATCTGTCGTTTGAACCCACCACCCATGACACTTTCCTGAGACATCTAACCAATAAGACACAAAGACTTTTGGCATTTTTGACCAAAAATAAAAATAACTATTGACGAAAATATGTATGTGTTCCCTTTTAAACTTAGTTGATTTGCGTTTCGATCTTACAATCTTGTTACATGTCCACAAATTGTAACAAATACAAAGTTCAATAATATACTTATAAATCCTTTTTCAAAGACTGTCTCCTTTAACAAATCGATTCCAACAATTTAGAATGGTCCAATGATGTCATCAGCAAAGAGTACACAACAACACAACTTGTCTTAGAAACTATACAAAAAGCTACTCGGAATGTCTCCCTTAACATCCAATTGTCATATTAACCGCGACAAATCAAATTCTTCTACTTCCTTTTGTTTATCTCGTAGTCTTCAGAGATTACTTATCACAAGAGTACGCAAGGTTCTTGCATGACTACGGAACTTACAAATCCTTTACATATGGATGTTAATTCTGAAAAAAAAATTGCATTAATAAAAGAAACCTTCAGTGAGAAGTGACAGATCGCACCAACAGATCCTTGCATAAGAAAGGAGGGCGTATGAAGTCGGCGAGGAGGGTATACGAAGTCGCCATCGTCGGAATCTGTTGCTGGAACAAAATATGCTTCTGGATCTCGTTTGATTTGCGCTGTACATCATTGGAAGATCGGATATTATACTTGAAATTTCAGCCGGTTACTGTTGGATGCGAAGAGGTGGATTGAATGCCTTCCAATGAAAGAAGTGGATTAATCACACAACAACTCATAGTTAAGCATGTATAAATGGAAGGTTGAGACGTTACGGAGATCATCGGAAGGGCGCTATAGGTTTCTGGAAATTTTGGTCGGAAATGTTGCATGAGTTGGAGGAATAGAAACCTAATGTTATGTGGGCTTGTCTTAATGTTTCAAAGGGCTGGGCTTGTCTTAATGTTTCAATGGCTCAATCCCAAACTTTATTAATAGCTCAGTCAATCTGGTGATTGAGTTAACCGTAAAACACATAAATTACGATTGGTTTAGTGAAGGGACAACACAGAAGTTATGATTGGTTTAGTGAAGGGACAGCTGTCACAAACTCCCCCTCCCCCATCCTCAATGCTGACGTGGACGCAAGAGAAGCCTTTCCAAATCCACTTTATTTTATTAGACTAGAGGTCTTCTGGTGCTACGCGCCGGTTTTTCTAATATTATTTAGATATATTGATACATAATTTAAATATACGTTAATATGCATTTTACGTTATTTTATAAATTCAAAACATATTTCATGGTATTCTAGAACATAAAACTATTTTAATTTCATTATCATATCACCATTATTCAATTTTTCAAAATTAATTAAAGTCTAATTATATGCATGGTAATCATTATATCTTTACATAAGAGTATTTGTTTACTACAAATATTATGTATTTAATTATAATATAATACATATATTTTATTAAGGTATAGTTATGATCAATTTTTTTTTTCAAATATGTATCATTAAAGTGAGGAAAATATGTGTGTCCAGTATGTTATGGTGTTTTCCAATGTTCTTAGACACGTTAGGAGTTTTTTTTTAATGAATGTAAAATTATATTCAAGCAAAAAACCTTAATTACATCAAGTGCAACTGTTTTTGTTCTTTATTTTTATATGTACTTGCTTGTCGAGATTATCTTCTACTTCCTAACGTGCAAATTGTCGAGATTATCTTCTACTTCCTTTTGTTTATCTCGTAGTCTTCAGAGATTACTTATCACAAGAGTACGCAAGGTTCTTATTCTTTTTCGTCTTCTTCTTTGGTGGCTGAAGCACCACTTCTATGGCTGCATCAAACACTGCCTTCACATTCTGCAGAGTCCCCAAAATATAACAAAACTCATTTTTTTTAAAGAGGCTATGCAAACATAAGAACCAGGACAAGCTATTTTTATAATGCCTACCTGCTGTGTCTTGGAACTACATTCAATGTAGACTGCGGACCCTATCAGTTTCTTCAGTTTCTCTCCCTGCAAAATTCTTAACAACACTAGACCCTTTTCTTTCATTAAGAACCTAGCACTCATGGCCAGACTGATAGTTTGAAGACAATACCTGGTGTGTTGTAATTGGCACTGCACCAGGATGATCTATGAAGAATCACATATCATCTTGTAGATCTGCAAAAACCAAACATAACAATAATCTCTCATGACCATTAAAAACTCTATTAAGAAAAACTTAAAAAACTCTACCGGAGCCACAAGATTTTTTGGAGCCGGACCAAAGAACATTCAATCAAAACAATATCACATGTAAGCTTAATCAGGAAGAAGGGATGATTCTCCTCAAGCCAAAATCGCCATTGAAGGGCTTCAAAAGCTTAGACGAAGAAAATTAGATAATTAAAAAAATAATTAGGGTAAACGCGTATTTACTTTTTCTTATTTTTACATTTTAAAATAAAATAAAATCTAACTAAACTATATTATGTATTTAATTGAGAACTAGGTGGCCGACCCGCACCCTGTGCGGAAATAAAAGTATATTATAATATCGATTGAATTCAAATATGGGAGAAAGTGGAACAAGTGATAGTTTTAATGCTGAGACATGATTTGCGCGAATCTCCAGGATGCAGTAGGGGTGGACAACTCGTTACTTTTTCGGTTCGGCAAACAAAGAAAAACAAAGTAAGAAAATGAGTTGACAAAAAAGGGGTAAGAAAATGAAAATCTAAAAACTACTAAAAGAACTTTGATTAAAAAAACTACAACAAGAGAACTCGCAAGTCACATACCATGCAATGTATATATTTATTAGAACAATTCCCTGTATAATTTATCAACATAAATAGCGCAAGAACAAGGGAGGTCAAAGGCCTGCATCAGCATTAGAACCACCGCCTCCTCTCTTGTTTCCTGTTGTGTTCTTCAGAATCTGCATGCACCAAAAACAACATTAAATCCATTATTACCATACAACTACAACCACTGACACATCAAGATGTCAAAAACCAATCATCACCCATATAGATCACAATGAATGAGCTATTCAAAGAACAATTGAGGAATCTACACACATATTTGAATCGATCTCAAGCCCATCTTAGCTCCTCAGTCTTCTAATTTACTAATCTATCTGATGAATGGATCTTAAAGCTTGAAAATTCAAGGAGCAATGTGCTATATCACTGACACAGAAGACTAAAATCAACGGCGAGAGATAAGATAAAACGTACTTGTCGAAGCATCTGGTTCTCATTCTGCAAAGTAAAGAGTCTATCTTCAAGTTCAGAGTTTCTGTTCTCCAAGTCTTTCACTTTGTTTCCAACTCACCCAAGTAAGCATTTTTCCTCTCTCTTGCTTGCTGTGCTGAAACTCTGTTCCTCAACAACCTTTTTTTTACACAAAATTACCAAATCATTCACCCATCACGCAACCTTTTATTTACCTCTAAACGGTAAATGGTAAAAACTGTAAAAAAGGTACCTCTTTAGCCGCTTGGTCTCTTTCTCAGCCGGAGTCCTCCCTCGCTTCCTTTGACCCTCTCCTCCGACCTTTATTTGTGTCCGGTCCTGACCAGCCGCCGATCCAGATTCCATGCCGGATGTTTCTTTGCCGGCAGCTTCTCCCCTAAACTCCGGAACTCGCCGTAGCAGAATTAAAAAAAGAGAGATATTTTTAAAGATGAAACTGAAGTTACAGATCTTTCTCGCGGGCAGACTAAAGATCTTCTAACCAAATTGATAAAACCAATGCTAATTTACTTTAGTATCGATGCATGATGCCGAAAACCAATAAGATCAAGCGTTGGAGAATCAAAAGTCGATTTTTCAATGAATAAATTTTTACCTTCTTTGATCTCCAAATGAGGAGCAGAGCTTGAGGATCTCTCGCTGCTTGATGGTAGAGAGCTTGCGGGTAAAGAGCTAGTGTGACCTCTGATCTCCGTTATATATGAAGTGTTGATAAATTAATTTCAAACCTTGGTCTCTTTTCGATCAAAAATGAAACCATTGATTTTTCTAATGGTGTGAAGTCTACGATTTCGACGGACCATTCTCAACAAATTAATTAGACCTTACAAAGTTGATCTCAGCATGTCCAAATTGCATAAACCTCGTCAAAAATCAATGGCTTCATTTTTGTTGAGAAAGTTTTGTTTATATAGTAGATTGGTCTATGTTAGATTGGTCTAGCTTTCGCAATAAGCTTTGAAATATAATATTCTCTAATTAATATTCATATTTATAAGTTAAAATTGTTTAAGGAAACTAATTATTATATGTGTTAATTAATATTTTTGCGCAAGTAATTAATATTCTTGCGCAAGTTATTTATTTGTGATAAAGAAACTAATTATTATATGTATTAACTAATATTCTTATGCAAGTAATCTTAATAAGGTATTAAATTATGTTTTCCTTTTCGATTAGTAGTGAATGTTACTTTCCTTTTAGAAACCTAACGATGAATTAAAAAAATGAAAAAAACATTCCAAAAAAATCGACGAGTCAAATGTCTTAAATTCTTCTGAGAAGCTATGTATGAGCGACACGTGGCAAATGTACCTCTCTTTTAATATATAGAAGGATTATAATCTATTAATAATTTAATTTTTTATTTATTTAAATAAATACAATTTCGCCATTATAAACATAGAAAGACTAAACTTGTAGTGTCATACATTTTCATCATTATAAACATAGAAAGACTAAACTTGTATTGTCGTATCAATGTCTTATTTAAGTTTTTTATTTTGTAAATAAGGTAATACTCTTTATACGAATCTACTAAATTTAATACAATTCATAACATACAAATAACTAAAGAAATGAAAATATTGTGCAAGGTATGTATATCTAAAATAAGGTAAGTCATTAAAACGAAATGTATATTCTCAATAATTTGACATTATAAACACTTCTTTTTCTCAAAAATAAATGTTGTTTCTTTTTTCATATCATTTTTAGAAATATTTAAATCATTTTAAATTGTCAAATATTTCAATTTCACCTAAATTTTTAAATAATGTTGTTGGTGGCTAAAAATATATTTTTTTACCAGGATAAGAAATCACATTTTTATATATTTATTAAAATATGAAAAGAAAAAGATAGCAATGTTTAATCAAAATATATGTGTATGTTTTCAATATTTCACATTTTTAACATATTTTAGACTAAAGTTGTATTGTCATACGTTTTCATCATTATAAACATAGAAAGACTAAACTTGTTTTATCATATCAATGTCTTATGCAAGTTTTTAATTTTCTAAATAAGGTAATTCACTTAATACGAATCTATTAAATCTAATACAATTCATAACATACAAATAACTAAAGAAAGTAAAATATTGTGCAAGGTATGTATAATTAAAATAAGGTAAGTCATTAAAACGAAATGTATATTCTCAATAAGGAAAAATTATAAACACTTCTCTTTATCTATATTGAGTTTTATTTCTTTTTTATATTGAAATAAAAAAATTTAAATCATTTTAAATTCCCAAATATTTTAAATTTCACCTATTTTTTTAAATAATATTGTTGGTGGCTAAACATATTTTATTTAGTAATACTTAGAATTCTGAAATAGCATTTATATAGTACTTAGTGAACGTTTTGATTTATTACTAATTTTAACATATTTTAGTATAATATAAATTATAAAATAAAATAAAATGTATGTGTGTGTTATTATTACCAGGATAAGAAATCACATTTTTTATATATTTATGAAAATATGAAAAGAAAAAGACACCAATGTTTAATCAAAATATATGTGTATATATGTGAATGTTTTCTCGATTAAACATTTTTAACATATTTATCATATTTTAGACTAAACTTGTATTCATATAATGAATTCGGATTATATGAGTTGTATTCTCGATTAATGATATTTCTTAACATATATAAAAGAACTCGGATGAGAGTGTTTGGAAGCATAGATTAATTGGTTCTAGGTTAATAACTCTTATCAGCCTATTAAAAATAAATCAAAAAGAAATTAGAAAAAAAGGAACCAATAAAATTATAAGAATTAATTCGAGAGTCCCTTGTATGAGTGTCACATAAGCAGAAATCACTAAAGTGACTTCTCTTTTAATATATAGGGGGATTTAATTTGGTTAATCTGAGGGTATTATGGTATTACCATTAATATAAATCCTATTTTCTCAACTAATTAAGAAAAAAATATTAGAGGGACAAATCCAAGTTGAAAGTGTCCAATTTTTCTAATTTTTCCTTTATATTAACTT
Organism: Hirschfeldia incana; assembly: GCA_026261945.1. NCBI lineage: Eukaryota > Viridiplantae > Streptophyta > Magnoliopsida > Brassicales > Brassicaceae > Hirschfeldia > Hirschfeldia incana. Next base: position 7,706,207 of record JABCMI010000003.1, on the reverse strand, counting down.
TACAAAATATTTATTTCTTCAAATCTGTGGTGTAGAATATATATATATATACCAAGGAAATATAGGAATTAATTCGTAAATAATACCAAATAGTATTTGGTACTTTCTCTGTTTCAAGAAGTTCTTATGGAGGACTTAACCAATCAAAACTAACCTTTTACCAGAAGATCAAATTACATGCAGGTCTTAACAAGCTTGCTCTACTGAGTGTTGTAGTGGGTCTACCGGTTAGTTCTCCTAAAGTGACAATCTCTAGCTGTTTAAAAGCAGATTCTGTCCTCAGGAGATAGTTAGTTTTCTGATCTTTTACGGTTTTAATTTGGTTTATTTAGAGAATGTCGGTACACACACACACACACATGCACGCACTTTGAGAAGTTGAATAAAGGCATTCTTGGACTGGTCCCACCGAAGGGAGTTAACTCGGGAACTTGGGACATGTCGAAACGGAAATGGTCCTATACGGTCTCCTCTCTGAACTCAAAACCAACTCTAAATTTTGAGCTTCATTGCAACGATAAGCCAATTATAACAATGTCTTTAAAATATGATATGAACAGATTGGCGTGAAGGGTGTCGGTGAAATACCGGCAATTCATCTGTGAGATGGAAGCAAGGATCATTCGTGGTCAAGAAGAAACCACTGACCTGGTACAAAGTAAGAGAAAAACACAAGCATTAAACATCATGTCCATAAAACAAAATTATACTTGATACATGGAAAAATACTAAAACCCCTTTTTATTTATCTGTTGCAGTTTAATTTTCCCACACCATCAGGAAACGAACCATTGGCTGTGGAGTTGAACACAATGGGGAACGCTCAAGTTCGGATAAACGGTCAAAACACTGACTGAACATCATTGGCCTGCTTATAAAGCTAAAGGAAATTGTGGGCACTACAAAAACAAAAAAAAAGTTTTTTCTTATGTCTATTGTCTTATAATCCAAATCTTGATTAGTAGAATAGTCTATCTCCATCTCTCTATTTGCAGGTACCATGTACCTTGTTCATGGTTCAAGCCTCAGAACCTGATAGTAGTGTTTGAAGAGTGGGGTGGTAATTCTGATGGAATAATCTCACTGTTGAAATTGGAAAGGACATGAAAAATTTCTTCAGCAAACAAAAGTTTTCAGAACAGAAGAAAGCTGTTTCATTGTTTGCCCCTCTGGCTTTACTTTGAAGATAGAGACATAGTAGGGCCAAAAAAAAACATTTTATTACAATAATTATACAATATGTACAGTACTGATCATCAGTAGCCAAATAAATCCACACAATAATATTACTTCATGTGCGCAATATATAATATCAAGTAAATATAAGATCTCATTCGTAAATAAAGCATTCATTAATAACAACTTTTTCCCATTGCGGCATTCAATACTTTTGAAGTTTACAAAACAGCTCCCTAAACCTAAAGGTATTACTCATTAGTAGCACCATGTGACATAATTTATCAAAATGGTCACCTTGATTAAACTACGTAGATGCTAAAGTAGACTAGTCTTAATAACTACCATTAACTGATTTTCCATTTTCTTGTTACCTACCTATTAACAACATGCAAATCAATTTTCACTTAATGACAGATTGACAGTCCATTAATTGACCAAAATACCCTTAAAAGCTTTCTCCGTAAGACGACACATTGGTCAAACACTGTCTTCGCCAAGAAACCTCGCCAGCAATTCGTCGTCCCACTCACACTCACTCCCACTCGCTCTCACCTCGTCTCTACTCCACGCGCCGTTCGAACCGAGGCAGCAACCGAACAAACCGCTTGCGTCGACGCTTGCCATGGCGGAAGCGTTGCTGTCTGAAAACGACGGACCACAGCTCTCCTCGTTGACGTCGATCGTGATGTAACCCGTAGATGACTGAACAACCACCGGAACCGCGTACGGATCGTCGGTAAACCTCACTCTGAAACTTTCCTCGCCGGAAAAGTTAGTTCCGTCGACGTTCATCGACGTTAAAAAAGAAGACTCGACGAGCTGCATGATTGCGTCAGGAGTATACTCGTCCTCGTTTACGTCTCCTCCGAGGATTATCATCGGCGTTTGCATTTCCTTCGCCGCCGTATCTCTCCCACTCACGTTTTCTTTCTTCCGCGTCTCCTCCATTCTCTCTCTCTCTCTCTCTGTTCAACTCTTTGACGAGACTACAAGAGAGATATATAGAGAGAACTAAGACCGTATTGATATTTAGTTATGTTCTGTGATCAACTTTATAAACAAATATAAAAGATAACATGTTTATGATAATATCCAAGAATACAGTGAATCAGGTTTGTAAGTGGGTCCAAAATGAGTATGAAATTATGTCTAAATCAAATCAATTATCAGAGCTGTCTGTATTAAAGTATAAACGCTTCTTTTGTTGAAATATGTTACACGTTTGACGTTTTGATGATATAATTAATTACGTTGTTTTGTTAGTTCACCAAGCAATTTGAAAACACATGTCAACTTTTCTTTGCTCATGAAGAGATCATTTGACTTTCTTTTTTTTATGTCGGCTTGTGTACTGCTAAACGATGTAACTGTTTCATAATTCAAGCTTTGATTTTTTTGAACACCAATCTGTTTCATACATTATATAAGAAGAAAATGAAATCCAGAAAAAAAGTGTTGAAAAAATAACGAGTTGCCATTACCAAACATCGAACAAAGGTTGAATCCCGAATGTGAGTTGTTTTGCTCCTTGTCATTAACCCTAAGATTTGATCGAAATCTCATCTTCTTGTTAAGCTTTAAAAGCTGTTTCGGGTTCTCTTTTCTCCGTCTCTGCCATTTCGGTCGATCATTTGTGAACTTAATTGTTCTGTCTTGTGGTGTATGAAGCTTTGGTCTATATATTGCATATGTTTTTCTCTATAGGAGGAGACGCAAGCCAGAGATATCTTCCAAGATTGAAGTCCTCTCCTTGTCTTTGTTCAAAGGAGTTCTTTTGTAGTTAACATGCATTGCTTTGTTCTTGATTTCTCTCAGATTTGGTTTTTGCTTATTCTAGTTTAGATTGTCAAGCTTAGATTTATTTATCTTGTTTTCCATGTGTGGGCTTTGTTTCCGGGAATAGGTCTGTTATCCGCCGGCTACAGTTTCTGTAGATAGGTTTGTTATCGACCAGTCATAGTTTCCGGGGTTTGATACTGCCGGCGTTATACTCTACCTTTGATTATCAATATTAATCTTCTAGTGCTTAAAAAGAAGTGATGCGAAGACCTCTGAAATATACAGGGACGTGCCAGCTGTTTGATCAATGTGTAGAGTCAGAGATTTGAACTTTTTTTTCTCAATCTCTTTAGCAAAAATAAGTGATGATTTTTATGAGCCTACGGCCCCCTTTAGTATTACGAGCCACCTTGATTACCCAAAAAACCAAAGGTAGTAGTGATGCCTTTGTGCCTTAACGTGATATGTACATTGAAATTAGATCAAACAGAATCTCTTGTTTACCTTCTAAAGTACAAATATTACTACTGAACCGGGAATGATCTTTTCCAATCTGTTCCTTAACCGGTATCCAGAAGGTAAAGAGTTGCTTGTAGCACAAGGCACTCTCTTTCCTTTTCCTTTCTTAACTTTAGGCTTAGGGCAATCAGAAACCCCGAATGTTCTGTAACCGGAAATGATCATTCAACGCGAACCAGATCGTACCATGAGCGATGCTGACCCGTGCTCACTCAAGCTTCCCGTCGACAACCTCCTCATCTTCTGCCAGAACCTCTTGCCTCGACCTGAAGCCAATGGACCCGAGTTAGACTGTCTCTCTAACCTCCCCGAACCAGTGAACATCTCCGACACAGAAAGTCCCCTCTCCGTGTCAGGCTCAGAGTCGTAACTCGGCAGCAACGGATACCTAGCCATCCTCCCCGACCCTTCTCCACCACAAGAGCTCTCAGCTCGATTCTCATCTTGAGTAAGTGAAGCCACAGAGTTAAGCTCCTTAGCTTCGTCGCATTCGTTGCACACAAGCTTCAAAGCTTGCACCACCTCTCCCATGAAAGGACGGTGAGATACTTCAGGCTGAACGCACATCGAAGCTATCGCAGCGACTTTAGCTATGCTATCGAATGGAATCTCGGGTTGTCCTAAAGACTGGTCTATAATAGCTTCGAGCCCTTCTCTGCTCGTGAGAAGAGACCTAGTCCACGAAACTAAGTTCTCTTGACCTGGCGGCTGAGTCATATCCACCGGTTTCCTCCCCGTGAGCAGCTCCAGAAGCACAACTCCGTAGCTGTACACGTCACTCTTCACCAAAAGATGACCTGTCATTGCGTATTCCGGCGCCACGTACCCGAATGTTCCCATTACACGTGTTGAGATATGTCTGTTATCTTCATCATCAAGAGCATTTCGAGCCAGTCCAAAGTCTGAGACTTTAGGAGTGAAGTCATGCTCAAGCAAGATGTTACTAGACTTGAAGTCTCTGTGTATAACTCTAGGACTCGAGTCTTCGTGTAAATACGCTAATCCACGAGCTGCACCAAGAGCTATCTTCAACCGAGCTTCCCAATCTAAAGGCGAAGCCTCTTTATCAACACCATGGAGGTGAGATTCAACGCTGCCGTTTGGTATGAGTTCATAAACCAAGGAACGGTTACGATCTTCAATACAGATACCAATCAGATTCACCAAGTTCCTGTGATGAAGGCGGCTAAGCATTTCAACTTCGGCTAAGAACTCTCGCCCACCTTGCTGGTCATCTCTCTTCAGCACTTTAACTGCCACTTTAGTTCCATCATCGAAAAGACCTTCGTAGACTTTTCCAAACCCGCCTTCACCAAGAACCCTAGACTCCGCAAAGTTATTCGTTGCTTTCACTATTTCGCTTGCGGTGAACGTCTTGGCAGAGAGTGTAAACGGAGCAATGCTTGATGCAAAGGACAGTGAAGTTGAGCTTAATCTGCTTCCAGTTAAAGATCTTGCAGAACCTGATGGTTTTGCAAGAGAAGGCAGTGAAGGTTGAGCAAGTGTTGCTCTTTTAGACAGCCTTTGATCTCTTCTTCTCCGGAAAACCAAGAACCAAACGATGACGAAACACAAACCAATAAAAGCAGCTGCTGACAAAACAATCACAGCAATAGTTTCACCGTTGAGCTCTTTCTTTCGCATCTTCTTTGGAACATCAACTCCGAGCGGTTTCATCACTCTACCGTTGTTATTATCACCGGGGTAGGGTCCTTGATCTATAACGGTCATACCGGAAACCGGAGGAGAAGCAGGTAAACCGGGATAACGGACGTAGATCACGTCGTACTGGCAAAAGATTTGTACTTTTTTACTCCAGAATCTCTGGTAAGTAAGCATTGCTGTCATGTTATCGAACTTATCTCCGAGTGGGGCTAAGTCGACAAGAACGATAGATTTGTCTGGTTGTTCGCTAGCTGCGTTAGCTCCCATGATACGGACTTGGCTCTGTTTCATGAACACTCCAGCGCTTACTTCACGGGCGAATTCTGAAACCATGGGGAAGAAGTCGTAGAGGGCCATGCTGAGACGAAGCTCGACTTGAATAGGCCAGACGCAGCCACATGGAGATCCAGGAGGTGTGTTCGTGTACGGTTCCAAGCAAACGGTTGATGTACAATCTGCAGACAAAAAATGTGGTTTTAGACCGAAACAAGAACTCGTTTATCTCAAAGTAAGTGAAAAGAGTGTCTGACCTGAGTTAGGGGGAGGAGGAGGAAATGCTTGAAGAGGAGGACCGAGTGGGAACTTACGAGACTTTGAAGGTCTTGAAGTGGACCTGAGAGGGAGAACTTTAGGAGAAATAAACAGAGTTTAGGATTTTCACATGAGGCAAAGAGGTAGAAAGCAGATTTTTTCTATTTTATGAGTGGAGGAGGAGTCGAACCTTGGGTAGGAGAAGGTGATGGAGCTATGGAGATACGATGCATTGAGGAAGAGATTGGAGGGTGAGCAGGAGAAATCAAAGAAGAAGGGATTGGAGGAGAACGAGCATGGTGCGGTGATGGTAGAGGAGACACCGAACCTATACCAACAAAACATAGAAAGAAGAGAGAGTTAAGACCGTCAGAAGAGTGATCACTGACCAACCTAAGTATCTCAAAGGGTATGTTAAAGTTGAAACCGTTACGCTTTGGCTTCTTTGGAGATATGAGATGTGTTGGTGGTGAAGGAGCTGGACTATTTGTGATCTTCTTTGGCTCTTGATGATGTCGATAGGAAGAAGGTGGAGGAGGAGATGTTGAGAGGGGTACATTAGTGGGAGTAGAATCTGGCGGTGGAGAAGTAATAAATGGAGATACATGATGAGAGTTCCCGTTAAATTTCGGCGATGAGGGAGCTATGGAAGGAGGAGGAGAAGCTGCAAAGTAATTAAAAAATGAATTTAGTCTTCTTGATACCGGAAATTACAGCAACTTATATGAATGATACCCTAAGAAACCTTTATGTGGGAAGACAGGTAAAGGTTTAGAAGCTTCATTTGACGGTGCAGCAACCGGACTTTTGATGCCATCTCCATTATCGCTGGGCGGTGGATGATCTACGGAGAAGAAGAGGAAATCTTGATAATTTTGGCTACGGTTTTTTTACGTAAAAACATATACAAAAGCTGTGAGCTAACCTGGTGAGGCAGCAGGAGACTCAATTGGGAAAACCGGGTGGGTAGATGGCGATTTTTTTGTTGGGCTCGAGGTGGGTACTGCACAGTTCAAGAGAAATATATCAGAGAATAAACACAGACAACAACACAAGGAGAAGAATAAATACAGAGCAAGTAATTCACACCAGGTGAACTAGAGGGTAACTTTGGTATGACAGGATGGACTGGTGGTGAAATGTCAATCGATATTGTTGGTGGAGATGCAACTGGAAATTCAGAGACCACAAATGAGTTTATGCAATAGGGGCAAGCAAAAAAATGGTAGTACTATACCAGGAGAAATAGGCTTGTGACTGGTAGAAGCATTTTTAGGAGGTACAACGCTCGGTATAGGCGGAGGCAGAGCCACTGATGGAATTGGTGGAATGTCCGAAACAGGGGATGAAACAGGGCCTGCAGATAACAGAGCATTTACAAGTTAAAGATCCAGGGATCGATGCAAACAAAAGAAGATTGCAAGCTAAAAGATTCAAGATTTATGCACATTAGAGAACAATGCAAGCTAAAAGATTGACATACCTGGAGATACACTTCCAGAGAAAGGAGGCTCTTTTGGTGCATCTCTTGGTGGTGTAGCAACCGGTGTAATAACAGGTTGAACCGGAGGAGATTTTCCCGGCAAATCCTTCACGGGTATTGTAACCGGAGCTGAGGAAGAATCAAAATCCACCACAAAAACTTAATTTTTTTCAATACACAATTCAGTGCGCGCCAAGTGTTCGAATAATTGTCTGTGAGAGAATCCATTACCTGGAGCATTAGGAATAGAGACAACAGGCTCACCCACCGGTGCTTCACCTCCCGCGGAATCTGCCGGCGGAGGATCTACCACGTCAGCTATAGGAGGAACAGAAGGCGGAGGAGCCGCCACGTCAGCTATAGGAGGACTAGACTGTTGAGGCGGTGGCGCATTGCTGCTGGATGAGTGAGATTCAGGTGGACTGATGGGTGCTTGACCAAACCCTTTTGAAGGTTCCGGTAACGGAGACGGTGGTGACGATAACGGAGGTAACAAATCCAACCCTGAAGCTAACAATTCAAACAGATCACGAAGCAAACGTCAAACATCTTTTGTAATTAAAGTCATTCGATATCTTTGAATACAGAAAAAGTAAAAAAGATTTGCGACAACAACTCAAATTACTTTTACACAAAAAATAAAAGTATTTCATAAATTATAAAAAATGTCCAGAAATTAATATTCGTCGACGGAAACTCACAAAAAAAACATTTTTTTAATTTCGTTCTTCCCCAATTGGATTGATTCTAAAAACAACATTTAACATTAGTGGAGTTATTACAAGCTCATTGTTAATATATATATATATATATATATATATATATATATATATATATATATATATATATATATATATATATATATATATATATAAACACCAAAGATAGCAAATTGATCCATATGGGTCTGATCCCAATTGATCCAACCAATGGAAAAATGAAAACTTTTGAGGTAAGTTAAAAAAAAAAAAAAACTGAACTTACCTAAGGAAGAAGCAGCGACGAAAACCGACGAAACTAGACAGATCCTTAGGAGGAACACCAAAGTCTCCATTCCATAGAAGAGATCAGCTTCCTCCGATGATCACGAGGAAGATGAAATGGTAATCTTAAGCTCCAAATTTCAGTTTTAAACCTGAGAGAGAGAGAAATCGAAGTGGCAGAAGCACAGAAATGACTTAAAACGCAAGAAGAGGGATACAGAGAGAGAGAGAGAAGAGAGAAGAGAAAGTAACAGTGAGAAAGAAGCAAAGGAATGATATTTTTATTTTCTTCTTTTAATGCTCGCAGAAGAAAGGAATTAATTAAAACAGAAACGAGTTTGGTGTAATAAGAAAGAACGGTAGAAATCAAAAGAGATGCAAATAATCTTTGATCTCTATCTTTGAGCAAAAAACGTTTCTTTTTTTTTGTTAATTTGTTTCTCTGCTCCCTATTGGTCAGAGAGAGAGAGAGAGATTAGGTATAACATAAAAGATGGGATCTTGAAGGTAGTGGGATAGTGTCAATGGAGGAAACCAGTCTCCGTGTCTCACAGAGCCTAGTGGGTTTTTTGAACCATTTGTTTATCTTTTTGCCCTTTTTCTCCATTTAGGTTCAAGATGTATATTAATAATACAGAAATTGCAGCTCTTGTTTAATAATTAGTTTTTTTTTTTTAAAAAAACCGTATTGGTATAACTAATGTCAAGTCTCAATACTCAAGAGATTCCCTACACATATACCTAGTTTTATTTAACTAAATTCATTTGTTTTTCGACTATAAATTCAGCGGTTTTATGTTTATAACATATATAACATATAGTGACTACTCAATATTTTTACATGTTTCAAGTTTAAAATCTACTCCAAATATAGTGAGCCAAAACAACAAAGATGATGGAGATCTTATTTATTTTGATGCCCTTTTTCAAAAAAAGAAAAAAAATCTTATATATTTTGTTCTACGCATTTTAATCTTCAAGATTGCTTAACCAACCACCATTTTGTTTATTGATAAAAAGAGAAAGGTTATCTCTTGTCAATTTGATTTATACACCTAAACCTCACCTTTTATGATACTTATTTGACACTTTTGCGACATTTTAACAACACACAATAAATGCATATTTATCATTTTTGTATCGTGTAAATCATGTTTGTTTGTATAAAACAGTAGAAGTTGTCTCCGGTTGAAATTATAAACTAGACATTGGGAGCATCTCCAATTGGAACAAGATTAATTTCAAGTTCTCGTTTTGAACAGATGCAAAAGGAATGAGATTAAATAAAAGAATATATATAACTACTGAATTTATGTGGGGAAGACTATTAAATTCAATGGAAGTTATCAAACTGTAAAAACAAACTATATACAAAAAATAGGGTAAATTCACTCACATTCAAATTTCATCTTTGTCAGCTTCTACTGTATTATATGATTTATGTATATGAAAGTCTAGGTTTTAATAACGTTTTATCCCCACGGTCGAAGAAACTAAGTAGTAGAATCGATTGTAATTTGTTTTTATTGTGAATTTTGTTGGATATAAATTAAAAGGAATCCAATGAAGAGACAAATTAATCAGATCCTTTCCCGTTAATTCAACCATCGCTAAAAGAAAGAAAAGAAAAGTTTGGTTTGGATTAGCTTTTTAAACCGATTTGACGTTTTTCATAGTTAGGTGTGGCATACTATAAGAGTCCATAACCATAACGTAAGTCGTAACGTCCTATATATGTATGTTTACTCCTATTTCAAGTAACATATAGACAATCCTTCTTGGTTTCAGAGTATCATCAGTTTCGTATATTCTTGTTCCGTTTGTTTTCCATTCCTTCCACAACGTTATTTTCATATCTTACTTTGTTTGCTTTGGGAAATAAAAAGAAAGATAAAAAGCATATGGAAACCGATAGCAACAATTCACTTTAATCGATAGACACCGCAAAAGCACCGACGCAAAACATATAGTGTAAATATTTAAATGCATTATTGTAGAAGCTGATGTCATTCGATTACGTTGTGCTGTCCAGAACTAAAATGCAAATACGTCAAAGATTAGGTCCACAAATAAATTGATCACATGTTGACCAAACCAAAAGTGTAAGTATACACTGATCTAGTGATCGTGTTGTTTTAATAACCATTTTCCCAAGTTGATGAAGGCCTTTTGGGGAAAATAAGTTGATAATATATAGTAATACTAGTTAAGACTTCAAGACCGAAAGCACTTTGAGATACTAAAATATAAAGTGAAAGTACCCAAAAGAGACGGAGTTATGTAGAATAAAACTTGAGTTTCAAACTTTTTTTTGGTACAAAGTTGATTTCAGTCTCCAAAGAAACAATGGGGTTTATAATACAAAAGAACGGGGCTGAATATGTTAATCACGAGATTGCAATTCATAAAGCAGAAGAGTAAAGCCAAGCAAATTAATCAACAACCCGAAAAAAAACATCGCAAAACACGTGGTGATAGAATCAGTTCCGTTGTCACTAATTAAAGACTATAAAACGTAATAAAACAAAACTAAAATCTGGATTGACCCATTATTTTCATAACAGTAAAAATAATAAATTATTAAGAAACTATATTTCAACGCACCGACAAAAAATCCAGCGGTTCATCATTCACACAACTAACAATAAAACCATAAGAAGAATAGTAGTATTGCAAGAAGGAGTGGCGAGAAATGCAGATCGCTGTTTTGGTGTCTTGTGTGGGGACAAATACGATCGATACGATCAGATTTGAGTTTGGGATTTGTCGTTTATTTGTAAGCAATTGATCGCAGACAATGACGTCAAGTCTTTGTTTCCTTACTGTTCAAACATACTTATATTATTATTTGAATCATACATATAAAAGAGTCAAACATACTTAGGTCGAAGAACATTTTGAGCCGAACAAAAATCAAAGTCAAAATCAAAATCCCCACGCTTAATAGAATGGTCAAATGTATTGATTAACGTAGAAATCTAAAAATAGATTTAATAGCTAAAGCCTCCCCATATATATAGAATAATATAAGGCATAATGCGATCTTTCCGAATGATCGTGTGATGGTCCGAAAAAACCTTGTCGAGACTCGTGACGATTTAATCACTATATACCCACCGATATAAATAAATATTCCACTCTGAACTGGACCCGACTGAACAGTACAGGTAATAGTGCTGTGCCAATGCCATTTTATTTAATATTCAGAATTTCCAGAATAACTTAAAAACAAAAACGATTAATTAATCGAAGAAGATGCAGCTAACCTAAATTAATGGAAAATTAAATGGTGGTTGATGCATTTTGTTCCCTCTCACATAAGGTAGTTGATGCATTTAAAAGGTTTAGAGACTCAAATCTGAGTAAACTAGTCTATTATAAGAAGATGCAATTAAGATACATCACCAGAAAGTTATATAGTAGTTGATATGCAATTATATAGAGATATAGTGACCCCAAACATGGGACCATCAAAATTTCACTTTCACATTTAAAGGAATGAGAGTGTAAGAGCCATGTGGGCATTCGACAGAATCTATAATCCTTTTTTATAGAAGGGTTTGGTTGCTACCGGTGGTTGAAGCTTTTCCTTTGTTTCCTTGACTCTTTTGCTAAAGCTGCAACACTATTTGAAAGTTGAAACTAAACCTTAAAGATGATGCTTCTCTTTCTTTTACCATGTGTTGGCCAACCTCATGTCAAGGTACCATACTTCATATGCAGAGCTTGAATCTGATTCACTAAAGCCAGCTTTACTTTCACTGTTCTTATTACTAAACCGGTTTCACCAAGTAATAGAAGATTTATAGCTGAAGCCAGAATTGACCAGATACTAACTGATTATTTGTTTATACTCTATGAAAGAGCTTCTTTTTAACACCATCTTGGATAATAATGATAGATATTACCGTAAAGTAAAAAAAATGTACTTTATTTTAACCAACCAACAAGAAAAATAAAGAAAACCAAGGACAATGACTAGTTTAGGTGAAAAAAGGTCAAGCACATGCTTCTACGGTGATCACTCTCGTCTAAAAAAGTACTATATCAACGAAAGTGTTTACAAGAAAAAAAACCACTGTCTAGAAAGCTGTTTCTAAACATACATGGAGAGACCTTTCAATGTCGATGGCATCTCATGATTCAGCTCCCGACGTACTCAAAATGTGAAATAAAGGCGGGGGTTAGCAGCAAACATAACTATTTAAACATGATGGAAGATCTTAGGATTTTGGTACTATGCTGGAGCAGCAGCAGAATACCTGAGTGCGCTGGACACTGAGTTCAGCTTCGACTGATGCGCATAAGATAATAACATTAATTCACTAAGGTTACTGAAAAGGGTCAAATTCTTGAAATTGTTTCTTGAATTCCTCAACCAGCTTTACCTCCTCTTCTTGGCTAATCTTACAGTTTCTCCAGTCTGCTCTATCTGGTATCTTTAGCAAACCTGCTAGGACCTGTAAAACCCAAAAATTCATTATCCAGACAACAAAATATACTGTCTGCACCATTTAATGTTATCTATCTAACTGAATACAAAACTTAAATAATATTATGGCCTAGTCATGCAATGTCTCTTGTGGATGATCACTCTGTATTGAAAAGAACATAGGTTGACAGCAAGTGGAAGATTTAATCTATGGAAATCGAGAAATTTCTTAAGTATCATAATCACAGTTGCCTTGGTACTGCATAAAATAGTTTACCTCACGTCCAAATTGTGCGGGGAATACTTCGTTCTCTTCCAGGGTGTGTGATAACACAGTTCCATCAGGAAGTTCCACATAGAAGAGACCCAAAGCTGCATCGTATTCCTTCTGCAGATACTTTCTACCCTCGGAACTATCACCAACTGCGGAAAGACGACATAATTTAGTACAAGAACTCAAAATGCAAAAGAAGAACGTAGGTATAATCTGAGTTTTGAAAAATAAGGTCCTGTGATTCGATAAGATAGAAAAGAGAAACAACAAGAGATGTCGCTTACACTTTTTCGTCACAAGCTTAAAGCCCAGTTTTTCAGCAGCAAGGCTAAATATATCAGGAAGAAGACGAGCTCTGGATGATGGTACAGGAACAACCTACAGAAAATATACAAATATCAAACTACTGTTACCAACTTAACAACCCAAGATCTACCTGATATGGAATTGAAACTTTTCTTACCTGGAGGTTCGCATGAGAAACACGTTTAGAGACCAGTTCAAAGAAAACTGCATCATTTCCTTGGCTCTTATAACAACTTCTCAGACCATTTTGGTATCTACTGAGCTCTGATTCACCCTCAGGGGACAAAGCCAGAGTATTGGGTAAATGTTCGATTGGAATTATCAGTATGTGGTCATCAACTAGTGAACCTTTGGCTAGAGCACAATAAAAACTTTCCCCAACACTGACGATCAAGTGTGACTCCACACTCGGGCTTGATAGACAAAACCAGCATTCCCTAGACCTGAGAGAAGCAGAATTGAAAAACAACATTACTATCTAAGACAAAAAACAAAATGAAATTTATTTTTGCAAGCTAAATCAGTATATACCTGTTAGCATTTTCAGATCTGGGCTTCCTTTGTACACTCAAATCTTGAAACTCATGCTTGTAGCTGCACTCTGGGCCCTTTTCACACTTGCCTTTGATGATAAGATCAAGACAAACACCTCTACGACACTGTTCTCTCGCCTCAGCGTTGTGTTGGAAATGGCAACTTTCTCCACGAGGACAGGAGCCTGAGCACACAAATTTGAAACAGAGCTTTTCCCCATCAGAGCCATTCTTTTGCCGCTTCGAGACATCGTACCTCCAATACTGTGAATCAGAGGCATCGTCGTTTGACCTCTTTTTCGATTCAGCAGCTCCCTCTCGTAACGTATAGGGACAGAGGGTAGTGTTTGGAGGCTTTGCACTAAGCTCTGAAGGTGACATGACAGATGTTGGTGTGGGAGAAAGCGCATGAAGAAATTTCTGCATAGAGGAAAAAGGGACTAACAATGTTCATCAAAACACCCACAGAAAATGCATAAAAGAATGATTCTTGCAAAGACTCTGCATTCAAAATATATGCATCTGGGAGTAACCGTACATACAGCTAAAGAATACTAATTGATAGCAGTGGGTCACTGTCAGTAAAATTCCGGAGGTAAGTGACCATACCAAAACCTAGAGACAAAAATAATGAACCATCAATCCTTGTGACGTCAACTATGGAAGAACATACCTGTTTGTTTTTGTTTCCAACTTGAGCAAGGCCAAGAAAGCGAGTTACATGACTAGAATCAACATTTAGGTAAGGTTCACGAGCATAAAACACACCCATCGAACCTGCAATGTGATAACTGCCATAAAACAACAAATAAGTTCCAAACTTATCAATAACTCACAGTAACGACTACACAAGAACCAAAAAAAACACTCACCGAGGTTTAATTTCCTTAACCAAATCAGAAACGTTAGAATCACAACAAGACGAATCAGAGACATCTGCAAGAATATCAGACTCCGCAGCTCTGTTCGTAACCCCCGCAGGCCATTCATTAGTAAAACAAACTAATTAAGGACCAACAACAACCACTAAAAACAAGAACATAATAATGAAACCAATCCAATCCAATTAACAGTTCCTAAAAAACAAAAGGATATGTCAAAAACAAATCAACAACACCAGAATCATCAGCAAGTGCACGAAGGGCATCAACATCATCTTCACTGTACTTCCCAAACTGACCACCATCAGACGACTCCCTACCAGATAAGTAAGCAACAGACAAACCTAAAAACACACACATAAACCAAATCCACGTCAGCAAATAATTCACAAACAAACAAGATTTGATTCTTTAATCAAATACCATGAAGAGTGAACTTCCCGCTTCCTCTTAGCCAAAACAAGTTGTGTGCCACCACGAGCCCGTCCATCTTAAACCCTTGGTTCTCGCCCTTCTTCGACGTCGCGGAGAGGATTTTGGGGGCGGAGACGCCGTAGTCTCCGGTGAAGTAAGTAGGGATCGGGACCTGAGCTCGGCCTTCGACGTAGTCGAGAAACTCGTCTAGAACATCCGGGGAATCGGGGAAGAACTGTCCGACGCAGATGAGTGCATCGAATTGACCTGCTGATTTGCTAACCTGTGGAAAAAATTGGGGATTTCGATTAAAACCCTAGGGAGATAGAGAATCAGAAGGGGGAGAGAGTATGAGAGTTATACCGATTGGACTCGCTTGAAGAGCTGATTGAGACGTCCGAGAGGATCTCCGCAGAGTAGGATTCTGGGCGCCATTAGTAGTAGTAGTAGTATCTCGTTTTACTGCGAGAGAGAGAGAGAGATATGATTTGACGGAGGAGAAGGAGGCAACGACGACGGAGACGAGAGGAGGTTTGATTTTTTGGGCCTTCTTTTATAACTTTAATGGGCTTATTATGGGCCACAATCTCATAAAGATATGATACTTTGGGGGCTTTAGTGCTATTAAAGTAAAAAAAATTTGGAAGAGCGAAACGAAGTGTATTTAAAAGCTTCCTTTTTTCAAGTTTTGCTTTTCTTCTAATCCCAAACTTGAGAAGCTAGGGTTTGTGATGGCTTCCTCAGATTACGAGATCATCACAGACCCGTGGGATCCTAAATGTGTGTGCGCGTGCGTCATGTATTTCCCTGGAAAAGAGCCAGAAGATACGGAGGTTCTGTTGGAGAAGATTCGAGGGAAACTTGACGAACGGATTCACAATCACACACTAGCTGAGGATTATCGTATCATCAACGACCAGATCGTGAAGAGTCAGGGATTTGAGGTTGATTTCTCCGAGGTCCGTTACCTTTTCAATTTCCAGCCGGCGTTTCTCGATGATGTCGAAACCGATACCGGCAGGGACTTTTTTGGTAAACTGTCTGCGGAAGCCATTGAGATTTACAACAAAAGAGAGGTGATGATCTCTGGTTTACTCTTTGGTTCAGTGATTGTCAAAAAAGTTGTGAAATTTTGATTTGGTTTCTGTGTGTGTTTTGAAATCAGGGAACTGGTTTTGAGTTCGTCGAGGTTGAGAAAGCAAATATTTACTCTAACAGCGGGGAAGTTTTCTTCATCACATTTGTAGCCAAAAATCCTTGGAACCAGACAAAAGTGTTTCAAGCTAAGGTCATTCATGTTTTCTGTAGAGAGATTGTTCACAGCTTCTGCAGGCTTAAACCCAATCAACAAGGTATTATCTTCTTGGAATTTAGATTTTCTTTACTTTGTTAAAGTATATTGTTGTGGTCTTGTGGGGAGAACACAAAGACCCGTGTAACTTATGTCTTTGTCCTTGCACTAATTAGAACTTTTGATTGTTCTTGTTGTTGTAATTAGAAATATAGTGATGCGTATTCAACTTATGTTGGCAGTAACATGTGTTGATGAAGTTTCCTTTCCGGAGGAAGCGTCCATTACAAGAAAACGAAGAGAAAGCGTGGTAGTAAATAGTTATTCTTCATGACATTCAATTCCTAAGTTACTCATATATTTCTACTCGTTTTGGGAGTCTATTATTTCGGTTCAAGGGGTGGGTTATCTCTTGGTCTCTCTAATTATGTTGTGTATAGCCATTTCTTTTGTTATGAGGTTTGAGGAATAATTGTGTAATTTCTGGATTATTCCCCCTTTTGTGGAGGGTTAAAGTTTGAGAATTCCATGTATACCCAGCTAACTAAGATTAAACTTATATATGATTCATTTACGTTCCACACTAGTGAAACCATATTCAAGTGTCCTAAAAAGCCAAGATAAGCATAGAGCGAAATTCTGAACCTGCAGAAACCTGAACCTAAATTCACATATAATAGACACAAACCCGAAATATAAGAAAGATTGGGACTAAAATAAGAAACAATATATATGGAGTACAATCGCATGAAAATCTCATATACTTTTGGGGGCTCGAGTGTTATCAACTGAAATTGACTTTTAAATTCTTGAGATCAAATGATATCTCCACCACTCAGATTAAACTTTTACACGTTGCTCTGAACCATTTTTACGTGTCTACACTTTTACATATTTCTCTAAATCATTTACGTGTTACATTGAAAATAGTTTCATAGAAACATTTATTATTACTTTATTGTGTAGCTTTTTTTCCTTTTTGGTTTGAATGTTAATAATATTGTGTAGTTTTTGAGGTGCCGTGTAGTAAACTTTTTACTTCGAGAGGATCTCTGCAGTCTGCAGATCAGAATTCTAGGCGGAGACGAGAGGAGTTCTGGATTGTTTTTGCCTTCTTTCGTAGAAGCTCGTTTAGTAAATATGAATTTTGTTTTAGAGAATTGAAAAATATCGAACCAAAGTGAATTAGAAGGCATTAAAGTGAACCAGATAACAATAAATATCTTAGTGATTTTATAAATTTGTATCTAAAATATCAGAGCCAAATATGTATTCAAATATATGTATAGAAGTATTTTAGAATTAAAGTAATCCAAAATATTTGATAGTTTACTTGAAATAGCCCAAAATATTTTAATTAAACCAAATTCGAACTGAACAACACTATTTGAAATACAGAATATATGATTTTAAAAATTTATAACACAAAGGGTTGATAAATGACATATTTACAGTATGTGGAGCACTACATATAAACTTGAAAAAAACATTACAAATTTATTTATTTCAGTTATCACATCCACGGGACAATATACATAAAAAAATTTATATTCTTCTAATTGGCTTCATCAAGAAAAATAGGCATGAGATTTATTATCTGGATTCGATTTGAGATTTTGATCAGGATCCATTCCGAAAATTGGATCAAGAAATGAATAATAAAATGTGGATCCGTTGAAACCAAATCCAGATATCTTGATATTTTAGTCTTGAATATCTGGATCCAAATTGATAATTACTTCAAAAATAATATATATATATATATATATATATATATATATATATATATATATATATATATATAAAACTAATTTTATTTATTACACTTTTTCATTTTTATAATAATATATAAATTTTGTAATAGTATATATAGAAATAATTAAAAATCATATATACTTATTTTTTTTAGTTATTGTTAGTATATATCTTATATAAAAAAGGGACTGGTACATTTGCACTACCAGCACTATCCCAAAACCAGTAATACAAATAAAGATAGTAAAAACATATATCGGTTGGATAAAAATATTCATATGCATACTTTAAAATACTTTGGATATCCGATCTATCCCAAATGTAAAAGAAAAAGATAAGTCATCAGTTAACCGAACCCTGAACACACGTATTTAAAATGTTTTTGGGGTTTTAAAAAAATGTTTTTGAGGAGTATACCAAATAGGCAAAGCAAATAGGGTAAAAACGAAGAGGATATTTGATCAAAAAGAAAGAAAGATGAGGACTAAAAGAAAAATAACAATAAATACGGGGCACAATCACATAATGATCTGATACCTTAGGGGCTTTAGTGCAATCAACTAAGAGATCCAAACCAAAACATAAATAAATATTGGAGGAGAGAGAGAGAACGGAAAGCTTCTTCTCTTTTCCGACAAAAAAAAAGAAGAAGAAAAGGTATTTGTCTTTTAACCCCAAACTTGAGAGACTAGGGTTTGTGATGGCTTCATCAAGCACAGTCGATTACGAGATCATCACTGACCCGTGGGATCCTAAATGTGTGAGGGCGTGTAGTATGTATATCCCTTGAGAAGAGCCTGAGGGTACGAAGCGTATGTTGGAGAAGATTCGTGGGAAACGTGACATACGGATCCACTATCACACGCAAGCTGAGGAGCATCATATCATCAACGACCAGATCGTGAAGTCACAAGGCTTTTATGTAGATTTCTCAAAGCTGCGTTACCTTTTCGATTTCCGGCCTGCGTTTCTCGATGAAGTCTATCCACTCGGCAAACCAGATACCGGCAGGGTGTATTTCGGTAAACTCTCTGTGGAAGCCATTGAGATCTACAACATAACAAAGGTGATGATCTCTCCTCTCCATCTGGTTTTCTCTTTGATTCAAAAAAAAATTGTGAATTTTGATTTGTGTTTTGAAAACAGGGGACTGGTTTCGAGTTTGTTGAGGTTGAGAAGGCAAATATTTATTTGAACAGCGGAAAGGTCTACTTCATCACGTTTGTAGCAAAAGATCCGCTTGAACAGACAAAAGTGTTTCAAGCTAAGGTCATTCATGTTTTCTGTAGAGAGATTGTACACTGCTTCTGCAGGCTCAAACCCAATCAACAAGGTATTATCTTTTTGGAATTAGTTGAATTTTCTTTACTTTGTTATTATGTAGATATCATCTGAAAGCTTGTTTGTTGTGGTCCTGTGGAAATACAAAGAATCTTGTGTACCTTATGTTTTTGTCCTTGCCTTATGTAAAAAAAAAAAAGACAATTAGTTTTCATGTTCACTTTGCTTGATTGTTCTTGTTGTTCTGATGAAGAACATAATTGTGTATTCAACTTGTGTTGGCAGTAAAATGTGATGATGAAGAGTCCATTGCAAAGAAAGCGCCCGTTGCAAGTAAAAAGAAGAGAAAGCATGGTATAACTCTCTTCTTCATGACAAAAGAGTATTTCAATTTCTAAATTACATATATCTATTTTCTACTAGTTTGTTGATTTTGGTATTTTGAGTTCTACCAGTGTTGAAGAAGAGAAGGTTTATTCATTCAGACCCACAAGTTGATGATTTGGTCCTCGGTGATACGCTAGCAGCCCAGCCCAAGAGCAAAGAACAAGGGTCATCAACGGCTTCTTATGAAAACAGAGCACAAGGATATGAGAAGGAGCAAAGGACGTTGGGGGAGCTTACGAATCGGTTCTCTGCTCTTGCTTTGTTTGATTTATCAAGGATGATTCCATCTATGTAGTTCATCTTGGGTTTTAGGGTTTTAGCCTT
The DNA here is from genome assembly GCA_026261945.1 of Hirschfeldia incana. Taxonomy (NCBI): domain Eukaryota; kingdom Viridiplantae; phylum Streptophyta; class Magnoliopsida; order Brassicales; family Brassicaceae; genus Hirschfeldia; species Hirschfeldia incana. The sequence continues at coordinate 7,686,190 of JABCMI010000003.1, read as the reverse complement.
TTATATGAGTATGTAATCAGTGGCGATTGTAAGAACTCAAGAGAGTTAAAAGACATTAAGAAACTTATTTCATTTTCCTCATGGTTTTTGCTTTTACTTTAATGGTATTAGAATTATGGATGAACCAACAATCACGTCCTTATATGGTTATAAACAGTCATCCAGAGTCTGCTTTGATAATTTCAGGAACTTTTTTTAGCATGATTTTGGTTTTGTTTGCAGCATCCCTGACCCATCCTTATTGTGCAGATCATAATGTTGCTCCTCAATGTAGACGGCTAGCATAAGGAATAGCGCTGGTGTTCTAAACAATTTCCTATTGACTTGTTGATAGTAGCAGAACTGGAACATAGTGCTCCGATGCCGACTCCTCTTCTTCTCCAACTAAACAAAGCATAGCCTGAAAATGTTCGATATAAGCCATTTGCCTGTGAGAAATATTGCCGTGCTTAGCAGAAAAGCTGCATTGTCTTACTTTTTCTATTTAGTTCGCAGTCAATTAATTACGTTTGTCAAAAGATGTATATACCGGATTATCACTATATAAATTTGAAATAAACATTAAAAATACTTTTATTATTATAGTATATACATAAAAAGTTAATAAAACAGATTTATATCTCCTATTTTGGTTAATCAAGAAGAATCATCATCAGAATATGGTCCAAAAAGAAAGTTCCCATGACGGGGACCGGGGTCAGGGTGTTGTGCACTGCTAGAGGGACGTGGACCGGTGCGTTTGACATTTGTACCATCAGTTAACCGAACCTAAATTCACGTATTTATAATGTTTTTGAAGAGCAGACCAAATACACACAAAAACAGAAAGTATAAGAAAGGTCAAGTCTAAAAGAGAAAACAGATAATGTGGGCTACAGGCGCATAAATATCTGATACTTAGGGAGCTTTCAAGCTAAGGTTTTCTGTAGGAAGAATAGAATGTACACAGCTTCTGCAGTCCGAACCCAATCAATGATGTATTATTTCTTGGACTTAGTTAGGTTTTCTTTAATTTGTTAAGTAGACATCATCTGAAAACATATGTTATGTCTGTGCCTTAGTAAAAATCAAGAAGAAAGCTCTGCTTTCAATCTGCTTAAATGCTCTGCCCAATATATTTTGCAGGTTATATATTTTTTAGTGGAGAAGAACATTTGATTGTTCTTGTTGTTCTTGTGAGGAATATAATAATCGTATTCAACTTGTGTTGTCAGTAACATGTGATGATGAAGAGTCTATCGCGAAGAAAGAGTCCGTTACAAAATGAAAAAAAAAAAAGTGAAAGAAAGGTATAACTAAGGTGGTGATTGTTTTAGTAGTTTCTAGTTTTAGTTTTTGGTTTTTAGATTCTAGTTTTTAGATTTTTGATTTTGGTTTCTGATTTTCAGATTTTTGTTTTTGATTTTTAGATTTTGGTTTTGGTTTTTGGTTTTTAGATTTTGATTTTAGTTTTTGGCATTGCTGTATTTTAAGTTTTCAAAAAGATAATCAATAAATTACTTCAAAATAATACAGCAACATAAAAATAAAATATTTAGAAGTTACCATTTAAATTTATCGAATATCATGGTTATCATTTTAAAAAAAAAATACAGGAACTTGTTTTATAATTATTATATTCTTATAAAAACTTATTTATAGTAAAATATAAATCATAATATATATATACATATATATATATATATATATATATATATATATATAAATTACACAAATTCAAACTATTTAGAAGCTTTTCTTATATAAATATTTTAATTTTTGTAACTTAAATTGCAATATATTTTTTTATTATATAAATTATTAGTTTTTCTGTGTGTTTGTTAAATATTCAAATTTGATTGGATGAAAAAAAGTTACTAAAATATAAATAATAAATTTATTTATGAATAATGCAAAATACTAGTCCCTAATAAGCCACAATCTACGTGCTCCTCTACATCTATGAATAATTATAAGTGCTGATACATGTTATATTAATATTAACAAAAAGGTAAGAAAAATATATTAGAAGCTACGTGCCTACAAAAACTGAAAAAATAAAGATTCTGGTTTTTCACTTATAAATTAATGGAACATGTAAAAACCAGTTTCCTTAATTTATAGGAAAACTCTTTTGCTACAATCTTGATTGGTTATAGAAGGAGTTTTTGTTTCCCTTAATTTTAGGGAATAAATTTTTTAGGAATCTTGATTGGCTAATAAAATAGTTTTTGAAAAACAAAAACCAGAAACCATTTTAAAAACTGGAAACAATCAACACCTAAATAGTTTTATCTCTTCATTATGACGAAATAATGTTTCTTTTGTCGTTCATGTTACAGACATCTCGTCTAGATTTTGATCTTTACCAGGGTTGAAAATTTAGCCAGAGTGGTGAAGGGCTCTCTTATTTTGGTGCAAGCGTGACTCGTCTCTTAGTATCCCTGCTTATGTTGTGTTAGAACCACTTCTTTTTGTTATGAGGTTGCGGAATAACTATTGAGAATTCCATGTATCAAATGATATCTCCTATTAAACGTTTATGTGTTTCATTACGTTTTGCAGTGAAACCATATTCAAGTGTCATAAAAAGCCAAAGAGTTGCAACCAAACTTTTAATTAATACCGTACGGCCATTGAATAAAATAAAGAGTTAAATAAGTTTTTGATATACTTAAGTTGTTGGGTATTTTACACCATATGGAAATCATAGTCCCTCATATACCAAAAGCAAACATTTTTTTTTTAAACCGACTGATAAGTGATAATACCGTTCAGAAAAGAGAGTTTTTAACCTAATAATTAAGAGCATGGGCAACGGTGAACCCTTTTTACCAAGTTTCTTTAATATATTTTTGTGGGCCCATGAACAGTTATGAATCCAGATATGTTATTTTCTACATTGGTGAACCCGAAGAAAGGGTTCATAAGAATAAAAAATAATATTGTTTTAAAAAAATTGAAAATATTCAGAAAACATAAACATATTATTGAAATATATTTTAAACTTATGAAAACATTTTATTCAATACATAAAGAGTACATAACAGAAATTAGAAATTTATAAAAATACAAAGCTTATTTAATTTTCTTCATGACCAAACTTTTGCCAAATATTTTCCACTAAATCAGCTTTCAAACGCTGATGCTTATCTCCATCTCGAACTTCTCTCCGCATGGCTAACATATCCGGGGTGACATTAACACTATCCCTGCTTGTTGCCTTGGAACTTCTGCTAGACTCTCCTGTCTCAAACTCCGATATATCAATTTGAGCGTATCCGTCTCGTTCTTCCTCTACTATCATATTGTGCAATATGACACAAGCCATCATTATTTTTCCTATCCTTTCCAAGTCCCATTGTAGAGCTGGATTCTTAACAATTGCAAACCTCGATTGCAATACTCCGAAAGCCCGTTCGACATCTTTTCTGGCGGCTTCTTGTTTTTCAGCAAATTTCTTTGCTTGGGACTTTGAGGAAGTGAGATGGATTGGATAAATATTGCCCATGGAGGATAAATCTCGTCAGTAAGATAGTAGGCCATACGATAAGTGTGGTTGTTGACCTTGAACCTCACTTTAGGTGTTCGACCATGTATGATATCATCAAAAACTGGTGACCGATCAAGAACATTGATATCGTTGAGGGTACCTGGTAAGCCGAAAAATGTGTGCCATATCCATAGATCTTGTGATGCAACGGCTTCTAAGACAATTGTTGGCTTCCCCGAACCACGTGTGAACTGACCTTTCCAAGCCGTCGGGCAGTTTTTCCACTCCCAGTGCATGCAGTCGATGCTGCCTATCATTCCCGGAAACCCCTGTACCTCTCCAATATCGAGCAATCGTTGAAGATCCTCGGCTGTAGGTCTTCGTAGATACTCATCTCCAAAGCATTGTATTATTGCAACACTAAAATTTTCCAAACAAGAACGTAATGTACTGTCAGCCATTCGGAGATATTCATCATATGTATCTCCTGACCATATGCGAGCATACGCATCGCTCCCGTACACTTCTGAAGTGGAGAAAAACCGTTTCTTCCGGTTGCATCTGGTCTTTGCTGAAAGAATGGAAATTCAGTACTCATACGCTCGACAATGCGAAGGAACAAGGGCTTGTTCATTCGAAAACGCCTCCTAAACAAATCCGATGTATATGTAGGATTTCCCCTGAAATAATCGTTGACAAGCTGAATGTGCCCTAGTTCGCGATCTCGTTCGATAAAACGTCTTTTGGACTTCTTGGGCTGAGAATAAATCACTGAGTCGATGAAATTATCAACAACTTCGTCCACCATTTCTTCTAAATATTCATCAACTTCATCACTTGATGAGGAAGACATTTTGTTTTTTGCTTGTTCCTTCCTTGAAGTCAAATAAACATTTATAAGTATATTATCATAATCCATAAATTTTGTTAAGTATAATTATATAAAAGTTGCATAATCCATATTTTGCAAAGTGTATCTTAAGTAAAAGTTCCATAGTCCATATTTTAACTTAGGTAATTTTTTTTAGAATAAAATCTTAAGTTCATGTTTTTAGTTATTTAATTGTATCACAACAAAATCTTAATTTATTATGTTGAAAAATATAATTTTTCTAAAATTCTTTTCGTATTTTTAATTTAGTCTAAATTTGTTTTTTTTCAAAACATTATTGTATCTAATTTTTAAAAATCTTTAGTTAATTTGTAATTGTTGTACAAAGGTATCATTATTTTTGTAAAAATTCTTTAGTTTTTTTAAATTTAGTGTAAATTATCTTTTTTTGTTTCATGACATAATTGTTTCTATTTAATTGTATCATAACAAAATCTTAAGTGTTGACTTACCTTGAGTGTGTTGTTTAGTTTCTCTTATCCTTGGCAAGCCCAAACCGACGAGAGAAGTGAATGGTTGTGTTGAGTTTGGTTGTGAAGACAAGTGTGGTTGTGTTGAGTTTGGTTGTGAAGACAAGTGAGTTTGGTTGTGAATGGTTCTGTGATTTAACTTGAAGAGAACAAGAGGAAGAGAACAAATGAAGATAGCTTTGTTCGTGAATGCTATAACAAGAGAAGTATTGTTTTATAAGCAAAGTGAAACATGGTTTTAGTACATCCGTGAAACCATCTGTTTTATAACATAAAGAGGAACCATAGTTTTAGTACATCCGTGAATCGAAGCAACAATACAACAAAATACATCCGTGAATGCAGTGTACCATGAGACAAAACGATACACTTGCACCTACTACCCGTGACTCAAGTACTACATATTACATAATAAGTGATGAGGTCTAGAGAGAAACAAAATCCTAGACTCACATCAACGCCTACTTCACCTGCAACACACTGTCCTTCCAACCCGTGACCTGCAACACACTTTCCCTTGAACCCGTGACCTGCAAAAGAAAAGGCAAGACAATCAATAAAGTTTCAAACAGGCCAATACAATAACATAATCAAAGATATTCAGAGGAACACAATCTAGTAAACTAACCAAATCATTTCAGAGCATTTCAGAGATTAATTTGTTCTTAAGAGCCAATTCAGAATCAGAAAGTGTGTCTGTGTTTTTTGATAAGAGACGATCAAGGATTTTTTGGTTCGATAAGATTTTTTTCTCAGCAAGGATGTTCTGTACGTGATCATATGCAGCCTCGTTGGGCTTCTTCCGTTTGGATGCTTTGCTTGCCTTAACACCAGGAGGCCTACGCTCTACCTCCTCAACCACCACTTCCGGACCACTTTCTTTCCTTTTCTCGCAAGGCTGAGGGTGTGATTTCCATTTCTGCTCGAACCTGAGTTGCCTCCAGCAATGCTCAAGACCGAACTTGCCATTATAATCATTCGCGAAGATGTCATGAGCAAGCTTCATGACATCATTCTCTGATTGGCCACTTGTCTGAGCCTTCAACGCTTGTTCATGGCATCCCACAAACCTGCAGACCTCTGTATTCACCCTTCCCCACCTCTGCTTGCATTGACTCCACTCTCTTGGAATGGAGCCAGCGAGCAGAGGACTCGAATTGACATACTCCTCTATCCTCTTCCAAAAGGATCCCAGTTTTTCTTCTTTGGTTGACCACTTTCTCCTTTCCGCAGTTTTAGCTAACACGGGCGAGCTAACATGTGCTTCAGCAGAGTCCATGTCTATTGGACTGCTCTGCGCAGCAAGCAAGTTAACAAACCCGTGAGAGGATACAGAGAAAGTATCCATTTGGTTCGTTTTTGGTTAGGTGTTTAGAGGTTTGTGTGATTTTTAAAGTTTGATTGTTTGTGTTTTAACAAGTGGTTATCCTATGTTTTAAACTACTATCGCATTGCTTTATTACACAACCACTTATTCAGATTTAACTTAATTACCCAACCACTTATTCAGATTTACCATTCATTGCACATCAAATCACTTTAAAAAAAGTGGAGAAGTTTTTAAACACGAGTTGTTGGTGAAGTGCGTTTGTTTTTCCGGGTTCAATTAAATTTATACTTAACTCACTTGTACTTAGCCTCTACTCTATCTACTACATCAGCAAACAGACATATATTTAATTCACTTGTACTTAGCCGGTTCATTTCGGTTCAGTCAATTAAATTTCTACTTAACTCACTTGTACTTAGCCTCTACTCTATCTACTCTATCTATCTAGTTCATTTCGGTTCAGTGTTTACCTTTCGTTTAGTCGAAGCAGAGCTTCTCCAGGACCTCAACTTGGACCGTCAGGTTGTAAACCTCCCCCGTTAGGCGATCAACCTGCAGAGACAGATCTTTCGCCTGGCCCTGGACATGGATACAATAATATACAAGTGTTAGTCAGATAATAATATAGAAAATACGAGTTCAAAGTAAATAAATAAATATACTCACCTCCAGAGTCTGAATCTGGTGTTTCATCATAGGCATCAACTTGATCACCTCTTCAGCCGCCTCCACACGGTTAGTCAACCATTCGAGCTGCTCCTGGACACCAAAAACCCAAGGCTGACGGAGGTGTAACCCATCAGCCTTGTTTAGAACAAAGTCGAAAACGTCAGTACTGGTTTTGCAGCAAAAATAAATTAACAGTTTGGTAAAAGGAAGCGTTGAAATACCCATTTTACCTCGTAGTTGACGCACGTCAAGAACCTCTTCCCAGGAAGAGTGTCGCACTCCTCCTTCCCTTTCACCTCGTGGATGATCCTCCCACCACAGGGACAGCTTCTCGGGATCCCATACTCCGAATCACAAGTGTATCGTAGCATGTTGATATGCTCCATCTGCCTCTTTGAATTTCTTCTCTCTTCTGCGGGATCCATCTGTGAAAGAGATCGAAAATTATTATCAAAATCGAAATAATTATTTACACGCTGAAATCGATCAATATAAGCGTTAATCGAAACTCAGAAATTGATTTTAGATCCCTCAGAAAAAACCCCCAAACTACGATTCAGAACCCTAACCCGAAACCCCAAATCGAATTTAGAAAATCGGAAAACCCTAACTACAAACTCAATCGATTAGAAAAGGTGTTAATAAAATAACCCAGAAGCCGATTTGAAACCAGAAATCGAAACCCCCTTTTCGATTAAAAACCCTAACCCGAAACTCCCAAATCGATTTTCGAAAATCGGAAAACCCTAACTACGAACACAATCGAATAGAAAAGCTGTTCATTAAATTACCCAGACGCCGATTTGAAACCAGAAATCGAAAGCCCTTTTCGATTAAGAACCCTAACCCGAAACCCCCAAATCCAATTTGCGAAATCGAATACGCTTTCGACCCACAACCGTCTGAATCAATCGGTGAATCGATCCAGAAACTCACCTCAGATCGTCTACGAGAGAGTTAACGGAGAGATTCGATCGATTTTAGAGGTCTGGATCGAGAGCACGAGAATCGCCACAGAGGAAAACAAAACCCTAGCTTTCGGAGAGAAAAAAGAAAATGAGAGAAAACACGCGAATCCCGTTTTTTCTCCGTATCCACGCGTTCTCGCCTGGCCATTCTCGCTTCGACGCGTGGCGTGAACCCGTATGATACGAGTTCGTGGGCAAGAGACGGATCACACGGGAAAACCCATTTTCCTCTTTTTTTAATAGATTGGGCCTATGAACCCGCGCCTTTGATCCGGTCACAAACCCGCGTTGCGGATGGTCTAAGACCATAGTTGTTGTTGCCGTGTCTGCACACCAGATACATCACTAGAAGCCATCAACTGCAGACACCTGTTACAAACCCCGGAAAGTGTGGAAATCTTGTCGAAGAGATTTTTGTAATTAAAGTTCACTATTTCAGAAACATGCTTACCAAAGGATAAACAACTTCAGAAAACAAACTTTGATTTTCGCATCCAACACGGCTACAAGCCCGGCTTATTTTCGCGAATCCCTTATCTCCCCAAGTAGTACTCCAGGAGTTCTGGATAATCCAATAGTGCTGACCGTTGAAGCTGTCATAGCCAACTAGTAGAACCACGTGGTCGCCTTGGGCCTTCTTAGTCGTTTTCTCTCCGTAAAAGATCCCCTGAAAATTAACGCACACAAAGAGATAATAATCAAATTAAGGTTTAAAGATATTTAGACTGAAAAGCTGACTAAACTAAACATATATATCTTACATCTCCCTTGTGTACTTTAAATTCATCCGTCGCCTCTATGCTCACTATCACAGGACCAATGTCCACTAGTTTGATCAAGTCTTCTTCATTGATCTTTTTTATTGACACAAGTTCATCAATTTTCAAAATAGGCACCTCGTTTTTCTAGCAAAAAAATTAAATCTATATTAAATACAAAAAGACATAATTTTCAAAATACAAAAATATTCTTACCATGATCTTTCTGGCACATGGATCTTTTCTGTTTGTCCTCTTGGGACATTCACAGTCTTCTTCCTTGAGTTTTCAAAAAAGTCCTTATTTCTTCAAAGTTCTTGACAGCTCCTTTGGGCTTTTTTTCTTTCTATGCCTTCGAAAAGGTGTGTATCCGACAGTGAAATCTCTAAGGGGGGTTATTGGTTTAGAATTCTAAAAGAATTCTAAAATTTTAAGAACCTATTGTTATTGGTTTATGGACTTTTAAAATCTTTTCAAAATCTATTGTTATTGGTTTTAAGACTTTTCAATTCTATTCCAATCCTTTATTATTCAGAAAGTTTAGTTATTGTTGATTTTGTTGTTCTATTAAATTCTCTTGTTATTGGAAGGTAAATTCTTTATGTTTTTACTCATAAGGCTAGATTTTGAAAATACCATGTATACACATAAGATTTTTGAAATCTATGTAATAATAAAAACATACACATATGGCATATTCATCAGTCTCTGTAACTCATTATATATTTTTCTTGTTTGACAGTACGACATTGTTGGTGAACTTTCGTTTGATAAAACAACCATTTGGTGCAATAATGGTGAAGATACCAAAATCATATAAAACCAACAAAAAGTCATAAGCAAAAAAAAAGAACAGAGACATACCAAACGTAACACAAATAAAACGACCAAGATGTATTTGTCTACGTAGAGACACAAAACCATAATATCAATAAAAATGAGCTGTTTCACCATCACCCTTGACTTCCATTTTGTACTGCATCTGTCCACATATTGGAAGCTATCATGTTTCTCCAGTTATTAGCTAATTCTCGTTGTTGAGATTCAAGAGTACATACATCTTCAGTGCCTATTTCTCCATTTTCTTCTTCTTCTTTTTGTTTTCATTGATCAATTCTTCTGGAAAAATATCTGATCGACACTCTTTACGTAGAAAGTTATGCAATCCAGCACATGCCAAAACTAACTCTGCATGTGTCTTGAAAGCGAAAGGAGGTGCAGATTTAAAAATTAGAAAACGAGATTTGAAGATACCAAATATTATTTCAATCACATTTCTTAAAGACGCATGCCGCAAATTGAATAACTCGTTCTGGTTGCTGGGATCACGACCTTCACCCCTGAAGTCTTGTAGATGATACCGCGTACTTCTAAATGGAGCTAAGAATTTCCGACGGTTGGCAAACCCACAATCAGCTAGATAAAATTTTCCTAGAGAATTTTAACATCAGAAAATCAGTTATATAAACACTGAATATTCTCATAATATGAAATTAAAAATAGCACCCATACCTTCTGGAACTTCTAGTCTGCAAGTGCTTCTTGTTAGAGCATCACTTAATATTTTTGAATCATGAGCTGGACCTTCCCACCCACTAAGAACATACATGAATTCTAGATCAAAATTGCAGGTCGCAAGAACATTTTGTGACACAAATCCTTTACGATTACGATAGCTTGGCACGTCACATTTTGGCACCATTGCAAATATATGTGTGCCATCTATTGCTCCGGTGCAATCCTGATAAAAATTAAAGATGTCAAATAAAAAACATATTTTTTTAATAATAATACTTTAGACAAAATCAGAACTATGTACCTTGAAGTAAGGATAAAACCTTGTGCTCTCTCTTATCTTTGCACATGTTGTCACTCCAGGCTTTGCCATCAGGTCTGGCGCTAAAGTATTCAGTGATTTTAGAACCTTATGAAAGTTCTCACTAGTGGCAAATACTGATCTCTTGAACGTGTCGATTGTGTAACAATATTTTGAACTCTGACCAATAGTTAGGAGAAATGTAGCCACCATCTCTTCAACGCATATATTCCGGGTATCTCGCAGACATGTTTTCACCCTTAGAAGATCACATAGCTTGAGAAATGAGCTTGGATACATACGATATAAAGATCGAAAGTGTTCCGGTTCTTCCTTCAAAGCTTTTTGAATGTATTCATAACCAATGTTCGTGACTGGCTTACGAAGGGGACGTTCTATGCGATTCACAGGTGTCGTAGAGACTCTTGCTATGTTGTCTAGCATTAGTAGCATAATATCCAAATCTGTTTCGTCATCTTCCATATTGGTTGATTCTTCTTCTGTGATCACTTCCATGAAAACACACCTACATATATATAATAATATTATTAGAGTAGTGCTGTAAACATAAAGACGTAACATGACGTAAGGACTTGCGAAAAAGGACATGCAACTACAAATCATGACTTCACACAAACAAAAGGCTGTTAAAACACACCTACATATATATAATAATATTATTAGAGTAGTGCTGTAAACATAAAGACGTAACATAACGTAAGGACTTGCGAAAAAGGACATGCAACTACAAATCATGACTTCACACAAACAAAAGGCTGTTAAAAATAATTAAAATCTACGCACACTAAAATGAGAACCAACAATAGAGAGAAATGATATAATTCAATTCCAGTTTATTATAAATCAAGCAAATTCAAAACAAAGTCTCAAATATCATTAAAAACAAATAACTATAACATTAAAACAATGACCACTTGTAGCTGAAGCAGTGATCAGTTCTAGCCAATATTGGTTTGGATCCAACCAAAGCGTTCTTCTACCGACATATCTGTAAAAACATCTTTCATGCCCAGAGAATAGATAAGAGTCACAGCTTTAAACTTGGTATGCTGGTCCAAGTTAGTGATCTCTTGCATTGCATCCCAAACACTATTTTTCTTTTTCTCATCTTCTTTCTGCTCAGCCTCCTTTTGTTGTCTCTCTTCTCTTTGTTGGATGATACTAAGGATCTTATTGCTCACAGTGACCATGGAATCATTGTTATCATTCTTCAGCTCCTCCAAATTGTAGCATGCTTAAGTTCTAGCTCTCTTTCTTGGGATCAAATTTTCTGCATGACCTTTCAGATTTTGTTTTAAAACAGGAGACACATCAATAACATCATCACTGTTTTCACAAAACATCAAGGTTTCTTTCACTTGATTATCACCAACAAGATTAGTACGAGCATCAGTAGTATCACTTAATCCAAGTGACTTGCCACCATTTGCAGTTGTTCCATCAAATATAATCTTCAAGTCCTCAAATTGTTCATGCGAGTCATAGCGCATAAATTTGTTGAATCAATTCAATTTTCAAAAATCTGTCAACTTTTTAAATCACTAGACTCTTTCGAAATTCTAAAACCAATAACCCCCCCCCCCCCCCCCCCCCCTAAGTCAAACTGGATTTTCACTCTTGCTTCAATGGATTTGTTGGTGCTGTGAACCCAGCATGTTTCTCTAAAAATAATATTAACAAACGTGTTAAAAACATCCGGGTGTAAATGATTCATTTACTTTATTATAGTTATACACATAGACATTACGCATAGGTTTTAAGTATGATATCAAAAATTCATACCCTTATTTCCTTGATTCGTGACCGTATAAGCAGCACCTCCCGTTTTACTCCAATCTCTTGAATAATATTTAGCACCTCTAACATCCTAAGAATCATATATATATATATATATATATATATTGATAAATAACAGCATAACATTAGAGTAATGCAAGTTTAAGAATAATAAAAAAAGATAATTAAATGAAAATGATTACTTACAGGAGGATAGTGTGGATCGCAGCTCGTCAACCGCTAAGTATAAATGAAATGTTATTTTAACAAGAAAATAAATTTCCAGAAAAAAAGATTGTTTAAGACAATGTTAGCTAGAGATTCACCACGGTATTTGCAGGGGCATTTTCCAGTTTGGATTTCTTTTTCCCTCCTTTGGATTTTTTTTGTCTTTGCCTCCACCATACTGTTGTTGATGATCACCTTCCATGACCTGTTCAAACAAAATCAATTTCTTAGGTGAGAAAAATCTAATTAAGAAAAAAAACGAATGAAAATAAATGAAAAAAACATAAGTGGGGTTTTTCAAAAACCTTTAAACATTAAATTTGAGTTCAAAAAAAGAAGAAAAGAAAACCAAATCAGATTAGTTTTCTCTGTGAGAAACCAAGAAAAAAATGACGAGCATTTCGAACAAAAAAAAAAATGACGAGCATAAATCAAACAAAACATAAGTGGGTTTTCTCAAAAACCTTCAAACATGAACTTTGTGTTCTATAAAAGAAAAGAAAACAACTTTGTGAGAATCCAAGAACAGAAAGGAACGAACATAAATACATTTATTGAAATGGAGACGACACTGGTGTTCTTAGAAAAAAAAACTGAAAGGGACAAAAAGATACTTACGTAAGTAAAGTGGGTGGTGGTTTCCTTAGAAAGATCAGAAATCGAAATAAGGATTTTTCACTAGAGAGTACTGGGCTTCTGAGAAAGAACAGAAAGAAAATAGGGATCCTCTCTCTTGGTTAATAGACGAGCGAGAGAGAGAGTATGTGACACTGCACTGTATCGTACGTATATATCTGTCTGTGTGGCACCGTACCGTGGGTCAACCATCATACAAGAAGAAAAAGCTCTTTTTTCTTCAATAAATGTATTTTTTTTTACATATAGTCCTATATTACGATCTTAGTTACTCTAAATAAACTCTAAATAATACGGAATAAATCTAACACTATACTAAAAGCCGAATATAAAGCCTACTGAAGGAGTCCACGTCGGACTGGAAATTCATCCAGTAAATTGCAGCATTCCTCCACGTCATTAAATGATTACTTGGGTTTGGGCTTCTATGGTTTTGGCTGGACATGTTTTGTTTTTCTTTATAATTTGAGACTGCTGTTTGGGCTTTTGCATGCCATTTTGTTTAGGCCCATCATCTTCTTGGATTGGACAAACGCCGTATCCCTTCTCCTTCCTCCCCACTTCCGACTAAGACGTCTGTCGTTATGTCATTTAAGCTTCAAAACCCACTACTTCCTCTTCAAAGATGCGCATGGTTTGGAATATATAAATAGACAGTCTGAGAGTCTTCTCAAGCATACATATGCTCCTTCAATCATAGAACCCCTAAATATATCTCAGCTCTCTCCAAGGAGAGATTCATTTCTTTGAGCTACATGTTTTTGTATCATGATGTTGAAGTACAATGGCGGAGAGATGAGGTTAGAGAGTTTTGATATTGTTTGTTATCCACTTTTATGTCTTGATTAATTTACATAATCTATTTTTTTTGGCAGATCAAGCTTAAAAATGTCGTCCAGATGCAATAATCTTTAGCTCCCTGTAAAAGTAGAACCCAAAACTCAACCTCTTTTCTACCGTCCAGTATCCCCTTTGACGTGAGAAATCATGTGTATTTGAGTTGTTTTATAGATTGTCGCTAATAGCTTCGTCACTAGAACAATTGCAGATTTGGACCTCACTAAAACTCTTATCACCAAAAGCTGACCACTAGCATGAAGTCCAACCTCTAATCGTACAACAATTGAAGAATCAGTTTGATTTACTACAAGTAATAGTTTTTAGGTGACTTGATCTCTTACCTTCTCTCATTACTGACATCATGCTGAATGACTTCTTTCCCTAGACTTACAGCGTTACCAACATCAGTGTCTTTGCTTAATGATCTAGAACAAGGTTTGGACAAACATGTAATTTCCCGTTGTTCACTTTGTCTTAACTGATTTGGGAAAGAAGAGCCTAAGACTCACGGTCCACAGATTGGTTCACTCCTTTGGAAACAGAGGATGTAGACCATTGACACCAGAAGAGATTGGTTCACTCCTTTCAGTTTCAGGTTTCTCCTAGATATGCCATCTTATACTCGACCAGGTCTTTTGCTCTCATTGTAGCATTAGTAGTTGGTAGCCATCCCGTGGCAGATATCTCTTTGCTATACTATTTTTTACCAAAATATGCGATCTTTGTTAATATATAGATATTACTAGTCTCAGTTTGGGGTTGCTTCTGATTGTTTCTCTTATTAATAGAGACGTGTTGTGCAGATATAGGGTTCCGAAGCATCTGAAAAAGGGCTACAACATAGAAACCAGAGGTTATGTCGTATGTTTCTTTAACTCTACGAGTATGTTCTTTACTGGGGATGGTGAGAAGCAGATGGTCGAATTTGTACACGGGGTTGTAACTAAAGAGGGTCAACCACTTCATGAGGATGGGTGCGCTGGAAATAAGGCCTGTAATGCTTAATTTTCCACCTTTAGGAGTTGCCAACTCGAAGTCCACTCTGCTGCTACTTAGTATTTCTAAGTTTGAATAAATTGTAAAGGTCTTGCATCTTATTTATTTCCTTATGGTTTTTGGTTCTTTAACTTATTTTTTCCTAGGCTTGGACACTACGAAAACTATATTATGTTAACTTATATTTGCCTTTCATGCAGCTCATTTCCTGTTGTTGCATAGTAACCTTGGTATCTCACCAGTTATATGGTTCCCCGCAAGAGCACTGCAACATCATGATTAGAACCTAAAAACTTATTTGTTGCTTCGTAAATAAATGGAAAAAACCAGAACTCACAGCTTAAGGTTTGGAATCTGTGTTAAGGTTGCTGTAGTGGGTCTGTGAGTGAGCCCATTGTTCTTGAAGCTCATAATGTGTCCACAAGTTGGAAAGTCCAGAAATTGTATGAAACAAACAAAATTGGTACGTGAAATAAATAAACACACAAAATTTTATGAATCATACAAATGCCAATTGTCCAGCTGCTTGAGTTTAGAGAATGAGAAGGATATTTTTCATATAACAGATTATCAAAGGAATCCCTGAACAATGGAGCGTATAAATATCATATGTAAAAACATTAAAGATATATTTGATAAGTAAGACTTACAGATAAACAAGAGAAGCACAGTTTCTAATCTCATCTGGAATTTGACCATTTAAAATCATCGCAGCAAGTAGATATACAAAGCTAAAATCGACACACGATCTTGACAATTAATGTCAAGGACGGTCACAGTTATAAACATCATGATTCTTACAACATTATTACCTGTCATGTTTCTCATCTTGATCACTGCCGGTTTTTTATGCAAGAAGAAAATAAGAATTACGTAGGATTAAATCATACAAGAAATTGAATAAATTCAGCCTCATTTTTTTGAAGACCATTGTGAATGCGGATGTAGTAGTAAACAAACCCATTAATGGTTAATGCAAAACCGTTCTTCTTCTCGAAGTTGATCAGCAATAACGAGAAGCTGAAGAGGATAAGATCTACGAGACAAACCATGAGAATGTTGAGTTGTGGTGGTGGTGATGAGGGAGAGACAAACACGAAGAGAAGATTGTCGATGGAGAAGAGAGCGATAGACTCTGGATTACAAG
Organism: Hirschfeldia incana; assembly: GCA_026261945.1. Taxonomy (NCBI): domain Eukaryota; kingdom Viridiplantae; phylum Streptophyta; class Magnoliopsida; order Brassicales; family Brassicaceae; genus Hirschfeldia; species Hirschfeldia incana. Next base: position 7,670,171 of record JABCMI010000003.1, on the reverse strand, counting down.
ACATCAAGGAGTTTGAAGAAGCGATGATCATGGCTGTTTGGAGAACAGAGACGAAAGTGTTGGACAAGAAGAGGCTCAAGGTTTTTTCAGGACATCACATCGTCCTCCCTCGGCCCAAGAGCCTGAGTGTGTTTTTTTTTTTGGTCAAAAAGCCTAAGTGTGTTAGTTACTTATTTTGAATAAGATCCTTTGGTAACAATGGGTGTTGTAAACGGGAAAACAATAAAGAAGGCCATGGAAGTTTGGTTGGGTAGAAAATAATTTACAGTTAAAAGATCGATAGTTTGTGTAAGAAGTTATAGAAAAATTTTAAGTCTCCTCTGTACAAAGTTTTTATTGAGAAGAATAAAATTTAAAATACTTTAAAAAAATGTTCTTTGATTATCTAAAGAGAATTTACAAATCTATATTATTTGAAACATTCTCCAAGTTTCTTTCTTTAAAGCTAAAAACACATCAAATAAAAAAATTAAATGTGTTTTCTAATTTATGAACGCTTTGATCATTTCAGATTCTGTTATTGTTGTCTTATGTTAATTCAGGAAAATATTACTTCTTTAATATATCATTTTTCTAACATAGAAGATTATATATTTGAATAATAAAGTAAAAATGTTGATGTTGAGTTAAAGTCATTACATTTTTTTTTCAATAGTATAGTAAAGATGTTGATTTCAATTATATTGTGCTGGTATGTCTAACTACGATCCACCCAATATAATTTTGTTTTTCACGAAAATAAACTTTTCGCTACATTTTTTGGTCAGTCAAATTCCGATGTATACAAGCACGTTACCGCCAATCGAGAATTACAACAAAAAAAATATCTAAAATTGGAAATACAATCATTATTTTTGTTTTAAAAAAAACCTTCAGCTATAAAAGGCGGATAGCTTAGCACGTGGTGTGAGGCAACATACGTCGTTTACTGTCCATATGAATACAGAGCAACCAGTTTGGTTTACATAATCCACATAAGTCTGTAATTTTGTTGACAAAAAAAAAACCTTCAGCTATGTTAAATACTCTACATACACAAAACACCAACTGCTAAAAAAAGTAGAACAGTTCATCACCAGTGGCGGAGCCACCTTTATGGGAGGTGGGTCACTTGACCCTGGTGGATTTCATGTAAAATATTTTTTTTGCTTATATTTAAGAAACAAAACTGGGAAATTACTGCAAAAATTAGCATATTGACCCTTATGAATTATGCAAACTATGTACTTGACCCTCCTAAAAGCTCAGTCTGTCTCCGCCACTGTTCATCACTACATCTCAACCATATTACAATACAAATCTTAGAAAATCAGTAACCACGGCAAAACGCTAACTACACAAACAAGGCATCACATGTATACATAGAAGTAAAGCAACAAGATTTAATAAAGACTGTTTGAGTTTAGCAGCCAACTGTTTTTTTTGTTAGGTCCATCTCTTTCACAAATGTGACTAATAAATATATGATTTTTTGTAAAAAAACTTCTATCTGAATCCTCTAACAAAAGGTTGTAATCTCAATGACAGTCATATTTTGGTATGATATGATTGTCTAAATCCAAAAATGTCCGGAGTAAATTCACTTACCAATACTTATAAGAATGCGAACAGTGGTGTAGTCAAAATATTTATTTGTATGCTTGAGTATATAATAGATGTTACAGTTGCTTGGAAGTCATTGGAAAATTACGATAATTATAAGATTTCAAGATATCATGTTGGTCATAAGCAGTAAATCCAAAATATAAAAATATTTACAATAACTAAAATATATAAAATATATTTTAAAAACTAATCAAAACAATGTAATGAAATTAGTACTGATGGTCACAATACCATTAAAATTATTTCAACTAATTCATAAAAATATAAATTATTCAAAGTTTCAAATGGAAATGAAAAAATACAAAAAATCACATCATACCATATATAAGATCAAAATAGGTGGCATGAGAAAAAAATAACAACAAATCACGTTGACCAAAAAAATTAACAACAAATTAAATTACTCCCCTTAGTTAGTTATAAAAGTCTATTTTTTATTTCTTTGTAAACATATTTATAATATCGAAAGATATGTAGTATAACATAAAAATAGCAAATTATCTTCTAAATTTATAGGAAGAAACAAAGAAAATAGTAAATGAATTGAACTATTTAGTTAAAACTGCTTCAAATACAAAAAAAAAATAAATATACAAAATAAATTCATATTCAAACAAAATAATTTATATAGTAATAAGATAAAAACTAAAAAATCAGCTATACAAACCGCGCGTAACATCATTTACCAAAATAATATAACAACAGTTGAATCCAATAACATCAACCATAACATCTATCTTATTAAAACAGAAACATCACAACTTCTTTTATGTAGATTTTTAAATTGGACCTCATAACTAAATTAAATGCCTCATATCATATTAATACTAAACACCATAATGGACCTTATAATAATTATTAAAGGTGCAATAACTGATTCCATATCTATATTAAACGCCTCATACCTTATTAATATTAAATGCCATAATGGACAGTATAATTATTATTTAATGTATCATAACTGAACTTGTTATGTTATATATGTTAACAAACAAACTATACAGTTTCATAACATCATAAAAATATAAATTATTCAACTTATCTTAGAGTTTTTTTTTTGGTAAAAGACTTATCTTATAGTTACAATAATGTACAGACGCTATTCAAACGTATATTTAATAATATGTTTGTGTTAAGTCTATGATTATAATTGAGAACATTGCATTTATAGTTACAATAATGTACACCCACTGATGCAGCAAAAAAAAATCAAAAACATTTCCATATATTTCAAAAAGGTGTAAATTTATTTGTACACTACTCCAAGTTGGTACAACTAATATGTGTCTTAATAAAAAGGAAAACTAATAAAAGCCAGTGATGTTACGTGTATGTAATCATGGACATTTTAAATGATACATACTAACTATGTACTAAACCTTTTAAGAATTGAAGTATTAATAAATTATATTTGTTTATTAAATATTTACCCACCAAAATCCGTATTCAATTTAAAATTTTTTAAATACAATCATTGCTAAAATATTACCTTATTACAATATGTGATTTCTAAAAAAAATAGAAACAACATTTAATATAGAGAAAAAGAAAAAAAATATAAAGTTACCTTATTGAGAATATACATTTCTTGCGCATGTAAACATATCTAATTTATCTGATTATTAAATTTATCAACTTTGTTAATTCCTTTTAATAACTTACCTTATTTTAATTATACATACCATGCACAAGTTGTTACTTTCTTTAATCTATTTAAATTAAGTTTTAAATCTATCAAATTTAATAATTCGTATTAAATGTCTTACCTTATATAAAAAATATATTACTTGCGCAAGTTATTGATATGACAATACAACTCTAGGCTTTGTATGTTTGTAATTGTGATTTTGATATGCGGATACGAAATTGTATTGATTAAAATAAATAGTAAATAAAATAATTAATAGATTATAATTATTTATTTATAAAAAAATTGTCTAATTTAATAGTGGAGATTTTTTAATACGGGTATTTAACAAGTTATTTAGTATTTGTATGTTTGTAATAATTATTATATAGATTTATAATAAAAGATAAATAATTATCAAACTATTTTAAACCCATATATTGATATCTAGGAAATATTTATTATTAAATGTACATTCAATTGACAAATAACAAACTATAATTTTCGTATAACACAAAATATATGCAAATCTAAGTAAGATTACTAATTTCTTGGTCATTAATTTGTAATTACTTCCATATATTATAAAAGTCTATACAAATGATAATGCATTAAATGTACACTTTCCAAATGTTCATTATTAGTTAGTTCTTTAAATGTTATTATTCTTTATTGTGCTAAACTGCTTACAATAGTTCATATATGCAATAATTGTAAACCTAATTATAGCAATATATCTATAATTTCTTTCTCTAAACGGTTTCATGATTAGCTTTAAACTAGGTAATATTCATTGTTAGTCTTACGCATTAATTCGTAAATATTATACATTAAATGTTCGAATATTACAAATGCAATTTTATTTGTATTTTATTTTTCTAAATGATCCTATTAGTAAAATTCATTAAATGTTAATATTCCTTTTCTGCTATTTACTTTCGATAGTTCATATATGCAATTATTGCAAACTACATTATAGCAATGTAGCTTTAATGCATTCCCTCTATAAATTTCTTCGTGGTTATAATGTACATATCTTTGAAAATTTAGAATAAGGCATATAAATATTATGCTAATAACTCTCAGACGTGGAAGGTGGAGTATATATAAAGTTGGTCACCAATGTCTTATAATAAAATATATTCCACCTTTGCTTACAATTAAAAAAAAAACAATGGCAATGGTTCAACACACAAAAAACAAGTTTCAACATTGAGGTACGTTCGTCCTAAATAGCGTCCATCTATTTGTCTAACATTCCTTTGTTTTAATCTATCTTTATTTATCTAGAATGAAGATCACGAGTTCTTGCCTGAAGCAGTTAGCGATCTCTTTGGCAAGAGACTGATTTTAGAAATTTCAAATGATTATGATAACGTCAAAGGAAAGAGCTCTCACTATTTAGTTTGTCTACCTAATGACAACCGTGAAATGACAAAAAAGTTTGCAGCTTTGCTTCTAAAGTGGTACTATTCTTATTGTTTAATATTAAAATGCTTACACCGACTCTGATAAAATATTCATTTAAAATCTCTTTTTCTCTTCAGAAGGTTTTGAGAAAAATTCTGGGACATCTGGCAGTTCTTCAGCAGCTACTTTGTATAAAAGAAAAAGCCACAAAGAGCAAGACAATGATGTTGAGGATCAGCTCTTTGTTTACAAGAAACACTCTCAAAAGATAATCGAAAGGGAGGGAAGCTAGAGAAAAGAAAAGAAAAATTATTCTTATTTCTTTGTTTATAGTTTGCTTATTGTTATTATTTCTTGGATTTGGTTTCTTACATTTTTGGTTTGGGATTTTATAATTTTAAACAATTAATTATAGGATGATTTTTTTTTTAAGAATAACTTTATATCTCTTACAGTTACTTAGTCAGTGGTATGTGATTTTAATCTATTTTTTATTTAATAAATGTTTAAATTAATAAATAGTTTCTGTTATTCATACCATCTATTAGCATATAATGAACACAGTCAAAAGAGCAGTTGTAGTCGACAGTAAAACCACTATTCAAACTATTTAGATAACATATATAAATTTAAAGTTTCTATTACTAAAATTCAGAAAATTATAGATCTACCAAATTATTTTTTTTCCCATACAAAATTCAATCATTTTTGCAGGTTTCTATCGGATTCTTTTTATCAGAAATTGTACTTCTTAGTTTTGTATATTATTTGCGGATTATATTTCAACATAATATCACTTAGTGATAACATAAATCTTCAGCTTGAAAACTATATTTTTTGAATGAATGCTAAATTTTATTTATCAAAAAATGTGCTTACATCAAGTGCACCATTGTATTTACAATATGAAACCCATCCCACCTCCAATTAGACTTCTTAAAAATTTGATAGAATCTTGTGTTGAGCCAAAATTGTAGCAACTCATCCATACCTCTTCTCCCTTTGGCTTTTACTAGACTTAGTTTGTTCCTCACTCCCTTCTCAACCATCTTCTTCAGAGCAAGTAGCGGCATGTGCTTGTCCTCATGTCTGATTTTGTTTCTTTCCCTCCAAATAGAGTGGATCGGTGCTTGGAAAGCATAGTGAATGTAAAACTAAATATTATTGTATGAAAATATATTTTAAATATTTTTATGTATGTATCCTGCCCTCAGCTAGTTTTATATTAAAACCTTAGATGCTGATAGTTGTTTTTCTTAAAGTATATTTTGTATACATTTTGTCCCTCAAAATATGAAAATTATCATGGAAATAGTACAATATACCTCACATTCTTTGAGCATATACCTTGTGTACTCGAACAATGAAATCATTATCATATGTGATTCATATATTACGCATATAAAAATGGCTAGACAAAAGGACTTGGGTTATTAAGATCTCTAATATGGTAGAAGGTGATGTGTTTGATTTTATTAATAAGACCAAGATTTGTCTAAGCTGAATATGGGCTTAGGAAATCCAAAATGTTCGGCCTCCTTAAAAAAATAAATTTTAGGTGGTCCTAATATTTTTAGAAGAAATTAATATTGTCGGTAATAAAAAAAAAAAAAAAAAATCAATTACTCATCTCCACAAATCGAATGATTTTAGAAAAAGGGGATTACGGTTCAATCTAAAAAAGTCTCTCTCTTCGTTCTACACTAATTCCTCTCCAAATTATAGTGTCAAAGTCAACCGTGGTATTAATAACGAAATATTCTTAAAATAAAGATGCTGGAGTTAATTTGACACAGAATTTGGCATGCAGAAAATGTCATAATTAATTTAGACATATATAGTAGCCTTATTTGTGTGCACGTAATCGATTGTAATTGTTCCGTATATGAAAACTTTATTTTCTACATAAAGACACGTTATACAATGTACCATCAATCTCATGTCAGATACATGGCAATTGTAATTGTTCCGTTTCTCATGTCAGATTTACGACCTATCAATCTCTGCTCGGTTCTCTACAAGATCATATCCAAAATTTTGGTTACCAGACTAAAGCTGCTGATGCCAGTTATTGTCTCCCCTACGCAATCAGCCTTTGTGGAGGAACGCCTCATCACTGACAATATCCTAATTGCTCACGAAGTAATCCATGCCCTTCGTACTGATGATAGGTTCTCCAAAGGATACATGGCAATAAAATCTGACATGTCCAAAGCTTATGATCGAGTTGAATGGGGATACCTACAGGCATTACTCAAGGCGTTGGGGTTTGAAGAAGTTTGGGTGGATAGAATCATGTTCTGCGTCTCAACTGTCAAGTATGCTACTTTGATCAATGATCAACCCTTTGGATGGATCCAACCGGAAAGAGGATTGCGACAAGGAGACCCGCTCTCGCCTTTCCTCTTTGTTTTATGTACTGAAGGACTAATTCATTTGTTGCAAAAAGCGGTTGAAAGAGGAAGCTTACAAGGGATCCAGTTTTCAGATGAGGGGCCAATGATTCATCATATGCTGTTTGCTGACGACAGTCTGCTAATCTGCAAAGCCTCAGAGGACCAAACGAAACAGTTGATGGAAATTCTTGAGATTTATGAGAAGGCCACCGGACAGCTTGTGAATCTAAACAAATCGGCTATCACTTTCGGTTCCAAAGTCAAGGAGGATGTAAAAAATGGTATCAAAAACCTCACAGGGATAACGCAAGAAGGTGGATCTGGTGTCTATTTAGGCTTACCGGAATGCTTCAGTGGATCAAAAACATAGATCTTGGCCTACATATATGATAGACTCAAGGACAGATTATCCGGATGGTTCTCCAGATTGTTATCTTTGGGAGGTAAAGAGGTACTAATCAAAGCAGTAGCCATGGCAATGCCGGTGTATGCTATGTCATGTTTTAAACTGACAAAGAAATCTTGTGAGAACCTCACCAAAGCTATGGCTGACTTCTGGTGGAACTCACTCGAACATAAACGAAAGATGCACTGGCTCAGCTGGACTACTCTCTGTCTTGCGAAGGAACAAGGATGTCTTGGATTTAAAGACATTCAGAGTTTCAACCAAGCTCTTTTAGCCAAACAAGCATGGAGGATCCTAAACTTTACTGACTCTTTGTTTGCGAAATTCTTCAAAAGCAGGTATTTTCAAAATACTGAGTTTCTGAAGGCGAAGAATGGACCTCTGCCTTCTTATGCTTGGAGATGCATCCAATTTGGTAAAGAGCTATTGAGCCGTGGGTTGAGAAAGCATGTGGGTAATGGAAAAACGGTTTCAGTGTGGACTGATCTCTGGATAGAAGGAGAAACAAGACGAGCTCCTTTGATGAAGAATATTCTGGTGGACCTTGAACTAAAGGTCTCTGATCTGGTCGATTTCCAAAACAGAAGTTGGGATATAGACAAGCTCCATGATCTCTTCTTTGAAGAAGATATATCAAGAATTCTTGCCATGAAAACTGTATTCGACCAGGAAGACTACTGGGTGTGGTTACATAACAAAAATGGTTCCTACTCTATAAAATCTGGATATTGGTTTATCAACAGAATGGTGAGAAGTGAGGAGATCAGACTGGCAGAAGCTCAACCATCTTTAAACACCCTGAAGGCTGAAGTGTGGAAAATACAGACGGCTCCAAAGATAAAAACTTTTATTTGGAGAGCTGTAAGTAATGCAATTCCTGCAGGGGAGTTATTGGTGAGAAGAGGAATCAAGATGGATCCGGTATGTCAAACATGTGGTTTTCAAGGTGAATCCATTAACCATATTATCTTCCAATGCTCGGTAGCAAGACAAGTGTGGGCCTTAGCAAATGTGCCGTATCCTGAACACGGCTATGACAAGGTATCTCACTTTTCTAACTTCCACGTGCTGATGATGATGATCAAAAAAGAATCAATACCAGAAGAAGTGAGAACTGCGATTCCTTGGATTGTATGGTATTTATGGAAGTTTAGAAATGGAATTTTGTTTGAAGCAAGGATGAAAACCCCGTTGGAAGTGGTGACAACAGCCAGGGAAGAAGCGGATTTCTGGTCAAGGGCTCAGAAAAACCAGGAAATGAGAGAGAAGGAGGAAAGAGAAGCGATGACGGTTGTTAAGAAGTCATGGTCTCCTCCTTCGACAGGTTGGTTGAAAGGAAATATTGGTGTAGATTGGAGCAGAGCGCAGGCAAAATGTGGTGCAGCTTGGGTTGTGAGAGATGAGAAAGGAAAAGTAATTCTCCACAGTAGAAGGGCTTTCTCAAATATCAGGTCTAAGGAAGAAGCCTCTTTCCAAGTGACATTATGGGCCATGGAAAGCTTCCATTCTCATCATCTCAATAGAATCATCATAGCCATTGATGATACTACTCTTCCTAATGTGATTCTACGACCGCGAGCCTGGCCGAGTTTCAAATACCAACATTCAGAATTGATGAAGAGGCTGGAAAAGTTGGAATGGTGGAGATTTACAAAAGAAGAAAGATCTACTAACAGAGGCTCTTTCATCATAGCCCAATCTGTTCTTAAGGGTGGTTATTTGCAGTCCTATGTAGCTGCAGGTGCTCCGTTTTGGCTTAAGGACCTCTTTTATAATGAAGAAAGGACTGCCTCTGTTGAAGTCTGATAGTGATGGAAAGATCGATTTTTTGGAAGTTTAGCTGGAAAGTGTTGTTTGATCAGTCTCTTCTGATCCATTTTTTGGGTATAGTGGTTTCTAGGCATTGTGTATTGCCTTGTTGACATGTATGTATATCTACACTTTCTCTGCTCGGTTGAGCATGGTAATGAAATTATCAGATGACAAAAAAAAAACAATGTACCATCAATATTTTCAGTGAGCAAATGATTGAAGTATAATACTATGAGTTTATGAAAACTTCCTTTTCCACTTCCAAGTTTTGAAAGGTTTGTAATTCTTGCCGTAGACAAAATTTGATATTTTCAGTCAAATATAAGCTATCCTAATATGAGTATTATATTAAATTGCTATGAACTAAGACTGAATAGAGAGGAGATTCACTCGATTGATAATATTGCTGACTGAGCCAAAAAACAGTGCAAGTACCGATGACACGTGAATACTAACCTGGTTAAACCGTGTACCACACGACGAACTCTGATACAGTGATCAAAACCAATTCAAATGAAGTATAACTTGAGCAAACAGTTTATTGAAATTATACTAAAAATACTCATGTAGGTGTGCAACTGATTAGAATAAAAACAACCCATAAGAATTGTGTTTTCATTTACAGTTCCGCAGTACTCTGCGAGACCACATTTATCTTATGACTGTAGTCTGTACTTGACCATAACAACTGATTTTAGGTTTTTTGTGGAAGTTAAATAATGGATTTTTTTGTTCTGGTTATAATACGTCTGACAGCCGTTGAAGTTTCAAAACGATAGATTTTTAAGTGCTGGTCTTTCCACTTCATGTAATGGAAGAGTTATTCTGCAGGAAAGATAACAGACTATAGTCTTTTTAAAATTTTCCGATCAGAATCATGTGTTTGAAAGCACACGGGAATTACAATAAACCAACCGATATGCATGTTACATTTTTATTTACATAAAAGTTATATCAATGGCATTATCTGTAATTACTCTAGTAATCAATGGGTACATGTAAAATGAGGCTGAAGAGAATTCTTATGTTGACACCTCAGTAAAATGGCATACCTGTAAATATATTACACTTTAAAGGTTCTTTTTATATTTTGCTTCTCTTTTAATAATAAGAGGATGGATCAATTAGAATTGTCAAACCTGACATATTTGATAATGGTCACCTCAAGTAAGATCAATTAGTTTTTAATCAGTTCCAAAAAGTTATAAATCACAATAAATCAGAAGGCTAAGATCTTGGTAATCTTGCATAAATTTATAAAACATGATTAAAGGGTTGTAAAGCAATGATTACTTAAAATTTAATGTCGAATTTGAATACCTATCATGAAACATACTTATGTTTTTTTTAATAGTTATAAATATTATAAATATTTTATATAATTAGAAATACGATATATGGTATATGATAGATTAGTAGGATGAATATGAGTACCCAACTTCCATCATATACGATAGATTAGTAGGATATATATGAAATATCTTTTTATAAATTACTATTCCAAGTCTAGATACCATTAATTCACATCACAATCATAATTGTAGGAGATAATTTTATTTTGACTTATGTCAACAATAAAAAAATATAACTTAGATCAAAAGATTAACCATTTGATCAATTGGTCAATTTACCAAATTTGAAGTCCAACGACTTAGCTTGGTACAAACATCTCCTCTTCACAATATACTAAGTATTAAAGCTTTGAGCTTTGTTGTGATTTCTCCATTTTAAATATATAGGATTTTCTCCTCGTAATTTCAAAGTGGGACATTTTACAAATGTCATTTTAAGATTTATAATCAACCCACTTTAAACTTCCATTTTTCTTCACACTAACACTATTATTAGCATATGAATACATTTTTCATAATGCTAAAAAAATAGTTCCAACACATTTAACTTAGAATGTGCATCAGTGCATGGTCCCATTCGATGTTCTTTAGGGTACAAGAACTACTGTGTTAAGAAAAAAACTTTTTGTACAATAAAACGATTTGGAAAAGAAAAGGACAAATTTATCACATATGGAATACCATATAATTTTTTTTGTGGCATGGTGTGAAACGAGTGGAGCTCGACTCAGCTGAACATCTCAGTTGGGCTTTAGGAGAGCTATGGACCTGGTGAAGTGTAATGGCCCAAGTCTCGGAGTAACCAAAACGGTGCGTTGCAGAGCGTAACAGCTTTGGTCGTCTTCTCCACATATATATAACCTGTATCGCAAGAAAGCGATAATGATAACGAGAGCTAACCTGTAAACAGAGAAGAGCTATAGTGAATTACCAGGTTCCGATCCTGAAGGAGATGTACCTCGTCGATTGACAGGGAACTCTAAAACTTCTTGTTTGCACTTGCTTTCATCTTTGTTTTCTTCGTACGATCTCAATTCGATCGAGTAGAGGAGTCGCGAACCTACACACGAGCGAGAGAGAGTTAAACGAGAGAACGTGAGAGAGAGAGTTAAACGAGAGAACGTGAGAGAGAGAGAGAGAGAGATCGTTGCTTCTACAATTGGTATCAGAGCTCGGCTAGAGCAAAGGAAGGAGATCAATCGAGAATCAAGAAGGGAGGATTCGGAACCCAACAACAAATCACCATCGACGATCGACTTGATCCAAACAAAAGGAAGTATCTCTAACTTGAAAGATCTTTGACCTATAGAAAAGATTAGGTTAAAGGATCAGGATTGAGTTAGAGAACGGTGTTACTGGCGTGTGTGTGGTTTGTTATCTGCAGGTAACGAAGCCAAGGGAGCTCATCAGGCTAAGCGATGGATCCTACACGTGGGAAGTTTGAGATCGAGAAGTTCGATGGGAAAGGGGACTTCGGGTTGTGGAAGTTCAAGATGTTGGGGCAGCTCGAGATACAAGGGTTACTATCAGTGCTTCAAGAAGATCAGTCAACGAGTGATGATGTGAAGCAAGAAGACAGTGATGAAGATAAGAAGATAGACCCGAAGAAGGCAGATAAAGATCTTCGGGTTAGGAGCTTGTTCAGCACGTGCTTGAGTGATGTGATCTTGAGGAAGATAATGCATGAGACCACAGCACTGGGAATGTGGAAGGCATTAGAGAAGGACTATCAGACGAAGTCACTCCCGAATAGGATCTACCTCAAGAAGAAGTTCTCTTGTTACAAGATGGAGGAGGATAAAACAATGGAAGAGAACTTCGACCTGTTCCTTAAACTGATAGACGACTTAGCTAGCATCAAAGTCGATATCTCCGACGAAGACCAAGCCATACAGCGCTCTTAAGGCTACCCCAAGCATATGATCCACTAGTTCATACACTTCAGTACGGAACGGGTAAAGATACACTAACCGTGAGTGAGGTGATGATGTCAGCCTACTCAAAGGAGGTGGAGTTGAAGAAGAAATGCTTAGTGACTAAAGGGAAACAGTCAGAAGGTCTATACACTGAAGCTAGAGGAAGGTCAGGAAACAGAAGCGATGGAGGAGGAAACAAGCCGTGGCACAACAAGAACAGAGGACGAGCAAGATCTAAGTCCAGAACGAGGCCATCAGGAAAACAAGAGAAAGGATGCTGGGTGTGCGGCAGTGAATCTCACTGGAAAAGAGACTGTCCAGAGAAGAAGGCAGGACAGCATCACAACAAGAGCAGTAACGCAGCTAACGTGGTCTCGAATCTACCAGGACCCATCGCGCTGACTGCAAGCCTAGTTGTCTCAGGAGACGAGTGGGTCCTAGACTCAGGATGTACCTTTCACATCACACCTAGGAGGGAGCTTTTATCAGAGTTCGTTGAGATGGAAGGCAATAAGGTGATGATGGGGAACAACACTTTCTATATGGTGAAAGGCATGGGTAACATCACCATTGATAACAGAGATGGATCAGTCATTAAAGTGAGGAATGTGAGGTACATTCCAGACATGGGGAGAAACCTCATCTCGTATGGCCAACTCGAGAACTCAGGATGCAGCTACAAAGGAAGAGACTTCAAAGTCGAGTTCTTCAAAGGAAACAAGAAGGTGTTAACTGGAGTCTATACCAACGGGTTATACTACCTTCAGGGATCAGTTCGAAGAGCTGAAGCAAACACAGTACAGAATCACGTCGACAACACCAGGAAGTGGCACTCAAGGCTGGCTCACATGAACATTCGATCAATGCAGCTACTGGCGAGAAAAGGATATATCAACAGTAAAGAAATTGGGGATCTTGAGTTTTGTGAGGGATGCGTGATGGGAAAATCTCACAAACAAAAGTTCTCAAAGGCCAAGCATTGCTCAAAGGACATCCTAGACTACATCCACACAGACCTCTGGGGATCACCGAGCACGGTTTCGAGCTTATCAGAGGCTCAATATTTTCTAACCTTTACATATGACTATTCAAAAAAAGTTTGGAATTATTTTCTAAGGGCTAAAGGAGAGGTGTTCCAACATTTTGCAGATTGGAAGGTGCTAGTTGAAAACCAGACCGGAAAGAAGATCAAGTGCCTGCGTACAGATAACGGCCTGGAGTTTTGCAATGCACAGATGGATAAGCTATGCAGGGTAGCCGGTATCAAGAGGCACAAGACCTGCTCATACACTCCCCAACAGAATGGGATCTCAGAAAGGATGAACCGGAGCATAATGGACAAAGTTCGATCTATGCTAGTAGAAACGGGGCTAGATGGAAGCTACTGGGCAGAAGCAGCATCCACAGCAGTCTATCTCATCAACAGATCGCCAAATGCATCGATTGCATTTGAGATTCCAGAGGAGAGATGGTCAGGTGCAAGGCCAAACTATGATCACCTAAGAAGCTTTGGTTGTGCAGCTTATGTTCATCAAATGAAAGAGAAGACAAGCCCCAAAGCTGCTAAGGGAGTCTTCTTGGGGTATGAGCAAGGAGTGAAGGGGTATAGGGTGTGGCTATTGGATGAAGAAAAGATCGTGATTAACAAAGATGTGGTGTTCGATGAGTCGAAGCTATTCAAAGATCTAAAAACTACTAAGGAGACTAAAGAACATGATGAAGGAGTTTCTTCAAAGAAGAAGGTAACGTTTAGTAGTAACTTAGAGGAATTCTACACTGGAGAAACCTCAGGTGGAGGTGGAGAAACCTCAGGTGGAGGTGGAGTAACCTCAGGTGGAGGTGGAGTAACCTCAAGTGTAGGTGGAACAACCATGAGCAACGATGCAGAGACCTCAGGAGATATTACAATCGGGAGTGATGACACAGACGGAGAAGCAGAAGCTAGTGAAAGTTCAGAAACGGAAGATCAAGCTGGGATGGATGGTGAAACGGAGATTGGAACGTACTGCTTAGCTCGAGACAGAGTCAGAAGGACAATTCGACCACCATCGAAGTTTGAGGATGCGGACTTCCTAGCTTATGCACTGGCTAGTGCAGAAAGCTTGCAGGAAGAAGAGCCTAAAAGCTACAAAGAGGCTATGGAGAGCAAAGACAGGAAGCTATGGTCTAAAGCATCAGACGAAGAGATGGATTCTTTGGAAAAGAATCACACCTGGGATTACACAGAGAGACCCAAGAACTGCAAAGTAATCAGGTGCAAGTGGCTGTACAAGCTAAAACCGGGGATTCCAGGAGTGGAGAGACCGAGGTATAAAGGACGGTTGGTAGCGAAAGGGTACGCTCAAACGGAAGGAATAGACTATAACGAGGTGTTTGCTCCAGTAGTCAAACACGTTTCTATACGTCTACTTTTGTCTGCAGTGGTTCAGTTTGAGTTAGAGCTGGAACAGCTCGATGTGAAGACGGCATTTCTGCACGGGGTTCTAAAGGAACGGGTCTACATGGAACAGCCAGAGGGTTATGTTAAGAAGGGAAAGGAAGATATGGTTTGTCTGCTAAGAAAATCCCTCTACGGCTTAAAGCAATTGCCAAGAGAGTGGAACTATAGATTCCATACATTCATGGTGAAGATGGGATATTCAAGGAGTGAATATGATCCATGCGTCTACCTAAAGGGATCAGAAGTAACTAACATGGTCTATCTACTACTATATGTGGACGACATGTTGATTGCTTCAAGGGAGATGAGAAGGATTCAGGAGCTTAAGAATCAACTGAGTAAGGAGTTCGAGATGAAGGATTTAGGTGGAGCTAGACGAATCCTAGGAATGGATATAATCAGAGACAGAAGCAACAACACTCTTACCCTATCTCAGAATGAGTATCTAACCAAGGTTCTCAAGACGTTTGGGATGTGGGACTGCAGAGCAGTGAGCACACGCCTAGGGTCTCAGTTCAAACTACAGGCAGTGGATAAGAAGAGAGCTGAAGAGGAAGCAATAGCCATGGAGAACGTACCGTACTCTAGTGCGGTGGGGAGCCTTATGTACGCCATGGTGGGATCAAGGCCTGACCTTGCATATGCGGTTGGACTTGTGTGCAGATACATGAGTCAACCAGGGAGAGAACACTGGTTAGCAGTCAAGTGGATAATGAAGTACATCAAGGGAGCATTGAAGTTAAATCTTACCTTCAAGAAGGGCATGGATTTTAAGATCAGAGGGTACTGTGACTCAGACTACGGGACAGACAGACACAGAAGCAGGTCCATTACGGGATACGTCTACACCGTGGGTGGCAACACAATCAGTTGGAGATCGTCGTTGCAGAAGGTGGTAGCTCTATCGACGACGGAAGCAGAATATATGGCACTGTCGGATGCAGTCAAGGAGGGAATCTGGCTCAAGGGAATATGCGAAGAGTTGAAGCTGAACAGAGGTTCAATAGAGGTGAACTGTGATTCCCAGAGTGCAATCTACTTGGCTCAGAACTTCGTCTACAGAGAAAAGACGAAACACATTGCCACTAAGTATAACTTCATAAGGGATATCATTGCTGATGGAATAGTGGAGCTGCAGAAGATACATACATCGGTGAATCCGGCTGATATGTTGACAAAGACTCTGCCTGGGAAGAAGTTCAATGGATGCTTAGCTAAGCTAGGCGTTCTTGAAGACTGATTAAAGAAGAAAGAGGCCAGTCGTGTTTGGAACTGAGAATGCGACTGGGAAAAGGGAGATGTCTCGGAAGTCAGAGGGACGTCAAAGATGATTTCAAGGTGTGTTGAAGTCGTGAAGTGGTTCGAGTGAGGACAACGAACCGGAGTACCAGGATCGGACGAGAAGATAGAGTTCAGACAGAGCTCGACTCCAAGGTGGAGATTGTGAAACGAGTGGAGCTCGACTCAGCTGAACATCTCAGTTGGGCTTTAGGAGAGCTATGGGCCTGGTGAAGTGTAATGGCCCAAGTCTCGGAGTAACCAAAACGGTGCGTTGCAGAGCGTAACAGCATTGGTCGTCTTCTCCACATATATATAACCTGTATCGCAAGAAAGCGATAATGATAACGAGAGCAAACCTGTAAACAGAGAAGAGCTATAGTGAATTACCAGGTTCCGATCCTGAAGAAGATGTACCTCGTCGATTGACAGGGAACTCTAAAACTTCTTGTTTGCACTTGCTTTCATCTTTGTTTTCTTCGTACGATCTCAATTCGATCGAGTAGAGGAGTCGCGAACCTACACACGAGAGAGAGAGAGTTAAACGAGAGAACGTGAGAGAGAGAGAGAGATTGTTGCTTCTACACATGGTACACCATATAATGTATATTGTCACATTTATAAAATTACTAGGATCGGTCCGCCCTACGGGCGGAATACACTTTACTTGTACTCTAAGTTATTATTTTTATATGATTTTCGGTTTACGTTCTAAATATGTATTTGCTAGAAATATGTATGATATTGATTTTTGGTCATTCGTAGAACTTCGATGTTTACATAGCCAAATAATTTACAAAGTTCTTTTTTAACTTTTATGTACTATCACCTCAGTATACTTTATAATATTTATTTTATGGGTTTTGGTAGCTCCCACGCATTGACATTAGGCCCATTACCTCCTCAGAGAATCACAATAGCTGATGACTCAATCACACTTGAAATCAACTCTAGATTCCGTCATACTTCTAACCAGATAGCAGGCCCAAGTACCGTTCCGGATTGGTCCAAAGGAAAATGGAAATGTAAATTTATAAAACTTATAAATATAGCTTCAAAACTTGAAAAATAACAGCTTTCAAAAATAGATTTTAAGTTAGAACAGTAGCAAAGAGAAAAAACACGGAATTTGAATTTATAAATTTATTTTAATATAAACACATAATACACATTTATATTTACAGATGTAAATTTTACATTTCATGGCTAGGATTTGAGAACCATAGAAGAGATACCTGTAAAATAAGATAAAATCCTAAGGAAAAAAAACATAAAACAAAAGTTTTATTTAGTAGACTTATATTAAAGCTTGCTTAAAGTATATGTCTTATGAAGTCTACTATCCTTAAATTTTAAGCATACGTCGATTATAAGTCTATTCTATAGAATATTTTTGAGATCTTAAGAATTATACATTTGGAAAGCAGAAAATAGCTTTGAATATGAAAAAACAAAATAACATTTTTATAAGATAAAATATTAGCAAAATAAAAACATAGAGTTTGAATCTATAAAAAAAAAGAATTTGAATCTATAACTGTATTTGAATATAAACATAAAAATACAAATTTTAAATCTATAATTCTAAATCTTACATTTTTATATCACTCGTAGTCGTAATCCCGTTCTAAGACTTCTTCGGTAATCCTTACCTTCTCAAATCCTGATATTGGTTGATTATTATATGTGGTGGAATTCAGTAGACGACCCTCTTTCTTTATAATGGAGGGGTAACTTTATATTTGTGTTTTGGTGAGATTTGGTCTAGCTGATTTTACAAAGGGAGTTATTCAGGTTACACTGTGTGCCAAATGTGTTCCATATAACTATTTTGTATATTTTGGGATGCACTACAAGAAAACAGCGACATTCCGAGAGAATTCCGAGGGCAAATGATGGTCCTCGGAATTTTCTGAGGAAAAACCGAGGACATTTCGAAGATACCCGATTTCTGGGTTTCCTCGGAATGTCCTCGGAAATTTCTGAGGAAATTCCGAGGAAACACCATTTCCTCGGAAATTTCCGAGGACATACCGAGGAAGTGTTGTCCGTGGGAAAAAACCGACGGATATTTCTTCAATTCCGAGGACTTTTTGTAGCCGTTAGAGAGCCGTTGGGAGAGCCGTTGTGTGATTTCAAATATTCCGAGGAAATACCGAGGAAATGTGATTTTTCCTCGGAATTTCCTCGGAATTCCGTCAGTATGTCGGTAGGAATTCTTCTATAAATACAGCCATCCCTCCTCCTCTTCATTCACCCCATTTCTTCTTCTTCTCTCCTACTATCACGAATTTTAGATCAAAAAAACATGTCTTCTTCAAATTATTTTCGTTCTTGGATCGATCGACCTCATTTGGATCCGGAGACGAGATTGCTTACTGAAGAATACCAACAAGGTTTAACCGAATTCATGGCGTTATATCGCCGACAACCGGAAGCAGAAACAGGTAAGTTAAGATGTCCTTGCTCTAATTGTAAAAATAGAAAAGTTATTAAAGAGTGGGATGTTTGGACTCATTTATTTTTGAATGGGTTTACACGAAGTTACAAAATTTGGTATCATCATGGGGAAACTGGTTATGAACTTGGTAGTACTAGCGAACCTCAGCCGGCGGTTAGATTAGAAGAACCAATTAGAACGGATTTAGATTATGGTGTAGGTACTGAGCAGATGGTAAATGATCATTTTAGAGGGGAAGATTTACCCAATGCAGAAGCTAGGAGATTTTATGATATGTTGGATGCTGGAAAGCAACCTTTGTATGAAGGTTGCAGAGATGGTCATTCAGCTTTATCATCTGCTACAAGACTGATGGGCATTAAGACCGATTATAACTTGGCTGAAGTCTGTGTGGATGCGATAGCTGATTTTGTAAAAGGTATTCTACCTGAGGATAATGTAGCTCCAGGTTCATACTACGAGGTGCAGAAACTCGTATCCGGTGTTAGTTTACCGTATGAAGTAATAGATGTATGCAGCGATAACTGCATGATTTATTGGAGGGCGGATGAGCAGCGGATTACATGCAAATTTTGTGGGAAGCGTCGTTACAAAGATACGAGTGGAAGAGTTCCAGTGCCATATAAGAGGATGTGGTATTTGCCTTTGAAGGAAAAGTTGCAGAGGTTGTATCTTTCGGAACGCACAGCGCAACGAATGAGATGGCATGCGGAGCACTCAACAGATGGTGAGATTAGACATCCTTCTGATGCAAAAGCGTGGAAGCATTTCCAATCATTGTATCCCGACTTTGCATATGAGAGAAGAAATGTCTACCTTGGATTATGTACTGATGGTTTCAGCCCGTATGGGAAGAGTGGAAGACAATATTCTCTATGGCCAGTCATTGTTACACCATATAACTTACCCCCAAACTTGTGCTTGCGACGAGAGTTTTTGTTTCTCTCCATTCTCGTTCCCGGGCCAGAGCATCCTAAGAGATCACTTGATGTGTTTCTTCAGCCACTAATATATGAGTTGCAACAACTATGGGCTCACGGTGTTGAAACATACGATATTTCGTGTAAAGAAAACTTTCAAATGCGGGCAGTACTAATGTGGACAATAAGTGATTTTCCAGCATATGGTATGTTATCTGGATGGACAACGCATGGGAGGCTATCATGTCCATATTGTCAAGATGACACAGATGCTTTCCAACTAAAGAACGGAAGAAAAACGTGTTGGTTTGACTGTCACAGACGATTCCTACCACATGATCATCCATACCGTCGGAGTAAGAATTTGTTTAGGAAGAACAAACAGGTGTTTGATGGTCCACCTGAGGAAGTTAGTGGAGAAGGTTTGAAGACACAACTAAGAGATTACGGTGCAGAAAGGACCCCAGACGTTGGTGGACATGAGCATTTTCCGGTAGATGCTGTTGGAGATTTACATAACTGGCACAAAAAAAGTATTTTCTTTGATTTGCCATACTGGGAGCATCATCTGCTAAGGCATAATTTAGATGTCATGCATATTGAGAAGAACTTTTTTGACAATCTCATGAACACGATCCTTAACGTTAAAGGTAAAATAAAGGATAATTTGAAGTCAAGACTGGATTTAGTCGATATATGTGCTCGTGCAGAACTTCATGTTGATGAGAATGGTAGGGCTCCTTTTCCCATATACCGATTGGATGGAGAGGGAAAAGATGCTTTCTTTGATTGGATTTCAAACGATGTGGAGTTTCCGGATGGTTACGCATCTAATTTGCGTAATTGTATCGACAGAAAGGAAGGAAAGTTTATTGGCTTGAAAAGTCACGATTGCCATGTGATGATGCAGCGCCTCCTTCCTTTTGCCTTCAAAGAACTATTACCACGAAAAGTTCATGAAGCAGTTGCAGGGATAAGTGCTTTCTTCCGCGATTTATGCAGCAGATCAGTGACTCTTGAAGGTATTACAAATTTGAAGACTAACATAGCCGTGATTCAGTGCAACCTTGAGAAGATATTTCCTCCCTCATTTTTTGATGTTATGGGGCATCTTGTTATTCACCTGGCAAGAGAATTGGAACTTGGTGGTCCTGTGCAGTATAGATGGATGTATCTGTATGAACGGTATATGTTCCATTTGAAGAAGATGGTGAAAAATTTTAGTAGGGTGGAAGGTTCTATAGTCGCACAGATGATCAATGAAGAGATTTCAAACTTTGCCGAGTACTACTTTCCAGCAGAAGTTCATACCAAAAACAGAAGACCTGCTCGGCATGATGATAGAGGCGAACGGGCAACATATCATGTTAAGGTTCCAGACATTTTCACAGATGTTGGACGACTTAGCGGAAAACCAAAGGACCGTCGACTTACTGACCAGGAGCGTAGTCATTTGCAAACATATTTGCTCACCAACTGCGAAGATGTTCTTCCATATGAGAGGTAAGTTTACTACTAATTTAAATTTTTTTAACAAATAAACATTTAAATTTTAATTAATAATATTATTGTTATCATATGTACAGGATTTTCATGGCAGAAAAGCGGTTCGAACATAGATACGCCACAGAGACGGAACTTGAAGAAATGAAGCAGAGAGAATTTGCTGGATGGATGTTTACTTATGTGAGTGCTTTAAACTTCATAAAATTTAATTTTTCACATTTTTATACTAATTCATATGTGCTATTACACAGGTGTCTGCTGGTTTGGCCAGAGGTGAAATATTTGACGATTGGATACGCGATATGGTGGTTGGCCCAATATGTGTTGTGAAGTCATATCCGAGATTTTGTACTCGAGGATATTCATTCACAACTGAAAAGAGGAGACGTTCGCGTACGATCTATGATGCTGGTGTTTGTTCTGCATCAGGAGATGATGTATACTACGGACACATACAAGAGATTATGGAAATCAAGTATTTGGGCATGCTTGGATTGCGATGTACTGTTTTCTATTGTGATTGGCACGACAACACTCCAGATCGAGGTGTCACAACAGATGCATTTGGTGTTACATCAGTACATTCGAGGCGGAAGCTGCAATATTATGATCCTTTCATTCTTGCTTCTCAGGCCGATCAGGTAAGTGAATGTAAATTATTCAGAATGATTGATCAAAATTTATATTTTTACTAATAATTTTTTTAATGTTACAGGTTTGTTATATCAAGTACCCCCGGGTAAGAAACAGAGATGATCCATGGGTTACAGTAACAAGAGTTAACCCGAGAGGCCGAGTTCAGGGAAGTTCTGAGCTGGAAGACCCACTACAACCAATCACAGCCGGGAACTTAAGTGCAGGAGAAGATGTAGCAGAAGGTGTTCTTGTAGTCGATTTGACCGACTTCGCAGAAGAAGCCGTCGTTCATGCAGAAGATGAACCGGTTATTGGAGAGTTTCACCAAGATCCAGATTCCGATTCATCTGGTGATGGTGGCTCGGAATCAGAGTAGTTTTTTTTTTTTTTTATTTTTTTTTTATTTTGAAAAACCGAGGAAATACCGAGGGCCAGTAGGGTTTCCTCGGTATTCACCTCTAGATTTAGGGATTTGATTATTTTGTGTTGTTCCTCGGTATTTCCTCGGAAAAAACCGAGGAAATACCGAGGAAATCCGTGATTTTCTCGGAAAATACCGAGGAAATACCGAGGAAGCCAATGATTTTCAATACTTTCCTCGGTATGTCCTCGGTATTTTCCGAGGAAATCCCGAGGAATTGGGTTTAGGGAACCGTAAACAACGTTTTACGGATTGAATAACACGTATATAGCCTTCATTAAGTGTCTTAACCATATTATGAAGTCATACTTAGGTGTTTTACACAATAACAAACACTTTTTACGATTGCTTGAACGAAAACCACACAGCATAAGATAAACACTTATACACTTTAACAAACGTTAAACGAGATACTTACAATCATTTCTGATATTTTGTTTTTTTATGGTTTATGTTCATCTATACAAAGAATCCTCAATGGTATGCGTTAAATTTGAATAAGAAATGAAAATCGGGAAAAAAAATTGGAATTTGAAACCCCAAATCCTTGTTTCCTCGGAATGTCCTCGGTATTTTCCGAGGAAATTCCGAGGACGCTGTGGTCCTCGGAATTTTTTAATCACCCGGGAAACCCCTAACCGCCAAACATTTCGTGAAATATCGAATATTCCCATACCGAGGGAATACCGAGGACAAATTAAAAAATACCGAGGGAATTCCGACGGAACTAGTCCGTCGGACCCCTCATAAATTAGGGTAACCGCGATCTTCTTCCCCATTTCTCTCTTCCTCTCCTCTCTTCCTCTACGCGGCTCCTCCTTCTCCTCCACCGATTTCCGGCGATTCCCACCGTTTCTCTCCTCCATTTCTTTGCCAAATCTCTTCCCAATCATGTAAGAACTCTATATCTCTCTCTTTTCTTCCAAAATTGTGATTGATTAGGAATGATGGGATTAGAATTTCGGATTTTAGGGTGTTAGATGATAGTTTAGGATTGCATGAGTAGTTTAAGTTAGGATTGTGGGTTTGATTGTTGTTTTTCATTGATTTGGAATGGTTTTTTTTTTTGGTTGAATTTCTAAACGTTTTTCTATTTTTAAAACGTTTTTTGATTTTTTTAAAAACAATTTTCTAATTTTAAAAACGTTTTTTAAGTTTCCAGTAATAATAAAACGTATTTAAAATTTTTTAAAAATTTTTAAAAAACTTTTCTCTATTTTTTAAAGCAATTTATTAATTTTTTATACTCATATATATATATATATAAATCATGTAATCTAATAAATTATAATTTTAAAATTATTAAAACTTTTTTTATGTAATTTTATAAATATTAAAACTTTTTATGTAATTTTATAAATATATTAAAACTTTTTTAAAATTTTTTTTCAAACTTATTTCTATTTTTTTTAACAATTTATTAATTTTTTATACTCATATATATAATTCATGTAATCTAATAAATTATAAATTTTTTTTTATTTTAAATATATTAAAACTTTTTTCCTTATATTAAAACTTTTTTAAATATATTAAAATTTTTTTTAAATATATTAAAACTTTTTTAAAAAATTTTTTCAAACTTATTTCTATTTTTTTAAACAATTTATTAATTTTTTATACTGATATAAATAAATCATGTAATCTAATAAATATTAAATTTTTCTTAATTTTAAATATATTAAAACTTTTTTTAAAAATTTTTTCAAACTTATTTATATTTTTTTTAAGAATTTATTAATTTTTTATACTCAGGTCTTATGACGATGATCAGACCCCGCCTCCTCGACAGCGTCGTGGTGGTCGTGGTCGTGGCTCGGGGAGTGTCTCCGTTCAGGATTCCCAATCGCCCCGCAGCTCGCACCAAACATCTCCCTCTCCATTTCCCGAAGCTCCTAGTGGCTCCGGTGCTGCACCCCCTATTCCTCCGACTTATGTGGGTCCTCCGGAACTGGTGAGGGTTGCGGAGTATGTTCGACAGCCGGGTCGTGAGCGGCTGCCGTTTCTCACTCCGTATCCATCTGGACGGCATCAAACATGGTTCGACCGATCCGCGAACGGGATCAGCACATGGCTCAACCATATGATGTACTCGTCTTTATACGAGGGACATCCGACTTTCTCGGACTTCCCTACCTGGAAGAAAGTCCTGTGGTTTCAACAATTTGCGGTAAATTTCTCAATTTTTTTTTTTTTTATATTTTTATTCTTAATATAATTTTTCTACTAATTATGTATTTTTTGCAGCAAGAGTTCAACTGGAATCCCGACCTTACGACGTTCATCTATTACCACTTCGTCCATAAAGTCATGACGAACTACTCGTATCAAATGCACGAGTGGAAGAAGAAGTGGCAAAAAGACAAGGTTTTTTTACTATTTTAAATATTTCTTAAATTAAATTTATTATTATATTTTTTAACTTATCTAACAATTTTTTTTTATAAAGGTCCCAAAGTCGATGAACATGACGGTCTGGGCGGATTTTTGTGTTCATTGGAGTAAGGATGAGACGAAGGCTACTTCTTCCACCAACTCCACGAACCGCAAAAGCGTGCGTCAAGGGAAGGGCGTCTTCAAGCACAACTTGGGTGCTCAGTCTCAAGCAACTCTCAGGGATCGCATGGTAATTTCATTTGTTTATTTTTCAAATTTTAAAAGTTTCAGATTTTTATTAATTTCTTCTAATTACTAATTTTTTGTTTAATTTATATTGATATCAAGGTGGAAGCAAATGACGGTCAGCCGGTTGATGATTTCGCCCTAATGAAGAGGGCGTATACCAACCAGAAGACCGGCGAGATTGATGATGGTCTTGCGAGAGATGTGGTCAACCTCATCAGCACTCAGCTTGAAGAAGCAGCGTCTCAGCTTCCAACCGACGACGACGATTCGACGGGTACCCAGTTGCCTCAGGATCGGATCAACGAAATCGTTCAATCGGTAAGTTTTTTTTTTTTTAAATTTCATTTCATGCATCTTAGCTATTGTTTAACTTTGTCAACCTATTGTTTAACTTTGTCAATTTTCTATTTCAGACGGTTCCAAAGAGGAAGGGACGTTTGTTCGGTTTGTCTCGTCGGGCCCAGTCAGTTGCATCTTCAGCCGCACCACCGCCTTTTGTTGATACCGAAGTACTCCTTGGTCAGCTGCAAGACAAGGATACTCGCATATCTGCATTGGAGAACAAAATGCAGACTCAACAAGAGAGGTTCGAGGCTCAGCAAGCGGACTTCGAGGCACAGAAGAAGCTGAACGAGCAGATGATGGAGATGATGAGGACGTTGCACCCGAACGTGACCTTCCCGACTCTGCAGAACCCGAACCCCCAAAACCCAAACCCCAACCAGTAGTTTTTTTTTCTTACAACTTTCGAATGTTTTTTTATTTGTAGTAATTTGAATTTGAATTTGAATTTTATATTTTCTAAATTAAATTTCTGAATTTTAATTTTCTATTTTCGAAATTTAATTTTTTAATTTTATATTTTCGATTTTAAATTCCTAATTTTCATTTTTAAAAAAAATTAATTTTTTCGAAAATTCCGAGGGAACGGTCCCTCGGAATATTCCGAGGACACTTTCCCTCGGAAAATTCCGAGGGACTGTTTCCGACGAACATAGTCCTCGGAATTTTCCGAGGGAAAGTGTCCTCGGAATATTCCGAGGGACCGTTCCCTCGGAATGATTCTCGGTTTCTAATCCGTAATCCGATGATCGTTTTCCTCGGAAACTCCTCGGTATATACCGACGACCCGTCCGAGGAAATGTCGTGCTCGGTATGTCCTCGGAATTATTGTTCCTCGGAATTTCCTCGGAAATTTCCGAGGAAATTCCGAGGACTTGCTAAATACCGAGGCCATTATTCCGAGGGATGATATGCTCGGTATGTCGTCGGAATACCGTTATTCCGAGGACATTCCGACGATATTTTCCCTCGGTATTGGCCAGTTTTCTTGTAGTGATGTGCTGTCACATGCTATATAAACATCTTTTCAAACATCTTTAGTTTGAGATGTTTCAAGTGAGTTATGCTCGTGGAACATGTGAAATATGCTCGTGGAACATGTGAAATGCTATGCTTGGAACCTGGTTCTCAAATTTGAATAATATGTCCTTTTGTATTTGTGTTGGTGTATTGAAGTGTGCTGTATTTGGTGTCAAATAAACCAATATGCTCGTGGGGTTTGGTGAGTAGTATGGGCCGCTTCATAAATTTATATATAGCTGATAATTATTTGAGCCTCGTAATCAGGAACGTTGGCCACCCAATGCTTTCATGCACTCGGGTTCTAAAATCCAGTTGACATCGCAAGTCTAGAACATGAAGTTAAGAAATGTTAGTCTGCTATTATTAACAGTAACAGATATAAAGTGGAAGCAGAGAAAAGCAAATGCTGATTAAGAAGAATCTATACGTGAGTATTCTGCAAAGTTGAAGTTCTATTGGAGGAAGAGTAAGTTTCAGAAGATGTGAAGATAAGGAGGTGTGGAATGTTTTCGAGAAGCGCTTCAGCGAGGAAGGAAGAGAGAGAGAGAGAGAGAGAGAGAGAGAGAGAGAGAGAGAGAGAGAGAGAGAGAGAGAGAGAGAGAGAGAGAGAGAGAGAGAGAGAGAGAGAGAGAGAGAGAGAGAGAGAGAGAGAGAGAGAGAGAGAGAGAGAGAGAGAGAGAGAGAGAGAGAGAGAGAGAGCGAGAGAGAGAGAGAGAGAGAGAGAGAGAGAGAGAGAGAGAGTAATGTTGTGTGTTTCTAATTCTTAAATGCTGTATAATCATATAATCATATACCAACACTAATTTTTTTGAGAAAATATATACTACTTATATTTTTAATTGTAAGTAGTTTTGGTTAAAAGCACAAAGATTTAGGAGTTGTTATTTTTTAAAACAAAATTATTTAATCAATCAATTCAACCAATTATTAAAAACCTAGCATTATTTCATTGGTCATACAATATTTAATAAATGAAATGTTACATTGAAATATGTAAACTACTTACATTGTGAAACAAACTATTTTTGCTAAAACTAGTTACAATTAAAAACAGAGGGAGTATAGTGTTGTTGGGTTGAAAAAGTAAAAAATATTATGTGGGATATTGGCACTTAGTGTGTTCAGTGACCTCACCACAGATGGGATTTTCTCACAGTAGTTGTTTTGTTTACGATGGTGGTGTTAACCACTTAGATTGAACATATAAGGTAGATTGATATTTAACAAATTTTTGAAAATTTTAAAAGTGCACATTACTAAGAATCCGTAGAACCTAATAATAATTTATATTTTAGAAATATCAAGGATTGACAAAGTTACAAAACCAGAATTGAAACAAACGCATTTAAAGATAATGGTGGACTGTCCAGACCCTTATTTGTATAAGCATAAAGTGAGAAATCTAGGATTAAGTATGTGGAAAGAGTGGGTGGTTTCTTGATAGTGCTTCACTGATAATACTAAGCTTTGCGGGCCTTCTTGGTTGGGTTGCTTATTGCTGAACCTTGTGTATCAGCAGGATTTATCACCATCGGAAGTCTGCTGTGTAGTGACTAAAGTTGGCTGCATCCACTATGTTGGTCCAAACGTATTATCATCAGGTGGAAGGGAATGCTTGGTAATTGAGTTGGGTTCACCTAAAGGGCTCTCAAAAGGAGCACATGTTGCATATCATCTCCAGGATTCTTATCCCCAACCTGTCCACAGCCAACCAAACTTCTTAGTCCCAGTTGGATAAAGGGAATGAAGATACATCAAAATACATCACCTAGCTCAGGTTTGTTTTGTCCCGTCCAAGGAACTCCAACGTTCATCCAAAAACTGGCATACTAACAACAAAAGGTTAGTTCGTGTTCTGTGTGATGAATAAAACATAGTTCTGAGAACTTTGGTGAGTTTTATATAGCCTCCGGTGATGGTTAATAGAGAAATGAATATGACGGAAAGAAAGGAGAGGTAAAAGAGTTTTCAGTTAATTTTGCTTAGCTTCCCAACTATCCAAACCAGCTTGGATTGCAGTTACACGGTTAACAATGATGTACCTACATTCTCTTCTAACGTCTTAACCAATCAACTCCTCCAAACAGTTGTATTTTCTGCAAAAAAACCAAGGCTCTTGGAACATTTTCTTTCACTCTTGGAAATACTTGTTCTGCATGCGGAATCACCTGAGATTCATGTAAATGTTCAAACTCAAGAGTAGGTTCATGAAACGAAAAAGTTAATACAGACAATGAGTGAATGCGAAGAGTGTTCTATAAACTTAAGGCGTGATGATATGTATATTGCTTAACCTGCACAGCAAGTTGAGATGCATTTTCGGGAACTTTCTATCATCCAACATCTGTTTCTTCATAGCAAATCCAGCTATCGTCCAAAAAGAATGATTTTTCATATGAAGCCAACAAACAAAAAACTACAAAAAAGCATTCTTATAAAGGAAATTATTATACATCGAATCCAATTAGCTCATACATCTCTCCCTCCTTGAGGAATTCTCTGAAAGTGTTCAACCGGTGGACTGCAACAGAAGCTTGGATGAGAGACTCCTGTTGCAATAAAAAGTTGATTATGAGTTTGCGTGCGTTGTAAAGATATTAAAAGACAATAATAATAGGACCAACCTTATCATCCAATAGTCATATCGACGCCCATGGTTTCACCACCTTTCTTCAGAGCTTCCCAGAAACCGAGGAGGCGATGAAAACGATATGAGAACAAAGGCCAGGCTTCAAATCGAACAGCTATAGCTGGGAGGTTGCCATGAGTTTTTGATCTTCGCGGGGGTCTATGGAGAAGAAGAGTGTACTAAATAACAATTATTGTTTTGTCTCCTCGTCTCTTCCACTCCCCAAAGCATTGGTTCCAATCTTCAAAGTTCAATCACGACCAAAAATTTAAACCTCTTATCGATATTATTCTCAAACTGGATGAATTGGAGAGTATGGATGCCAACCTTTTTATATTGAGATTTCCACCGTTTTGGAAGAGCGAAGTAGACAATAAATATAGATCGTGGGTGATGGAATCAATGAGGACTTTAAGAATGAATGTGAAGCTGGTAAAATTGTGGGTGGGAGGAAGAAGATGAATCGATACCCGACAGCAAGAATCTTGTTGGAATAGAAACGACGCGTTTAGAGATGGCTGTGTTTATCTTATTCAGAATGGGCTCTGCTAAAGTTTACTAAAAAACAAAAGCCCAGACGAAATTTAAATCGAAAGAACGATACGTTGCGTTTTATTAAAGAGACACGTGGCAGTTCGAGAACACCTGACTTTGTGCGCTGGCGGCTGACGTGGCACGCCCAGAGGGGAAGAAAAGACAACTTTTTATATAATTAGAGATGCACTCATGAGGAGCATCATATCGATGTCTGATCATTTTATTGTCGACTTTTTTTTTTTTGTAACAGCATTTTATTGTCGACTTTTGTTACTTAAATTCTAGAATTAGTTTGTATGCATGCATGGTGAGAATATCTATATTATGGTTCATTTATTCCACATGCATGATTTATGTGTGTGATTTTTAAAAAGATATAATACTAGTTTATCCATCAACATGCTAATTTGAAAACTCATAGAGAGTAGAACGCATCGTGCCTAAAGATAAAATGACTAATTAGAACTATATTTTTTTTCTTTTTATTTAGAATTATGTTATAAGTCATGATTTTACGGGAAGCCCATCAATATATATATATATATATATATATATATATATAAAGACTTTGCCAAAATTAATATAGTTTTGGGGTATTTTAATACTATAACGAGTATCTGTCGGATTTATATGGGCTTGCTACCTAAGTAATTTGTCGAAATTTAAACTATTTAATTGATGTATATATATTTTGTTCTATATACACAAAGTTTTACCAAAAGATTACTAAAGCATATAGATGTTCATCCAGTGTTTTCTTTTTGTTGTTTTCTTATGATACAATCATAAAGTTTGATTTGCATCTAACGTATGAGAAAACCCCATGATGGTCTGCACCAAAGGATATGTTTTTTGTCGGTTCCAAGAATGAATGATGTCATTCCAATGCCGTGTGAAGGTCTGTAGAGGCTTGAGACATTTTAGAAAATAGAGCTGTTTTAATTAAGAAAATTAGGTTGTTGTCCGCGAACTTGCATATATAAATATTGTATATATATATATATATATATATATATACTATGTATATAATGTTATAAAATTTTCATAAATTTTAATGCAAAATATTTAGTTTAACAAATGCTTTGTAAATTATATATGTAATCATCATATTTACTTATTCAACACATATTATGCGTCTTCTTCGGATTATTCTTACTTTTTTGTTATTATTACGTTCTTTTTATTAATATTTTGCTTATGTTTTTCTAATTTTTTACATTTTTTTTGCAAATATTTATTTCTCTCTCCAAATAGTAATACAATTATACAAACAATGAAACAAAAATCTATCTTACAATTCTTTTCAATCATACCATTACCTTATTCACTAAAATAATTGATTTAAATGAAAAAGATAATCAAAGTTTTCACATGTTCTTTTCAATATAATCTGTCCAATTCTAATTATTTATAAATCATATATGGACATTATACAATCAATGAAACATAAATTTATCTTACAATTTGTTTTTCAATCATAACATCACCTTATTCATTTTATTATTTGATTTAAATGCAAATTATTTTTTTAATGAAAGTTCTCATGTATTCCGTTCAATATAATTCATCCAATCTTCAAAGCCTAATTATTTATCAAGCACATATAGACACTACAAGACATAATAATTATAAATGTTTTATTTTTTATAAATAATTTATAAGACATATATAGACATTGTAAGACATTAATTAATATTTATTATAACAATTTACATATGAATATAATTTTTTATATAAGAATATGGAATTATTATATCGATTTCGATAAAATGTGTTTTATAAATTATTTTATGTAGTATATTGATATAAAAAGAATTAATCAAACATTATTACACTTTCTATAATTTTTACAATTGGTAATTATAAATTATTATTTTGCAATATTATTAGATTATTTGGCAAGTGATATTAATTAGTTATATACTTACTTTTTATTTTAGATCAAATTAAAATAACTAAAATTTGGAAATCTCTCAACCAATCAAACTATAACATTTTTTTTTAAAAATCTCTTTATGATTAATACCTACAAAAATTAATTAAATAACTTTTCATTTAATATATAAGAGGATATAAACAATGATGAAACTCAATAAATTTGGAGATGTCCCACTGGCCACCGTCAAAACATGGGGTAAAATCGACGGTCAACCTGGATGATCTTTGGCAGACTCCCCGGCTTACACCTGTGGACGGTCATTAGGCGTTAGTCGGATTGTTTTCGAGCTATTCGGATACCAGGATCATGAAAAAAATAAAAAAAATAATTTGGAGATGAAAAGATTGTTTTTTTCGTCATTTCTCTAGAACCACCCTTCTTTTTATATATATTTTATCATTTTTGAAACAAAAAATAGGTTTGTCTGACTATAAATCTAGTGATTACAATCTTTCATTGCTTTTAATTGGTTCGCCACAAATTTTAAATTGATTGAACACATATTAGTATTAACTAATTGAATGCAAAAAAATATAATTCACATGCAAAGCCATTTTGATACATCATATATATCTTCATAATTGAAGGCATGTGCATATATATTTTTGGATGCCTATGGCAAATGCCTTTTTCAATACACATGAGGCACAGCTCTGTGTCATTCTAAGAGACCGAGAAGAAGATATTATTGGCTCTCTTCAGAAGATTTTTTTTTTCTTTTTGCCACGACTCATCAGAAAATATTTCTCCTTTTAGAGTTATTCTTGGGTTCACCTCCTAGGGTGAACTTATAGGTTAACCAGCCACTAATAAGTTGTCAACTCATATCTAGTTTCTAAAAAAAAGGTTAAAAATAATTAGAAATATAATTGTTCAATAAAAAAAGGAAAAACGAAAAAAGAAAAAGGAAATAAAAAAACTAAACACGGCGGCGACGCTTTGTAACCCTTGTTTGAGAAGACAGACGAGAGTCAAGTAGAAGAAGAAAAAGAGCAGCAGAGAAGAAGCTACAAAGTAGTCAACAAAGTAGTTAACAAAGTAATCACGTCCAATTCTCAAAATTTATATATAAGATTGGCCAGGTAACCTTAACATATATAAGATTCTTCTGGTCTTTGGTTTTACAGAAAGTTTTAGAAGGAATGGAGAATAATCAATTAAGTGTTGCTCTTGCTGGTCAACATGGATTTAGTTCACAAGTCACAGGTAATTCTAGTTTTATAATTCAAACGCTAGCTGAGGTTTTGAACTCTGCAAATTCCAAATTATATAAGAAAATGCAGAGCTTAATTCATCGTTGAGTTTACAATAGGGTTTGGTGTGTGTTTTGTGGGGAATGGGAAAGTGACCTGTAGTGCAAGCAACGATAATTGAAGTGGTAGGGACATGAGGTTTTATTGTTACGGACAAATTTGGTTCTCTTTTAATCAAATTATATTAGTAATTTTAAGTAAAAAAATTAAATGGGTGCTTGATGAATTTTGTTCGCACATGTCAACAAAGAAGATGATGAGATATTTTCTTAATCTGTTATGTTCTCTCTTTTCAGGTGATTCAACTTTAATAAATCAAAAATTGATTGAGTCTTTGGTCGATGAAGATGGCGCTTCACTCAACGAAGATGACGTTTCACTCAGTGAATCTGAAGAAGAATATAAAATAGGCAATAAAGATGATCAACTTGAAATTGAAGGTGTTGATGCTTTCGAAAATGAGAAGAGAGATGAACTTTGTATTGGGATGGAGTTTAGTTCTGATGAGACTGCGCATATGACTTATTGTAAGTACGCAGGAAATCATGGTTTCAATGTAAGGAAACAAAGGAGGACGAAAAAAAAAAAGAAGATGAAAGGGTCGCAAGGGTTCTTTATGTATGCTCAAAAGAGGGAGTTAGGAAGGAGCCTAAGATGAAAAGATTTTATACTCGACCAATCACAAGGTGTGGTTGAAAAAGCTCATATGGCTTGCTACCTTCAGAGTAGCGGTAGATATAAGATCGTGTCTTTCGAACCTAATCATAACCATGACTTAGTGAGAACACCTATGAAGCATTTGCTGAAGGGAAATCGATCTGTCACTGTCTCTCAAAAACAACATGCTAATGATGCTGAGATGTCAGGAATTTCAGCAAAAGCAACTGTTGAAATGATGAGCATGGAAGTTGGGGGTTGAGAAAATCTGGGTTTTTTGGAGAAAGACTATCGCAATTACATATACCGTAAGCGGATGGTAGCAATGGCAAAGGGAGATGCTGGAGCTGTTTTGGATACTTTCAGAAAAAGAAAGAAGATAATTCATCATTTTTTTATTCAATACAACTAGATGAGGACGATATGATCACTAATATCTTATGGGCGGATGATCGGTCTATAAGCGATTACAATCTTTTTGGAGATGTCGTTTGCTTTGACACAACTTATAAGACCAATGAGTATGATAGACCGTTTGCTCTATTTGTTGGGGTCAATCATCATAAGCAAACTGTTGTGTTCGGAGCTGCTCTCTTATATGATGAAACCACCGAGTCTTTTAAGTGGCTTTTTGAGACTTTTCTTGGAGCAATGTCTAGAAAACAACCAAAAACAATTCTTACAGACCAGTGTGCAGCAATGACGAATGCAATAATGAAGGTGTTTCCAGAAACAAAACATAGGTTATGTGTCTGGCATATTTACACAAATGCTGCAAAGAATTTGAGTCGTGTATTTCACGGACCAGACCAGTTTGCCATGGATTTTGGAAAGTGTGTATATGACAATGAGGAAGAAGAAGACTGGTTATTGGCGTGGAGTGATATGCTCAAGAAGCATAAACTGACAGATAATAATTGGCTGAAGAATTTGTTTGAGGTGAAAGAAAAATGGGCAATGGTATATGGTCGGCATACTTTTACACCTGATATGGTGAGCACACAGCGTAGTGAAAGTATGAATAGTACTTTAAAAAGATACTTGAGGAGTAGTTTTGACTTGTTGACCTTCTTTAAACACTATGAAAGAGTGTTGGAGGAAAGGAGATATAAAGAATTAGTTGCTGATTTCGGTATGATGCATACTTCGCCGGTATTAGTTGCTTCTGTAGAGATGTTGCAGCATGCAGAAGAAGTGTATACCCCGGAAGTGTTTACCTTGTTTCAAAAAGAATACACGGTCATTGGTGACTATGTTGCAAAAAAGTCCAGTAAGTCTGACATGGTGTATGAATACAAGGTATCTTTTGGTGTTTCACGAGAGCATTTGGTTAAGTATGATGCTGCAAACCAAACGATACATTGTAGTTGCATGAAGTTTTCATTTGCTGGGTTCTTATGTCGGCATGCATTGAAAGTGTTGGACAAAAAGAATGTTAGAAGAATTACGCCTACTTACATTCTGAATCGATGGAGTAAAGTGGCAAAAACACGAACCATATCTTATTATCATTCAGAGATGCCTAATGAGGCAGTGGAGGAATCGATTGGAAAGCGATATAGTCATGTTTGTCGTACTTTCCGAGAGATTGCATCTGTTGCTGCTGAACATATAGAATTAACATTGTGTGCTGATGAAGATGCGATTGAGTTGCTTAAAAGGCCGGAGGAAAAGAAAAAAGAACTTGTGAGAGCTAATAAATGGATGCCCCCTAGTTCAGAGGATACACTCGTGGAAGAAGAAGAAGACGAGGACATTCCAAATGTTCGAGGAATAAAAAGGAAAAATCCTATTGGACGACCAAAAAACAAGAAAGATGAACCTCATGGCCGATTTAAAAGTATTCTTGAAAAGAAAAAACATGGTGCATCAAAATCATCAAGTAAGGCTAAAGCACAGAAAATGTTATCATTTCAAGTAATTGATAAATATCATTAGTTTGTGGTTTATGTAAAATTTTCATCAAATGTACCTTAATCAATAAACTGATCAATGCGCCAGGAATCACCTCCTACTTCCGATATGCAGTTATCTTTTTCCACCACTGGTCCGCATAATGAGCCATTTTTTCCTCAAGTATCCCAGGTAAAAAATTCATTATGTCTAGTATTTATATTATAGTTATATGTCAATTTAAAAAGATTGATAAATGATTCAGGAACCAACTCTTTTTCCTGGTATCCAGTTACCTGTTGCTACCACAAATCCGACATTACCTAGTGGGTCATCTTTCTCACAATTACTCCAGGTGAATTTTTCATTCTATATGTTATTTATGATTAAGTTGTATGTCATTTTAAAAATAAATAGACATCTTTTTAAATTGTAGGACTTCGACAAGAATTATGGCGATGGATCATCAAAGGACTTCGACAAGAATTATGGCGATGGTTCATAGGGTTGCCTGTTTTTCTTGTATCTTTTAATGAAGATGTTTTGAACATGTCCACCATGAGATATGCTTTGACGAATTTATACATGTGGTCACTTTGTCTTATTTTTAGTCTCTCTGTTTTGCTTGTGTTTCAATCATGACACAAGCTACCACTCACTTTCTTTACGCTCTCATGTTTGGTTTGTTCTTGTAGAGAGAACAAAGATATAACTTTTTATGTCTACAATCTACATTTTTACTTACTCCCACTCTTATTCTTATTAAATTGGATTTATATTTCTTACAACACCACACATACTTATAGTAGTTTCTCACTAACTACTAAACATGAACTTAAATAACTACAACATCGATGTCCTCAAATTCTCTTTGCTTTGTAACCAATTTCAAGTGGCATCTTCTCTTACGTTGACTTTCTTCTTCTATGTTACTCTCCTTGGTCACTTCTTCTTGTTCCTTCATTTCTTGCGCTTCAAGCTTCCTTCTTTTTCTTCTTCCTTACTTTGTAGCTTCTTCTCTGCTATTCTTGTTTGCTCCTCTTCTTCTTCTACTTGACTCCTAACATCAATAGGACCAAATACATACCATCATATTACCGACTCCGTCAGCAACTTTACAACCAGACATTAGAAAAGGAGATTTTTGATCCTTGTGGACCTGTAACAAGAGAGAGTGTTAGCAAGTAAAAAGAGAAAATAAAGCACAAAATTGAACAAGCAGAATCATTATGAACTCACAATCTTGCATTCACCGGTCATGCTATATTCATCAATGGCAAGAGAATGGCCACTAATTAGCATTACAACCGCAGAGACCTGGTCACCTATTCTAAGAGGTATAACATCTCCGAAAATAACATTATAGATTGAAAGCTTCACTGTTCTCCCTCCTCCCATGACCTGTAAGAGTTTTAGTTTCTTAAATTGTCAGCTCAAAACTATATAAATTGCAATCAATCTAAGATGTTAAAACATGCACCTCTAGTTGTATATTCCGTTTTCATCGTTGATTTATTGAAACAGAGGAGATTGGCGATAGTCACTAACAGCTGAAAGAATCAAAAGATAAAGCTTAAAGAAACAGTCATCTTCAATGGATTTATTTAACATTGAACCAAACTACAAGATGTAAACAATACAAAGATTAAAAAACATGTTGATACCTCCAATGACAATGACAAGAAAAACTGCAAAAGCAATGCTTCAACAGAAACGTAACCAAAGACCAGAAGAATCTTATATATGTTAAGGTTAGCTGGCCAATCTTATATATAAATTTTGAGAATTGGACGTGATTACTTTGTTAACTTGGATAATGACTAAATCGCGCACGAGGTCACTTTCTTTAAAGAGTATTTCGACCCTATTCCAAACCTTGGGTTACACGAAATCCCTTTGTAGGATAAGACAATCAAAGTCTCACTCTTGTTCTAGGTTAAGATACAAGAGAAACAAATAAAGTTTTAGTGCTTATATGTGTTTCTTCAAAGATCTTTAGTAATCTTTGAACAATGAATATTTCTATCTCTTTCTCTTACTAACTACTTTCTACTTAGATTATAGTCTTGGTTTCTGATTTTTCTATTTTCCATTTGCCAATGCCTACACCTCCTTATATAGAGAGTGAAGAGTTGCAATCAAGAGTTGCAATGGTTAAACCAAAAGTTGCAATGGTTAAATCAAAAGTTGCAAAGGTTTATGAAGAGTTACAATGGTTAGTAAAGAGTTGCAATGGTTAATCACCAAAAGTTGCAATTAATTAATATGGTTATTACCAAAAGTTGCAATCACCAATAGTTGCAATGTTTCATTTCTATAGTTGCAACTGTTCATACAAACAATTGCAATGGTTCACATGAAACATTACATCTATTCACTTAAATATATAACATTCCTCCCCCATTTAAGTGTAATCATAGATTCATTAAATAAATAATACATATATCAAACTCATGCATAAATGAAAATGTTACTAAGAATTGAATTTTCATTTTAGTGTATTACACATTCCAAATGTCCGAGAATCAGGATGTCCTACGGATTGAATCCTTCAACCCATTTTGGGCACATGAAGATAATACACACATGTGTTTCCACACTACTCTAAGTGTTTATACTTGACACTATTATAAGCCATGTGTCCCTATCCATTCTTGAGCGCGTACAAAGCCAAGTCCCAGCTTATTGAAGCGGCATCACTTCACACTCATATAGGTAAATACTTTCACTCATGCACCTGCAAATGCACTTTTTCAAAGTATTTATTAAGAATAATATTTCAACCTATTCCATTCTTGCAGGTCCAAGCACATACCTTGGGATGCTATTAAAATAATGTGCTTCAATCTTTAAGTGTAGGCTTTCCACATTGAATTCAGCCTCTAACGTCGTATTAGAGGGGAATTGGGTATCCCACCATTAAAGATTTAAAATGGACTTTAAACCCATCACTTTAACCGACTTAATCACTAAGTCCCTAGCTAATCCTTTCGTCAAATGATCAGCTAAATTTTGTTGAGACCGAACAAACTCTATTGTAATCACCCCATGAGTGATCAGCTCACGTACTGCGTTATGTCTAACGCCCAGGTGTCTAGACTTACCATTATACACTTGGCTATAGGCCTTAGCCAAGGTAGCTTGACTATCACAATGGATAGAAATTGGTGATACTGGTTTCGGCCACAATGAAATTTCGTACACTAAATTTCTTAGCCATTCTGCCTCTTTACCAGCAGCTGCTAACGCTACAAATTCCGACTCCATAGTCGAACTTGTAATGCAAGTTTGCTTTTTGGAAGCCCATGAAATGGAACCTCCCCCAAGCAAAAACACCCAACCACTTGTAGAAGAATGATCTTCTATGTTGGTAATCCAACTTGCATCTGAATATCCTTCTAGCACTGAAGGAAATCCGACATATGTCAAACCATAATTAATGGTTCCTTTTAAATACTTGAGCACCCTTTTTAAGGCTTGCCAATGTTGAGTACTAGGATTACTAGTGTATCTACTCAACCTTCCTACAGCGTAAGCTATATCTGGCCTGGTGCTCGTCATGGCATACATTAAGCAGCCAATCACTTGTGAATACTCGAGTTGTGATACTGTTGTCCTGTATTAGGCATAAGCTTCACACTCGGATCCATAGGAGTGCTCATTGAAGACAATTCTCACAATTGAACTTCTTAAGAACTTTTTCAATGTAATGAGATTGTGACAAAGATAGTCCTTCGTTTTCACGCTTGATTCTAATTCCAAGAATGACATCCGCCTCTCCCATGTCTTTCATTGCAAAATTTGATGACAAAAATGCTTTTGTAAGCTCTACTTGTCTAAGATCAGTACCAAAGATCAACATGTCATCAACATACAAGCAAATGATTACTCCGCTTCCAGATTCATCAAATTTGCTGTATAAACATTTAT
Organism: Hirschfeldia incana; assembly: GCA_026261945.1. Taxonomy (NCBI): domain Eukaryota; kingdom Viridiplantae; phylum Streptophyta; class Magnoliopsida; order Brassicales; family Brassicaceae; genus Hirschfeldia; species Hirschfeldia incana. Next base: position 7,631,157 of record JABCMI010000003.1, on the reverse strand, counting down.
CTGCTTGGTTTATACAGCAAATTCACCAAAGCAATTAATAATCTTATAGAAGAGATCCTAGCAACTGGAGCATATGTATCGAAATAATCAATACCTTCCCTTTGTTTAAAGCCTTGGATAACCAATCGAGCTTTAAACTTGTCGATTGTTCCATCAACTTTCATCTTCTTTTTGAAGATCCATTTGCAGCCTAAAGGCTTGCAAACAGGTGGGAGATCCGACAAGATCCAAGTATTATTTCCCATGATAGAGTTCATCTCATCATTTATTGCTTCTTTCCAAAAGGCAACATCCTGAGAATTCATAGCTTCACTATAAGTTCTTGGATCATTATCAATATGATAACAATATGAGTGTTGGAAACCAACCTCATCTCTTGATCCTTCAACTAAATATATTTGAAAATCAGGACCAAATGATTTTTCAATCCTTCCTCGCTTGCTCCTACGGAGCATAGGTGACACATCAGGAGGCACAAAAGTATTGTCCCCTTTATTAGTTCCACTTGAACTTGGAACTAAATCCTTTGGCATAGGTATGGATGAAAAACGATTTTCATCAAATATTGCATCTCTTGATTCAATTACAGTGTGAACTGCGACTGAATCATTAGGTTCTATTACATAAAATCTATAAGCTTTGGAATGCTCTGCATATCCAATAAAAATGCAATCAATACCTCTTTCTCCCAAAGTTTTAATTTTGGGTTGGGGTAGTCTTACAACAGCCCTACATCCCCAAACTCGAAGATAATTCAAGCTTGGTTTTCTTTTATACCAAAGTTCATAAGGGGTAATTTTGTTCCTTTTGTTAGGAACTCTATTTAATAAATAGCAAGCCGTTAACATGGCTTCACCCCAAAATCCGTCACTTAATCCCGAGTAGGATAACATGGAATTAACCATTTCTTTTAGGATTCTATTTTTCCTTTCCGATACACCATTTTGTTGTGGTGTATACGGAGCTGTAGTTTCATGTATAATTCCTACACACTGGAAATATACAGGATCATAATACTCTCCACCTCTATCGGTGCGTAATTTCTTAATCAAACTATTTTGTTCCAATTCAACTTCGGTTTTATAAATCTTAAATTTATCTAGGGCCTCATCTTTAGCATGTAATAAATATACATAACAGAAACGAGAATAATCATCTATGAAAGTGACAAAATACTTCTTGTTTCCTAAAGATGGTGTAGCATGCAAATCACATAGATCACTATGTATAAGCCCTAGCACTATGTAATTTCTTTCAATACTTTTAAATGGTTGTCAAATTATTTTTGTTAACATGGAAGTACTACATTTTTCTAAATTTATGTCAAAAGTTGGAATTAACCCTTCTTTAGACATATTAATCATACGATTATAATGTACATGACCTAATCTAGCATGTCACAAAGAACTATCATTTTTTCTAGAACTTGTCATATAAACAGAATTGACAACTTTATTAATATTAAGCATAAACATTCCATTACAAAAATATCCAAATCCAACAAATACACCACACTTCGATAAGATATATTTATCGGATTCATACACTTGTTTAAAACCACATTTATTTAAAACACTACCAGATACTAAATTTTTCCTAATTCCGGGTACATGGAGTACATTCTTGAGATCAAGGGTTTTTCCAGAACTAAACTCTAACACCACTTTTCCACGACCTAGGATAGGGGTAGTTGACTCGTTTCCCATATGAAGTACGGATCCATCTTGAACTTGCTCATATGTATTGAACCATTCACAATCCCTGCAAACATGTGTTGTTGCACCTGAGTCAATCCACCACGCCACTTCATCATCCTGCACATAAAATGCCTCATTAATCTTTGATACACAATTCTCATTAGAATATGGTTTAAAGTCAGAGATTTGACCTTGATGAGTGGATGAACCTTGGTCCTTAGACCCTTGTCCCAAACAGTTTTGTCCCGTTTTATTCTTATCCTTCTTTGCTCGGCAATCACGACTTAAGTGACCCTGCTTGTTACAATTCCAACAAATGCTTTTAAACTTTTTGTTAGATCCTTTGTTAGTGTTGTTATTAGAGGATCGTTTCCTCTTATTCTTAGAACTCACACCTTCCTCCATCATATTGATGGTAGAAGTATCAGCCTCATTATTTTTGGGTTTTTCTCCCTCTTGCGCCCTTAGAGATTCCTCTATGCGCAAATGGCTGCCAAGTTGTACAAGAGACAACTCTTCCTTTTTATGTTTTAACATGTGTTTAAAATATTTCCATGAAGGTGGTAATTTATCGATGATACTCGATACTGAGATGGATTCATCCATCTTCATGTTGTGTTGCGTAAATTGACCTAATATACGAAGCAATTCATTGTATTGCTCCATAACTGGCCTAGAATCAGACATCTTGTAATTATTAAAATTACTAACAAAAAACTTCTTACTAGAAGCATCCTCAGCCATGTACTTTGATTCTAACGCATCCCACAACTCTTTTGCGGATTCGGCATTCTGATAAACATCAAAGAGAGGATCTGACATACCGTTGAGAATATGACCACGGCATATGTAATCGTCGTTTTCCCATTTAAGTTGATTCCTTGTCTCATCCTGAGACTCATTCTCAGCATCCTCCGGTACAGTAGGCATAGGCATGCTTAGAACATATACTACATTTAGATTTGTGAGGAGAAAGTGCATCTTCTTTTGCCATCTCCGGAAATCTACTCCCTCAAACTTATCTAACATTCCAAACTTAGATGTCATCTCTCGCACCGATACACCAGCCATAATTCACAAGAAAATACTCTTTAAGATTGTTGGTTATTTGGGTGGTAACCCGAATAGTTGTGAATTATATACTTGGATAATGATTGAATCGCGCACGAGGTCAATTTCCTTAAAGAGTATTTCGACCCTATTCCAAACCTTGGGTTACACGAAATCCCTTTGTAGGATAAGACAATCAAAGTCTCACTCTTGTTCTAGGTTAAGATACAAGAGAAACAAATAAAGTTTTAGTGCTTATATGTATTTCTTCAAAGATCTTTAGTAATCTTTGAACAATGAATCTTTCTATCTCTTTCTCTTACTAACTACTTTCTACTATTAGATTATAGTCTTGGTTTCTGATTTTTCTATTTTCCATTTGCCAATGCCTACACCTCCTTATATAGAGAGTGAAGAGTTGCAATCAAGAGTTGCAATGGTTAAACCAAAAGTTGCAATGGTTAAATCAAAAGTTGCAAAGGTTCATGAAGAATTACAATGGTTAGTAAAGAGTTGCAATGATTAATCACCAAAGGTTGCAATTAATTAATATGGTTATTACCAAAGGTTGAAATCACCAATAGTTGCAATGTTTCATTTCTATAGTTGCAACTGTTCATACAAACAATTGCAATGGTTCACATGAAACATTACATCTATTCACTTAAATATATAACAGAAACGTAACCAAAGACCAGAAGAATCTTATATATGTTAAGGTTAGCTGGCCAATCTTATATATAAATTTTGAGAATTGGACGTGATTACTTTGTTAACTACTTTGTTGACTACTTTATAGTTTCTTCTCTGCTGCTCTTTTTCTTCTTCTACTTGACTCTTCTGTTTTTTTATTTCCTTTTTCTTTTTTCGTTTTTCCTTTTTCTTATTGAACAATTATATTTCTAATTATTTTTAACCTTTTTTTTTGAAAAACTAGATATAAGTTGGGAACTTATTAGTGGCTGATTAATCTAAAGGTTCACCCTAGAGGATGAACCCAAGAATAACTCTTTCTTTTATACCGTTAAGTCAGTACCAATATAAGAAAAACCTCAATTTTTCCACTCCACTGAGCAACGGCTGAACCCATCTAGTTTCTTGTAATATCCAATTACAAATAGTGCATGATCTTCGACCAGAAAAACTTTCACGTGATCATTTATTTTATTGTGTACGTGTCCTATTTCTTTTTTTTTTTTCAAACTACGTGTCCTATTTGATACAATCTTTTAATGCACAACAGAGATGTCTTTTTTCTGGGGTAAAATTCGACAGACAACAGAGATATCTTTTTCCAATAAAAAAGTTTCAGAAAGAAAGAGACAGGTTGTAACTACCACCCGCTCAGAAGAATAGAAGATTGTTATTTTTGTTCCTGTATTTACATATATTCTCGGAGTATCAATGTCAGGTTTTTCATTCTAGTATTATCGATTCTTGTTAGTTGTTTTATACCTTAAATTCCTGAATTATTACTCAAAACTAATGCTAACTACATATCCAAATTTTGATAACGTTTTTCACTGCTAAGACATTTTGGATTATAAGATAACACACACATATATATTCAACTTTATCAGGTAAGTCCATCTAAACAAGCAATAACATTATGCTTTCCTAGCCGAGTTTCCACACAGACGACATGTGTCTGTCCAGGGACCAGTGTCACACGTGGCACGTTGTATGAATATTATAAAGTTCTAAACAGTGACATTCTTTTTATTTTTGAGCAACTCTTCAATTGTAAACAGTGACATTCAAATTTTATTTATTTTCGATATCAACAAAACTCTTAAAATGTAAAAAAAGTTATAATTGGTCAACCAATCATGTCAAATTGTGTATGGTCTCTTCTTTTATGTTAGTAAAGTAAAAACAAATTATATTTCCAACACATTCACTAAAAAGGAAATTTACGTGCTAGAAAACTTTATGCTACTACTTTCTGCTTTGATCATTTTTTTTACTGTTGATAAAAAGTTACTTTTATTTTTTACTTTTATAATTGAATCACATTTTGAAAGTCAAAGATCAAAACTGTCCACATATCGAAGATCTTTTTTTTTTTAACTTTTCTTTTGTTAACCAGAAATGAGGTACATTAACGGTAATCCCGTTTATCATCTCAGATGATTCATCTGGTAATCCATATTAGATTAATGCAATATATATTTACAACCCGTGGGTTTATCTATTCTCACAAGAAATGCGACATTTAAATAAAGAATCAGCCTGCAATGGCTAAAGTTCGACAAGAACTCGACCATCTAGGAAGATATGTTCCCTGAGTTTCTGGTTACACTCGTATTAATTGTAACGTCGCCCTTAATTACAGCATCTGCATGATCACATGTGCGTCTCTCAACTTTAGCGGATTCCAATTCTGCAGCAAGTTTCATGGCAGAGTTTAAATTAAAGAACTCTGAATGTGTGAGCTAGGCGTTGTCTTGTCGTTTATACTACGTGCTGGTTTCTTCCAGTTCATATGATAAGAAACTGATTCCTTTTGGAGGCACCAAAGGAACAGAGCTTCTCTGTTGTGACTGCTTCAAGCTCTGCTTATCGGAGTTATGTGTCTTTTGCTTGGAAACATGAGACGGTTTCAGGGTATCCTCCTCTCGTGTGGTTTTGTCTAAAGAGAAGAAACACATACGCTTTTGGAGCAACGGATGGTTTTCTTTTGTTAGACTGACTAGATGGGTTCAAAAACGGAGGTGAGCTCGAAACTCTTGCTTGAATCACCGTTAGTTGGGGTATGGCCTCCCTCACGGTTTTGTTATTTGAAGACGCTGCAGAGATGTTAGTTGATGAGGTCATTACATCTACACTCGGTATATCTGAAGCAGCTTGTAGAGTACCCTGTTAAGTGAAAGATTGGTACATTAAGATAGAAAAGATCAATATCTATATATAATAAGACTTGAAAGAAGAAAGATCGAGATTGATATATTTACCTTGTTAGAAAACAAACAACTATCACCTCTGTGGCAGAAACCTTTGGTCATGTTGTTGCAAGGGTATTTGGAGATGAGGTCATGGCCGTAGTGACAATCATCTCCTTTCATACATGAACATGACTGAGTTGCAAAGTGGCAGCAAGGCTGAAACAAAAAGAGACACAATATTATGAATAGATACTAGCAAGAAAACAATATACGATTTTAGCTTTTGTCGAAATCATTGCTGTTATATAGAGTCCAGAATAGTAGTATATGTGTTAAAACAGTAAACCATACCAAAGATTTGGTTTCCAGAGTTGTATCGTGTGAAAGTTTGCATGTGTCTCCCTGATACATGATTAAAATTTATACATCAACACAAGAAAGATAGATCCCAGAGAATCTTGTAGACTCTAGAGCCCTTGCGCATACCTCATGGCATCGTCCCTTGAGATAGTATGATAGATTTTAGCTATCTAGAACTCCTGTAAACAAAGGAAACACTCTTTATTTCACTGAGAATGAGAATTACAGCTTGAGTATGAATAGATCTAAGCTCTCATAGCGAACAAAGACCTAAATCATCAGTCTCATGGCGACTGTGAAGCTAAGACTCATAACGTCTTTCAACTACAACATCAAGCATGAAGAAAATATCTTCTAACTAACTCTTATTTAAACGAAATGCTCAAATAGTAAAGACTCTGCCTCCGTCAATGTCTTTACTCTAACGGCTCCTCCACGTCACACATGACTCGTTTCCCCTCCTTCTTTGAATAACTCGCTTCCCGCTCTGCTTCCACCCCCACCTTAACTCTCTTCCTTACGTAAGCCTTCTTGAACTTATCAATGCTCCCCCCTTGAAAACCAAGCTTGTCCTCAAGCGTAAAATATGGAAACAACTGCACAAACTCCTCATACTGCATCCAAGAATTGTCATGAGAAGGACTCTCACTCCACTGTACCAACAACTCCATCTCTCCGCGTGAATCATATCGCTTAGCCAACACATCCACCGGTTGTCTCTGCATCGCCACCTCCTCAATACATGTGGGTGGAATCGGGTTCACAGATACTCCAGAGCCAACCACAGCCTTTAACTGAGACACATGAAAGACATGATGAATCTTAGAAGAAACTGGTAACTCCAATTTGTACGCCGCCTTTCCCACACGCTCCAAAACCTTAAACGGACCAAAGAACTTTCCTGATATTTCTGACAAACTCTCCACTGAACTGATTGTTGCCTGTAAGGTTTCAACTTCAAATACACCATACTACCCACTGCAAACTCCACATCACGCCTGTGCAAATCCGCAGACTTCTTCATTAATTCTTGTGCTCGAAGCAAATTACAATTAATCTCGTCGAGCATAAAATCCCTTTCACTCAGTGAAGTCTCCAGCTCAAAATTTTGCGTAGATCCCTCCTCAAACCGAACAATTGCAGGTGGCTTTCGTCCATACACTACCTGAAAGGGTGAAGCTTTCAAGGACGTGTGAAAAGATGTGTTGTACCACAGTTCAGCCCAAGGTAAGAAACGACCCCAAGTACGTGGATGTTGAGACACGAAGCAACGTAAATACGTTTCCAAACACCGATTCAATACTTCCGTCTGTCCATCCGTTTGTGGATGAAAAGCTGTACTATACTTCAGCTTCGTCTCAGCCAAACGGAACGCCTCCTTCCAAAACGAACTGAGAAAAATATGATCACGATCCGACACAATGCTCTGAGGAAACCCATGAAGCCTTACCACAACGTCAATGAACTTCTGAGCTACATCTACCACTGAAAACGGATGTTTCAGTGTGATGAAATGAGCATATTTACTCAGTCGATCTACCACCACTAATATCACGTTGAACCCTTGAGACATTGGCAAACCCTCAATGAAATCCAACGAAATATCATCCCAAACCCTTGTAGGAATCGGTAGAGGTTGTAGCAGACCCGCTGGTGACAACGTTGAACTCTTGTGCGTTTGACATATGGAACACTCAGCCACATACTGTTGGATCCTTTTATAGATTCCTTCCCAGTAAAAAGTTTGTTGCACACGTTTTAACGTCTTCAAAACCCCTGAATGTCCTCTCACCTTTCCATCATGACACTCATTTAAAATGATAGGAATAAAACGAGAATCTTTGGGTATCACCAACCTTTTTTTATACCACAACCTTCCCTCAACTATTCGATATTTAGAACCTGCCAAATCACCTTCTCTGCAACGTTGTGTCAAGCGCTGAACCTCTGTACTCAACTCAATCTCTTTGTACAAATCCTGTAATTGCAACACCGCTGGCACTGTCAAAGCTAGCACTGAGCACTTGACAACTGAACTGAAGATTCCATACATCTAGATAACCCATCAGCTGCCTTGTTTTCACTTCCCGGTTTATACAAAATCTCGAAATCATAGCCCAATAATTTGATCAACCACTTCTGATACTCCATGTTAACCTCACGTTGTTCCAACAAGAACTTCAAACTCCGCTGATCAATAAGAACTTCAAATCGTTGACCCAACAAATAATGCTTCCATTTTTGAACTGCCATAACAACCGCCATCAACTCTCTCTCATAGGCCGGTTTAAGTTGTTCCCTCGGTGTCAACGCATGACTAAAGAAAGCAATAGGCTTCTTATCTTGCATTAGTAAAGCTCCCACACCAAATCCCGAAGCATCAGTTTCAATAACGAATGGTTTTGTGAAAGACGGCAAAGCCAACACCGGTGCAGTGACCATGGCGACTTTCAAATCTTCAAATGCTCTCTGAGAAGCCTCTGACCACAAGAATTGTTCCTTCTTCAATAGAGTAGTTAACGGACGAGCTATGATACCATAATCACGAACAAAACGTCTATAGTATCCAGTTAAGCCAAGAAATCCTCGAAGTTGCTTCACGGTTAGAGGAACAGGCCATTTTCTCATAGCTTCAGTCTTAACCGTGTCCGTAACCACACCCTCAGCAGAGATAATATGCCCCAAATACTCTACTTGGGCCATTCCAAACACACATTTCTTCTGATTGGCAAACAGCTTCTGCTCCTGAAACACTTGTAACACCAAATGCAAGTGCTCGACATGTTCTTCCATCGATCGGCTGTATACCAAAATGTCATCGAAAAACACCAAAACAAACTTCCTCAAGAAGGGTTGAAAAACCTGATTCATTAACCCTTGAAATGTCGCCGGTGCATTCGTTAAGCCAAAAGGCATCACCAAGAATTCATAATGCCCTTCAACAGTTCGAAAAGCAGTCTTCGCAATGTCTTCTTCCCTCATACGAATCTGGTGGTATCCTGATCTCAAATCCAACTTAGAAAACACATAAGCACCATGTAACTCGTCCAAGAGTTGATCAATAACCGGAATAGGAAATTTATCCGCTACTGTCGCTCTGTTAAGTGCTCTGTAGTCGACGCAAAAGCGATGAGAGTTATCCTTCTTCTTTACTAATAAGACAGGACTTGAGAACGGACGGTTGCTTGCACGAATAATTCCCGACTCCAACATCTCAGCTACCATCTTCTCCATAACCACCTTAGTAGCATGAGGATAACGATAAGGCCTCACTGAAACTGTCTCCACTCCAGGTTTAAGAATGATAAAATGTTCTCTGCCTCTTAATGGAGGTAAACCTTGAGGGATAGTAAACACTGAAGCCCAATCTTGCAACAGCCGAGAGATACCAGAGTGAATAACGGAATTGGTTGATGCCTTGTCAGAGCTAGTGGTAAGAAGTACACTCAGATTAGCACTAGATGAACAAGATGGAACCAATGACTTAAAGGATAATCGTGGACAATGCAAACTTCGATCACCAGTCAATGTCACTTTCTCCCCACCATAGACGAATGTGAATATCTGCTCCTTCCAATCTACTTCACAAACGCCTAAGGTTTCAAGCCATTGAATGCCAAGAATCACATCAACCGATCCCAACTCTAGGGAGATGAAGTCCGACATGAAGAGAGTGGAGCAGGCTTGAAAAGGAAGTTCGGAACAAACGCCAGATCCTCCCACCACTACTCCATTCCCAAGTATCACGTCGAGGCCACGAGCAGCACAAACTTTCAAACGTAGTCTTTTCACAATCTCAGGTGAGATGAAATTGTGAGATGCTCCACTATCGAGCATGACTATCACCTCTGCATTACCTACTCTTCCACGCATCTTCACAGTTTTAGGAGAATCAATGCCCAAGTAAGCATTCAACGATAACGTACGCATTTCAAAAGCTGGAGCCTGCAACTCCAATTGATTCTCCTGTGGAATAAGGTCCAACACTTCTACCTCAAAACCATTCAGCACTGTTAAAATACGAAACTCCTTCTTAGGACAAACTGCTTCATGTGCCTTAGAGTATTTATCACCACACTTGAAGCATAATCCTTGTCGACGCATCGCATCTAATTCAGCATCAGAATGGCGTTGCCTCGGTCGTTGGTAAGTTTTAGATGGGGGCGCATTCTCCTTCAGTACCTTCGTCTCCACATTAATAGACTTCTGGTTATTGTTGTAGAATCCCCCTGATCCTGATTTGGTGGAAGTTGTATTCACCGTTTTAGTCTGCTTCGATTCAGTCAGGGACGAATCACTCAACACCTTACAGAAAGTACTAGTCTCCATCTTCAGAACTGCCGCAATATAATTGGACAAACCCTCTGGTTCCTTCATCCTAATCACTTCCTTCATTTCTCTAGTCAATCCAATATAAAAGATCCTCTCCAAGTACTGATCTGATATTCCTGGTACCTGAGCTGAAAGATCTTCAAATTCCGAAACATATTCAGCTACTGAACCAGTCTGCCTAATTGAAAACAAACGAGTACTCGGCTCATCATCAATCGACTCAGAGAATCTCACATACAGTTTGCTCTTGAATTCTCTCCAATCCAAGAAACCGCCTCTACGCATCACCCAAGCATACCACTTCTTCAACACCCCTCGTAAACATAACGGTACCAGATCCAAATGAGATTCTTCATCGTAACGCCCCAACTCAAAAAAGTATTCCACATCTACTATCCACAATGAGATTCTCATTCCATCACACACAGGCATCTCAATCTTCTTTAACATACTCTCACGGTTATCTAAATTCCAGTGATCTCTCCGATAACCTAGCGAAGAATCTTCTCGACTACGATCGAAGTTAGGATTCCGTACCTGAGAATGCGATGAAAACCTAGGACTTCGAATCGGAGTTTCGATCGGAGGAGAATCGGCTACTGGTTGTTTACCGATCGCCTTCAACATGGAATCAAACTTCTTATCCAACTTCGCATCGAGCTCCATCATCTTCGAATCAAGTTTCAGATCGAGCGTCGTAATCGTCGTATCCACCGACGCAACACGATTCGCCACCGCTTCGATCTTCAGATCTTTCGCTTCCGCATCATCCGCTAATTTCTCACACATCTTCATCAGAAACTGAATCTGACCTTGGATCTTCCCCGTCGTCTCCGACGAAGCTTCTGAATAGTTCGATTTCGACTCCGCCGACATCGTAACTGCCGCGATTGCTCCGATCACAGTTACACCGCACCAATGATAGATTTTAGATCTATAACTCTTGTAAACAAAAGAAACACTCTTTATTTCACTGAGAATGAGAATTACAGCTTGAGTATGAATAGATCTAAGCTCTCATAGCGAACAAAGACCTAAATCATCAGTCTCATGGCGACTGTGAAGCTAAGACTCATAACGTCTTTCAACTACAACATCAAGCATGAAGAAAATATCTTCTAACTAACTCTTATTTAAACGAAATGCTCAAATAGTAAAGAATCTGCCTCCGTCAGTGTCTTTACTCTAACGGCTCCTCCACGTCACACATGACTCGTTTCCCCTCCTTCTTTGAATAACTCGCTTCCCGCTCTGCTTCCACTCCCACCTTAACTATCTTCCTTACGTAAGCCTTCTTGAACTTATCATAGTATCTACAGTATTTTAATAGGACTTGGTTTAGGAACTACTTGTTTAAACTTAAGCTTTCTTCACGCCAAGTGATATACGCTATTGAGCTCTTTTCTTCCGAGCGTTTGCCTGCATCAAAAATAGCTTATCAATAAGCAAACATCTTATCCCATATATAAACTGATTGCAAGATATTCCCATGATGATATGTTACCTTCTTTCTAGCTTTTTCTTCCTCAGAAAGGCGCAGGCCTGTTCTTTATGTAAGTTCCAGATGCCATCTGAAGATTAAAAACGTAAAAACACAAGTCAGATTATGGAAACGACATACATGAGATGAGAATATAATCAGTAGCATAGCATTCGATCCTTTTGTTTATTCTGGATACTTTTTTCTTGGGTTTTCGAAGTTTGATGATCATTCTCCTTTAGTCCAGTAGAAAGACAAGGATATAAGTACTCTTAACAGACCCTTCTCCTATTTTATCCAATAACTCTTGTGAGACATGAAAGTCCTTGTGCCTTTCGACTAGCAAATCATCTCCTACAAGCATATTATCATATCTCTCCCCTTCTTCGACATTGTTGCCTTCAACCATCTGAAGAATTACAATCTGTCAAAACCTGACTACTAGTTTACAGAGTTCCATCTCTTCATTACTAGTCTCCAGGACTCCCAAATTCATTAGCTTCAAAAAATTTGGGAACTTCGTCTGCCATAACTCCCCAATAAACTCAGAAACTTTATATAGTACCTTCCACTGAATCTACTTGAATCTCCGTTGCAATACCAGACTTCTCTGCGTCACTCTGAACGAGATCACTTGCTTGTTTCTCCATACCATCTTCATCATTCACATCCATTTCCTCAAAGAGATTCACACAATTTTCTGGAACGAAGTCTTCACTTTCATTGACTAAGAAACTCAAACTCATCCAAAAAAATCTTTGTATTGACTGCCAAAAGATGCATCTTGCAAGTCAATTTCCATCAAAAGACATCTCCAAGCATCAAGCTTTTATCTCTCGATTCACCAGACCCTCCATGGGATCTTGATTCAAAGGAGAGATGGAATTCTCAGGCAGCTTTTCATCACATACATACTTCTCCCACAGACACTTGAGCTATATATATTGTCTGAAATAAACAAATATGTATCAGAAAAAGGATCATATCATTCCAACTGTATACTACATTGAGATTAGAACTAATCGTTCCTGGCAAATCATAAAAGCTAAATTAAAAGGAAGAAGTTGGAATTTTTCATTTTTTTCAAGAAGATGAATTAAACATTCGCACAACAGTAGAAGTGATTCAGTTCTGCTCGAACTCTCACCTGTTATAAAGATCAGCTTCTGAAGAAGAGACGGTGTGGTTAAGAGGGAGGAATTTGGCTCTCCCTCCGATCGAAACTCGAGCAGAGGTGATGAAGCAAAAAAAGAGCGATAAACGGCGAATAAGCGGAGAGAATGGAGATGCCATCGTATTCTCCGTTCCATAATTCTCATCCGGTGAAGATACACAGTCACCTTCGTCTGGCCGTAAACGGCGAAAGGCCATCTTGTTGCATTGGAGCGATTTATTTATTTCTTTAAATCCTCTCCTGTTATATGTGCGGGGATGAATATGATGATGCAAACACCGTCTTGTTTATTTAACGGCGCCGTGAAAACTTTAGTACTAAAAGGACCGTCTCGTTTTCCTTCAAACGACCTCGTTTTTTTTCAAACAACGTCGTTTTTTCAGATGACGTCGTTTAGGTACTCGAATCCGTAGAGAAAAAAAACCTGAAAGAAAGCCTGAACCCTTCGTAAATTTAGTATCACAGCACAGCACATCACAGTCTATCTCTCTTTCTCCCATCGATCCAAAATCGGATCGGATCTTCTTTTTTTTGTAGTTTGGCCAACGGAGGAGAAAGATGGTTGTACGGCTCCGATTATCGAGACTAGGATGCAAAAATCGACCATTTTTCCGGGTAATGGCAGCTGATAGCAGATCCCCTAGAGACGGGAAACACATCGAGGTCTTGGGTTACTTCAATCCTCTCCCAGGTGAGTGTTCGGTGTTCATTCGATTCCTCTCTCTTCCTTGGTTCTTACACCATCTCTCTCTCTCTCTGTGGGTGCAGGGCAGGACGGTGGTAAGAGAATGGGTCTCAAGTTCGACCGTATCAAGTATGTTCCCTTCTCTCATCTTTTTGATGATTGATGAGTTAGATCACTCTTATATGGAATATCTCTTAGTGGTGTTAATCTCTGAATTTGATTATAATTGCATTTTGATTTTTGTAAAGATCCGCTCTTTGTTTAAAGTAATGCCTTTTCTAAGTCTTCTTTCCTTGAGACTGTCTTCTACTTACTTGAATCTGTGTGGGTTTCTACCTCTACCTCTGCCTCTATAAATCTTACTTCATGGTTTTGTAGTCACTTTTTCGTTATGAGGTTGAAAACAAATTAGGCTACTTTATACGGAAAACAGTCTTGGTTTGATTATAGTTTTGCAATTTTAATTTTTATAAAAATCGTCGTCTCTTTGTTCAAATTAGAGGGAGAGCAGTCCGTTCTCTAAATTGTGAAATTTGTCTTCTGCTTACTTCAATCACTCTTCTGAATTTTTTGGGTTTCTTCGGTTGAAATGTTTTGGACCTTTTGGTTGATTTCTCAAGTAGCGCTACCGCGAGAGATCTTGATGCTTGGGTTTTATTAGTCACGTCTTCATTATGGTTTACTGTATTTCGATTCTAATACAAAGGAGATGAGTTTGCTCTTTAATGGGTTTTGTTTTCCCATGGTTGGTTTTGCTCATTTTTTTTTTTTGTTCTTGTCATGATATTTAACTTTTAGTTGGAGCAATGACGGGCAATCCAATCAATCACTGTCTTAATGCATGGTTTTATAGCCGATATTTCTTTCTATTTAACTGTATTTGCATCCAATACAAAGGATATTAGTCAAGTCTTATTATTATCACAAGGTGAATGTACATGTTTCAGATGGTTGGTTTTGATCATTTTTATTTCTTGTCATGCCTACTTAAGTGTTAGTTGAACCAAGGATGTTCCTCATTGGAATCCAATCAATTAGTACTAGTTTAAGAATCGGATTAAATTTTGAGGAACTGATTTAACAAACTTGGTGTATGGCAAATGAAACTCCTCCTTTAGTCTTGAGTCTTTCTGTGGAACTTCTCCTCTGTGTTCTGTGCCATTGCTTCCTAGTGCTGTAATATGAAGAATCTACTGATTCTTTATCCGGAATACACACTTACATTCCTATACAACCTCTTTTGCATAAGTAATATGATCCTATTCAGATTTGGAATCTTGGCATACTCTTTTGCATCATTTCAAATTAAAGTTTAGGACGTCTGGATAGTAGCCATCAAATATGTTGTTTATGATTGGGTAATTTCAAGGAAAGATGCATGTAGTTTTTGATGAATGAACATTTAATTCCTTCTTTATGTACAGGTACTGGTTATCTGTTGGTGCTCAGGCTTCAGACCCGGTTCAACGTCTCCTTTTCAGATCCGGTTTACTTCCTCCTCCCCCAATGGTGGCTATGGGGCGTAAAGGTGGAGAGAGAGACACTCGCCCTGTTGATCCAATGACAGGTCGCTATGTGGATGCAGAGAAAACACCAGCCATTAGCGACAACAAGCCTGAGGAAGAAGACAATGCAGAAGACAAGAGTCCATGATTCATTAGACTAAGGAAGAAGACAAGAAGAGTCCATGAACTAGTCGCGTTAGCCTTTGTCGTTGTAGCTTATCTAAGTTCTGTATGTTACTTACTGTGTCATGCACATTCCTAGTTGATCTTGGCTTATAACCCTGTGCTTGGGAATAACGGCAATGTGTTTGTGAGCCTTTCCGGAAACCGGCACGCATTTTTCATTTGGGTTAATAAGGTATTGAATTTCTACCATTTTTTGTTGACGTATATTTGAAAATTAAATTTCACAATTTCATGATATGTATTTCTCAAATTAGAGTCTCTGAAACTATAAACACAATTTTGCAAATTAAAATGATATTGAATTGAAAAACCTTTCAAGCATCATGCCAGATTTTCTTATTTCCATTAAATTTGGATAAATTTTTAAGCAAATATCAATATAATTTATAAGAGACTTAATTTGAGAAACTTTGAATAATAAGAGCCATAAACATATATATTCGATGGATGTATATTTATTTTTGGCGATATGTTTAACCAGTTAATAATTCGCTGATTAGTTGAGAAAGTTAATTAATAAGTAGAGAAAAAGGAAAATAAAAAATGCCAGCGAGGGAAAATAAATAAAAAAAGAAACGGCAGTTATTAGGTTATTAGCATAAAGGAAGGCACGTCTTGTGTGTGCGTCTAGTCGCCACCCAGAAACCCTCCTCTTCTCTTACTTCCTTCCTCCTCAACCTCTTTCTTTCAAACTCGAATTGATCGGAAAATGAGCAACGATAAGGACAGTTTCAACGTCGGCGATCTCACCGCTGGTAATTTTTATCTAATCCGATCTCCTTCCTGTCTCTTATGTTTGCTTCTTAGTGGTCAAAGTTTCCTCAAGTCGAGATTTCTAAGTTATATTTCTTCTTCTTCGTATGTTTGCAGCTCTTAAAGATGAGGACCGAGCAGGCCTTGTCAACGCTCTTAAGGTCTGTTTCAGTGACGTTTCCTTGAATTAGGAGTGTTAGATTTGAGTTTTCCGTTGGAGATTTGTTGTTAATTGCTGAAATGTTGGTGTTAATTCACAGAATAAGCTGCAGAATCTGGCTGGTCAGCATTCCGATGTGCTCGAGAATCTGACTCCTAAGATCAGAAGACGTGTTGAGGTCTTGAGAGAGATTCAGGTCGGTATTGTACAAGTTTCATTTTGTAATTGATAGGTGTAGATTGATAAGGTGTCTTGTGAATATGATCTTGAAACTCGTTTTGACTTATATGATAATATCTTCCTTTCGTTGTTGAGATTGATGAATGTTAGATGTGAAGGAAACGTAATGTGCATCCTTTTGATGATTATCTGAGATTCATTTTTTTCCTTTCAGGGAAAACATGATGAAATAGAGGCCAAGTTTCGTGAGGAGAGAGCTGCGCTTGAAGCCAAGTATCAAAAGTTATACCAGCCTTTGTATACCAAGGTAATATTTGAAAGAAAGTTACTACTGTATCCAAATTAAAACGGTGGAAAGTAGTTGGAGACTTGCGTATGTTATTACTGTATTTTCTTTTGATGTAGCTGTCTTGGCTTTATCTGTTTTTCAATTTTTTTTCCTGTAACTTGACTTTAGTACCTGGAATGTGCAGCGTTATGATATTGTGAATGGAGCCACCGAAGTTGAAGGAGCTCAGGAGGATGTTAAGATGGACCAAGGAGACGAGAAATCTGCTGAAGGTATTCTTTCTTTCTCTCTCTCTTTACGTTTGTAAATTGTATCATTGCTTGAAAAGAAAATCAGGTTTGCTGATTTCTATTTATGGGTTTGCAGAGAAAGGAGTACCTAGTTTCTGGCTGACCGCATTGAAAAATAATGATGTTATATCTGAGGAGGTTAGTGTTGCAGCTACTGTTTTCTTAATTGGAATTACTCCAGTCATGACCATGGAAAATGACTAGAGTTTTAATTTTCCTTTTGATATCAGATCACAGAGCGTGATGAGGGAGCCCTCATGTATCTTAAAGATATTAAGTGGTGCAAGATTGAGGAACCAAAGGGATTCAAACTTGAGTTTTTCTTCGACCAGAACCCTTACTTCAAAAACACCCTATTAACAAAGGCGTATCACATGATTGATGAGGATGAGCCTCTGCTTGAGAAGGCTATTGGGTAATTGTTCATACTTTCTTGTCTTGTTACATATCATTCTTGCTGACCTAGGCTCTAACATGGTTCGTTTCTTTTTTGTTCTTTCTCTCAGGACAGAGATTGATTGGTATCCTGGAAAATGCTTAACTCAGAAGATTCTTAAGAAGAAGCCCAAGAAAGGTGCGAAGAATGCCAAGCCAATCACCAAAACTGAAGATTGTGAAAGCTTCTTCAACTTCTTCAACCCTCCCCAAGTTCCTGATGATGATGAAGACATCGACGAGGACAGAGTACGTTATCATCCGGTTTTGAGGCATGCCTTATTTTGACTATGTTTATCTAAACTTTGTACTAACGTTTTTTTGCCATTGCGTCAGGCTGAGGAACTTCAGAATCTGATGGAACAAGATTATGACATTGGGTTTGTTTTCTTCTGAACATAAACTTTGTGAATCTATACATTGGAGTCTCTATATATGGAAATCATTCTTTATTGTAAAGTTGTACATTTTTGAAAAATCTTATTCAAGTATTCTTTGTTTTCTGCAGTTCTACAATCCGGGAGAAGATTATACCTCATGCTGTCTCATGGTTTACTGGCGAGGCTATTGAAGGAGATGAGTTTGACATAGACAATGACGACGAAGATGATGATGATATTGATGAGGACGAAGATGAGGATGAAGAAGATGATGAGGATGAGGAAGAAGATGATGACGAAGATGAGGAAGAAGAAGAAGTAAGCAAGACCAAAAAGAAGGTATTTGATTCCTCCTTTTTATCCAAGTAAAGCAGTGCTTTTTATAGATTGATCACTAACTTTTCGAAACTGGTTTAAAATGTTTATGCAGCCGTCTATCCTACACAAGGTACACATACAGTTTCCTCCTCATTATAGTATTTGCTTGAGTCGAAACCTACCTATAGTTTCTGTCTAATAATCCGACACCAATGAATCATGTATGATCAGCGTTAGATGAAACAACTGGTCAACGCTCATTGTTGCATGAATATATGAATCATAGAAACTTGAAACACTTATCTGACTAAAGTTGCATTATAAGTAGGCAGAATTGTAAATAAATAAAGTTTTCTAGAATCATCATCATGCATATGTAAACTAATGTGATGTGTTTGTGATAATGTGAGAGATTAATATGTTATTATAAAAATCAAATTGCAGAAAGGAGGCAGGCCTCAGGTCAACGATGGACAACAAGGGGAGAGGCCTCCTGAGTGCAAGCAACAGTAAAACAAAATCCAAAAATCGGCCAAAGGAATGTTGTGGGTTTTGAGTGAAGTTCTTATGCAAGGCAAAATGTTTGAGGTCTCTGCGCATTGAAGTTTGGACGTAGGCGGCGGAATTGACCTCTCACGAGATATCTGATAAATTATTTTTTGTGTTCTGCTTTTTGTTTATTTGGATCACTGAGTCTTGGTTTTATTACTTGTTTAAAAATTAAAAATATTATTTTGTACTTTTGGTGGGCATGTTTTGTTAAGAAACTATATTTATTAAGTAATTCTGGTTCACATTTATTTAAGTGAGTATTTTTATAAGAAACTACATGTATTAGGCAATTTTGGAATTACAAATATTCACGTTCTCAGTATATATTCATGTAGGAGGGTGTTGTCATGTTTGTAATGATAGTCTATAAATATTTTACTGCATTAGTTATAGTTGGCTAATTTATTTTAAATTTATATAATTAATAATATATATTAAGTTCCTTTCGGTCAGAACACTATACAAACGATATAAGATAATCCCGTTCTGTTTTCCAAACTTTTTTTTTTGAACTGTTTTGAACTGGCCAAAACTTTTAATTGCTGAGATCATATGCATTAAGATACAAATCATACATCATACACATGGTGAGTTGGTTCATTACGATATGTCTATTTTGTCAAGACTATATACATATCATTAAAAAAAACATCTTTTCATCTTTAAGTAACTAGAAGTATAAACTTCAAAAGTTCCACGTCTCTAACTGTTAATTAATCGCCTAAATACATTGTCCATTAGGAGTTTCTCAATATATAATATGATATATGTTATTTAATAGCTAAGTATTATTAGTAAATAAATAAATACACTAATGAGCTTTACTATAGATTTGGGAGAGGACTAATTTAGAAGGTTCTTCCTTACTCTTAGTTTGTGACAAACTGCCGTCCTCCAAAATCAAAACTACGTTTTGAATCTTCTGCGCGCAGACTGCCAAATCTTTTGGTTTGTTAATCTTAAGACGCTTAGAAAGTTCGACCCACATACATCATTTTCTGGACTTTTCCTTATATATATGTATATGTATGTAGGGTTTTCTAATAATAAATTGGTTGATGGATCTTTGTATGATTTTCTAGTCACGTGCATTATTTATAAAACCATTATGTATTTAATTTTCCCGTGGTGCAAAATTTGATGTTTTAGCATTTGGTAGGTCTTCTAATACGTGAAAACACACTTAAACCGACATTTCATTTAAACCTACATTTTTAAGTATTTTCTCCGTACCATTATAAATGTTTTTTGAAGATTTCAATTTTGTTTTAAAATAAATGATGTTCTCACTTTTCTAGATAAATTTTAAAACATCAAATTATCTCTCAATAGAGCCGGTATAAACAAGTGGAACGATCAAACATAATCCAAATCTAAAAAAAAAAGATTAAAAAAAATTTTGAAAATAAATTTATAAATGATAGTCTAAACATTTAAAATCTAGATATACTATAGTTTAGTATATAATTTTAAAAGATACATCAAATATATATATATATATATATATATAAATAGAATTATAAACTTTGATAACTACTCCGTTACATTGTAAAAATATTTTGTTGAGCAGACACATAGATAATTTGAGACGGCACTATCTCCCAACACGTAAGAATATCTTTAGCTAGTTCTTTCATTTTTGATGTGTCCACCCTTAAAATAAAGGAATGAAAGGATGGTTCAGCAACAATCATTTTCAAATTTATTTTATAAATAATTAGTAATTTACACTCTAGTTCATAATATTAATAATATTTATCTATAATCATAAAACTTTCAAAAGCTAAAAAACATGCTATTTGAAACATATCAAAATAAAATATTTTTGAGAAAATAAAATAATAGATAGTCAAATATAACTATAAACAGTACAAAAAATGTTAATAAAATAATTTTAATCAGAATATATTTAAGAAAATATAACTATAAATTTATCCATACTATTGTGAAATATATGTAGCTGTAGAGAATAAAATGAAAAGTAAATAGTGTTTTAAAGACTGCTACAATGTCCCTTCAAATTTAGAGGTGTATTGTTTACTCCTTTAAAATTTCAAGGGATGTGGAACATTTGGAATGCAAAAGTCATTAAAAAATGAAGGGATAAATAGTTGTTGGAGATACTCTAATAAAGCGTAAGACATTAACTTTCAAAAAACAAATGAAGTTGTATATTTTCCTTGAAATTGCTACCTTGTGAATGGTATTGCACACAGGTGCCGTCCCAATATATTTAGTGGCCTGAAGCATTTAGCAAATGGTGGCCAATACGTTTTTTTTTGGTAAGCTGGTGGCCAATATGTTCTTACAATTATTTTTGTCAACAAATATTTACATACAAATATACAACATACTTTGTATAAAAATATAATAATATCGTACTTTACTTCTGTGTTAATATTTTAGAAGAATATTATAATATTAGTTGATATTTCCTGTAAGTGGATCAAGCGTTGCGGATCTCGTCGATCAAATGGATTGAGCGAAACAAAAGTGGATCAGACGGATCGAATGGTTCAAATGTGAATCTAGTGGATCTAACGGTTCAAAATATATGTTTGAATAGTGAAAGTGGATAAAAAGTGGTTCAAAATACTGTACTCCCTCTATTTTTAATTGTAATTAGTTTTGGTAAAAAACACAACTATTTAGGAATTGTTATTTTTTAAAACAAAATCATTTAGTCAATCAATTCAACCAATTATAAAAAGCCTAACATTATTTCATTGATCATACAATATCCAATAAATAAAAATATACATTGAAATATGTAAACTACTTATATTGTGAAACAAACTATTTTTGCTAAAATTACCTAGTATTAAAAACAGAGAGAGTAATAATTAAATTAATCTATATAGAAATTTGAAATACTATTTATTTTCATAGTTAAACGTTCTTTTTAATACTTTATAAATGGAAAATAATAATTTTATTCAAAATATAACAGAAAAGTATTTTAAACATATATATTATTATTTTAATTTTTAAAATTAAATATGTATCTGATTGTGGATGTTTTAAAATAATTATATTTTGATTTAAAATTATTTCTAAAAAAAATATTATTTAATTTATAATTTAATTATTTTTAAATAGTAGTTTTTGAATTCATTGAATATTATAAATAAATAAATTATATTGCCACAAGTAATTCAAACTGTCTACTTTAATAATAATTTTATATCGACTTTTAAATTTAGTCAACTAGTTTTGGTTCATAAAATTTAATTGAAAGATGAAAAATATTTATAGTACCGCTCAATCA
Organism: Hirschfeldia incana; assembly: GCA_026261945.1. Lineage (NCBI taxonomy): Eukaryota > Viridiplantae > Streptophyta > Magnoliopsida > Brassicales > Brassicaceae > Hirschfeldia > Hirschfeldia incana. The sequence goes on along the minus strand of JABCMI010000003.1, from coordinate 7,609,178 downwards.
AAGATCAATTGGAAATAAATATATTGTACAATGTAGCAAAACAAATACAACAAAATTAAATTAGTTAGTTTAAAACACAAAATTTCTAAATAGTTATTGTATTTAAAAAGTTATTCTACGAACACAAAAGTCAACAATTGCAAAAGTAAAATTCAATAATAAAGATAAAAGAAACACCAAAACTACTCCACAAGTGTGATGTAATTACATGGCAGTTCTTTGATTTTACACACAAATCCTGACCGCATGCAGTCCAAAAATATAATATCAATAAATAAGACAGATCAAATTTTAGTTCGTAAAGTTTCTTGAATGGGAAAATAGATGGTGGTTCCTACACCCAAGTGTGTCGCCCACTTTTTTCCTGCTCTCCAATCAAAACCATAGTGTTTCTATTTAGAAAAAAAAAGTGTTCCCAATACGTAAAATCGGTTTAATTAGTTTACTTAACTATTATTTGTGTTTTTTTTAACTCAAATGCTGCTTTTTACTACTCCCTCTGTATCAGTTTAAGTGGTGTTTAAGAATTTTGATTTTGCCCCAAAATAAATAATGTTCTCACAATTCCAGGTAAAAATTAATGTTATTTAAATTTTTGACCAATTATAAAATACTGCATCTATTTCTTATTGATTGCTTTAGTAAATTACATAAAAGTTTGTGTTTTTTTAATATGAGTGCAAAAACCTTAAACACCACATAAAATGAGACATGAGTATTAAGTTTGAAATAAACATAGTGTGCATGAATTTCTTGTGTAATCATCAATGGAACAGAAAAAGCTGAGCGTCTCGAAACAGAAAAATAAACTATTAATTGTTTATTTTAAGTAATACAAAACAAAAGAAAAATAACAAACCAGTTATATCAAAAATAAAGTCAAAACACACGTGTCAACAAAACAACACCTACTTGACTATGATCATTTCTGAACATGTGGCCTTAATTTGTTTTGTAAAAATAATTGGTGGCCTGAAACCTTTGCTTCACAAGCTTTATAGAAGGGATGCACAGTCAAGGAAGAGATTGTAAGTTGGAATTACTCACGTTTTTTAAATGGGAACGACCTCTTTGAAGATTATTGGAGATGTATTAGTTTATAAGATGTAGATGTTAGACTGTTGAAGTTGGATTGTGAAATGAAGTTTATGAAATTAATGGAACCCAAACAGGAAAATATTATATAAACTTTATTGTGAAAAATTATATCACTGATTCGAAGCCTGTGATAAATTTAAATTAACATAGTATTAACTTTGTTTGTTTATTCAAGTAGGATAGTTTTATAATGTTTATGATCGATCTTAAAGTGTTATCCTCCAGTTCGAAATGGGTCAACTAGAACCGTCGTTTTAAGGAGATAGTTGAAATCTCACATCGAAAGTTTTAAAAGACTAACACAAATATATAAAATGTCGCGAGTCACAAAAAAATAATATATATATATATATATATATAATGTTAAAATCCATTATTTAAATTCCTATATATAATATATAATGTTAAAATCAATTCATCCATAATAAGTCAGAAGTTTTTTTTTTTGATATAAATAATGTCAGAAGCTAACACATATCTCAAATAATGGAATTTCTCTAATTTGAATTAGGTGATATGTGTGGTAAGCTCTTCAAAATAGAATGAATCGATGTCTTCAGTCCCTTGAATATTTCTCTCTCGTTTTTAATCTAAAGATGTCCTAATTGTTTGCTTTCTTCATTTAGCCATTTGAGTCGGCGCACACAAAAAAAGATAAATATTTGAATCAATTTGGGCAACAAAAGAAAATTAAACTTTGACACATCTATAATTAATTTTCCAAGAGAAATTACATTGATACAACAACATATATTCAAAGAAAAATATTACATCAGTTTGTATTGAATAAATACTACTTATTACAAAAAAAAGAAATGAACAGAGACAAAAGGTTGAGATTGGTTCACGGAATAGGCAACGAACGGCTGAAACAGTCCCGTCCCCACCGTAAATAAGAACAAGAGAAGGAGCATCGAAAACGATAGGTGGCGTGAGTGTAATAAAATAGACTGTCCGTAAATATTATAATGATCTTAATCTCGTCATAACCATTTTAATCTCGCAAGAGGAAATTCAACTGTAATTGTATTGACAAAAAACTATTATTATAAGAATTAAATATAAGGTTGAAATAATCAAACTTATTTCATTGACCCAAGTCAGCAACAACTCCTCGGACTGCTTCTTGAAAGGCTGACTCGTCCCATTCACCCTAAAAAAATTATAGTTCCAAAACTTTTAAGGTTGTTTTTACCATTGACTAATAAACCTTTTCGTCAAGACCGAACTAGTGGTTATTTACGTATCATCAGACATGCATAACTTTTAAGACACCATCAAATAAATTTATGTGGACGAGAAAAATAGACCTTTTTTGAAAACAAAATTGGATGTATATAGTATCACACAAGACTATCCACGTTACAAACAATCAAACCAATCAATGCAATTCCTTGAATAAGTCCCGCCATATTGTCAAAAAAAGCTTTTGAGAATATAATGAACTTTTTTTATTTGAAAGCTGAATATAGGTGTTCAAAAAAAAAGCTGAATATAATGAACTTTTGATATTTGTATGTGACTTATATGCAACCTTCTAATTAAATATTATAAAATCATGTGTTTCCTTAAAAGAAACCAAATTAATAAAATCAAGATTGTTATTTACCTCAATCTTGAGCCTTAAGCTCACGAGAACAACCGAAGTATCTTCATCTTCTCTAGCTCGAGTTCGAGCGTTGATTGATACTAAACTCACGTTGTTGCTTTTCTTCAAGAACTCTAGAAGCCTTATCATCAAATCATCAGCCCTAACGTTGACTCCTCTATGAGCAACTCTTAGATCTATGATCCTTTCTCTAGATGTTGATTCGGGTATATATCTTATATGTACATTAAACCTCTCATCAGGTTGTAGATCATTTTCCATCTCTCTTTCTCCCGCTAGCTCTCGATTCCTCTCTACTAGTTTCGAAACCTCGCCTTGCAAAGACGTTAATTGCTCCCTTGCAATGGTGAGGATTGATATCTTATCTTTCTGTTCAAAGAAGTTATAGCATATAACAATAGCTCAAATATATATCATGGCTGAATTTTACAATGCCATCACGAAATATAACGTTTGCATTTACACTAAGATATTATGAGCATCAATTGAAAAAGAAACAATACTGGCCATTGTGTTGATATTATATTCTTATAAGTTATAACTTATAAGGAACTTACATAAAATAAAAAGATTATATCACACACCTTAGTTCCCTGAGGAAGTAGAGATCTCAATGCTAGAAAGCTCTCACTAAGCTTCTCTCGCCGTCTCCTCTCCGATACCATATGATGCAGCTGCGTTGCGGTAGGCCCGCTTCCAGGGCCACCTCCCCCCGTAGTAGATCTTTCCCTAGCAAAACGCTCTCTCCGGTTGATATTGAGCCTAGTGTAAAACGATATCGCTCTTCTCATCATACTTTGCTTCCGTCCGCTCTGCGGCGGCGCTCTCCCGCTCCTACCGCCGCCCTTATCCATGCAGTAATATTTCTTAAAAGCGGTGGCCCTTATTTTTCGCAACGGCGGGGACGAATTAGTAGACGGAGGAGTTGACGACGTCATTAAAACCGCTAAGATAGCTTTCGTTATTGCTTCATCCTCACGTTTACTATTACGGAACAAAGATTCTTGTTGTTGCTGGTGGATCATGTTGCTCGTTGTTGTTGAGGTGACCGGAGCTAGCAGTGAATGTAACGGAACGTTAACGGCGTCAGTAGTCGTTGAAGGTTTAGGGATGAGTGGGAACAAGAGAGAGGAATATTCTGAGATGTTTTGGGGACTGTCTAGTGATCTAAGAGAAGAGGAAGATGAAGACGGAGGAGCCTGTAGCCGGAGATAGTCGGAGTTGGGGGGAGAAGACTTTCTAATGAAATTTTGAGGGAACCATTCTCGAAGACTATCTCCTATTTTCATCTGTCGTTGGGTCAATGTACATATTAATGTATATGGAGAAACACAACTTTAAAATAACTCTCGCGTGATAAATGTTATACGTATGGAATACATATATATATATATATACATACATTTGCAGCATCATATGTCAATCCCAGTTCGATCTCTCCGCTCCGACAACCCATGAATATTACCGTCTGATCAGAATACATATTCACAAACATTATACATATATATGTACATAAAATATTTAAATATATATGTTTTTGGTTTTAGAAATTGTGAAAAATAAATAATGTACCTGAATCCTGGCTTCCTAAGACAGTTGATGAAAACGAGATGAAAAAATGATTAGTAGTCCAACTTCATATAATTAACAGATTTAGAGAAAAAAAAACTAAATGGTATTAGCCTATTATTGGTTAGAATCGATACTGACCTGATAGAAGAGACGTTGTGCGTCGTTGTAAGCAAGCCTTTGAATATCGTGTGGACTAATAATCTCTAAGTATGGGAGATTGTTCATGAACGCCATGCTTGGTATATGTCTTCATAGAAAAATCAAAACATCTAGATTATGTAATATTTTTTTTTTTTTAGATTATGTAATATTCTACTATACATTTTTCTAAAAACTACATTTGTGTATATGTACAATGGTATTACCCATTTAGGAGAGGGATAACGGATTGGCGATACTCATGGAACAATATTCTGGCTAAACTTCCAGTTGACGTAGAAGGCTCTTGAGATGCTTCATTGTAATATCCATCCAATGATCTCAAGTAGCTGCGTGCAGCTCAGAAAAATCAGAATGCATTGGGATTAAAAATATCATACATTTTAGCTTAGTGTGAACATATACGTGTAGTGTAACTGTGTAAGGATATATAGAACCAGGAAGATATGATCATTATTACTTAGAAGGTGGAGTGAAATAAGAGGACCAGAAACAAACGTAAACGCAACCGAAAGATTGAGCTAGCGACCCGATTAACTGTTTCCGGGTATTTGGATCATCCGTTACGAAGATTGAGTCCATGTAAGATGATTTCAAACACAAAAAAGATTACGAGAACTTGAAAAAATGAAGAAGACGGAGATACTAGATAGGATATAATTAGGGCTCCATTGCTTAGCTTCTTCGAAGAGAGAGAGAGAGAGAGAGAGAGAGAGAGAGAGAGAGAGAGAGAGAGAGAGAGAGAGAGAGAGAGAGAGAGAGAGATTTCGTTCCTATTTTATTCTTATTTGAAATATATATAGCATATTAAAGGGAAGAAAAGTAGAGAGTAGAAGAAGCAGCCAAAAAGGGGAGAGAGATTTCAGAAAGAGAGAGTCAAAGTCGTATGGTATAAAAAGTTTTGAAAGAAGGTCAAGAGAGGATGGCAATTTTGTTTTTGTAGTATCTAATAAATAATCTTAAAGTCTAGGTTGCATCGAGGAAATATAGTTAGAAACGTGAAAATGTAGTTTTAAACTTTTTTTAGGAATGGAAACATTTTAGAAACGTTCATAATATATATATATATATATATATATATATATATATATATATATATATATATATATATATATATATAATTAACAATTATTTTCTTCTGTCTAGTATATCTACAAATATAAATCAATAAACAACAATTTTATATCAAAGTATATGAAAATAAAGCAAGTAATAGTTAAGCATCGAAATCATATTAAAAGTTTGAAATATAAAATATTCAATACTTAAATACTAGGTGATAACCGCACCATGTGCGAAATGAATTAAAAAAACTAATTATATTTGGTGATTATAAACTCTAATATAAATTTTTCATTTTAATAATAGTTAGCAAATATATACATGCTGAATATTGTGTAGGATAAACATTGCATATCAAATGATTTTATATACTATTACTTATTGGACTTCTTTACTTTATATAATAAAAAATATATCTAATAATTAAGGAACATAGGTTATTAACAATATAATTAAATTGGCGCAAACACATAAATCCCACAAATCACTCTTGTTTATTTACTATCATTTTATGGTAAGTAAATATAAATAATTATATTTATCTGTTTTGTATATAATTAAATTTAAATGATATTAACATAAATATATAGTATATTTTAATATGGATATCTATTAATGAGACTTTATAATTACGGTTTTATGATCATTCATATATTCTTATAACAATTTTTTTAAATCATTGATAATAAAATTTTCAGTGTGAGAATTTTAATAAGTTTATAATTTATATATGTTCTTGAAAATTCATTGAAACTTTTTAAACTAAAATATTTATATATTCTTATATGGTATGTATTTAATATATACATATATTATTTTAAATATCTATTAAATGAGACTTTACTCATGTGGTTTTAAGATCATGTGTATCTTGTTAAAAAAAATGTTAAACCATTGATCATAAATTTTTAACATAAGAATTTTAACAATTTTAGTAATTTACCGTTATTTAAAAAAAATCAAAATATAACATATACAAAAAAATCTAAATTTTAGTTTACTGTTAATTTGATTGTTTAATTTATTTAATAGTATAAAATTTAAACAAAAATGATGGAGTGGACACAAATTGTTATCAAATCTTTATTATTAAAATAACTAATGTCATATACAGATTAGTTATATTTGGTAATTCCATAGCTTTTATTTAAGGAAAGAAAACAAATAGTAATTTTAAAATTTTTAATTAATTTAATGATTAGTTTAATGAAAAATATAGTATATATTTAGATGGACCAATATATTTTTTTAAAGATTCTGAAAATCATCCTATTGATGAGACGTGATTATACTCAAATGTTGTAATGCTCCTCGATTAATATATAAAGAATAAAATTAATTAAAAAATCTTATGTTATTGGTTATGTGTGTCGATTAAACAGAAGAGTGAGAAGAGAGAGTTGCGTGTAAAAGTCTCACTGGCGTCCGGTGGTGCGTCTTTGCGCGTGCCGGCGCCGGCGGATCTCCTATCTTTTGTTTCAGTAGAGCCGTCGGGCTGGGTGCTCGGTGTTGTGGTCGCTCTCTGATATACCGGCGGGACTGGGTTAGGGTTTGTCCCAGAGGAGGCTCTGTTCGTTTGGAGACTCTCGACAGTGGCATCTCGCCTCTCTCTGGTTGTGTGTAGAGGAGAATCGAAGACGGCTCGGGATGTCAGTCAACTTTTGTGTTCAAGGTTTTGTTCCGGGGGGGTGGAGGCTCCGATAGCTCTCGCACGCCGCCTATAAAGTTTCTGGAAAGCGGAGGCTTCTTCAGCTCCGTGCTGTCGGCTGAGATACCGGGAGGTGGATGCTCCTATAGCTCCACCATTGCTGACTTTGTCTCCGGAGGTTAATGCGTCTTTTGCCTTAACGACACCGACTTTTGTTTCCTAGGCTTTTTAGAGTTTGGTGTAGCGTTCTTGCTTTTGTTTTATGCTTGTTTTGGTTTGAGTTTGACGGAGGAGAGCTTGTCGGAAGACGATTGAAGCGCTCCGGTGGTAATGGTGATGGTGAGTGCGAAGCTTCCTCTTGAGTGGTGTGCGGCGAATAACAGTGGAAGAGATCTCGCCACGGCGATTGTATATGTTCGATATTAGACCCTCTAGAGCTGAAGGCATTCGCGGTGAAGAGAGATGGAGTCATGGAGCTCCGGTCTGGCCCGGTGATCGGAGTTGGAATCTCTGGTGGGGCGCGAGAAGCGGTGGTAACGCTAGAGTCTTCGCGACACGTGACCCTCAAAGTCGAGGATGGTGACACGTGTACGTTCTTTTCCCAAATCTATTCTGTGAGGCGGCCATAAATGTTTCACGATAATTACCAGGGTTTCCTCAATTTGAACCTGAAACCCAATTGAGAGTGTTTGTTTATTATCGGGTATGTGTAGGCTTTGTAATGTGGTTGTTTGTGTTTGGATTTGAGCTGTTACCATGTATAATATATCTTGATGGAAAAAAAAGTTTGGTTACGTATAACTGAAATTTAGTTTGTTGAAGTAAATCTATAAGAGTAAACCAAACTTGCGCTCTAATTTGAAGTTAAAAATTTTCTTAACACACTATATACTCAATTAACACACAAAACATTTTTGTATATAAAAAACATTTTGAATCCCTCCTAGACTATTCACATAGGCGGATACGTCATCAATTATAGCAAGGAGACAATGACACGTGCAAAATGGTGCGTTTGTGTTTTCGTGAAACTCTAAACAGTTTTTGGGTCCAGTTGAACCGTATCCTCTTTGACACTTAGACCTAATGTTCACTAGATTGCCGCCGGCAACTATCATGTTCATATCACCGCCATGGAATCTCGGTCAGTGTTAGGTCCACCGATTATTTACCGACCACAACCTGTTGGAACTCTGAATTGGTGTCTTACTAAACCGTTTTTGGCTTTCTGACGACTGAAATCCAGAAACGTTACAGAACAATGCTGAATTAAAGAAAGCACTTTAATGTAACACCAATCTTTATGAGCGATTTTTGCGTTGTTGATTTTATGCTTACGAAAATTGATGGATAGAGCTTTCTCTGTCTGTTCTCTCTCTGCACATCTTTGAGAAAGAGAAAAGCAATGTTTTGTATTCTTCCCTTCCGATTCACTCTTTGAATCGATTGTTTATACCTTTTGTGAGTTTGATGTTTTGGCTCTGGTTACACATTGATCTTTCTCATGATCTTAACCGGATATATAAACTTCTATCTAACTCAGATTCAGTTTTTTTTTTTCAGTTTTGAACAAGAATTCTGATATGTAATCTTCAATCCTTTGTTATTTGATTATCTGCACAGATTGTCTTGCATGCAGGAATAAAATATTTGCCTACCCTTTTGCTAAGGTCTGCTCAAGATTGTTCACAATTTAGGATGAAAGGACCAAAGACAACCTAAATGTTCAACAGATCAAGTGTGGTGCTTCATAAATGTGTTCAGATTGATTTGAATCTTGGTCAAAGTCTCCACTGATACAATAGATCAGATTGCAGTGAAGAACGTTGGATCACACAATGAAAAAGAAGCTAAACGGATTTTTGATATCCCCGATCCCCGACGACGGTACTATGAAGAAAAAATAGGATTTTAAACTCTGATTGTCCCTTCCGAAATAGTAATATGTTTAAGGAAAAAAATTGTTTCACAAAGTGTACCAATTTCCAAGCTTGGGCCCTGAGTGTTTTGGTAATACGTAATAAATGATGAGGTTAGTGTTAAAAATTATTTTTCTTAAAAAAATCAATTTTTTTTTTTGTTCCGAGATCATAATTATTTGTTAGGATAATATAGTTTTTTGGATTTAAAATATATAGACATATACAAAATCCAAACAGACATGTGTCTTTCCTAATTAGAATCAAAATCCAAACAGACATGTGAAATTAGATAATTTACTATAGTGACATAATAGAAATATAACACAACTTCATTACTAAACACAATAATTTTATTAAAAGCTTATTTAGTAGTAACAAAAGCAACAATGAGTCCCTGACAACAAACAAGTTCGAAAGATAGTTTTTTTTTAAAAAAGAAAAAAAAAAGAAACCAGCTTCAACAATATTAATCCACAAAAAAAAATAAACAGAATCTTAAACTTAAAATAGTTATTAGTAGAACAATTTCCGTGCGAAACGCAGACTTACCCAAGTCATGTTAACAATATAAAGCTCATATTCTTTGAACAGGCCCATTAAATAGCTTAACTCAAAATAAAGATACAAGTTACAAAATTTGTTTTTAAAAAAATTTCATGTTTCCAAAATATAATCATAAGTTTCCAAAGTAGAAATGCAAGTTTTCATTAAGTTTCCAAAATGAAATTTTCAAGAAACGAGTTTCCACAAATTTCCAAGAGATTCCGATCTCAAACATTTTTGAAACGTGAAACGTATCTTTATCCGAGTTTCCATGCAACCTAGCTTAAATCTATCCTTAAACCTTGGAAATGTTGTGCTCTAACTAAGCAAGTATACTTTTGGTGTATAATCGTGTGATTGTAGTTTAAGTTTTCAATTCAAGCAAAACTATTTTTTGTTACAGATTCTAGCTTTATTAACTGATTATAGTTTGATAATTTATAAGGAGATTACTGTTTTCATAAATATTTTACTTTTAAGTTTTGAAATATACTCTAGTGAATTAAACCAGTTTAATAAGACAAATCTTTAGTCTTGCAATTTATTTGGTGAGATACTCCCTCTGTATCACTCTAAGTGGATTTTAAAGATTTTTTTTTGTTTCATAATAAACAATATTTTAGCAGTTCTAGACAAATTTTAGTGTCGTGTTTCAAAATAAGTGTTTCAAAAACAGATACTATTAGTGTCATTTGAAATTTGTGATAAATTAAAAATTTTGAATCTTTTATTAGTTGAACAAGTTTTATTAAATGTTATTTGATACAATCAAAATAAATTATATAGAAATTTGTATTTTCTTAATCTTTGTGTAAAAACTTTAAAAAATCACTTAAATTGATACAAAGAGAATAATATTCTGTATTCCATCTATTTCATATTAAGTGTCATTTTAGACTCGGACATACATATTAAAAATCATTTAATTTTGCATATTTTCTTTATAACAACATTATTTCTCATACATCTACTCATATTTTAACCAATAAAAAATAAATTAGAGAATAAAATTAATATATTATGCATTGAAATGCAACTATGACATTTATTTTGCAAAGAAAAAATTTCTCAACAATGACACTTAATATGAAACGGAATGAGTAATAAATTCTAAACAAAATTGTAGGTCTCCTGATAAATGCACCATGACAAAATATCCAAGTCAGCAGGATTAACAAAAACGACTTCTTAGGGGTCTCTCTTAGGGGTGGGCGTTCGGACACCCATTCGGGTTCAGTTTGGATCTATTCGGGTTTCAGGTTTTCGGAGTCAAAGATTTAGCCTCATTCGGGTATTTTTAAATTTCGGTTTGGGTTCGATTTGAATCCTTGCGGGTTCGGTTCAGGTTTGGATAACTCATTTAAATCATCTTTTAAATTTTAAAATTCATTATATACTCTCAATTACACAATTTTTTTTATAAATAATATAACATATTGACATATAAATTTGAATAACATATGTCCAAATATCTAAATTTAACATATAAATTGGTTTGGTTTGAATATTTGGATAAAAATCAATAAATATTTTAAGTATTTTGGTGTTGTGAGTATAGTTAAAATATTTGAACAACTTAAATGTGTCATATATATTTGGATGTTTTTTATACATTAAATCTAAAAATAATTAATATATACAGGTATATTAATCTATATCGGATATATTTGGGTATCCGAAATATTTCGGTTCATCAGGCTCAGTTTCAGTTTTTTAAATACTAAAAATTTGAATCCGTCGGAACTTTAATCAATTTTGGTTCAGGTTTGGTATTACTTTTTCGGAACGGATTCGATTCAATTTTTTGGGTTTGGCTTTTTGCCCAGCCCTAGTCTCTAATTATTTATAACTAATAATGGTCATTTATCAAAGGCCATTAGAATGAAAAAGATCGTACAGCGTTCCATAATTATTTGTCGATTGTTGAAGAATCTTGACTACTACCATAAAACTATATAGTCATGTGAACTTTTATTTTTTTATAGTCATGTGATTTTATATAGTTCATTTAGTCTCCTTCCCTTTTCTACTTGCATTCTAATATTACTTGTTAAGTTGCCTCTGGATAAAGCTTCTAAACATCTCAACCTAAGTTTTATATTGTGGATCATTTGATGATTTGTAATTCTAAAAATTTTAGTATAAATTTTTGTCTATAGTTCTTCTTGATGTAGATATATCTAAGGGGAAATTGGTGAAATAACAAAAAAAAAAACTACGATTAAAAAATTAACCATGAACTCATATAAGAAGAAAAAACAAAAGAGAAAAGGAGAAGGATGGATAGCTTCTTAGCTTTAACTTTTTATAGTTATACGGTCAAATTTCTCTGTCTAATTTAAATGTAAAATTAAATTAATATATATATATATATATATATATATATATATATATATATATATATATATATATATATATATATTCACACAAAATATTTTTATTTTGAAAAGGAAATTTATTACCTCCATTTTTAAACTATTTTTTTGTTTAGCTTTAAAAACTACCCAAACCATAATTGGTAATTTATATTATAGATAAAAACCAAAATTAAAAATACTTGCTATAACCTAACCAATCACCCCTATTATATATTCCCAGAATGTGCATAAGAAAATTCCGCAAGCTTCTAACACTTAGAAGCAACTCCTTTTTTAAAATTCATATATGATTCACATTCTGTTTCTCAAAAAAAAAATATGATTAACATTCTAATAATTTGTTTCATTTTCTCATTTAACATTGGAGATTACCAAACAATAAAATATGTCATTTTTAATAGATTTTTTATCGAGATAATTTTAATTAATTTTTAAAAAATTTAGTTGACAGAATTTCGTTCAATATTTTAAGAGATATAAGCGAATATATATGATTAATCTTGGATGAATACCATAAAAATTGATATGCATTTTTAGTGAAAATATTTTTAGAACATTTTTTATCTTTAATGTGGTCAAGACAAAAATATCAAATAAATATACAATCTGAATTTTTGTTTATTTGAGATTTTTGATCCATGTAAGTTGATTTATTTCAGGTTTTCAATGAAAAAGAAAGACGACAAAAAACAATGACAAATGAACTATTATTGTAATTTGTTAAGGTGTAAGATTGCCACCACGTCCAATGTGGGTGTCACCGGTTGGTAGAGTGAAACTGGATAAGTTAAAGTGAATGAAGGAGAAGTGAAGAAAGTGAAGCTCTCTCTCCCTTATCATCTCCCATCTTTCCTCCTCGCAACCAACCAAGCTTCATTAGATATGAGTCTTAGCTCCGGTGTCCGGTAGCCCTTGCGAGTGCCGGCGCCGCATATAGTTTCTCTTTCTTCCTTAACTTCTCATTTTTCATTTGCTTTGGCGTGTGATTTTCACAGGGACGAGTCTAGAAATGATATAACATGAGGCACATTATATAATATTAAATAAATTTTGATAAATTAAACTGAATTTAAAAAATACATATATATATATATATATATATATATTAGGTTTTTTAGTTACATTAATTCTTAAAAATTATATCTTAATTTTAAAGGAATACAATAAAATAAATAAAAAGGTTTTATAAGGTAATATTCAGTTTAAGAAATTTTAATAAATAGTATATTGCACATAATAATTAAGTATAAAACAACTATTTTTTGTAATTGATAAAAAATATATTAAAAATTATTGTTTGAATAAAATTTAAAGGAATTGTATATTTTTAAAGAAACAAATATTAAATAAAAAAAACTATATAAAGAAAGAGTAGTTTAGGTAATACAAAAACAAATGTAATAGGGAAAACAAATTTGTGACAAAGTGATTTATTTTTGGTAAAGAAATTGAAAGAATAAAAACAAAGGAAAAAGGGAAAAGACTTTAGGTGACATAAAAGAAAGGAAAGAATATTTTGTGACAAAGTAATTAAAACTGTTTTATTTTAGTCTAACTGTTAAAACAAACTTAAGAAAAATAATTGTTTGAGTAAATTTAAATAAAATATATACTTTCAAAAAAAGTAATACTAAACAAAAAAAAAGAAAAAAAAAACAATTATAAAAAGAAAGAATAGATTAGGTACCAAAAAACCAAAAGTGAAAAGGAAAAATATATTTGAGAGTGGCTAATAGTGTTTTAAAAAAATTAAATTGATTTTAGTACAAGGGAGACTCGAACTTGAGGAGTGGGGCACAAAACTCATGAATTAGCCGAAAGAATTCAAGCGTTCAACATGCATTTTACTACACACACAAATTATATTCTCGAGCCTGTGGCACATGCCACACCTTTCCTGTGGGTGGGTCCGCCCTTGGGTCTTCACTCTCTCCGTTTTGTCTGTTGCTCTGCTCCTCGAGTTTTGCCGGTGCTGTCTCCGCACGTGAGAAGCTCCGACATCGGTGTAGTACAGCTGGGTGGTAGAGTCTTGACAAGGGGTTGGTGAGTTTGCGTATGGTGGAGTTGGCTCTTAGGGTTTTGCAGGGAATTCCTTAATCTCCTTGGAGGAGCAGTGATGCATAGAGGAGATCGATTGAATCACCTTTCTAGATCTGAACTACAGTCTTTGGTCTCTGGTTCGAACGGAGGGTGAGAAGTGTAGGGTTCAGGGATTGGTGTCCCAGAAAGGTGTGCTCTGTGATTTATGTACCTAGGTGCTTTGGAGGTTCTAGTTAACTCGTACTTAGCCTCGATTCCGGCGTGTGTTGGTGTTGTGGTGTTTGGTGCGGGAAGTTTCACAGTGGTTCAATGGCGGAGACGTCGTCTATGGTTTATTCGTCGCGGTGCTGAGATGCTCCTCTCAATCTCTTTTCCTCTTCTCGGATGTTCGTATTCAGACATCCTGTGGAGATATGTCAATGTAGCTCTCTTGGGTTCTTACTCCGGTTTGTTAATTTATTTGGGTCGTGCCATATATTCAAAATTTAGACAACTAAATTTCACATGTCTCCGGTTCTCGGAATGGGCTATTGTCAAGGCGTTAGGAGGCTTCTTTTGGTCGGAGGAGCATCCTTACCCTTGGTGGCGAAGTTGGTAAAACGACACATCCCAATATCTTGGGTGCTTTGTGGCTGCAGTAATGTTTTTTAACTAATGCTTTGGCAGGTATCGGAGCATTTCCTAGTCTCTTTGGCTGTTGTTGTTTCATGCCTGCATTCTTGGTTTGTTTCATGCCCAAAAGATTGTACTAGCATTCTTGTTTAACTATTGTTGTTTCATGCCTGCATTCTTGGAGCATTTCCTTGGGTCCTGAGCAGTTTTAGAGGTGTGTAAAAGATTGTACTAGCAGCTCAGGAGCAAATTTCATCTTGGTTTATTCTCATAAACCGTCTCCCACATTGTTTGCACGTAAATGGCAATGACGGTTATAGATTTCAAGAAGATTTTAAAATCAGCTTAACGGATTTGCCAGATTTGGTGGGATGGGTGAAGGTAGATTTTTATACTTTGATTTTGGATTTCACTGGTGTAATCGTAGCGGTTGCGGTTGCGGATGCAAGTAGTTGTGCTTTTAAACGTTTTGAGAGATTTGCACGAATGCTACAGTATCATGAACACATAAATATTATCTAATGTCTTTTAATATTTTTATAATATATATAGTGTTGGGATTGTTTTTCTCCCGGGGTGTCTACCTAGGATTCCAGCTCACTAATTTGTGCATCTTGGAATCGCCATGTGTCCCAATCTTTAAAGGGCTTATTTGTGTAATAGCCATATTTGAAGGTGAAATTAGATATAGATAGCAATAATTTTGACATATTTAAGAATCTAACATTTAGCACATTTTTTATCCGGTAATACCCCTTATAGTAATAAGTAACAAGTTACATATGGATAGAATAGATGATATCGATCTACTTTTGCTATGGACATAAGAAACTAATGTCACAACATTATTCACTGTGTACTTAATTACTATGGATAGTAAAAGGAATAAATAACATAAATTTTTTTTTAATAAAATAGTATAGGATTTTAACTTTATTCACAATCCAAAATACGAAACCTAACCCCAACATTTAAATATTGAACTCTAAACTAAACCCTATCAATTAATCATTAAATTCTACATGAAAATATAAACCATAATCTAATGTTAATCCTAATATTCCGTAAACTAAACCCGAATTTTTAAATTCGAGTAAGATGTATTACCATTCTACATGAGACATATAGAATAGAAAATGTGAAAATGTAATTGAAATCCATATATCATCTTAACATATTTGTCAAATATTGATATGTCTATGGCTTTATAGAAGGTGGTAATGCTTGCTCTAATGTCAACCCCAATCGTACATTAACTAAATTCTATTAACTAATCACTAAACCCTACACGGAAATATAAACCCTAATCCAAAATTAACCTTAATCTTCATAAACTAAACCCTAGCCACTAATATCTAAACCCTATAGGGACTTATAAACCATAATCCATTGTCAACTCCGATCTTTTATAAACTAAAAATATCCAAATTTCAAAATGACAGTAAAATGCATTTCAATTCTACACGAGCATATAGAATAGAAAATGTGACAAATGATATAGCACAAAATTTTATTCCATTTACGTTCAACATATTATTTCTCTTTACAAAATCATATACACACTAATATAAGCACATATATATACACTGATACAAATTCATATTAATAGAACATGAAACAACAACAAACAAGATTGAACTTTTTTTTCAAGAATCGAATGAAATATAACATTGTAATTAAACATTATATATTAATAAACATTGCAAATAAGAACATAGAAAAAATTGAAAGAAAGACAATTTATTCCATTTCATAAAATAGTACAAAAATATATTCATTTTCCATCTTCTGCCTCGTCTCGAGCTCAAAATCGGAAACTTACGATTTTTCACGTTTCGTCATTATTCAATAACAAATCTTGGATTGGGAAGATGGATGCACGGAGCCGCAATACCGTCGTCCAGGTGAGGCTTCTCGCTCGTGTGATGTAGAGGCGAATCGGCTCGGGTGATAGCTCCCCACCGCCTCGGCTGTAACTGCGGCGGTGCACTGGTGGTTTTATAAACAGAGAAGGTTGGGATTTTTGGAGAAGTTTTCCAATCACAAAATATTTCTAGAACTCAGACAGTGGTGACTATGTCAATCTAATCCGTGAATGTATCTATGGCTTTCATAGAAAATTAAGAAGAAGAATTACAGAGGAGGAGGAGGATGTGGATGTTGAAGTGCCACAAATTATTTGACATGTAATAAATATTCTTTTTTTTATCTGCAGGTTTCACCGGTCAAGAGAAAGACTATTATAGTATTAATATGTATATGTAACGGAGTATATATGTCTGTTAGGAAAAATAGTTAGTCTGCCAATTATGATTTTTTTCATGTCTACAGGCTCCAATTTCCCATCTTTAAAACACATAGTTTTGTAAGCAATATTTATGAGCTTCGATTAGAATTAGGATTTATTTTTTGCTTAATAAAGCCCATCCACTACAATAAAAAGAAGTGATACCGGACAACCATATCTCACGGAAGTTTGTCGGGAACGAGTGTTTCCTATCATTTTTTGACAATCCTATTTTCTTCAGAGTTTGGGTCTGGAAAATCACCATTTGTTGGAAAATTCTCGGTAAATTACGATAACATATATTGTCGAACATTTTCATCGTAAAATCATTCATCTGAACGTACTGATGTCTTTTTGAGTAATCCACCTCCGATTAATTTTCATCAGCTGAAAATATTTATACAAAAAAATTAATTAAATTATAGCAAATATTTAAAATCTTCATATATTTCATTGCATAATAAATGTAAAAGCTCATAACAAAAACAAAATCAAAAGGAAAGAACGGATCTCATGTTGGCAATAAATTTGATAAAATTGGTGGTGTATGCTGCAACGGTGATGATAGCGGATGAGAAGTGAGCAGAATGGGCGTAGTGGTAAACAGAGTTGTAGCAGTGGTCGTGCAAGGAGTTGCGGTGGCTCGATGCAAAGAAAGAGGTCTGGCGGTGCAAGGAGTTGCGTCAGCGGTGGTGAAGAAGTTGCGGTAGCAGCGGTGAAGGAGTTGCAGCAGTGGCGGTTCAAGGAGTTGTGGCAGAGGCGATGAAGGAGTTGCGGCAGTGGCGGTGAAAGATGTGCGGACAGTGGTGGTGTAAGGATTTGCGGCAGTTGCGGTAGAACCATGAGTTTCACTGTGGTTCTTCTGCACAAGAAAATAGATCTGAAAAAAAGACTTGAAAGAAGGAAAAGAAAAATATAAAATTAAAAAGATAGAGCTGGCAAGTGACAACTCTTTTCCACCATTAATTTGATATATAGAAAAAATTAAAGACGATTAATAAAAAAAATAGTCTTATGCTAAAACACAACCATTTTGTCCGGAATCTTTTTTCCATTACACGTTTCAGTTTGATCAAATTAAAACAAAAAATTATAATATATTGTTCACTGCGAAATTGTAAATATAGTTAGATCGATAAATCTATTTAATCACTAAACCTAAAAAAGTATTTATATGACTGTTTGTTTTTAGGAAGTAATATTTAGTTAGCCAACAAATTAATGCAAGATAGTAGGGGTGGGCGTTCGGGTACCCGTTCGGATTCGGGTCGGATATTTCGGATTTTCGGATATTTCGGTATAGAAATATAATATCCGTTCGGGTATTTCTGTAGTTCGGGTCGGGTTCGGATATTTTTAGTTCGGATTCAGTTATTCAGGTCGGGTACGGATATTTAGATTTTAAAACAAAAAAAGAAAATTTTCATTTTTTAAGTTTACTGTATTGAAAAATATTAATTTCACATTACTGATTTTGTATTTTTTAACAGATTGAATGATTAATATATTTGGATATAGTATTTCAAAAATAAATAAACACTAATTTGATTATTGTGTTTGATTTTTAGATGTACTTTTTGTTAATACATGAAATAAAAAGCTTCACATACATTTCAAGTGAGTGTCAAATCATTTTTTCTCATAATTATGTGTATTTTATATGATTTTAAAGTATGTGTAGCATCAACATAAACATGTTAAACAAAATGAGAGATGTAAACTAAAAGTATAAGAGTAGTATACATAATTTCAGTTAACTTCGGATATCCATTCGGATTCAGATATCACCCGTTCGGGTTCGGATATCCAATCTCTCCTAAATCAATACCCATTCGGGTATTTTGTTACTTCGGTTCGGATTTCGGTTCGGATTTTTCGGGTCGGGTTCGGGTGCCACTTCGGATATCGGATAAAGTGCCCACCCCTACAAGATAGTGATAGTTATTCGAGTTTATTTATCATGTGTTTATTTATTGTACGAAGAAGAAAAAAGCCTATGAAACATTTTCACAACTACATGGTCGGTTTACACCCCGGAAAAAAGTTAAATGGTCGGACGAATAGTTTTTCTTTAGATAATGCGGAAAATTAATTTGATAGTCTCAACTTTTTAGCATTATGCAATGCCTCGTACAAGGTCAACACCAAGATCATATCTCTCCATCAGAAGCTTTTTCTCCAAGACATCATCTCAGAGACGCAATCGGCTTTTGTTTCCGGCCGTGCTATCTCCGACAACATCCTTATCACACAAGAGGTTCTACACACTCTCAAGATAACTGAAGCTGTTTTCAACTGCTCCATGGCGGTCAAAATGGACATGAGTAAAGCTCATGACCGCCTGGAATAGAAATTCATTGAAACATTTTTGCTCCGGTTCGGGTTTGCACCAATTCTCGTCAACTTGATCATGTGCATCTCCTCAGTGTCATATTCCATCCTGGTGAACAATTCCGTCCATGGTAGGATTGTACCATCCAAAGGAATCAGACAAAGGGACCCGCTGACCCCTTATATATTCATCCTCTGCGGAGAAGTACTCTTGGGATTATGCAAGGGAACTCAACGCAGTGGAAATCTTTTGGGACTTCGCGTAGCTACAAAGGTGCCTCGACTAAAATCATCTCTTGTTCGCAGATGATACCATTTTCTTCCTGAATAGTGATGAGAATAGCCGCACCGCACTTATGGATATTCTTGACCAGTACAAGATATCCTCCGGCCAGCTTATCAATGAGGCCAAATCCTCTATCTCCTTTAATCAAAGACCCCGCAGAAAATATGTACGCGTGTTAAACTACGCCTCGGGATTGAAAAAGAGGGCGGAGTAGGCCAATATTTGGGCCTTCCGGAGCACTTCAGGCGAAGAAAGAAGGATCTTTGCACGAGCCTCGTCAACTGTATCCAAGTGAAGGCTGTTGCTTGGTCTTCACGATGCCTCTCTAGCGCAGGAAAACTTGTCATGATAAAATCGGTGATCACTCCGATCCTGTCATATCTTATGACTTGTTTTGAACTCTTATTAATATTTTGGTGGGACTCTTCTCCGGATAAGAAAAAAATGTGTCGGGTGTCTTGGGAAAGAGTCACTCAACCCAAAGATTTGGGAGGGCTTGGGGTTTGCGACATACAAGAGTACAACAGAGCCCTCTTGGCAAAACAAGCATGGCGCATTGTTACGAAGCCCGACTGTTTACTCTCCCGGGTGTTAAGAAAAAAGTATTGCACCAAGACTTCCTTCCGTCAAGTCCCACTGACCAAGGCCTGCTCTCATGGTTGGAGAAGCATACTGGCCGGTCGAGATCTCCTTTTTACGAATCTCGGCAAAGTCATTAGGAATGGAGAAAACACAAGAGTTTGGAAGGAACCCTGGCTGATTACTGAACACCCATTGATCCCAATGGGACCAGCAACAGAAGGAGATCAAGACCTCGTTGTGTAGGACCTTATCTGCAGAGGTAGTGCGAGTGGAATGTCTCCAGGATTATGAGTTCATTCCCTCACCTCCTCCCAGATATATTACGCCCGCAGCCGAGTGTTACAGGAACCATCGATTCTTATGCTTGGTAGGCCTCAGTTGGCCTCAAAGTCATGACAATACTAAGCGAAATCGGGTTATTTTGTGGCGTCTGCATTGATCTCGGTTGATTGTAGAATTATCTCAGACGCACAGAGAACACTAGAGCAGACAGCTAACAAAATTATTTGGGCTAGCAAAGTCTCACCTAAGATGCAGCTGTTCACCTGGAAGGTAGTACATGGCGCTCTGGCTTTTGGGGAGAACTTAGCCAAAAGAAGTTTGCTAAATAACATATATGCCGACACTGTGGGGAACTCGAAACAGCAGACCACCTCTTTCTTCACTGTAATTTTACACAGCAAGTGTGGTCAGCCGACATCTGGACTCAAGACTTCAATCCCTCTGACTACCCAACCTTCACGACAGCGCTGCTAGAAACATAAAACCTCACCAACCTTCCGCCCCTAGGAGTCAGTGGAGCTCTGTTCCAATGGACGTGTTGGGGCATATGGATGGAACGGAATCAGCGTATCTTTGAGAACAGAACCTTCAGCCCATACGAAATTCGCTCCAAAGCCATCTTCAATGCTAGGGAACGGACCTTGGCTCAACCTAGAGCTCATCATCCACAAATGGCACACCCAGCCTCTGCAGCTCTGCCTCCTCAAACAACCATTGAGACTACTTGCTTCACTAATGCAGCTTGGCATTCATCGATGAAAAGAGCAGGTTGTGGTTGGTGTTTTATAAATTGTGAGAACTCGGCTTTTTTTCAGGATGCACGAGCTGTTGAGTTCATCTCATTGCCTCTTATGACTGAAGCCATCGCTATCCGATCAGCTCTCCTCCGCGCTCTTGAAGCTGGAATTCTCAAAATCTGCATTAAATCAGATTTTCAGGGACTCGTCACGGCCATCTCCTCGAAGCGTCATTTGGCTGATATCTACGGAATCATTCGAGACACCGAGAATCTATCTTTACGCTTCACTCGCATTTTGTTTTGTTTTATCTCGAGATCTCTGAATTCTTTGGCTGACTCTTTGGCTAAGACTGTACTGCACTCTTTCTTCCCCGACTAGTTTGGTTGGAAGCTTTAGTTTGAAGTTATTTAATGTTTTTAGCACGTTCTATCAATTTCTGTTTTAACATTTATATCTGGAGAATCTTTTTTACTGAGTTTATTTAAATGCAGACCTAGTTCACATTACTGCAAGACTTGTTCATCTCATGCATTTGGACTTTGACACACCAAATATGAACTAATGGTGATAATTGAAAGGAAAAATTCACTTATGACGACAATTTATTTATTTATTTTCTTATTATTCGGACTTGTGAGTGGGTCTCATAGATTAGTAATGCTATCAGTGAACTATTTACACACAGCAGATATTCAGAATACTGATATCACATATGCCATAAATGGTGAGACATAACACAAATATTCAAAATACTATATCACATGTGTGATAAATGAGACATAACAATCGACATATTGACATAATCTCTAAAACTCTTAACATCTAGACCAAAAAATCTCTAAAACACATCTAACTAACTGCAACAAACAAGGTAAAAATAAAGAGTCGAGTCTTTTTCATTCTCAGCAGAATTAACAGTTGTTGGAAATATTGAGAATGACCAGTTGCGTAACAATGATAGGCATTGCTAATTGGTGCGTCTGCTTTTGTTCGTTTGCATTCATTGATAACGATGAGCTTATGCAAAACAGATGTTGGGCCTTTATCAGTTGACAGCAGGCCCAAATTTTGACGTATTTGGGCCAATACTAAACAGCCATAAATTACATTTCTAAAAATGACATTCTCTTTTTGGTTTAGAATGACATTTTTTATGTTTTAGATCCGTTTAGCTACATGTAATTTTAACACCATGTATATTTTTTAATAATTTTTAATGCATGTATGTTCCAACACTGTATATATTTTGTTTTTCTTTGTATGTCTTTTATTGTTTTTACATATTTTAAGAACTTTCTTACCAAATATAATTTCTCTCCATTAATTTCAGTAAGGGGACAGACTGTAAGGATGCACATGCGTCAATATAAATATATATACATATATATTAAATTTTAAGCAGATATAATCACTATAGCTCTTTTATCTAAAAAATTAGTCTAAACTATTTGAGCAATGAAATCACTTTACAAAAAATAGGAAATTTCTAAGATAAGTCGTATAACTTTTTCATAATTACAACATCCTCCGCATAGTGTTGATCGGAAGTGCTAGTTCAATATGATTACCACAATGAACTCTTCAACATGATGTGACCACTCTAATAACAAAACTCTCCGAATTTTCAATGGGTCTCCTCTTGAACCTTCGATAACTATAACGCCTGCTTGAATTCAGTTCCTAAGGCAAAGAGGAGACCCCATGATACACCCAATAACCTACACAATTCTTTGAGAAGTCCATAATACTGCTGGTGAATAGTTTGATACTGAACTGACGTAAATTTTCACCATAACTACATCATCATAATCTTGTTTAAAACCACAACTAGAACCCAGTAACTATGGCCACCATGAAGGATTAACATCACCTTCTTCTCTGGGGTTCAAGATCCATTCTCAAGATTAAGAACCACATGAGCAGCTTAATCGTCGTGTTTTCAATGATAACACATGTAATTAATCATCTTACCCTTTCATATTAGCATACATCCTTGAAACAACAAGTAGATATCCCATAGATAGACCAACATATTTCACCACATTTTTGATGGTCTCTTTCTATACGCCACAAGCAAGAAGTTTAACAAGAACCTTGGTTTATCACAAAAGATTTGTACCAAATGACCTTAAGGTTCAAGCAGCTTACTTCCCTCAAGCTCCTCTCTCTCTCTCTTTCATCCGGTTTCTAAGTTGAATGGCAAGAGGAAATAGACAAAGGCGTGAAATTATCTAAAAGAAGAAGTACACCGGGTTTGCCATAACACTGTGAGAATTTTGGTGGAGTCGAAGGAATAGATTGATTACCGAGGAAAAAAAATAATTGGGTTTACATGTAAACCACTACAAGAAAATGAGTGTATTGTGACCAAAGTTTTTGTCACAATAAAAAATATTTCGTCACAATATTGATATTGTAACGTATTTGTAACCATTTGTATATGGTTGCAATACAATCGTCACAAATCCTTTTTGGTAACAAAAAAGTAACACAATTACGAGGCATTGAGACTGTAACAATTTCGAAACAAATCGTGAAGGTATATAAAAGTGACAAAACAGTCACAATTACCAACTAATAATCAAGTCACAAAACTGTCGTATTATGTGACCGTTACACCGTCCCAATTTTGTCACTTGGTGTGACCAAACAGTGGTCACCAATCGCCACAATTGAAGACTCATGGACCGTCACTAAATAGTCTAAAGTTTGCTACTAACTTATTGTCTCAAATATGGTATGCATTATCACTAAAAAAATCCGTCTATATTTCGTCGTATATAGCTACTGAATTCTGATCACAAAATTATTACGATATTTTGTCACAACTCAGTCTTAACTAGATACTAATATGTTTTCTCATATTTTTTCACTAAATTAGTAACAAATTTACTGAATTAAACACATATTTTATATTCTATCATTGTGGCTGTATTACATTGTGATTTTAACATTTATTTACCAAAAATAAATAATCGGAGAAAGAACAACTTATGAAAAAATAAATTTCCATGAAACAATAGTAAAATATAGTATAAACTTGAACAAAAAATAAGAATTAAAAAACAAACAACATAAAAGAATTAACTACAATAAAGAAAAACAAAGTTAGCACCAAAACCGAACTAGTTTATTCTGAAGCAGAAAGCCTCTCTATAGCTTCAAGTCTTTCTTGAAGAGTGCATTATATTGAGATGGGTGGAGCTTTCTATCATAACTTGTACAGGAATATATGCAACTTCTTCCCATAACTTCCACCATGTCTTTGGGAACCAGCAGAGTGAAAACCACTAGGTTTGCTATTTGGTCCTCCTCCCATATGAACGTCCATCTGTTGTTATTGGTGGTCAACTCATCTAAAATAGGAAAAAAAAATAAACTGATCAGTTATAATCATTATTTGTTCTCCTTATACATATCTTCATCTTTAAACTGTTCCAATAGCGGCCAATAACAAATTATAAATGTATGTAACCCATCAAATTTTGTTTAAGAGCACGATTCCACCGAACTATAAAAAATTCAGTTGTAAAGATTATCAAATCTCTATAAGCAAAGCACAAGTTTCAAAGCAAACATTGATAAAATGTTTCTGATTTTCACCTGTATGGCTCTGATATCATATTACAAACAAGTCATCCATAAATAATAAAAAAAGAACCTTGAACAACACCAGATCTGGCGAGAGGAAAAGTTTTCAGAGATATGGTTCCTCTGAGAGAGTAGTTTTAGGGTTATAACTTTGACGGCAAGTTGTGAAGTTATTTATATATTGAGAAAACATGTAGGGTTTATGATGGCTTAGTGGATATATTTAGTCCAAAAAAGCCTTAATGTTTTACGAATCTTTTGGCAGATTTTATGGTGGTTACCCTAAAATTTCAAAATACCGCCTCTTGTTCCCAATTATTTTTTGAAACAATATTTCATTTCAACTAAAGTTTTGAATGTAGTTCTATAATAAAATAAGTAGCTGACTGTATTCCAAAACAAACTAAAATTGACAATGAATACAGATCAATGAATCATATACGTCTGTTATCCGAACCATATTTACAATAATTTTGTTATCCGAGTCAAGTTTTCTTTTTCTTCGATATAATCCAAATATTCCCTCTGACCATACACGTTTGTTAGTGTCTCAGTGTGCCAGGGATCAAAATTACAAATTGGATCAGCTTTTGATATTGCATTGCAATGAAATCTAAGTTTTTGTTGATTATTTACAAATTTCATAAATTTCTCTAATCATCGACAAAAGTTTCGGAAACTTGATTAGTGACACCATCAATTTTTTTTTCATATATCCTTTATAGTTTTAATATATACACCATTATTTAATATATCCTTTGGAAACCCTTCTTCTTTTCAGAGTAAATAGCTTGAGAATCCTTCTTTTTTTATTTTCGATGATTATCTCATTCAACCAACACAGTTTTTTTTTGTTTTTATTTTTATAGTTGTTGATCTCTTTCTCTGATAAGTTTTTAAATGTCGTTGTGTTCTCGTGTTCTGTATATATAAGAACACCTAGATATACTAATTAATAATATAAATAGGAAATAATAAAGGAAATATGAGCAATTTGATTAGTTAGCTACCAATTTGCTACATCATTTATGTCAAAATTTGAAACGAGAAAAACATCTTTATTTTGTGCTAATTAGTGACTAAAATTAAGTCACAATATCATTACAAACAGAGACGTATAGTTACTTGGCAATTTCGTATCTAATTGGTTACGCAAAATGTCTACACAAACCGTCACGAACGTTACGTTTTCTACTATGGTAACAATTGCGTCCTAAATTGTGACAAATTTTAGCTACTATTTATATCGTTGCAACATTGCTACGAAAAAACTACGAAATTAAGACCGAAAATATTAGTCACAACACCGTATTAAAAACGTCACTCAATTGTGACGAAGACAGTTAGTCACAAGATATAGTCACAATATCTCTTTTTTCTTGTAGTGAACCTTGATAACTATTTTGGAGGAGGCAAAGCGACAAATCAAGTCAATGAGAAGTACAACCAGACGTTGCTGAAACATTTTGATGATGCAAAGCAACATGTCGATCGCAAAAAAAAAGAAGAAGTCCACCAAACTTACAGGAAAATCCTGGTAGATCTTTTTGAGAAAGGGAAGCGGCTGATCAAGTTGCTTAGATAAGAAGTCCACCAGACTTGCAACCAGATGTTGTTCAATTTTTAGGAAGAGGCAAAGCAACATATCAATTCACAGAGAAAATAATTACATTAGGTTAGTGCCATATGCTGCTAAATTTATCAAAGAAAATGAAGTGTCATATTGAATCACAAAAAGAAAGTCCACTAGACTTCAGATTAAACGCTGTTATATCTTTTGGTGGAGGTGAAATAGTAGATTGATTCAGAGAGAAAAAATCCACAAAGAGCAATAGTGGCATCTGCTAGGATATCACTACTATATAAAAGAAACTAAATTAGAAGATTTCTAGGCATGCCACATCAGCACAAATATTTAGAGCCAATCAAAGTTACACATCAGCACACTAAACTTGAGTTTTATGAAAAAATATTTCGAAGCCCAATTTAGACTTGCGGCCCAAATTCTCTTCTTCTCCGCCTTGCCAAAGAAACTCTAATTGCGACAGTCTTGCTCGGATGAAACGCCTTTTCCCACGACGATGAATCATCAACCTTGCTTCAGAAATCATTACTTTCTTCATTAATTTTCCAATACCAAAAAATGTTCTCTTCACCTTCCTGAAGCTTCCTGCTATAAAATCAACTCCACATATAAGAAAAAAAAAGCAGAAGATATCGCATCCATGGTTTTCAACGACGTCCCTACAGGTTGGGAGATACCAGAATTATCTTCAAGATCATACTTTTTTGGGAAGTTTGCAACGCGGCAATGGGAAGTCTCTGATTGGTGTAGAGATGCTGCTCATCTACAAACAGGTAGGGATTCTATTTACTATTCATATATTCTCTCTTTTCAAGAATCAGAAACCCACTAATTGTATTAACGCATCGCCTGATTGTGTTGTTTAGAAGCCACATATGAAAATTTGTATCAGGCTTCCTATACCAAGGTGATTGTTATTGAGAAATTCAAAATTTTATGTTATTTCATCAGTTAACATCAAAACCAATAAATCTAAGCAATAAAAAACGATGAGCATCTGTATACTCCCTTTTTCTTATATCTACTTATCAGCACCAGTGTTGTGTATATATATGTATAATCTTAGGCTTCCTCTTCCTCTTGAGATTGTGAATGGAATATTAATGTCAAACCAACTCTAGGGGATACGAAGATGGACCAGGAGAGGAAGAAACTGCATAAGGTAACTTGAGGAACGCTGTGTTTCTTTTTGTTTCTCTTTAATGTTTTGGGAAGAAAAACCAATTTAGCATGTTTCCATGTGTTACACATCGCAGAGAAAAGAGTTCCACGTTTCTGGCTGATGGCCTTGAACAGAAATGATATCACTTCCGAGGAGGTAAACTATATGCAGTTTTGGTATCCATTTTTTCTGCAACTCCAATCATAACCATGGACAATAGCTCTAGCTTAATTTCTTTGATGTCAGGACACAGAGTGTGATGATTAAGGTCTCAAACAACTTAGATGGTTCAGGACTGAAGAGCCTAAAAGATTCAAACTTGAGTTTTTCTTTGACTCGAATCCTTATTTTAAGAACACTATCTTTACAAAGTCTTACCCTAATTGTTGAGGTGACCCACTGCTTGAGAAGTCTATTATGGTAACTGCTTATGCTCTTCTACATATATTCTATACGACTACACGTCATATGTGTATATATAATAATATTAATTCAGATTCATCTAATGTTTACCACAAGCTCGGGCAATGCTCTTATCCTCTTATCCTCTTACTCAGAGAAATGTGTGACATCTCAGAAACCACTATGGCTGGAGCATTGGCCACGACTAAGGGAAGCAAGAGCTTGAACTCAAAGGTGTCATCCAAATTAATGCTCTTGACTTTTTTGAGGTAAAGAATGCATCTTCTTTGCTCGTGAGTTGAGTCTATTTCTATGTTTGATCGTTTATTTGTAGGAAGTTTTAAAACTTCGATTAATTGTCTATTTGCTCTTCCCATTATCATTGTTCCTATGAATTTTGAAATGCAATGAGGGTGTCATTTGTTAGACAGTTTTGTTCATGTCACAAATATTTGTTTGTGTCAGATTCATCTTTGCAAAAAGAAAGTTTTTTAAAAATTATTTATCTGTTGAAGCAGAATCAGTTGTGGCAGCGGCAGAGGCAGTGGTTATGAAAGACAAGAGAGATGGTAAGAAGAAAAAGAAAGCGAGAGGACTGAGGAAGAAGTTGTAGATCAATGGCGAAGCGGGTGCTTGGTTAAGGATGAGAAAGACAGAAATTTAAGAAGTATTCAGAGTTGACTAAACCATCGAGAAGACCACCTGTTTTTAACATATGTGGAAGAGCATTTGGTTAGTGGAAGGTTGTACTTGGACATTTGAGGTGTCACAAGGACCGAACTCTGTTTTTGTTTTCTTTTCCGGCTGAGAAAATAGCAAACTTTAAAGATTTTGAGTGCAACAATATATGAATGTAAGAATTCGTTTTAAAATATTTTTGTATATATGTTTGCAAAACTCTGAAAATGAGGTATATATAAGAGATATAGTTTAAGAATATGCAAAAAGGATCTATATATTTAATTTATTAGCGTCTTAAATCAATAAAGTTAATATCTATAATTCCTTTACAGTTTTGTCTATAATATGTTTATATAAGTAGTTAAATAAATATTTACAAATTGTATTTCAATCAAATTATTATAGTTTTTATATTATGAAAATATGAGTAATGCACAAACAAGATCAAATTATCTTTTTATTTAATTTAATAAAATGTCAACATAACATTTTCTATATTTTGTTTTTATATTTTGTCAATTTAAAGACAAAATATAATTTCAAAACTATAATTTAAAACGTAATCGAGTAATCATTATATTAAATATAATCATTTTCTTTGTAAAATCACACGCTTCGAATACATCAAAAATAAAATAAAATAATACAGATATATATATTTTTGCTTACAAATAATATTTGTTAAAATTAAATTGATATAAATGCTAACTTATTAGAAACAGGTCATAAACCAAAAATATCTTTCTCAAAAATAAAAATAAACCAAAAACATCCATTACCTTCATAATGCTAAGTCAAGTTTTAAACTTTTAATCCGTTTTTTTTTTTTGACTAACTGATATGAACTTTAACCTTCTCATTCTTTTTTTTGTAGAGGAATAAAGAACACAATCATTCTTTTAAAAAATATGAGAAGGAACAACAATTCTTTTTCATTCCTACGATTTTATTCTTATACATTTGTTTTATATATGTTCCTTTTGTTTCCAGAAAGGTTAACAGACAAACCTAAGTTTTATTAAATCAATGAATTCTGCCAAATAAAAATGTTATGGAAACCAAATAAAAAAATCACAAATAGAAACTACAAACCTGTTACTCATTCTTTGAACATAATTTGCTACTCTCTTTAAAGGTTAGATAAATAATATGTTACAGAATATAATAGGCAAAAGGTACTAATCATTCTTTTTCAAAATTGTAAGTGTATTAAAATGCATATCTTCACATTACTAAAATTTTAAATATCATATATATATATATATACACAGATAATTAATATTGCTTTTAAAAAAAAGTTAAAATCAATATGGCTGACCATATTTATCTTTAACAGCTTTCAGTTAGAAAATATTAAAATACTCTAACAAAAGATAAAGTGCATGATAAAAATACACCAAAACAAGGAAACATTGAAAATCAACACATCTATTAAATAACAAGTAAGACATACAAATTTATACATAAATTTTATATTATTTCATTATATATAAATGAACAAGTTTCAATCAAATAACAAAAATTTGAAACAAATAATGAACAGTAAATCTATTTCACTTTTAAAATATACTATTATTAATATAAAATGATTGTTAAAAATGTTATATATGAAAATAACGTATCAATTTTTTAAGATAATTGAAATACAAAAAAATACAAAATTACGACAAAGAGAAGTATAAAAACTAAATAATTTCGTAACCCAAATATCAATCTTCTGCTTTCCTTATGATTTATTTATCAACTTACAATTTTAAATATAATATTAAACTATAACAGTTTTATTTCTAATTCTTTGAAACAAATAATATTGTAACATAATCCGCACATAGCGTGGATCAGAATCTAGTTGTCATTAAAATCTGCTGCTTTGGCTCCTCCTCCCCAAAATAATCATTTAAAAATGTTAGAATCGTCTATTGTGTCCTCTATTCTCCCATGTCAATCATCTATTTGTAATTAGATGTGCAGCCAATCAAATAGTCTTATGCATTCCCTTCTGGTTTCAATCATTTTAATTAAAAAGTTACATTATACAGATTTTTACTGACATATGTGAAATAAAACTTATGTAGAAAACTGAAAACATTATTTTTAGAGATGATAAAATATATAATATTTAATTTAAGAATAAGTGACTGACATCTTATTAAAATCTTTTCCACTTATATTTTCGAATTTACTTTTAAATTATTTTAACTAAAAATAATATGTTTTATGGTACTAATAAGACCAAAAAGGTGTAAATATGCAAGGGAATCTCATGATCATATTATTAGCAACTAGATTCGTGTCCGGGCTACGCGCGGATTGTTTGATTATATTATTATTTTAAAATAGTATAAAATATATAATATTATTTGATAATTTTGTCTTTAATAGCCTACAAAGTTTGAGTTTGGAAAGTAGTCAGATATGTTACATATTTTGAATTTATTAAAATTAATTATTTTATTTATATGTATCTGCATGTGTTCATTTTTTTATTGAACCAATAATTTATTGCTTTATTTGGCCAATTTTTATTGGACATCTTTACTATTTTATGGTTAGTTTAAAAAGGAAAATTTAGCTACTAACATTTCCTGATTGTAACACGAATTTATAAATTAAAAAATATGTTTTATTATATAAAATAAAATTAAATGTATAATTAACATAATAAATATGAAGAAAGTTTGTAGTTTTTCTATTTTGTATAAACTTAATGTTGTGGCTTGTGTATACGATTTGAATCATATTAGTTGGAAATATCAAATTTCAGCATAATTAAATGTATGTAAATTAAAAGTTTTCTAAAATGTAAATATGTGAAAGTATTGTTCTAGTTTTTTGTTGAAATTTTGAAACATATAAAAAAAAATTTGAAAGGAAGTCAAGGTTGGTATAGTACGCTGGAAGGTTTTGATGGTTTGATGGGGGCAAAAAATGTACGAGTTACCATATCCCCTCTCCATTCGGAGGTTGAAGCGCTAATTTGGGCAAAAGAATGCATGAGAAATTTGCGACAGTCTCGAGTTACATTTGCAACGGATTATTCTCAGTTGGTGAAGATAGTTTCAGAATCGCAAGAATGACCCGCTTTTCAAGTTATTTGAAAACAAGTTATTTGAGAGATATTAAGATACTGCAAGAAAGCTTCCTCAGTTCAAAAATCATTCATGTACCACGAACGAAGAATCTTAAGGCGGACAGTCTGGCACGCAGTGCCAGGAAACAATTGTTTTTCGTCGTTCATATGGATGTGGAGCCACCAGTTTGTTTGACATAGTCTATTTGAGTTTTTCTTTAAGTTGATGACAAAAAAAAACACTCTTAAATCTTAAGGTACTAAGACCAGTTTTTAATGTCTGGTAATACAGTTTTAGATTTAATTAAAATCATAATCACTACTTTATAAGAAAGAGACATGTTTGACCGTATCTGCCAAAACATGTCTCTAATTCAGAAATATTAACTCAAAACATTTTGACCACACAATGTAGAAACATTAGCTCAAATTTTCCTAGGTAGTTCACAGATAAAGAGCACGAAGAATAGTGACATAACCCTTATGTTAAATCGTAGACATTTTAATAGTTAATCAGATTCACGAACCCTTATAACATGACCATAAGCTCATAAACTGAACTGATAATTAGACATCCCACTTAGACACTTGATCATCCTCATGAAACAGTTGGATTTTTCTCCAATTCTTTAGGCCTTTCCATATTAACTGACTTTCCATTTGACCACTGAGATATTCAAAATCCACAGGATCAAACGTCCTCATCACATCCTTTTTGCGGAAAACAAAGACACATGCGTGTTCATTGGCATCTGATGAGCCTCTATACTCTTTTCTCTCTGCCATGTCGAGCCGTTTAAGAGGATGATACGGTGCCACTATTATGTCATCTCGTGTCCGTATAAGGTATCTCACTATGGCTCAGGTTCAATGGGTTTGGTATAATCCGAAGGCACGAACAGAAACACTTTCATCCCTGGTGTAACGATCTCATGCGGTGTCCAAAAATCAGCTTTCGATATGCGGAATGACTTAGTGACTCAGGTTAACATATTACACCGCCGTGAATATACACTTTGCCATTCAGATATAAAACAGAGGACCCATGAATTTCACAAAAAAACATAATTTGTATGTCTTTTTCAAAGGTAAATGACAAATCTGGCAGCCAGCACAATGGGATATGGATTTCATGTAAAATCTTTTTTTTTGCATAAGAATAAAACTGGAAAATGATGCAAAAGCTTATTGACCCTTATGATTTATGCTAATTAGTGAATTGACCCTCCTAAAAGCTTTCTCTACCCCATCACTGAATCTGGTTCACCGTGCCACTCTGGTTCTTGCTCGTCATATTCTTCTCGTACACATCATGACCGCGGTAATGACCATGACCATGTTTGGTAAGAGTACTCCAGTATATTGATCCTCTTCTTCCTCTGCCTCTGAATCCTGTCATGATTTATACATGAACAAAATGGGTGATTAATACTGATGTGCTTATCACATCTGTTTTAATCACAATTCCCAAACCGCAGTCCAATTCATGTATTTGTTTCCACTATTTAAATAAGAATATAGATATATGATGATGAGATCAGTTTAAAAATTACCTTATATTCATTGCTTTGTAGCGTGAGAGAGATTAATATGCTTCTTCATGACTTCAGCATCTCTGGTTCATATCATATAAATGCACCTCTACGATCTCTATGTTTCACAAATAGCCATTAATAGTATTTAGATAGCTTTTCTATTCTTTGACGAAAGAAAAGAAAATAAATTCTTAACATTTGATGAAACAACATGATAAATCAAGAATGAAGAGTCTCAATTGGCTATCGCATCAGGCATTCCCCTTGGAAAATATAATAAATCTGAGAGATTGAAGCGACAAAGCAAATATAGTGAACTATTGTAGTAAAATAACACCAGATTTTTGTATGCAGAGACACAGATGTTCATCGTTTCTCGGTGTTAGGATCTGGAATCCGGCATCATGATGATTTCATATTTAAGATTACTCGGCTTGGATCAGGATAGATTCATCACCACCCACCATGTCGGTCCAAGCTGCTTCTCCATCTCAATGATCCTCGCCCTCGAACTTGCACTGAGGGTATCAATCTGCATTTAAGCATGTGACTGTTTGAGAAATCTAGGAGATCATGTAACAATATATAGCAAAAAAATCTTTGACAACATATGTCTTCAATTTACAGTTTCAAAAATATATATTATACAGATAAAACTTACAGTATACAACTCTTTTGAGAAAATCATCTATTGAGAGAATTATGAGTTTCCAAATCAAGGTTTTATATTGAGGATGGAGACGTGGAGGAAATTGAAGAGACTTTCAAATCTGTTTCGGTATTGATTAGAAGAGTGCATTTACAACTGAAAAATTGAAGACTGGGCATTGATGTAAGTGGTAAGGGTTGCCGTTTTGATTTCTGTCGTCGAAGTGTTGAAAGAAAAAGAAAAAAAAAACGTTAGGATTTAAAGAAGGAGAAGTTGGATGACATGGCAATTTAATTGGTTCTGAATATTTCTACTGATGTGGCATGCCTAAAAATCTTTCAATTTAGTTCATTTTATATAGTAGTGATGCTGCAATATTATTTTACGTTATAAAATATTTCGATTGCAATATAACGATTCGGCTTTTTCACATGATACATTGATAAATATTGCATAAATACTGTGTTAATTAGATTAGTAGTACTATATAAATATTCGGCACTTACTATGAAAGTTTGGGTTGGAGAATCCTTTGGAGCTTGGATCACAAAGCAAACGGCTGCAGCGTTGCTTTCCACTTCACGATGTTTTTGTCGTTTTTCTCGATTTTGATTAATAAATTAATCTCAATTTATTTATTTATTTTTGGCTAAACACATATGAAGGAGTTCAAAGCCGACTGATACATTTTTACATAACATCTTCGGAGTCATAAGCCACCAGACAATTGTTAAGACCAGATTTGTTGATCGGGATTTTGTGGTTGAACACAAAGTTATTCATAAGTTGTTAAATAAGTTACACATCAACACTTAGGGGTTGGATTTCAAAAACGTTAAAAGAACGTTTCTGGTAGTGATGATGTGGAAACATAATATATAAATTACATCAAAGATGCTTGGAGAAAAGAAATTGAAGAGGTCGGCTTATAGATAAGGAAGTTGGCTTGAGAGGCTTAGAGAAAAGGAAATATAACAACTAGAAAAACAAATTTCTATGATTATAAAAGAAGTTCTTAACATAGGTTGTTTTTTTAAGTTTTGAGAGATTTAAAAACGTTTCTGCAAAGTTTGATATGAAAAGAGAACGTGAGAGATTTTAGATTGATTGTTTAGGAGATTAGAGAATGGTCAGTTGCAATTCACGTGTGTGTGAAAGCGCGTAATTTTGATTAGACAGAAACATGTGTTCTCTGTTTAAAAGATTTCTAATAAAACAGTCTTGTTTGGAAGAAGCAACATGTTCTTTGATATACATTCGTGTTCTAGGTTTTACAATTGGTATCAGAGCATGTCACCTCCTAGATTAGTTAATTTATACACAGGTTGAGATTCTGTGGCGAACCTGGATGCATCAAAGGAGCTACTGGTTCTTCAAAGAACTCTGATGTTGGACGAGAACAATGTTGGGCACTGGAAAGTACGAATGAAACAATGACTTAAAGGTATTGGCGAAGATGTCTGGACAGCTGTAGAACTTGGTTGGATAGTATCCCACAGCCGAGATTGATGGTAAGCTAGTACCTAAACCCAAAGATAAGTGGACAGCAGCTGAAAAGTTAGGATCTAGACACAACTCCCAAGCAATTTCTGAGATCTTCAATGCCATTGATTCTGATCAATTTAAGCATGTTCAAGGGTGTGTATCGGCTAAAGAAGCTTGTGATACATTGATTGACTACTATGAAGGAACCGATGATGTCAAAAGAACTAGGTTGGATTATCTTGCCTCTCAGTTTGAGAATTTGAGAATTGATGATAATGAATAAGTTACAAGCTTCAGTTCAAAACTGAGTTCTATTGCTAATGAAGTTACTGTTCTGGGAAAAAGCTACAAAGAAAAAAAGCTAGTTAAGAAATTGATTCGGTGTTTACCTGAGAAGTTTTGATCTTACAAAGCACTTCCAAAAGTCTGTATGAATACTGATGAGATGAAGTTCTCACAACTTGTTGGCATTCTCAAAGCTGACGAGATGGAGTCAACTATTCATCAACCTAAAAAGGTCAAAGATATTGCATTTGCTGCTGAGAAAGATACAGATAGTTTACAAGCGCTAAATGAGAGTTTGAATCAGAAGATTGAGGATAGTTTTGATTTGCTGGCTCAAAACTTTAAAGACGCATTAAGTCCAATTGAGAGTACCCAAGGAAGAAGCTCCAATTTACAGCGTGGCATGAATCAGACGAACAGAAGAAGTGATGTTCGATGCTATGAATGTGATGTCCTCTCACTAAACGCAAGGAGCTTAACTGCAGTAAATGTAAGGGATGTGGACACATCAAAACAGAATGTCCCAATCTTCAAAAGAGATGTGATAAAGCTTTATTAAGTTCCAGTGATAGTGATACTGATGAAGAGGCTAATGAAGATGGGATGTCAATATGGTTTCATTTGTTAGCGAAAAGGATGTAAACAACCCAGATTCAGATACTGATGATGATGCTGATGAAGAAATAGATCCAAAGGTGGAATACCACAAACTCTATGACAGTTGGGCCGTATTGAGCAATGAGAATCTGAAGTTACTCCATAATAAATCCATGCTAGAAGCTCAAATCAATATATTGGAGATGGAAATGACAGAGACATCAAAGCTTGAAACGTCGATATGTCAAAGGTCGGATATTAAGTTGCACAAGACCACACAAACTAAACAGATAAATACACATGAGTTGGAAGCAAAGATAAGCAGGTCGTCATATCTTTTGTCACGTGAATAAGAAAAGAACATAAGTCTTGAACTTAGTTTAAGAGATAACAACAAGAAAATCAGGATGATGAACTCAGGAACAAAAGACTTGGACACTCTTCTTGCCATGGGACAGTCTGCAAAACAAAATTAGGGGCTTGGATACAAAGAAAACAGAGTGACAAATCAAGTAGTTGATATTTAAAGTCAGACGGGATTGACAAATTTTGTTCGTGCTGAGCCTGGTCTTGTTGAATCTGTTTGTTATGTACCTGGTCGTGCTGCTGAAACAAAAAGAGATGTACAAGTTGCACCACAAAAAAATCAAAGTTGGTAACTTTGTATGTGCAAAACCATGTGTTGTTGTTAAGGCAAAAAATGAGGTTCAACAGACACAAAAAACATGCAAGATTGAAACAAACCATTGGGTTAAGAATCAGAGATCCAGCAGAGAATGTTACTCGTGTGGAAGAAGAGGACATATTGCTAGGTATTGTTATGAACGTATTAACAATATTCGACAAGCCTGGGATCAGAATATTTGCTTCATTGAACCAAAGTACTATGGAAAAGTTTGGATAGCTAAATCTGTTTTGTATTCAAAGAATGACAAAGACTACAATGAAGATGATTTTGAAGTAATCTGCAATTCAGATCAGCTGGAACAAGTTCAGAAAAATCATGTTTTAAGATGGTGAAAAAAGAGAAAAATTAGAAATCACATCACGTTTGAAAGAGCTGGTTTGATCTGGTCTATGTTTTTAAGTAAGTATGCACACAAGCAGGGGGGGAAATTTAAAGATTATTCAGTAGTTGAGGAGGAGCAGAACATCTTGAGCGGGAACACGACACCTCTTTGTCTAATGGCTGGAACCATATATATATTGTTACTTGGTATGGTTGCTATGAATATAAGTGGGTTGGTTGACATACTTACATAAAAAGGGGGAGATCGTTAAGACCAGATTCGTTGAAGCATGATTTTGAGGTTGAACACAAAGTTATTCATTACTTGTTAAATAAGTTACACATCAACACTTAGGCGTTGGATTTCAAAAATGTTAAGAGAACGTTTCTGGTTGTGATGATGTGGAAACATAATATGGAAATTACAGCAAAGATGCTTGGAGAAAGGAAATTGAAGAGGTCGGCTTAGAGATAAGGAAGTTGGCTTGGGAGGCTTAGAGAAAAGGAAATAGAACAACTAGGAAAAAGAATTTCTAGGACTATAGAAAAAGTTCTTAGCATATGTTGTTTTTTAAGCTTTGAGAGATTTAAAAACGTTTCTGCAAAGTTTGATATGAAAAGAGAACGTGAGAGATTTTAGATTGATTGTTTAAGAGATTAAAGATTGGTCAGTTGCGATTCACGTGTGTTGAAAGCACGTAATTCTGATTAGACAGAAACATGTGTTCTCTGTTTAAAAGATTTAAAATAAAACAGTCTTGTTTGGAAGAAGCAACGTGCTCTTTGATATACATATGTGTTTTAGGTTTTACAGCAATCACCAGAGCTAAAAAATCTCAATCCCTTTTTACAAACAAATAAAATGTATTTCAGAAAAACAGTCGGATTTATACAACTGGTCAAAACAATGTGTAACTAGAACTATAAAATTACCACTCTCTCTCTAAGCCGAAATCCTCTCCCTTCTCTCTTCTTGAACTAGGGTTTTTGGCCGTCACATTTTCGCCTCCGGCGGTCGCCGCCTTGCTCTAGGCGACCGCCGCCATCGTTTTTGCTTCTGTTTCTTCTTCTCTGTTCAGTTGTCCTCTATGTCTCTTTGTTTCTCTTGTCTTACGGTTGTCTGAGCTTGGCTGAGGTGTGTTTCCGGGTCAGATCCAGCGACTTCTCAACTTCTGAGTCAGATCCAGAAGGTCTTCGCGCTTGACGACGGCTATAGCTCCTTCACGGCTCTGCATCTCTGGTCGTAGGGAAGTCTCTGCTCGGAAGCGTTTTTACCTTCCTTTGTCGTGCTTGGCTGAGATAGTGTAGCGTGGTGGTTGTTGGGACGCCGGTCGTGCTCGGTATGCTCCGTTTGGTGACGCTGTGGTGGTATTTTGAGTTCGTCTTCGGATATGGTGAGGTTCCGCGGACCTCGAATTTATCTCTCCATCTTCCTCTGGTGGTCTCTGGTGGCGCACATGA
This sequence comes from Hirschfeldia incana, assembly GCA_026261945.1. Taxonomy (NCBI): domain Eukaryota; kingdom Viridiplantae; phylum Streptophyta; class Magnoliopsida; order Brassicales; family Brassicaceae; genus Hirschfeldia; species Hirschfeldia incana. Next base: position 7,570,515 of record JABCMI010000003.1, on the reverse strand, counting down.
GCTTCTTGGGAGTCGGTTACTCTGCCTCGGATGCCGTCGTTGGTCGTTCTCTCTCGTGCTGTCGGAAATCTAGTTGTCGGGTGTGTTTGAGTTTGTTCGTGTTCGGATTCTTCATGTGAGTCTTGGTTTTGGTAGAGTGATCGGAAGCTGCAGGAGCCGTTGTTTCAAGGTTTGAGGGCGCCTTTCTCTCGGTAGCTCGTGGTAACCGGTTCTCATTTTCGACTGGTATCGGTTTGTAAGGTATGAGCTTGACTCGTAGCTAAGCGGGCTCTTTGACTTTGTCCCGATATCTTCGGGTTTGTTTGTTCATTCCGCATAGGATCTGTTGTTTAGTTTGATTCTGAAATTCCGTTACTAGTATTCTTTGTAATTTCTGTCACAAGTCTGAAAATTGGTATAATAATTTAACATTTTACCAAAAAAAAAACAATGTGTAACTATTATCCTTCGATACTATCATACTATTATGATTTCTATCATTATCATATTAGAAAGGTTAATCTTATATAAATAAAAAAACTTTCTCTCTCGAAAATCCTCTGACCTTTCTCTATACCTTCGCCGTGATAATCGACGCCGGCCGACGGGTGGGGCTCCTTTAGCCACCGTCGGTCCGGATTTTAGTTTGTTTATGTTCATTTATTTTCTTTGATGTTTAGTAGTAGTATAGAATCAAGTTTCTCAGACGTTTTTGCTTCCGGCAGTGCGCTTATCCCTTGGTGGTTGTCCGGCTTTGACCCTGGCGGCGTCACTGTTCCTTTGGTGATGACGGCCGGCTTCTTGGTGACTTTCTCATGGAGTGATTCGTTAATTATCATCCAATTTGAACTCTCGATCGATCGATTGATATTTTGGATGTTCTATCAACGAAGTGTGCTAGAGCACCGGTGAAGCGTCGTATGGTTTACGGTGGCTTTAGCCGGAGATGAGTAGCTGAGATAACCCTATACCTTCAATATTTTTGTTGTTGGTGGGTTGTCGCCGGCAAAGGTGACGGAGATGGAGTCTCCGATTTGGATCCAGTGGAAACGGGGAACGGTGACCGGAAGCTTTCTCCGGCGGTCAGATCTCGGTGTGAAGATGACGGGACGCGTGTTGCGGGCGTTTGGACTCAGCGGACACGTGGATGGGGTCTTGCATCGTTAGAAGACGCGTGGATGTGGCCACAGGCTGTAAAAAAAAAAAAAAAAAAAAAAAAAAAAAAAAAAAAAAAAAAAAAACTTGTGACCAACGACGGCATCCGGTTAGAAGGGGACCGGTAGTGATGTTATTTCTAAGGATAATACCCTTTAAAACGCCACAATCGAATTTTGAAATTTCAGATTTTGGCACGAAAAGATTAAGCCATGGATGTGGAACATCCCATTGGCCTTTGGATTTCAGTTTTAGCTCTCCGGTTCGAACCCGGTTTAGGAAATCCGTATAAGTCGTATCTTTCTCGTACATAAACCCTCTTACATAATTTAAACTGTTGCTTAACTCCTCCATTTCCTGTGTTAAATTATTTAGCAGATTAATAAAATACTATAATTATGAGTAAAGATCCTAATTATACATGTATAATTTTGTATACTGTGTACGGACCTCGTTGACTGAGTGCTGAGAAGTTTCGTCGTAATACTTGACAACTTCAAGACAGTAGATGACACCATGTTGTTTGACCATTGAGACGATCCTCATGTGATCGGACGGTGGATAGTAAGTAGATCTCCAGTTATCAGGTGAGCCATGGTCCAGCATAACAGAACCTTCCAGGAAATGCAGACCGTCTGTTTCTGATATCAATCGTTCTTGATCTCTTGTAAATTTGGAGAAATCAGTGTATAGAAACCTTAACCATTTAGCCTGGAAATTTTCCAAAAATACAGACTTTTTATTCATAAATTTGATAGAACTGTTTAGTTAATATAAAAGAAATATTATCAAATTATTATTTAAGTTACACAGAAAAATATATTATTTACATATTTTTAACATACCCTTTTCGGAGCTAATTCGAGTTTGATTCTTGCTCTTGTTATTATTCCGAATTGACCCAAACCTCCTAACGCGGCATAGAAAAGATCTGAGTTCATGTCTTTGGAACATGTTGCAATCTCTCCTTTTCCTATAGTATTTCGGGTAAACAAAACTGACCAGTTAGAAAATTTTCTCTTAAACTTTTTCAACAAATGCAACGAGTTTCAGATATAACTATCGTTGTTTTGAGCATAAATTCGGTCCCATTAATTGATCTTATCTCCTAACCAAACAATGGAACTAGAAAGTCATCGTAAACTTACTAAACTTGAAAACAACAGTTGTATTAGTATACGTATGTATATATATGTTGTCAAAAAGGTGTATATAGAATGGATGCATGTGTGGACATAATGGATACAGCTATAATAAGAAAACTGGCTGTTACTTAAACCCGTTATACACTTGGTTAGGACGAAACAATTTATAAACTTTTTTTGGTAATCACAATTTATAAACTTGTGACTTGTGTCCTTATTATGCTAACAAGAAACCTCGTGAAAAATCATACGAGTGGGACCATTTTTGGTTGATTTTCTTTTGTCTTTTTTTTTGTTTGATCGCCGGGTTTGAACAGGTAGGTAATCTAATCTCATGTAAGACCATCATGTAAATTTCGCAGTGGATTCAGCGAACCGTTCATAATATGTAACTATAGAAAATTTAATAACTAACTGTTTTTGAAAATTTATTTCTATTTTCTATCCAACTATGGAAATAAATTTTCAAAACAGTTAGTTATTAACTTATAATATAGTTTGTTAATCAGTATCAAACCATAAGAAAAACATAAAATCACATATCCCGTGTGTTTCTACTCGATAATGTTTTTAGCTAGATGTGTGAGAAGAAGAACTATCAACAAGTTCTAGTTCAAATAAATAGAAAAAGAGACAAACGGTACAAACAAACAAAAGCATAAACATAAGTGACTGCACAGATCTGAAAGAAAAGACGAAAAACGTACAAGATTTTATTTTTATTGCCAAATGGCCGAAGTAAAAATCATTACTGTTTCACATATTTTAGAATGCATGTAAAAAGATGTACGTACCAGTAATAACATCCATCTCTAAAACATTACTGATTTGTGGACCATACCGAAACGTTTGTCCGCTTATACCGCCGTTAGATAACGTTCCACCGACCGTTAAATACAAATAATCCGTCCAAGAAACCGGCGTCAGCCCTAACTCCAACGTTTTATTCAACACTTCAATCCATAGCCACGCACTGTCCACGTCAGCAAATAAACCGGTCCTAGACACCTTGATGCCTCGGTCACTGTTTACCATTGACCGCATGTTGACCACGACTCCATCTTTAGCCGCGGCTTGACCACGGTGGCTGTGTCCGTGGCCACGAGCGGCTAGAGGAAAAGAGGATTGAGAATCGAAAGAAAGTTTTATGAGATCGGTGATATCTTGGACGGAGGAAGGGTTTAAGACGGCAGAGGGAAATACTTTGGTGATGTGGCCGAAATCAGTGGCAGCTGACTCGACGGAGGAGGATGCGGTGGAGAGTTTTCCGGCGAAGTTGTCGTTGGAAAGGATATTCCATGGTAGTGATGATGTGTTGGTTGTGATCGGGGCTAAAAGAGTTGCGAACATAACTAATATTGTTATCACTAGAAGGTGAATTCGTGATGGAGAATTATAGCTCACCATATTTTTCTCTTTCAGAGAAACTTTTTTTCCTAACTCTTTAGTTTGATTGAATCAATGAAGAGTAGTAGATGTATATATATAGCCCACCCATGGAGTGGACACATGTGTTTCTTTAAGTTATTTCGTTTGAAATAGTTAAAAATTAATGAGCGACTGTCCTCCTCGGTCTATTATTAATGAGGTTAAAATTAAAAATTAAAAACTAATGAGCGAGTACCCTCAGTCTACTATTAAAATTAAATATAAGATATTAAGAGTCGGTATTTTAGTTGTTTTGTTAAAAATTGAGAGATAATTTATTATATTTCGCAAAGAATCTCATCCTAAAAATCCTCCATTAATTATGTTTTAACTGACTAATAATTCTGTTAACCTATTTTCATTTATTTGAAAACAAAAATGTTTGTGTGTATAAACTTACTACTTTGTAATTTTTGAAGTAAAAACTTTTCGATGGCATATATATTTCTATAACTTATCAGTTCACCTGACCGTTAAAATTATTATATGAGTATAACTATCTAATTATGTATTTAATTTTAAAATATATAATGTTAAGATATAAGTTCTGAAATGAAATACATATTCATTATGCTATTCTTAAATAAAGAGATCTACAATAAATTATCGCAGTCACGTGAGAATCTTAGAAAACCACTCCCTTATTTGTAAAAAAGAAAAAGAAAAGAAAGAAAACCTCGCTTCAGTAGGCAAGTAGTACTGATTCTTGAACACGGTCTGTCGCTCGCTCTTTTTTTTTTCATCTAAAACTTCCCATTAAAATTCGATTGTCGCTCGCTAATGAATTGGTTTTGAAAAATATATTCCACAGTCCATCTTATACATAACTACATTCATAAGAATGGGACCTATTCTGGGCATACAATGGGACCTATTCATAAGAATGGGACCTATTCTAGCAAGCATTCAAGCAATCGCATACATGTTAGCCAAAGAAATAGAATTCACATCTCAAAAACAAAATGCACTTTCTTTTGATATTGGGGGTTATATGCAATTTGGCTGCCACGAAGATATCCAGAATTTTTTAAGATAATCCAAATTTTAGGGTTCACGACAAAAAAAGTGATCATGTATTGCTATATAATATATGTGTAATTATGTATGTATCAAGACTCAGTAGCCAATCTGAACTAACCACTGATGTATTCCAAATTTAGCAATAAGAAAAAACTAACCACTAATATTGTGAATTGAACTAATTAAGTGATTGAGTGATATTAGATTAAAAACATAATATTGTAATTAGCCATCATCACAACTACCACCATAATCAACATCACTACAGTGATTAAGCTGTTATTTTGTAAATATAAAAGAACCAGTGGGCATATACCATTATCATCATGGGGATTGTAGATTGGCCTTTGATCACCACGTACAAATATTTTCCTATGGATAAGAATCATGACTCTCTCATCAATAGATTGGTATGAATTTGTGAAAAATGCAAATTTTTCAGTCAGTATAACTTTGTTTGGAATATTTATAGCATACTGTTTATATAAGCTTTTTTATTCATCTAAATTCAATTTAACCTTAATTCATTTCAAAAGTGAGTTCTAAAAGAATTAGGTGGGAAAGACTAATCATATTATAACTTGCCTTTATAAGTCTTAGGGCATGTGTATTGAAGGTTCAATGCACAGGTTCACACAATTCCCAAAAAAAAAATAATATGATATTCCTTTTTGTATGAACTCACCTCTTGCAAGTTCACGGTAGTGAACCGAGTTTACCACTGTGGGCGAACCCCACACCACGTGGAAGTCCGCGAGTGGTTTGTTCATATATTTTTTTTAAAAAAAAAAAACCAAACAAAAAAGCAAAAAAAAATATTAAAGTTGTGAACGTTCACAGATGCACATGCCCTTATAATTTGCTAGTGAAAGTTCAAATTTCTCTGTACATGAAATAAAAATTATAACGGAAAGAGGACAGAGTGTCTAAATGAAACCACTGCTCCGTGGATGCAAACATGCAGTATGGACTGTCTTCGCGGGTCTCGGTTGGTGAAATGATATGACATTTTATAGATGCTCGAAAACATGACTACGCTCTAAGAATCTGCATGAAAGCAGCACTGAATCCATTTTTTTTTTTGTATATCAAGTCATCGAGATTTAGAATTAATATCATCAGCTAATAAAGTTATACTTTCCGATTGATCAACCAAACACATTTCTTGTGCAAACAGCCAAACGCGCGCATTTCTTGGGTAGAACAATCGTTGACCACCAAACTGTTACTTGTTACTAATAGTGACCATGACTGAGTGACATGTTTCAACAAATTAATACTAGTATGCCTTATTTTTCAGTGATATATTATAAATCTATAACTTATACTTGTAATTATAAGTTTGTATTGACTTGATAACTTTACAATACAGAGTATCAGAGTATATATACAAGGAGTTGCTAGGGTATTCTACTTAATGACAATATACATGTTTACATAAATAGATTATATGATTGTATCAATCGTATATTGTGATTGATACTTAATATCCCCCCTCAAGATGGTGGCACCTTGGTGACTCCAATCTTGCTTGTGAAGGAAGAAAACGCTGGCCTAGGCAAGGGCTTAGTCATCATATCTGCTAGTTGATCTTTTGTAGATACATGAACAACCCGGAGTAGACCAGCTTGACCCAAGTTCCGTATGAAATGATAATCCAATGCAACATGCTTCATACGAGAGTGAAAAACAGGGTTGGCACACAAGTATGTAGCTCTCACATTGTCACAGTATATAACTGGTGGTTTGAACTGCTGAATTCCAAGTTCTTGTAGTAAAGAGTTGATCCACGTAAGTTCAGAGGAGGTGTTTGCAACAGACCTGTATTCAGCTTCGGTAGACGATCTGGCCACTGATTTTTGTTTCTTTGAAGACCATGAGACAGGATGCTTTCCAACGTAGACAATGTAACCATTAGTGGAGACAAAATCATCTGAGTCACCCGCCCAATCCACATCTGAGTAGGCGTGTAGAGAGAATGTGTTACCGCTTTGTAGAAAAATTCCATTTTCTGATGTGCCCGATAAGTATCTGAGGACACTCTTGACCGCACTCCAGTGATCCGTTGTTGGCATATGCATATATTGAGACAAACGGTTGACTGCAAAAGATATATCCGGGCGAGTGAATGCGAGATATTGTAGGCTCTCGACAACCGTCATGTACTCCGAAGGATCAGTTAAAGGTGTGACTGACTTAACAGAGAGTTTTGGGGATGTCCCCATGGGAGTGGAGACCGGTTTGGACCCAAGCATATTCGTCTTTGTGAGAAGATCAACAATGTATTTCTTTTGGCTGAGGTGCAACCCAGAAGAGGTTCTGCGTGCTTCTACACCGAGGAAGTAGTGAAGCTCTTCATGATCTTTTACTGAAATTCTGGTGGCTAGCTAACGAGTCCAATGTACGACGTATGAGGAGATTGTCATTTCCTGTAATCAAAATATCATCTACATAGACCAGGAGATAGACAACAGATTTACCCTTCTTCAAGATAAACAGTGATGTGTTGGAGACGGAATTGACGAAGTCAGACCGAAGAAGATAAGTTTGAAGTTCAACGTACCACGCTCGGGACGCCTGCTTGAGGCCGTAGATAGCTTTGCGAAGTCTGCAGACGTGATTCGGTCGATCTTTGTCAACAAAGCCTGGAGGCTGGATCATGTAGACTTCATCCGTCAGTGTGCCCTGGAGAAAAGCATTATTCACATCTAGCTGACGAATGGGCCAGTTGCAGTTGATGGCGATTCCAAGAATCAACCGAATGGTGGTGGATTTGACGACATGACTGAATGTCTCTGTGTAATGTCTCAGAGTATATATACAAGGAGTTGCTAGGGTATTCTACTTAATGACAATATACATGTTTACATAAATAGATTATATGATTGTATCAATCGTATATTGTGATTGATACTTAATAGTAATCGTTAAAACATTATTTCATCGTATTGTTATAACTTTTACCAATCAAATGTTTTATACTTTGGATAAATGGATGTTCCTTTTAAAGAATATTTCTCATCAATATCCCCTACTAGATGTTTCTTTGTTACAATTAGGTCATCATCTGAAGAATCTACAAGATCTTCTTTCTGTCTGAATACTTTGTAAACTTTTCCTCTCGCGGCTATCGAAAAGTGTCGTTAATTATAATAATACTAATAAAAATTTATCTTTAATTGCATAATAAAACAATTGAAGGGAAACTTCGTAGATTCGTGGGTAATCATTTTGCCGTTAATAAACAATAAAAAGCAAGACATGGAATATCCTAAAGAATTCGCTGTGTTTGCTTCGTTTGCCACACATGTTAACTTGTTGTCGCTACACATATTTTATTTATTTACTTTTGTCAACGTCTGTTATTATAATTTTGTGGTTTTATAGTAAATTGAAATATCTAAAGCAACTATAAAAATTAAGTCGCGTACAATAAGTGATACACAATAGATGAGTTCAGTGGGAAGTGAAATACTGATTTTTAGTACAATTTATATTGATATCTAATTAACAAATGTCATTAGGTTCTCATCACTATATAATTGTTGTATTTAGGCTATAAAGGCCATTTCTTATGTCATTTTACTAGACATTAAGCAATTATGTATATATCATCTTAAGACGAGTTTTTTTCTTAATACTTTTACTAAATTTTGACCCGTACGTCCCATGCGGGTGTATGTTCAATTTTTAATATTAAAAAATGTTATTAGTTAAGCATTTGAAAGGATTTTTTAAAAAAATCCCTTCTTATTATATTTTTATTTATAAATTAAATATGACATTCAATTTATTGGACCAGTCATTTGTAAAAATTCTCCCAAATTATAACTTATTGAAAAATATGGATTTTGAAGATCAAACTCTTTGAAATGAAAAGAAAATATTTGAAAATCGATTTAAAATGAAAATATTATTTTAGATACATATTTAAAATTTGCAATGTTTTTCAAAAGAGAACCAATGAGCTATTTGATTGTTTCCTTGTTGGTAAAGAATATGGAATTTGATTAACGTACATCATATGATCTTAGTTACAATATAATTGGATCAGTCCATATCCATTTCTACCTTAATTCTTTCTCAATATCCGTTGAAAGAAGAATCTATAAATGGAAATTTACATTTTTGATACAATAATATAAATAATAAAGCAAGATGTTTATAAACATGCTTTCTTGTTTATCAAAAAAAAACAAGCTTCCTTTCTTGAAGCCAAGAAACCAAAAGAAACACACACAAAAAACTGAATCCCAGAAACGTTGTCTTGAAACAAACACCATTTAGTAAATATAAAGTTAAACCAGCTACTTGAGATTTGATGAAATGAAAAATGAAGACATACTAATTAATATGGACCATCGAATTTTAAATATAATCTAGTTTAGTCAAATTTTAAATTAAACCGAGTTTTATATGTTATTAAACCAAGCTATATTCACAAAATCAAACAATGATAAGTGATAATTAACTCCACAATCTAACGTAATGGGCTTTTTTATATCAGCAGTCAAATTAGCATAGGCCTTTTAGTTAGTCAAATTAGCTGGGTCCTAAATAATCTCAGTTTAAAAATTAATCGAAACACTGAGTTTTAGTGTTAATGGCATATGTTAGTAAATATTGTAGAAAATTTAGGACTAAATTCCTTTTGTACTTCACTTTTAATAGATTAGATGCTCTTTCATTCAGAATGATATTTTCTGTTGTTATAAAATGGATAATAGTTAATAAATATACTTAAGCTTCATCTCTGTTATTAAAATAGAAATATATATATAAATTACCTTTTAGTTTTAAGTGTTATTTACAATGGCATGCCAATAAATTAATTAAATGAACCATTAAATAAAGTAATTATTGTCTTTTTTCTATTTATTAAACAGTTTTCTAAATCAATTTAACTTAATTTCGTATTTAATATATTTCCTAAAATAAATTAGCTGATTTTTAGGAATATTCATCTTTAAAATTTATTTTAACAAGATTAAAATTGGATAATGTTACGATTAATTATTTTGAACGAAATTCAAGTTTAAATTCGACATTAAACAATATTTAGAATATTCCTAAAATATATGTTTAACTTACCATTAATTATTTTTAATAATAGAATCTATACATGCTAAGATTTTAAATATTTTAAAATACTTATCGAACAAGATGAAATATTTGTAACTCAATATTATTTTAATATAATTAAATCTCACTTAAGATTATATATTTTCAAGAATTTTTTAAAGTATATGTTTAACCATTTTGGTTGCTATTGATTTTTAAATATATTTGAATTATTTGTAAATCAATGTTTAATGTTTATAACCAAATATATTTTTCTAACGTATCTAAATCTTACTATATTATCCATATTTGATTAAATATTTAATTTTTTTTTACATTTGGCAAACAATTTCATGTTACAAGAAATATTACTCAAAAGGTCAATATTAAATTTTCAAAAGTTTAATAACAAGCAAAATATACTATTTTTAAATAGCATAAAATATTCTTCTGTTGTGTTTATAAGAATTTAGAAATATGTAAATATTTAAAAATATAAACTGATAAACATTTAAACAATATTTATTTATATAAAAAAATGAAAAAAATATTCGTCCGGTCGGACGGATCCAGCTCTAGTTCACTATTAAATATATATCTACATGGGCGTAATTCTTCTTTTGTAATCGTCATACGCATAGTTACATCACTTAAGTCATTATCTTGATTTTTGGTTTTCGCTAAATATTTTTGTCAAAGCCAATATATTATTGATGTATAATCCGATAAATGACTCTTTATTTAACCACACTGGATAGCTATAGACCTCAAAAAAATTGCTCTTCCCAGGACTAAACTTTACCGTACATATCCTCTTTCGTGATATTTTTTTTCCTGCATCCTCTTTCTTGATCATATAGGTTTAATATATCGATTATGATTGTATATAAGTATTGATAGAAAACACGAAAACACCGTAACCGAACAGCAAAATCTTGCCAGACGCACGTGTTGTTGTCATTTTCCTTCCTTCTCTACAACTTCGTGTCGCGAAAACAATTTGTTTTCTGGATGACGACCAAAACGACAAGTGATTATCGGTGCTCGTTTAAGAATTAGTTAGAACCTCCCAATTAGGTGACCTTGTAACTGTGGAACCTGCGAATTTACAAATCCGTTTGTTTTTTTATTTCTATATCAGTGACCTTAACTCAGTTGTATGTATTGTAATTGTATCTCACGATGCATAAAAAAGAAAGACGAATATCATTTTTAAATATTCGCGAGCTGTATAGGTTAACGTTGTAATAATGGAATTGTACTGAAACGAAAAAAGTGAATGAATATAGGGAATTAGTGTAATGATTTCGATTCGTGGGCACATTTGCTAATATACGTATCTCTTTATATTTAACTGAATAAGTTCTATTTGAGTTGTCTTCACTTTTTTTGCCATGCATCATCATGCTCTTATAAATGTTCCTTTCGTTTATATTATCCTTTCATCATTATAAAATTCATGACACATGTGCGCATACCCTTAATTAAGTGAAATGTTGGCAAAAAATTGGATTCGCATAGTTGGAAAACGATATTGCGATCTAAGTTAAAGTCGAAGCACGTCAGAAAAGTAAGACTATTCATTTAGAGCTACTGTTAATTCTTGCGGACGTGGGCAACCATTTCATTTCAAGATTTAACCATTTGGCTGTTAATTGAGTCTAACAGTTGATTGAAATTGAGTCTGTAAAAAGTTGAGCTAAATAGTACACACAAAGTTCGGGAAGAGCTCTCTAGGGCGACCCCTTCTGCGATTCTCCCCGAGCGCCGCCGCCTCCCTTCTGCTCCTCCCCCCGGCGTTGGCCCTGGCCTCTGACGCCGTTCTGAAACCCATGGCCAAGAAAAAGCAAACCCGTCCCAAGCCCCCACCCCCAACCCCCCCCCAAACCCCCACCCCCAAATCCACCCAAACCCGCCCCTCCCCCTCCCTCCCCTCCATCTCTCCCTTCGAATCCCCCCTCTTCCGATGACTCCTCTAAGCAGAGTAGTCGCAGCTCCCCTGCGTCTCACCAGAAATCGGTCTCCTCGGCCTTTCCGATTCCTGCTGGCTCCGTCCCCTTCGCCTCTCATAATCCTGGACCTGGATCTAACCCTCCGGCTCCAACTGTTCAGAAACCCTCGTGGAGGGACGTCACCTTTGGTTCTTCCAAAAAAATGCAGAAGAAAGGAGAAGCCTTTGTCCTCGAATCGGGTGAAGTATGTGTGGAGATCCCAAACTCTGTTATCACAAAGAACCAGCACCGCTGGGAAAACTTCATCATAGCTCAGTTCAATGGCAGAGCCCCGTCTCCAGGAGCTCTTCACGCCATCACCAACGGCATCTGGAGCAATAGGCTTAAGAATATATCGGTGTCCAGGCTCACTGATAAGTCTTTCCTAATCAAAATCCCCTGTCCCTTCACTCGGCAGAGGGTATTAGATCAGGGTATGTGGCATATTGAGAACCAGGCGATGTTCGTTGCTAAATGGGAGCCTGGACTGCAGCCTGCTAAGCCGGAACTCACTGCTGCCCCTGTCTGGATTGACTTCCACAATGTTCCTCCACACTTCTATAACGAAGAAGGCCTGGAACATATCGCTGGTTTAGTTGGTGACCCAATCGCTATGCATCCCACAACCGCTAGTATGACCAACCTGGAAGTAGCTAGGGTCTACACCGTGGTTGATCCTACAAAACCCCTACCTGAGGCCGTGAATGTTCGCTTCCAATCAGGTCATATCCAGAGAATCCTAGTGACAAGTCAGTGGCTCCCCCCGATTTGTTCTCACTGCAAGGAGGTAGGTCACTCCATCAAGCGATGCCCCTCTGCCCCTGTCACTTGTACGATCTGCAAATCTACAGGTCATGAAACAAGTGTCTGCCCTCGAAGCAAGCCTGATCCATCAAAGTCAGACCAGGAAGCCACCAAGAAGAAGAAGAAGCAAAAGCGAAAGCGAGCTAAGAAGCCTGTGTTTGCCCCAGCTCCTGATCTTGATGGGACCCTAGAGATTGATATTGGCTTGGACAAGTTAAAGAAGGATAGTGTGGAGAGCACTAAGACTAAAGCAGACACTGCGCAGAGACAAGGCACCGGTGAAGGGAAGAAAGCGAAAGCCGACTCTTCATCCTCCTCCTCGTCAGAGGATACAGCTTCATCAGAACCAAACACCTCGGAATATTCTTCTGAGGAAGCCTCTTCATCCAAAGAGGAGGGGGAGTATACTGAGGTTGTCTCAAGACGGAACCAAAAGCTTTTGCTTAAGCAACAAAAGAAGGGTAATTCCAGCAAGAAGAAAGTTTCTCGGGGCACAGGCCCCACCCCCCAATAATTTTTATGATAGATTGCTTCTGTTGGAACGTCAGAGGCTTCAATAAATCAGTTCGGCGAAGAAGCTTTAGGAAATGGTTTCGGCGAAATAACTCTCTTTTTGGTAGTATTATAGAAACTAGGGTGAAAGCAGTCAGAAGTCAGAAATTTATTCAATCTGCCTTTCCTAACTGGAATGCGGTTGCAAACTACGAGTATGCAGAGCTAGGAAGGATTTGGGTAGTTTGGGATCCTTCAGTGATGGTCTCTGTTCTCCACAAATCAAACCAGATGATCACTTGTCTAATCAAGCTACCACATGTGGAGTCAGAGTTCGTGGTGTCATTTGTCTACGCGCTCAACTGCCGTGTTGGGAGAAGAGCTCTCTGGTCGGATCTTGCTCAGCTTGCAGGCAATTCAGTAATCTCTGATAAACCGTGGATGATCCTTGGAGATTTTAATCAACCCCTCAACCCAGCAGACTCATCTACTGGAGGTACCAGGATATCTGGAGGTATGGAGGAGTTTAGAGAATGTCTTCAAAATGCTCAGGTTTCAGACCTCTCGTTTCGGGGTCATCACTTCTCATGGTGGAATAAGCAGGATTCCAATCCGATTGCTAGGAAGTTAGACAGACTTCTTGTCAATGATAACTGGCTTCGTGAGTTCCCTCTCTCATATGGGGAATTTAAAGATCCAGAGTTCTCTGATCACTGTCCTATATGCTTGCATCTTGGAGGCCAGTTACAGAGAAGGCGCCGACCCTTTAAGTTCTCGAACTTCCTCTTGGATAATGAATCATTCATGGAGCTGGTATCTGAGTTCTGGAGGAATACCTATGTATCAGGAACATCAATGTTCATCATCAGTAAGAAATTGAAGCTTCTGAAGGGTACTATACGGACCTTCAACAAAGATAACTACTCGGGTATCGAAAGGCGAGTAAGTGAAGCAGCAGCAGCTCTTGCTACCTGTCAACAGAACTTCCTTTCAAACCCGTCGTCTGCTCTGGCTGAATTAGAAAAAGAGGCTCACTCAAGTTGGTTGAAGCTCGCCCTTGCTGAAGAGAAATTCTTATGTCAAAGATCTAGAGTTCAATGGCTTCAGAATGGTGATTGCAATACTCCTTTCTACTTCAACATGGTGGCTGCTCGGCGATCATCAAACCAGATCCACTTCCTGATAGGATTTGATGGCAGGAGAATTGAAAACCAAGATGAGATAGGGAATCACTGTGTGGAGTTCTTCCAAAAACTTCTTGGTAAGGAATCACCTCCTCTGTCCACTTCAGATCAGGAACTCATTGGTTCGCTCAGTGCTTTCCAGTGTACACCAGAACTGCAAGCCATGCTGACTGCTGAGGTTACTGCTGAGGAAATCAGAGATACGGTGCATACGCTTCCAACTCAAAAGGCACCGGATCCCGATGGCTACAACGCTGAATTCCTGAGGGCTGCTTGGCCTGTCATCGGAAATGATGTCGTTCGAGCTGTTCAGGAATTTTTTCGTAATGGAAGAATGCTAAAACAGTGGAACTGTACCGTAATCACTCTCATCCCAAAAAAAGTGAACGCTGATAGAATCTCTGATTTCAGACCTATTTCTCTGTGCAATGTCCTCTATAAGATCATATCTAAGATCATTGCTAAGAGACTTGAGCTCATCCTGCCAGCTATGATATCTCCCCACCAATCAGCGTTTGTAAAAGGACGCCTGCTTATCGAGAATGTCCTCTTAGCTACGGAATTGGTTCAGCAGTTCAATCAGAAGAATGTCTCAGCCCGAGGAGTTCTCAAAGTGGATCTAAGGAAAGCCTTCGACTCTCTCCGATGGGATTTTATTCTCTGTGTACTTGAGGCGGCTCAGTTTCCCCCTGTCTTTATCTCATGGATCCAACAGTGTATCACAACTGCAAGCTTCTCAATCAATGTCAATGGTGACTTGCGAGGATTCTTCAATGGGACTCAAGGTATTAGACAGGGCGATCCGATATCGCCATACCTTTTCGTCATCGCAATGGAGGTGTTTGGCAGGCTACTTGAGCAGAAGTACGAAGCTGGTATTATTGGATACCACCCTAAAGGTCGAAATCCAAAAATTTCTCACCTTGCCTTCGCGGATGATGTCATGGTCTTCTTTGATGGATCATTGGCTTCCCTTACTGAACTCAATGCCACTTTGGAAACCTTTCATCGTCTCTCGGGGCTGGAAATGAATCGTGACAAATCCGCTCTTTACACTGCTGGCACAGATGAGACAGAAGAAGGAAACATTGAGACGTTTGGATTCACTAAAGGCTCCTTCCCCTTCAGATATCTAGGCCTCCCCCTTACTCACAGGAAGCTTCGTAAATCAGAGTACTCGCCGTTAATGGATTCTCTCTCAGGCAGATTCAATCATTGGACGACGAAGACTCTTTCCTTTGCTGGTAGGCTGCAGTTGATCTCATCAGTTATCTGCAGTACGGTAAACTTTTGGATCTCCGCTTTTATGCTTCCAAAGGTATGTCTGAAGCAGATAGAAGGTATGTGTAATCACTTCCTGTGGTCTGGTGATATTGCGAAAAAACATGGAGTCAAAGTAGCTTGGAGTACTATTTGCCAGCCAAAGGAAGAAGGGGGATTGGGTTTGAGAAACTTCAGTATTTGGAATAAAACTCTAAACCTGAAACTGATTTGGTTTCTCTTCTCTAAATCCGACTCCCTCTGGGTCGCTTGGATGAGACACCACAACCTGAAAGAACATAGCTTTTGGAGTGTTCCTATTTCAACTACCGGTTCTTGGATATGGAAAAGCCTTCTATCCCTACGGCCTCTAGCTCAACAGTTCCTGAGGTGTATTGTGCGTGATGGGGACACCGCTAAATTCTGGTTTGATCACTGGTTGCCAGTTGGTCCCCTTCTTCAGTTCGTTGGTACAGATGGCCCTCAAATGATGGGAATCCCCGTAGATAGTAAGGTCTCTGATGCATGTACTTCTAATGGCTGGAGACTACCATCTCATAGAGTGCGGAATAGCAGAGTAGCA
Organism: Hirschfeldia incana; assembly: GCA_026261945.1. Lineage (NCBI taxonomy): Eukaryota > Viridiplantae > Streptophyta > Magnoliopsida > Brassicales > Brassicaceae > Hirschfeldia > Hirschfeldia incana. Next base: position 7,554,413 of record JABCMI010000003.1, on the reverse strand, counting down.
GAAACTAGAGCATGGTTATCTACTCAAGCTTTACCTTCCTCCGACCAAGGGCCAGATGCTTTCTCTTGGGTGATCCCTGGTTCTGCAACTACTGAATTTTCTGCTGCTCTAACTTGGAACCATCTCCGCTCAGAGAACCCCAAACTACCCTGGACCCGATCTGTCTGGTTTAAAGGTAACATTCCCAAACATGCTTTCACCTTCTGGGTGGCTCACCTTGATAGGCTCCCCGTTCGCCATAGACTAGTGTCTTGGGGCGTTCCTGTTCCTGAAACATGTCCACTCTGCAACCAATGCACCGAAACCCGTGACCATCTGTTTATTCAGTGTGATTACAGCAAAGCCATTTGGGATCAGCTGTTTACTCGCTTGGGATCTCCTCGGCAGCGACTCACAGACTGGTCTGCTCTCATTCATTGGCTACAGAATGCCATGAGAAACCGTCTCTTCACGATCAAACACATATCAGCGCAAGCCACTATCTATCTCATTTGGAAGGAAAGAAACTCTAGGCTTCACGCTGGGAATCCCTTGCCTTACGCTGTTCTCTTCAAGCAACTGGATCACTGCATAAAGGATATTGCCCTTGCACGCAGGGATAGGAAACAGTTCCAATCCATTCTCTCCACCTGGTTCCGATATGAGTAATCATTTCTGCTTCTGAAAGCTCTGCTTCACCTTAGTTTCATTAGGCTTTTTCCACTTTTTTTTGGGCCCTTTGTAACTTTAAGCTTCGTCGAACTGATGTATACGTTTCCTTTTGGTAATAAATTCACATTTTATCAAAAAAAAAGAAATTGAGTCTGTAGGAGAACAAAAATTAGTGGTATCATAATTCATGAATATTCATGGGCATTTATAGATACACACTATTCAGAAATACATATTTAAACAATGCATGTTTTCATGTGATGAGTAATATTTTGAAGATATATAGTTTCATGTGTATGATGATACAACATCATTCATACAAGTTTTTTTTTTTTTTTGCCAGAATGTGAATTTTCATATTAAAATGATGCAGAATTGTAAAGATACAATAGGTTTTAAACGTTCTAGAGTTAGCCTTGGCAAAAATAATAAAAACAAGGCTAGATCTAGGCAAAGCTTCCAAGAAGATGAAAGTTGTTGATGTTGTTACTCAAAAACGAGCCAATCTTGCATTCATACAAGTTAATTAGACAGTTAAAGTTAAATTGGGAAGAGCGAATTGTTTATCGGATATAAAACATTTCCAGCGCTTGTTTTTTAAGATAATGTTTATCAATGGTTTTTAAAAAAAAAGACAAAAACTAGGAAAGAGATGTAAGAATGTTTTCTCATGAATGTAAGATAGTTAGTATAGATAAGATCATCAGAAACATCATGAAGAGTACATTCGGAACAAAAGTGTTTAAACCTGTCACGTGGCTAAAGAGTGAGTTTTTTTTTTTTTTTTTTTTTTTTTTTTTTTTTTTTTTTTTTAAAAGAGTGAGGATTAATTGAATGTAGAGTATGCATAAGGATTTACATTTAATAAGTCATCCCGCCAACTAAATTTTCTGATATTAATTACAACAACGAATTATCACGGCCGGCCAAAATTTGACAATTTATACAAGGAAAATAAAGTATGAACTCACGTACGCAAACGTTATACGTTTGCCAGAATTCAGAAACTAAGGCTAACACATATTTTAATGTTGGGATAGCGAAATGTAACTAAACAGAGAGTTAAATACTGTATTCAGAGTGATCGGGAAATGTGGCACCCTACACCGTTTTCTTTTTTACCCTATACCGTTTTTCAGTTATATGTTAAAATTTTATGTGAGTTTAAGCAGAATTCATATTACTGTATTTACGTATACAAAGCTTGAACATTGTTATAAGTTATAACCGTTGACAATATTTTTGACATTGACAATTTTTTTTTTGAATTTGATGGCATTGTCATAAAAGTCATCTAATCTATTAAAACAGGGTCCTATTTGAATTCTACCTTGGCATGAATTAGTTTTGGACCTATTAAATAGGTTGTGACTAAATATACGAACAGTTCAAAATGATTAATATACAAGTCTAACAATATTATTTTAATTTAAAGCTTTTCTTTCTTTTTCTATAATCGCCATAGTTGTCATTCTTCTTTTTCCTTTTTCTTATTGATGTTATTCCATTTGTTGTTAAATTGAGTTTTTCGTCTGGATTGATCTAAAGATTGTTAATTGATTGAACTAGAGATGAGTATGCACTGTGGCTTTGTGTGTTTGTGATTTGAAGAATTAGGTTTACGAGTTGTTCAATTGAGATTCTGGGTACTGGTTTAAGATGAGTAGGCGTCAATCTAAATATCAAAATTGGTAATTAACGATTTGTTTAAGAGGTGTTTTAGGTTGATGCCCTTCTGTCAGATTAATCAAAGTTATTTCTGAGTATAATAGGTTTCTACAAGTAGCAAACAAGTAAGCTCTCTTGGGTTTTGGTTTATTGCACTGAAACAGAAGAAAAGTCTTTCCTTTTGACTTTGCTTTGTTTAGGATATGCGTGAGTTTTTTTTTTTTTTTTTTGATAAAAGATGTGCGTGAGTTCCGATCACAGTTTCTTTCTATGGATTCTTTTGAATCTAAAACATTTGAGGGACTGAAAGTTGGTCTCACTCGCGAGACGTTTGAAGAAGTTGTTGATTTTGGAGTGCGATCTGCAACTCAAGAAGCTGCTTCTCATTTAGAAGCACAGAGCTGTGTATTGACAGAGTTATTTCTCTGACATTATGTTGTTTCTGTGTTTTGTAGGTGAAAAAGAGAATTTTAATTGGAATATATGCATTTTTTGCAGGTCACTACGATGCATACTACAAGCTAGCTCTACAGGTAGGTAGCCTCGCATCTTCATTAACCAGTTTGGATCAGTAACAAATATATGTTCTCTTTGGTGTTAGAATAGGTGAGAACACTAATTAGGAAAGACTTCAAAACGGCACTAGATCAGAATGATATCCTTATCTCTTCAGCAGGCCCATCGCTGCATACAAGATTGGTTAAAGGAAAGATGATCCATTGGCAATGTATGCTGGAGACAGTATGACGGTATATAATGCGTTTTGTCTCTTTTTAACCAGTTTTTATCACACAGAACATAAAATTATGTCGTATGAATTTGTGGCAGGTTAATGCGAATCTTACGGGTTTCCTATGTTTGGACGTATTACCATGTGAATTAGTTGAAGGAGATCCCTCAGGTCTACCGGTTGGTCTTCAAATGATTGGTTTGTTACATAAATTCTTTTCTTACTCTCACGATTAGCTTGAGGACAAGTTTTTTTACTTGGTTTCACTTAGATTTTTCATAGAATGATGATTGATTGACCTTTTTTGTTATTGGTTTTTGGAGAAACTGCTGAAAGTTGGTCACATATATGAGCAGACTCTCCAAGTTTCAGGCTTTGTTCATCCATCGTTACCAAATGTAGCCTGGATGAAGGCTATGTTTCGTGTGTTTTACTTTCACATTTTATTTAGGCAAAGCGAATTAAGTTTTGCAATCCACGCTAATTTGTATTGATAATCTTATAAGATACCTCTGCATTAAAGTTTCGATACTTACATCAAATTGTAATGAGTCCTGCATATTATGACATATTGGCTTTCGTTTTTAAAATCTTATTATTGATATTTTATCTTTTTAAAGTTACAAACATATTTTTTCTATCTAATGAAAAAATATATAATGTAGGAAAAAGATACTATGCCAAAAATTATGATCTATCGTAGAGTAAATGTTCTATATAGAAAAGACATCATATCAGTGTATATTGGCAGTTTTGATATTATATATCGTTAAAACTATTTTAACTTAAAATATATTTTAAGGAATTAAGATATATTATAAAATTATAAAAAAAATATTTTATTTAAAATAATAAATTTTAATTCTTAAAAAAAATCCTATCAATGTATTTTTAAATTACCTTTTTATTTTTACGAATATGCTATATATTTTTATTTAAACCAAACCAAAACAAAATTAATGTTTTGGTATTACTCGAATCAAACACTACAATCAAACTGCGACCAAACTGAAAACAAAAAAAAATTGTAAATAAACCGAAATTGATTGTCCATTGTCAAGAAATATTAGTGAACCAACAGATATTTTAAATTTATCAACAAAAATAATTCCGCGCTTTTTAAAGCGCGGGTACTATCCTAGTTTATTATTTACAACAGGTACATCCAATTAGGCAATTAGTCTAGGGTTGCGTTTAGGATCACTCCGATTTTAAAAAACAATATTTCTAGTAAAAGCAAACAACTCGTCGCAAAAAAAGAAGAAGCAAACAATGAAACAACTCAACACATGTGATCGACATATTGGTGAAAGTCTTTTAGTTTTTTTTTTTTTTGACAAAGGAAAAATCAATAGTTGACAATGAAAAATCTGTATAAAAGCCAGTTCCGAAAAACAAAAACAAACTGAGACATGGACGTGGAAATTCAATAAAACATAAGATTATAATATTAGTTTTATTTGGTAGTAAAAAGGGAAAGGAAAGTGAAGGGGGGACCGATGGAATCCATGCATATCTTCGTAAGGATTCTAAGAGCACGCATATCGGGAGTTCATCACCCGAGCTCGTGCGTTTTCCAAGAAAAAAATAAAAATAATCAGAAATCAGTGAACTTGTTTCAGCTAGCTCTTTCTGAATGAACCGGTTCGTCCACTGTAGTGCAGACTCCACGATATGTGGTGGCTCGCGATTAGTTTCATTTTCTTTTTTTTTAATGAAAAAGAAAAAGTTAAAAAAAACCTTACCTAGTGAACTCGGAGACCGCATCACCGATGCTGGTGCTTTAAGTATAACGGACCACTTTTTCGTTGTGCATAGTTTTCATTGAAATGGTTGTTAACAAAATATCCATTTAGAAGCAAGTTATATATTAACTGATGATAATATAATATATTTATATGTAAAGCAACAGATAGTCGACAAAAAAAGCAGCAGATAATATCCAGATTTTAAATTTATTCAAAAAAAATATAAACATGAAATGGTTGTTCGAACTAAGGTTGGGACGGATCCAGATATCTGAGAAATTTGGAGTATCCGGATCCGAATTCAGATTCGTTGGATCTATGGATTTAGTATCCAGATCCAGATTCGAGGTTTTTGGATATCCGAATTCCGGATATCCGTCTATATATTATATTACCTGCGGATATCCAGATTCAGATCTGGATTCGTAAAAATAATTAAATAAAATAAAATAATATTTTAAAAAATATTAAAATTCTAAATTACTATATAAATTAAATATTTTATAGAAGATTTGTAAATATAAAAATGAATATAATATTAAAAATGAAAATATAGTATTATAAAATTAATTATATGAACAAATATTAATATATCAAATATAATTATTAATAAAATGAAAATTTTAATACATTTTAAAAATATGGATCCAAATCCGGATATCCGGACCTAAAAATTAAGATATCCGGATCCGTATTCGGATCCGTATTCGGTTTGAAGGATCTTTGATTTTACTATCCGGATTCGGATCTGGACGCTCCGGATATCCTATTTTTTGAGCGGATCGGAAGCGGATCTCGGATATTAAGTCTCATACCTAGTTCAAACATCTTGTTCATATTAGGCCAGGGCATCCGGGTACCCCTTTGGATATGGATCCTGTCCATTCGGGTATCAGTCTTTTCGGATTTTGAAAAATGGTCCCATTCGGATATTACAGAAAACCAGGTCGGGTTCGAATCAGATCTTTTCGGATCCGGGTGGGTTCGGGTATATCCGAAGTAACCAAACTATCCGAGTTAACTCGGATATTTTATATCCAAACTACTCAAATTTATCTAAAATAACTTAAAAACCCAAAAATATTCTATTTATATAGTACGAATTGGTTATTTTTTATCCGAAAATAACCATATATATAATTTTCTTTGAGTATTTTTATCCAAAACATCTATTTTTATCTATAAATACCTAAAATAACTAAAATATTTTATTTATAATTTTAATTTTAGGTATTAATACTATTATTAAATATAATATAATTTTAAATAATATTATATATATAGTTATATATTTGAGTATGTTCAGATACTCATTCGGTTCTCGGTACGGATCGGATTCAGTTTTGGTTTTTCGGATTTTTGAAAAATAGTCTCATTCGGATATTTATGCAGGATCCGACCCTATTTTTTGGGTCGGTTCGGATTAATACTTCGGGTATGGATATTATGCCCAGCTCTAGTTCATATAGGCTCTAGATGTGATTCAGTAGGAATACAATTGGAATAAGATACATTTATGCGCTGAGCTAATTTTTATTTCTGTTTGTTGATTATTAACTTTTTAACATATACAGTGATGTAAATAAATGAAAAGTTTTAAGTAGGATAATGTAGGGAAAAATGTATTCCTCCGTTGCTTATATCGCAGTAATTCATATTACTTTCAAGTTTATTTGACTGATTTCTCTTATTTATGCCTTATATCGTATAATATAGTAAATCATTTGTTCTCTTTATTATTTAAATTTACATCATCTTTTTTTTTTTATCAACAAATTTACATCATCGTATTATCGTTAGATGATAGATCATACAGAGTGATGGTTTTGTATTTGACTTCACCTTTTACTGGTGTAATCGACATTGTTTAGATGAATGAATTACGTGTGCGTCAAGTTTGGGAAGACCACGAAAATGATGAATGAATAGCGTGTGCTTTCAAATTTGAGAAGAACACGAGAACAGGAATATCGTGATAATCTTGCGTTTTTGCGAGATCACCACGGGAATGAATATATTTTGTGTTTAATTTTGTTTTGACTATTTTTGACTATTTTACCAAAAATTTTTTTTGTTTTGACTATGATACCATGACAAATCTTAGTTTAGGATAAAGAATAACTTGAATATTATTGATGATGGAGCTTGGTATTTATACCAAGTAAAGTATTTCAACAATTGGAAAAACATAAAACCAAATCTATCTAGGAAAACCTTATAGATCCTTATCTAAACTGCATTAGTATGATTTCCTAATCTGTATGGAAATCATACTCCAATAGTAATCTGCATTGAACAAAATTGTTGCTACTGTTTGGGATCGCATGGTGTCTTAATTATTTCAAACCCGTATGGACAAGTTTTGATAATGCTAAACCTAAACCATTGATTCTAGTTACAAAAAAAAACCATTGATTCTGATCATTACATCGTGGATAAACCAACCTCCTCGATTAACAAGAAATAAATATTGAACTATAAACCGCTATTGACTCTAACGCTAATACTCACGGATGGTTTCATATTTCATCCAATAAATAAACAACATTGGCGATACCAAAACATACACATTGCGCATTAAAAGACATATATACGTCTTTGTATAGGTATACAATAAAACAAGCATGGACATGAAAAAACGAGACACGATGGGCATGCTTTATACGATTGTGAAATGTGTCGGAAGAGAATATGACATTAATTAGAGATTGGCAGGATCGTACGACCATATCAACTTGATCTTCGACAAAATCAAAGTCTCTTAGGAAAAAACAGGTAAGATTTTGACAAAAATGGTTTATAAGGGAATCTTCAAAGTGGGTCCAAAGTCTTGGAAATTTCTTGCCAGCTCTTTTCCATGGAACCAATATTTTCACTCTGATTCTCTGCCATTATTCATATCTTTCGATCTCTCCTTTTTTTTTCTCTGTTGACGGACGTGATCGATTTGGTACGATAAACTTTCTCGCAGACTAAGATCTTATCGTTAAAAACAATGAAACAATCCAAATTTGATTGTGAAAGATCAATTTATTCTGATTAAAAAAATACTTTTGGAGATATCCTAAAATTGCGACGTATGCTATCAATCACTGTTTTTTTCTGTTGATAATCAATCACTGATATATTGTTATAGTACTATGGATGTTTAAACTAGAATCATATCGTAAAAAACAACGAAGAATCAAATTTTGACTATGAAAAAAAAATTCTACAAGTCTATTTTTTTTCATCTTAAATTTCGGTATAGATTGGCCAAGAAAATTAACTGTTAGTTTTATACTAGAAAACTTGCGACACATGGTATCAATTGCTGTTTCTTATTTTGCTAACAACCAGTTAATCTTTGATATCTAGAATTACTACAAACGCTTAGTTTTTTAAAAAAATATGAAAACGAGTGAAAACGTGTTTTGAAACATATAATTGAAATCCATTCATATTCACCTGTTGTCTTATCTGCATTATCTCATTAATATAATATAGTAGTTTTTGAAATCCTACATTTACTTTTTAGTTTTTTGAGAAAGGGATAAATCCTACATTTATGTTCTATAAGTTTTTATGTTTTGTGAAACTTAAATTACGTATTATCTTCTGTTTTTGGAAGTAAGCTTACTTGGTCCAAGTCAAGTGAGAGAATTGTACGCAATCGGCCTATGAAGGTCCGATCGAATCTACGAATATCATCTCAACTTTTCAATCTGTCGGCCCATTATATCTAACAAGCTCCCGAACCGGAATTATAACGTAAACGGGCGTACGTTTTCGAACTCATAACTTTTAACCGTCTTTTTTTGTTTGTTTATTCCAGTACAGTTTGTCGTTAAGAGATACAAAGATCCCTTTTCACTGTTTACTTGTAATATGTACCAAAGCAATGCAGTTTAAGTTTAGGTAAAACCAATTCCAATCAGATAACATTTTAGTTTCGTTAAACAACTTTAAGTTTTTTTTATTAACAACAAGATTAAGTTTATATCTAAAACTGTAACCAAAATACAAATTTCTAAAAGAGTATTCAACAATCTGTATTGATATAAAAGTAAATCCATCCATGTTCGCAATCATAACGCTAAGTAAAATGAGCCATGCAAGAATATATTAGTCAATTAGAGACATCAATCAATACTATTAAATTAAAACCACAAAGTTGGACTTGGCACAGTTACTTCTACTTAATTTTTTTAAGAAAGTATATCCCTCTATACATTAAAAGAGAAGTCACTTTAGTGATTTCTGCTTACGTGTCACTCATACAAACCATTCTCGGATTAATTCTTATAATCTTATTGGTCGGTTTTTTTTATAATTTCTTTTTGATTTTTTTTTCCATCGGCCAAACATTACCAAAAACACATATCATGTAATTAATACGGTCTTAATTAATCGATATATATTATATAGGTACAATTATGGTAATTTAATAATGACATATTTAGGTAGGAAGACAATCATATTAGAGTATTGACAATTTAAAAAAAAAGTCTCAAAAACTATAATTTCTTTGTCAATCACGAAATCATAATTATTAAAGCAAAAAAAATTGGCATTAAAATCATAATGAAATCATAATATGTGTAAAAAATGAAACCATAATAATTATTATAATTCCTTGATGTACATCATTGTAAGTCACAATGAAATAAAATCATGTTAATTATTAATATTTGAATAGTAAAAAATTGGCATTAAAATCATAATGAAATCATAATATGTGTAAAAAATGAAACCATAATAATTATTATAATTCCTTTATGTAAATCACTGTAAGTCATAATGAAATAAAATCATGTTAAAAATGAAATCATGTTAATCCCTCTATATATTAAAAGAGAAGTACAATTGACACGTGGCACCCACACAGCTCTTCTCAGAAGAAAACTAGCGATTCTATTGATTGATTTTTTAGAAATTCATTTTTAATTTATTTTTTTCACGACCATATTTATTAGGAAATGAACATTAATTACATATCTTTTGTGTTTTCTCGATTGAAATGTAAATGTATTTTAATCATCGACAATATTAAAATGGAAAGTAACACTTAATACAAACTAAAAAAGAAATCAGTACTCTTAATTGATTGGTCGATCACTAATTATTTACAAATTTATTACTAATTATTCATAATTTTCTTTATTAGATATTACTTGCGCAAGAATATTAATTATTACATGTATTAATAATTTACCTTATTACAAATACGGAAAACAATTCACTTTTGATATCATATTTATTACATTGTTTGGTGTGATTTATCGAATAATATCTAATTAGGTAATTTGTTATTATTAACTTACCTTACTAATATTAACTTACCTTGCTAATATTGATTTATTGAGAATTTATTAGAGAATATTCTACTTCTTAGCTTATCATGCAAGCTAAATCATTGACAAACGTCTACCAATTTACTATAAATAAGAAGTCGCAGTAGAAGAAACGAAATCATTGAACTTTGTATTCTGAATTTTTTATGTTAATAATGTTCTGAATTTTTTTCTTCTTATTATTTTAGAGCATTAAGCTTTTATATTTCATGAGAGCTGATTTTTCTTTTGGTTTATATGCAGACATTCTATTATGACGATTTTCCACTGAAGCTATATATGATTTGATTGTACACTTATAACCGTTAATCAAAACTTCTTTGATTCTGAACGATTGACATTGATGCGTATATCATTTCGATAACATCTTTGTTCTTCAATCTGGTTTTTACCGAGATAAGTTATTATGTCATGCTTTATTTTTTGATACATCGAGTATTGTTTCGTCACTGATCTACCTTTTAAGAAAGTATGTTTGATCTACTTATATTACTCTTGGCAAATTTTATTTTATCGATATGATTTATTATTTTGGAATTTGTTATCGTTTGATTGATATAATTTGAAGAGACATGCTATAAGATTCGGTTCTTGTTCTTATTAATTTATATTATTTTGTTATTAACAAATGATTTAGAAACTAGAATCTATTATACATCCGTATAGCTAAATGCAATAGATGGTATTTGATATTTTTATATTGTTTCATATAACATCTTAATCATTACATAATTATTCTTTAAGTGAATTTGTGAGATGTCACTGAATTTGTTTGGTTTTATTCTAAAGACAATATAATAAAATGGACATTGAGTTTGCATATTTTTTATTTATTTCCGTGTATCATTTTTCATATTGTTGCAATATGTGAATTTGAATAATATGAAGCTGTCTTACGCTTACTTTTGAGTCTGATACAATTTGAAATTTCCATTGTTCTAATTTATCACAACCATTTTCTTGACAGGAAAACTAGAAATATGGCACATCTCTATTGAGTTAAATCGACATTGTCTCTATTCTTCGACATTATCTCCGTAGAGGTTAGTAATATTCACAAGAACTCATACTTGGAGATAACTTTTCTAATCATTGCAGTTAAGCAAATTAGTTATTGTGAAATAAATGTATACTCATAATATTAGTTCAAAGAAAGAAAAATACTCATAATACGGTTTGAACTTCAGTTTTGAGTAACTCAATATATGGTTTAATTATTTTTCACTGAAATTAGATTGTGAATATAAATATTGTGTGATGCCTATTATGTTCCAAAGAGAGCAGTGTAGATACATGTAGTCCATACGGTTTGAGAAAATGTACAGTTATATGGGAACACATATCTGCACATTTTTGATAGAACATGCATCGATTATTAATTATTTTCTTGCACAATTAATATGATCTCTTATGAATCTACTATAAATGTAAGTTACCTTTTTTAATTGAAATAATTCTTGCGAAAGTTTGGATCACATTTATTTAGAATCTGCTATTCTTGCACAGTGGAGTATCACATTAATTAGGCTTTTAATTCTTCTTTATTTTCAAATAATATAATGTTCTTTATTTTCAAATAATATAATCTTCTTTATTACACAATAGGGTATCACATTAATTCGACTTTTAAATGTTCTTTATTTTCCTAATTAGTTAATTCGTTTATTAGAAACTTACCTTATTTTGCTATCAATTACTTGTACAAATTTATATGATAATGGTGATTTGATTTAGAAAAGCCCAAAACTATTATCTATTTAGAAAACCACAGATATAATGGTGATTTTAGATTTAGAAAAACCCAAAACTATTATCTTTATTATATATATATATATATATATATATATATATATATATATATATATATATATATATATATATATATATATATATATATATATATATATATATATATATATATATATATATATATATATATATCAATTTTTAATAAACGAGACATTCTGAATTGAAACGAAGCCATTGATTTTATTTATGCTGTAAAATATTTGTTGCATATTTCAACATAATCAATTTGATAAAAGGGAATAGTTGACTGAAGAACCCAAACTATTTGGTCTTTCTTTTGTATTATATTTCAACCTTTTTTTATTTATAGTTTTTTTTAAAACTGATAATTCTTTTTTACAATATATCAAAATCAAAACTAATTATTATTCTTTAATTTTATATTCATATTATGGTATTAGGAAAGATATACCTTATTGGTAAAGGCTTTTAATTAGTTAATTCGTTTATTAATAACTTGCCTTATTTTGTTATCAATTACTTGCACAAGTTGATATGATGATTACTTTATTTTGGGTTCAATTATTTGTCTTAAATGATATGTTAATTATTACAAATTTATAACAATCAATTTTTAATATCTTTCTTTAAATTGCTTCATGTCTTATTAAAAGGAAACAAATATTACATAGAACCATAAGACTTTATATATCTCAAAAATGTCTTTACAAGAATTTTTATAACAAATATTTCAGGAACCATAAGACTTAATGGTAAAATATCTTTATAAAATATGAATATTAATTCCTAATTATTCTTTAAATTTGAAATATTCTAAATATTTTTATTATATATATATTCTAAATTTTTATAAAAAAATTTTCAGGAAAAATAAGACTTAATGATAAAATGTCTTTATAAAATATGATTATTAATTAATAATTATTATTTAATGTTTTAGTTTATTAGTAATCTACCTTATTTTGAACACATATTACTTGTGCAAGTAATCATATTTATTACATTGTTTTAATGTAATTTACCTTAGTGTTTCTAATTTGTTAATTCGTTTTTAAAAACTTACCTTATTTTGAATATGATTTAATTGCACAAGTTTATATCATATTTATTGTAAATCATTTAATACAATGTCATTAATATCTTTCTTTGAACTTTTTCATTATTTTATATTTCTAAACATCATTTATTATGAAAATATCCACCTAATAAGACAAGAAAAAAAGGTAGAGTCAATACTAACTTATTAGTCTATTTTTATTTGATAAAAAAATTTAAATTTATAAATTCTTATATTTTTTTTTTTTCTATCAACAGATAAATAACACATACGAAGACTATAAACCATTTTCAGTCTGTTTCAATAGCGATATGCAAATTTAATAGTAAGATAAGTCTCAATAAAATTTAGAAATCTATTAAATTATTTTATATTATACAATTGCTAACAAAATTTGACAATTTTTTGCAGGTTTTTATTGGATTTTCTTAATTTATAATTTTTCTACTTATTTTATATTACTTATGGATTATATTTAAATTTTTTATCATATTTTCTTTGCAGGTTTCTATGGAATTTTGATACCTATGAGATTTTTATCACATTTTCTTTTAATACGTCACTTTCTCCTGTATATTTTCTTACATTTGATTTTTAAATAGTTAACTTTTATGAAAAACATACTAATGATGTTGATTTTTTTTATTTTAGTTAGCTTTCATTTGTTTTATTCTTATATACTTTTGTGGTTTTTTTAGTTTTTATTTCAGTTTTATATTGAATTTAGTTCACATAGTTTATTTGTACATAATTTATGTATTAAAAACATAATTTTTCTTTTAAAAAATTAAGGGACAAAGAACCTAATTAAACCGATCCAAAAGTAAACCGAACCGAATATAAACTGAACTTAACATATGGTTTACTTTAGTTGAAAAAAATATATTAAAAATCGAACTAAAAAAACCAACCAAACCGAAAAAGTAACGAATTCCACCCCTACTGCATCCTGGAGATTTGCGGAAATCATGTCTCAGCATTAGAACTCTCACTTGTTCCAATTTCTCCAACATTTGAACTCAATCGATATTATACTACATTTTAATATCCGCACAGGGTGCGGATCGGCCACCTAGTAATATAATTAATAACCCCTACAATATTATCTTCAAATCTAATGCATTTCTATTTATAAAAAAAAACATCCTAAATTGTTGTTTTATTTATGGTAAGAATTGGTCTCAAAAAGAATTATGGTAAGTATTTAATGTGATGATTATTAATGATTTCTTTTAAAAATTAATATTATTTTTAGGAACAAACATTACGTCACAACGATTTAAATTTATATATTCACAATAGTAACAAATAAATAAAATATTTATTATATGCTCCGACATCTTTAAAATTATTGTTAAAACAATATAAATAACAAAAGAAACTTAATACTGTCATATAAATAATTTTTTATTTTCTACAATATTATTTTCTTCAATTTTCCGAATAGTAAAAAAAACATCAAATTAGGTGTACAATATAAAAGAAAAAAAAATATGATTGGACCGAAACGAAAACATAGTTTAAAGGTAAAAAAAAAAAGATGTCTGAGCCCGGGTACCTCTAGTGTGTGAGACTAGCGTGATCACCGACTACACCACCCAGACGCTATGATCTAGTTGGACCAAATGTTTCTCTTTACTGAATGTTTCCCTTGTCTTCCAAATTGACCAATGATAAAAGTTATATTTAAAATAACGTGAAGAAAAATATAATAGTTAGCAATGAAAACATAATAGATTGTTTTCGGTTAGATTTTTTGTTGCAGTTTCTATGAGAAAGGCTTTTTGACAGAGAAAACTGTTGAGTGCAAGCAGCACATAGCTGAAAAAAGGTATTCAGAGGAAATAAATATTGTAAGAAAATGAGGGAATCAAAATTGAATTGAAGTTTGAAATGATTTTGCTTAACAAACATAAATGTAAATTAAAGAGATAGGGACGATGATTGAAGAAGTCTTCAGACTAATCATGATCACAAAAAGGTATTTCTCGAGCCACGAGTAAATCATAAGAGATACCGGGTCTTAATTTCGTGGCGAAGAATACTTGAGTTTTAGGGCCTAACTAGATTCTGATATGCGCATAATTTTTTTTTATTTTTTTCTATATAAATATTTTTTTAATGTTTTCTCCGTTTCATATTAGATGATGTTTAGAAGGTTTTTGTTGTTTCAAAATAGATGATGTTTTGATTTTTAATGTTATTTTAACTTTACTCGAAATTGTATAACCAATTAGATGTTGCAGTCATTTTTGTAATTGGTTGAACAAATTTTAAATTATATTCTTAAGATTACTTTTTAGAAAAAAACAAATTTCTTAGTCTTTATACAATGAGTTAAAACTTCATGTATTATGAAACAGAGAGAGTATTAAACTGATATATAATATAATATGTGTCTATCAATTTTTAAACATAATAATTTTATGGTACATTATATTCAACGAATAGATTATTTCAAATTTTCACATGTTCGATAATTATTTCATTATTGAAATCGTAACTATATATAAAAATTTATAAAATATTTTTTTATTATCATCTTCAAAAATATTGTAACATGTGATAAATTTAGAAAATTATTAAAAAAATTAAACTTTAGCTTCATAGTTTTATATTATCTAGTAAAAAAATTAAACATTTAATTCTTGTTTAAATTTGAAGGATAAACTATATAGTTTTAAACATGTTTCATTGATTTAAGGTAGTATAGATTAATCATTTTTTAAATTGATTATGTTTTAAAAATATAGGAAACTATTAGATAAGATCACGACAACAATAAATATGTGAGCTTCATCTCCAGACTTAATGCTAGAATATCTTATATTTTATTACACTCATGAAAATTATCTATTTTAAACCAATTTATTTATTTATTTATTATTTTTCAACAACATTAAATTTTTAAAATACATTTTTAAATATGTTAAAAAATTTATCTAGTAATACAATAGAATAAATATTTGTTTAGAATAGATAACACCCTTCAAAATTTGTAATTTTTAATTTATGCAGTTTTCATTTTAAACCCAATTTATTTATTATTTTTCATCAACATAAAATTTTTAAAATATGTTTACAAAAATGTTTAAAATTTATTTAGTTATACAAGAAAATATACATTTGTTTAGGATCATTTATATTTCCTTATTGTGTTTATAAAATATAACTTATCATCTATAACTTTAATATGTAGGAAAATTTTATAAATTAAATATACTGTTATGTTCAAATAATTTAGACTTGTTTTTTAGTAAATTTTATGGTTTTCGTTAAACATATTTTAATGGTATTTAAATTGAAAGATTTTTTAAAATAAAATAAGTTCATTTATTCGATTAACTTTTTTTGTTTTTTAATTAATATAGTACTTTTATTTTAGTGTAATATATACTATAATTATAAAGTTTATGAAAATAAAATAAATGTTTAGTTTATTTTCTTATAATAAAATTTTAATTTACATTGATCTAAATGAAATTATACTACTAACTACGAAATTAATTAAGGTATTGCTATATAAAAATATTTTAATTTTTTGCGAGATTTTGTTAGATTTTATTCCAAAATACTTTTTATAGTTAAAAATATAAAAGTAAATATTTGTTTGATTAGTTATAACCGAATATGACTTAATCTTTATTTAATTTTAATTTTAATAAATTTGTAATGTGACCAGCTCTAGTAGATAGTCCATTTTATAAATAATCATACATAAATAAAAAGTCATGATTTCTTTTTTAATATAAAAGATTATTACAACTACGTCTGGGCACAAATCAGAAATTCGAGTTTTTGAAAATCTGAGCATGAATCAGATATCTGGATTTTTGAAAGTATTTGTGATTTGTTTCGTATTTTATGAATATAATTTTCCGATTTGCTTTTCTTCGAAAAATAAAAATATTCGAAAAATGGATATTCATAAAATAAATAGATATTTTCAGATATTTTTGAATACTTATATTTCATTTATTTTGATTAACACAAATAATCTTCAAAAATTGATACAAGTTTGTTTTGTAAAATATGTTTTACATGATATATAAAATAAACATTAATGAATATAAAGATAATTAACAATTATAATAGTACAAAACTTGATAAAAAAACTATAATTGTCATAAATTTTGTCTTTTCCTTTTATGTAATAATTTTATATAAGTAATAATGTGAATAGGAAATTTATCAAATCATATGTTAGAATAATAACTATACAACTTTATATATTTAAAATTTTAAATAAATCAAAATATACATGTATTTATATATTGTCGGATCGGATATCCGCTTTCAAAAATTTTAATATTGTGATTTGCTTCAATTTTAACGGATATTTGATTTTTAGTATTTGTTTTGCTTCGGAAGCTTACAGATATCCAAAATTTACGGATCAAATCAAAGCGAATAACAAATCAAATCAAATTGAATGGATAAAACACAAACCCCTAATTACCACGCCTTATTTCACTATTTTTATTTGCTGAGCCAATCTCAAGACTATCTAATAGTCTGTGAACTCAAAATGTAACGTGTAACAGCAAGAGAAAGTGAGAAACGACGTAGATAGTTTTTTGTTTGTCGACCAAAGTAAATGATTAAGTCCTCATGTTTCTATAAATAATCTATAAATCATCTACTTTTTTTTGTCATCAAAAGCTTTAATTCAAACTCAAAACGGTCCTATCGTACTAGCCTCGGGTGCTAGCTGATCTGGAGCCGTGAAGTTTACAAGAGAGTACTGCAGTTCGCTTGATCGGGTCTCCTTTGCAAGAGAGTCCGCACGAATGTTTAAAGAACGAGAAATAAAGCTCAAAGAAAAAACAGTAAAAGAAGCTTGAAGAGCTCTAATGGCGTTGAGTTCATGATGAAGTGCATGCCAGTATTTGGAGGTCTGGATGATGTTTACTAGCTGTTGGCAGTCCGATTCAAAACACACCTTCTGAATCCCACGACTGCTGATCTCCTCCATCGTTCATATTAGACTCTCTGCCTCGGCATGTAAAGGTGATGCCACATTCCTCTGTTTCCGTAAACCTTTCATCATCTCTGTTTCCCCATCATAGATGATGAAGCCAAGGCCAAAACCAGTATCCAGGGGAGCCCATGACGCATCAAAGCGACATTTCCATCATCCTCTTATTTCTGTGTCTTCTTCATCCCTTGTTGTCCTCTCCTCGGCTTCGTCCATCTGCTCCACCACTGGGAGGATTTGCGCAGTCGTCCATGCTTTTTCCTCAGAGAGCGCCAATTGTAAAGTATCCATGGCCGACATATCCTTGTTGTTAAAACACTTGTCGTTCCGCGCCTTCCATAAATACTAGATCAACCATGGGAATATCGCCGAAAAAATGATTTTTCTGCATATGTAGTAACATATCAAAGTTCACATAAATAGATGAGTTCAGGAAAATCCCTGGAGACGTCGGAATTGTTGATAGGGCCCAGCACTGAACCGCGGGTGGGCATTCAAATATAATATGATTTATGGTTTCATTGTCGTCTCCGCAGCGTTGAGATACCGCGTCGTTTCCACAGTGTCTCTCATTTAGCTTACTTGCTGAGGCTACATAGGCAGATAGAGCTTGCCAAAGGAAGTGCTTAATTTTCCGAGGGGCTTTCAGTTTCCATACCTCTTTCTTTAGTACCTTGCAGCTAGGTTCCACTACTGTGATCCCTTGTTTTGATTTTCTCTACTCCACCGCGGCGTGACCTGATTTAACCGAATAAACTCTAGAGGTCATATGTTTCCAGCTATAGTTATCTCTGCGTCCCGTCTTACTGATTCTGAGTGATAAAATACGAGGAACATCTTCAGCAGCTATTAGCTCGTTTACAATCTCCATGTTCCATTCTTTCCGATCAAAATCTATGAGGTGATGGACTCTTAAATTATTATCGCTGGCCCCTGTTTTTGGAATCGCAGCACGAGCAGGTTCCGTGGGGATCCATATATCTTCTCAAACTTTCGTATAAACTCCTGTTCCAATGGTTCTCTTTATACCATCTATCAGGATCGGTTTTGAGGCCATAAGATTTGTCCACCCAAACGATGGGGAATTAGCTTTAGAACTCTTGCGAGAAGAGAGTTGGGATTTGTAAGCAAGCGCCAGACTTGTTTCGCAAGTAGAGCTAGGTTGAAATCTCAAAATCAAGGAAACCCAAACCTCCTTCCTCAACCGGGACGCATATCTTGTCCCATGCCACCCAATGCAATCCACGATTGTTATTTCCTGTGCTCCACCAAAAACGCGCCATTGCGGCGGATAACTTGTTACATATGTTTAATGGGATCAAATAACATGACATCACATAAGTCGGTACTGCTTGCGCCATTGACTTGATTTGTACCTATTTTCCACCCTTTGATAAGAGCTTACCGGACCACGATCCTGTTATTCATCCTCTCTTGTACAAACGAAAACTCTTGTTTCTTTGACCTTATCTTTTCCGGCATACCCAAGTACATCCCATCCCTCCTTCTTTAGTTATACCCATTGATCTTTTCAGATCAGTTTTTTGTGGACGCTATGACCTTAGAACCGAACAGAACTGAAGATTTTGATTTATTCAGTTGTTGTCCTGAGGCTTTCCGATAGACGTCGATGATTCGGACCAGACATTTGCATTGAGATTGCTCAGCTTAGCAAAAGAAGAGGCTATCATCTACGAAAAGTAAATGAGAGATGGCAGGGCTCCCTCTGGCAATTTTGATGCTTGTGATGGTTTTGTTTAGCTCAGCCTGTTTTATGTGTGAGATCAAGACTTCCGTACATAAAATAAACATGAGTGGGGATAGCGGATCTCCTTGACGTAAACTCCGTGATAGAATAATGTTCCTCTTAGCTTCTCCGTTTATGAGGACCTGGTACGAGACAGAGGTGATACACCTCATTGTCCTCGCCACCCATTGTTGATCGAAACCAAACTTGAGCAGTAAGGCTTCCATGAAACTCCACTCGACCCGATCGTACACTTTGCTCATATCCGTCTTAATAGCCACAAACTTCCCTTTACAGCTTGGGTTCGTACGGAGCGCATGAAACATTTCCTGAGCCACAAGGATATTATCAGTGATGAGCCTCTCCGACACAAAAGCGGATTGTGTCTCCGGTAGTATCTTTGGCAAGATGCTCCTTAATCTTGATGTCAGGATCTTTGAGATAATCTTGTATCCAACGTTTACTGATCGGCCGAAATTCAGTCATTGCCTCTGGTATGTCTGTCTTTGGTATTAGACAGATATTGGTTATGTCCAATCTCTCATCAAGCTCTCCTGTTTCAAAAAAACTTCCTGACCATAATGCAGACGTCCTTCGCAACCAAATTCCAAAAACGTTGGTAAAATAGGCTCGTCATGCCGTTTGGTCCGGGTACCTTTTCAGAATCTATAGCATAAGTATCTTCTTTAATCTCATCATCTTGAGGGATACGTAAGAGACGTTGGTTCATCTCATCAGTGACCGTCATGGTAATATACCGGAGGGATTCTTCGATAGTGTTTGG
The DNA here is from genome assembly GCA_026261945.1 of Hirschfeldia incana. Lineage (NCBI taxonomy): Eukaryota > Viridiplantae > Streptophyta > Magnoliopsida > Brassicales > Brassicaceae > Hirschfeldia > Hirschfeldia incana. Next base: position 7,533,947 of record JABCMI010000003.1, on the reverse strand, counting down.
GTTCGTAGAGGTGAATAAGAGGTTAAAATATTCGACCGCAACAGCCTCTATGTCTTCACCTTTACAAACCCACTGGTTCATCGAGTTTCTCAGGCGAGTGATTCGGTTACGAGCTCTTCTTTGTTTTGTTTTCGCGTGAAAGTACTTGGTGTTCCGGTCTCTTAATCGCAGCCATAACACTCGACTCTTTTGCTTCCAATACAATTCCTCTTCCCTATACGCGGCACAAAGTTTCTATTTCAGCTCTAGCTCTTCTTCACTCGAGATGTTGTCATCATTCTGCACTCGGTCCAGCTCATGTTTAAGGCGTGCAATGAGCTTTGCGCAATTTGGAGAGTTTCGTTTCTTCCATCTGGAGATGCACTTTCGGGTTCTATCAATTTTGTCAAACAGCTCCAAGTCCGGCTCCATCTTTAATGCTTCCCACTCGCCTTTAACAGTATAAATCATCTACTTAAGTTTACTATTATCATAGTTGTGTTGTTTCCACATCGTTAGATATATGCAACTATGAGTCGTGACAAAGTATCTTGATTTTAAGACCGGTCCTGAAATTTTGTTGGCTACAAACAAGGTAAGAGAAAATTTTAAACTTTAAAGATATATTTTTTTTTTCAAACTTAGAGGTTTATATCCATATTATGTTTTCTAAATTTTTTGGAGACTTGAGGCGGATGTTTCGTTAGACTTGGCCAAGACCAGATTCTGCTTGATTTATTTTTTTTTTCCAATTTTTTTTTTTAATTTTCCAAATTTGTACGGTACTTTGATGGTTGGATGTGTTTGGTTTCAGTCATATATTCAATTAACATTACGTGAAGTAACCGAATATTCATATGTATTAAATGAATCATTTAATGTTATTAAGCTCAACTTTATAGAACACTAAAAAGGATAGTTCACCTATTTCATAAAAAATATTGTTTTGATATTTTTCATATAGATTTAAAATGTATATAAGTTTTTATTTATTAAACATATTTAATCAATAATATTTGAAATAAATAAAATTATTTGAAAAATCAATGTATTTATAATAAATTTTAAAAAGAAAATTACATTGAAATTCTAAAATAATATTTTTTGTAACAAGAAAAACAAGTTAAAACAGAGGAATTATATCACTGCCCGGCGAAGAGTGATATTGACTATTGATAAGTTGCTTCAGCATACAATACCTATAACAAGTAACTGTTACCCCGAAGCGTGATCAATTTCTTGTACGTAAACGTGTTACACTCATAAATTGGTCCTGAGAAAATCAAAATTTCACTTATGTATCCCTCGTATATTTTTATATTCTCTTCGTTTTCAAAAGAGTATCACTTAGACACTTTTCACACATATTAAAAAATTCATTAAGATGCATTTATGTTTTCGGTAATATCACAAATCTAACCAATACTCCTTCTGTTTTTTTATGTAAGTAGTTTTAGAAGAATGCTCAAATATTAAGAAATATATTACTTTTTCAAAAATAGCATTATATGTATAAACTAGTAGTTGGCCCGTCCTACGAGCGGTTGAGTTTACACTAAAACTATAACATGAATGATTTACACGTCTAAATCGAAAGTATCTGAATGAATTTGGGCTTTGAGGATTCAATTAGAACAAAAAGCCCAATATGCACCAATACGTTTGGACATACGATAGATGTCTAAAGTTAAGCTTAGGTTTTGGTATTTAGAAGAAGACGAAACGAAGATTGTAAGAAGAATGTTCTCATAGGTTGAGCCATGGATAAGGAATGAGAAATTCGGAAGAAGACGAAGTGGAGACTGCATGGAGATTATTTTCGGAGGTCGAGCAATGGGAGTTTCGATTACGGCGATTATTTATGTTTCCGACGCCTTCATCTCTCATGGTGGTCTTGAGCTACCTCATCAACCGTTCAATTTTCTAGGCTTGGATTACTGAACCTCATTTATATTAGTTTTGTTACGGATCTCATCTTACTTTACAATATTTATGTTAGCATAAAAATAACGTGTAGTTACAGTATTTATATTAGGCATAAATACAACATGTAGTTTTTAAGTTAAATAGACAAAATCAATGTTAGATGTTAAATTTCAACAGTGGACATGTGTCGCAAAACCCGCCCGCCAGGTAGCAGAATAAGAGAGAAAAGTATTTAGACATTTGTTGATTCTAAGATTGAAAGTTTTAACATTAAAAAGTCGTATTTTATTTTTTCAATTATTTGAAAATTATTCTTTTAAGATATTTTTGTCTTCTTTCCATATTTTGATATTGAACCATCACAATCTATATATTTCATTAACTTTTCCGGTGTGATGTGCTTCTCACCATCACCGGAAAAGACTCACCTCCAAGCTCTTGTTCTACATCACATTTTTTTCCTGTGAGATTATCTGGCATTTGTTATAAATCAGGTTTATAAGTTACCAGTTGTGTGGTTGTTTTTCATGGTGTTGTAGGTTAGTCTGGTCAATATTGAATGTTTCTCTTCTTCCTTAGATTTTGACTTATGTTAAGAACTGAATCTCTTTAGGTTGAGTCAAATTCTGATCGTCTTTGATGTTGTTTTCCTCGTCTTTGGCTTACCCTTGACGGTCCCTGCATTTCTTGGTTTTCAAGATTTGGTTTTTGATGATCTGCCTTATATACTCTCTTTCATAGCTCGAGGGTGGTTCCACGGTTTTCTGATTTCACTTCGTCTTTCTCCTCTCTGTTTTCTCATCTCGTTTCAGCTTTCATCGCTGCTCGCATCTCTTATGGCTCTCCCTTTCGCTATGTTTGTCACTGCAGGTTTGGATAGTGTTTTCCTTTGTCTATGTTCTGTAGGTTTGGAAGGTTGTTTCTGTATCTCAAGATTGGGCTATGGTTTCTTGGTGACTGTATTTCATTCTCCCTCCCTCAGGTTGTTTCTCTTCCTCCCCAGTTTTTTTACTATAAGTGTGCGGAGTTAGTTTTTTGGTGCTTTGGTCCCTTCTATTTGTGGTTTTTCGCTGGCATGTACGTTTTGTTTGTGTTTGTTTAGTTTGTGAAGTGCTTATTAACTGGTGGTTGTTCTTATGGTGCGTTAGGCATGTGACTTCCTGCTTTTTAGCGATTTTGATTTTCCATTGATTTTTCTTCCTATAACCCATTTTATTAGTTCTATGAATATGTCCTTAATCAAAGATCATTTGTCTTCGGTATATTGCTTTGTCTCAGAATTTATTTTCTACTATTTTCTGACTTCTGCTTGTTATGGCTAAGAGACTCTACGATCAAGTGAGGAAAAGTTAGTCTTCGTTCTTGATATTTTTTTCAGTTTTAGAACTTTATCGAGTTAGTTTTTTTTACATTTTATCTATATGATTATGAAAATTTTATGTTTAGATTATATTTTTCTCTAGTATATTTTTTTTCTTAGTTTAGTTAACAGTAAATACATATATAATTTGTAAATAAAATAATAGAAAGTAAAAATTAAAATTAAATATTAAAAAATTATGTTATTTTTTAGTTGCCAATAAATTAAAATTTTAAACTATATTTCTATAATTTTAATTATTTTTTTTTCATCTTGTATTTTTGTGACCACTGAAATAGATTATCAAAATTCAAATGATAAAGATTAGTGTGTAAAAGATTAGATAGTGCATGATTAAAAGGTAGTGAGTCAAATTGTAATAATCTAAAGAATAATGATCTAAAATGTAAATAAAAAAGAGGACACATGTCAATAAATCCATCTTCCACATGTCCCAAGAAGAGAGAAAAGTCTATTTTATATATATATATATATATATATATATATATATATATATATATATATATATATAGATTAGGTGTAGTTAAACTAGTCATTAAGTATATGTTATTTGATTGGTCACATTAAACCCAATATAGATAAAAAAAATATTTAAAAATATGAAAACTACATATATTTTGAAAAAAAACTAATTTTGCTTAAACTACTTATAATAAAAAACAGAGGGAGTAGTGTTTTAGATAAATAGTTTTATTTATAAAATCAATGTATTTTATAATTAATTTTGAGTTGAAAAGTTGTATAAATTGTATTGGTATTGTAGAATAACACTCTTTATAAAAGAAGAAAAATGAGATAAAGTGACACTTAATAAAAAATAGAGGAAGTATATATTTCAGTTAAGTTATTTACCACAGCATAAAATACCTAAACCAACCTGACAATTATTGGCAGAATCTAGGAAACGTACTAAACATCTTGAAACTGCCAAGTGGATGAACAATAGAACCTGAGCGCAAAACAACGTCTTAGATCCAAAAATAACACAAAGCAACTACGTTTTTTTTTGTCTGTTATCTAAAAACATTAATCCTTTTAAATTACTTAAATATTCCCACATACATGGGTATGATAGGTAGTTCAGTTATTATCCCCTCCCTGAACCTCCTCTATGGAAACGGCGGACACGGAGGCGATGAGGTTTTAACATGTGATTAATAAAATCTTCGGCGAAAGGTAATTAAGGAAACTTTGCTTTCAGTTTCCCTTGAGCATCTCCTTGTACCTAAGAATCGAATCCAGCCTCTGTAGCTTCAGCTGCTGTTTGAATCTATTGATAAAGTCGGAAGCTTTCGCATCCACGCCATCTTCTCCGTCTCCCAACAACGTCGATCCTTCGACCCTCGTCGTATCTGGTCTTCTCCGTTCAACGGATTCCACCGTCTCCGCCTTCTCGTGGAAACCGAAACCCGACTTCTCGCTGGCTGATTTCGTCATCCTCCCCGTCGCTTTCTTCTTCTTGGTCTTAACCGGTTTCTTGGATTCCGATTTGCTCCTGACGTGCTTGTGGTCTTCGTGAATAACCGAATTCGGGTCGGGATTTTGATCGGAGTGAGGTTCCGGGTCGGATCTGTAGAAAGAAGATAGCTTAATGGATTTTACCCGTTCCAAGATTGACGGAGACCGAGTTAGACCGGGCCTGTTGATTGGATTATCAAATCCGGTTTCAGTCGGTTTATCATCTTCCCGGATTCTGAATTTTGAAGTATCAATCGGGTCGACCGGTCCCATACGGGTCGGAATATTTTCGAAGCTGGTCGATTCAGTGTGATTACCAGCATCATTTTCCTCCGGGGTGTACTGCTGGAATCTGAAGTGTGACATGTTGATGGATCTGACCCGATCCAGTAGAGATGGAGCACGTTGTAAGGGAGCCGGGTTCGAGTTTGGATCCGGATGAGAGTGGTCATGAGGATCCGACCCGGTAACGTCGTGTGGGAACTTGAAATATGACATGTTGATGGATTTAACCCGATCCAAGAGAGAAGGAACGCGTTGCAACGGAGCCGGGTTCGGATCAGGATACACGTGAAGATCCGATCCGATTACGTCGTGATGGGTCGTAGCTGAGAAAAGTTCGGTCTCTGGATGGGGAAACTTGTAGAGATGGAAATTGATGGACTTGACTCGGTCGATAAGCGACGGAGCTCTGGTTAGCGGAGACGGAGCATGACCCGACCCGAACCCATCGTGATACTTCCGTGAACCTGAACCAAATCTAGAAGTGATAACGATTGTGCCGATCATAAGATTGAGGAGGAGGAAGAGTGTCGTCGGAGTGAACCAGCTAGCCACCGTCGATATTAACTCCATCTTTTTATTTCTACGATGTTTTTATGTTGTTGTCGGAAGAAGAACTTAACACAAGGACTTATATTTATATTTGGATATCTTTCTTCTTCTTTTTTTGCTTTTGAGGTTTTGCGTTTATTGTATTTTTTCCCGATTTACAGCTTTGTGACTGTTATTTCTTTTTTGAGCAACAGTGACTGTTATTTCTTGAGTGGTTTTTAATTGTTTTTGTTTATGTTTGGAAACGTCGGAAATAATTTTTAAAAAGAATGTGTTCACATTAGAGTTTAGACACAAGTGATCTTTGATTCCTCTTTTAGTTTTCTTCTCTTCTTTTCTTCTATTCATATTTCGTCCATATTATTTTATTTAAAAGTGATATACTTTTTTAAAAATTGATATTATTATTTCTTAACAATACTATAACTATTTACAAGAACAGCTCATTGAAGGTTCCGTGAAAATCACCAGACGTTAATGCAAACTTTCCATCTTTGTTATCTTTAGATACGGGAGGTGTGAGTCGTGTGACCGGAGTTTTTTGACATTTGTATTGCGCGTGAAATTCAAGTTCTCGACATAGAATCACTTTTCAAAGCACATATGCTACTTTCTATAATTGCCATGCATGAGAAAACACATTACATATACAGTAATACTATTAATAGTCAAAACAAAACATCCCCAATTGCGGTAGACTAATAATACTGAAAAGGCTATGGTGAAATGTAATGGAAAAGAGCGGAAAATACAGATGCTGTCTTCTTACGGGAGAGAGTAAATGTGGCGGGCTCATCTTACTGCTAACTCAGTTAAAGCCCCAAAATTGATTGCCACATGAGTGACCCATCTAGAGACAAATTTTTTTTTTTTTGAGAAAAAAACACAAATATGTTACAATATCATAAATGTTTAGACCAATTTCAACACGTTTTTTTATCTCAAGGTTACATGTTACCAACTCTATCCTTTACGCTTGTATTAACATGTATGTTTTTTATTTACCTTTGGCCTTTAGCTATTTCCTACTTGCAATATTCAAGCTCAGTTAATGGAAATTAACGAACTTATATTATGTGAATGATTGTTGATGTTGGCTGAGATAATGATCAATATTTACAAATTATATATTTAATAAGTCAGTGCAACTCGGATTATTTGAAAACTGTACCCGGGTGATGGTATAACACGAATTAGTCAATACTTTGCATGATACAATATTATAACTGTAGGCATGTTTACACACACAGAAAATATCTGGATTAATCGTTTCAAACATTCTTAATAAGTAATAACTAATGCATACTTAAGAGTTACGAGCATTTAAATATTTTACGAAGAGAGGGATAAATATATGAATATGCCTTCCCCAAATGCATAATATGCGCCAATTCTTGCTATTTCATAATGATTAATGTAGGTAAGCAAAAATTAAAATTATGTTGACATATAAAATATAAATTAACTAAACACTCGTAGCTTGGTGGTAAAGGAGGTACAGTTGTATTGTCCGCCACCCGGGTTCGAGTCTTGGCCACAACATATTTAACATCCCTTCCGTTGAGGCGCTGGACCTCTTTTGAGGAATAGTTGTGAATGTAGTTGTTCAGATATCAGAGTTATTAAAAAATATATAAAATATAAATTGCATATTATGATTACGCGTACACACAAACTTTTAGAAATTCTGTATTCAAATTCAGTTGCTATAAATAGTATTTTCATTTTTTAAATTTATTTTCTTGTAAAGCAATCTTCAGCCACTTAGGTTAATTTTGGTGGGGACTATATAGTATTGATGATATATACACTATTCCAAGTTGAACATTCAACAACAGTAGAGACGGTATGCTTATAAAGTTCACAAAAAAAAAACAATAGACACTTACCGTTGATGCTTTATTTATTCAGAAGCGTGGAACAAGGACAAGAGAGACGTAGAGTGGTAAATTGAAAAGGAATGACTTATAAGCGAACGTGTTACGTGTGATGTGGACAATAGAGAAATGTAGAGGGGTAACTTGAAAAAACTTGAAATGCAATGACTTAAACCTAGTTTCTAAATTTATTTTATCGTCTTCAAATTAATGTACTGCTACTAAGTACTAAGGATGACAAAATTACTCAATAAGTAGACTCGACGATATCGCGTTGATGCTAGCTGCAACGCTGACCTTTCTTTTTACGATTGACTTTTATGATTTCTCACGAAAATTTCAAAATGTATTATTATAAAAGATAACCAATCGAGGAAGGTCTAGTAATTTTAAGGAAGCTAAGGTTCTAATACAGATCTGTGTTCAAATTTCGTTGATTATGAAGAATTAACATTTCGACATCGTCAGAAGAACATGAAACCAATATATGAACCGATAATGTAGACTGCAAATATGTAGGTAGTTTGGATCCGTTTCTGTTTCTGCATAATTCAAAATATTATGAAAGATAGTCCATCCGTAGTTGATAGTTACACTCACACGTGTCTCCAACTTTTATATTATGCAATTCTAATTTATTGCATTTGCATACGTAGTTGCATGTATCTGGTCGCCGTTTCAGCATGATAACGATATATAACGAACAAATATATATTATAAATATTATGTTTATCTATAATTAGTGAAAAAATCTTTTTAAAACAATCGGATGATTTAAGTTTGTAATATCTAGCTAATTATTTTATCATATTCATAACTATAACATCGAATAATACTATTCATCAAATTTTCTAACAGATTTTAGATTCATAATAATGATGGACAGACGAACAAATATATGGCATTATTAGTCCAAAATAGGCTTTATATCATCATTCAGTAAGATCGTGACTTTTCGAGGTAACATTATAGCGAGGGATGGTCAAGTTTAAATATGTTATGGACGAATGCTTTATACTATGGATTTATACAAATTTTGATTCAATGTTCCGAATTCTGTGAGTAAAAAATAATAATTCTGAATTCTAATTGAGTCTGAGAATTTATGTCTTCGAATAAGGATTCAGATTTAAGTCCAGTTTTTGATAGAACTGAATGGCTTTTTACTAAAAATAAATCGGGTTCAGTTGATATATATGGTTCGATTTCAATGTCTACGGAAGGTGTTCACATATAGTGAATGATTTTATACATGGGGAATTTAGAAAGTCGGATATGGAGAGTTTGAGGGAATTGAAGGAATTACTATGGAAATTATGGTTCAACACTCAACACGTCAGATTATGGGGACAAACTGTAAGTTTTTACTTTCGGTTCAAGAATCGCCAACATGACTTACCTTTTTGAGGGAATTGAAGGAATTAGTTTCTCTGCAAGTAAGATTTCAGAATTTTAAGATTATCTACCAGCTATGGATGCAAAAAATTGGATAAATGATTCATTAGCTAAGATTGCATTTACATTTTCATAAAGATTTATATTCTGTTGGTTTTCATATTCTGGTCTACTTTCTCGGACAACCTTTTGAGAAACAAAATAGTGTCATGTTCAAAAAAACAAAATAGTGTCGTTATGTTTTTTTTTCTAGTTAAGATTTACTGGCTCTGGCTACTAGCTAGTCTACAAGAACCACATGCTGGAAAATTTTAATATATACACCTCGTGATATCATTATATACATTAAAATTATTCCTTTTGTCTTCTTAAGTTGGTATATTAACCTATAGGTCTCGCTTGGATTTTTAATTTTGTTCGCTTGGAGTTGGAGTAACTATTTTGTCTCATTCTGTGACAATATTTTTAAGGGTTATCTATAAGACAATAACAAAATTTATCCTTCGATCATTGTCATATTTTGTTACACAATACATTACCAATATGACTATATATATTATTGAGTATGTGTGGAGCATATAAATATTTTTATTTAAAAATAAATTGTTGTCCAAAAGAAACAATGTTATACAAATGTGACTTTGACCCTTCAGAAGGTTTCAAAGGATACAAAACATATACAAACTTACAAAACACACATAAATAAAAAGAAAAAGGTATACAAAGTTTACAAACCATCAAACCGAAAGAGAATATAATTAAGGCCTATTTGTTAAGAAGTTTCTCTCCGGTCTTCCACATGAAAAATATATCCATATTGTTGCAAGTCTCGAACAGGTATTGGACTTAAATACAACTGGTTTCGAGAATATAGTTGGACGTATGAAAGCTTATGAAGAAAGGATTAATGCTAAAGCAAAACGACTAGCAGATGATCAAAGATAACTGATGTTTGTAGATGCTAATCAAGAAAGTTATGGAGGACGAGGCCGAGGGCGTAATGGTCGCAGCAGCTGGAGAGGACGAGGACGTGGTCGTACGGGAGTGTTTCAGTCTCAAAGAGAAGCATACAGGCAACGCCAAAGTGGTGATCTTGCTCATATCACATGTTTTCGATGCGACAAACAGGGTCATTTCGCCTCCCCAGACAAGCAGCTTAAGCTTCATGAGACAGTAGAGAAGAAGGGTGATGAGACCCATGAAGCCGATGAACTGATGGTACATAAACTCGTGTACCTGAATGAGAAGAAAGTGAATCCCAAGATCTTTGAAATAGATCAAAATAGAGAAAACGTGTGGTATCTTGATAATGGGGCATCAAATCACATGTGTGGAAATCGTGCTTTCTTTATGAAGTTTGATGAAAGCGTGGTAGGTAAATTAAGGTTTGGTGATGATTCAATGATTGATATAAAAGGAAAGGGCTCTGTTAAGTTTTTGTTTGATGGAGGAGAAAAGAAGATTATGAGCAATGTCTACTACATTCCTGGATTGAAGTCAAACATCATAAGTCTTGGTCAAGCGACTGAAGTTGGTTGTGAGGTTCGAATGAGAAACAACACTCTGACGCTGTTTCATAAGAATGGAGAGTTGATTGTTCGTACTACTCAGTCCCCAAACAGGCTCTACAAAGTCGTCTTGAACGTTGATCTTGTGCAGTGTCTACAAGTAGCATCAGTGAGTGAGTCTTCATTATGGCACTCTCGACTTGGACATGTAAACACCGAAACACTGAAGTTAATGATACGAAAGGAACTCGTTACCGGCATACCAGACGTTGAGATTAGAAAGGAAACTTGTGTGTCATGCTTGCTTGGAAAGCAATCAAGGAAACCCTTCCCATAAGCAACCACGTTTCGAGCCTCTGAACCACTTGAGCTAGTCCATGGAGACCTGTGCGGTCCGATCACACCACCAACCTCAGGACAAAAGAGATATATGTTTCTTCTAATAGACGATCATACGCGATACATGTGGACTATATTGCTAAGGGAGAAAAGTGAGGCGTTTGATAAGTTTAAAATTTTTAAGATGATTGCAAAACAAGAAACATAATGCAAGATTAAGATGTTTCGATCCGACAGGGGAGGTGAATTTACATCTCATGAGTTCCAATCATACTGCAACGAGAATGTAATTAATCGACATTTGAGTGCACCTTACTCTCCCCAACGGAACGGCGTAGTTGAATGAAGGAACCGCACACTTATGGAGATGACTCGGAGTCTCCTAAAGGACATGCACGTACCTAATGAGCTATGGGGGGAGGCAGTAAGACATTCGACTTATGTTATTAACAGACTTGCAACGAGATCTTTGGAGGAGAAAACGCCATATGAGATGCTGCGAAGGAGAAAGCCTAATGTGACTCACCTCAAGGTTTTCGGATGTGTGTGTTATGCCAGAACAGAGACGCCAGGGAGGAAGAAACTGGATGATAGAGCAAGAAAACTTGTCCACTTGGGAACTGAACCTGGTTCTAAAGTTTATCGGCTACTTGACCCTACAACCAAACGTATCATTGTAAGCCGTGATGTGGTGTTCAGTGAACAAGGGGAATGGGACTGGAGTAAAACAGAGGAGATAGACTTCATGAGCACTGAAGAGCTTGTCGTTGATCTGAAACAGCCAGATAATGTCCTTTATAATAATAATGCCACACAAGCAGAAGAGAACGAGGATGAGACTTCAGAGACTGATGAAAGTGATGAACACTCAGAAGATGAAGGTGAGAATCAAAACGCCCCGAGAAGATCCCAACGTGTAAGCACAAAACCCTCTTACCTTGATGATTATGTACTCTTGGCTGAGACTGAGAGCGAGCATCTGTTGATGGTTGTTAATGATGATCCGTGGGACTTTAACGAAGCCAAGAAGTTGAAGGTTTGGCTTAATGCCTGCAAAGATGAACTTTTATCGATTGAGAAGAACAATACTTGGGAGCTATGTGAACTACCAGAAGGTGCAAGACCGATTGGACTTAAATGGGTCTTTAAACTCAAATGCAATGCTGATGGCAGTATTATCAAGTTCAAAGAGATGAGAAGCTTAATTGGAATTGAGGATGCAAGTAGGTTCAAGCTTAAGGGGGAGATTGTTGGAGTTAGCTTGAAAAAAGTTGAGAAACAAGTTAGATAAAACCTATTAGAATAATGATCTTGAAGGATAAAGATCATATTATTAGTTATGTTTATCTACTAGGAATAGGATATATGTTTCCTATATAATTTGTCGATTGTGGACTTGATGAGTTACGATTTTGTGACTTGAGATTCATAGCTTAAGGTATTGTCTTAAGGCTATTTGTTTGATTGATTGAGTGAATAGAAATGATTGGGTATCTAGTAAACCAAACGCATATAGATATGTGTTATTATCTACAACTACAACTAATTAATATGTTTGAAAAAATTATTTAGAAACAAAAAAAATTCATGCACATATTAGTCCCAGTTGTTGTTGAATGTTCAACTTGGAATAGTGTATATATATCATCAACACTATATAGTCGCCGCCAAAATTAACCTAAGTGGCTGAAGATTGCTTTACAAGAAAATATAATTAAAAAAATGAAAATACAATATATAACAACTGAATTTGAATATAGGACTTCTAAAAGTTTGTGTGTACACATAATCATAATATGCAATTTATATTTTAAATCTCAATATAACTTTAATTTTTTCTTACCTACATCAATCATTATGAAATCAAGCAAGAATTGGCGCATATTGTGAATTTGGGAAGACAGTTCATAAATTTATCGCCTCTCTTCATAAGATATTTAAATGCTCGTAACTTTTATGTTGATAGCTCTGACAAGTATCTGAGCGTCTGATTTGATTGTGAATTTGGTGTAGCCAGTGAGGAGAGCTAGATTCAAAGCCTCGTGAATGGCTTGTGCTACTGGCATTAGAGGAGATGGGACAAAGTCTTCCACCTTGCTGTCTACCAATAGAGTGTTTCTGGAGGAGTCCATGAACGCCCATCCAGCGTGTTGAGATGCTTCCTTCTAAGCTGCATCTGTAAATATAACAATTCATCCGCGGTAATATGGCGGTAGTGTAGATTCCTTGGCAGATCTTGTGTAGTTGTAGGGTCTATGTCTTGTCTCTGAGCTTCCCGACATTCCCAAGCTAAATTGATGGCTTTTGACAATGTGTCTTCTGCTGTAAATATTCCATTTTCAAAGATTAGCTGGTTTCTTGTTGTCCATATGGTCCAGCAAATCCAAGGAAACAGAGATCCGCTGCTCAGACCCGATGGTGGGAGATTTGTTGTCCTCTTAGACCCTTTTCGCACTTCAACAAAACCTGCAGCAGAAGTTACCAATTCCTTACATGCAATCGGTGCCAAATCTCACACACGCACATCAAATTGGCAGTGGAGGAATAGGTGAGTTGCAGTTTCTCATTGACCACAATGGATACTTGATGTTTGTACTGAGGCTTCTCTTCTCCAAATTCTCACCCAAAGGCAAAGCTCCCCTAACAACTTTCCATAGGAAGAGTTCCAGTTTAGGAGAGAAAGCGCCTCTCCAAATATGTGAATTACAATCACAGAGTTGCAGACTTGCAGAGGCTTGGGATTCTCAGTTGTCGGTTCTTTTGAGGAAATACAAGTGTAGTAACTGGACTTTGTAGTGTAGCTCTCATTGTCTGTAGCAAACCAAATTAGCTCATCAGCCTTCCCAGTTTTGCTTGGCCTAATGTTGAGTATGACTGGACCTAAATCAGGCAGTGTCTTTTCGATGATCTCCCCCTGTTCCATTGTCCCGAGTCACTACATAAAAGATCAGAGACTTTCTAGTTTGCTATTTGTCGAGTTGAAGGTCTCATGGCAGTGATTAGTGATGTCGATGAAAGCTACGGCTCGTCCCACAAAAATGTGTCTTTGCCGTTTCCAATGGCAACGTCCGTATTCTTAGTCAGTAGGTCTCTTTCGCAGAGAATTCTCCTCCACCCATGAGGGCAGGAAGAAGATGCGGAAACCTTAAGAAACAATTTGTCTTTACAATATTTACTGACTAGGACCTTTGCATGGAAGCAGTCAGGCTTGGTGGCTATTCTATAGCTTTGTTTTGCTAATATTGTACTTGATGTAAATATGTAGTCACCTCGTATTTTTGATTAAAAAAAGCAGTTAAACATCTATATATACTTATGGAAGCATATAAAGAACTTAATAATACTATGTTATCTACTTTAGTCCAAATCTTTAGATTCTAAATCAAGCCAAAGAATTACTAAAATAAGTCAATTTTCTCCCATAAACCATTTGTGCCCATAAACCATTTGTGTCAATTAATTAGTTTGATCCAAAACTTGAGATACTGAGTGTATTCCAAAAATGAATCATTTGAAGAAAAACATAATTTACAAGAAAAATGATGTGATAAAAAATGTAAAGATAACTTATGTTATGTGATGGTAAAAAATATGCAGTTCAAGCTAGTGTACACCAAATATTTGAAAGCAATGTTACTGAGGAACTTGAATAATGCATCCATCCTATTTAAGTGTTCAAATTTTATTAGTTTTAAATTCTAAAATTGGTTGATGATAAATTATATTATATATATATATATATATATATATATATCCATACTAAAATTGTCGATGTGGTGGAGTTTCCCATGGACATTGGCGATAATGATAATAACCAACATTGATCGAGATATTGTGCAATGTTTTTCTAAATAAATTTGATTGATATCATCAATAAATGTCATCTTATACAATTTATTATTATTTGCCGCTACAGATCATTGAATGTATATGTGAACGTTTCCTATCACCGATTCATTGTTTATTTTGACATCGAACGGCTGATCTATTATTCAAACTTGAGGTGGTCTGAAAAACCAGACCGAAATAGAACAACCAATGTAGTACAAGTTCCTATGATAGGATCTCGCTATCTTAGCTAATGAATCAAACAATATATTTTGAGAACTGGGAATAAAAGCAATCAAGAAATCTGGAAAGCTATTCTTCAGCTTATGTAGCTCATCTAATTCAGTGGAGAAGTTGGGTCATGCACATGGGTCTTGAATAATTGAGATTAGATCCTTGCAATTGGTGCCAAAGGCTTGACACGTCGATAGTTGAAGCATGCATTCCATTTTCCAAATAAGAGCCTCCAGCTCCGAGGCTCGCCGTCTTTGGTTCCTTGCTCCCAGAAGTTGCGTTATACCTCTTGCAGTCTTCCATGTTCATCCATAACCACTGAAGAATGCATCATGCAAGAGCCATTTATCATACTTCTTTCAGCATTTATCCTCTGTTATGGGGTATCTTCGGCTGTGTGTTCTTCATTTCTACCATTTGCTTGTACCACACATAACATTCTGATTCAGCATGTCAGACAGTTTTCAAAGGGTCCCTATCTATTTCTTTGAATAATTTATCATTTCTTGCTTTCCAAATGTACCACATGATCCAGAGATATGTGTCTTTATCCAATTCAGGGTCTTCTATATTGTTCTTCCTCCAAAAAAGATAGTATATATTCGTGTAGTGACTTGCGCTGGGAAATCTTGATGGTGGAGTCGGGGTTGCAGCATACGCCCATGTCTGTAACACTGAGGGGCATCCAAAGAGGGCAATTTATGATTTCATCATCTTCTCCACATCTTGGACAATGATTGTCACATCGCATATGGCGGTGTGTTAGGTTGCTTGTTACTGCCAGTTGTCCAGAGATATCTTGCCACATGAAGTGTTTTAGTTTGGGAGGAACATGTACTTTCGAAGCAAAGGCTTGGAGCATTGTGATGCTCGGTTCTCCTTGAGATTCTACTGTTTCTCTCCCGAGGATGTTTCTAGCAACCCAATACTCTGATTTGACAGTATAAATCCCATTCTTAGTATAACTCCAGCAATATCTATCCCGTTGATAACTTTGACTTATAGCCAATGATTGAATCAGAAAGATATCATCTGTGAGTACATAATTTTCAAGCATCGGCAAGTCCCATGATTTTTGGTTCCCCAAACATAAGCTCATGAACATACATCATTGGATGTACCACTGGTGCTACTGGTCTAGCTGGTCTTCCTGGTACTGCCGGTATCCAGTGGTCTTCCTATGCTCTTATCTCATTTCCGGAATGAACCTTACGTCTGATCCCCGGTAGCATTAGTGGCTTCACT
Organism: Hirschfeldia incana; assembly: GCA_026261945.1. Taxonomy (NCBI): domain Eukaryota; kingdom Viridiplantae; phylum Streptophyta; class Magnoliopsida; order Brassicales; family Brassicaceae; genus Hirschfeldia; species Hirschfeldia incana. Next base: position 7,517,943 of record JABCMI010000003.1, on the reverse strand, counting down.
GCCATTATACTTGTTCATCCGTATGAGGGTCTAAATGCTGTATTTAGCCGCAAGGGCTTGCTACCTCTGAAGTACCTTCCTTTGAAGATTCTAGCTACGAGAGTCTGGGTTTTGGACTAATTGTCATAGTTGTTTGCCGATAAGGGCCAAGTTGAATTCATGTATCATCCTGAAACCAATTCCTCCCTCCTCCTTTGGTTTGCAGAGATTTTCCCATTTAACCCAATGTATACCTCTTTAGGGAAGGTTCGAGCTACACCAAAACTGTGCAATGGCTATAGGTAAGTGTTCACAAGTCTCTAATGGTAGTAACATGGTCGACATTATATAGGTAGGTAGCGTCAGTAAAATAGATTTTATGAGTACTTCCTTTCCTCTTTTTGTTAGCACCAATTCATTATTTTGGGTATGAATTTAATGACTATGATAAACCATATTAAATCATCCAAAACTCTTATGGTGAACATAGGGAGAGATGCTAGCAATTCGAATATGTGTATAACTGAATCAAAAGTGATTCATGATATAGTATATTGAATCAATACTATTAAAACTGAAGGGTCTTTTTTGAAGAACCATTAAAATTTTGAAGTATTTACCATCATATGCCACTGCATTTATTTTAGGCTATACTATTAAAATTGAAGGGTCTTTTTCGAGGAACCCTTAGATATTGAAGTATTTACCATCATATGCCACTACATTTATTTTAGGCTATACTTTGAAAATTTTTTTTTTTTATTTTTTTTTAAAGAAAGCAACAACCCATCTCCTTATTCGTAAGCTATGTTTTGGATATTTTTTTCTTCAAAAAAAATGCAAGAACCCATCTCCATATTTTCTGTAATGTTTTTTGTATATTTTTAGTTAACTAAACACGTGAAATCCTTCCTGTCGGCATTATAAATTCGTTTTTCTTAATTTTGTAAGTGCATAAACTGCGACTGTAGTGTCTGATTCTAACATGTGAATACAAGGTAAGATAATCGAATGAGAAATGAGAATGATTTACATCTGAAATCTATGTCATCATGCTATTTCATGACACAAGAATTTTATACACGACTGTGTGTAACTCTTTATATGTTTGGTTTTGTTTATGATATAATTTTGGCTATAACTTATGTGATACCAAAATCTGGTTCTTTGCAAGGTTTGAGATTAACAATTGTTTATTAACTACCTATTATTTATTTATTTACAACGTTACATTATTAATATAAGCAAATTACCAATAACATAATTACTAAAATTTAATTTAAAAAGTATAAATATTAAAAATAGCAAGTTACCGATAGTATTTTCTTGGTGTAACTAAATAGATCTCGATAATCAAATATATATATATATATATATACTATTAAAACAAAAACATTTTTTATCTACTTACAAATAGTTTAGGTTGGACCATAACATTTATTTAATTTCCAATTATTTTTTTTAATTAGTTATTATTAAATATATACCATATAAAATCTATTATTCTTATATTTTTAAAAGAAGATCTCTAAAAGATATTATTGAGTATCTTCTTTAAGATTGCATTTTAATAATATCTTTCAGTATCTTTTTAAAAAAGTAAATATAATTTTTTTTTAATATTTACTTTTAAATATTAAATTCGTAATTAATATTAAATATAATTATAAACGAAAATTAATTATTTTTTACTTATATAATAAGAAATATTTATTCTATAATATTTATATATAATTTACATTCATAAATAAACTACTACATCAGTTAATAAATTTAAAGTACTTAATCCATTTATTAACTATACGATAAATTATAAAATTAAATAATAACATATATTCATGATTTGTACAACATATTTCAACTTATTAAAACTAAATATTAAAGTAAGATATATAAATTATTGAAATTCATATTTTAATATACATATTTAAATGAAAATTAAAATTGTTCAATATATTTATCAAGTATGAGATAGATTGAATGGCATTTAGTTATTTTGTAAAATATTAAAATAAAATTTAACCAAAATAAAATATAAAAATAATAAATTTTTATTTAATTTGAAGCTTTAAAATATATGTAAAATTAATCTGGGCGGGGATAAATAAATGAATTATCTTATTTTCACAAAATTATATTCATGTAAATTTTAATTATCTGCACTTTAAACAAATGTTGTTATAAAAATATATATGTATAAAATTTCTAATTTTTAATAAATAAATTATTGAATAATAAATTCTAGAGATAAATGAAGTGTTATTAATATTTACTGATATGATGGAACAAGTTATTATTGATTGTTTTATATGATTGTATTACGGGTTATATCAACAAACATGTAAAATATTTATGAAATATAAAACTAATTGAACAAATAATAAATACATTTTAAGTTAGGTTTGAGTGTTCATGTATCTATTGGGATACAGATTGGTTATTAGGTTTGAGTATTCATGTATCCATTGGGATACAGATTGGTTATTTGGAATTTATTTTCTAATTTATATCATCCTAAATTTTATTTTGGTAAATTTTGAAGTACATACCGTATATTAATATCGGTTTTGTTTCCAATTTGTGTCACACCATCTATTCTACTATAATATGATTACTAGGATAGGACATGTGTCATGCGCATAGTGAAAATGATTAAAAATATTTATTCAAAATTACATATTCTATATTTGAAAAGTGATAATATATATTGTATGTATAATAATATATATAAGGGTTAACATGATTAGAAAAATATAAGAGTTAACATTATTAACAGAAATGATAATGTACCTTAGGCATTTTTTTGTTGCAATTTTATTAGATGTCCCCTAAGGGACAGGTACCTTTGACTTTAAAATATAGTGTTTTGGTTTTGTAACAAAATGTTTGGTTTTAGAAAATAATGGTTATTTTCAGAAAATTTGCAGTCCAAAATATTCAATTAATCTATATAAATTGAAAATGTTGATTATGGTTATTATTTAAACAAATTTTCCAAAATTTCACGGAAAATTTGATCATATCATGCAGTAAATAGAAAATATTGTGACAGTGTAACTGTTAGCAAAGATTTTGTGATTGAGTGTGGTTAGCAAAACTTTTTGAAAATTACTGGATATTAGAAAACTAATTAGAAATAGTTATAAACGTATATAATCCTATAATAGCGATTGATTCATAAAGTATAATTTTTGGTAACCATTAATAATAGGAAAAAAAAAAAACATTCTCTTAGTTTGAACAAAAAAAAAACAGTAAAACCAAATATTCTTCACATTACTTAATACATATCACATAAAGAAAACAAAATAAAAATTCCCAAAACCTGAGTTACGCCGAAATAAAATAAATATATATTTAAAAAGTTCAATGCAAATGCGCGGGATGAAATATATATTCTAATAAGTTTTCAAACTAACCTTGATCATTCAACCATAATTATACCATGTCATAATCCATTTATATATTAATCTGAATAAATGTTATGTCCATCTAATTATTCCATTTATTTAAAGAGCCATTTATTATTCACTTTATATAATTTTATCTAATTTTATTTAAACACTAACCACCTTGTTATAATTGATCTACCAAAAACAATTTCAACATTTACTATTTGATTACTAAACAAAACCGTGACCATAATTTGTTATTTTCTTTAAACAAATATCATCGTTTAGGAATAAGTATAAAATTAATTTGTGAAATTGATATGACACAATTGTATAGTTATGAAACATAAAAAAATTCAATATAATTATCAAAACATCTCACTAATAACTTTTAAAAATATTATACACAAATATAAATTAATTTTTGTTAACCTATGAGAACAAATTACACAGAAATGTTACATATCTACAGAAACAAAAAAAAACAAAAAACAAATACAAACCAATATTATATCTACTGGTCAAAATCTAGAACAAACAAACATTATTATAAAGAAATGTGCATATGATCACAAAAAAACAAAAATATGCATGTTTTCAATTTTTAAATTACTATTATTTTATAAAATAAAATTTGATTAAGATTTATACGCAACAAATATGATTACAAAGAAATAACAATTGTGAAAATTAAATTAAAACTATATATTTTTTTAAAAAAATATACCCGCCCTTTTGAAATGGCGGGTAAGAATCTAGTGAAGTATTATTATCCCAAAAATGCTTGATCACCATTAAGAAAATTTCAAATGTTACAAGAAAGTAAATTTAGTAATTAAATCTCGTTTATGCTTGATAAACATGCATGTAAACTGTAAAGCGTAATTGTCGTAAAATCCCGTAACAATAAGATGCGCTCTGCATGATCACTAAATATTGCAAGAAACAAATGTTACTTGTTATTAGTAATAGGTCTCTAAACTCTACAGTATATATGACAAATTAGAGCCGACTTTGTTTTGTTTTATTTCTTTTAACTTTAGTCAGATTACATGTCTGTAATATAATTAAAAAACGATCTGTAGTACGATTAGGTTTAAAAAAAAATCTGTGCGATTGTATTTTAAATAAATTGTTCATATTTTAAGATTCATACTAGATTTCGATCCGCACAACAGTGCGGGTATTTATTTTCACGTTTATATATATATTTGTAAGGCTACTCATTAATTTAAATGTTAATATAATTATTACATAAACAATAATTTTATTGTTTTTATACTGTAAATTAATTAATTATTTCAAATCCTCACACACACACACACACACACACACACATATATATATATATATGATACTACATATTTAAAAATCATAACTCAAAACGTTAGATTTTCTTTAGCATTTTTGTTTATTCATTTTATATAATAAATTGTTGTATATATAAAAGTTTAAGATAAGTTATTTTTTTATAAATGTATTATATAGTTTACTAATGTTTAAGCTTTCTACCAAAATATTATACTTTAGCATAGTTTTATATTTGTTAAAATAAATATATTAACTTATCAGTTTAAAATAATTTTATCATATTTAGTTTAATTTAATGGTTTTATTTTAAAATGATAGATATTCTTATAAAATGGATAAAATAGGATAGAATTTTATTATTTTCATTTTATAAAATATAACTGAATACATATATATAATTATATATATACATATATTAATGTATAATAAAATTTTATTACTAATTACGAAATTAGTGAAGGTAAATTATATTCAATTTTTGAAAATCAGTATCTTGTTATAATCTTTTCAACAGATTTGTTAGAATTTTTAAATTAAAAATATCAAAAGATATTATGATAATATTGGTTAAAAGGTAATATATTATTACCATTAATGAAATACATTTAATAAACTTTCTAATAGATGGTCTAAATAAAAATATCACACATGAAAAAAGTCATGACTTCTCTTTTAATATAATAGACTAGATTTTGACCCGCAGTTTCAAACCGCGGGATAATTTTTCGAAACATTCCAAATTCGTTTGATATTGTATTTATTGTATCTACAATTAGATTTTATAAATGAAACATTATATTATGTATTTTAAAATCCGTCCTGACCCGCTGTTAAATCGGTAAATTAAGTGGTCTCATATGTAATCCCAGTTTAGTTTTTAATAAAATATTATTTAAAACTCCTATAAAATTCATAATTACAGCTAGTACCCGGGATCCTATCTATCGGTTGAACTGATAGATGATCCAATATACAATCTGGTTTGACTTAAATTATTGTAGTTAAAGTATTCTAATATTTTATTCATGACTGTTTATATGAATAGTGGATATATAATGAAAGCGGTGTTCCAATTTTAATACAATTTTTTGGTCAAACTAAATTTTTATCTTATTGTAAGTGTAATGAATCAATATTTGAAAGGATGCATACTAAAAATAAAATATAAAATATTTAAGGATCAACAATTTATATACGTCTATTACAATTTAATGATTTATGTTTGTAAATATACTTTTCATTTATTTAGTAAGTTTACTTTTGTTATTCACATGTTATTAGATTTTTTAATGTTTTGTTTATGACTTATTTTAAATTTTAAAGTTAATTTCATTAATCGCATTAAAAATATAAATATTTATTATTTTAATTTTGATTTATATTTTTATTATATATAATTATATTTTATAACTAATTAAACTATTGATCCATAATCTCTTGCATCAATTTATGTTAATATATTTGTTGAATTAGTTAATATTTGATAAATATATTATATATGTTTGAATAACCCGTAAAACTATGTTCATAAAAATGTCAATAGTAACATGTTTCATCGTATACTAAATATTAATAGTATTGAACTATTACTATTTTAATCATATATATATATATAATTTTAATATTCTAACTATAAGAATTATATTTTTATATATTTAGTGAGGGTTTTGAAGAATTTTTTTTTTGCATTTGGATTAATATATAGCTGTATATATACAAATTAATAGATATATATCATTATTTATTACATAATAACTAAAATATAATTAATTTATTATTAAATTTCGTATTATCATTATTTAAATTCATTAGTTTAAAAAAATAATATAATGGTTAGTTAGCTCCTTAATTTTAGGCATGATTTATATTTAATATTAATTAAGTTAAATATAAGTAGAAATAATAGGTAAGCTAAATATATGAATAATAAAAATAAATGACATGGAACAACCTAGACTACTTGCAAGTAGATAAAAATTGCTTCTGTATTGACTAGATTTTATACTCGCGCTACGCGCGAGTATGCATTAATAATTAGCTTATACTCTGTAATAATTATAAGTTATTTAAATAGAAATTTATATACATATTTTTGTGACAAAATGTATTTAAAATTTGATCTTCTGTTCTTAATTTATGTTTGTTTATCAAATTATTCTTTTAAAAATATTTAGTTCTTAGCTATTTATTGTTTGAATTGACAAATGTATAAATAATAGTTATTAATGTATTCATAATGTTTAAAGTTTATACTTTTATCTTTTTAATATTATGTAAAATTCTCGATGCATAGAAATTCGTAATACATTTTTAAATATATTTATCATATTTTTATCTAATATGTTGCTCACTTAATATAACTGAAAATGTAGTGTTTTATCATACATTTTATTATTTTATCTACAATCCATGTTTTATAACCACAATTTTTGTATATAATAAATTATTTAGTGATATGATGAAATTTTGACACTTCTTTAGAAGCAAAGTAATACTTTATGTAATTTAAATGATATTATGAAATTTCATATTTTATACACTGAAAATATGTTAAATATTTTTATTACTTTAACCATTTTAAAATTAAATTACTATTTTATTTTGGCATAAAATGCACTTTAAATTTATTATAAAAAATATTATAACGTAATACTTTTGTTAATATTACTGTTTTTATTTTGATTTTTATTTATTATAAGAGTTGGTATTTTTAACTAACCTGTAATTTTTTCATACTTTTTATTAGTTTAATAATATATAATATAAACGTTTTTGTTTTTTTTTTTGAAAATTTTAACATTTTTTAGAAGATATAATAATAAATTTTCTTAGTTTGATTGTTTTTTTAAAAATCTTATATGAACACCCTAAATAACTTGTAGCCTGAACTTTTTTATATAAAGTCAAATTTATTATAATAATTAATTTTCATATTTTAATTGATAGTTTTAAATTTGTGATTTCTAATGAAATTGTGTTGTTAGTTTTCTTTATTTGATATTGATTTGTATTTTATTATGAAATAAATTATTTTTTTTAGTATAGATATTTTTAAAATAATTTATTGTTATACAGTATAAATTTATTATTTATTTGACATATTTTTATTGATACTTTTAAATATAATGTAGACAACCTAAATGGTATATACCATCATAATTACTTATAATCACACTAATAATTTATGTAATTTAAATTATATTAGATATTTTTATGTTATACATTGTAAGTGTTTTTAGATGTTTTTGATACTTTAACTACTTTTATAATGGTTTACTATTTTGTTTTGGCCTAAAATGTAATTTGGATTTATTATACAAAATAGAAAATGTAATAGTTTTGTTAATATTACTATTGGCTTTTGATTTTCCATTTTACCACAAAAATGAAAAAAATTTAAGTAACTTGTCAAATGTTAATAATTATTTTAGTTTAATTATATATAATACTAATTTCGTTTTACTTTTTTTTGGAAATATTAACATTTTGAAAATAATAATGATGAATTGTCATATAAATTATTATATTCTTAATTATTTATGTTAAATTTCAAAATTATTAAACATATTGGGATAATATTTGTATAACATTTTTACTTATGTTATTTTTCCTTATTCGAATTGATTTGTATTTTATTATGAAATAAACAGTTTTTTTCTTACAAATAATTGATTTTTTTTAATATAGTCATGTATAATAACGATTTTTGTTAATTTTGTTAATACGACCAGTAGTTTAAATCATGTGTGGATGTTTTAGTTTTTTATCTCCTTTAACATACGTTTTCTATTATTTTTTCATTTGTCTATTCTATGTTAATATACATAAATTTGGAAATCAAGACATTTTAAAAACTATTTTTTTATATAGGCCTACTTTATTAGATAATCTATATTGTTATTAACAGGTTAAATAGTAATTTAGGATATGTTTTGACTTTCTAGTTTTTTATTTTTTATTTTCTATTTTAATATAACAATTAATGTTTTAAAGCAAGTTGTAAAATGTTAATATTTATTTATTTTACTTTAAGTTATATATATAATAATAATTTCGTTTTAAAAATAATTTTGGAAATATAAATATTTTAGAAAAGTTTTATTTTCTATTAGCATTTAATCTGATTTGTCATATTTTTATTAGTGGTTTTAAGTTTTATATAGCCTTTTATTTTTGATTTTCCATTTTACTGTAACAATTAACGTTTTAAAGCAAGTTTTAAAATGTTAATCTTTATTTTTTACTTTAATTTATATATATAATATAAATTTCGTTTTTAATATAATTTTGAAAATATTAATATTTTCTAAAAATAATAAACTAATATAATGATGTGTGAAAATATGATTGATCATTTTAAATCTTACGTTAACGTCTTCAATGACTTATAACCTCAATTTTTATATAGTATATAAGTCTAGAATTAGACATTTTAGAAACATAAACTTTTTAAACAATTTTGATATGTTTTGATTGATGGTTTTAAATTTGTGTAGACGGTCTAAATAGCTTACACTATCATAATTTACTTATAAGCATACTAATAATTTATTTAATTTAAATGATATTAGGTTTTTTGCTTTATACATTGTAAGTTGTTTTAGATGTAATTTTGTTACTTTAACTATATTTATAATGGCATAATATTTTATTTTGACCCCAAATATAATTTGGATTTATTATACAAAATAGCAAATGTAATATTTTTTTAATATTACTATTTGGCAATTGATTTTCTATTTATATCAGCTTTCAATTTTGTTAATATTATTATTTGAACTAAGAACTTGTGAGAAGTCACCTTGTAACTTGTTTTGTTGTCAATGACTAAGAAATTCTTAATCTTATAGATTACACCAGCTTTTAAATCATGTTCATAGCATGCTATTCGATTAGCTGGAATGAAAGTGTGGATTGTTGTTCTCTGTATAAATTTGTGTGAAACAAACAATGTTGTGCTTATTAAATTTTAAATTGAGAAGTCTAAATAACAAAATATTTTATACATTTTGATCAATAAGCAATAGCTCGAAACCTATAAACAAACTACCGTTGTTGATGTTACGTCATTACCTAAGTAAAGTACTCTAGTAAGAACGTCATTCTTATTAAAATATTTCCTAAGATCATCGAAAACCAAAGAAGTAACAGAAGCAACTATTGTGTATATATCTCTTTTCAATATCTCTCTCGTTCTCAAAGTAAATCATGAAAACTTTAAAACTTTAGACAATTATTTATAGTCCTCAAATACTTTATATGTTGAAATTTTCTTAATTTATATATTTAGTTAATTTTCCTTTTAAATGTTTTAGTTTTTGTTATCTCCTTTAACATAAGTTTTCCATTTTTTCATTAATCTATTTTATGTTAATATACATAAATATGGAAATCCTGACATTTTAAAAACAAATTATTTTTATTTTTTTATCAGTCTACTTTATTAGATAATATTTATTTTTATTAACAAGTTAAATAATATTTCAGGATATGTTTTGACTCTGTAATTTTCATTTTTTTCTTTTGACATTTAATCTGATTTCTCATATTTTATTGGTGGTTTTGAATCCTATTGGTGGTTTTAAATCCTACGTGGACGCTCTCAATGGCTTATAGCCTCAACTTTTATATAGTATAGACTAGATTTTATACTCGCGCTACGCGCGAGTCTGTTTTAATATTTTAGTTTAATTGTAAATTAACAAAATATAGTAATCTTTTTTCTATGAAAATGGTTAGAATATGATATTTTTTCTTTCTACTTATGTCTGTCTACAGAATTATATTCTTTAGATTGTTTACCATTTAGAATCTATCTATTTACAATTTGTGTTTAGACATAATTATATTATTTAAGAAAAGTTTTACTTTTAATGATTAGATAGATTGCTCAATTCAAATAAGCACACTATACTATGTAAATATTTTTATTAGTCACTTAACCTATCATTTTTATTTGAATGAAATGAGAGATTAATCTATATGCATAGTATTTAACTTTACATTTTATTTAGCAAAGTCTTAAACTGAATGTGTGGCTGGTATATATTCATTATGTGCAAATATGTATTTGAAATATTTTTTGTTATTTTTTAAGAAAAATGTATGTATGTAATACTATATTATTTAGATATAAAATTTTAATCACAATGAATATGTTGCTGAACATAACAAATATGAAATAGGTTTTGCTAGATAAAAATACATATATAACTAAATTTGAATAAGTTAAGTAATATTTCATATATTGAGATATAATATAAATAATCTAGTGTATTAGATTTATCTCCACTTGATTTAATTAACTATGATATATAGTAATGAAATTTATATGAATGTATAATGCAATTAATATATATGGTTTTACTTTCCTAAAGTATATCACATATTAGTTGATTGTAAGATAAATAATGTTTGGTTGTTTTGTAGTTCTACATGAAGATTTTTAATGTATTACATAATTTGACAACTGATTTTGTAGTTGGTAACTCCTAATAAAAAAGAAACTTAGTATATCTTTTATAGAGAATATTTATTGTAATCTTGTGTAAGATTTCATTGTTTTTGGTTTGTTGATTGGTATTTTTATATTTTGTATTATTGTGTTGATGAAAGCATATTGGCTAATCTTCTTATCATTTTCTTAAGTTTATCGTTCAGATTATAATTTATTATTACTATGTCCTAGCAAATTTATTGAAATTTATAATGATTTAATATAAACATGGATTCAACATTTTTAGTCGGATGAGAAATCATTTAGTTTTCTTTATTATAAGTAATCATAATTAAAAAAATTTCCTGAGTACACCTACCTTTATATTTGCTTCATAAATCATATTTTGATTATATTCTATATGGGTTACATTTTTATTATCTTTTAATTTTGTGTCGAAACATAATATAAAGTGGTGATAAAAAAGTTAACTGCTGATTATTGAAGATTTTTTTTTTTTTGCTTTTTATTGATATGAAACAATTTGAAACTAAAATAGAAGTTATATTTTAACAATATGTATTTCATATAAATGGATTTCTCTTGTCAGTAGATTTTTGATAAAAAGAATTGTAAACGCAGTGAAATCAAATTAAATAATATAGTGGTTTAAGAAAAAAACCAGATATTTTTCTAGCAAGTTTTAGAAAATTATGTGATATATTATCATTTTAGATGATTTTTAACTTTATATCTATTTTTTAAAGTTGTTATTAGGTTATCAGTTTTGATATCAAATACCCATAGATGGTAATTCTTCTATGAGAGCCGTGCTTCCTGGTGTGTTTATAAACTATACAAACACAACATTCATTTATGATGTGTCAGCTCGCCTATAGTTTACATTTACACTTAATCATGCAATGAAGTATCCGCCATATTGAGGCAATTATAATTATATATATATATATATATATATATATATATATATATATATATATATATATATATATATATATATATATATATCTTTATATGGACAAAAGTAATTCACAATTTTTTAACCATATAGATCCTTGTTCTTGTTGACAGCTTTATTGAACTCAGCATAAGAACGAATCTCAAAGTTTTGCCTCTCACTATCATGGCAAGAATGATCCGTGGTACAAAAACTGTTTGCTTAGTGAACTGAATTAAAAACTTGGGAGAAGTCACTTTATAATTTTTGTTGTTGTTGATGACCAAAAAGTTCTTAACATTATAGATTCCACCAGCCTTTAAATCCTCTTCAAAACACCCTATTCGAATAGCTTGTATGAAGGCGTGGATGCTGTTTCCTGTAATATTTTGTGTCAAACAAACTATATGTTAATCTTATTAAATATTTGATTGATAATGTCTAAATAAAACTCTTTGTACCTTTTGATCAATATGAAATAACTCCTAACCCATAAGCAAACCACCCTTATTGATCTTATGTGCTTCCCAAAAGGGAATCACTCTAGCAAAAACATCATTTTTATTATAACATTTTTTTAAATCATCGAAAACCAAAGAAGAAGCATAAGCGACCATTGTGTAAATATGTCTTTTTGATATTTATCTTTTTCTCAAAGTAAATTTTGAGAAAAATTGAAACTCTAGAAAACTATTTATATTCACCCAATACTTCATTTATCAGAAACTTTCTTCTTTTATATATTAAGTGGATTTCCCTTTTAGATGTTTTAGGTTTTGTTATATATTTATGTTAATATGACATTTTAAAAACTAATAATTTTTTTATTACCCTACTTTATTAGATGATAAATTTTGCTATTGAAACTAAAAATTTGGAATATTGACATTTTATTAATAATAGATTAAAATTTTACATTTTAAGAAATAGCAAATATAAAATTTAAAAATTAAATATTTAACTTATTTGATATTAATTCAGGATATTTTTGACTTTTTATTTTCTTTTTAAAATCTAATAATTTATATCGATATTAAATATTTTCTTTTGTTTTTATATTAATATTCATAAATTTGGAAATCATGAAATTTAAACTAATAATTGTTATATATGACTACTCTATCAGATTATATAAATTTTTTATTAACATTTTTTAGAAATATTAAACTTAAATTCTGGTTTTTCATAATTTTTATTTTGTTAGTTTTAAGTTATATAATAGAAATTTCGTTTTATTTAACTGTAAATGTTTCCATTTTTTAACTTAACTATTTTAACATTAATTTACCATTTTATTATACCTAAGAAGACACTATTTATTTTAAGTTATATATAATAGTATTTTCGTTCTATTTAATTGTAATTTTTTTCAGATTGTTTTATTAACTTCATTATTTTAACACTAAATTACGATTTAATTTGGTATAAGTTTTTTTTGAAGTTATTATACCTAAGAAGACATATTTTTTTGTTAATGTTACTATTTTCCATTTTTCTTTAATAGTTAATATTTTGAAGTAAGTTATAAAATGGTAATATATTTATATAATATTAGTTTTGTTTTTACAACATATTGTTTTGGAAATATTAACATTTAAGAAAAATATAGCAAATTAAGTAAGGTGTAAAATGTCAATTTTGTAGTTTAATCTATATATATTATTACTAATTTCGTTTTATATTTTGGAAATATTATATTATTATTAATTTCTTTTTTAAATATATTTTAGAAATATTAACATATTAAAAAACAAAAAATTGTAATGATAATTTGTCATAATACAATTGGGCATTTAACATCCTATCTGGACGTCCTCAATGGCTTATAACCTCAACATTTATATAGTATAGATTTACCATTTTATTATACCTAACAAGACACTATTTAGTTTAAGTTATATATAATATTATTTTCGTTTTAATTAATTGTAAATGTTTTCAGATGGTTTTGTTAACTTAATTATTTTAACATTAAATTACGATTTAATTTGGTATAAGTTTTTTTTGAAATTAGAATACCTAAGAAGACATATTTTTTTGTTAATGTTACTATTTTCCTACTGGTTTTCCATTTTGCTTTAATAGTTAATATTTTGAAGTAAGTTATAAAATGGTAATATATTTATATAATATTAGTTTTGTTTTACGACATATTGTTTTGGAAATATTAACATTTAGGAAAAATATAGAAAATTAAGTAAGGTGTAAAATGTCAATTTTGTAGTTTAGTCTATACATATTATTACTAATTTCGTTTTAAATATATTTTGGAAATATTATATTATTATTAATTTCGTTTTTAAATATATTTGAGAAATATTAACATATTAAAACCCAATAAACTGTAATGATGATTTGTCATAATACAATTGGGCGTTTAACATCCTATGTGGACGCTTTCAATGGCTTATAGCCTCAACTTTTATATAGTATAAACTAGATTTTATACTCGCGCTACGCGCGAGTCTGTTTTAATAATTAGTTTATGTTTTCTAATAATTGTATGTTATTTAAATAGATATTTATATTAACATTTTTATGAAAAAATGCATTAAATTTTGATTTTATGTTCTTTAATTTATGTTTATTTATCAAATTATTCCTTTTAAAATATATATTTCTTAGTATTTATTGTTTGAATTGACAAATGTATAAAATATATTGAAATGTTTTTATAATGTTTATAATTTATAAAAAAAAATTATTTGTAATGTTATGTAAATATTCTCATGCATAGAAACTCGTAATACATTTTGTAAATATAATTATCATACTCTTTACCAATTATGTTGCTCGCTATATAACTTAAAAAGTAGTGTTTTAACATACATTTTGTTATTTCATAGGCAATCCATGTTTTAGAACCATATTTTTGTATATAATAAATTATTTAATGATATGATGAAATTTTAACAATTATTTATAAGAACACTAATATTGTATGTAATTTTAATGATATTATGAAATTTCTTATCTTATACAATGAAATTGTGTTTAATACTTTTATTAATGTAACCATTTTTAAATTAAGTTATCATTTTATTTTGGCGTAAAAGTACATTATATTTATTATAAACTTGCTAACGTAATACTTTTGTTAATATTAATTTTTTTTTATTTTATTATAAAAGTTAGTATTTTTAACTAACTTGTAAAATTTTAATATTTTGTATTATTTTAATTAGATATAATATAATAGTTTTTTTTCTAT
Source organism: Hirschfeldia incana (assembly GCA_026261945.1). NCBI lineage: Eukaryota > Viridiplantae > Streptophyta > Magnoliopsida > Brassicales > Brassicaceae > Hirschfeldia > Hirschfeldia incana. Next base: position 7,502,656 of record JABCMI010000003.1, on the reverse strand, counting down.
TCTGTTGAAAATATTTACATTTTTAAAAAAAATATAATAAATAATTGTCATATTTTAATTGAATGTTTTCAATCTTATGTGAACACCCTTAATTACTTATATCATCAATTTTTATATATAAAGTATAGAATTGACTTATATTAATGAATGGTCATATTTTAATTGATTGTTTTAAATTTGCTATTTCTATTGAAATCATATTGTTAGTTTTCCTTTTTCGATATTGATCTGTATTTTATTATGAAATAATTGTTTTTGAAATATTTATATTTTTGAAAATAATTATCTAAAATGCTATTTAGTCATAATAAGATTGGTGGTTTAAAATCTTATGTAGATGCTCTTAGCCTCTTAATGGCTAATTACCTCAACTTTTATATAATATAGATGTTTCAAAATTATTATATATACTTGTACAATGTTTTTACTTATGTTAGTTTTCTTTGTTCGAATTGATTTGTATTTTATTATGAAATAAACAGTTTATTTATGAAATATTGATATTTTTGAAAATAGTTATGTAAAATAATAATTTGTCATAATACGATTGATCATTTTAAATCCTAGGTGGAAGCTCTCAGAGCTTATAACCTCAATTACTATATAATATGTGTTTTTAATAATTTTACATGTTTCGATTGATCATTTTAAATCTGATAGAGACAATCTAAATGGCTTATACCATAACGATTACTTATAGTCACTAATATTTTATGTAATTTAAATGATATTAAATGTTTTTTTTGTTTTATACATTGTAAGTGTTTTTAGATGGTTTTGTTACTTTAACTATTTTTACAATTGTTTACTATTTTGTCTTGGCCTAAAATGTAATTTGGATTTATTATACAAAATAGAAAATGTAATATTTTTGTTAATATTACTATTTTGATTTTGATTGTCTTTTTTTTAACAATCAAAAATTACTTTTAAGTAACTTGTCAAATGTTAATACATATTTTAGTTTACATAATAATTTAATTTTAAGGTTTTTTTGGAAATATTAACATTTTTAAAAATAATAAATAATAATGATGAATTGTTATATTAATTATAACATTCTTAATTGTTCATGCTAAATTTCGAAATTGTTATATATACTGGATTAATATATGTATATTTTTACTTTTGTTAGTATTCCTTATTAAAATTGATTTTTATTTTATTATTAAATATAAAGTTTTTAAAATTTTTAATATTTTTCAGAAATCATTATGTAAAATAATGATGTGTAGTAATATCAATGATTGTTTTAAATCCTATGTGGACGCTTTCAATGGCTTATAGCCTCAACTTACTATTTGAATTTTGATTTTCTATTTTACAATAAAAGTTAAATTTTTAAGTAACTTGTCAAAAGTTAATACATATTTTAGTTTGTATAATAATTCCGTTTTACTTTGAGTTTTGTTTGGAAATCTTAAAATTTCGGAAAATAATAAATAATAATGATTAATTGTCATATTAATTATAATATTCTTCATTGTTTATGTTAAATTTCGAAATTGTTATAAATACTGGATTAATATATGTATATTTTTTCCTTTTATTAGTTTTCCTTATTCGAATTGATTTTTATTTTATTATTAAATATACAGTTTTTTTGAAATATTGTTATTTTTAAAAATAATGATATGTAATAATATCATTGATTGTTTTAAATTTTATGTGGACGCTCTCAATAGTTTATAGCCTCAACTTACTATTTGGATTTTGATTCTATTTTACAATAAAAGTTAAAATTTTAAGTAACTTGTCAAGTGTTAATACATATTTTAGTTTATATAATAACTTAGTTTTACTTTGAATATCTTTTTAGAAATATTAACATTTCGGAAAATAATAAATAGTAATGATGAATTTTCATATTAATTACATATTTTTAAATGTTTATGTTAAATTTCGAAATTGTTATATATACTGGACTAATATATGTATATTTTATTTTTGTTAGTTTTCCTTAATCGAATTGATTTGTATTTTATAATTAAATAATTAAATATACAGGTTTTTAAAATATTAAAATTTTCAAAAATAATTATGTAAAACAGTGATGTGTAATAATATCATTGATTGTTTTAAATCCTATGTGGACACCCTCAATGGCTTATAGCCTCAACTTTTATATAGTATAGATTAAAATATTTTTATTTATACATAAATCTGGAAATCATGACATTTTAAAAAAAAATATTTTTATTTTTTTATCAGTCTACTTTATTAGATAATATTTATTTTTATTAACAAGTTAAATAATATTTCAGGATATGTTTTGACTCTGTAATTTTCATTTTTTTCTTTTAACATTTAATCTGATTTCTCATATTTTTATTGGTGGTTTTGAGTTATATATAGCTTTTTATTTTTGATTTTTTCATTTTACTATAATAATTAATGTTTTAAAGCAAGTTGTAAAGTGTTAATATTTATTTAATTTACTTTAAGTTATATATAGAATATTTATTTCGTTTTTAATATAATTTTAGAAATATTATATTTTAGAAAACTTCTATTTTCTGTTAACATTTAATCTGATTTATCATATTTTTATATAGCCTTTTTATTTTTGGTTTTCCATTTTACTATAATAATCAACGTTTTAAAGCAATTTGTAAAATGTTAATATCTATTTATTTTATTTAAAGTTATATATAGAATGTTAAATTCGTTTTTAATATAGTTTTGGAAATATTAATATTTTTTAAAAATAATAAACTAATATAATGATGTGTCAAAATACTATTGGTGGTTTTAAATCCTATGTGGACGCTCTCAATGGCTTATAGCCTCAACTTTTATATAGTATAGACTAGATTTTATACTCGCGCTACGCGCGAGTCTGCATTAATAATTAGTTAATACTCTATAATAATTATAAGTTATTTAAATAGAAATATATATACATATTTTTGTGACAAAATGTATTTAAAATTTGATCTTCTGTTCTTAATTTATGTTTGTTTATCAAATTATTCTTTTAAAAATATTTAGTTCTTAGCTATTTATTGTTTGAATTGACAAATGTATAAATAATAGTTATTAATGTATTCATAATGTTTAAAGTGTATACTTTTATCTTTTTAATATTATGTAAAATTCTCGATGCATAGAAATTCGTTATACATTTTTAAATATATTTATCATTTTTTACCTAATATGTAGCTCACTTAATATAACTGAAAATGTAGTGTTTTATCATACATTTTATTATTTTATCTATAATCCATGTTTTATAACCACAATTTTTGTATATAATAAATTATTTAATGATATGATGAAATTTTGACACTTATTTAGAAGCAAAGTAATACTTTATGTAATTTAAATGATATTATGAAATTTCATATTTTATACACTGAAAATATGTTAAATATTTTTATTACTTTAACCATTTTAAAATTAAATTACTATTTTATTTTGGCATAAAATGCACTTTAAATTTATTATAAAAAAGTTCTAACGTAATACTTTTGTTAATATTACTGTTTTTATTTTGATTTTTATTTATTATAAGAGTTGGTATTTTTAACTAACCTGTAATTTTTTCATACTTTTTATTAGTTTAATAATATATAATATAAAAGTTTTGTTTTTTTCTTCTTTTGAAAATATTAACATTTTTTAGAAGATATAATAATCAATTTTCTTATTTTGATTGTTTTTTTAAATCTTATATGAGCACCATAAATAACTTGTAGCCTGAACTTCTTTATATAAAGTCAAATTTATTATAATAATTAATTTTAATATTTTAATTGATTGTTTTAAATTTTTGATTTCTAATGAAATTGTGTTGTTAGTTTTCTTTATTTGATATTGATTTGTATTTTATTATGAAAAAAATTATTTTTTAATATAGATATTTTTTAATATAATTTATTGTTATACAGTATAAATTTATTATTTATTTGACATATTTTAATTGATACTTTTAAATATAATGTAGACAATCTAAATGGCATATACCATCATAATTACTTATAATCACACTAATAATTTATGTAATTTAAATTATATTAGATATTTTTATGTTATACATTGTAAGTGTTTTTAGATGTTTTTGATACATTAACTACTTTTACAATGGTTTACTATTTTGTTTTGGCCTAAAATGTAATTTGGATTTATTATACAAAATAGAAAATGTAATAGTTTTGTTAATATTACTATTGGCTTTTGATTTTCTACTTTACCACAAAAATGAAAACAAATTAAGTAACTTGTCAAATGTTAATAATTTTTTTAGTTTAATTATACATAATACTAATTTCCTTTTATTTGTTTTTGGAAATATTAACATTTTGAAAATAATAATGATGAATTGTCATATAAATTTTTATATTCTTAATTATTTATGTTAAATTTCAAAATTATTATACATATTGGGATAATATTTGTATAACATTTTTACTTATGTTATTTTTCCTTATTCGAATTGATTTGTATTTTATTATGAAAAAACAGTTTTTTTCTTACAAATAATTGATTTTTTTAATATATTCATGGACAATAACGATTTTTGTTAATTTTGTTAATACGACCAGTGGTTTAAATCCTGTGTGGATGTTTTAGTTTTTTTTATCTCCTTTAACATACGTTTTCCACTGTTTTTTCAATGGTCTATTTTATGTTAATATACATAAATTTGGAAATCAAGACATTTTAAAAACTATGTTTTTTATATCAGCCTACTTTATTAGATAATCTATATTGTTATTAACAGGTTAAATAGTAATTTAGGATATGTTTTGAATTTGTAATTTTTCTTTTTTAACATTTTATCTGTTTTTTCATATTTTTATTGGTGGTTTTGAATTATATCTATTTTTTATTTTTTATTTTCCATTTTAATATAACAATTAATGTTTTAAAGCAAGTTGTAAAATGTTAATATTTATTTATTTTACTTTAAGTTATATATATAATATTTATTTCGTTTTAAAAATAATTTTGGAAATATAAATATTTTAGAAAACTTTTATTTTCTGTTTACATTTAATCTGATTTGTCATATTTTTATCAGTGGTTTTAAGTTTTATATAGCCTTTTATTTTTGATTTTCCATTTTACTGTAACAATTAACGTTTTAAAGCAAGTTGTAAAATCTTAATCTTTATTTGTTACTTTAATTTATATATATAATATAAATTTCGTTTTTAATATAATTTTGAAAATATTAATATTTTCTAAAAATAATAAACTAATATAATGATGTGTAAAAATACGATTGGTCATTTTAAATCTTACGTTAACGTCTTCAATGGCTTATAACCTCAATTTTTATATAGTATATAAGTCTAGAATTAGACATTTTAGAAACATAAACTTTTTAAACAATTTTGATATGTTTTGATTGATGGTTTTAAATTTGTGTAGATGGTCTAAATGGCTTACACTATCATAATTTACTTATAAGCACACTAATAATTAATTTAATTTAAATGATATTAGGTTTTTTGCTTTATACATTGTAAGTTGCTTTAGATGTAATTTTGTTACTTTAACTATATTTATAATGGCATAATATTTTATTTTGACCCCAAATATAATTTGGATTTATTATACAAAATAGCAAATGTAATATTTTGTTAATATTACTATTTGGCAATTGATTTTCTATTTATATCAGCTTTCAATTTTGTTAATATTATTATTTGAATTAAGAACTTGTGAGAAGTCACCTTGTAACTTGTTTTGTTGTCAATGACTAAGAAATTCTTAATCTTATAGATTACACCAGCTTTTAAATCCTCTTCATAGCATGTTATTCAATTAGCTGGAATGAAAGTGTGGATTGTTGTTCTCTGTATAAATTTGTGTGAAACAAACAATGTTGTGCTTATTAAATTTTAAATTGAAAAGTCTAAATAACAAATTATTTTATACCTTTTGATCAATAAGCAATAGCTCGAGACCTATAAACAAACTACCCTTGTTGATGTTACGTCATTTCCAAAAGTAAAGTACTCTAGCAAGAACTTCATTCTTATTAAAACATTTCCTAAGATCATCGAAAACCAAAGAAGTAACATAAGCAACTATTGTGTATATATCTCTTTTCAATATCTCTCTCGTTCTCAAAGTAAATCATGAAAACTTTAAAACTTTAGACAATTATTTATAGTCCTCAAATACTTCATATGTTGGAAATTTTCTTAATTTATATATTTAGTTAATTTTCCTTTTAAATGTTTTAGTTTTTGTTATCTCCTTTAACATAAGTTTTCCATTTTTTCATTAATCTATTTTATGTTAATATACATAAATCTGGAAATCATGACATTTTAAAAACAAATTATTTTTATTTTTTTATCAGTCTACTTTATTAGATAATATTTATTTTATTAACAAATTAAATAATATTTCAGGATATGTTTTGACTCTGTAATTTTCATTTTTTTTTCTTTTAACATTTAATCTGATTTCTCATAGTTTTATTGGTGGTTTTGAGTTATATATAGCTTTTTTATTTTTGATTTTCCATTTTACTATAATAATTAATGTTCTAAAGCAAGTTGTAAAGTGTTAATATTTATTTATTTTACTTTAAGTTATATATAGAATATTAATTCGTTTTTAATATAATTTTAGAAATATTAATATTTTAGAAAACTTCTATTTTCTGTTAACATTTAATCTGATTTATCATATTTTTATATAGCCTTTTTATTTTTGATTTTCCATTTTACTATAATAATCAAGGTTTTAAAGCAAGTTGTAAAATGTTAATATCTATTTATTTTATTTTAAATTATATATAGAATGTTAAATTCGTTTTTGATATAGTTTTGGAAATATTAATATTTTCTAAAAATAATAAACTAATATAATGATGTGTCAAAATACTACTGGTGGTTTTAAATCCTATGTGGACGCTCTCAATGGCTTATAGCCTCAACTTTTATATAGTATAGATTTATCTCAAAAAGATTTTCTTTCTTTTGTTTTTCAGTTTTGATCAAAGAAGTAATCCTATATAAGGAACCTCATCCCCTGTTGTATCAAGTCTTCTATCTTACAAACCCTAACACCTCAGAAAAGCTTTCGTGAATTCTTTTCTCAAAGTATATCTTTCTTTCCGTAGATCTTTGACTTATATGTTAATTTTTCTTTTTTTTTCTACGTTGGTGACTTTCGTGTTGAATAATATTCGTTAGAACCCTTGAAATTTTCTGCACTTAACTTTTGCTAACGAGAATTGTACATTTTATTGTTTCCAGATGTCAATGCAAATCTTTGTAAAGATTTTTACAGGCAAGACCTTAACTCTTGACGTCGAAAGCTCAGACACAACTTGCAAACTCAAAGAAAAGATACAAGTTAAGGAAGGACTCCCTACATACCAGCAGGTGCTTGTCTTTGAGGAAAAGATTCTTGAGGATTGCCGTCCCTTGGCTATTTACAATATCCAAAAAAATTCAACTCTCCTCATGATCCTCAGGTTTAAAGGTATGAGAATCTTCGTAAATATTTTTGAAGGCAATGCCATAATGCTTGAGGTCAAAAGCTCAGACACCATTGACAACATCAAGACCAAGATACGAGATAAAGAAGGTATCCCTAACTACCAGCAGAGGCTTATTTTTGCCGGGAAAATCCTTGAGGATGACCGTACGTTGGCTAGTTACAATATCGAGAAAGAGTCAAGTCTCCACTTGATTCTCAGATTTAGGATGCGAATCTTCGTAAATATGTTTGACAGGACCAGAATAGCTTTTGAGGTCAAAAGCTCAGACACCATTGGCAACCTCAAGGCAAGGATACAAGATAAGGAAGGGATTCCTATCGAAAAGCAGAGACTGGTCTTTTCCGGACGTATTACTAAGGATGACTATACCTTGGCTGATTACAAAATGGAAAAAAGATAATGTTCTTCACATGATTCTCATGTTGGGAGGAGTTATGAAAATCTTTGTTAAGAGTACTCTTACAGGCAAAACCATAGACCTTGAGGTCAAAAGCTTAGACACAATTGACATGGTAAAGGCCAAGATCCAAGGCAGAGAGGGAATCCCTCCGCACCAGCAGATGTTGTTTTTTACCGGTAAACAGCTCGAGGATGGCCGTTTGGTGGATAACAAGATCTGGAACGAGTCAGTCCTTCACCTCCATTTTTCAAGTGGTCAAATGCAAATATTTGTAAAAACACTCTATGGTAAAGTCTTTACCTTAGAAGTTGAGAGCTCAGACACAATTTACAGTATTAAGACAAAGATACGAGACATGGGAGGAATCGCACTAGAAAGCCAGAGAATCATATTTGATAGTAGACTACTGGAGGATGGTGACAGGCTTTCTGATCATAATATCCAAAAGGAGTCAACACTTCACCCTGTGCCTAATCTACCTACCACATACAAATAGACTTTTGTCTATTCGTTTTTTTTTCTTTTGTTTTTATATTGGATTTTTTTTTCTTACTGACAACTTTCATTAATCGAAATCATGCTACAAAGTTTGATGGAGGCATTAGAAAAGACTCATTAGATAGAGAGCTTGCTTTGCTAATGCATCAGCAAGCTTATTTTCCGAACGAGAAATCCAAGAAAAAGAAATAAATTCAAAACAAGTAGTTAAATGGAGAATGTCTGCCACTATCCCATACCCCTCGACTAGAGCTTTGATAAGTTGTTGCGTATCTGACTGGCAGTTCACTCGTTGGATGCCCATGTCGAGGCAGTTAACAAGAGCTTCCTTGGTTTCCACGTTTCGTGAGGGGGCAGAGGATTCCGCAACCTGTTCTTTCAGCCATTGTGCTGCCGAGACAGCTTTAGAAATAATCTCTTCCGGCTGTATATCTATCTTTGTTATTAAACACTTTTTTTGTTCTTTGCTAACCACAGACCAAAGAATTCAGGGTGCTAAGGGCCCCGAGACACAAACCACTCCAAGCTTCATTCAAATCTATCAATCCTCTGGACTCAACGCAAGAGGAGAAAGGTGCCAACTTCCATACCTTGACTGCATGTATCACAGTGGAGAAACAGATGATTGATAGATTTTGCAACTTTTGCACAAGAGTCCTGACATGAATGTTCCTTGACGCCAATCGGTCTCCCACTGGAAGCGCACCTTTGAAAAATTTCCACAAAAAGAGCTTCATCTTTGGTGCAGTTTGTAGTAGCTTCCATATTCCTAGTGAAATTATATATGGACACATACATAAAGTAGACTTATTCAGTTTGTAGCTTCCATATTCGTCGTGAAATTCAGAGTGATTAAACACACAAAATAGAAAAGTAATTAATAAAACAATAACAAATGAGGAACCCAATAGTTCACAAAAATTATAAACCACCGGTTTGAAAAAAGATAGATATTCCAAAGTCAAATAGCAGTGAAAGAGAAATCATCTTCTATTATTAACCAACAAGGCATCTCACTCTATGCGTAGCAACACCGAGAGAATGTCACCTTCAATGCCCATATCTTTGAATAATCTCCATCAAACAGTTCCTTGACAAACATTACAGCTCAGCGTACGTGTAGAGATCACGAATGTTTGCTGTCTTATGACCAAGAACATCGTACGCATGATTGTCCATGTTACACCTCATGATTGGTTCTCTCAAAGGAATGACAATAGCTGGTGTTGTCCGTCTCGTGAGCTTCTTTGGATAATTCTTGAGCAATGATATTGCTAGGAGAATGATCTGGATTAGAGCGATCTGAAGAAGCATTGGCTTAATGCCCTCTAAATTCTAAACTGATATATATAATATTACCTCTCGCAACTTTCGAAATATTAAGATTTCGTCGAAAAGAGTTATACACATAATATCCTACAAACAAGCTAAAGACTGAAAACATATAGCAAAAACAAGATTTGGTCAGCTAAGGTAACAATTCAGAGTACCCTACAAGTCAACAAACACAATGAAACTCAAACCAAATCTTTTCACAACAACTATAGCAAACAAGTTCATGATCATCAATCATATAGAATATTTCAGTCTTTTTTATTACTACCCCAAGGAGAACAAATCTTTTCCAAACCCTTTCCAAGAGAGCATCCGAGTCCAGCTCTTTCCTTCTCAGGTGAGTCAGAGCGAGAACGCTTCGGAGAATCAGAACCGTCAACTTCATTCTTCCTGGGATGTATGGTTTCGATGACGGCCTCGATTTCCTCCTGTGCTCTCTCGAAAACATTAGGAGCCTTCACTTCATTGACCGGTGTGTTCTCGTCGATATCATCACTCCTTCCATGAGTTTCTTTGTGGTGATGATGATGGCGATGATGAGGTTTCTCCTTGGAATGGAACAAGGATTTGATTTCTTCCTTGGCCTTTCTCATCACATTCGGTTTCTTCTTTTCATCTTCTGTCAATGCGAAACAGAACTGAGTCTTGAACAAGAATCAAGAACTGAACATACACCGAGAACTAAACACACTAGACAAAAACGAACCTTGTTTCTCGGATTTGAATTCCATCTTGTCAGATTCGTCCCTAACATAAGCATTGCAAAATCAAAACGATTGAACTCTCATTCATCATCATAGAATAAGACAGAGAGAAACAAAAAAAAAACAAAACCTGGAACTCTTGCGTTGATGAATAGCACCAATAACAGCATCGATCTCTTCTTTGGCTCGTTCGAACATGCTTGGTGCTTTGACTTTGCTCTCATCGATGTCCGGACGATGTTGTTCATCACCTAACAAACACACACAAGTTCCATATAGCATGAGATATACATCGAGCATAAACATAAAACATCGGTAATAACGTTAATCAACCTCACTAAATCACACCACTAAACCCCCCAGAAAAATAATTCTGAGACGATAATAACCAAATTGGCTTAAAAATCTCGAAAGATAACAAGTAAAACACAGAATTTCATAAAACCCAGATTTATACATCATCGCAATCAATCGCGAACCACAGAAAACATCTTCCCAACTTCCAATTCGGAAAAAAAGAAAGAAACTGGAGCAGAATTTACCAGAAACAGTGTTGGGACCAGTCATCTTCTTGTTCTGATCGACGGAGATTATGATTTTCTAGGGTTTTTACTCAGAGAGACAATTATCAGGGAATATGCGTTGAAGGAATTTGTAATTTCTGCACAATGTAATTATGGGACTTGTCTCTCGATTTGAAAAAGAACCAGACTGGATTACCTAAATATTGGGTCCCGCACTTTCAATGTTTTAGGCTAATTATTATAAGACTATCTACGATGGAGGTGTTGAATCACTATATAAAATCAAGGATAGAATAGAGTGAGAAAGTAGAGAGAGACTTTTCTCTCAAAAAAGTTACCCTGCGTGGGCTTAAGGCTATTAACCGGAGGGTTTCAAGAGTGATATCATAGAAAATCGAGATTTGCTGTCTTAAACACCTTTTAGAAGCAATTTGTCAACCCTTATCTTGGGTTTCGAAGTCTTTTTCGGTTACTTTACTCATAACCTTATCTGTTCTTCTGGGCTGTTCTTCATTTATTGAGAACATTTAGTTGAGTGGGTGAGAAGTTATTGTTATTAGAAGATATTAAAGTGGTGAAATCATGTCTTTGGCCATGGACAACGCTCTGATGGCTTTGTCGCTTGATGAAGAAGATACCCCTTTCGCTATGCCTGATCTCCCTGAGTTCAGTTCAGCTGAGGAAAATCGTCTGAGCCTGATGGGAAGACTCCTCAACCCGCGGCGTCAGAAGATGGCAAGTCTAATAATGAAGATGCCAAGGAAATGGCAAAAGGAAGGACGAGTTAGAGGCATTGCCTTATCTCAAGAGAGATTCCAGTTCATTTTCAAGAATGAACATGACCTCCTCGACGTCTTGGAGAGAGGTGTTCAATCTCATGAAGAGTGGACAATTGTTGTTGAAAGATGGGTGGAAAACCCTCCTGAGGACTACTTACAATTCATCCCCTTGTGGGTCCAAATCAGCAAGATTCCGGTTAACTGCTACACGACAGTGGCCCTCACTGCCTTGGGAGACTTAGTGGGGAAAACAGAGTTTGTTGCTTTCGATCCCACCAAACCGATTACTCAAGATTTCATTCGAGTTCAAGTGAAGTTCAATGTAGCGAACCCTCTCAAACCCTCCAAAGTGGTAACAATCAAAGGTGTTCCCCACGTTGTACGCTACCACTATGAGAAAGTTCAAAAGCGCTGCTTTACTTGTCACAGACTCAACCATGAGAATGATTACTGTCCTCTCGTGGTGAGACAGAGACAGGAAAACTCAAGATTGAGAAGAGAGAAAGTGAAGGAAGCGTTATTAGATAGGAATCTCACTCTACCGGAAGATGACGTTCTTTATGGGGTCTTAAAGGAATCGCAGGTGGGCATGGACCCTGCTACTGGCAGACCGAAGATTGCTAAGGAGGTTTTGGAGGAGATGCGAAGATACCTTCTTGCTGATACTGGTGAGAGTCATCCAATAAAAATCGACAAAGTGCAAAAATCAGTAGAGCTGGTCGAGAAAGATCCCATGCTGAAAAGATCTGTTCTGAGACTGGAAGCCCCTCCTGTAGTGATATCTGACTTAAACAGAGGTAAGGGGCTAGTCTTTGATTATAGTGAGAAGATGGGGGAGTCTACGGCTTTGTCCACCCACAGTTCGCCTCATAAGTTGATGGATGACTCGTTTAAGGCGCTCTCATCCCATTCCTACAAGTCTCTCCCAATGCAAAAACGGGCTAGTGACGAGGAAGGAAGCTCAGCAAATGGTCCTCGACGTAACTTTGTTTATCCTACGGTGTTCAGGCCAGATACATCTGGTCCTGCTTCTTCCGGGATAGCAAAGAGACGTCATGTGGTCCGAAGGAGACCCCCCAAAGGAGTGCGGTTGCAGAGACAGAAACAGGCTGGAACCTTTGTACTTGAGGTAGAAGATAAAAGAGAAGGTAAACAACTTATGGGAAACAAGAAGAGGAAATGTGTCGGGGAAGGGTTGGAGACAGACCAAAACAACAAGGCAGCCTGCCTTAAGGCGATCCCAAATGAGGGATTGCCCAATATCCAATGAGCATACTGAGCTGGAATTGCCAAGGCTTGGGGCGGCCTCAAGGCTTGACAATTCAAAGACTGCGGGAACTGCGTCAACACCTATTCCCGGAGATTTTATTTCTTATGGAAACAAAAAAATGTAGGAATGTAGTAGTAGATTTACAAGTATGGCTGGGTTATGAGCGAGTTCACATTGTTAACCCTGTTGGTTACAGTGGTGGATTGGCTATTTTATGGAAGAAAAATGTTAAAGTTCGGATCAACCATTCAGATAAGCATATTATCGACTGCTCTGTGAATTTTGGAGACCTTTCCTTCAGTCTTTCGTGTGTTTATGGGGAACCTTCCCATGATGGGAAGAGCTTAGTTTGGGATCATTTACGTCGCATTGGAGCTACCAGATCAGGTCCTTGGGCTTTGGTAGGAGATTTTAACGAGATATTGAGTAATGATGAGAAACTCGGAGGCCCTAAGAGATCTGAGTCTTCCTTTGCTCCATTCGCTGATATGCTAAGTTCATGCAGTATGGAGGAACTCAGTAGCAGAGGGAACATGTTCACTTGGAGTGGGAGCAGGTGGCGAAAATGGATCCAGTGTCGCCTAGACAGATGTTTTGGCAATAAAGAATGGTGTTTGCTTTTTCCTGCCTCAAACCAAACGTTTCTTGAAAAGAGGGGGTCGGACCATAGACCGGTGTGGGTTAGGCTAAGAGCTACCTCTGAAGAGCCTAAACGACAGTTTAGATTCGACAGGCGATTACTCCATCACCCGGATGCAATTAAGGAAGTGGAAAATGCCTGGAAGAAAAACGCAACCACAGCCTCTGTGACCCTCAAAATCCGTAAGTGTAGATCAGTAATGAGTGCGTGGAAGCGTAAGAGGAGATTCAATGCCAAGGATAAGATCAATTTGCTCCAGGAGAGATTAGAGTGGTTCCAATCCAAGCCATACTCTTGTTGGTTTGTGATTAATAATCTTAAGAAGGAGCTGATGCAAGCCTATAGAGAAGAAGAAATGTTTTGGAGACAGAAAAGTAGAGAAAAATGGATGAAATTGGGTGACAGAAATTCAAAATTCTTTCACCTATCAGTTAAGGCAAACAGAGCTAGGAACCATCTTCTAAAACTGAAAGATAAGTTTGGTCGAGACCAATGATCAGACGCTGCTAAAGCTCAGGTGGCCATCGACTATTTCACTGAGCTTTTCTCCTCGTCCCATCCTCCTTCCTATAATCATGTCTTTCAAAGCATGGCCCCTAGGGTCACTGAGACAATGAATCAACATTTGACAAGATTAATAACCAAGGAGGAGGTTCGAGAAGCGATATTTTCTATTGATGCTGAGAGTGCACCAGGCCCTGATGGCATGACAGGTAGCTTCTTCCAAAAGTTTTGGCACATTATTGGTGAAGCAGTCACAACAGAGATACAAGAAGTGTTCATCCATGGTTGCCTACCTGCGGACTGGAACTTTACCTATATATGTCTGATCCCCAAGATTCCTAATCCGGAGAACATGTCGGACCTGAGACCCATTAGTTTGTGCTCTGTTCTTTACAAGGCGGTCTCTAAGATACTAGTGAAAAGGCTGCAACCTTTCTTGGCTGATCTTGTCTCAGTTAACCAGTCGGCGTTTGTGAGTGAGCGTCTTATCCAAGATAACATTTTAATTGCGCATGAGGCTGTGCACGCTCTGAAAACGCATCCGGAAGTGTCTTCAACTTACATGGCGGTGAAGACGGATATGTCCAAAGCATATGACAGAGTTGAGTGGAGTTACCTGAGAGACTTGATGAAAGCAATGGGTTTTGACAATCAGTGGATTAAATGGATAATGATGTGTGTATCTTCGGTATCCTTTGCGGTGCTCATGAATGACCAACCTTTCGGACTCATCTCTCCTTCCAGAGGGCTAAGGCAGGGAGACCCTCTCTCGCCCTTTCTCTTTGTTCTTTGCACGGAAGGTCTATCTCATTTGCTCAATGTGGCTGAAAGAAACCACCTTCTTCAAGGAATGAGTTTTTCAGATGAAGGTCCTACCATTCATCATTTATTCTTTGCTGATGACAGCTTGTTTCTGTGCAAAGCCTCGCTAGAACAGTGTAAGAATCTTCAGAAAATCCTAAAGTTCTATGGTGAAGCAACGGGACAGTGTATCAATCTCCTTAAGTCCTCGATATCATTTGGAGATCAGATTCCTTCTGATACAAGAAAGGAGATCCAGGAAGTCCTTGGCATCTTCAACGAGGGTGGAACCAGTAAGTACCTTGGGCTACCAGAATGTTTCTCTGGATCAAAGGTGAAGATGATGTCTTATCTTAAAGATCGGACCCAAAGCCGCCTGGATAGCTGGTTCCTTCGAAAGCTGTCTCAAGGTGGGAAAGAAGTCCTCCTCAAAACAACGGCCTCAGCTCTTCCTGTTTATGCAATGTCTTGCTTCCGCATCCCCAAGACGGTGATTAAGGCTCTAGAGAGTGTGATGGCGAATTACTGGTGGAGTTCTCTTCCTCACTTGAAGAAAATTCATTGGGTGGCTTGGGAAAAAATGTGCCTTCCAAAATCTCTAGGAGGTATGGGCTTCAAGGATATGGAACTGTTTAATCAAGCTATGCTTGCTAAACAAGCTTGGAAAATGGTTAACCAACCTGAGAGCCTGGTAGCTAAATTCCTGAAAAGCAGATACCACCCATATTCCAACTTCTTGGGGGCGCCATTGGGAAAACGTCCTTCCTTTGCTTGGCGAAGCCTGTGCCATGGTAGAGAGCTTCTGAAGAAGGGCCTCAAATGGAAGATCGGGAATGGTCAGAAGACTAGAGTTTGGTTGGATCAATGGGTGGACGACCCGGATCTAGGTATGAGAGCACCTTGGAGAAAGAACGTTTCCTTCAACTGTAACCTTATGGCGAACTCCTTGATCGACTCGCGGACGAGGAGGTGGAATATTCAAGCTCTTCAGGAGATCTTTGTTCCTGGAGATGTACTTTTGATTACCTCGGTGCAGCCAGCGATTATGAGAGAGGACTCCTTCATTTGGGAACACAACAAGAGTGGTAACCTAACGGTTAAATCTGCTTATTGGTTTGCACAGAGTCTGAAGATAAAAGAGTTGCAGCCGGAGAGTCTCTCTTTACCTTCGGTTAACCCCATCAAAATGAAAATTTGGAAGATCCCAACTCTCCCGAAAATAAAAACCTTCCTTTGGAAAAGCTTGAGCGAAGCTCTCCCTGTTGCAGACTTGATCTTGGTCAGAGGCATGAAAATAGATGAAAGATGCCAAATTTGTGGGATGGAGGGAGAATCAATTCTCCACGTGCTCTTCCAATGCCATGTTGCAAGACAAGTCTGGGCGCTTTCGGGCATTCCGCAACCCCATTTCCAGTTTCACGAAGGTAGTGTCTTCTCAAACATCAATTATCTCATGTCTTTAGGCAAAGAAGATAGAGGTGTAATGGAAGATAAGAGAGCTTGGCCTTGGGTGCTGTGGGCTATATGGAAAAGCCGTAATGCCTTTCTGTTTGAAGGTCTTAGCTGCTCACCTTTGGAGACTTCTCGAAAAGCTAAGCAAGAAGCCTCAGAGTGGTTCTTGGCACAACAGGTACACAAAGACCTAGAGGCTTTGATCGCCTCAAATAACAAGCCCTCGAAGAAGCGTTGGGTTCCTCCGGGGGAAGATTGGCTCATATGTAATGTTGGAATGGAGTGGAACAAATCTTCGAGACTCTTAGGGGTGGCGTGGGTATTACGTAATCATAGAGGCGTGGTGCTCATCCATAGTCGACGGGTTTTTTCGAACATTGGGGGTCTTGAGGAAGCGCGGTTCGTGACTAGCATGTGGGCTATAGAAAGCATGGTCAGTATGCATAAATCGAAGATCATTTTCGCTGGAGACTTTCGGGAATTGTTCTCTGCAGTTCTCAACCCGCATGAGTGGCCGGCTCTTGGACATCAAGCCGATGAGATGTTGATGTTACTAGCAGGGATGAAGGAGTTTTTGCTGAGAGCAGTCCGACCAGAGGAGAATAGAGGGGCGGCGATCATTGCTCAAAGCGTCACTAGGCAGGGCAGACTCCGTTCGTATGTAGCGACGGGTCCTCCATCTTGGCTCTTCGAGTTCTTTGTCAATGAAAGCCGACTCCTCTAATGTTTCTGCTGAGCTCTTTTTCTAGGATCCATGGTGGTGGATTGTGTGGTTTCTAGGTATCAATGTGATCTTTGTTTTGATCAGTTGGTATTTGTTCTGTTTGGATATTGTCTGTAGTGGATTACTCTGTTTCGCTTTATTAATCAAATTGGATGTTAAAAAAAAAAAGGTGTTGAATCACTACAATGAGAGTGTTGAAAAATGAAATTTGCTGATGTGGATTAATTTGTGTTGAAAAGATTCAACTAGTTGAATAAAGAGAAAGTGGAGCCCATCAATGACACATGTCACTTTTTAAGAATTTTTGATATTTTGTTATCCTCTTATTTATTTAAAACTAATAATTTTATTATATATGAAATCAATTATTTTTATTTCTTATACATAAATTTATTATTTTTAAATCTCTATAAATAGAGACTAAGTTTGTTTAATTTGGATATAAAAAATAATAATTATTAATTAGTAAAATAAAGTGTTGAATTTTATTCAACAAAACCATTGTATGGTGTAAAAGTTGAATGCGTGTTGAAAGATGAGTTAGAAGAAAGAGAATATGACATGGAATGTTAAAAGATGAAGTGGAGAGTGCTGAATCTTGAAACCTAGTCTACCTAATTGGACAATCACTGCCACATAAGCATCTTTTTATGGGCATTTATTTATAACTAGTATTGGGCCTTTATTTTTTTTGAACAACAAAATTGGATTCATTAATTTTTATGATTTCCATTACTCTTATACATTTTCAGTCAGGAGTCCAGACAAAATTTAAAAATTAAATCGGACCGGATGGTGCGTTCCCGAACAACAAATCCAATGCTGATGCCAAGTGACGGCTAGTCCGGTCTTCATAATACTTGTATTTAAAAAAGAAAAACTAAATTGTAACTTGTTTCTTGACCGAACTATTAGCCGTAACCAGTTTACACACTACGTCTAAGACAATGTGTTTATCTGACTTATAGGCGCGCAATTCCAAAGATCTAATTCAATTCAAACTTTGATATCCTGCCATCCTGCCTCCTGGTCTCGGTCAAGCCAAGACAATAAGAAAGGAATGATCAATAGTTCAATACAATCTAATTTACTTCGAATAAGTCCAATGGAGAGTTCTCGAAGAAAAATTCTGAAGTATATGTATAGATATATATTAATAATATCTTATTAGGAGTATTTCAAACAATATATTAATAGTGATATATAATAGTTTTCTACATTTTGAGAACTTTTGTGAAAATCCTGTTTAATCATGTTTTTTTTTCTCTTTAATCATGTTCTTATCATTTGAAATCGGCAGTGAGAAATGTGGTGTCAATAACAGAATCTCTTTTTAGAACATTTATTTCATAGAGAAATGTGGCCAGCACGTTGACAAAAGAGAAGAATGTGTACTAGAACGACTCAATAACAAATCGATGTCGAAAAAAATGTGGCTAACTTCTTTTGAACTTTAATTAGCTAAAATTTTACACTGTAATATTTTGAACTTAAATTAACGCTAACATGTAAAATATAATGTGGAGTTTTTTTTTTCTCACCAGCGCGAGATCTTTTTGTCTCAACAACAGGAAAATGTTAACAAGAAAATTCAAATCAAACTACACGTAATTACGGTCTTACTTGTTGACCAATGTTATAAGCACATTTACATTTAATAAAAATACAGAAAGAAACTATCTATTTTTACCATGTTTTCGGATAGAGCTAGACTCTCTAAGAATCAATAGGTTACTTGCGATGATATTATAGCTTCCGATACACCATATATAATATTGCACATACAGTTTTAAGATATTTTTGTAACTAAAAACATTTGATACGAATAGGGTGTGTTTTTGGTTAGTTAGAGTCAGTTCAATATAACTGTTTCAATTTGGTTTACAAAAAAAAATTGTCAAAATTAATTGAATAAAAATACAGTTTAATTTGATTAGATTATAGATAGTGTTATTTTCTGGCTTACAAAAAAAACTGGCTTACCAAAATTAAGTCAATTAACCAAAATATTTTTGTTTAAGTTATATAAATTGATGAGTAAAAAAATATATAAACTAAAATGCCAATTTGATAGATATGTTCTTTGATTGGGCTATTCTTGTATATTTTGATTAAGGTTAATTAGTATACTTTCATCTTATTCAGTCTCAGAAAACAATATCCTAAAAATGTTAACCAGTAGGTACAGTCGAAATGAATTGAATTGAAAACTGAATATATAATACAATTTTGCTTTCAGTTCAAATCGAGTAAACGAACCACAACATAAATAAACCTAAAATCTTGAATTGATTCGGTTCAGTTATAAATCTCAGCCCAGTTACGCGCGCATGTTTATTCACATAAGGTTTAATATTTTGTGTTAAAGATATATTTTATGTTACAAAAAAAAATATAACATCAAATAACACCTATTCAAGAAAAGCGTTAATTTTGTTTGCATTATCGTAATAATATTGAATAATGAATTTTTTTAAAAAAAATACATAATATATATATATATATATATATATATATATATATATATATATATATATTGAATAATGATACGAGTTATATATTAACATAGACATGTTATTTTGTGTCGTGTAAGAGGTGACCGAGTGAAATAAATAGACCAAATATCTTTGAAGTCTGAACTATTGAACACGTACGCTGCGTAGTTGACTATATAAACAAAGAAGAAGCACCCTTTAAAAGCTCCAAATATAAAGGGACCTGACCAAAATTTGTTGACTCTACATACACACCTTACTGCTTACAGGTTTTGGTGCTCTCTTGTTGTCTGCGAGTATATGGTTGTTTTCTTTGACCGTCATAAATTATGCTCATATTTGTTTTGTTAACGTAGTAGATTAATCAATATACTTTCACTTATCAGATTAGCTTTGCACTATCATAATCGTAATTTCGTAATCATATTTTTTAATACTGTAACATGCTGCAATTTGCTTAGTGTCCCACACCGCGTTTTCTCACAAATTCGAATGTTATAGAATTGATTTGACTAGTGTGAAAGTCCCAAACCACGAGAACGAGAAATTAGTCCCACGAGGCTACGACAAAGACAATATAACTTCCTTACACGGTTTCGTTTACTGGTTGCAACGTTGTGTGTAGTGACCTGAAAACTGCGAAGTGTTCAGATGAACAATAATGATTGATCAAGTATGAATGAGAGGCGGGAGTCTTTTGATGACGTGGCCTTAAAAGACGGTTCAAGACAAGATAGACTTGAAAAAGAGATATTCTAGGATGTAGAATATATTGATAGTTATGTGTAACTAGGTCAGGTCGTTCAAGTATATAATGGACGAGCCTGAGCTAGGTTTAGGTAAGCGTTTTATTTGAGAAGAGCGTCATAGGATTTCGAGTGAGAGATTGTGTAATCTAGAACTTGAGAGATTAAGAGTTGTTCAGTGTTGATTCACAAATGGTGAAGTCAAGTAAAACTGATTAAACAAGTTAGAAGTAATTTGTTTAAAGAATTCTTAATAAAGGTATTGGTTTTGGAAGCTCTTGCATATTATATCTGTGCTCTAGGTTTTTCATTTGGTATCAGAGCAGGAACCTATCTAGATCAAACGATCTACAACAGGTAGAGGTCCTGCGGAAAGCATGGATTCATCAAAAGAGCTTGTCGCTGTTCAGCGAACCTTTATGCTTGATGAGAATAACTTTGGTCACTGGAAAGTGAGGATGAGACAGAAGTTGAAAGGTATTGAAGAAGATGTTTGGACTGCAGTGGAGTCGGGTTGGACTGAACCGTCTGTTAAGTCAGAGAATGGTGTGGATATTCCAAAACCAAAGGAGACGTGGACTGAAACTGACAAACTGAAGTCTAAATACAATTCGAAGGCTATTTCTGAGATCTTCAATGCAATAAATCCAGAACAGTTCAAGCTTGTTCAAGGTTGTTCCTCAGCTAAAGATGCATGGGACACACTTGTTGACTACTACGAAGGGACCTCAACTGTTAAACGAACAAGACTTGATCACTTGGCAGCGCAATTTGAAAATCTAAGGATGTCTGAAGATGAATCAATCACTGTATTTAGTTCCAAGTTAAGCGCTATTGCTCATGAAGCAACGGTGCTTGGAAAAGAATACAAAGATAAGAAGCTTGTCAAGAAAATGATTCGATGTCTTCCAGAAAATTTTGCGAACTACAAACCTTTGCTAAAAGTTGGTATGAACATTGATGACATGAAATTCTCACAACTGGTGGGAATACTTAAAGCAGAGGAAATGGATTCAGGAAGTGAGGACCATAAGAAGAGTAAGAGCATCGCCTTTGCAGCTGAAAAGGAAGTTGATAAGCTTCAAGTCTTGGAAAACACTTTGAATCAGAAACTGGAAGATAGTGTGAGTTTGTTAGCCAGAAACTTCAAACGAGCTTTGAGGAAAATTGAACGAGGACAAGGGAGAAGTCAAGGCTATCAACAGAACTCAGAAGCTAATCATGATTGGCGACGTGACAAAGAAAGGTCAGGATTCAGAAATCAGAGAGGTGATGGAAGTCAGTCTTCTAGAAGAAGAGACTTGCAGTGTCATGAGTGTGAAGGGTTCGGACACATTAGAGCTGAGTGTCCACTGGCCAAACGCAAGGAGTTTAAATGTCCTGAGTGCAAGGGGTTTGGTCACACTAAGAACGAATGTCCTAGCCATATCAGAAAGGGTGAAAGGTCATTGTTGAGCTTCAGTGATACTGAGTCTGAAGACAGTGATGAAGATGATGGTAAGATGATGAATTTGGTAGCATTTGTCACTGAAGAAGTTAGTCGCGAGATTGCAGAAGATTCAGAGTCTGATGATGAGGAGATTGATCCCAAGGTTGAGTATCGAAAGCTGTATGAGAACTGGGTCGAGCTAAGCAATGACAATCTCAAACTTCTCAAGGATAAAGCCTTGCTGGAGGCTCAGGTAAACATACTGGAGATGGAGAGATCAACTGATGTTGTGACTCACGTGCCTCTGGAAGGAAAAGAGATGGAAGTAGACAGAATCAGTGAGCTAGAATTAAAGATCACAAAATTGGGAGAGCGCTTGAGTTTGGAAGAAGAGAAGAATCGAAGTCTTGAATCAAGCCTCAGTGAGAATCACAAAAGGATTAGGATGCTTAATACCAGCACAAAGGAGTTGGATAAAATTCTCGGAGTTGGACAGTCATCAAGTGTGAATTGGGGACTTGGTTACTCTGGGAATGAGAAGAAAAGTAATCAAGTGTCTGGTTTAGGGTCATCCAGTTCAACAGTGTTTGTTTGAGCAGAAACAACTCAAGTCAAAGAACCTATTAGAGAGGTTAAACCGATGGAAAAGAAGGGGTTTGCCAATGTTCACACAAATAGGAGACGTGGTCGAATTTTTGGATGTTATTTGTGTGGACGAATAGGTCACTTAGCTATGTACTGTTATGATCGGTTCTACAACATAAGAAGAGCTTGGAAAATTGGAGAAAGTTATCATGAACCAAGGAAGTATGGGTGCGTCTGGGTACCTAAATCTGTGATGTATGCTCGCAGAAGGGAAGATGAGTTCGATGATGGCTTGATATATGATATTACGCAAGTAAAATCATCTGGAAATACTGAGATGAAATCACAAGAGAGAGATGAAGTCAGAGGTGATATTAATTTGGTCTGCAATCTCACGTGCCTTGAATCAGCAGAAGTATCAGCAGGAGGGGTCAACAGCTTGGTTGCATACATGTCTTCGGAACAGAATAGTGTGACACCCTGGTACTTTGACAGTGGATGTTCAAGGCATATGACTGGCACTAAACAAGTTCTGACCATTTACAATGAGATTAATGGTGGTAAAGTAACTTTTGGTGATGGTGGAAAAGGAAGTGTTCGTGGAATAGGACATATTAAGGATTCAGACCAACCAGATTTGGTTAATGTCTACTATGTTGAAGGTCTGAAAGCGAATCTGATTAGTATCAGTCAACTGTGCGACGAGGGACTAAAAGTGGTCTTCACAAAGACAGATTGTCAGGCTATTAATGAATATGGACATGTTGTACTTGAAGGTATTAGATCTGGAAACAATTGTTACATGTGGAGACCGTCAAACAAGTGCATGACAGGCACAGAATCTCAACTTGACTTATGGCACAAACGTATGGGTCACATGAATGTTCATGGCATGCAAATAATAGTTAAGGCCAATGTTGTAAGAGGAGTACCCAAGTTAGAAGAAGCTTCAGGATCTGTCTGTAAGGCGCGCTGTCAAGGGAAACAGATAAAAGTTCAGCACAAGCAAGTAAAGGAGATTACATCAAAGCGGGTGTTGGAGTTGGTTCACATGGATTTGATGGGACCCATTCAGACAGAGAGTATTGGAGGACGAAGATATATCTTTGTACTTGTGGATGATTTTTCTCGATTCACATGGGTGAGGTTCTTAAGAGAGAAGTCAGAAACATTTCAGAGTTTTAAGATGTTGGCTCTGCAACTGTCAAATGAAAAGGAAAGCATCATACAAGTGCGAAGTGATCATGGAGGAGAATTCGAAAATCATGCATTTGACAAATTTCTTCAGGAACAAGGAATCAGACGTCAATTTGCAGCTCCCAGAACGCCTCAACAAAATGGAATTGTTGAGAGGAAGAACAGAACGCTACAACAGATGGCAAGAGCCATGATGCATTACAATAACGTGGAGACCAGATTTTGGGCTGAGGCTATCAGTACGGCTTGCTACATAATCAACAGAGTGTATGTCAAACCAGGAACAAAAACTACACCATATGAGATATGGAGAGGAAAGACTCCGAATCTAAGTCATCTTCACATTTTCGGTTGTGTTTGTTACATATTGAATGACAGAGAAAATCTGGGTAAGTTTGACTCCAGATGTGATGAAGGAACCTTTCTAGGTTACTCAACCCACAGCATGGCGTTCCGGGTGTACAACAAGGTGACCAAGACGATTGTTGATGCAGTAAACGTTGTTTTTGATGATAAAGGCGGCAAGAATTTGGAAGTAGTAAGTCATGATAACGGCAGCTCCAGAAACACGAGAAATCAATTGTCTAATGAGGATGATGACACTTCAACAAGTAGAATTTCACCTGTCAAACAACAAGTACCAAAGAATCACTCTGCTGAGGATGTAATTGGTGATCTAAATGGCGATAGGTTGACCAGGAAACTTCAGATTAATTTCAAGGAAATGGTAAAACTGGCGTGCTTCGTCTCCATGGTTGAACCTAAGGATGTATATGAGGCTTTAAATGATGAGTTTTGGACCGAATCATGTCATGAGGAGCTCGAACAGTTTACAAGGCATGAAGTTTGGGATCTTGTACCGAAACCAGCTGGTGTGAATGTCATTGGAACTAAGTGGATTTTTAAAAATAAAATCGATGAAGATGGTAATGTCGTGAGAAACAAGTCCAGGTTGGTAGCTTAAGGTTACTGCCAGATAGAGGGTGTAGACTTTGATGAAACATTTGCACCAGTGGCTAGGTTGGAGTCTATTCGGTTACTTCTTGGGATTGCATGCAAATTAAACATTAGACTATTTCAAATAGATGTCAAAAGTGCATTCCTAAATGGTCTTCTTGAGGAGGAAGTTTATGTTGCGCAACCAAAAGGGTTTGAAGATCCAAAATATCCAGATCATGTGTACAAATTGAAGAGAGCTTTGTATGGACTGAAACAAGCATCTCGAGCGTGGTATGAACGATTGACTCACTTCTTGCTCGGAGCAGGGTTTAAGAGAGGAAGTGTTGATCGTACTCTGTTCATCCTGGAAAAATGTTAGGATATGTTGGTGATGCAAATCTATGTCAATGACATAATTTTTGGTGGAACAAAAGAAGAATTGGTAACTGATTTTGTTCAGACCATGACTAGGGAATTTGAGATGAGCATGGTGGGCGAGTTGAATTATTTCTTGGGTCTTCAGATTAAGCAACAAAAAGATGGAATTTTTGTCTCTCAAAGTACATATGCTAAGAATCTGGTGGCAAGATTTGGAATGCATTTGTCCAAAGAAGCCAGGACACCAATGAGTACTACTTGCAAACTGTGCAAGGATGAGAAGGGTGTGAAAGTGGATGAGAAGCTCTATCGTGCCATGATTGGTAGCCTTTTGTATTTGACTGCTAGTAGGCCTGATTTGAGCTACAGCGTGGGTGTTTGTGCAAGATACCAAGCCAGTCCACGCGAGTCACATATGAATGCACTTAAAAGGATAATTAAATATGTGGAGGGCACTATAGACTTAGGACTATACTATACCAAGGATACTAATGTAAGCTTGGCAGGTTTTTGTGATGCAGATTGGGCAGGAAGCTTGGATGATCGACGAAGTACTTCAGGTGGATGCTTCTTCTTGGGCAATAACATGGTTTCATGGCATAGCAAGAAACAGAACTGTGTGTCACTGTCCACAGCCGAGGCAGAGTACATAGCTCTTGGAAGTTGATGTACTCAATTGTTGTGGATGAAGCACATGCTAGCAGATTATGGTATGGATTCTAAACCTCTTATGGTACAATGTGATAATCAAAGTGCAATTAATATTTCTAAGAATCCAGTCATGCATTCAAAGACAAAACACATTTGCCATTAGATATCATTTTGTTAGAGATTTGGTTGAAGCTAAGATAGTTGTGATAGAGTATGTCTCATCAGCAAGACAATTGGCAGATATATTCACTAAAGCACTGGATCTGAATACATTTCTAAATTTGCGGAAGGCAATTGGTGTGTGTAATGTCTGAGCAGCTCGGGCTACGAGGGTTGAACAGGTCTATCAGATGATGAGAAGAATAGATAGCTGGGATTTTTTTTTCTCGTTTGCAAAAATCTTAAAACCCCGGATTGACAAGTCAGGTAAAACAAGAATCGCACATCGTGGACTAAAAATAAAGATTGCTTTGGGAGTTTAGACTGAGAGACTTAGCAAACACTCAGCTTGGATATGGATGTTACAACATTTATGGTTAAGTTATGATGAGTGCGTGCTATGTTTGAGAATGAAGGATAAGCAAGCTGAGCCTGGAAGCTACCACTTTTGGGCTTAACTCTGTTCTCTGTCCTAACTTATGAGTTTGAGTGGAACAGCTGGTAGGGAAGATTCTCCAATGAAAAAAAAAAGGAAAAGAGAAAAAAAAATTATTATTATGTTTAACAAGAAAAAGTTGAAGAAATAAGGAGAATCACTCAACATGAAAGACACTCTCCCTCGGACTTGGGTATCACCACACTGAAGTCTGAAGGAGATCACTGTCTAGATTGAATATACCCAGTGAGAAAGGCACTCTTTTTGGTCTCAGGTATTGCCATACATTAGCCTAAATAGATCACTGCCTGGATTGGGGTCTATTCAGTTGGATCACTCAAGCGTATCTCAGTCAGAAGCATTAGTTTATGTGAGCATGGTGTGATGATTCTTGGGTTGCCTTGATCACAGTGATGTGAACTGCTCGTAGGGATCATCATTGTGAGTCACCAGGTCGGTATTTTATTAGTTTAAAAATAAAACTTCTCTCAGATATCTATTTCATTGTTGTTTGGTGGATTAGTTTGACTCTCCTCTGGCTAAGCTATCGACACTGTTAATAATGTAAGAAGGCAAAGTGGGGTTGAATTAGACAAGAGTCTGCTGATGTGACGGATCTATAAGCTACTTGCTTAACCATTTCTGTGACATTGAAGTGTTGAATTGATATATGGTTTGTGATAAGATTTGCGTTATGAGTTAGATTAATGAGGTTAACCTTTGTTGGGTTTTGTTTTAAGAAGAACTAATTTCCGGCCCAAAAAGCCCATCTCGTTGTGAAGTATTTTAGGTTAAATAGAGGAAGGAGTCTCTATGGAAAGCATCACAAACAGTTACATTCACTTACCGAAAAGATGAATGACGAGCCAAGACCTAGAACCAGAGGGCAAGTCACGGTGGCTATGTTACGAAGGCTAGCCAGGAATCCCACTGGGTCACCCCCTGAGAATCTGTTGGTGTTAGATTCAGTCGAACTTGAAGCTTCATCCTCTCACAAGACGGGGAAATCGCGAAAGAAGAAGAAGAAACAAGTGACTATTGAGGAAGTCTTTTCGGATCACATGCAAGAACCACAAGAGGAAGTTGCTGACACTGATGATGAAAACGATGAAGAGAACCTGGCTCAAGACAGTTACATGCAGGATCAGCCCGAAGAAGGCGAGGCCGAGCAGACGGATGCGGAAGAAGATGTTGAACCTGAATTAATGGAGAATGATGGTGATGGACACTTTTAGTATGAAGAACTTGGTCCACGAATCGAGAATTTGCGGGTTTTGCATCAAGCTCGTGTGAGAGAAACCACATCACTGCGAAATCTGCCTCGACGTCCAGTGCGTGGTGTGTTTCACTCAGCCAAAGCGGCTGCAAGGTATGATGAGCTGACCTCTCGAACCGTCTTGGTACAAAAGTCTCTACCTTTGGATGATGATGATCTGTGTGAGGCGAGAAACATCATTGAAGCAGCTCAGATGATGTACACGGTTTTGGATGTGCCTAGTTTTACAGAGGAAGTAGTACTGGAGTTTTATGCTAATCTTGGTAATATGATTCAGCGTGGGGGAACCACCTGGGTGTATGTGAGATCTCATCTGTACGAGTTTTCTCCCAGGATGATTAATGAGGTCTTCAAGACTCCTCATCAGGATGCAGATTTTCCTCTTAAACCATGGACAACGGAAAATCTTGATCAGGCTGTTGCCACAATCACTGGTGGAACAAAGCAGCGTTGGGGAAATCTGAGAATGGTTGATGTTACACCTACAATGAACATTCTGTTCAAATTCTGTGTGTTCAACTGGATGCCAACAGCTAATCGTTCCACACTGACGATAGATCGAATTAAGTTCATACATCTACTTGTCGAGGGAAAACCATTTGATTTTGGTGCAATGGTGTTTGAGCAGATCTATGAGCTTGGACAACCGCCTGCTGCTGATGTAGAAAAGAAACCGAGACTGTTGTTTCCTAACCTTATTCAGCATATTCTTGATGCTCAGCACCCAGTTCCAGCTCATGATGGAGATTCGGCCCCCCAGGCTGCTGGTCGGATGGTTCTTGATAAGAAGCAGGGTGTGGCAAAGAGACCTCCAGGTACTGGTTCTTCAAGGCGTTACTCACTGGGGAAAGACATGGGACGATTACATCGCCTCACAGACACCATTGTCTCACGAGCGGCCAGTAAGTGTTTCTTGTTCTATTTACCTTAAGTTTGATTAAAGTCACTTG
This sequence comes from Hirschfeldia incana, assembly GCA_026261945.1. Classification (NCBI taxonomy): domain Eukaryota; kingdom Viridiplantae; phylum Streptophyta; class Magnoliopsida; order Brassicales; family Brassicaceae; genus Hirschfeldia; species Hirschfeldia incana. The sequence goes on along the minus strand of JABCMI010000003.1, from coordinate 7,474,316 downwards.
TTGTGGTTGTTTTTAAGTGTCTATGCCACCAAGCAGGGGGAGTATACGGTGATTTGTCTAACCTAGGTGAAAGCAGTGGTGATGAAGGTGGAAGTGGAAGCCAGAGTGATGAGTTTTAGCGGTTGTAAGATTATGGGGGAGATTAGTATGTTTTCTACTAATTGCGCTTTAGTGTTTTGGGTTGCTAGTTTTCAGGGGGAGAATGTTTTTTTTTCAAGTGTGTGATATCTTCTTATTGTTATGATCGGCTTGTAATTGCAACTATTAGTGGTTTGACTATTATGACTTGAGGTTATCTTTTAACTAAGCATGATTCAGTTGTTGGTTAGCATGGCTTTTGTGCGAGTTTGAGTACAGGTACTTGAAGATCACAGACACTTAAAAAGGGGGAGATTGTAGTGACCTGAAAACTGCGAAGTGTTCAGATGAACAACAATGATTGATCAAGTATGAATGAGAGGCGGGAGTTTTTTGATGACGTGGCCTTAAAAGACGGTTCAAGACAAGATAGACTTGAAGAGGAGATATTCTAGGATATAGAATATATTGATAGTTATCTGTAACTAGGTCAGGTCGTTCAAGTATATAATGGACGAGCCTGAGCTAGGTTTAGGTAAGCGTTTTATTTGAGAAGAGAGTCATAGGATTTCGTGTGAGAGATTGTGTAATCTAGAACTTGAGAGATTAATAGTTGTTCAGTGTTGATTCACAAGTGGTGAAGTCAAGTAAAACTGATTAAAAGTTAGGAGTAATTTGTTTAAAGAATTCTTAATAAAAGTATTGGTTTTGGAAGCTCTTGCATATTATATCCCTGCTCTAGGTTTTTCATTGTGATCTAATGGTTTCACGATATTAGTATATTACATAGTAGGAACAAATTAGATGAAGTGTTGTTTTATACATTAAACTACTGTAAAGAACACCACGATGGAACACCAGTCTATTTTATTATCATGTCGCTAATAAGATAAAAATAAGTCTAATCTATTTTATTATCATGTCGTTGATAAGATAACTATATGTGTATTCTTAACATAGTATTTGTAAAAAATAGTGTATTAAATCTGAACATAGTATTGAGATGCGATAGAAACAAAAATACACTTTTTTCTTTTTCTTATATAGTACTTAATTATTTGATAGAGCTGTTTATTTTAAATGGAAGTGCACAAATCAAGAATACTTGCCGATGATCTAAAACAGAAACAGATCAAATGCGAATTACATTGACTGGAAAATTAGTAACTAGTAGGTAGTTATCATGATCGGAACAGAAAATTCGAAAATGCACATAAGTTGGAAGGACGAAAAAATTGTATAACCAAGAAGGACGACATATTCAAAATGCCACGATTCATATGTACGCCGTGCGTATATCACATTTGTAATCATAAGCTAGCATGTAAATATAGAGAATGTATTTCTCAAAAAAAACTATAGATAATGTATACAATTCTAACAATGTCATCAAGTAAATGTATAAACTCCTTTTCTCAAAAAAAATGTAAAATATGGCGACGTATTCAAAGATGCTCAACGCATGTTACATGCCTAACGCCGTGCGTATATAACACACGCTCAGATATGCTTCAGGTGTGTTATACAATAGTATATGTATACTTCTAGTAGTGTTATAAAATTGTAGAAGATAAGTCGTGAGTACGATTATCTAACCCATAGGCGGACGTATTCAAAGATGACCCACACGCTAGTATGTTTTATAAATCAGAGGAAAACGTTAAAACTTTGAATTAAGACTTTAGAAAAGAAAGACTTAGAAAAATCTCTTCACTGCGTTACTGCGTTACTGCGTATCCTAAAGGTCAAATCCCAAACTTTTGTGAAGAAAATCTAATAATTACGTCATATTTTACTTATCAATTAATACATAATAACTTATTATATATAGAGAGAGATGACAGAGGGCAAAGAAGAGACATTACCAGAAACAGAGTTCTTCTTTTGTCTTTAATTGGTCTCCCTTTTTTTGCCGCGAGTAAAAAGATAACAGCGTTCGACGAAACTTCTTTACATCGTATATAGTGTAAGTATCTTCCTCAACCTCCGGATTTCAACTGAAACCAGTTTCCTTTCTCGTCCCTTGTCTGAATCATTACTTTTAGTTCTTACAGGTAGCTTTCATGGCTTTATCTCTTGGGTACTTACAAAGAGGCAACAGTTTCAAGAAAAATTCACAAGAGTGCGAAACACCGAGACTTCTGAAAAGCCCAATGTATCTGGAGAAGACTTTATCGTTCAAAGATTTGGTCGAGAAGGAGAAAAAATACAAAGATGAGAATTTTGGGGTCAAAACGAGAAAATGTGTAAACCTGAAGGGTCCTAAACCAGATAACATGGTTCTAGAGAGGAGTCTCTCGTTCACAAGTCTAGTCCAGGTAGAAGAAAAAGGCTCGTCTCCAAAACGTAGGAACAGGGGCAAAATGGGAATCTCAGGGAGTTTAACGGCGTTAAGTGTACCACAACCCCCGCCGTTTTGGTCTCCGAGACCATCAACGGAGCTTGACGCTGCCGCTGTTACGTTACAAAAGGTTTACAAGAGTTATCGAACGCGTCGAAATCTCGCGGATTGTGCAGTAGTTGTTGAAGAATTATGGTAGGTGGTCAAGTTATAATTTTTACAAGTTTAAATTTACAAAAAACCGGATATGTGATATGAAACTATGTTTGGTTTAGGTGGAAAGAATTGAAATTGGCAGCGTCTGAACCGAACCGAACCAACCAGACCGCTGTGTCGAGGTGGGCAAGAGCTGGTACAAAAGCAGCAAAGGTAATTTACTATGAAATTGGTCACATAGAGTCATAGACGAACCTTTTTATAATTTATTACATTAAATTTTTTTCGTACCTTATCACATAATTTGATCGTATGTTTTATAGGTAGGGAAAGGCTTGTTGAAAGATGATAAAGCCCAGAAACTAGCTTTGCGACATTGGTTAGAAGCTGTAAGTTATGCTTTTATTTGGTTTACTTTAGTATATGGATATTATACTTTATTACTTTGATACATAATAATGTTTTATTTTTATTTATTTTTTACATAGATTGATCCACGTCATCGGTACGGCCATAACTTACACTTGTACTACGATGTTTGGTCAGTAAGCGAGAGCAGTCAGCCATTTTTCTTCTGGTAAATTTCAAACAAACTTGGTCAAAAGAAAATATTTCAATTTTTCCGCAATTAGTTTAGCTGATTCGATGGCAAACATTTTGAATGATACCATAGGTTAGACATAGGAGAGGGCAGGCAAGTGAATCTCACCAAATGTCCAAGAACGCTTCTTCAACGACAATGCATCACTTACCTTGGTCCGGTATGTATTCATAGTAATTCGGTTAGTTCCGGTTATCAAATAACAATACCCAAATATAATTTATGTTTCGGTTGGCTATATTAACAGAAAGAGAGACAAGCATACGAAGTTGTAGTGGAAGGAGGGAAACTAGTCTACCGACAAAACAAGAACCTCGTTGAGACCATCGAAGGAACAAAGTGGATCTTCGTGTTAAGCACGACAAGAAAACTATACATTGGTCAGAAGGAAAAAGGTCGATTTCAACATTCGAGTTTTCTCTCGGGTGCCGCCATTACTGCCGCCGGTAGAATTGTTTCACACGGCGGAGTTGTAGAAGCTGTGTGGTCATACAGTGGTCATTATCGCCCGACGGAAGAGAATTTTCAAGAATTTATCGGGTTCTTAAAAGAAAACAATGTGGCTCTTACCAACGTTAAGGTGATTATAAAAATTAAAAGATATGAAATTTAGCTTAAGTACATATTATTGATGATTAAATTTTTTTTGTTCAGTTGAATCCGATTGACGATGATAAGTATATCGTCTCTAATGAGGGAAGCACTAAACCGTCAAAATCCAACGATCGAGATGAAACCAAGGTTGAACCGCCGGTAGAGCACAAAAAGCCTGAACCGGGCCAGGTTCCGGGTGAACCGCCAGTAGAGAATTCCAGAGAACAAAAACGTTTTCTGTGCAAGTGGAGTACCGGAAATGGGCCTAGAATCGGGTGTGTGCGGGACTACCATATGGATTTGCAGATCCGGGCGCTCGAACAAGTTAACCTTTCTCCTCGTGTAGTCAACGGAAAGATGGGATTGTTTGGTCCAATACCTTCGCCAAGGCCCAGTCCGAAGATTCGTGTCTCTCCTGGACTATTTTGCATGGGTCTTCCAAGTCCGAGAAACTAATTTCTCATTTCTTTTTCCTGATCTGATCATTCAAGTTCTTTTTGTCACCTCTGATCTTTGGGGTGATTCTTTAACAAGGGTACAACTTCTACAATTTCAAATAATTTAACTTTACATCACTTTTAAGTTTTAAGGTTGTAATTTCCTTTTATTTAAATTGTAACATTTGCTTCAATATTATTATATTTTATTCAAGAATTATAATATAATCTTATAAGATTTTTAAATGTAAAGTTCAAAATTATAAAGGTATAGACAGTGTTATTTACCCCTTATCAAAACTATTTGTTGATCCGCCATTACACATGTTACAGTTTGATTATTTGGCACCTCAAAACAATTGTTTATATTCGACCGATCACTGAGTACAATAATTTAAACCTCCTCCTAGTACAACGTATAGTTAGAATTTAGACCACTAAAGTCGAATCACGTGCGGGTCACGTTTGTATTAACCATTGATACCAGATATAGTTGTAATGTGTGTTCAAAACTCAAAGATTAATAAAAATAACTCTTATTAGATTAAGAAAATAACTCAACGCTCAAGCTCTCAAACATTCAGGGTCCAAATGGTGATACATGAAATCAAGGGGAATAGTCAATTCTTATTCCTTCCTTAAAAATACACCATTTAGAGGAAATTTTCGCTGCGTCTTATTTCTTGTCATTCCTTGAATTTTAACAAACTATAGAAGAAAAATATTCTTTATCAAAATTGATATGAAACAAAAAAAATAAATATTTATTTTCATTCTTTTTATTTTGTTCATATTCATTCATTTCCTACTCATTCGTATTACTATTTCAATGGTTACCGATTAGAGCTTCAATCTCTAAACTCATAAGTTATGTCACAATATATCCTTTTTTATATATATACATAGAATTTCTAAACTCATTAGTAATCTATTATGCTAAACATGACTAGAATAGGATTAGTATAACTTGGACTTCAAGTTTACTTCCAACAGACATTTTGTTTTATGTCGTGTAAAAAGTAACCAAGTGAGATACATAGACCCTATCAAAAACTTGCCTTTGAGTGGCATCCACGCGCCCACATTTTTTCTCTCAACTTCTTCTTCTTCTCTTTGTTTTTAGTGGAACGTCTCTCACCGTCGACAGCGTCGTCGGTCCTCCGGAGAGCTCCCACCCACTCCCTTTTTCTTTCTGCTTATACTCACAAGACGGATCTAACTTTTTTTCGGCGTGATTAAGGAAGCACTTCTCAACTTCTTCCTCTTCGATTCGGAAAGATCCATGGCTCGTCGGATCTCAACGGAAGCTCGAAGCCCTGGTGACTCATCGGATCCTTCAGCTGATGCTCCTATTGAGGGCTACGAGTCCGCTAGTCAGTCATCTGGGGATTAGGGTTTCATGTCGAATCTGGTTTTGGACATCGCCGACGACGGGACTCTTTGGAGGATGGCTGTTCCTCCATGCGTGTAACCCCTCCGGCGCGGTCTCTTTACTCCACAAGAGCGAAGATGGAGCAGTGTGCGGTTTCTCAGACCTGTAGGACGGCGGCGCTACAACTGTCTAGAGGAGATTAGGGTTTCAGAAATTGGGTTCTTTTGAATCCGACGTCGGTGGCCGCGGGGCTGATCCGAAGGTGGTTTACCATTGGAAGGTAAACTGTTGAAAGTTGAAGCTTTGGACATGGATACCTGGTAGCTTTGAAGTTGCGACCCACCAGAAAATCGAACCATCAGTGTCCTTTCGGAGTTGGAACTAATTGTTCCTAAGCTTTTTTTCTCTCCTTTGTGAATCATGTCTCTCTAGATTAGTTATTGTTTGTGTTTGTTGTTGATCTTGTAACCTAGAATCGCCAGAACCACGGCTCAACGGAATTTCCTTTCCGTTTCGATGTACTCACTCAGATTTTTTTTGGGGGTTTATTTAATAATTAAAAAATTGAATAAAAAAGAAAAAGAGATACATAGACATATCTTTGAAGTCTGCAGTTATTAACACGTACGCTGCGCAACTGAGTACGTAGACACAAGAACATTTGGGAAATTGGTTGACTTTACGTTTACGCCTTTCGCCCGAACCGGTTCTGGTGCTCTCTTCTTGTCTTTATCACTTCATAATTCATATACGGTTGCCCTCTTTGACCGTCATAAGTTATACTAATATTTATTTATTAACGTTGTAGTGTTATTATTCTTCAATTGGCTGGACCACTAAAATCAGTTAATGAAAGGTTTTTTATTCATCATATTGGTTTTGCACTATCAGAATCGTAATTTCGTAATCACATTATTCTTTTTTTTCTATCAACCACTCATCATATTATTATTCAAAATTGCAACTATACAACAACAAGCTTAATAAGTGTCCCACCTCGCGCTTTCTCTCTAAAGTCGATTGTTATTGAATTGATTTGACTATTGTGAAATTCTCTAACCAAAAGAACGAGAAATTAGTCCCACGAGGACATGAACTTCCTTACACAGTTTCGTTTACTAGTCACTCTGATGGTTTCTCGATAATATATTATAGAAACAAAGATGAAGTGTTCTGTGTTCTTATATACAAACACCACTATATATTTCGTGTAATACCGTCACACAAATTAAATAAAAACGATGTATAACTCTACAATAATTTTATGTGAATATCTATGGAGATATTTATCTGTATATTTCTTAGATTTTGAATTAGCACTATGTAAAAAATAGAGTCATATCTCAATATATAACCAGCCAGTTGAATTCAACACAATGAACTAATATTTTAATATATACATACTGTATATAACCAGCTAAACTAGTTGTAGTAGATGCAAAAGTAAACATATATATAATGTAACTTGTGAATTAGTACCAGCATAATCGATATATTTTGTTATCATGTAGCTAGTAAGATAAAAATAGGACATGCCTTCGATTCATCCCCTGTGGTGAATTCTTTAATTCACCTCAACACTCTACACCAATTAAAATGCTATATAGAATTAGTAGAAAATGAAATATTTTTTTTAAAAAAAAGGAAGACATGAAAAAAAAATAAAAGACGTAGTCTTTTTCTTCATCCCTCACGAAGCTTTGTTTGTCAAACTTTTTGGATTTTAATTTTGTACTTTCAAATACAATTATATATCCTAAATCCAAATCATATACCCTAAACCCAAATTGTAAACCCTAAACCCAAACCCAAACTCTATATCCTAAACTCAAATCCCCTAAACCCAAATCGTAAATCTTAGACTCTCAACTCAATCGAAAACCCTAAACCCAAACGTTATGGTGGGTTTAAGATCTAGAGTATAAGGTTTGTGTATAACTTGTTTTAAAGGAGTTCTAGATAATTATTGTTCTTAACTTGAATGAAGATAAAAGAGACTAAAACAACTTACGGATTCAAAACTGCGAGGCTGTGATTCAGACTAAAATTTATCTGGGAACAACTTTATGTTATCAAACTTCAAAAGAATTCTGAAAACCTAATTGATAGAAAAGATTACGTTCTATTTTTTCTAAAATGTGTCTCTTATATTATTTTAAAGCTATTTTTTTAGTTTTCTTATTTAATGATCCTACGTATCAATTTGATTGGCTATAAAGGTGAATTTAAAGGTTCACCCTAGGGAGTGAACCTAAGTTTTGTTCATAAAAATATAACCAGCTAAGTAGCTCACAGGAGAATAATTCAATATGATTGTTTTATTTCACAATTATTGTCTTCAGGTGTATTCTTAACATAGTATATTACTATTTTTTCTCTCTTATATTATATACCTTTTTGAGAAATAATGATCGTGACAGAAAATTCTAAAATGCACATAAGTTTGAAGAACGACAAAATTGTATAACCAAGAACAACGACATATTCAAAGATGCCACGATTCGTACGTAACGCCGTGCGTATAGCATCAAATATATATAGAGAATTAAGTAGAGAATGTATAGACTTCTTACAATGTCATCAAAAATATATACTATTCCTTTTCTCAAAAAAAAAGGTAGAGATTATGAGTACGATTATATACAAAAGGCGACGACTTCAAAGATGCTTCACTCATGTTACATGCGTAACGCCGTGCGTATGCAACATACGCTCGAATATGTATTATATATATATATATACGTATACTTATAATTAGGCTTCTAATAGTGTTATAAAAATGTAGAAGATAACTAGATAAGTCGTGAGAACGATGATCTAACCAAAAAAAAAAATGCAGTAGATAAGTCGTGAGCACGAGATCTAACCAAATACGAGGAGGTATTCAAAGATGCCACACACGCTCGCATGTATTTTATGCTACATTGACAATCAAATATCTCGTATGTTTTATAAATCAGAAAAACGTAAGACCTTTGAATAAAGACTCAAGAAAAAATCTTCATTGGTCCGATCCCAAACTTTTTCAGAAGAAAATCTAATAATGAAGTCATAGTTACTTTATCTATATATATAGACTACATATGTGCAAAGAAGAAACATTACCAGAAACAGCGTTCTTCTATTGTCTTTAATAGATCTCTCTTTTTTGCCGCCAGAAATCGACCAAACATCTTTAGATCGTAACAGTGTAAGTGTCTTCCTCAGTATTCGGATTTCAACTGAAACCAGTTTCCTTTCTTCGCCTCTTGTCTGAATCATTACTTTTAGTTTTTTACAGGTAGCTTAGCGGTGATGGCATTATCTTTTGGGTACTTACAAAGAAGCAACAGTTTCAAGAAAGATTCACGAGAGTTTCAAACACCGAGGCTTCTGAATAAGCAAGTAAGTATGCACCTCGAGAAGACTCTATTGCTCAAGGATTTGGTCGAGCAGGGGAAGAATTACAAAGATGAGAGTTTTGGGGTCAAAACAAGAAAATGTATAAACTTGAAGGGTCCTAAACCAGATAACATGATTCTTGAGAGGAGTCTCTCTTTCACTAGTCTGGTCCAGGCAGAGTACAAAGATGAAGAAGATTCTCCGAAACAAAGGAACAAGTACAAAATGGGAATCTTAGGGACTTACACGGCGTTAAGTTTACCACAACCGGCGCGATTTTGGTCTCCGAGACCGTTGACGGAGCTTGACGCTGCCGCTGTTACGTTACAAAAGGTTTACAAGAGTTATCGAACGCGTCGAAATCTCGCTGACTGTGCAGTTGTGGTTGAAGAGTTATGGTACGTCAAAGTTATAATTTCTAGAAGTCAATCTTTACCCACACCGGATATGTGATATTAAACTTGCGTGTGTATTTGGTTTAGGTGGAAAGAATTGGAATTGGCAACGTCAGAACCGAACCGAACCAAGGAGACAGCTGTGTCGAGGTGGGCAAGAGCTGGAATGAAAGCAGCAAAGGTTATTTACTCTGAAAATTAGACTAATATATGAACATTTTTATAATTAACAATATACTAAATATCATACATTTCATGATTTGATAATATTGTATGTTTTCTAGGTAGGGAAAGGGTTGTTGAAAGATGATAAAGCTCAGAAACTAGCTTTGCGGCATTGGTTAGAAGCTGTAAGTTTGGACTTTGGACCTTTTGTAGTTTATTTTAGTTTCTGGATATTATACTTAGACATATAATTATGTTTTGTTTATTATTCTTACGTAGATTGATCCACGTCATCGGTACGGACATAACTTGCACTTATACTACGATGTTTGGTCACTAAGCAAGAGTACTCACCCATTTTTCTTCTGGTAAATTTCACACAAACTTGAGTCAAAAATGTATTTCATTAATTTTTCTCAGTTAGCTGAGATGATTCGGCAACTTATGATTGGTTCCAAAGGTTGGACGTTGGAAAAGGCAGGAAAGTGACTCTCACCAAATGTCCAAGAACGCTTCTTCAACGACAATGCATCACTTACCTTGGTCCAGTATGTATTTTCGGTTAATTCCGGTTATCAGATCACAATTCCTATATTTAATTTACGGTTTTACATTAACAGAAAGAGAGAGAAGCTTACGAAATTATTGTGGAAGGAGGGAAACTAGTCAACCGACAAAACAAGAACCTCGTAGAGACCATCGAAGGAACAAAATGGATATTCGTGTTAAGCACGACAAGAAAACTGTACATTGGTCAGAAGGAAAAAGGTCGGTTTCATCACTCGAGTTTTCTCTCTGGTGCTGCCATTACTGCCGCCGGTAGAATTGTTTCACACGGCGGAGCTGTGGAAGCTGTGTGGTCATACAGTGGTCATTATCGACCGACGGAAGAGAATTTTCAAGAATTTATCGCGTTCTTAAAAGAAAACAATGTTGATCTTAATAACGTTAAGGTGATTAAAAGTATATGAGTTTCTTTTTTTTTTTTTTTTTTTTTTTTAAAGTATATGAGTTTCATTGAACTTAGTTTAAGTACATAATTATTGATGACTAAATTTTTTCAGTTGAAGCCGATTGACGATGATAAGTATATGGTCTCTAATGTCGGAAGTAATAAGCAGTCGAAACTGAACGATCGAGATGAAATCATGGTTCTTCCGGTTGGACCGGCGATACCGGATTCCATTGAACAAGAACGTTTTATGTGCAAGTGGAGTACCGGACATGGGCCAAGGATCGGGTGTGTGCGGGACTACCCTATGGATTTGCAGATCCGGGCGCTTGAGCAAGTCAACCTTTCTCCTCGTTTGGTCAATGGAGCGAAGAGATTATTTGGCCCGATACCTTCGCCAAGACCTAGTCCAAAGATTCGTGTCTCTCCAAGACTATTGTCCATGGGTCTTCCAAGTCCGAGACACTAATTTCCGATTTATTATTTGATCTGATCTTTTTTTTCTTATTTATTTTCTCTTTTTTTTTCTTATTTATTTTATCTCTTATGATCTCGGGTGATTCTGTAATGGGGTACAACTTGTAACATTCAAATATTTAATTTTACATAATTTTCAAGGTTGTAGACTTGTAGTCACTCTTGTATTTACCTTGTAATAACAATAATAACTTATCATTATGGTCTTTTAAGTGGTAATCGAATTGACTTTTTCGCATTCGAGCTCTTATGTTAGAATATATGAATGAACTAAAAAAAACAAAAACAAAATTTAACTCATTTGATTAGATAATTGATAAAAATCAAGAATATTTTAAAATAAAATAATATATATGTGTATATATATTGTGTAGTTTTCTGCAAAAAAATATTTTGATAAAAAGTTTGAATATATAAAAATATATATAACTAAGTATTAATTAAGTAAAATTCTTAATTTTATATAATTGAAAAGAGAACATTGATGACTTTTAAAATTATTTATATTTAGTGTACAAAGAAATTTTCAAAAATAAATTATAATTAATATGTAATAACTTTCAAATGAAAATAAAAATAATAACTTATCATTATAGTCTTTTAATTACTAACTAGACCTTGACCCGCCCGACCGGGCGGATATTTATTTTATGTTTTTAATTTTTTTTTTATATTAAATGATGTATTTTTAATATTTAAACATAAATTAAGACTGTAAATTAATATTTGCAATTATAAGAAAATGAAAAGTTTAACAAAATATCCTGATGTAAATTTTCAATCTCGTAATTAAAATAGTATAGAGGTGCGCCATAATTTTTTCCAATTTCAAAATTTTAGCATTCCTTAAAACGTTATAAATACATAAAATATATAAACATATTTAGAACTATAATTTCTATTAAAATAAATTTGTTAAAGAAAAATAATCTTGTGTTGATGTTGTTTATTTCTAGAGCTTGATCCGTGGCATATTTGTTTTCAGTTTTTTTTTGTACTGATGGTATAATATATATATATATATATATATATATATAGATTAAAATGTATTACATAATTGTTAATATAACATTTTTAAACATAACAATTTTATTTATTACTTTTAATAATTATATTTTGTGATGTAGTCGTATATTATATCACAGTGTATCATATAAACAAATCCAATATTTAAATATAATTGGAATTATATTATAAAAGCATTATACTAATAATATATTAATCAATTATTTTTATTTTATTTATATGATTGATTATGATATGTGATTTATTATTTTATTATTAATTACTAATAAATATTATAAATATTTAATATGTTAATACGAAATATATTAGAAAATATATTTGGCTAAGATTTGATTAAGGAAAGCTATTATTTAAATTAGAAAGAAACATTAAATGCTTAAATCTGTTATTTAAATTAGGGAAAGGCAATCATACTTAATTATATGTTCAGTAAATATTTCAACGGCATTCTAATGTAAATAAGTGGTAAAACTAATGAGCATTTCTATTTTGTACTTCTATTTTAATAAAATAGATATGGTATACAAAAAATGATAAATTAGTTATAACATTTCTAAAAAAGCTTGATGTTCAAATTCTATAAAATTTGTAATATATAAAATATTTGGATTCAAATTTCAAAAATAATAAAATGACTGAGAGGTTTGTTGTTTGAGCCGCGCATCCGCACATGTGTTTGTTTTTATATTTTAAAAAGTGATAATATATATTTTTAAATTTATTTGTTTAAATAATTGCTTAAAAATATATTTTAGACACAAAAATTGTATAGTTTATATTGAGTAATTTTATTTATCTTATAAACCATCAATTGTATCATCCTTGTTTATAAAATATGACAAGTATGTCTGCACAAATGTATTTTTATTTTATGGATCAAAATTTTACGATAATGTATAACTAAATTGTTTAATATACTATTTAAAATATACGGTCCTATATATATTCTACTTTTTAACAATTATTAAACTGAGTTTAAATTGGACATTATTTCCATAACATAATATATTTAATTATATAAAGGTTTTTGGGCTTTTATTTTAGTTATTACTAATAAATAATAAAAATATAACTATATATCTTTGAAAACAATATTGTTCATTATCTATTTAAAGATAGGTAGAGAGTAAATAAGAAAAAAATATAAAAAGTAGGTTAATTAATATGAAATTAATTATTATGTTTATGGAATTAGTATAATAATTACCATATAATTTATGTATTTAATTACGAAATCTATATATGGAATTATTTATTTTCAAACACATATATAATAAAATAGAAAAAGACAAACAATATTAAAAACTAGGCTTTTTAACTAATGTTACCTTATTTTTTTAGTTATATTTGATTTTGGAAATGCATTAATTAAAGATAAAAGACAAAGAATCCTACAAGGTAGGTTAATTAATAACTTAAGTGACATAACATTGTAAATAATTTGAAAAACAAAGGGGTAATTTATAAGTGTATTTCTATTTTAATAATATAGATACATGTATTAATAAATAATTATAAAATATTTAGGTCCGCATGTGCGGACGAATTTTATTAAAAGAATTAATAATTTTATAACTCGTCTAAACAATTTCAATATTATAATAAGAAATAATATGTAATTTATAAGATGCTCCATGATTTTTGTAGTTAATTTCAAGATGAGCCTGTACACGCTGACCAGTTATAAAGTTATTACCTAATCGATTCTAACCAAATATGAGATTATCCATATATCACGGACGTTGAACAAAAAGGCGGATAGCTTAGCACGAGGTGTGAGGCAACAATCGTCGTTTACTGTCCACATGGATACAGAGTTACCTGTTTGGTTTACAGAGTCTACATGAGTATGTATCTGGTCGACAAAAAAAAAAGATTCTAACCAAATATGAACAATCTGATGATGGAAGCACACATCAGGTACACATTGACTCTGCCTACCTCTAAAATATCAAATAGCTTAATTCTTTATCGGTGCAGTTAAATGCGTTATAATGCTTGATACTTGATAGGTTGATCTCGCACATCTTTTAGGTGCTCGAGATCAGGAGCTGAGGACACTTTCAGCTGAGCTAATAATAAAATTGATTTTGTAAAGAAACAAATACTCTATACATTTAGCAAAAAAAAACTCTACAAAACATCCTTGTTGATCTTTTTCCAGTGGACAAATTGACAACCGAATCGTTTTTTTGTTTATAATTTTACGCTTGAGATAACTTTGGAAGTGGAACGTGTGTCAAACTCGGAACTACAGAAGGAAGTCGCAGATGGGTAAAGCAGATGGTCTGTCTTCATCTCTATCCACGCAGCAGCTCAGAGCAAGTCCAATACACGATTCAAGCTTTCAATATTTGAGCACTTGTGATGTCTTCATTATCATTGGATCAATTACTGCACCAATTTTTCCTTTCTCATATAAGCCTTTCACATAGCTAATAATACCTTGGGGGTCACCACTAGAGCTAGTGGAGACTAGAGCTGCTTTGCCAGTGAGAAGACTCCAAAGCTGTACACATCTGTCTATTCTGTCACAACTTTTGTGTAAGCGTATGATGGATCAAGGTACCCTCGTGCACCTATCACCCAATCTACTTCTATTCTTGATTTATGGACATTGGGAGATCGGAAAACTTGGGGTCAAGTTACGTTTTGATTTAGTTTGGAGTACTAATTGATTTAGTTCATGCACTGGCAGGTTTCCTTCATCAAGATAGTTTTTTAACTTTCTGAAAACAAATAATTTACATCCTCCTGTCCCTCTGTTAGGTCTCCAGTACGTCTGAGGTTCGTTATGCTACTGAGTTTCGTGTGTCATATGAAAAGGCCCTTAAATATGGCGACACAGTGGTTCTTGGCGATCGTTATATAAAGGTTTAATATGTTCGTCCACCGTTTCAAAGTATTCTTTTTAAATAACATGGAGTTGCCCTTGTCTGTAGCATGGTTCCAGTTTATAAGTAGATTTGTAGATATTTTGCCGCCCAATACTCTGACTTCACGGGCTTTAACCAAGGGCCGAACCTGTGCAGTAGCGTATAGAAGAAAACGAAAGGCTGAGGGAACTATATATGAATGGAGCGTGCGGGCAGCAAACATAATTGGTGTTTTAATATTTTGAGAGACTAACCTCTTGATCTTTTGTAGTGGACACATTTAACAACTGAATGTCGATTTTGTTTATAATAGCTAGCTTGGGAGAGCTTTGGAAGTGTCAAACTCAGAACTACATAAGGAAATCGCAGACGTGGGTAGAAAGCAAATGTGTTGAGATATCTGAGCAAGCCCAGTTGTTAATGGTTTAATCAAATTTGGTTTTGTATGCCTCCCCTGAGTTTGAACAAAAGATCAAGGAATCTTTTTTTTCTTACAAGAAGTTTGTGTAGTTGTTAGATTCAGGTTTAATTACCGGATTCCAACTTAAAATCAATTGACAATTATTTATTAGACTGACCTAACCCTTTATATATTATTTAATTATTTTTCCAATTATCGATGTGAGATTTTACTCATTAACACTCCCTCTCACGTACATGCGTGGACAACTGTGTAAATATCATCCACGGAGTGGCCCAACATCGGATGGCTGTTTTTAATTTAATTTTGGTCTACAAGGATCGACTGCTCTGATACTATGTTAGATTCGGGTTTAATTACGGACTTTTAACTTAAATCAATTGACAATTATTGGATTGATCATAACCATATATATATTACTTAATTATTTTTTCAATTACCGAAACTTTACTTGTTAACCGTAGTGAACCAAAGCGGCTTATAAAACAGTTTCTATCTTTTGAGCCTTTGAAAATTACAATAGCTGTGTTTTTGCTGTACAAATACAAATATAACATTCTAACTAAACTTTACCTTTATTAATCTGAGTTCCATACTATTTTCAAACGGAAATGATTTTCAAACTTTTTTTGTAGTGCAAAGATCAGAGGATCTCTAAAATGATGTGTGGATCCGTTTGAGTTCTTTAGCTACATGCATCATTTTAGGTCTGTCTTCATCTCTCTCCTCGCAGCAGCTCAGAGCAAGTGCAACACACGATTCAAGCTCCATTTTTTGAGCACTTGTGATGTCTTGTGTTAACATTGGATCGAATACTTCATCGAGGTTTCTTTTCTCATATAATCTTTTCACATAGCTAATAATACCTTGGGGGTCACCACCAGAGCCAGTGGAGACAAGAGCTGCTTTGCCAGTGAGAAAAACCATTAACAAGACTCCAAAGCTGTACACATCTGTATATTCTGTTACAACTTTTGTGTAAGCGTATGATGGATCAACGTACCCTAGTGATCCTATCACCGAATCAACTTCTAATCTTGATTTTCCCTTTGGGAGAGTTATGGACATTGAGAGATCGGAAAACTTGGGGGTCAAGTTCCTGTCCAAGACAATGTTTCTTGGCATAACAACTCTGTGTATGATGATCTTAGGGAAGGCCATGTGAAGAGAAGTCACAGCATTAGCAATCTCTTTGACAATCTTCAACCTTACACTGCATGGCAATATAGATTCCTCCCCATCAACCATTATACCTCCTCGCTCATTCAAAATCCCCTGTTCTGCATTTTCAAACACGATTACCGGGAGATTAAACTCGAGAGAGCACCCAACTAGTCTTAAAAAGTTGTTGTGGTTACTCATCTTAGGAGACAAGACAATATCATTGTAAACCTCGCCCACTCTGTCTCCTGAAATTTTATACTCCTGGAATCTTTTGATCAAGTAAGACTTGTCTTGGATGATACCTTTATACCAATTGTGGCTCCTCTTATTGGCGACAAGACGACTGGAATGGAAGTTGTTGGTGGCTTCAAGGATCTGATAAGAAGAAAAGCTGCGTATAGGAACTGATTTACCGTTGCAATCAGCGATAAGTTCTTTCAGAAAGATGCTTCCATTCTCCAAGAACCACTTGTCTTCCATGTTCCTAGAAGATCCGTATCGCATTTTTTGTTTCAGCTTTTTCCCCATCGATTCCATTTAAAGACTACTGATATCGAGAAAAATATGTTAGATTTTGCTCTTCTAATATGAAAGACCTTAGATCTGAATGCATGAAAGATGCGAATACCTTTTCAAGGTTAAAACAATGAATAAAATTGCAACCGTTGACCTTTCCAGAGGTACTTATCTCACATTGAAAGCAGACACGTCTTTCCCTAAGAGCAACATTTTTGGTAGGAATTGATTTTAAGTCTTTAGATTAGTTTATTATTAATTTGGAGTTAAGGACAAAGTTAAGGATAAACCCAAAAAAAATTAGATTATTGGTAAGACTTTTGAAAGTCTCTTACAGAAAAACACCAGTTCTGAATTGTTTTACTCATTGGTGAGAAACTAAGTCGGGTGGAATCGCGAAAAACGAATAGAGTTGCCTCTGTAACAAATACCATCAAAAACTATGATTTCATGAACCTTGACATCAACTATGACTTTCTTAAAGTCTTCACAGTACATAAAAGAGAACATCTATGCTATGTTTGTTCCAAATCTACACTTTACTACATCTTCAATCATCTACCATTCTCTCTAATGCGAATCCAGAACATTACATGACAATTCTCACTACTGAAGACTAGTCCTATCAATGCATGTGTATAACCAAAAGTGGTCAAGGCTGCAAAAAAACATTTACCTCTGCATCGTGAGCCTTTCGTTTTCTGCTTCTAACCGTGAAACTTTGATCTCTAGCTCCTGAGTGTAAGCCTGCTCAACATCAAAACACCCAATGTTACAAGGTGTTATTTGCCAAGTAATATAAAAAGCTGTTTATTCACCTGTTTCCTAGCTCGAGAACGAGCAGTAGACTCTCTGTTCTTAATCATTCTCTTCTGTCAGCAACAACCGGATAAGGCATAAACGACTGAACACCCTGCTGCATCATCGACGGAAGCTGATGATACTGAACCCACAGAGCAGCAACCTGAGGCACGTTTCCCCCTAAACCACCACCTCCACTACCAGTAACCATCTCAGTCACAAGTCAAGTGCTTGAAAAAAAATATCTGAAAGCACCACAACTAATTCCCCCTGCTCATATAACCACAGTCGCACTAAAGAAAAGATGGATTCTTCTTGCAGAGATCAACAGACATCTGGTGCCTGTTATTCAGACAATGAACCAACTAGTTACACTAGTAAAAATCTATCGCATAGCCAGTGTAGTGCCACTTAAAAACCGTGGCTACGTAAAACCAGCCACGACAAAGCCACGTAAAAGACACGAAACATAAATAGCCACGGTAAAATTAAAATAGCCACGAAAGAGCCACTAATAAAAGCGTGGCTACCTATAGCCACGGAATTAATGAATATTGCCACGCCATAGCCACTACTAAAAAGTGGTAACATTTTGTTTTCTTGTGCCGACATCTAAAAGCAAGTGTTACGTCCAATCGTTTGACGACATGGGATATAGCCACGATTTTTCCATGGCTCTTTCGTGGCTAAGCATACTTTTTCAGTCTTTATACAGCCTTTGGCAGGGAAATATTCGATGCGAATGATATTTTAAAAGAGCCACAAAAATTTCGTGACTTTTTCGTGGCTATGTTGTATTATATATCCACTTCACAACCGTAACATTTAGAACTTTTGTTCCTCTCTCGAATTTTCATAATAAAATGTCTTTCTACTTTCAGTCTAGAGAATGGATGGATCAAAGGATTGATCCCAAGAGTAATCAGGTATCAAAAATATTTCTTGGAGGTGTTGATGCATTTATTCAATTTGCATGTAATCAAGAAGATTACAAAGAAAGAGAAACTTTGTTGTGTCCGTGTGCTCGATGCAAAAATGTGAAGCAACGTGAAGCAAGAGTTGTCGCACGACATTTATTCTTGTACGGTTTCAAGGGAAATTATTATGTTTGGACGAGTCACGGAGAGAAATTCTACAATGTTGGTGAGAGTTCCGGGGCGAATCATTCGACAGGTGAAGAAGAAATGTTAGAGACTCCTATTTGGAATGCTCATGAAGATCACCACCACAATATTCCAGAGATACCCGGAGACATTGCACCAGCTTACATGCCAGAAGCTATAGAAGAGACGGACATAGCAGAACCCTATCATGATAGTGTTTTTGAAGCATTTGAAGCAGCCACTCAACCTCTCTACGAAGGATGTGCAGAAGGAATTTCTCAGTTGTCTCTTGCTTCGCGAATGATGAAAGTGAAGACAGATTATAATCTACCAGAAGCTTGTGTAGATGAGATATCTGAAGTATTTAAAAACATACTTCCACAGCCAAATAAAGCTCCAGCAACATATTACGAGACAAAGAAACTAACACAGTCGCTTGGGTTACCCTTACAGAAGATTGACGTATGTGTGAAGAATTGTATGTTATTTTGGAAGGGAGAAGATGCGAAGTTGGTCAGTTGTCGGTTTTGTGGAGAAGATCACTACTACCCGAAGAATGGAAAAGGTAAAAATAAACCGAAACAGAGAATGTTTTACCTCCCAATAGCAGATCGTCTGAAACGTCTATACCAACTTGAGGCGACAGCTTCCAATATGCGGTGGCATAAGGAACATGTAACTCCGGAAGGAGAAATACATCATCCATCTGATGCCATAGCGTGGAAACACTAGTTATATCCTGGATTTGCTGCTGAAAGCCGCAACATTTATCTATGCTTATCAACAGATGGGTTTAATCCGATTGGTATGAATGGCGAAGCACATTCCCTTTGACCAGTTATTGTAACTCCATACAATTTGCCTCCGGGAATGTGTATGAAAAGAGAATTCTTATACCTTTCGGTGCTAATTCCCGGGCCCAAACATCCAAGAAAAAGCTTAGATATCTACCTTCAGCCGCTGATTGAGGAATTACAAAGTTTATGGAATGATGGTGTGGAGGCATATGATATTTCAAAGAAAGAAAGATTCATAATGCGAGCAGTGTTGATGTGGACGATAAGCAATTTTCCAGCGTATGGGATGCTTTCAGGTTGGACGACACATGGTCGGTTATCGTGTCCATATTGTCAAGATGAGACAGGTGCGTTCTGGTTACGTAATGGACAGAAACATAGTTGGTTTGATTGCCACAGAAGGTTTTTAGATGAAGATCATCCTTACAGGAGAAACACTCAAGCATTTACACGGGGAAAAACAGTTGAGGATCCTCCTCCACCATGGTTGACCGGAGAAGAAATATTGCGTGAGAGGATAAATAATATAATAGGGTTATCAAAGTCCGTTGAATGTGGAGGGAATGGACATGATAATCCATCCAAGACAATATCTGAATACGGAGTTACTCACAATTGGGTTAAGAAGAGTATTTTCTGGGAGTTACCGTATTGGGAAACTCATCTTCTTCGGCATAACCTTGATTTCATGCATATTGAGAAAAACTTCTTCGATAACCTCACGAACACATTGTTAAATGCTCCTGGAAAGACAAAAGACAACGTCAAAAGCAGATTGGATCTTCCAGGTCTATGCAAAAGGCGTGATTTAGAGATGAAAGAGGATGGAACGATGCCCGTGCCAATATTCAGGTTGTCAAATGCGGCAAAGCGAGAATTCCTTCTGTGGCTGAAAAATGATATAAAATTCCCCGATGGATATTCCTCCCAATTTAGTCGATGTATTGACGAAAATAATTTAAAGTTACATGGACTGAAAAGTCATGATTGTCATGTCATTATGCAGCGACTCTATCCGTTTGCATTCGCAGAACTTCTTCCAAAAAATGTTCATACGGCAATTAGAGGTATTTATTTTTTATATTATCTAAATAATTACTATGATTGATGTTATAACTTTAATGTTTTGTTTACAGATATTGCCTTCTTTTTCCGAGATATCTCTTCGAGGATTTTGAAAGAATCAGATATTGGTCTTTTAAAGGCAAATATCGGTGTGAAGCTTTGTAACTTGGAAAAGATTTTTCCTCCATCGTTCTTCGATGTTATGCAACATCTTCTTGTGCACCTTCCAGATGAGGTAGCCTTAGGTGGGCCCGTTCATTTTAGGTGGATGTATGTTTTTGAAAGATACATGTACCATTTGAAGAAGATGGTCAGAAACAAAGCACGCATTGCAGGTTCGATAGTTGCACAATGGATAAACGAGGAGATAGTTCACAATGAAAGCACCACAACTAATTCCCCCTGCTCATATAACCACAGTCGCACTAAAGAAAAGATGGATTCTTCTTGCAGAGATCAACAGACATCTGGTGCCTGTTATTCAGACAATGAACCAACTAGTTAATTACCAGCGTCTTTAGTGACACAGATCCTATCAATTTAAAGTCAGATACGATCCAATAGATACAGATTCACACGGATTCAACTTTACTCAAAGATCAAATCTTGAGATCAATTAACAGATTCATATCATCCTATAAACTAAAGTGATCAACTTTATTCAATTTTTCTATAACAAAACTAAAACAAGAACAAGATTAGAGTTCCAGATCATATCTAACCTTCTCCACTCCCTAAGAGCATGCCTCTCATCAGACGTCGTCTCTGTTCGTTTACGCTCTGTAGTCGGAAGAAAGGAGCCGCGAAAACATCAGTCATCTACGTGGTCAAGGCTGTCGTAGGCTGAGAAAGAGTCGTTAGTAATGGTGTCGAAGGAGGCTGAGACATGAATTTTTATCTCCCTTCTCTTCCACAACCACTGCTTTGTCTTTTTCTTCTTCAAAATCAAAAATCTCCAGAAACAATGATTCAAATTCAAGTGAGTTCCAATCAAAAATCTGGATCGAAGAGAGTGATAGGAGAAAATGAGAAGAGATTAATCAGACTATTTGGATTTGAAACCCAGTGATTTCAGGAACCAAAGAGAGATAGAGACGAGAGAGATAGAGATGAAAGTTTGACGCGTGGCTTTAAGGACATGATGTCAAACTTCTTAATTAGCATACGTATACTCCTTTTTCTTTTAATTTACATTTAAATTTTGGATTAAAAACCTTAAAGACTTTGTTTAGAAGTCCCGATAATGATGCCTTTAAGTGCACAAAATTACAGCCCTAATATAAAATGGAACTAGATTTTGATCATTTTATTTTTAAAATCTAATGATTTAAAAAAAGAAATTTCTATATAAAATAATGTAAAGATCTTGGCACATTTATCTAGAACCAGAATGGAAACATACAAAACTAAAAAATGAAACAAAAATCAAAGTTAAAGTGAATTTCATAAATAATCAGGCATATCATATATCTAAGGAACCGAAAAACTTACAAGTCAACCAAAAACCAAATGTGTACTTGAATTATAAAATAAAAATTATATACCTTATAAATATTAATTATATTTAATTTTTAAATAACCAAATATCCTAAAATATTATTTGTAAATCAATTAACCGAATATTTTGTTATCGAAATATTAAAATGTATCCAAGTTTTTATCTAAACAACCTGAATTACATGATATTTAAAATGAAAACCTCCAAATTATCTGATATTTTTATCAATAGATTTGAACTTACCAAAAAAAAACAGAATCAGACATGAATTGAACTGGACACAACCTTTATAGATACAGTTTTCCAAATCATATATTCATTATAGTTTTCATAAGATATTATTATTTTTTGGGTCGAGACTGAATATTTTTATCTTGTCTCTAAACATGTAGATGAAGAAATTGATGGTTACATATTTTTTATTATTCAGTTTGTTATTTCTACTACTATCAAGAGAATCCAATTCTTGGAAAAGTTAATTATTAATACTAAACTGTAAGTTAATTTTAATTCAGGTACATGTGCTCGCATATATATATATATATATCGCTTTTGCAGTTACAAGAAAATATATCAGTCGAATAAAGTTGATAAATTATTCATAAATTAAATTTAAGTATAGTCTAACCTTTGTTTAACGTTTTAGAGTAATTAATGAATTATATTTCTTAATTTATTCAAAGATCTCTGTAGTAAAGTTAGATGGTAAATAGTATCACTGAAATGCAATGTTATTATCCTTTCCTATGTATTCCACATGTACAATATTTATTATTGTTATAATCTATACTATACTAAAAGGGACAAGACTTGGGTTCACCCCCTGTGGTCCTGTGGTGAATTCTCTAATTCACCTCAACTCTCTACACCAATTAAAATGCCATGTAGAATTATTAAAAAAAGAAATATTTCTTTAAGAAAAAGAAAACATGAAAAAAGAAAAGACGTGGTCTTCTTCTTCTTCATCCATCACAGAAAAAATATATGAAGCTTTGTTTGTCAAGCTTTTTGGATCTCAATTTTGGAATTTCAAATACGATTATATACCCTAAATCCAAATCATATACCCTAAACCCAAATTGTAAACCCTAAACCCAAACTCAAACTCAAACTCTATACCCTAAACTCAAATCCCCAAAACTCAAACCGTAAATCTTAAACTTTCAACTCAATCGAAACCCTAAACCTAAACTTTATGGTGAGTTTAAGAATTAGTGTATAAGATTTGTGTATAACTTGTTTTAAAGAAGATTCTAGATAATTATTGTTCTTAACTTGAAAGAAGATAAAAAAGAGTAGAGAAACGTACGGATTCAAAACTGCGAAGTTGTGATTCAGACTAAAATTTACTTGGGAGCAGCTTCATGTTATCAAACTTCAAAAGAATTCTCAAAACCTAATTGATAAAAAAGATTACGTTCTATTTTTTTCTAAAACATGTCTCTTATATTATTTTAAAAGCTATTTTCTTTTTTTTTTCAGTTTCCTTATTTAATGATCCTACGTGTCAATTTAATTGGTTTTATTATAGAGGTGAATTTAAAGGTTCATCCTAGGGAGTCAACCTAAATTTTGTTTTTTTAAAAGAGATTGAGAAAGGCCTCTCAGCTATGCCACGTCCTTTAATTAAATCAACCAGTCATAAGATTTTAATTTGCCATGTCATACACTTCAATCCAAAGAAAATAAATCTTTTATTTGGGCTGTGTTTACCTTTATTAAGTAGCCCATTACAAGCTCATTTCCCCTTTAATGTTTAAAGCGTGGAGTTTTCTTCTTCCCCACTATTCATCTTTGCCGTCGCGATCGAATTCTCAGCACCCGTGACCCACTCTTTATCAATTTATTATGCTCTTTAATTCTGTTTTAATGGTTTCGTTTAACATTCCCCTCTTTCTCTTATTATATACCGTGTTCCATCTACTCTTCATTCCAACCCTAATCAAAAATCTCACTTTGTCTCTTAATGCTCCATTCATTACTTCAACAACTTTTGCGATTCCCTCAGCTTCACAGCTTATATATCCATCTCTTTACACGCCTCTCACTCTCACCGAAGTCAAACTAATCAATACTCAGATCAGGCTGTTGATACGAAGATGACTGATTCCACCAGTAAGGGCCTTATCGATCAGTTCTTCAATTCACATCTAGGAAGCACGAAAGGGGCACTGTATGTGACACCCCCGATCGTAGATGACCGGAAATGACATTGTCGATGCTCCCTGAAAGCCGACCCGAGGTTCCCGAATAATTCCGAGTTCCTTGGACTAGCAATCTGAGAACATCGACATTCCTATCGGATATAACTCAAGGCTTTTCAACCAAAACAAGCAATACCCGATAGTTAGTTCGTCCCGGACTAGGACTAATACCATATGGAACCCGGACTTTAAAAACAATCTTTATACATTATATACATATTATTTCAAAAACATCTTACACAAACTTTATAGGTCGACCTTGCGGTTATTGGAAAACATTCTTTATACATAAGATATATCAAAAGACCAGTGCAAGGATAACAAAACTACTACTGGCTACTGATGTTCCTTCCTTTCCTAGAGTAAGGTCTCCCGTCTACTGGTTACCTGCATCACAAATGAGTCGTGAGTAACAAATACTCAGTGAGTCTAATCCCATACCCCAAAATATATCAATAATATCTCTCCCATTTGTATGCAGTGGAAATATTTTACATAACTAATATTAATACATATATAAGGTCTATCATTCCATCAATGTGAATCTTATCTTAAACATCACCTCCACGACACCCATCACTCATACTTATACTATATATATATATATATATATATATATATACACATATATATATACTAAACTCGGAAAACCACCAACACTAACCGAACTTAATGGATAATAAATATAACCATCATCTCCATCAGGTATTCCAAGATAGAACATCCAATGCTGCATGCAGTTACACGGTCTCCAGGGTGCGACCCCATCATCGTGTCTTCATGACCTTGATCCATATCGCAGGACCAATTCACGGCAATGCGGGACTTTCGGGAGAGTGAGTATACAATAAGACTTCACATGATTCATACTTATATTATTAATAGGATACTTATATATTAGTACTCGAGAACAAGTACTAAGGCTCGGGATAAACCTCAAAGAATTATTTTTAGTAATTCTTAAGTATTTACACTAGGTAAATACTCCATAAATAAATATAGACCAAGAGAGAGTACTTAATTAATCAACCATAATTACTCCTTAATTAATCCATTATTGAACCTTAATTAATCAATAATTAATCCTTAATTAATCAACCATAATAATCAATATATGATCATGTTATACTCATTCATCAACTCATCAATCATCTATCTAGACTCACCTTTAATCAATTAGATTGGCTAAGAAAGACTAGACTTGAGTCGCTCTTGAACAATACTGGACGATCTCAAAATCCAAAATGTTGGATGAACTCAGATGGTTTTCCTCTCCAAGGTAAGCTTGCAGCTGGACTCCTGATCTTTCTCACAGAAACAAAGTGAACAAGAGGGTAGAAGAAATTCGTCCATGGTGTTTCCTGATTTTTCTCAGAATATTTCTCTATTTTTTTTTCTCTCTTCTTCTCTCAGATAATTCTTTGCTTCTCTCTGAATTTTGCTGCAGGTTAAGGACGAGCAAGACTCAGCTCTTCACCACACCAGAACACACTGATTTAAGGTGTAAAAAGGTTGGACAGGGTCGTCGATGCTCCTGGTTAAATCTCTTATTTATCTGAATTTTTCTCACAGTTTTTCTCTCATGTTCTCACTGATTTTCTCTGAAAATATATCTCTGCGTTTCTTGTGGTAATGGACGACCAAGCATGTGGAGAGAGAGTTAAATAGCTGAGGAAGTTACTTCAGGTGAGGGTTTCACTCAGAACAGAGTAAAGCTGTGGCTTGACAGCTGGAGACATGCTTCCTCACTCTCAGCCGCCAGCTTGCTGTTCTTTCCTTCTCCTTAAGAAATCTTTAATAAATCATGTGCTGATCACATGATTTCGTCCAACAAGAAAACAAGCAGACTAACAGGTGCATGTCATGTGACTGAATAAATGAATTAACAAGAAGACTAAGGTGGTGAAGGTATTAGACGGATCGTACCCAACTATGGAGCTTGTCGATATTTCTGGGAAGTTCTTGATTAAATATTTCTTGTCTTTCGACTCTTGTCTTTCTTTCAACTAAGCTTGTATAGCTTAAATAAAATTCGACCAACATTGTTAACATTCGACCAGAACTATCAATAAGAGGCCTTTCGACTACAAGACAGTCCCGTCGAGGTATCAATTCACCGGGTCGACTTTATTTTAACTTTGATCGGACCAACTTCGAACTGGTCGAACGGGGGTTTTCTCGACCAAAAATTCACTGGCTAGTGAGGGTTATTACACTGTAATTGGCTTAAAGCTTCATATCATCGATGAACATGTATAAAACGAATGCTGGTGGAGTCACTAGCAATATGACCTCATGTATCTCCATTTATTTTCCATGAGTTAACATTGCAATAACTTTTTGAGGGATCTTATTTCTCTCAAGCAGAAAGAGAGGACTGCTATCAACGAGCAAGGCTTTACAAGGGTCATCCTACCATTGAAAGGTGACATTATTTTTTATCAATGGTGTCCCTCTGATGTTTAAGATATGGTTTTTTTTTACTTTCATCAAACTGTATCTGTTATATAGTGTTTTAATGGTGGATATGGGTTACTAACGCAGGATGCAAAAGCTGGCAAAGGATCTGAGTGTAGTGATACTGGTTAGCTTCTTTAAGGATGCAAATAATGCACATTACAACTCAAATGCCATTATTGACAATGTTGGAACTGATGCAGGATTTAGAGGCAAATAAAGATCAAACAGTTTCCAAGGATGATAGCTTCAGAAGCATACCGAGCACTGATGATTTAGAAAGATGATCGAGATGTAAGGTTTTTGGTCTCAAAGCCATTAGTGAAAGTTGTATTGATCGTTTGTGTTTGAGTTGTTCTTTGCAGAAATGTTAACACTGCTAATAATGTTGGTCTAGGGGGTTCAAATAACTCCATCAGCGAATCAGGTTGGATAGGAATGCACACTCATCTCAATTACGTAACTCAGTTCCTGCAACAGAGAAGGGGCATTGAAACGGGGTGAAGCATGGACTCCACTTCTGAACATGTTCTGCGAGCTAGAGCTAGAGCAGATGTAAAAAGTCCAAATGCAATTCTATGAAGTGTCAAAGCTTATGAAAGTTTTTTCAGGAGTAGTGCACCAACACTTTATAAAAGTTAGTCAGTCACAGCACGGGATAGCAGTTTTAGAAGAAGGATGGAGCTGAACATTTTTTTTTGTTTCAGTCTCTCGGATCTCTTACGTTTAACTGATGTAGTGATGTGACTCCTTTTATACGTATAAAATGTCTTTTAGCTGTTGTTAAGAATAAGATTTTATGTGTTCAAGGCAGTCTATCTCCAGATGTTATGTATGTTGATCAAGTTGATTGAACGTGTTATCCCTCTATGCTGATATAGCTCAGACGTTACTGCTATGTACATGTTATTTGACAAATTGATACACAATTTTATGGCAGATCAAGAGACCTTTTTCTTTTGGAATACACAGATCAAGAGCCCTGAATCAAGAAGTATCAAATGACGGAGACATGTGTGACCTCCTATGATCTGTCCTGAAGATAATATTGTTGATGGCAGGGGATTGAGTCCTGGTGCTAGCAACTCTGATTTCATACACTGAATTCTTTTTATATCATTGATTTTTTTTTCTTATAATTTTTTTTATGATAAATTTTTGTTTCTTTACGAGTAAAAAATGATTCAAGTCTTATACACAAGCAATATTATTAATTTTAGAAAACAGAAAAAGAAGAAAAATAACCATAAACTGCCTTCTTCATCTATTTTTGGTTTTCATATAATGAAAATTTGTTTTACAAAAACTCTAATTTTATGATAATGGAAAAAATGAACTAAAATTATCCATTTATACCAATAAATTAAAACAAAATTTGTAAAAGAAAATCTGTTGAAAACCGACCCGGATCCGCGGTTAAACCAATAAATCCAGTGACCTAAGATAAATCCGATTTTAATTTTGAGATAAAACCAAAATTTAAAAATCCAATAAAACCCACAAACCCCCCCCCCCCCCCCAAATCCGGTACCGGTTGAACCGCTGGTTAAACCAATAGTGTATATAACTTTTACTTTTTTTTTGTTTCTAATTATGTTTTAGAATCTGTTTAATATATATATATATATATATATATATATATTCTAAATTATTAATTAATTATGTTTTAGATATTGTTTTATGATTGGTTTATTTTAGATTTGAAATTTAATTTTATTATTCACATTGGACATTCAAATATTTATTATTTTAAGTTTTGATTTTTTTTGTTAGATGTCATAACTCTTCACTCTTTACAAATTTTCTAGATTTTTTTGATATTTTGTATGTAAAATGAAAATATAAAAACGAAATTTAAGCATTTTCTAAATATTGTTAAACATAAAAATATACATATTAAAACTATATTTTATGTTTTAAAACATTCATAAAATACTTAACTTTAGTTTTTATATTTTTTATTTTTAAAGCTAATATATTATTATATAGTAAAATTAATTAATTTATTAATCTACGATTCACCCGCGGTCGACCCATGACCCGATGACTCTGGAGGTTGTCCGGTTTAGCGTCCGAATCGGGTTTAAAATACTGAAACTGGAAAAACACTAATGCTTAAAAATTAAAATAAAAGCTTCTTCAAGTTCATTAAAAATGTTGTTCTAACACTCTTCACATAAATTAAGAAAAACTAGAGCCTTGACCCGCACACCCGTGCGGGTATACATTTTACATTTTTAAACAAATATTTAAACTGTATAAATCGTAGTCTATATTTTAAAAAGTTACCGTTTGAAATAATTGTTTAATATTGTATTTCAAACAAAAAAAAAGTTCATAGTTTATGTGGAATAAATTTATCTTGGTTTTCAAACTGTTAGAATATGAATCACTCGTAATGGAGTTTTACTTTTTGTATAGATCATATTTTTAATGTATTACAAATTACTATATATATATATTATTTAAATTTGGTGTTGTATATTTTATATTCTTCCAAGTTCATCATATTTGATTTGCATTGGAATATTATGCACATAAAAAATATACATAAAATTATATAATTTGGCATATGAATCACTCGTAGTGTGTATTTTTCTTTTTTGTATGGATCATATTTTTAATGTATTATAAATACTTATATATATATATATACATATTATTTAATTTGGTGTTGTATATTTTATACTCTTCCACATTCACTATATTTGATTTGCATTGGACTTTTATCCACATAAAAAATATACATAAAATTATATATATTGGCATATGAATCACTCGTAGTGTATTTTTACTTTTGGTATGGATCATATTTTTAATGTATTATAAATTGTTATATATATATATATATATATATTATTTAAATTTGGTGTTGTATACTTTATACTCTTCCACATTCATCATATTTGATTTGCAATGGAGTGTTATGCACATAAAATTATATATTTTGGCATATGCGGATTTGCTTATGTAAATCAACAACTTCTTTTTTTTTAATTATGTTATGGATTAAAGGTATTCGAATGTGGAAGTAAATATACTTGATATAAGTACTATATTTATTAATAAAAATTGTATCAATTAAAAATAACCTTTATTTATAAAAATAATCGTTAATACTTCCGTAGTAATAGACATTCTGTTATATTTTTGGAATGCATTTTCGTAAGTATGCAATGGTAAACTATTTTTCCTAAATTAATGTCACCGACTTCTGTTAAGAAAAGTAAAAGAAATTTAGGAAATCATTTAATTAAATAGGAAAATACATAGATTACTTAAAATTAGGTTAGTTGGTACTTCAATGACATTGCATTGTAAATAACTTGTAAATTTTATGGTTATTTGGTACTTCAATGGCAAGACATAGATTACTTAAAATCATTGTTATTATTTATATGCTTCAGTGACTAATCATTCCACTTTAGACAATGGGTAACATTAGTGAACATTTTAACTTTTAAACTTTCAGATAAATTTTACAATATTACTGATGATATTAGCTCACGTAGTATTGTATAACTTTTCTAATATCAGTTACAAATAATATATTTAGGACAAATAAAACCATAAATTTTAGGTTACATAAGTTGCTATAAGTTAGGGACAAAATCTACTAACGATTAAAGCTATTGATTCTGTTTTTTAAGTGTGGCCCACCATATCATTTGATTCGATGAAGAAATATTCATTTGCTTAGATCCAGTTAATAATACTGATTTTAAAATTAAATTAAAAGGTAATGGCATTCCATGGTAAATATTTAGGAAAATTTAGGGTTAATTCTTATTTGTACTTCAGTTTTAATAGATTAGATGGTTAAAATCTATTTATACCCCTGATAATTACATCCATTAATAGTCATTGAGATGATTAATGTATTTATAAGATCGAAATCATTACTATAATAAATACTAAGGTTAAGAAAAATATACAATTTTAAAATTGCGCTAAAATTATAAAATAACATTTTTGTGTAACCAGAAAAAAATAATCAATACTATTAATAAAACATGAGGGTGCAATCAATATATGTCAAAAAAATTGAATTTAAATACACATAGATTATAATAGCTATTGAGCTTTATTATTATGAATTTTGTTGTCCCAAAGATAAAATTAATTTTGATTTTAATTAAACATATGATTTTTAACTTTATAGATGAGCTTGCAGGTTTTATGTTTGAAGCCAATTTTCACTTGGATTAGCCCGTGATCGTATCACTTGGCAGATAAATCAATACTATTAAAACATGAGAACTTTTTATCGACTATGTTTTGAACTATCAAAAAAGTCTACATTGGTTCATTATCTAATAATCTAATTAACTTAACTTACTAGGGGTGGAGCCCCTCGCAAGCGCGGGGTCGTTGACGTTTGTGTTGCTCTATTTCAGTATCTTCATATGATGATTTGTTTGTGATTTTTGTGTGTTTACTGTGGTTATTAATTTTCAAAGATATGTATTGTAATAGGGTTGAGGGGTAGTGATAAACTCTGATACATATTTTCTGCCGTTGGTGTAGCGTATGCTTTGCTAGAAAACCACATTGTACTGTTTGGATCTTCGTTGGGGCTTAAGCCAATTCAAAAAAGAATCTTTCCGTCTTTTGTGGAGGTGGGAAAAGATTTTCTAATTTTTCATGAGGTGCATGTGTTTCATTGTGTTATTTTGGTTGATATATTAAGTTCGGGTGTAGCTGTATTGGTGAGAATTTGTTATTTTTAGCTTGTTTCTTCTAGCTGTAAACAGTAGTTTATAATATCTTTGTTTTTCTCTTGAGTGGCAAATTTTGTTTAATACTTTTTATATTATTTTTTTAACCATTCTTTGAATTGGATTTCTAGGACCACCAAAAAAACCTATAATGAAGATGATATCGGGTTCCTTGATAAACTGAAATGGTTAGCAATCGTTCTATTGCAAGCTCATTCACTGTTTGCATATTTGTTCAATGTATCTCGTAAATCATGTATATACCATGACCTTTATAATTTTGAAAATCATTGATAGGTTGATATTTATAAGCACTTTACAATTTAAGAGTTAAAAAAAATGTTGACTATCAGTCTGCATTTTGATTTTTTGAATAAGAAATAAGAAAGGCAATTAACACATGACGATTAAAAAACACTTGTGTAGTTGTTAATTTTACGATGGAGTAAACCTTGGTAGTAATGTTGTTGTTAAACTTGTGTGGATAAATATTAAAGTTTTAATGGATTCTCATATAATTTTTTAAGAAAGTTGCTATATAGCTCAGGAGATGTATGTTAGAGGATTGTATTTAATCAAATGCCTACAAATATTAGAATCTTAAATTGTATAAAACGGTGCAATAATAATATTACATATGTGTGTAAATAAATTATTTTGAGTTAAACTCAAACAAATGTATATAAATCAGTTATGTGTATATAAATCAATTAAAATAGTTTATTTACTTTTTGGTTTGATTTAGTTTTAAATAATTTCTGATAAAGTAAGTAGTCTAAATAGGTGGTGATCATTTTAGTTAACATGTTACTTTTTAATGTATAAGGTGATGGTGGTTTTAAAATTGGTTGAGTTGTAAACAATGTCTGTTTCAGTATTGTAAGCCCATTAATTAGTGAAGTTTTAAAATGGGTTATTGTTAGCCCATTAATTAGTAGCCCTAAATATTCCGGTGTAAATGACAGCTTTTCATTTGCTTTGTGTAAAATAGAGGCAACATTTTTTAAAGAATACGACATGGATAATGTCTTAAGGACCATAGATACCTACACTTTGTACATAACACAATAATATATACATATAATAATAAAACACTTTATTAAATATAACGCAATAATATATACATACCTAGAAAAATAGTCAAGGTGAGATTTTTTAACAGAAATAAAAAATGAATTTCTATGAGCTCCTCTCAGGTCTATGCGAACTCTCTTGATCCATCCAAGAAGTTGTGTTTCTTTTTCATTGGTTTTTCCTGTAGTTATCAGCTGTGTAAACGATTTTGTTCGCTTCCTCCTTGAAACTATTAGTGTGTTCTAATTCAAATTTGAAGTATGAGAAATTAGTGAATCTCTCCATGGCGTACATGTCTTAGCGGACAACTTCAAAAAGTATAACAATGAACAAAAAAAAGTTATACTAATCAAGTTTTCAGTAGGACTATGGAATTCTATCAATTTAAAGAGTTTCAATGATATGTGACTGAATAGAGCAGTTTAGAGTGTAATGGTTTATCATCGGATGTGAGAGTTAAGCGACAAAGTAGGAGAATCATAGGCCATATTCAGAGACTGTGTAAAAGAATAGATGATTATGAAGTTTTTTTGGGTATGTTTGACGCATCAGCATTACCTTTTAAATGTTATGTAGAAACTAAGTGTCATAGGTCGCAAGTTAAGTTAAAAAGACTCAACAATCATTAATTCATTACATAATCACGTTCGAAAACTCACTACCGAGAACCGTAAAATCATCGGGAAAACGTAATTCAGACACTAACGATGATGATTTATACTGACTCAATCCAAAAATCGAAATTCTTAAAAACTTATTTTTTCACTCATTTCATCCTATAATCGAGTAGTATATGAAAATGGAAAAAAACGAAAAAACTGATGTATAACTCTTGAAAAATTATGAGCTCTCGGAGTCAATATTGCAGAAAGTCTAAAAGTATAAAGAGAAATACGACTTGTAAAAATCATAATTGTCTTTTATTAAATTTAATCATAAAAAATGTAAAAGCACATGTTCTCTATTCGAACCCAGGTTGTGAACATTTTTAATGATACATAAACCACTGCACTAAATGATATTTTCTGATATTCATATGAATGCATATTATCTTAAAACAAAAATATAAAGATGGGTCCCACAAACATTTAATAAAATCTGATGTGAATATATTAAGAAGAGAGGAAAGTGCCCCATTATATATATGATTGTATATATTCATAAATCTAATTTAATTAGAATTAAATATATATCATGCCTAAAATTAAGAAACTAACTAAGTAATCTATTATTTTTATAGAATAGTGAATTTAATTTATATAAATACGAAATTTAATTAAAAATAAATTATATTTTATTTATTAATGTAATAAATAATTATATGTGTCTTTTAATTCGTTACACACAACTATATATTGATCAAAATGCAAAAAAAAAATATATATATATTCTTCAAAGCCTCACCAAATACATAATAATATAGTTCTTATATTTAGAGTAATAAAATTACATATATATATATATATATATATATATATATATATATATATTAATACTTAGCTACTATTAATATTTAATATATGATAAAACATGTTACTATTGATATTTTATGAATATACTTTTTGGGTTATTTAAACATACATGAAAACTT
Source organism: Hirschfeldia incana (assembly GCA_026261945.1). NCBI lineage: Eukaryota > Viridiplantae > Streptophyta > Magnoliopsida > Brassicales > Brassicaceae > Hirschfeldia > Hirschfeldia incana. The sequence continues at coordinate 7,440,056 of JABCMI010000003.1, read as the reverse complement.
TTTATTTACTTACAAGTAGTAGGTTAGACCATTTCATTTATTTAACCTGCTATTTTTTCGTACAATTAACTTAATTACTATTAAATATATAATATACTTAATATATTATTTTAATATTTTCAAAATAAGATATCTAAAAAGATATTCTCAAGTATCATTTTTCAAGAATTCATTTTACTAATATCTTTTTATTTAAGATGTAAACATAAATTTCTTTTTAATATTTAGTTTTAAATAATAAAATTCCTAATTAACATTAAATAATTTTACTAACGAATATTAATTATTTCATTATAGAATAAGAAATAATATTCCCATAACATTTATATTCATAATTAAATTAATACATCAACTAATAAATATAAAGTAACTTAAATTCATTTATTCAATATTTTATGAATCATAAAACTAAAGAATAACATACATTCATGACTTGTACCACATATTTCAACGTATTAAAACAAAATAGTAAATTGAGATATATAAAATAATTAATAATTACATATTTAAATTAGAATATTAAAAATAATTCAATGTAGTATGATATGGGTTGAATGAAATATAGATAATTTACGTAATATTAAAGTAAACTTTGACCAAAATAAAAATTTAAAATATTTTTTTACTATAATTTACAGTTTTAAAATATAAGTAAAATTAATAAGGACGGGTTATATAAATGAATTAAGTTAGTTTGATAAAATTATATTTGTTGATTTTAATTTAAATATCTATAAATACAATTTTTAATAAAAAAACATGTATGAAATTTCTAATTTTCAGTAAATAAATTGTTGAAAAAAAAACTGATTGTGTATATCCGGGTCGGGTAAACACAAGTATAAATATATCAAGTTATTTCAAAAATAACTGAATGGTTTATATATCTATTGAACGAAAAAATGAAAAATCATAATTGCACTGAAACCGTAATCCAAAAAGAAAAATAATATAAAACCAAAACCGAAAACCAGACATCATATTTAAACATATTGGTGAATAAAAAGACGGGTTAAATAAATTTGTCAAGAAAATATATATAAATATCTTATGTTCCAACGAAAATCATTAAAATGCAAACTTTTAACATTGATAATAATCTCATACATTTAACAAACCCGGAAGATCAATGCATAGGATGCTGACAAAAAAAAATATTGTCCGCCCTTTGAAAAGACAGATCAAACTCTTGTTAACAAATTAAATCACTAGAGCTTTGATATATCAGATTAATTAATTTTGTACTAATACCAATTTTTTTAAAACCGGACCGGAGACTGAACCATAAATGTTTTGGGTCGCGGTTTAATATTGTTTGATTGGGTCAAATCTGGTTCAATAATCTGGTTTAATATATTTTTAGTATATACATTCTAAATTAATGTTAGTAAATATGATACATAATTAAATTATAAATAAATTTAAAACATAAAATTATAAATATACATTAGATTTATGTTTATATGGAGGATTTATAGATTTTTGACAGTGTTTTTAAAACCGGACCGAGATTGAACAAGAAAATTTTTGGGTCACGGTTTAATATGGTCCAACTGGGTCGAACCTGGTTCAATAATCTGGTTTAATATATTTTCAGTATATATATTTTAAAATAAGTAAATATGATAAATATTTAAAATATAAATAAATTTAAAACATAAAACATTATAAATATAAACAAGATATATGTTTATATAGAGGATTTATATATTTTTGATAGTTTTAGTGGTTTTTATCAGTTTCATCATTTGATATCCAATCCGGTTACATGATCAGTTCATGGTCGAACCAATTCTTAGATCCAACTCGTCTATGTGATCGGTTCATGGTTGAACCCGATCCAATCATTGGGTCGGTCTAGTTTTAAAAACACTAATTTTTTATAGTTTTAATGATTTTTATCAGTTTAATAATTTGATATCTAATTTGGTTACATGATCGGTTCATGGTCGAACCAATTTTAAACCCCAACCCAACTATATGATTGGTTCATGGTCGAATCCAGTCTAATCATTGGGTCGGTTCGATTTTAAAAACACTGACTAATATATATCCATGATATAAATATAATATGATTCAGCATAAATTGTGAATCATATTTTACGGTACATATTGTTGGGTGTCATACGAGATGTATAACAAAACACGTAATATAGAATAATATAAAAAAAAAAACTCTTTATGAAGAATCATATAAATGTAAACACCAAACTAAGTTTATAATGAATCTGATACAAACGTCTGAATACTACATATCAATATGTATGAATTATTTATTGCATGCATATAATATGTTGCATGCATATAATATGATATAGCTTTAAACATTAAAAAAAAGAATGAAAAGTTGATAATTTTTAGAATCCTACAAATGTTGAACCACAAATATTGAATCATAAAACTGTATTTATCAACGAGAATCATAATGTGCAGACAGTCCACCAAGTGTCTAATATAAAACATTAAATAAATTTTGAATAACGTTAAACAATTTAAAAATACAAAAATTATATATGTACATACCTTCTTATTACATATATAAATACAAAAAGTCATCGAATCAAAAAAATATTAATATAAAATTAAGGATAAGTTAAATAAGCAAAATAGTTTACTTTTTAATTATATAATACAAAACAGATAAATTTTATATATATACATACCTTCTTATTACATATAAATACAGAAAACTTTGCCAACAAAAAAAATTCCGGCAAGTAAAATAGTGTGTTTGAAGAAACGGGGGCTTGCTTTCAATCATTAGAAAAGACAAAACTAAAGGACACGTTGCAACAGCGTTCAGTTAAGAAGCAAGACAAAGGAGTAATATATGTTCCAAACTCTCATGTCATCATACCCAAAAGTAACAGCTGTTCAAAGACGGAAAGAGTCGAAACAGTTAACATAAAACTTCAAGATGATACATTGGTCTCCTCGTCGACAGAGTTTGCAAGGGTATCCTCTCTCTGTGGCTTCTCACAGTCAAGACGTTGTTCAAATAACGTTGTAAGTTCAAAGGCTGAACTTTCATTTGGAACAACTGAACAAGCCAACCAGGTTCAGTTTTGGATAAGAGAACACCAACACCGTTACAATACATGACTTCGAAACAACCAACAGCCTCTTTTTCCACGTGTTTTGAGAGTACAATAACATTTGGTTTAGGAAATAACACTGGCAAACAAACAATGTCCACTAAGATCCAAGTCATTCTCGCAAAGTCATCATCTCCTGGAATGGAAAAATAATGTATAAGTAAATATACGGAGGAGATGTATAAGTAACAAAAAAGGGGAATTCACTCACCCTTCGGTAAATAATCGACGAAGATTTTGGCATCCATAAATTTACGTAACATTTCATCCGAAAACATATTAATAAACGTAAGCCATAATAGACACCTCCCGACAGCCCAGATTCAGAAGAATCGATTCTATATCCCTATGAAAGCGAAACAATATCATAGACATCCTTAGGAACCGGGTAATCCGCCACGTCCCAATAGACGACTGTCTTTCTGTCTGCCAACCAAGAATGAATAAACAATTATGACAGAGCCGAAAGATTAAAATTAGGTCCATTAAAAATAATTGTACAATATAACGCATCGATCGATGCCTATTATTAAGAAGAAATATAATTCAGATAGAGAGATCTTACTTTTGTTTATCACCAAAGGTATATGTATGTCTTCGTCGTCGTCGTCCAGGATAAGGAAATTGATTTCCTCGCACAACCGCTGATCTGACATTTTGTTAGTTTAGGGTTAGCGATCTGTCTTATTCCTCTCTTATATATATCGTATTAGGCTGGGCCGATAACGGAGATCAAATATTTGTTTTTTTTCGTCTTCGTAATTTTCAGTAATATTTTTTTTTTGTTTCATCACTACAACTATGTATTACCTTAATAAGTAAAATCTTTTGTTTCAGCCACAAAGTATGAACTCAAAGATTAATAAGAAGTAGATTCTCACCCAAGAGCGGGTATATTTTTTGTTAGAAAAATTATTTTACGTAATAAAAATTATGATTTTTGATAAATTATATATTTTAACTTTTTATGAATTTATCTTAAATATATTTATATGACTTATTTTTGTTATTTTAAATATGACTAAATTTTTGAAGACTCTAAATAATTCTAACCCGTAATATGGTTTTGTTTATTTAACCTGTCGTAAAACTTATTTTACACTGATTTTATTTTTGTTTTTTTAATTTAAATAATATTTTACATTTTCAATCCTCTATGTATTGAAAAATTCATTTTGTGCGTTTCAATTTTTTTTAAATTTTATTAAATTTAGTTTATATGATTTAATTTTTATTTTAAATGAAACTATTTTTTAAAGAGTTGAGATAATTTAACCATTTGATATTTCAACTTGATTTTATTTTAGTGGTCTTATTTCATAAATGCTTGCAAATATTTAATAACGTGAATAATTTTTTGGAAAGATGTGGTGCAAATATTTAAGAAACAAATATTACATCTTTGAAAAGAAGAAGAAATTTGATGTTTTGTAATTTTCTTAGAAATCCAGGAGCAGAATCATAGGCAGACATCTACTTTAATAGTATAGATAGATAACCAGACTCTTATTTTTAGCTTAAGAATTAAAACTCTCTCAGAAACCTAAGCTCTCACAAAAATCTCTCAAAACTCATAAGGGATACTACAACTCAATATCTCCTCAATCCTTATATAGATCTCAATACTTCCTAAACTCTCTTAGTTTAACATATTTCATAGTTCCTTTTCTCCTAATCCTAACTCACATAGAACTAGTAATTTTTGGTCTCCAAGTTAACACCAAATTTACTTCCAACAAAATCTATGCAGTGTCTAAATCTCGACATACCAACTTCAAATTGATGTCATTTGAAGGTAAATCATTAACCGATAACTCTTCTAAAAATATGTCACTATTCAGTTTTTTTTGAAAGAAACACAATCATCTTTGTCCCTCGCTAGCCGATCTCAACCAACATGTAGCAGGACTGTTTAACGTGCAAGTGAAGCAGTCGAATAGAACCCGAGTTGAAAAAAAAATAAGAACTTTTGAAAATAAAGATAGAAATTATGAGATAAAACTTTAATTTGTAGAGATAGTACTAATTTAGGCTGATAATTTTTAAGAAAACAACGTTAAATATATATAAACAAAATTAAAATTTTTAAAACTGTTTCATTGCATCGTTAAAAGTATCATTAATATTTTTTGAACATGGTTAATAAATAATTTGAGACCGTTATGTGGGTAGCAAACCCTAGCATAGTTTCAAAAGTATATCGGGAGAGCAGTATTTAAATATAGTATTTAAATTAGAAATTAATAAATTACTATAACAAAAATATTTTATTTTACCAAATATTACATAAATTAATAAGGTCAAATGTAAAATTTTAACTAAATATTATAGTAATTTTAAAATAATAAAAGTTCCCCAATTGTAGTGGGGTCACTTGACCTCATATCTCGTCATGTGTCTCCGCTTCTGGACATGTATTAACATAAATTTTATGTCGGTATTGACACATTATTGATGGTTTCAACCGTATTAGGATAAAATACAGAAATATCGAATGATAAAAGTAAGAAATTAACGAACGGATCGTCGTGGCCTAATGTAAGGATTGGGTTTTCGTATGTATTCATGTAGGGGGTTCGAACCCTGTTAGAGGAAACTACTTCACGATGCTCTTGTTCACTACACGGATGTGAATCTATGCTTTAAAATTTATTTGAATATCCGGAAGAGGGTCTATCCGTGGGATGCACCTCTCACCCGGAAGTTATGTCTGGTTACAATAGTGATACGGGTTTAATTTTTTTTCTGTTTCAAAAAAAAAACAAACAAATTAACGAATTTCTCGTGTAAAGTAACTGTTCAACGATTATTAAGGTTTTATTATTTTGCTACGGGAGAACAATTATTTAGTTTCGACCCACTGAGTACAATTATTTAAATATCTTCCTCGTACTGCGTATGATTAGAATGTAGACCAGTAAAGTCGATAATATACGGAGAGATTAAAAAAAAACGAATCACGTGCGAATCACGTTAGTATTGAGAATTGACTGGAGACCTACCCATTAGAGGGATGCGAGGTCACGTGCCAAAGGATCTTTACCGGTCAGCAACGGCACGCGTAGCTCTGACGCTTGGTGACCCATTTCTCACTCGTAGCCAATCCAAATTAATTCACATCTTTTTTCTTCTGGTGAACAAAAAACTTGAATTTCCCTTTCAAGCACGCGTGATGTACGTTCGTTCAGCTGCCCAAAGGAAACCGAAACAAAATCAAAGAACCGATTTGGATATTTCTAATTCAAAAATTGGTAAATAAAAATATCCTCCTCCTACATCTACTCAACCGATTGAAGCACTAAAGGAATGGTTTTAACTTTTTAACATAACGTATCGTTTGAAAAGTGAAATGATTATTGTCAACCGGGTTTTCGGTTTAAATCGAACCGGAAAATCTGGAACCGTGCACCCCAGCTGAAAGAAAAAGGAAAGAGAAGAAAGAAAAGGAAAAGACCCAAACTTTGAGAAAAAAGAAAGAAAGAACAATCAAAGCTTCCTTTTTTGCCTCGTGTTTCCAAATTCGCGTGAAGAGAGAGAGAGAGACATTCCTTTTGTACCCAGATCGCGAGAAGGAAGATAAAATGACAACTGGGTCTCTCTGTTCTCAGCCCTAGTTTCCCAGAAGAAAAAAAAATGGGATCTTTATCTTTCGGATTTGCGCTGATTCTTCTGGTGTGTTAAAAAGTTTTCACCTTTGCGGAGTCTGAATCGTTGGTTGTGAGATTATCATCCTTATCGATGGAGCGTCGTGTGGGAAACAAGTTTAGGCTCGGACGGAAAATTGGAAGCGGTTCCTTTGGAGAGATCCATCTCGGTTCGTTCTTGTTTTTTTTTTACCTCATTTGAGATTTTCTCAAACCCTTCTTGCTAACATTGGTGGTGGTGTTTCTTTAGGTACTCATATTCAAACCAATGAAGAAGTCGCCATCAAGCTTGTGAGTCCTTCTTGCTTTGCTTTGCTTTGCTGCTAAATTTGGTTTTGATTAACAGATATTAGAGACATTTGCTAGAGCTTACTTGAATTGGATCAACTTTGAATATAATGTGGGTCACTGATTTGTTAGTTACTGCTATATAATTCTAATCTTGTTTATCTTTAATATTTTTTTCTTGCAGGAAAATGCAAAGACAAAACATCCACAGCTGCTCTATGAATCCAAGTTATACAGACTTCTACAGGGAGGAAGTAAATACTTATCTCTTGATTCTCTGTTTTTTTTTTCTGTTCTCGAATAACCATTTCCTCATGAACCATGGCAGCTGGCGTTCCAAATATCAAGTGGTTTGGTGTTGAAGGTGACTACAATGTTCTGGTGATGGATTTACTTGGTCCTAGTCTTGAAGACTTGTTCAATTTCTGTAGCAGAAAACTTTCTCTCAAGTCTGTCCTCATGCTTGCTGATCAAATGGTACCATCTCTCTCTCTTTCTCTCCTCCTTTAGAGACTTGTTTATAGTGATTGACTTTTTTTTACCTTCTTATGTTTGTTTTCTAATATTCAGATAAACCGTGTTGAGTATTTCCATTCGAAATCTTTCCTTCACCGAGATCTCAAGCCTGACAATTTTCTCATGGGGCTAGGAAGACGCGCAAACCAGGTTTCCTTTCACATTATATGATTTGATCTTGCTCTCATTTTTGTACTTTCCAAGTTATAATCTGCCTTTTCTAACTTCCTCTGTCTATAAAGGTGTACATCATCGACTTTGGTCTTGCTAAGAAGTACAGGGATAACACTACTCATCAGCACATTCCTTACAGGTGACATATGATTGTACTTGTAATCAGTCTTGCGTCCTCCTACTGCACCAATTCATTCTAACCCTGCTCCACCGTTTTCTAACTTTTTAGAGAAAATAAGAATCTCACTGGAACTGCAAGATATGCTAGTATGAATACTCACCTGGGAATTGGTAAGCCCTGATGTATATAGATACTTGGTGTTCCTTATATTAAATTAATACCCTTCCTTGTATCATATTCAGAACAAAGCCGAAGGGATGACCTGGAATCTCTTGGTTACATTCTCATGTATTTCCTTAAAGGAAGGTTAGCCTAATTCCTCCCTGTTTCACTTTGGTTTCTCACATTCTTTAACTGAGTGTTTTTTTTTTTTTTTTTCACAGTCTTCCATGGCAAGGACTTAAAGCTGGAACCAAGAAACAAAAGTATGAGAGAATCAGCGAAAAGAAAGTATCTACATCCATTGAGGTAAACTAAACTTTTCTCATTCACAAAGTTTGATCCTTTCTTCTTCCTTTTTCATTAACACAAGTTGCTCATTTTCCTCCAGTCTTTATGCCGTGGTTACCCATCAGAGTTCGCATCTTACTTCCATTACTGCCGCTCACTTCGGTTTGATGACAAACCGGATTACAGCTACCTCAAAAGAATATTCAGGGATCTCTTTATCCGTGAAGGTTTCTTTGTTTCCCTCTCATCCTAATGGTTCTTCCCAAATCCGCACTTTCCTTAACATATTTTCTTTTCTTGCAGGGTTTCAGTTCGATTATGTCTTTGACTGGACCATACTGAAGTACCAACAGTCACAACTCACAGCTCCTCCGACCCGTGGTCTTGTAAGTCCTGCAGCTGGAACAAGTGCGGTTTCGCCTCCAGGATTGACCACCATGGATAGATACACAGGTGAAACTTTTAGAGGACGTTTATACTATTGAATGTTTAAAGCTTTAAACAAACTTGGGGAGTTTTTAGCACTTTGGTTTGATTGTTTTGGTGTTAAATGCTTGAAGGCGAGGAAGAAGGAGGAAGACCACCGATGGATTCATCAAGAAGGAGAACTTCAGGAGCTCTTGACAACTCTGGCAACTTGTCAACATCTATTAGAGCCCCTATGGTATGATAACAATTGCTCTGTTTTTTTCATGATTCTCTCTAGACTAAAGAGTTTCTTTTCAGCAAATCAAATAGCTCTTCATTGATCCAAGTTGTAAAACAGATTCTTCAACATTTGAAATGTCAAGTTACTGAAAGAACCACGTAATAGCTTAATTTTCTAAAACATTTTTATTGTAAAGCATTTTAGGGTCTAGAAAATGTTGTTTTCTTTTTAACAAAAAAAATGTTTTCTCCTTATGTAGCATATTTTTAGAACTTCAAAAACTGTCAGCATTCCAAATCAATCAGCTAATTAACCAAAGCAATCCCCTGCTTTCAAATGGGAATATGAATTTTTTAAAAAATAAACCACAAACAACCTTATAAGATCTCATTTTTATTGGTGGTGTAAATGACCTTTTCTTTAAGCGGAGACTTCAAAAATTTGTATGGAAATGATTTGTTCTTTTTCATATTTGATGTATTATTTTCTTGTGATGGGATTCATTATTTTTTTATTGTAAATTGTCATTCTTGTATGAAAGTATATACAATTCTTTAAAAAAGACTAAATAATATGTTAACAGATTCATAGCTCGTCGGTGTTCGCGCAATCAGCAGGATCATCAAGGAGATTAACGTCGGAGGAGCTACAGAGATCCCGTACGGGCAGCGGATTAAGAAACACACCGGTGGTTACAACTGCGGAAGGGAAGAGGTCTGCTTCCACCAGAAAACATTACGACTCTGCGGTCAAAGGCATCGAGAATCTTCAATTCTCCAGCGAAAGGTTTCACCACCATTGATGATCCATCTGTTAGAGAAAAATATGTTGTGCTTGTTAGGAAGTTATGAACTACTGTATGTAGAAGTCTTCGGCTCTATATTGGAGAAACTAGAAAATTTGCTAAGACATTTTTTTTTTTCTTTTTTTTGTTTCTTTATAGTTTTGCTTTTGATCTTTTCTAAAATTATTTTGTTTGGATTTGTTTTGTTTAAGTACGAAAGATTTGAAATCATCGTATATTCGTATGTATTTTTGAGTTATAGTGAAAATTTACTTACTCCCTTAGTTACGTTAAGATAACAATTTTAGAAAAAAAAATATTATTTCACAAAGATAAATAACTTTTGTGCTCTATGATTAGTCTATGATTACTCAATAATAAAAAAAATCCCAACTTCATAAAACTATTAAGTTTATTAAACAATTATCGATTTAAAAAAAAAAATGTCAACTGAAATTTACATCAACAAATTAGTCAAGCAACTCATTCTGCATACTGTTTGTTTTAAATGTACTTGAATAGCAGTTGCAGTATTTGATAAATTTGATTATGTATTTAATTTATCTATAACATCTGATCAGTTTTTAACGACTCCGAAGTTTTAAATACTTGTAAGATGGTCATGTGTGTTTGATTACTTTTTAGTGGTGATTGTATCGAATCAAACGCTCAGATACTCCTGCTCGAAAAAAAAAAGCTTAGATACTCCTGCCCAAAACTGTCCGGATTCAGAAATTCATTTATCTTTATTTAAATACGAAAATTTATTAAAAAACCACATGGCCAACAGAAACTTGCATAATTACAACCCAACCAGGACCATTTCACGGACCACCAAGACCCGATCTATGAAATTCGGATATCTTTCTCAATAACTTTCGAAATCATTGTAAGAATTGGTGTGATTGTAAATATTGGTGAAACTATACATCGTAATAAATCATCAACAATATTCTGTATCTAATACTAAGTTGAACTAAATTTAACTAAATCGCACTTTTAGATTTCAAATGTTTAGTTATGTTATTTTTTGGACAGAGTTGTTGTTATTGATATATTTATTGAATTTTGAATTTAAAAAATAGTTTATATGATATAAATAGATTTTGGCCAAACTTAGAAATGTTGTACATATTTAATAAAAGTAGAAATGTTATAAAAGTTGATAAAACTAATCTCCAAATGGTCAGTGAAGTTTATTTGTTAAAATAAAAGTAAAAATTTGTTAATGATATATTGAAGTTAAAATATACAAAGATTAGTTTATAGAGAAAAACTAGAGGATTGAAACTAGAGACATTACATTAAGTCAAACATAGTGAAAGTAGATAAAACTACATGGCATAAACTCGAGAAATAAACACTACAACTAATCTTCAATTGGCCAGTTGGCAGCTGTCAAGTGAATTTCATTGCAGAAGTCCCAAACTTCACATTGCCAGAAACAACGATCGCACTTCCACTGTGTTATTGATCCATTAAAGGAGACTACAAACACCGGTTCTTCTATTGCGGAGCACCAGCAATCATTTGAGAAGATGGGATTATTTATTCTTTCAAGTAATGACATAAACTCATGAGGTTTCTCGTAACCCCAAAGGCCTGAGGGTAGAGCAGTCCGGATCATGCAATTCATCCGATGAACAAACTCACGACTAAAGTTATGATAGTTGTGAAACAACCCTCCATCATCTAAACTAAATGCTAAGTTCAGCATTCCATCTACAAACTTGGCCAACTCCAATCATCTCTCAGCAGCAAGATGGATTTTCTCTCTTCCTTCATCAAGTAAATGAAGTTGAAAGAACTCATACATACCTCGTAGGTAGATGGCCTCTGGATTACCAGCTTGGTAGCACCTAAGTCGGAATGTTCTTACAGCATTAACCTCATCAATCCAATCATTAAAGCCAATGAGATTAGCAGATTGGTAGAAGTAGTCGTCTCTGCCTATTTGATTGAACCCGGAGAAAGCAATTCTAGCACTACTGAAGTCCCGGATGTGGTTTGTTGCTAACTTTGATAGAATCTTATGGAGGATGGAAGGAGAGACATATTCCAAGTTGAAGTTCGACATAGAGTACAAGGATGATGAAAAACTTGAGAGATATTCGTTTGATCGAGTAATAAATGGAAAGATTTACGTGTTATTTATAATAGAGAAAAGATTGCATTTACTATCCCACTTAAGGGTGTGATTTGATAGACGGCTTAAGACACGACTTCTCAGTGCAAGTACAGGGAATAAGAACAGGTGTGTTTGAATAAAAATAGGTGTGTTTGAATAAATGAAACTATGTAAAAACATTAAGTGAGAAAAAAATGTTGTTTCAAAGCAACACTGCACGACTTCTCACGCACGTTTCGGACTGCAACAGTCGTATGTCAAGGAAAAATTTAGTGAAACTAAGTGATTTTGATTGTCTAAATTTGTGAAACTAAGAAAAATTTAGTCTAGTTATATAGAACTATGTAAGAATTAACAAATTTAGATATTCTATTGTTTTATATTTTGCAAAACTCTAAATAGAAGCAGAATCGAAAAATTAATTATACGGAGTGGATTATTTAATGATAACAAATAGTATAAGAAATAATAATTGAAATATTTAGTTTGAGAAAAATCTGTCATTTCATGATTTATGACCTGATTTATGACCATAGCGTCGTGACCCTTGATATTTGCAACGCTACACGACTTCTCACGCACGCTTCTGACAGTTTAAGTGAAACTAACTGATATTAATTATCTAAATTTATGAAACTAAGTAAAATTATATTGAATTTATAGTGTAAATATATGGAACTATGTAAAAGTTAAAAAAATTAGGTAATATATTGTTTTATATTTTGAAAATAAATATAATATTATTTGGTAGGATTATGGATTATTTACTGAGCAAGCAATAAAAGAGATCATAAAAATGGTTGAGAAAAATCCAGTAATTAATGGTATTGGTATTGATGGACAGATGAGAGAGTAATTAATCGATTGAAAAAGTCTCTAATAATAATCACTAGAGGTGTGTCCGCGCTTCGCGCGGAGTATTTCTATTTGTTGTTTAGTTTAACTTTTTCGATGATGTAATTATATAGTCATTTTTATTTATTAAGAATATTATTTGATATTTTATTGCGTTATGTAGTAGTAGGTGATAAATCAATATATTACATTTTTGTTTTTTACTAATGTGTTTTTATTTGTATAATAGTATTTATTAGTGGTGAATTGAACCTCTGATGTACACGTTGAATTTCAATAACTTTGCATTTAAGCATTAGTTAGTTCTAAGATTAATTGTTTCAGCATAAAAATTACTTTTATTTTTTCAATTTTTTTAACATTATTCTTTTAAAATATTTTTCCCCCTCTTCATGTATTTTGACCTTGAATCGTTACTATCTTCATATTTCTTTTACCTTTCCGGTATTCTTGCACATTATTTCTTACCTTCTTCTCTTGTGAGATTATCTGATATTTGTTGTATATCAAGTTTAAGAGTTTTCAGTTGTGTGGTTGTTTCTCACCGTGTTGTAGGTTCTTTCCAGTAAATATTGGTTGTTTCTCTTCTTCTTTAGATTTTAGCTGATGTTAGGGACTGTATTTTCTTGGGTTGGATCAAAGTAGTCGTCTTTGATGTTGTCTTCCTCATCATTGCTTGCTGTCGATAGTTCATGCTTTCTTTGGTTTTTCAAGATCTGGTTTTCAGTGATTTAACTTCTATGCTTGATTTCATTGTTCGATGACAGTTCTAAGGTTTATTGATGTCATTTAATCTCTCCTTCCCTCTCCGTTCTCTCATCTCGTTACAACTTTTATCGTTGTTATAATTTTCATCGCTGCTTGCGTCTCTGGTGGCTCCCCCTTTCGCCATGTTTGCCACTCCATGTTTGGATAGTGTTTTCTTTGTGTATGCTCTGTAGGCTTTGAAGGTTGTTTCACGCTTCAAAATTAAGCTCTTATTTCTCGGTGATTTACTTTGATCCTCCTTCCTTCAAGTTGTTTCTTTTCGTTCCACTGCTTCATTTGGTATATGTGTGTAGAGTTAGTCTCTTAGAACTTTGGTGTCTTCTATCTAGAGCTTTGTGGTTCTTCACCGGAATGGGCTTCATGCATTCGCTTTGTGTTCATGGTACTTTAGACATGCGTCTTTTTGCTTCATGGTGATTTTGGACTTCTGGTGATTATTTTTTCTCTGGTCTGCTTTTTTGATTATTTGTGTTGGTGCTTGATCGTCTTTCTTTGTTTTGTCTCATATTTTATATTTCTATCATTTTCTGACATCTGCTCGTTCTGGCTAAAACGCTATATTGTAAGGTGAGGTGAGTTAGTCTTCGTTCTTTGTCTTCTTCACCAAAATGTGTTTTGTCTTCAAATATTTTTTCTTTACATATAAATTTTCGGGATTTATTTATAGGGGATTTAATGATGAAAATGTCAATTTAAAAACATTAATCTGATAAAAAATAAAGATACAACTATTTATATAATTTCTAGGTTTTTTTCTTAAGAAAAATTAGTGAATATCTATATATATATGGAATTACTTTAGTTTCGAATGTAGAGATGGAGAAAGATGGAAGGTTGTGTGTGATGTCCCAATTTTTTTTATCATTTTAGTGATCTAAGTTGTATTTAAGAATCACTTGTATGTATGAAGGTTAGGATGACGATTAAAAATTATGACCAATCCAAAAAGAAAATGCAATTAGATACTGTTGGACCAAACTGTAATAATAAAAAATGAAAGATTTAAAATGTAAAATTGAAAAATAAATGGAACACATGTCGCCAAAGCCCCCTGCCACTTATCATGAGAAGAGGAAAAAGTCTACTTTATATATATAGATTACACTCGCGACTCTACACTTGTGACTCTACACTTGCATTGAAACCAAACGTGAAACGTCACAACATTACACCGTCTAGAATCATCACCATTGCATTTAAACTCCAACTCTGCAAATTCTCTCATTTCATCTCATATCCGAAATTCTCTCATCTCATATCTGAAATTCTCTTATCTCAACAAACAAGATGACAGACTACTACAATAAGCTTTCCCAGATTTCCGAGGCTTCTCTAGACCCCGACGTCAAGGCTTGGCGTTTCAGAGTTAAAATACACAGGGTCCACCCTCTCTATTCCTCGGTTACCAACAATGTATACTATGCCTATGTCCTAGTAGATGAAGATGTAAGTGTTTTTTCATCATCTCTCAAGTTTTTCATCATCTCTCAAGTTTTTCATCATCATTTAACTTGATCTTTGTACTTTATTTATGTAGGGGTGCAAGATGGAGATGACCGTTTATGGGAATTATGAGGCCTCGAAAACAAGGAGGGAGAATGGGTGGAATTCTTTCGGGTAGAAGTTGAACGTTCTCATCCAGGTTTCAATGCAACTAACTCTCGGTTCAGACTAACTGCTTCGCGACTCACACAAGTCCGCATGATCGATCCTTTGAACAATCGGCTTTTCATGGACTTCAAGAACATCCATGCAATCCCTCACATGTCCCACAGGGAATGAAACTATCCCATAGGTATGAATGGTGCTAAAATAAATATATTCACATATTTAGTTTCAGAACTTTGTATGACTCTGTAGATGTAAGTGAAACTAAGTGTAACTAATTTATATGGTAGATACAATTGGAGTGGTCTTCAATACGGAAGCCCTTTTCGATGACCCTGCAAGGCCAACGATGATTTTTTACATAAGGGACAACATGTAAGTAGAAAGTAACATATGATCCAAGCAAAATTTATTTATATTGTAATTGACACACGTTTTCTTTATTCTGAATAGTGACAGCCAGATTAAATGTGTGGCAACTGGCAAGCAGGCCTATGCATTCCGGGATGGTCTTGAAAACATGAAAGGTGGACAGGTGATTGTGGCCCTTAAGATGTGGCAGGTCTGCAAGCGTTGGAGTAAGTGTAGTTTCTGTGGCTAGTTTTGAATATGATAGTGGACTAAAACGTTTTTCTAAAATCGTTTATATTAATACATATTTATTTAATCCACCTGATCTATGGCTTGAGACCGAAGGTGAACTTTCAGAGTTCAGGTTCAATCCGCGTTTGACCGAGGTTGAGGACTTCAGGCAGTCTCTACTAAACAGCGACCCTTATGTTCAAAAATATGGGATTGAAGGTCTTGTGTAAATCGTGTTGTTCTCACTGTTATGGTCTTGTGAAAATCTTGTTGTTTCAACTTATTTCACTTATTCTCACTTGTTCCAACTTTTCATTTCACTTAATCTCACTTGTTTGAACTTTTGGTTTCACTCAATCTCACTTGTTTCAACTGTTGGTTTCACTTAATTCCTTGTTCCAATTTCTGGCTTAACTTAATCCTCTGTTCGACTTTTTGTATAAATAGGTCAGATATTGTGTTAGTTTCACTTTCTTAATTGTCTAACATACTAAAAATAATAGACATTTTTTTTGATAGATCAAACCACATGGTTGTTCAACTTCGCATAACTTAGAAAAACATATCTTACCAATAACAGTTAGTTCTAGGAATTGGAATTCTCTTAGGAATTTCAATTACTTTTTGTACATCATAATTCCTAGAACTAAAACGATGGTAAGAAGAACACAACCTCCTGATATCTTTATCATGGGCATCTTTTTGGGACCTTCGCGGATATCTTCATTCCTTATTGTTGCTTTGAGACTCTGAACTTCTTCTTCGAGTATTCGAACTTGGTAGTCCAGCTGCTGTATCTCATCGGTGAAGGCTTCGTCAACCCATTTGAAGACATGATTGTCGTTCTCGAGCTGCATGATTTTTTTCAAAACGAGTAAGCGTGATTCATAAGTGTTCCATATGTAAACAACAAACGGATGTACCCTTTGTGAAGCCGCAAAGAGACACCGATAATATCGGAGATATGGGTTTGGATTACTTCTAGAGATGTTCTCGGTGACGCCCACCCCGCACCAACACCTACTAGGTATCCCTGGAGTTCGTACCCGTCTCCGACCACCGGTCGTGGATGATGAAGCGGCGGAAATCTAGGTTTTTGGGAGGTGAGGGAGTGAGGTCGAGGAGAGAGAGGAGAGAGATTAGGGAAAAGAGAGAAAATGAAGATAGCAAATGGGGAAAACCTAAAAAAGGGTCTTTAATACTTCGATTGAACGATTCTGGGGTTTTAGTAAATTGGGAAGAGGGAAATTCGAAATTCGAAAAGCTGAGCGGGAAAATTCTTCCCAGAGTTTTTTTCTGTTGTAAGTTTCACCAAGTACTTAGTTTTACAAAAAACGTCAAAGTTGCACTTTTTAATTATTTCTATTTATCTTAGTTATACTCTGCTTGAATTAATGATTTTGTGGTTATACCAATGCAATTATGTTTCCTAAGTTCATTTCACATACGATCACGTACATATAAACTTGATTTCGTGCCATAGAGTTATCAAATCTAACTCAGTCAGTTTCAGCGATAAAGCTATGACAACACGTTGTATTCCCTATATGATTGCTACAAGCAATGAGATGGAATTTTAATAATTTTAACAATTCTTCATAATTAACATAAACACTAACAATAAACTAAAAGTGTATTACTTCCATGAATTATAAAGTTAAATTACAAACTTTAGAATTTACAATCATATTATTTAGTTTACATAACGTATTTATACCAGTTTCACTTAGTTATACAACACACAAATAAAATTTATTTCACCTCACAAAGTTCCCATATGATAAAAACACCAAAACCGAAAGTGAAAGGCAAACATCAAAACAGAAAGTGAAAGGCTTAGAACCTAATTTAGAACCTAATTCACATCAAAACTGAAACCGAAAGGTTTACAACCTACTCTTCTTCTGTTTCTTGTGGGAATGTTCATCGTGCTCCAAACCTGTTCCCACATTTTCTTCTTCTCCATATCCACTCTCACGCTCACAATAGTTCCTACTACAAGAGCTCTCTCCAACTCTTGACAGTTGCTCGGTTATTTGAACTATTTGTAATTCTTCGATGTCCTCTACATGCAAAATACTTCTCCTTTCCTCTCTATCCACTGATGTAAGATAAACAAACACATCTTCATCATCCAAAATATACGATTGCCTCTTAGGTTCCACTACCAATGGAATGTAACCCAAATTGAGCCTCTTCGTAAACGGATCTACTCACATCTTCCTGCATATCCTCTCTTTCAACAACGAATAAGTGATCTCCTCCAACGATGATGTCTTAAAGGATATAACATACAAACAACCATAGGTTGGAATCCATTCATAACCATCTCCATCCTTAGAATAATGTCCATCGTAATCAAAGTGTATGTTCGTCGAAAATGGACACATTGTATGCAATAAAAACATTTAACCACTTAAAGTTATACTTGTTTTTTCAGTTATACCATTCATGTTATACTTGGTTACACAATTACACCATTAAAGTTATATTTCGTTATACTTGGTTATACCATGTCACAGAGTTGTGTTAGTAACCAATTGAATTACTGATAAGCAAGCAAGAACGTCTAATCTTCGATTGAATCATCATAATACCCGACATTCAATCATTTCTTTCCGATCCTCGATTAGTTCATGAAACCCAAATGAATAAGAATTTTTCAAATAAAACTATAAATTTGGAGTCGAGTCTTCAATTCAAAACCAAATTGTTATCAACTTTGATTCCCAACATTCAATTATGAGTTCGTCTATGGTGGATTCTATACATCAGTCTTAACGACGATTTGAGATACATACCCTGTATAACGGAATTAATAGCTCGATGATCCAGCATCCAAGCGACGAGATCGATAGCGAGGAAGAATAAAGAGGGAGGTAATGACGAAGTAAGAGAAGTATCGAGTATTCTACCGAGTCGATTCCGAGTCGACTCGGGAGGGGCGAGTGGAGGAGAGGAGAGAGATGAGAGTGGATCGATTTGATTGAATTCGATTAATTTATTCATTAAATTGGTTGGAGGTATTTTAAAAATTAACCACATTCTTCAAGAATATGAAAACAGATAAGAGTATAACAAATCACATGAGAGTATGGTAGATCATTTTTTTTTCTCATTAAGAGTACCTGAGCACTTCACTCGATTGTATCTAATCGAAAACAAATAATAACAAGACCAATCAATAAAGAAGGTGGGTGGAAATCAAAATAAAAATGAATTAAGAGGGTGTAAAATACAATAAGCTAAGAATTATAAGATTCTATCCGGCCCCAATTGGCCAATAACATCAAACCTCACGCCTTCCTCTTCCCTTTATTCTTTCTCCTCTCTCACAAGAGAGTCTACTCCCTCCTCGAACCCTCGTAATCTCCTTTATTTCGAGTCCGAAGATATCATCCCAGAGATCCGATCGCTCTTCCTCCGAAGATCTGAAAATCGACGAGAATCTACGAAGAGCCTTCCTCTCCAAGAGCAAAATCAGTGAGTTTCCTTTCCTCGTTTGATCGTAATACCGTAAGATCTGAGCTCGATCTCCCTAGATTCATTGCTTTGAGTTCGATCTCGTCTCGATTCGCACGCTAGACTCATCAATATGACAATTTAGAAATGCATTAGTTCATTTTAGCTGTTGTAATTGTAGGAAATGGCAGACAACAACAATCCACCACCAGAAGAGAACCACCACGAAATCGTCGAATCATCCACCACCACGACGGACGACACGTCACTCGAAACGATAGTCAGACGCTTCCAAGAATCAATGACAGACTCAAAAACCCACAAGTTCTGGGAAACCCAGCCCGTGGGCCAGTTCAAAGACATTGGCGACACCACCCTCCCCGAAGGCCCAATCGAGCCCGCTACTCCCTTATCCGAAGTCAAACAAGATCCCTACAACCTCCCATCCGTCTACGAATGGACCACCTGCGACATGTCCTCAGACGACATCTGCTCAGAGGTCTACAACCTCCTCAAGAACAACTACGTCGAGGACGACGAGAACATGTTCAGGTTCAACTACTCCAAGGAGTTTCTCAGGTGGGCCCTCCGCCCTCCAGGTTACTACCAGAGCTGGCATATTGGAGTACGCGCCAAGACCAACAAGAAGCAGCTCGTGGCGTTCATCAGCGGCGTCCCCGCGAGGATCAGGGTGCGCGGAGAGGTTGTCAAGATGGCTGAGATAAATTTCCTGTGTGTTCACAAGAAGCTGAGGTCGAAAAGGCTCGCTCCGGTTATGATCAAGGAGGTGACTAGGAGGGTGCATTTGGAGAATATCTGGCAGGCGGCGTACACGGCGGGTGTCGTGCTTCCTACCCCGATCACCACGTGTCAGTACTGGCACAGGTCGTTGAACCCGAAGAAGCTGATCGATGTTGGGTTCTCGAGGCTTGGTGCGAGGATGACGATGAGCAGGACCATTAAGCTTTATAAGTTGCCTGACGCGCCGGTCACTCCTGGGTTCAGGAAGATGGAGCTGCGTGATGTCCCTGCTGTTACTCGGTTGCTGAGGAACTACCTTGGTCAGTTTGGAGTGGCGACGGATTTTGATGAGAACGATGTTGAGCATTGGTTGCTCCCGAGGGAAGATGTTGTGGACAGTTACTTGGTCGAGAGCCCTGAGACTCACGATGTCACTGACTTCTGCAGCTTCTACACGCTCCCATCGACGATCCTTGGTAACCCGAACTACACGACGCTGAAGGCTGCTTATTCGTACTACAATGTCGCTACGCAGACGTCGTTTCTCCAGCTGATGAATGATGCGCTGATCGTGTCTAAGCAGAAAGGGTTTGACGTGTTCAACGCGCTGGATGTGATGCACAATGAGAGCTTCTTGAAAGATTTGAAGTTTGGTCCGGGAGATGGTCAGCTTCACTACTATCTCTATAATTACCGTTTGAGAAGTGCGTTGAAGCCGTCGGAACTTGGGCTTGTTCTCTTATAAGCTCTCCTCCATAACTTGCGTTTGATGTCATTAGTTTGGTATCGACAAACAAAAATTTCGTGTTTCTCTTTCTCTGTCTGAACTATTTATCTCATGGGATTACTAAAACTGCGGTTGAATTCATTTGGCAATGCGATTTTGAGTTTTCCAGAAGTCTATTGTTACTTGTGTAGTTGTGTGCATTTCAGTTGTCTAAAAAATAAAATCGAGAGACTTGGCCCTCCGTAAAGTCAACGCAGATTGATATACCTCTTAAAGTATCGTCTGTTCAGTGGACAGTGTAAGTGTAACTGAAATTTCTAGAGTATGTTAAGATTTTAATGCTCGTGACAGAGGATGTGACTGAAACTGGTGAGTTTACAATTCTAGAGAAGTCAACAATCCTTGAGAACTTCACACTAAGCCTAAGTAATCTCCAGGACAAGGAAGAATATGTCATCTATCTTTGGTTTGTCTGTATGTCATCTATCTTTGGTTTGTCTATCTTTGGTACATTGGTTGAGGTGACTCTATGTTTCTTCCTTGTTTCTCACGACTGTCGTGGCTTTTAATTGAATCACATCTTCAAGAACGTTGATGACGTGAACTTTATGTTTCTTCTTTGTTTTTTTCTTCATGACTATCGTGGCTTGTAAGAGTGTCGCATGTCGTAGTGAAGATATTTAATATCGAATGGAAATCTCTCTAACATTTGAAATAAACGCTCAAAAAACACTTAAAACAAACAGAGGAGTGAGATGTAACTCGTTTCATGCTTTAAACACACATCTAGAACAGAACACAAGGCCCGTTTTTACAGCCCATAAGTAACGGACGTAAAACCATACACGACGTTGTTGTACTTTGAATTGCACTAGCCAATCAAAACTCCACACGTGTCATCGAACGTTCTACGCTTCAGAACTTACCACTAATCAAAGAATTACACGTGGAGAAAAGAGTATCGACATAAGCAGCGGTTCTAATTCTATCCTCCTTCCTTATCGTCCTCTCGTCTTCAACGCTCTCTCTTCTTCTCTCAGTCATCGTGAAGGGAACATTTATTGATTACAAAACAAAAAAATAAAAATATTTACCAAAGGGAAAAAAGCAACAATGGTGTGAGATATTTTCGTCTTCGCGCTGAAGATTTTTATTTATTATATATTTCGCTTTTTTTTCTTGAGTAGAATTGTACTACTATGGAGTGTGTTGGTGGTACTCGCAATTTCGCCGCAACGGCGGTCACAGCTTTTCCGACTACGCGTAGAAACTTCCCGGTGGCTAGTAGATACAGCTTTAGTAATCTCCGGTACGGTTTGTGCACAGTCAGAGCCACCGGCGGCGGAGCAGGTTCCGGTTGCATCGCGGTGAGAGAAGATTACGCCGACGAGGAAGATTTCGTCAAGGCTGGTGGTTCGGAGATTACGTACGTTCAAATGCAGCAGAACAAAGACATGGATGAACAGTCTAAGCTTGTTGATAAGGTAAGGTCAACGTTTTGCCTTTTGACTTGTTTATATGAAGAAAACAAACTGTCTTATTTGAAGCCTTTGTCTTATTGATTGTGTGTTTTTTTAATAACAGTTACCTCCTATAGCAATTGGTGGTGGTGCTTTGGACCTAGTGGTTATTGGTTGTGGTCCTGCTGGTTTAGCCTTGGCTGCTGAATCAGCTAAATTAGGTCTGAAAGTTGGACTCATTGGTCCTGATCTTCCTTTCACTAACAACTATGGTGTTTGGGAAGATGAGTTCAACGGTAATCAAAAGAAACTCATTGATGTAACAGTGACTATCTTCATTGGTCAGATTGTAATAATGCTATTTTCTGTTTATATAGATCTTGGTTTGCAAAAATGTATTGAGCATGTTTGGAGAGATACTATTGTCTATCTGGATGATACCAATCCTATTACCATAGGTCGTGCTTATGGAAGAGTTAGTCGACGTTTACTTCATGAAGAGCTCTTGAGGAGGTAGCTGAAAAAAAATAGTCCCATTCAAACTATTTCTCACTAGTTATTGTTCATCTCTTGACATTTGATATTCTCATATAGGTGTGTGGAGTCAGGTGTCTCGTATCTTAGCTCCAAAGTTGAGAGCATAACAGAAGCTCCTGATGGCCTTAGGCTTGTTTCCTGTGAACAAAACACTGTTGTTTCCTGCAGGTACTCTCTCTAAGTTAAACA
The DNA here is from genome assembly GCA_026261945.1 of Hirschfeldia incana. Lineage (NCBI taxonomy): Eukaryota > Viridiplantae > Streptophyta > Magnoliopsida > Brassicales > Brassicaceae > Hirschfeldia > Hirschfeldia incana. Next base: position 7,417,278 of record JABCMI010000003.1, on the reverse strand, counting down.
AAAACGTTTTTGGGTACAGTGTCAAGGTTCTGACATTCTAGCAATTATGCAGGCTTGCCACTGTTGCTTCTGGAGCAGCTTCAGGGAAACTCTTGCAATACGAAGTTGGGGGTCCTAGAGTCTGTGTCCAAACTGCATACGGCGTGGAGGTTGAGGTATAGACTCATAATAGTATGAATATGATTATTCCTGTGAGAAATTATATGAATCTCTTGTGACGGTTCTGTTTGAAAACTCTTTATAGGTGGAAAACAGTCCATATGATCCAGAACAGATGGTGTTCATGGATTACAGAGATTATACAAACGAGAAAGTCCGGAGTTTAGAAGCTGAGTATCCGACGTTTCTCTACGCCATGCCTATGACAAAAACAAGAGTCTTCTTTGAGGTTCTCCCCTTCTTATGTTTTAATTATTAACACTAAAAGTCTTATTGCTTATTAGCTGGAGTGTCTTGCAGGAGACATGTCTGGCTTCAAAAGATGTCATGCCTTTTGATCTGCTAAAAAAGAAGCTCATGCTAAGATTAGATACACTCGGAATCCGAATTCTAAAGACTTATGAAGAGGTAAATAAATATATACAATGAACAAAAAAGTAGAGTTTTACTTTGTTGAACTTTTGTTAATTTTGTTTGAGCACAAACAACAGGAATGGTCTTATATCCCAGTAGGTGGTTCCTTGCCAAACACTGAACAAAAGAATCTCGCCTTCGGTGCTGCAGCTAGCATGGTACATCCCGCAACAGGTACTAAGATCAAACCTTAACTCGAGTTCTGATTATTAACAGCTTTTACTAGTCTGAACCATTTGTGACTTAAAAGGTTTCTCTCAATCTGAACAGGCTATTCAGTTGTGAGGTCTTTGTCTGAAGCTCCACAATACGCATCAGTCATCGCGGATATACTAAAACATGAGACTGCTACTTCCTTCACCAGACAAATCAACACCAACATTTCAAGACAAGGTGAGCTCCATATAATAAACCACTGAGTTACACCAGCTTTGAGACAATTTATAAAAACTTGTGAGCTTTTCTGTGGCAGCTTGGGATACTTTATGGCCACCAGAAAGGAAACGACAAAGAGCATTCTTTCTCTTTGGTCTTGCGCTCATAGTCCAACTCGATATCGAAGGCATTAGATGCTTCTTCCACACTTTCTTCCGCCTTCCAAAATGGTAAGATTCTTGATTCAGTTAACAAACAGTGTAAGAAAAAACAAGAAACCTGATGTTTTTGTTTCCTCTTGCTCAGGATGTGGCGAGGGTTTCTAGGATCAACATTAACATCAGGAGACCTCGTTATGTTTGCTTTCTATATGTTCATCATTGCACCAAACGCTCTGAGAAAAGGTCTCATTAATCATCTTATCTCTGATCCAACCGGAGCAACCATGATTAAAACCTATCTCAGAGTATGATTATCTCTCATACACTTTTGGGTTTGTATATATGTGATTATATGAATAATCGACCGACCAATGGCATGTGGGTTACTAGAGGAATATTTGAAAGAAACATGTATAGAATCTACACCATGATTGAAATAAACAAAACGAAGCAGGTTCGTGGTTTGCGTCAAGTGACTAAAAAAAGATGGAAAGAGAGGATAGATTTTGTGGATTTTACAATTATCATTTTTATCTAAATAAGATCATTCTCGTTGTTACACTAGTGCACATACTAGTTAATCTATACACTTTCTCTTCAATTTTTACTATAAAATTATAATCGGAACACTAGGACTATTGCATAGTGAAATATTGCAAGTGGTGTGTGTTTGCCGTCTTAAATCATATACTATTTCAATTTGCAAGAAGTCACGAACTGAGGGCAAGAAAATATTCGGCAGCATCAGCATAACATAATCTTAATAACAAGCAATAAACTCACCTCTTTATAAAAACACTCACTTGGATGTTCAATCCCCTCACCGTCTCTTTTGATTAGAAGAATCGTGAAAGGGCGGGACGGCGTGATTCGTGGATGTGTAACCCCATCCGTTTATTTGTTACTATAATTTTTTGGTTTCTTTCAGCAACTAAAATAATTTCTAAGAGAATTATAATTTAAGAAATCAAATATTATAGTGTTTATTGTTTATGTTTATATAAATTTAAAATTAAGAGGAGTGGTAAAAGACACACTTAACAGTTGTCAAATGAATTTTTTTTTGTCAAATGAATTTTTGTTGTATAGTTTTAAGGATTATTTGTTTCAACTATCACGAGTCAATAAATACAAGACCAAACTAATGGTCTCCTTGATCGAGAAAGAAGTTTCTTGGTGATGATGTCGAACGTATTCGACGGAGCTCCTCCGGAATATTCTTCTGTATCTGTCGCCGTTAAAGGATCCATCGGCGACACCATTGGAGGAGCTGCTAGCCGTCGCGCTGTTCGTTGGGCCGTAGACAATCTCCTTCCCCATATCGATCGGTTAGTTCTAGTTCACGTCATGCCTAACGTCACCGCTATTCCATCTCCTTGTAAGTCCATCTCTCGTTGACTTCATTTTTCACCATAGTAACTTTCGACGTAGTTTTTTTTTATATTTTGTCTTGTTTGGTTCGAAGCTGGTTCAAAGATTCCGGTGGAGGACTTGGAAGAGAGTGTGGTGTCCATGTACAAACAAGATTTGAGAAAAGAATACGAAGAGGTCTTTGTGCCGTTTAATAAGATCTGCGCATCAATCAAAGTGAGTTTCTCCAGAAAATATTCATACAATACACGAGTTTTTGTGCTTTTGCTGACTCTCATGAATTTTTTCTTAACTGGTTAGGTTGAGACTCTGTTGCTGGAACATGATGATCCTGCAAAGGCGCTTTTGAAGTACATATCAGATAGTGACGTTGAGTGTTTAGTGATTGGCTCCTGCTCTCCAAGTTTCCTCACAAGGTATTTTTTAAAGTCTCTCAAGGATCGAATATGTGTGCAAAGCTTTGTTAATAAAACTGTATCTTCGTTTTATTTCTTTCTTAACTTCTTGAGATCTCTCTTACACCTTGATCCCTTTATATAGATCTTAGCTTTTCCTATTACACAATGATCTAGAAACTTAACATAATTCTAAACCTATAGAAATAAGGAAACTTATCTTAATCCTTATTCAAACGTTATTCAACTTAACATAAAGAATAACTTGATTAGCAAGTAACTATTGAAGCTTATCCAACATTCTCCCTTCTAAGCTTCAAGCCTTCTTTGCTTAAGTCTTGAACTTGAATCAGTTCCCTCATCTCTTTGAATTTGATTCTTGCTAAAGCTTTAGTTAGGATGTCCGCCTTTTGCTTTACTCCAGGAACATGTTCCACATCAATATCGTCTTGCTCCACTCGTTCGCGAATGAAATGGAACCTCTTGTGAATGTGCTTGCTCCTACGATGAAACACGGGATTCTTGGCTAGTGATATAGCTGACTTGTTATCCACTCGTATCACCGTCTTCTTCATCTCTTTTCCTGTAATCTCACTTATCAAATCTTGTATCCAGACCGCTTGCTTTGCTGCTTCCGTTGCCGCCATATACTCTGCTTCACACGAGCTTAAAGACACTGTGTCTTGCTTCTGCGAGCACCAAGTGATTGGCGTTTCTCCTAGACAAAACAAGTGTCCTGTTGTGCTTCTTCCATCATCCGGATCCGTGTTGTGACTACTGTCACTATATCCCACGAGCTTCAATGATCCACCTTGCTCGTAAGATAATCCGTACCCGATTGTTCCCTTCAAATACCTTAGCACTTGCTTCAGTGCGTTGCCGTGTGACGTTCTTGGTGAGTGCATATATCTACTCAAGATGCCCACTGCGTAACACATGTCTGGTCTTGAATGCATAAGATATCTGAGACAGCCAATTCTCCTTCGATAATTAGTAGCATCTATCTCAGGTTCGTCGAGGCCTTTTGAGAGTTGCAGACCGAACTCCATGGGTATACATGTCGAGTTACAGTCGTTCATCGCAGCTTCCTCCAATACTTTCCTCGCATACGCTTCTTGATTGATCATGATGTACTTTGAGGTTTGTCTTACTTCCAATCCGAGGTAGTATGTTAGAAGACCTAAATCAGACATCTCAAAATTCTTTGACATGTTCTTCTTAAACTCTGAGATTTCTTTTGCAGAGTCTCCGGTAATGAACAAGTCGTCGACGTAGATAGCCACGATAAGAAGCTTTCCTTTGTCATCCCTTCGATAGACAGAATTTTCTTTTGAACACCTCTTGAACCCTAGTTGCTTCAGAGTTCGATCAAGCTTTATGTTCCAAGCTCGCAGAGCTTGTTTTAATCCATACAGAGCCTTGGAGAGTTTGAAAACCTTATGCTCTTCTCCCTTCTTTTCAAACCCTTCAGGCTGTGACACATAAACATCTTCGTGTAACTCACCATGTAAGAACGCTGTCTTGACGTCTAGATGGTGAATCTCCCACTTGTTCGCAGCAGCTAACCCAATCAGGAGTCTTATGGTCTCTAATCGAGCCACAGGTGCAAATACTTCATCAAAGTCGATACCGTGCTCTTGTACGTAACCTTTAGCTACGAGTCTCGCTTTGAACTTGTTGATAGATCCATCAGCGTTTCTTTTGATCTTGAAGATCCACTTGAGACCGATGATCTTTGCTCCAGCTGGCTTGTCTATTAGCGTCCATGTCTTGTTTATGTTGATAGAGTGGATTTCATCTTCACATGCCTTCGTCCATCTTTTATCTCTCTTTGCTTCTTGGAAATTTCTTGGCTCATCATTGATATCATGAAGTAGGAGCTCACAATCTATCTCAGCAAGTAATATGTAGTCATCTAGGTAACTAGGTTTACTTGTTTGACGAGTTGAGCGCCTTACTTCCTGTGTCGAGCTTTGATCAGCTTCTTCTTCTTCGTGGTGTGTTACATCTGATTCTGCGTGTGTAACACTTGTTTCGTCTTCTTGATGCTCTGTTTCTGCATCTGCGATTTCTCCTTCTTGTGTGTTGGCTATAAACGGACCATTCCCTTCGTTTACAGTTAATCCCCACGTCATATGGAACATACCAGAGTCGCCTTGTCCTTCCTTAGTAGCTCCCTTCCAATCCCAACAAGTCTTCTCGTCGAAGATTACGTCCCGACTTACGACTATCCTTCTGAAAGTAGGATTGTAAAGTCGATACGCTTTCGTGCCGGGTTCGATTCCGAGATGAACAAGAGCTTGAGAACGATCATCAAGTTTCCTTAGATGAACTGAATCTACTTTCGCGTGAGCAACACATCCAAAAACTCTCATGTGACTTATGTTAGGCTTTCTTCCCTTCAAGCTTTCGTATGGAGTTTTATTCTTCAGTGCTCTAGTAGGTACCCGATTGATCACATATGTTGCGTGTCTCACGGCTTCTCCCCACATGTAATTCGGTACCTTCATAGCTTTCATCATGCTTCGAGTCATCTCCATTAACGTACGATTCCTTCTCTCCACAACTCCATTCTGTTGTGGTGTATATGGTGCTGTTAAATGGCGTTTGATGCCATGTTTGTTGCAGAAGTCTTGAAAATCCTTTGACGTGAACTCTCCTCCTCTGTCCGTACGGAGTGTTCTGATTGTCTTGTTTGCATCCCTCTCAACAAGGACTTTAAAACTCTTGAATCTGTCAAAGGCTTCACTCTTTTCTTTCAACAAGATAGACCACATATATCTCGTACAATCATCAACTATGACGAAGATGTATTTGTTGTGACCTTGTGTTGCCGGCGATATGGGACCGCAAAGATCCGCATGTAACAGCTCGAGAGCAACCGAAGATCTGTATGCAGTTGCTGCAGGAAAACTGTGACGCGTTTGCTTCCCGACCAAACAAGATTCACACAGCTGCTTCTCTTCATGTATTTCAGGTAAGCCACGAACCATATCATGTGTTGCCATGGCCCTTATTGTCTTGAAGCTTATATGACCAAGGCGTGCGTGCCATCTCCATGGTTCCTCCTTGATCTTTGCGAGTAGACAAGTAGGTTTACCGACCTTGAGTGATATCTTATACAGACGATTAGAAGCTCTCTGAACTTTCACCAAAAGTCTGCCGCTTGGATCTCTCAACGTGAGGTAATTTTCTTTCATCCTTATGTCACATCCTTGTTCTGTTGCTTGACCCAGACTTAGTATGTTACTCTTCAAGTTCGGTATGTAATATATGTCGGTTAGGAGCTTTTGTTCCCCTGTCTTGGCTTCAAACAGGATAGATCCTTTTCCGTTTATATCTACATACGAGCCGTCTCCGAACTTGACTTTTCCTTTAATGTTCTCGTTGAGCTCTGAGAAGTAAGATCTTTCACCAGTCATGTGATTGCTCGCACCGTTGTCGAGATACCACATACCATCTTCTTTCTTGCTTGGCTCTAGTGAATTCGGTAAGACCTTTTCTTCATTGAGATAAACGACTTCATGCATATAGAGAGCAGCTTCAGCTGTTTCTGTCTCAGCCTTGTTCAGCTCTTCTTTTTCCTCTTTCTTTTCAGGACACACGGACTTGAAGTGTCCCTTTTTCTTACAGTTGAAACATACGATCTGGGAGTAGTCCTTCTTTTCTTTGTTCCACTCACCAGAATTGTTTCTACCACGTCCTCTTCCACTGTTGCTGCGTCCTCTGCCTCGACTTGAACCTCTTCCTCGTCCTCTTGAGTTCTGATCAGTCGAACCTTCTGAGCTCGAGAACAAAAGATTGTTCTGATGATCGTGTGAAGCTCTTCCTTTAAGGCGTTCTTCATACGCCTTGAGCCTCCCAACAATATCTTCAAACGGAGTTTTGTTCAAATCTAGCAGTTGCTCCAGTGATGCTGTCATGTGGATGAACTTGTCCGGTAAGCTATCCAAGAACTTCTTTACTTTTCTTTCTTCATCGATACTCTGTCCTAAAGTGGCTGCCTTTGACGTTAGCTCAGTCATCTTTCCAATAAAGACATCAATAGTATCTGAGTCGTCCATCGTCAGTCGATCAAACTCTCTCATCAAAGTTTGTAGTCGTGCTGTTCTTACGCGTTCAGCACCGATATTTCTTGTTTTGATAGCTTCCCAAATTTCCTTAGGAGAGTCATCGTCTCCAATCTGTGAAACCAAGTTCTCAGGTAAGGACTGATAAAGGAGTGCCGTTGCGAGGTTATTCTTCTTGCTGTCATCACCTCCATCCTCAATCGCTTCCCAAACCTCGTGAACTTTTAAAAGGACCTTCATCTTCTTTGCCCAAACCGTGTAGTTGGTTGAAGATAGCATTGGACAGACCACTACGTTGGGAACTCCTTCCTTTTGCCCCAACATCTTCGAATCTACCAATGCCTTCGTGTCAGCCATGAATACTCGGCTTCAGTTTCGCAGTCACACCAAAACCTTGAGCTCTGATACCAAATAAAGTCTCTCAAGGATCGAATATGTGTGCAAAGCTTTGTTAATAAAACTGTATCTTCGTTTTATTTCTTTCTTAACTTCTTGAGATCTCTCTTACACCTTGATCCCTTTATATAGGTCTTAGCTTTTCCTATTACACAATGATCTAGAAACTTAACATAATTCTAAACCTATAGAAATAAGGAAACTTATCTTAATCCTTATTCAAACGTTATTCAACTTAACATAAAGAATAACTTGATTAGCAAGTAACTATTGAAGCTTATCCAACATTTTTTCCATGAATAAGATTTTTTTTTTGCTTGAATAGGAGGTTTATCCAATAGGTCAACTCTTCGTTGGTTATAATTAGAAATCTCTATTACTGATTTACTGTTTGTCTAAGTTTGTATATTTTCTTGTACATTTCCTGTAATAAAGACCTGACATTTTGGCAGGAAAAAAGGACAAGAAATGCCATTAACGGTACTAAGAGAAGCTCCAGAGACATGTGAAGTATATGTTATCGCCAAAGATCGAGTTATAATCAAATCAACCAATCAGTTATCTCCAGGTATATATATAACAATTTGACTTTTTTAGTAATTTATACTATATAATGTAAATTAATTTAAAATGATGAGATCTTGTTTCTGCAGTGAAACTTTCAACAGATTCATCATATAGTTTCCGTACACCCAAAGGAGTAGAAACTCATAAAGATCCACTCAACCGTACATGCTCGGATAAGACGGGCTTGGCTGCTTCGTACATGTCACCATCACCAGCGAGGAATCAGATTCGAAGGCCCGTCTCTTTGCCGGCTAGTCATCAAGTCTCTCGAGTGTTTTCTCCTGCACCACAGGCCTCAACCCGTTTGGGCCATGACGAACAAGTCCGCTCTATACTTGGCCAAAGTATTGTTTCCACTAGTAATATGCAGTTGAACCCTGGAGCAAACATGAATACACCTAAGGTAAAGTACTAAGGCATTCAATTTTATAGCTAATTTTATGTAAAAATGTTATGATTTTTTTATCCAAAATACATGTAGTGGCAGTCAAATGTTATGTATGAGGTAGAGCAGCTAAGGAAACAAGTACAAACCACTCTTTGCATGTACAAGCAAGCTCGTGAAGAACTAGTTCATAAACAAACACAGGTCAGTGTTGCTGTAAATAAAACTTGTGTTTTTGTCTTTGTTTGGATTTCTTAAAACTCAACCAAAACCAACATTGGTGATCTACAGGTGCAATCTCTTTCCTATGAGTGTATCAAAGATACAAAAAGGGTCATATCAGCTCTGGAGAAGGAAGAAATGCTGAGAAAAGAAGCAGAAGAAGAGAAACAAAAGCATCTAAAAGCCGTCAAAGAGATCGAAGAAGCGAAAGCAATACTAGCCAAAGAGTTCTGCGATAGGAAACTAGCCGAACTAAATGCACTCCAGCAGGCCTTAGAGAAACAAAAAGTCATGGACCAGCTCTTCTTGAGTGACAGTCGATACAGAAAGTTCACGAAAGAAGAGATAGTTGCAGCTACAGATAACTTCTCTTCGAGTAAAGTCATCGGCGAAGGAGGATACGGGAAAGTATACAAATGCAGCCTTGATCACACCCCAGTAGCACTTAAGGTTCGCAGACCTGACACAGTCGAGAAGAAACAAGAGTTCTTAAGAGAGGTATAATCTACTAATTTGTCGGATAAATAATTAACTAATATATAAAAGGTTACAGTCTGCCAATTGTCAATTGGTTTTAAGTTCGTCCGAAACAAATATTGTGATAACAACAAGAGTTTTTTTTTTTTAACTCTCAAGATATATATTTTGCAGATCTCTGTCTTAAGCCAGCTTAGACATCCTCATGTGGTACTTCTCCTCGGTGCATGTCCTGATAACGGCTGCCTTGTCTATGAGTACATGGAGAACGGAAGCTTAGATGCTCACATCTCTCGCAAGAAAGGGAAACCATCTCTCCCATGGTTCATCAGATTGAGAATCATCTACGAAACCGCATGCGGGTTAGCCTTCCTCCACAACTCAAAACCAGAGCCCATCGTCCACCGAGATCTCAAACCAGGCAACATTCTCTTAGACAAAAACTTCGTCAGCAAGATAGGAGACGTCGGACTCGCCAAACTCATATCAGAGGAGGCACCAGAGAGCGTCACGGTTTACAAAAACTCAACGATCGCCGGTACGCTTTACTACCTGGACCCTGAGTACCAACGAACCGGCACGTTCAGACCGAAGTCGGATCTTTACGCATTTGGAATCATAGTTCTTCAGCTTTTGACCGCTAGGCATCCCAACGGTCTTCTTTTCTGCGTGGAGGACGCGGTGAAGAGAGGATGTTTCGGAGATATGTTAGATGGATCGGTGAGAGAATGGCCCGTGGCTGAAGCTGAAGAACTAGCTCGTATCGCGATACAGTGTTCGCAGCTCAAATGCAGAGACAGACCGGATCTTGATACACAAGTCTTGCCTGCTCTCAAGCGGATTCTTGAAACTTCTAATAGTAGACTCAGGACAGAACAAGCAAAAGCTCGTCCACCGAGTCACTATTACTGTCCAATTCTTAAGGTAAAAACAAATAGTAGGCTCTCACAACAAACACAATACTTAATGGTTAATGTTTTTTTTTATTGAAGGAAATAATGGAAGATCCACAAATAGCAGCTGATGGATTCACGTACGAAGGAAAAGCAATAAAAGCATGGATTCAAAACAATCAAAATGTGTCTCCTGTGACTAAAAATCGGCTCAGGCATTGCGATCTCACACCTAACCATACTCTCAAAACGGCTATACAAGAGTGGCGATCTCGGTCAGGCTTAGACCTGTGACCTCTCCACTACTCTTGGCTCCTTTTGATCACAAAACATTTAATAAATGTGTATATACTAATTAAAATACCCTGAACTTGTTTTGAATCGGGTGTATGATATATATGTTTTATCTAAGGAGCAAAGAGTCTGAGGAGGGAGCATAGGCTTTGGAGAAAAGAAGCATCTTGTTTTATAAATAAGATTTTCATATATATATATTGCATTTTGGATGTATTTTGCTGAATGTTGTATATCTGGGGTGTCTGTCATGTGACCTTCAGTACAGTCATTTTTGTTATTGATCTTCGTTTCAGTTATGGGAGTGGAATCTCGTTTAGATTGTGGATTGTTCTGTTTTTTGTGTTTGAGGATGGATCGAACTCGCGACCTCCAAGAAATGTTTGTATTTGGAAGAAACAATAGGTGGAGATGAGAGGAAAGGAGAGAAAGAGATGGTTAACAAGGAAGTTTGACTACGGAAAAAGGATCAAATGATTCTGAGGAGGGCATAGGCTTTTACATTTTTGAAGCCAGTAAATATATGATTTGCTTGTTTTCTTAATTCGATGTTGAATGGGTGTGTAACACAAAGGTAGGATGCTTGATTGAACTGATCCAAACACACACATATTTGAAGAGTGAGACTTGAGCAGTATTTTAAGTATCTACAACTTAATATCTATAGAAGAAGAGACACCCAAGATTCAAACTTGAGTAAACTCAAGAGCGTTTGCGTCTGGATCACGAGTGAATATCGCTGGCCTCCCTGACCTACTCATCGTATACTCAATCCCTACAACACAACACAAACACATCCTTAAAGCAAAAAAAAAAAACAAGAAGGAAGAAGAAAATGAAGCAAAATGTTATTACACATATATATTACCAGCTTTGTCTAAAATATGTTTAAGACTTGAAACATCACGGATTGCGATACAAGCGTGTCGATCACGGCCTCCGTGCTCGGGTCTACCAGTTAACGGATCAGGATTTGGAAGCTCCATTAAATGAATCATCTCTGAACCTACCCATAACCATGCTCCTCTATACGGAAGCTTATCATGTGGCCTTGCCTCGTTGATCTCAAGGCCTAGAATGTTCTGGTAAAACTCCATTGACCGCTCTAAGTTCTCGCAGAGCAGACCAACGTGGTGAACCCCAACAACTCCATAATCTTATAGAATCAACAATTAGAATAAACAAAAGTCAAAACAGGTCTTATTCTCAACTGTAACATTTAATCCTAAAACTATTATGTAAAGGAGAAATTCGGTTTAGTTACCGGTTTGATTGTTAACCTCTTTCTCTTGTACCACACTGATCCCTTCAGCTGCTGACCCTTGTGCTTGATTAGCCTTCAAGCCACATGACCACCTACCATTGAGCCTTTCTTTTCTCAGATTCTTGTTCTTCTGAAAGTCAAATCGTTCTATCGTGGAGTGATGATGATTCGTGCACGTCACCTACCAATTACCGAAACCCTTCATCATTAGTCCAACACATACAATCGATTTAAATTATACACATAATCTTAACTTCTCAAAGTCAGTATCTCTAAACTAAACAGCAAGACCCTAAAGTTTACAGAACTAGTAGCGTCAACGACCATCTCGAGAGAGGTAAAAGAATAACCCTGAAAGAGTTATTTTCTGGAAATCTGGTAACCTTGATCTATTAGTTACCTTTGGTCGTAGATCAAGTGAAACTGAAGGTCTGAAAATAGACGCCATCACGTATGAGAAGCTTCGGATGTCTGTTTCTTTTAGGCTCTCGACATATGAGCAAGAATCATCTTCTTGATTTGGATATTATTGGGTCAAGAATATTATAGAGAGCCCAACAAAAAAACCTGAACCACAGATTAAAGGTAAGTTAAGTGAGAAGTCTTTGACATCTGTGTTTATTTGTTTGTTCCGTTTTTTTGTCGACACTCTTTTGTTAAAAATAAAAAAAAAAGAATAAGATTCTTGATTTTTATTTCGTGGATCTGAACTGATTTCGTACTTGTTTACCCAAAAGTCTGTCCATCATCACACGGGGGAAATAAAAGAGCTTATCTACTAAATAACCAAAAAAAGTAATTAGATTTTTAGTGAAAGGTTAAAGAGAAATAGAAAGGAAAAACAAAAACAAAAATGAATGTTTTTGGTTTAGATAGTAAATTTATGTTTTTTAATGTATATAAGGATCAATTTCCCAAATTTTTTTTGTTTTTGCCATCTACTATTAATATTATTATAAGTTCCCCAAACCAGGATCCAAAACCATTACACATACACACCTGAAGCCCAATAACACAGGGCAGGCGAAAGTTGTTGAGATAAGCTTGAATAAAAGAAAATCTTAGGAGACAAGAAAGAAGTCATAATCCTACCGAGTCATGGAATTAGAAGCATAGTCTAGTTAGGAGTCATCTAAAGACATGTTGTCTATTAGGATTAGGATAAATACAATCTCTATATAAAGAAGATATCGGATGTGATATTAGATATAGAGTTTGAGAGTTTATAGAGCTTGAGTTTTGTGTGAGTTTCTCAAGATTAATAAGAGAGTCATTCTTATTTGCATCTTTCAAATTCTATATTTGGTATCAGAGATATGGGAGATCTTACGGTGGTAACAGAGAAATCGAAAGAGGAGACAACCTCTATAAAAATTCCGATGTTAAATTCAGCAAATTATACCGTGTGGGAGATAAGAATGTCGATTTTGCTTAAAGTCCAAGAAGTCTGGAGTGTCATCGAAGAAGAAACAGAGGACGATAAGAAGAATCACAAGGCAATAGCCCTTTTGTTCCAAGCAATACCCGAATCGCTGGTATTACAGGTGGGGAAGCTTAAAACAGCGAAGAAAGTATGGGATGCAATTAAGGCAAGACACGTCGGTGCTGAACGAGTTAAGGAAGCTAGGCTTCAGACATTGATGACTGAGTTCGATAACTTGAAGATGAAGGAGACAGAGAAAATAGATACCTTCGTGGGCAAGCTATCGGAGATTTCATCAAAGACTGCAGCCCTAGGAGAAGAAATACCAGAAGTCAACCTCGTTAAGAAGTTTCTTAAGTGTCTTCCTCGGAAGAAATTCATACACATGGTCGCCTCGCTTGAGCAACTACTTGATCACAAAACAATAGGTTTTGAAGATATTGTGGGGAGATTAAAGGCGTTTGAAGAGAGAATAGATGAGGAGGAAGAGACACAGGAAGAACAGAGCAAGCACTTGTATTCAAACACACAATCTCAGCCCTCACGAGATTATGAAGATGATAGAGGATACAGAGGAAGAGGTGGACGTGGTTACCGCGGACGCGGCAGAGGAAGAAACAGTGGAGGGAGAGACTTATCAAGAGTTACTTGCTTCAGGTGTGATAAGACAGGACATTACGCTTTGTCCTGTCCTGATAGGTTGTTGAAACTACAGGAAGCACAAGAGAATGATAAAGACAGCACACAGGAGGCAGATGAGCTCTTGATGCACGAAGTTGTGTACTTGAATGAGGAAAAGATCATGCCAAGCAAGTATGACGAGAAGATTGGAGACAACAATATCTGGTACCTAGATAATGGAGCCAGCAACCATATGACTGGAGACAGACGTTACTTCTCAAGGCTTAACGAGACCATCACAGGCAAAGTAAAATTCGGTGACGATTCTCGCATTGATATTAAAGGAAAGGGCTCAATAGAGTTCATAGACATGAATGGAGAATCAAGGACCATGACAGAGGTTTACTTCATCCCTGATCTAAAATCTAACATTATTAGCTTAGGACAAGCAACGGAATCAGGCTGTGATGTTAGACTAAGGGGGGAGCATCTAACTATGCACGATCGAGATGGCAAATTACTTGTGAAAGCAGTAAGATCAAGAAATCGACTTTATAAGGTACGCATGGGACTAAAGGAACAAATGTGTCTCATCTCCACAACGATCAGTGAATCAAACAGATGGCATGCACGGTTAGGACATGTTAATTATGAGACGATGAAGCTAATGGTGCAGCAGGAACTTGTGATTGGAATGCCTCAGATAAACGTTGAGAAAGAGATATGTAGCTCCTGTCTTCTGGGAAAGCAGACTAGACAAGTATTCCCACAGGCTACTAACTACAGAGCGGAGAAGCTACTTGAACTGATTCATGGAGATTTGTGCGGTCCCATAACGCCGAGTACTATACCCGGGAATAGATACATCTTTGTGCTAATAGACGACCACTCAAGGTACATGTGGACCATCTTACTGAAGGATAAAGGAGAGGTATTTGAGAAATTCAAGAGTATTGTTGAGGAGGAAATAAAATTACGCATTGGGACGTTTAGAACCGACAGAGGCGGGGAGTTCGTGTCTCATGTTTTCAATACGTTCTGTGAGGAATCAGGCATCAAGAGACACCTCACGGCTCCGTACACACCTCAACAGAATGGTGTTGTGGAACGGAGAAACAGAACTCTGATGGAGATGACACGAAGCATGCTAAAGCACATGGGAGTACCAAACTATCTCTGGGGGGAAGCGGTAAGGCATTCAACATATATTCTAAACAGAGTGGCCACAAGAAGTCTCAAGAATGCTACTCCATACGAAGTCTTTAAGGGAAAGAAACCGAATATTGGTCACATACGTACGTTCGGATGCATTGGTTATGCCAAGACAACCAAACCACACTTGAAGAAGTTAGAAGATAGGTCCAAGATGTTGGTTAACCTCGGTACGGAACCTGGGTCAAAAGCGTACCGTCTATATGATCCAAACACACATAGGATCACTGTTAGCCGTGATGTGGTGTTTGACGAAGGAAAAGGCTGGAACTGGAGCCAGAGAGAGACGACACAGAAGGAACCAGGCACCTTTATCATCACACACTCTGGTTTCGGGAATCATGGGATCACTGAGTACAGAGCAGAAGATAACTCAGGTACAGTCAAGAGGTTGGAGAGCAACGAAAGCTCTGCTAAAGAAGAAGAGATTACAGAAGAAGATAAAAACGAGTGTGAAGAAGATTCTGATGAAGTTACGTTGCGAAGATCTTCGAGACAGAGCAATAAACCGAAGTACTTGGATGACTACGAGCTGTACCTAGCTGAGGAAGAAGGAGAGTACCTTCTAATGAGTATCAACAACGAGCCAAGAGATTACAACGAGGCTCGAGAGTCAAGAGAATGGACTGATGCGTGTGAAGACGAGATACGTTCCATCGTAGGAAACAATACTTGGACCCTTGTGGAGCTCCCTCAAGGGGCAAAAGCCATAGGGTTGAAGTGGGTATTCAAAGTAAAAAGAAATTCATATGGAACCATCAACAAATACAAAGCTCGCCTCGTTGCTAAGGGATATGTGCAGAGATATGGGATTGATTACGATGAGGTTTTTGCTCCTGTGGCACGAATTGAAACAATTAGACTTCTTATCAACATTGCAGCTTCAAGAAATTGGGAGATACATCATCTTGACGTCAAGACAGCGTTTCTTCACGGCGACTTGAAAGAAACTGTATATGTAGCTCAACCAGATGGGTTCGTGGTAGAAGGATCTGAAAGCAAGGTATACAAACTCAATAAAGCGCTGTATGGACTACGCCAAGCACCACGAGCATGGAATGATAAGTTGAATGGGATTCTAAAAGAAATTGGGTTCAAACGGTGTGCAAAAGAACCATCAGTCTATCACAAGAAGAGAAGCGATGGTATGTTACTCATTGCAGTATATGTCGACGACTTATTTGTTACCGGGACAGATGTGAAACTCATCAACGGATTCAAGGAAGAGATGGCATCACGTTTTGAGATGAGTGATTTAGGAAGATTAACGTACTATCTTGGGATAGAAGTTACTCAACATCAAGGAGGAATCATACTATCTCAACAGAACTACGCCATGAAGATCTTAGAAGGAGCAGGAATGAAGAATTGCAATCTGGTGCAAACACCAATGGACAGTAACATCAAACTATCACGAGCAGAGGACGAGAAAGATATTGATGCAACAAGCTATCGGAAGACTATTGGCTGCTTGAGATATCTTCTACATACAAGACCAGATTTATCTTACTGTGTAGGTGTGTTGAGCCGTTACATGCAGCAACCTAAGGAGTGTCATGGCGTGGCAATGAAGCAATGCTTAAGATATCTTGCAG
This sequence comes from Hirschfeldia incana, assembly GCA_026261945.1. NCBI lineage: Eukaryota > Viridiplantae > Streptophyta > Magnoliopsida > Brassicales > Brassicaceae > Hirschfeldia > Hirschfeldia incana. The sequence continues at coordinate 7,400,984 of JABCMI010000003.1, read as the reverse complement.
GCACCACAACATACGGACTCATCTTTAAATCCGAGGGACCGAAGACGACGAGGTTAATAGGCTATAGTGACAGTAGTCACAATGTTGATCCAGATGATGGGAGAAGCACAACGGGTCATGTGTTTTATCTAGGAGAAAGTCATGTAACTTGGTGCTCTCAGAAGCAGGAGACTGTGGCACTGTCCTCATGCGAAGCAGAGTTCATGGCCGGTACCGAAGCAGCACGCCAAGCCATCTGGTTACGTGACTTACTTGGAGAGATTGATGAGACCTTATGTGAGAATGTTGTCATCAGGATTGACAATCAGTCTGCTATAGCATTGACAAGGAACCCGGTGTTTCATGGGCGCAGTAAACATATTCATACTAGATATCATTTTATTAGGGAGTGCGTGGAAGATGGACTACTTGAGGTTGAGCACGTTCCAGGTGAGCAACAGAGAGCAGACGTTTTAACAAAACCTCTTGGAAGACTCAAGTTCAAGGAAATGAGAGAGTTGATTGGAGTTCAAGACTTGTCGAAGGTTCAATTCAAGCTTAAGGGGGAGATTGTTGAGATAAGCTTGAATAAAAGGAAAGCTTAGGAAACAAGAAAGAAGTCATAATCCTACCGAGTCATGGAATTAGAAGCATAGTCTAGTTAGGAGTCATCTAAAGACATGTTGTCTATTAGGATTAGGATAAATACAATCTCTATATAAAGAAGATATCGGATGTGATATTAGATATAGAGTTTGAGAGTTTATAGAGCTTGAGTTTTGTGTGAGTTTCTCAAGATTAATAAGAGAGTCATTCTTATTTGCATCTTTCAAATTCTATAAAAGTTACAATAAAACAGGGCTTTCAGCCCATCTTTCTAAGACCTAAACAGCACCGTTTGACCACGCGTCTATAGGAGAATAAAGGACGAAACACGTGTTAACTCCTCACCAAACGAGGGACACGCGTCACCCGGGTCATCACAGCTTCACCGCTTAGCGTCACCACCGGAGAACACCGTGAGACCGCCGGGAACTTTTGGGCGTCTCACCGGACCACTCCAGGAACCATGCATCACCATCTCCTTCACTCCCTCGCTACGATCTTCACCAGATCTCGTCGGCATCACCACAAATCTCAACAAACCGAGCCACAACCCGACGACTCATCATCCGCAATCGAACTTAGATTTGCACGATCATATGTCGATTTAACAGAAGGAACCCCAAATAACCCGGCGATAGACGGTGCTAAGAAAGCCACCGTATCCCGAAGACAAAGCCGGAGAAGGTATTGTTGAATACCACTTCCCGGAAGCAAAAAAGACGACCACCAAGGAGGTGCGACGCCGAACCCAACCTAAACACACTAAACAACCGAAAGGAAATAACAAAAAAAACACAAAGCTTTGCCGGACCGACGGTGGCTGTGAAAGCCCACACCGTCGGCCGGAATACGATAACCACGGCGGATGAAAACTAGTGAGAAGTCAGAGCGTTTTTTAGAGAGAGAATTTTTTTCACACTATTCATAGGTTTACAAAAGGCCTAGTTACCACACACCATTCTTGTTGATCAATTTCCCAAAATAAAACCTTCTATTGGTGTTCTGAAATTTATTTGTTTCAGCAACCACAGAAAAAATTATACTTTTCGTGAAATCAATAAAGTAAAACATGTGATGTGGTGTCATGAGTCAACCTTTATTTAATAAAATGAAGAAGGTTGAAACGTTATCAGATATGTCGACGACCCAGGGCCAGGCCCAGACCAAATAGTAAAAGACATTTGGTCATCCGTGGTAGTTCACATCGTGCTATTTTATACTAGCTTTCTCAAGGACATAATATAAAGTCTTCCCTAAAATTTACCTTTTTACTGAAAAACATGATATTAATAACTTGTGATAAACATAAATTTCAAAATTGCCACTACTTTACTTTACATATATAACTTACAAGACTAACTTTTAAAGAACTTACAAGTCTATTGAATCAAATTAACAACAAAACGTTTTCCGTACTTTAAACTGTTATGTGACCACTACTTTACCCAGCATCTTTTCGCAGATCCGTGTGTCAATTGGTTAGCTATAGATTTGTGACACATATACAATATCAATTGATTTTGTTCTATTTTAACCAAATTAATTATAAAACATGATATTATAATTTATATGCCAGCTGCGAGCTACCATATAATATTATGAATGAACTATTTTAAAGTTGCATGAGTCTATACGTAGATACCCCGTCGTCCTCCCAAGAAATGTCCATTATAATGTTTCGTCACAGCATACAAAACAATACAGTATATTTATGACTGGTTCACTGAATTCGATTTAAACCGGATATTTTGTTGCTGCCCATCCAAAGATACTTTGATTCATATGTCCTTACATGGTCCAGCGATGACGTAACATGTGAAATAAAAACCACAAAACACAGCAAGAAAAATGAAAAGAAACACAAGATATTTACGGAAGTTAAAAGAGGCTGTCTTTGTCAGTGCAATGAACCTCTTCCTCATCTTTCCCGCCACCCCAACTAACAGATCTCTCACCGTCCACGTCATCCTCTTTTGGTTCACCAAATCTACGACTTTTTGTTTACCCACGTGGCAACAATCCATCTGTTTCCCGACCAAAGTAGGACCCGCTTAATTGTTATTCATGTAATTTTCAAAAGAAATGTTATTACTATTATTGGATAAAGAATCATCATCTGTTGACAACACAACACACTTCTTTCGTTGATTCTCTTCTGTTTTTGGTTCCACACTAACGCCATTACATTTTGAAGTCTATCCATAAATGTAATTTCCAATTTTTATTTAGTAACCGGAATCGCATAATCATTTTGTTTAGCAGATTACATAATGGATTGGTAGAATCCATATCCCGATTAAGTTGGTATATTTGTAATTGCTATGTAGAATTTACAGTCTATTCATAAACATGATATAATAGACTGTAAATTCTACATAGCAATGTGTGGGGAGTTAAGGGGCTATAACCCCCTGCTACGAGTGACGGCTTTGATTAAATATGCGTAATGTTGTTTTAAGTATTCGATTCTCCAAAAACGTGTGCGATGTGTGATGCGTTTCATTATTATTTGGTGCAAAATGAGCTGGTTGCTTTCGCGTTTGATTTATTTTGGGGTTTTGCCATATTTGATTGATACGAGACACTGCTTTGCGTGAGATCATATCCTCTACGTTTTTGGAATTCACATGTCATGCTACGATAAACGAATATCTGATAATTAACCGAAACTTACGATATTAGCCATTCAACAATTATTTAAATCTAAATATTTTATCATAAATTAGATATTTTGTTGCTGCACGTCTTCCTCTTTATGTGTGCGAAGAATAATTTATCAGCTACAGAATAGTTTTATAAAAAAAACTTAGATGAAGATTAGCTGAAATAAGATACAGAATATTTCAAAACTCTTTTATAACCCAGAGCCCAAAAGTCTTCAAACTAATGAAAGAAATTCAATAATCACTTAAATATAATTAAATTAGTATTCTGTTGATCAACTTTCTAAGTTCCTGTCGACATGTGTCATGTCTGTATTTAACAAAAATTTAAATGAAATTGTTTCCCACGGTATAAAAATAAGACATGTGTAGTTTAAGATATATCCGAATTTAATTTCCATAAAAATAAGACATGTGTAGTCTAGATATATCCGAAATTAATTTCCAAAACGTGGGATATTATTTTTACAGATAACTGATAGAAACATTTTTTAGAATATATATATATTTTGAATTAAATGTTAAATTGAATTCAAAAGAAATATACATTGTTACACAATGTGTGACTTTCCTAAGTTTTCTATACAAATTTGCATAAAAACCCACAGAATAAAAGAAACTCTAGCTTCAAAATTCATACTTCAGCTCTTACAGTAAAGACAAGCAATAATGGAGGGTGGCACGAAATGGAAAACGGAAGCAAATATGGATTTCGATGAAATATACTAAGAAAAATAGTTGTTTTCTTTTGTTTGCAACTTTGCATATTATAGGCAAGTTCGTTTGATCAAAAAACAATTTATAGGCAAGTTCAAAGTAAAAATGTCTTTCTAAATTTATTTTTTCTTGACTTAAACATCCTTTTTATGTACTGTGTAATAAACAAAGACCAAAAAAACAAAGACCTCTCTCTATCTCCTTTTTATTGAGCAACACCTCTCTCTATCTCTAAAACGTAATAGGTGGCAGATTATCAAACCGATCATTTTCTTGCTTTCTTCTTTTTGTTTGTGTACTGAAGAAGAGAGCCACAAAAGATGTGTAGTAAATCGTAAATTAATCGAGGAGAGAGAAAGAGAGAGAGATCACAGAATCTGTAAATGGTTGAAACGAATTGCCCAGAATCCAGGAAACCCTGAATGAGAAAAATAAAATTTCTTGGGTGGTGAAAAACCTTTTTTTTAATAATTGTTGTTTATTTTTGGCAAATCTCAATCTATTTCATGTGCTAGCAAAGGTTGTCTCACTTTCCTTTTATGAGTCATGAGTTTCTTGTCTTCATCTTTTCTCTACTAAAGCTCCTACTACTCTCTTCAATTCTCTCCTCTTATAACTCCAACCATAACTCAACGGCCTTTCTCTTCAAAGCTCCTTTCTTTCTGATTCGGGAGATCAAGCAAAGCTATTACGGTGTGTTCCTTTCCGTCGATGGACAAAGCTTCTCCTGCAGTAGCTGTACCTTTCATACCGTTCCCTGAGCCTCAACTCGGAATCAGAGGCTATTGCAGCACTTCTCTACCGGAAACTACCTGTTCCGGTGAGGAATCAACGAAAGATTCTTCCTTTAAGATCAACAACATGAGGCGGCAGGACACGTCACCATCATCATCTGTTGCGGTCGCACGTGTAGCTGACGTTATCGTGGACATCTCCGCCGAAGAAGAAATCAACGGCTCAGATGAGTTTGATCCGAGACCATCGACGGCTCAGAGAGAGAAGAGAGTCCTCAGCAGAACAGAGAGCAGGAGCCTGTTCGAGTTCAAGAGCGTGCCTTTGTACGGCGTGATTTCGATCTGCGGAAGACGGCCGGAGATGGAAGATTCCGTCTCGGCGATTCCAAGATTCCTCCAGGTCTCGCTCCTCGACTGCGGCCGTGTCGCTAACGGGCTGAATCCTCACTCGAGCGCTCACTTCTTCGGTGTTTACGACGGACACGGCGGTTCTCAGGTATAAACCGGGTTTGCGAAAATCTTTTGGGGTTAGATCCGGTTTATTTTCTATGGTTTGATCGGTTTCTTTTTTTTTAGGTTGCGGATTATTGCCGTGAGAGGATGCATTTGGCTTTGACGGAGGAGATTTTGAAGGAGAAGCCGGAGTTCTGCGATGGCGACACGTGGCAAGAGAAGTGGAAGAGGGCTTTGTTCAACTCTTTTATGAGAGTTGACTTGGAGTTAGACTTTGTCCCCGAGACGGTGGGGTCCACTTCGGTCGTCGCCGTTGTTTTTCCGACGCATATCTTTGTTTCTAACTGCGGCGACTCAAGAGCGGTTCTGTGCCGCGGCAAAACGCCACTCGCGTTATCCGTCGATCACAAAGTAAGTATCATACACTATATCAATCGCAGTTTATTTTGTGACAAAATATTAAAATATCCATAGAGTTTTAAGTTGACAACAGGACTTGTCTTAATGAATTGTTTTACCAAACAGATGCTACATGCCTATATATAGATGTGGTAAATGTTCTTATAAGCGTTTGGCTCTACATTTTATGTGTAGCCGGATAGAGATGATGAAGCAGCTAGAATAGAAGCAGCTGGTGGGAAAGTAATCCGATGGAACGGGGCACGTGTTTTCGGTGTGCTCGCCATGTCAAGATCCATTGGTAAGGCTTCACTTTCTCTCTTTCGGTGGTTTTATTGCTTCCTTTGATTGTTCCCTTAACTTATAAACATTTGCAAACAGGCGATAAATATCTAAAACCATCGGTGATCCCTGATCCGGAAGTGACATCAGTCCGTCGAGTCAAAGAAGATGACTGTCTCATCTTAGCAAGTGATGGTCTTTGGGACGTGATGACAAACGAAGAAGTGTGTGATTTGGCTCGGAAACGAATCTTGTTATGGCACAAGAAGAATGCGATGGCCGGAGAAGCTTTGCTACCGGCACAGAAAAGAGGAGAAGGGAAAGATCCGGCTGCCATGTCGGCGGCAGAGTATTTGTCCAAGATGGCTTTGCAAAGAGGAAGCAAAGACAACATAAGTGTAATAGTGGTTGATTTGAAGGGAATAAGGAAATTCAAGAGCAAATCCTTGAATTGAATAAGAAGGTTTGGAAGAAATAAAGAAGAAAAAAAGTTTTGATGGTGGGTAAATCTCTTTAAAACAAAACATAAACAGGTAATAACAATATTATTAATTGTTTGTAATATTAATTTTCTGGTTGTTTTTATTTTTTAACTTTGCTACCTTCCCACCATTATTTAATTTTTTTTTACTGACATGAATATGTATATTATGAGATCATGTAGCTTCCAAACAAAAATCCCTTCTTCTCGGGGTTAATTGTAATATGACTACACACACTCATATGTTCAGAGCTAGTTTTTATGTGGTGCATTCCAACATGGTCTTGTTGAAGATACATGTACATATTTTTTGATCCCACGTATTTTGAGAAAAAAATCTTTCAATGTGTGACAAGAAATATTGCACATGACTCATTAGAGCCATTGCAGGTAATGGAGACCAACTAGTAATTACTTGGTTACTTACACAGGACGTTTGATTGTAGAGTGTTGTGTAAGGCAGCTTCTTAACCATTTTTTTGTCTTTTGATTACATTAACAATTAAATAGAAAAAAAAAAGGTGAAAATGCTTCACTGCAAACAGAAACAAAGAAGTAATGTGCAAAATCTTGAATCGTGTAAATAATAGCCAAAAATTGATACTCTTTAACTTTATAAAAATTATCAATTAAAATAACTTTAATCTAAGATAAAAAAAAAACAGTTTATGTTGTGTCTTTAAAAGAAAAAGAAAAGCTGATTGGTTGGTAAAGGAGTATTTACTTTTGAGTAAGATTTTCAATTTCTTCATCTTCTGTCAGCTAATTGTACGCATTTAAAGCGCCGACAAAGCTGAACAAGACAGAATAAGAAGCGGAAGAGACACGATTCTTCTCTGGCTCCGAGTAATCAGTTTCAGATTGGTTTTAATTACAAGATCCATCTCGTAAATTTTTTTTCACGAGATTCTCCTTGGTAAGTTATCTTTTGATCTTATGGTTTCATTCCCAGAGAAATTTTCCGGTATTTTGATGAACTCTGTATCGACGACGAGTTTGTTTGATTGCGAGGGGTGATTGATTTCAAAGTTATAGCGATATTTTTGTTGAATACTTGGTCTTGTGAAGTCTATCGCATCTATAGGAACTGATAGCGGCTTGTGAAATTTCAGGCGGATTCTTTGTCAACGCCGGGAGAATTCGAAGATCTGGTCACAAGCAAGATATAGCTTAGCTATAAAGCATGGACGAACGTAATTTTCTTGTTGCCTCTCTCTCTCTCTTATAAACATATTGGTGTTTTCTAACTCCGCAATATTTTTTTGTGCTACTTGGTTACTTTCAGTGAGCATCATCCTTATCTAGTAACAGAGTAGAATTGCTACTGCAAATGATTTGCTTTGATAATTTTGGTGCATATTGAGCTGTGATTTGGTATTTAAAAGTAAATATTGCATCTTCATCGTTGCAGATACTAAATCTGTATCAGGAAAGGGTAGAACCGAGCTGGTAAAATTCATTGCTGATGGCTACGCCAAGCTCATGAAACCAGCTGCTCGTTATTATTATACTCTTACAGGTTAGTACCGCAACCACTTTACAAATATATTGACGTCTTGGTGCCTTGGTTCTGACCGATGAACTAAGAGATATATGCTGTATCTCTGTTTCGATAGAAGCTATGGGTTGTGGGAAAAGAAGATACACGGCTGTAAAAGATGCAGACGGCATGGAAACAGGAGTATTTGACAAACCTCTTCCTTGCTTTGGTTGTGGACTCGGATGGTTCTCGTGAGTATTTATATATACTCTCTTGTTATTATCGCTCTTAAGACCGATGCTGATTTCTTATCTTTGATAATTAACAGTTTTCTTCTGGGGTTTGTGTTCCCACCTTTGTGGTTATACGCTACATTTCTTTATTTCGGGAACTATTACCGCAGAGATCCTAGAGAAAGAGCCGGTCTTGCTGCTTCCGCTATCACTGTAAGTACTCGCATATCCTTTCGTCCCTATGCATTTTATGGTTCGAGATAATAAATCTGTTGTCTGAAGAAGATTACTGAAGATGCGATGTTAACTTGATTGCAGGCAATGGGATTCTCTTTTCTGTTACTCGTGATTCTTGCTTTCCGTTGGTTTTACTATCTTTGATATATACAAGTAACTATGTAAGTTCAGATTCTTATAAGTTCCATGCTCGTCAAGGAATAGTAGCGTAATTGATGTACATTTTCAATCTTTGTTTCTCATTTCTCAAATTGTGTATCATTTCTTGTTCACAGCTTATAGAGTTTGTTGTATACAAAGAAGAGAGAGGAAAACGAATAAATGAATTGTAGTTAAATTTCTGTTTTTGTGATTATTCTCAGGCCGCGGGCCGGATAAGAGATTTTAGATACTATAGATATTTTAGCAAGAATTTAATAGAATTTTGTTTTAAACAATTTGGAAATCTATGTTTATTAATATTAATTTTAGAAATTTAATAAGTTCTACGTGGTTGACAACAACAAAAAAAAAGTTCTACGTCAATGTTTTAATATCTGTTAACGAAAAGAAAAGTTTTCCAGTAGTAAGCTAGTGGATCGGCTTACGAAAGAAAATATTTTCAGCCGTATGGTAGTGGACTAAACTCCAAGCCGTTTCTCATACGCACATTCAAAACCTCAGAACACGGCATGATGTGCTTTTATTAGAGTGTTAAACGGAGAGATGTTTCCAACGATATGTACGGGGTTGAGATATCTTTGTACTTATCGACAAAGAGTGAGGTTGATTGATTCGATTATTCTCATAGCTAAAAGCTTCCAACAGGTTAATGCCACGACAAATGTGTGGATCTCTCTTCCATTTTATTATTAGTAAATAATCGAAACACGAATCATTCAGAGCTTTAGTTAAACTATATACTATGTAATGTAATACGATTAGATGTGTGGTAAATCGCACGTGTGTGTGGAGAGACAGGCTGTGTATCTGATCCTGGAAGATAGCTGTTTGAAGAAACTTAGACGATACTTCCGACTTACCTAGCGACTCCTTTTCACAGCCTGTCTCTTTCTCTTCTTTCCTTTTCTTTCTTATAAATTATACTTTTTTTTTCTTTCGTGTGGATCGTTTCCAGACACAAATACAGGTATCTGCACCTAAACTCCAGATTCATGTCCATCTGTGTCCAATTAATTTAATTACTCACTCTTTTGTTTTCTATTACAAGAAAAAAAAAACAATTATGTATTACCGTATTTCTAGCAACAACCACAATACACAAACATAAAATTCCAACTCTTCGGTCTATGTTACCCTTTTTAAGCGGAAATGGTGTTTTGAATTCGGACTATTAGCAATAGTAGGTGGTTCCTTTAATTTCACGTGTTGACTGAATCCTCAAACGAACAATGACATTGCTAGTTTGCATATAGTTGCGCGATATGTGACATGTTATCTATTTGTTTATCATATTATTTTTAAGAAATAACGATATAAATAACTTTTTGCATAAACATTGTCATTAATCGAGCGATAACAAAACGAATTGGATCGCAGCAACATACAGACAAACATGATAAGTACTCTTCTTGAGACAATCTTGTCGATACTAGTTTATGTTACATGATTCATGATGGCTCAACCATCTTTGGGTCGGACGACAAACTTTTTGATATTCACTTTTTCCTTTACTAACTTTTTCACCCACGTATAAATCACCGGGCTTTTGATTAATTTATGAGATATCAGAGACACCTTATATGATTCTCCCGAAACCGATTCTCATATTAATATTATGTTTTTTCTTTCTTTTGATTTTTTTTTAAGTTACAAAAAAAATCGCTATATATATCCTCCTTTTCTTTGGTTAATGGTTTTATATAAATTTAGTTGATGCTTACTTTTCTTTCTTTGTTCTTTAGGTTTACTAGTGGGACACTGAATAAGAAAGATGAGAGCCAAATTTCAAAACATCGAAATCATTTCTTTTTCACAGACAGAAAGCTGATGGTGATGGCCATATAATTCCAGGATGGTCAAAATTAAAAATTACATGCATGTGTACATGTTGTCTAACGTATAATCATTTTACTTTATATTTTTGTTGTGTGATTGTCTTAACGTCAAAATGTTACGTAAATTATTTACAAAATGAATTACGTATAAGTCATAACATTTGATTTTGTTTTTAATACGCACATACGGTTCCTTTCTGTTTGTTTTTCTTCAAAACGTGATTGCTTTCTTAAAGCGTTTATATGTTCCAAAACAATAATATAAAATAAACCTGGAAGTGGTGGTGGTCGAGTGTACAACACATTATCGATAAGGTGGAACGTTACACAACCCGAAATCAGGGTTTAGCTTATTAATTCGCTTATGGGTAATATTGGGCTAAAAAGTTTGTTAACAGCACACTTTTAATTTGAAGTATTCGTAATATACTAAACTACAAAAGCATTAAAAGGGTCTATAGAAATTAAAGATGAGTTTAAAGGGTTGGGATTGGATGCTGGTCCCCTTTTCTTTTTCTTCAACTTTTTATTTGGTTATATTTTTTCTTCAACTTTATTGCTACTTCCACTTATCGAATGTGGAAATATCGTAACAAATAAATGAAGAAACTATGGTGTATATAAGATCTATAATGCGCTACCAATGGACATTTGCTTTCAGTATCGCTTGATATATCACTAGTATAAAGCTAAGAGTATAATAACAATATATCTATGAGCATATATAATAGAAAGTGTATAAATAATGTAGTTTAAAGTTGGAAACTCTCTACTTTTTATAGCGAATTCTTGAAATTTCAGATCAACAACTTTACTAGAGCTAATATACAACGTATATATATATTTGGATTTTTTGTTTGTTGTGTATAAAGTTATTGTTTTGTATCCATAATTTTTATTTCCAAGATTAACCATTGATAACATATGCGATTATAAGGAAGAAAAATAATGTGTACAGCAACCACATAGAGATCATGATCTTGTAAAGCTGAAAGCAGACCCGGCCTTTAACATAAGCGAGTGAAGCACATGCTTCCAGCCGCCAAATATTATGTAGTAATTCGGTCACTTTTTTGTCAAAACTCTCTTTAGCATACTTGGTAAATGTACTCATATCAACGTGAAGTGGTTACGAGTTCGAACCTACTCACCCACATAATATTTTTTTGGCTTCTAACCTCCATATTTATAGGACCGGTTCTGGCTGAAAGTCAAAAACATTTTTCTTTTGACTTCTAAAGAATTAACTCATGTGGCAAAAGTGTAGCCATGGTGTAAATAGGGTAAATAAATTGTAATTTTTTTTTCTTTTTACTAACGAATGATTGAAAAAATAATACTATGTTTAAACGGAGACAGCTTGACAAAAGTTGCGGAGGTTTGGGTTGGGGTGTAGCGAGAAAAGGGTAAGTAAACACTTTACAATGATGATACCCACGCTCCCATTATTTCCATCAACAGAGCATCCTCTAAAGTTATTTTCCAAATTTATATGTACAAAGTTTATAACTATTCGTGGCCTTTTCTAGGACAAGCAAATATCGTACTTCCAAGCTTAAAAACACAGGATATCTGTAGCAAATGCTCACTACTGTAACAAGTTACATAAGTATACCTCGAAAGATGATAATATATTTTGCATTGGTGGTATATTACCTATTGAAAAGCGATAACTTTTCATGCTGAGTAGGATGACTAACATTTTCCTAGAAACGTAGGATTGGTACATATGCTAGCGACGAAAATATGTTTTGCATAATGCATATACATCAGTACTGTAGCTAGTGCAATGGCAATAATGGTTAATACAGTTTCACATCATTATTTACGTCCAAAAGAGGACCCGATTACTTGAGACAAACTTTTTTAAAATCCTATTTAAAACCTCTTTTCTTCCAGATTTCAATGTGAAGTTTGACATTATGTCTTCATGAACGACCACTGTCGTATATGATCTGTGCCGTGACATTTTAGGAAAATAAAAATAAAATATTTATCAATGATTAAAAGATAACAAACACGACTTAGAACAAATCAGCTTTGTAATTTTGTGAATAGAAACCTGAGATTTGGATATTAGTTTAATTACATCAAATATAAATCCAAGAGATCCAATACCGAAACATAACCTTGGTCTCCTGAAAGAACTAGTATCAGAATCAGTTAAGAATGGTAGGTCGTATTAATCTGGAACCTTTTTGTAGCTAAAGTCAATCTCGTGGATTATGGTAGAAATCTTGTGTTGAAATGCAATCTTGCTAAACAATATTTAATTTGGTATGTCAACATATGTTCGATCTTTTACTCCCAAAAACATATGTTCGATTATGCATTACTTGCATGATTGATGTACCGTTTGGTAAGCAATAATGTTTTTTTTTTTGCTGGACGACTCAACGTTGCTTGTAATCAAGGGTTATCCAAGACGGGCCTTAATGGCAACATCCTCGACAATTTTAAATGGAGATGATTTATCAATCATTAAAAATAAATCATTTGACTAAGTATTATTTAACCATATATAATACAATTCCGATTAACGAGACTATACAAAAATGTTGAATATACGTAATACATGTATTATATGACGGCTACGAAAAATAAACATATCTAACTTTCGTTCTTATATCATTAATTATTTTATAAATTTCTTTTAAATTTATCAGAAGATAACTCTAACTTTTAAAATAATAGGTTTAGATGTTTATCGGGGTTATGTACTGTTGAAAAAAGTGGTTGATTATGAAATTTAAGTGAAGTAATTCGAGGAAATTTCTAACTCAATAATTTAAATTGAGTCTAATAATACTTTAACAAGTTCTTTGGCGCGACATTGTTCAATACAATGACAACAATTCCTTACCGTGTCCGTATGATTATAATCCTTTAATCCTAGTTGTATTTCCCCTATAATTGAGTTTAATATAACGTACTTAATTAATACTATCGTTGCTAATCTCTCCGCCACATATTAAGGCACTATATATACGCTTACTCATTAATGTTCTGTACTCGAAACGACAAGCCTCTCTCTTCTCTCTCTCTCCTCCTCAATATTCAAACTATGGAGGCGAACGGCGATCAACCGCCGCTGATCTGGCCGCAGTTTGAATCTACCGGATACACTCGCCGGCGATCACAAATCCCGACGATTATAGTTCCCGCTATGATCGGAGTGATTTCAGCAGCTTTGTTTCTTCTGTTCACGACCTTCGTCGTCCCTCCGTTCCTCTCGGTCTCATCTCAGATTCTTCAGCCATCTACGGTGAAGAGAGGATGGGATTCAATCAACGTGGTTTTAGTAGTTTTCGCGATTCTCTGCGGCGTACTTGCCAGACGAAACGACGACGGATCGTCTCCGACTTCACACGGCCAAGTAGAAGAAGAAACTATTACGAGCGGTGGAGTGATAAACGGTGAAGATATTAAAACGTCTACTTCCTCGTCGGCGGTTTCTCACGAGTGGTTCGATGACGTGTACGACGCTGATAGGCTAAAGATCTACGAGAGCTTTAGTAACCGGACTTTCTCGCCTAGTTTACCGGTTACCGGAACTGTACCGTTGAGGCGTAGCAGTACGTCGTATCCTGACCTGAGAAACGGAGTTCTCAGAAGAAGTGATGACCGGCCGTTCCGGTTCTACGATGATTTCGAAATCGACAAGTACCGATCGCAATCAACGGTGGCGATTGACGAACAGTTTGAGAGCCGTTCCAAACCTGAAATCGAAGAATCTGAACCTAAGGAGATTCAGGTTGATAAGTTCGTTGTAAGACCGTCTTCTCCGCCTCCGCCGCAACAACCACCAGCACCACCGCCACCTAATCCACCATCTCCTCAACCGTTGCCGCCCGTTGAAGTTGTGCAGAAACCGAGAAGGGCTCATCGTTCCGTTAGAAACAGAGACACTCAAGAAAAGCCGAAACGCAGCGATACTAATTCTGATTCTACAAGATTTAAACGAACATTACGGCCTCCACCTTCACCACCTCCGCCTCCACCTCCTCCCCCGCCTCCGCTTGTAACCGCAACACCACCGAGGACTCTTCAGCGGAGAAAGAGCAATGCGGCGAAAGAGATCAAAATGGTGTTCGCTTCACTTTACAACCAAGGAAAGAGGAAGAAGAAGCATCAGAAACATAAGAGAAAAGAAGGAACAGAATCTCCGGTAATGGCGGTGGAGGCGGAACCACCGCAGTATCGATCGTCAGTTCCACCACCGTCTCCGCCGCCACCTCCACCTCCTCCCCCTCCTCCTCCACGATCGTCACAGTCAGTGTTTTACGGATTGTTCAAGAAGGGAGCTAAGAGCAAAAAGATTCACTCCATCCCGGCGCCGCCTCCTCCACCTCCGCCGCCGAGGATGACGCAGCTGGCTCCTCAGACACCACCGCGGAGAGCGAAATCCGGTAGACCTCCGCGTCCGGCGAAACCGACGAGTTTCAACGAAGAGAGCTACCAAGGATCGCCGTTGATCCAAACCACGCCGCCGCCACCTCCGCCGCCTCCGTTTCGAGTTCCGCCGCTAAAGTTCGTGGTGAGCGGTGACTTCGCGAAGATACGGAGCAATCAGAGCTCGAGATGTAACTCCCCTGAGAGAGAAGTGATCGACGTTGGCTGGGGTCTAGAACTCACACAATCTGAGGGCGGGGAGGGAAGCAACGCCGCCGTAAATAGCGGTGGTGGTGCTGGGATGGGTTTCTGTCCAAGCCCTGACGTTAACACGAAAGCTGACAACTTCATCGCCAGGCTAAGAGATGAGTGGAGGCTTGATAAGATGAACTCTGTCAAGGGGAAAAGGAACATGAGCTCTGTGTAAGGACCATTATTGAAACGACGTAGTTTTTCCTCCTTTTCAGATTTTGCCTGACCTGCAAGCAACGCACAAGTACATAATCATCCAACAGAACATGTTAAGCTAAGCAAATGGGTAAAGAGGTGGTTGGAGATGGTTCATATGGCAGACAAAATCATCACTCAAATATTAAGCTACCGGTAATATTGGTATTACCGGTACAGTATATAGCCTAGAACCGGCTGGTAGTTTTTGAGTTTAACCGATGGTGGGCTTTTGTTTTGGTGTGTTTGATTTTAAATGTCGGTTTGGAGTTTCCGATAAAAAAGTTGAGATAACTTGGTGGTGTTAGAAAAGTTGGTAGTTGTTATGATGTATGTATGGCCCGTGATTTGGAAATATTAGTTGTGGGCTCTTAATATTTTTGAGCCTACCTCTTGTGACCTTTGCCCTTTTTACATTGGAAATACTTTTTTTTGGATATTGTTTAGAGTTATTTTTCAAGAACCAAAATTTTTAATTGTTTATCAAGCTTTGAGTTGGGGAATTCTACTTCGGACCCTTGTTCTAAAAAGCGGCCGAGTTGCCGAGTAACCGTCCGCAAAATCGTGAAACGGTAAGTCACCGTGGCGAGTTTGAGCAACTCGGAAGCAATTTACTGTAGCCCGTAGTTTAAGCGCCGGGAACGTGGTATAATATTACGCGGCCGCGTAATATTGTTTTTGGAACGTCAATATTTTTGAAAATTTGTTAATATTTGCAGATCTCAAGTAATTATAGTATACAAATTAGTAAAAGAAATTGAAAACAAAATAAAGAATAGTCTGAGTAACCATGGATGCTAAGGATAAGTTTCAGAAACAAATAAAGGGGAGAGAAGATGACGACATCTGCATCATTTTCCTTTTTCTTAAATAAAATAAATAAAAACTATAAAACATTATCATTTTCTAATCAAACCACGTTTTGTCAGGCCCAAATAGACCTAAATACACTAAGACAGCCCATTAACCTAAACTATGACAATATTTGGAATCCACATAAGTAATATATATGTATAATTGAAAATTAAAACCTTATTAAAAATTCCCGAGTACTCTCCGATTTATATCCGATTTTTTGATAAATCGCTAGGCGCTGGTCAACCGCACGCATTGCGCATACCGAGTTTCCGAACAAGGCTTCGGACTTATGAATGCGGGTATTTGATTCTTACATTTTTATACATCAATATTTATTTTTTATAATTAATATTATATATTTTTGATGTGTCGTAATGTAACTAAATATATTCAAAAAACTTAGACCGAAACATGTAATATAGCTATTTTTGGTACAAATATCCGAACCCGTTTTAGATACATTGGTTATTTATATATTTTTAGATTCTTATATATAGAAGGTCTCAACTCAAAACCAACACATAAATTTATAATATTCAAACGGGATCTAATTTAAAAATAAATAATAAATGGAAAAAAACATGTACTTAAATGGATAGTCAATATTCATGCGTAATTGATTTTATAAACTAATAAAAAGGATTATATTTGTGTGTTTGACTAAATTAAGTCAAACATAAAGAGTTTTTTTATTTAGTCAAATAATTATATTAAATGAAAAATTAAGTGAAAATAAATGTAACACAATTTTATTTTTTTATTTTAAGTTATTAATTTATTCATAAAAACATGTCTTTGAATAACGTTTTTGGTTACGTTATTTTCCACCGATTGAAACTAAAATAAAAAAAAAATATTTTACTAAAACAAACTAAACCGAAAATTTAGCCATATATAAAATCCAGTTATTTATATTTTTGATTTTATAATTGACATAAAATCTATATTAGTTAACTAATAAATAAAAATCAGCACTATTATTATTATGGCAATATAACTAATTATGTGAATTATCGTTAAGGTAATATAATTAATGAAATTATTAAGCTAAGTGAAATATAAAAATACAATTAATATAATACTATTATATTTAAACTAATGTATTATCCATGTCTCTAAAATCTTTCATTTAAACTATTATATATTTTCCAAACAGTGAGTTTCCCGTTCTTGCAGAAATTTATAACAAAAGGCCTAGTAGAACATTGAGGCTTTAATTTGGGCTCTATACCATGCGTACCTAAATGTCCGTTTGGGCCCAATCAATAAGGCGTGATGGTTACGTCGATGCTGCAATATGAATATGAGAAAAAAAGATTTTTTTTTTTTTCCGTTTTATTCAAAATTAAAACTTACAACTAAAATTAAAAGAAAAACTACTGACACTTTGCAAAATTTAAAATCCTACCTAACGAAATGACGACGCCAGGTGGACATGAAGGTGATTGTCGAAGGGAGGTTACGTTGTTCTCTTGTCAGGATATCCATCTTGGCTCTAAGGAGGGTCTGGATTTCCTGCAGGCAAGAGGCAGCTGGTCTAGTAGATTGAGTATGTAGGCGGGAGTTCCTCTCTTTCCAAACTGTATAGAGGGATGCTTGGTACGCTAGCTTTAAGATGAGATTGATGTTCTTATCTTGAGTTGGGGCTCTAATCCAGGTAATGGTGTCTATAAGTAGTTGAGGGGAGGTAATGGATACCGCTGTGAAGAAGTAGCCAAGCAGCTCTCTGATGTATTCGCATTCAGAGAAGATATGCTGATGAGTTTCATCTGCCAAACCGCAAAGAACACAGGTAGGGGAGACTGATAATCCCCATCTCCTCATTCTGTCTTTAGTGGATAACCTATTCAAAGCAATCAACCAAGAGAGGAAGGCATGTTTGGGGATTCTACCCTTGAACCATATAGAACGGTGCCAAGTAACTTCTGGGAGCCTGTCATATAAGTGAGTCCAGGTCCGCGAGGAGGAGAAGCTTGGTACCGGGGTTGCGGTCCCAATTTGCCAAAGGGTTCCTTGATCGAAAAGGTTGAATCCACCAGTTACCATTTACAATAGCATCTCTTACTACTGCTGTTTCTTGTAGACCCGATACCCTTGGTCCAAGATCCCCTGTAAGATGAATCAAAGGACCTAGCGAAGTCCAATTTTCGTGCCAAAAACTCGCAGTAATACCAGAGCCCACGTCACATGTGATGAAAGGTCTAGCTAGTTGTCTGAGTTTACACATCGACTGCCATATCCAACTTTGAGATCTAGTCGCATCTAAAGTCCAGAAATTCTCATTACCAATCAGATGGAGCCTCATCCAAGAAACCCATAATCATCCAGAGGCAGTAAACAGCAGCCATATCAGTTTCAGGCCCATAACTCTGTTCCAAGAACTCAGCTTCCTTAGCCCCAGACCTCCTGATCTCGTTGCAGAGCAAACAACATCCCAAGCTACCTTAGCTCCACGAGCCCCTGACGGTACTCCTTTCCATAGGAAGCTACTACACATCTGTTCTAGTGCTCGAAGGCATCCATTTGGTAACATAAATATAGAAGCCCAGAAGGAGATTGTAGAGTATATTACCGACTTGAGCAATTGCAGCCTTCCTGCAAAGGATAGTTGCTTTACTGTCCAGGAGGTAAAACGGGAGTGAAGTTTGTCTAGCAGTGGCTGGTAGTCATGCTTCCTCAGTTTCCTTGTGGTGAGAGGAACTCCCAAATATCTAACAGGGAACGATCCTTGAGAAAGGCGTTGAGATGCTGCAACTGTGCGATTATGAGCTCTATTCCCCCCATCAAGGAACACCGCCGTTTTGCTGCGGTTTATCCCCAACCCTGAGCATAAGTTAAACCTTTCCAGGATACCAAGAAGACCTTGTAAGGAACGTTCTGAACCATCAAAGAACAGTAGCACATCATCTGCAAAACTTATGTGGGTAATCAAGGGGGCGTTACACAAAGGATGTAGAGTAAATAGATTCTCAACCGCTCCTTTATCCAACAGTTTCGACAGAATGTCCATTGCCATAACAAAGAGAAGAGAGGAGATAGGGTCACCCTGTCTCAGACCCTTTCTTCCTGGAAAGCAGTCTAGTAACTCCCCATTAAAGGCTATGCTGAAGGACGTCGTTGTGAAGCATTGTTTTATCCAGTTGATAAAGATTTCAGGGAGTCCAAAAGCTAGTAGAATGTTGAGCATGAAGTCCCAATTGATGTTATCATAGGCCTTCATTAGATCAATCTGGAGGCAGCCTCGGGTAGTAGGGCCTCTCTTATGGAACCCTGTAACCAGCTCAGAGGCAAGGAGAACATTCTCACAAAGATACCTCCCCTTGATGAAACCCACCTGATTGTTCTGCACTACTTCTGGAACAAATAGTTTAAGCCTCTTCTTTAGCAGCCTCGCAATTACTTTATAAACTGTGGTACAGCAGGAAACAGGTCTAAATTTGGAGAGCTCATCCGCACCCGTTACTTTAGGAATGAGGGCCACTGTTGTAGCATTGAACTTTCTGAGTAGTCTACCTGAGATAAAGAATTCCTTAACAGCCTGTACTGCATCTTCCCCCACAATCTCCCAAGCTTCCATAAAGAACTCTGCAGGAAACCCATCCGGTCCCGGTGCCTTACACTTAGGCAGTTTGAGAAACACTTCCTTGATTTCCTCATCGGAGGGAATTTGAATGAGGTCACTGGCTAGGGAATCAGAGCAGCAGAATGGGTGCAAATCGCGTATTTCCTCGACAGTCATTGGCGTGATGCCTCTGCTTTCTGAGCCCAGCAAATTCTTGAAATATGCCACTGTCATTCCTTTTACCTGCTGTTGGTTATAGATACGTAGGCCAGAGGAATCTCTAATGTATCGGATCGCATTACGTGATTGATTAGCCAATACAACTCGATGGAAGAATTTAGTATTGGAATCACCTTCCTTCAACCATCTTATCCTTGATTTTACCTTGAAAAACTTTTCTTGAGCAGATACAAAGAAAGCCCAGGTCTCTTTAGCTAAAGCTTCCTCAGCCACTAGAGCCTCTGTTGGAGATGACATAAGCAGAGATTGAATCCTTTCCAAATCCTCTAACGCTGTCTTAGTTCTCTGCTGGATGTTACTGAACTTTTCCCCATTCAATCTCTTACAGCAATCTTTTGCATTCTTTAACCTCTGACCGAGCATGAAAAGCTTGGAGCCAATTCCCACTGAAACACCCCAAGCAGCTCGAAGACTAGGAATGAAGTCGGTGTGAGAGGAGAGGAAAGAGAAATACTTGAAACATTTCTTCCCCGATAAGGGTTCAGAAGATAACGATATCAAGCAGGGAGAATGATCAGAGTCTCCAGGAGGATCAAAGGTTGCCACTGACTCCGGGAACTGCTGATTCCATACTGAATTTACTAAGGCCCTGTCAAGCTTTCTTAAAATGGGATCATCTGATCTACAGTTCGTCCAGGTGAAATAGTTTCCTCTGCTACTCAAATCAGATAGATCATTTGTCTCCATGAAAGATCTTAGCTCCTGCATCCCTCTAAGAGGAGCGTTGTAAGCATGAATCGAATAGTGTTCACTAGTGCTCATAATCTGGTTGAAGTCCCCCACTAGAAGCCAGGCAGAGTTAGTCAGACTTGTAGACCCATTCAGCTCTGACAGATCCCTCCATAACTCCCTTCTCTGACCCTCTGTGTTGAACCCATAGATAAACGCAACTGTGACTGATAAACTGGTTGCTGGATCGAAAACTCCGCATAATATAAACTGAGCAGACTTTTTATATACAACTACTGAGAGAGACGGATCCCACACGACCCAAATCCTTCCCAACTCAGCTTCAGAGTAGTTATTTTCCCATCTCCAGCCCGGTAAGGCCGAGGATATTATTCCTGGGGCATTACCCTCCAAAACTTTCGTTTCAAGGATACCCCCAATAAGAGGACGGTTTTTATTAATCCAAGCTTTAACAAAGGATTGACGAGCAGTGTTGTTGAATCCCCGCACGTTCCAAGAAAATATCTTCATATTTACAGACGGATGGAAGAAAGATCAGAAGCGGCGAGGTTTCCTTCCTGAGGATTTATCCCTGATGGAGGAGAACATCTGCGTAACAACCTGAGACGGTGGAGAGTAGGCGAGTCTGGCTTCTAAGCGTTTGGCTTTTCTAGCCTTCTTCACTGCCGCTGGGGAAGGTAGAAATGGTATCTCTCCTTCTTCCAATTCTTCTAATTCCAAGACCTGATCAATCGAAGTAGTCTTTGAGACCACCTCCATGTCCTCTATAGGATTATCTTCAGGTACCGTCTTTAAGCTATGGTTTGGGGGAAGGAGCTTTAGCTTCTTGGATTTGCTCAACCTATGAGATAGGAAACGTAGAGAGGGTTTACCCGTGAAGGGGGGGAAACCAATGGTTCTCAGCTTCGGAGTACTGCTCTTTTCCATAATTCATGTTTCTAAGCTCAAAGTACCTCCTTCTTCTTTATTACTATTACCAGGAGCAGACGTCAAGGTGCCTTTCCTTCTCGCTAGAAGATCACTATCCTCACCAGCTTCAGTGGGCTTTTCAACAGTCGGAGGAACAGTAATGCTGTCGCTTGTATCAGATCCTTCTCCATCCTCAGATAAACTACAGTCTGGCTGCAATACCTTATCCTCAACTGAGACTTGAGAAGGACTAGCCGAAACTCTCAGACCCACTTGATGAAGTTTGAAGTTTTTTCTCTGAATTGGACTGAAGCAATACTTAAGAGAGTGGCCAAACTTTCCACAGTTGCAGCATTTTGGGGGAAGCCGAGGGTAGTCTACCTCCACCCGCACTGAGTGACCCTGAGTGTCCCTTACT
The DNA here is from genome assembly GCA_026261945.1 of Hirschfeldia incana. Taxonomy (NCBI): domain Eukaryota; kingdom Viridiplantae; phylum Streptophyta; class Magnoliopsida; order Brassicales; family Brassicaceae; genus Hirschfeldia; species Hirschfeldia incana. The sequence continues at coordinate 7,379,207 of JABCMI010000003.1, read as the reverse complement.
ATAACCGCCATAGGAGGGAGGCTTTCCAGCTTGATTTCCACTTTAACTTTGGTATCTCCAAACTGGAAAGGGGGTAGACGAGAGTGTTCTGTGTGGAGGGGTTTGCCGATACCACTGGCTATGACGCTTATTCCATCTAACGAGTAAAGTTGGGGTGGAACCCGTTTCAGAATAGCCCACGTGGGAGCAGTAGTCAATTCTAGCTGCTCTAACGAGGCGTCTGCTGACCACGGAGTCGCCGTCATAGAGCAATTATCAACCTGCCAATAACCAACATCCAACACCCATTGACGAGTAGCTTCTGAAGGAATAAGTATTAAGCAGGCCGATTGAGACAAAGCATGGATCGAGATATTACCGTGCTTGCCCCAAACCGGGTTAAGATCATTATAGATCCTACTCGGAACAGGGCAACGACCGTGAAAGTGAGCTATGATGTGGTCCTCCCAAGATTTTGAGGCTTGAAGGACAACTGAGTCTGGGGCCATAACCACTGGAACTCCATTGTCCATTGAAGACGGAGATGTTATCTTCCTCAGGTTACGTAAAGAGTTCTTGAATCTCTGAGCGTACGAAGGAGCGCCGCTTGCTGGAATCGACGGCGGAATCGAAGATTTCGCCATTGGAGGAGAGGTGGAGGAGAGAGGGGGAAATTGGTCTGGTTCATCCGGAGGGTCCGGCGTTGGGGCCAGTGAATCTCCTGAAGATGACCGAGGAGACAGGGAAGAGCCTGGTGAGTGAATCGACATCGACGGTGAACTCCGGTGGGAGCGGTAGAACCCTAGAATCGCCTTTCAGATCGCCCTTTTTTGCAGTTTGTCGTTTTATATATTAAATTATTTAATTGAGAAAAAAAAGATTTGCTTAAAAAGAATTGGCATATTAATAAGAGAAAAAATTACGATGATTAAAATATTGAAAGTTGATATTTATTCATTGTTGCTCGCTAGGACATTTCTTTGTAATCAACGAATATAGGAATTAGTTCAGAGATTAATTTATATGAGATTTGCCCTCCTATATAAGTGGTCAATAGATTTGCCCTCCTATATAAGCGGTCAATAAATTTTTGTTTTAACAATGCATATATCATGCTATTACAAACTTGAAAAAAATATTACAGACAATTTTATCGCCGATAATTTTACCTGCTGAAAATTCACGTCTGACTGCATCACCTGAACAGTCCTATCGGATCCACCTTTGACGGTACTCTTTGCGCCATGCAAAAACTACTTGTAAGCCGTTCTCCACTAATTCAAATATTTTTGTTTTCTTCGGGAATCGAAACTCAAACCTTCTGGTATAGAAGCATTAATGAACTATTGGTCAAACCACTAGACCAAAGAGGCTTCCACAAGTGACCAATAAATCTATACCATTCATATTTCAAAAACAATTACCAGAAACTAATTTCTATATTGGTTTCCTATATTGGTTCTAACCAATAAATTTTATTATATAACCTTAATCATCATCCATTTAGTTATGATTCACTTATATTTCAGAATCATATTGCCACAAATCTAAACTTTCCATATTTCAAAAAATATGACCACAAAATCACTATAAACTGAAAATTTGTTTGAATTAGATACAAGTGAATTAAATACAAGATATTTATAAATGTAAAGTGATTTAAGAAATACTAAATTATTAAGTTATTAAATTATTAAGCAATAAATCATTTTCATATTTTTATAATTGAGACTCATATTAAATTATTAAGTTATTACATATAATTTTTGATAAAATATTTGAATAATATATGAGTTATATACAAAATAACTCAAACATATTAGTTAATCTTTGAATATATGAAGTCATCTAATATGAATTCAAACGCATATCCAATAAATAAATAAATAAACATTACTTCGATGACAAACATGTCTGTTTCAAAAAAAAAGATGACAAACATGTTGACTATATCATTATTTTGTTCTAAAAACCATAAACGTTTGAAAATATTGTTAATGTTAAAAATAGTTACCATTAATGGTTTAAGAATAAAAATTCTACATGCATAAAAGTGAAAACAAACATCAAGATCTAGTTTATGTTAAGGATATAACGGAATGTAGAACAAAGCGATCGTACTTGATGGGTGGTTTTGTTAATTATGGTTTTTTTGTTTAATTAAGTTCTTATTTGGATTAAAATTAATTAAATTTGGTTTACATGACTTTGTTTCAAATTATTTATTGGTTTTACATGTTTGGTTTAAATCAATTCAAATCACTTGTATATAAAATAATTTTAAATTAAATAGTTTAATCCGGTTTGCAATAATCATTCTGATTAAGTGGAATAAGAAAATATGTGACCAAAGAATAAACAAATATGTTAATCATAATTAAATCTGTGGCTAATGTTTAAACATATCTGTCAACTTGTAACTATTTGTGGTAAAAAATTAAAAAATCTATCAAATCCTAATAAATTATGTTAAAATTAAGAAAAATGTGCTTAAAGAATAATAAATCTGTCAAAGCTTAATTAAATATGTCAAAAACAATTAGTTATGTGGCCAAAGCAAACACAAATTTATCAAATTTTATATATGTATATATCGGTTCGAATTAAAAAAAAAATTAAATTTATTGATTAAATCTATAAAAATTGAATAAATCATGGTCAAACATGAAAATTTTGTTATAACAAATCTCTGGAAATTTTATTAAGTTTAAAGCCAAAAATGAATAGTGGCTAGGTGAACAAGATAAATTTGTTGGTGGAAAATAGTTAATATTCCAAAATTTTAATAATGGTACTTTTGTAGTCATTATTTTTGTTAACAAAGCAAATACAAGTAAATTAGGTATGAAAAAAAATTAATAATTAAAATCTAATTAGAGATAAATAAGTAATTTACTGTTTTGCAGAGGAACATGCATATCAGTCTTAATGAAATGGTTTGATCTAATCGGGTATATTTGGATTATTTTTCTAGGTTTAAATTTTTATTTATTAAAACATCAAAAGAGCATATTTCATGTAACACTTGTATAATATGATCGTTTTACAACTTTTAACGGCTTCGCAAATAAATAAATAAAAAACGGAAAACACGTATGTTTTCGTTAATCATATTCAAAGGTCAAATGATTTGTTGGCTATATATAACTCTTTGTTTGATCGCGAATCCCATTATTATACTATAAAACTACATACAACAGAAACAACATTTTTTTTAACAGAAACAACATTAATTTATATCGTCTCGAGGAACTTCACTTAACCCGCGTTGGTGGTCGGGTGGTGTGAGGCGGCCCACAATGATCCTAAGGGTCATGGGTTCGAAACCTCCCCAACTCAGATTTACCCCAACGTGGGCCACGCGGATATGGGTCATGCTTTCGGCCCATTTGAATATCCGGAGAGAGGGTCCATCCGTGGGCTGCACCTCCCCTTGGGGATTAGTCTGGGCCTAAGGCCCGGGATACCCCCAGGTTAAACAAAAAAAAAAAAAAAAAAAAAAAAAAAAAAAAATTCACTTCCTCATAATTAAATAACTTATACCACCCCCACAAACTTCTCTTTCTAGTTTCTATCACCATAATCTCTTCTCTTTCTTCCCTGAAAATAATTCAAAATGATCACCGGCAAAGATATGTACGACGTACTAGCGGCGATGGTGCCGCTATACGTAGCTATGATACTAGCCTACGGTTCGGTACGGTGGTGGAGAATATTCACACCGGACCAATGTTCCGGTATTAACCGGTTCGTTGCGGTTTTCGCGGTTCCTCTTCTCTCTTTCCATTTCATTTCCTCCAATGATCCTTATGCCATGGATTACCACTTCCTCGCCGCCGATTCTCTTCAGAAAGTCGTCATCCTCGCCACACTCTTTCTTTGGCAGGCCCGTCTCTTATAGGACCTCTCCATATATATTATTATGTTCTTATTTTTAGTCTAGTCTTTATAATTTAACCAGAAGGATAGATAGTATACACTATGAAAATATCTAGTCTTTCGACCCAAATAATTAACTAATAAAACCTTCTATCTAAAAGCATCTGATCTGTCTCTCTAGTATGAGGAAGGAGTTCTCAACAAAACATTAAATAAGAAATATAGTGTATATATATATATCTATATATATATTTAATCTTGACCTATTTATGCAATAAGTTTTCAGAGTTGACAAAAAAATGCAAAAGTTTTCAGAAGAAAATTTACTGTACTATCTTAAGATTTTGAAAACACCATGAATATACTATATTTTTCATCCATTGTTTGATATGTTTTTGTTTTGGTACCTAAGAAGTTCAGGACTTGTATAAAAATATACGTCGATGTGTATTTTGTCATTATATGTTGATGTTATGTGTATTTCTCTCAGGCGTTTAGTCGCAGAGGAAGTCTAGATTGGATGATAACGCTATTTTCGCTATCGACACTGCCGAACACGTTGGTAGTGGGAGTCCCATTACTCCGGGCGATGTATGGAGACTCTTCAGGCAACTTGATGGTGCAAATAGTTGTGCTTCAAAGTATCATATGGTATACATTACTGCTCTTCTTGTTCGAGTTTCGTGGCGCTAAGCTTCTTATCTCCGAGCAGTTCCCAGAAACCGCCGGTTCCATCACATCTTTTCGAGTTGATTCTGATGTTATCTCTCTCAGTAGCCGTGAACCCCTCGAGGTATGATTATTTAAATTAGTGCTCCTCTATATGTTGGTTAACCTCCCGGTTAACTTAAGTAAAATAGAAATGGACTACTTGGTAATAATAATATATCTTATATATTAAAACAGAATTCACCACCTTAATTCACGTGTGATTTTTTTTTTAAATAGACATGTTCCTAGAAGGTTTTGTTTCATTTAATCTCTTATATTATCATTCTTATACCTAACTAATTGAGACTATATGATAACAATAAGCCTAAAATTCTGGTTTAGCTAACTAGCATAACTATTTATTCATTTAATTGAAATTTAAAGAATGCTTGACCCATATGTATACTATATAAATATTTTCAATCTTAACTTTTAAAATTATATATTTCATTTAAAAAATTAAATTAAGCGTCTAATTAAAATCTTTATAAAATTTATACACGAAGCTTTAAGTTTAGATTTTGTTATTTTTCTTATTTTGTGAAATGTTTAATTATCTTCGGAGATGATAATATTTTTATATTTTCCAAATTATATGTCTATTTATTTATTCAATAAAGAAATACTAATCCAACAAACACACAAAATATATAAGAAAAAACAAACACATGCGAAAGTTTGAAACAATCAGTTTGATGGAGAACAAGTATACTCAAATATTATTAGGTTTGAATAACCTTACATATACTCGATAATATAAATTTTATTTTTTTAAAAAAAATCTAAATTAGTGAAATGTTACAATGCCTTTGGAAGTGACAATAAAAAAATATTTACAACTATTTATAAGTTTAATAATGAAATAACAATCCAAATATATATATATATATATAAGAAAATACAAATTCACGTGAAAGTTTGAAACAAACTATTCAATAAAAAATATACTATAAAATTATTATGTTTAAAAAAAGTGATAAACATACTTTATATATATTATAATGTATACCAATTTTTTGAACGTCAGATTAATTATGCTATTACAATGATGAGAATATTACATAGACGATTCTACAGCCGAGAATTCTACCATCATATGAATATTCTCATATTAGAATTCAAGTCTGACTGCACCAATCCGAGGTTCGATGATACACCATGCACCAAGCTGAAGATCTCTTGTAACATGTTTTTTCATAATCTGCATAATTATGAATTTTCTAGGGTTTGAACCTCAGACCTCCGGGTGTAGAAGCATTAATGAACCCTTAGTCAAACCACCGGACCAAAAAAGCTTCTACATACCAATTTAGAATTGAAAACAAAATATTTATATAAAAATAAATGAAGATAAACATCGGTGCGGTTACGCGGATCAAGATCTAATACTAATTAATCTATATTGTTTTGGGTTTCATTTTATCTAATGTCAAAAATATTATAAAGTTTTAAATATAGTAATGTTGTCACATACTTTTAGAAGATTTCGTTATTTAATTTGGTTATATCCGGTTTATTTCTCACTGACTCAAATTAATCACCTGAAAAGATGTTTTTTTCTTTACAAAAACCAGACCGATAAGGAGATAGGTGCCGACGGAAAGCTCCACGTAGTGGTCAGGAGATCAAGCGCCGCCTCATCAATGATCTCATCGTTCAATAAGTCTCACGGAGGAGGGCTTAACTCTTCCATGATGACGCCGCGAGCGTCAGATCTCAGTGACGTCGAGATTTACTCCGTTAGCTTTAGTCAGGCAGATTTTTACGCTATGCTTAATGCAAGTAAAGCTCCGAGCCCTCGTCACGGCTACAGCAAGAGTTACGGTGGCGCAGGATCAGGTCATGGCGGAGATGTTTACTCGCTTCAGTCGTCTATACGAGTGGCACCGAGAGCTACGAGTTTTAACGAGGAAGTTTTCAAGACGAAGAAAGGAGAAAGAAGAGGGAGAAGCATGAGTGGTGAATTATATAATAATAATAACAGTGGTATGTATTTTGTTTTTATAAAGTTCTAGTATCATTCAAAAAAAAAAGTTCTAGTATAATTCTATAAACCTAAAATTTATCGTAATTTAATATACAGTAGCAAATTATAGAAAAAAATGATTAACAATTTCATGTTTTCTATGATAATCATGTTATACTGCAATTTATAAATATATGTTTACATCTCAGTTACGCTGTACCCACCACCGAGCCCAATGTTCACGGGGTCAACGAGCGGAGCAAGTAGAGTCAAGAAAAAGGAGATGAACATGTTTGTGTGGAGTTCGAGTGCTTCTCCTGTTTCGGAAGCCAACGCCAGGAACGCTATAGCCAAAGGTGCCTCCACCGACCTTGAAGCTTCTCTTCCTCCTAACGACAACCTCGCTTCTAAAGGTTAATTAATCTTCCATGCAACCACTAATTATTAATTTTTATCATGTTACCTATTTTTGTCTTTTGTTACAAGTACATGTAATCCACTAATGAAATTATAGTCAACATACCAAAACCCTTCGAATAATGATCTTGAATTCTTAATCAAAGAGTAATAGATTTATTCCCAAAAATCTGATGATGACAGCGATGCAGAGTCTGGTAGAGAACAAGACACCCGGAAGAAAAGGGCATGTGGAGATGGACCAAGAGAGTAAGAAAGGAAGTGACGTAGAAGACGGTAGTCTCGGAGGCCCGACGACACAGCAAATGCCTCCGGCTAGCGTGATGACGAGACTAATACTGATAATGGTTTGGAGAAAACTCATTCGGAACCCTAACACTTACTCTAGTCTCTTTGGCCTTGCTTGGTCCCTTGTCTCCTTCAAGTTAGTATTTACTATTTACCAATTTAATATTTTATTTTTATTTTCTTACTAATTTTACTATACATCAAAATTGTATAAAGTAGTGACATATTAACATACTGTATATACATATACCAAAAAGAATCCAAAAGAAGGGTAAGATAGATAGATATGTTTAGCGATTTTTCATATATTTATATGATTTGTATTGCTTCGTGTTGATTTATATATATTATGATCATGGGATAGGTGGAACATAAAGATGCCAACAATGATGAGTGGGTCGATTTCGATATTATCTGATGCAGGTCTTGGCATGGCTATGTTCAGTCTTGGTATTGTTTGTTCCTCAGTTCTTCCTATGTTGTATATGGCTTAACGCAAACTTATTCTTTGTGTTTTTGAGTTGTACTAATAATCGTTTTTATTGTTGTTGAGAAATAAATAGGTCTATTTATGGCATTGCAACCAAATATAATTGCATGCGGAAAATCAGCAGCAGTCTTCGCGATGGCCGTGAGGTTCTTGTCCGGACCAGCCGTAATCGCAGCCACCTCGACTGCAATTGGTCTTCGAGGCAATCTCCTTCGTATCGCCATCGTTCAGGTTCATTAATCTGGAATTCTGAGTATAATTCAGTTTAACTTACAATTGTTGATTTACTGATATTGAACTTTCCTTGAATAGTTTGACAAAAAAAGCCTTTCTTAAATAATTTCACATATATACAGTAATTAATAAGAAATTATATTTTGTAGGCTGCTCTTCCTCAAGGAATCGTCCCTTTTGTTTTCGCCAAGGAATACAACGTCCATCCTGATATCTTAAGCACTTCGTAAGTTATTTTTCCGACATTAGATATATCACATTATTAATACAGTTTCTGTAGAAAAATTATTCCATCAGCCAGCTTTCTATTTTACGATTTTTCCTTTCTTCGTCTGAAATATCTCATATCCAAACATTCTTAAACGTCATTGCTTTTTTGTCGTCAAATTATATGATATCCTATTTTCTTGAAAATTGAATATCGAAGCAGTGTCCAAAAAAAAGTGAATATCGAAGCAAAATTTCAGTATTTCAGATGTTAACCTATGTATATTGTTTTGCAGGGTTATATTCGGAATGCTGGTTGCTTTGCCTGTGACAATACTCTACTACGTTCTTTTGGGCATTTAAGTAAGATTGAAACGTAATGGCAAATGAAAGATCCATGCCCACCAAAGGTAACTGAAAAAATACTACGGAAAAATATTAGGTAGATTAACCATGCAGTGTCTCGTTAAATTAGTGTTGTGAACGGCTGCGAATTATAAGAGAAGAACAGAGAGCAAAACGAATTGAGGCAAATACCCATTTAGGGTTTCTTATTATTGTACGAATGAATAATTTACAAACCCTTAGACCCATATTTATACATGCCTCAAAAACCCGATTTCCTTTTCCCAATAAGAAAAATACAACAGAAAAAATAAATTTCCTAAACCGAAAGTGAGTTTATCTTCCTTACGTCCGACCAACGAGTGCTGGGCTTTTACTGGTGCACAGAGATTTAAGACACACAGATGCAACAATTAGTTTATAGCATTTTTTTGGTTAAAGGGTTTTAAATTAATTTATAGCATATGAATATGATAGTAGAGATTTTAGATTTTTTTTGTCAACTTGGTATTTATTAAAGGGTTTATAGCATATACAACTATTAAAATTTGGGGGTGTGCGTACACTAATTATTTTATTATTATCTGTTTATAGGTGGTCGTGAAGTGTTATTAATCGTGATAATAGTTCAATCATATACAAGATCGCACAAAATGTGTGTTAGATGAGATCTTGTGCTTATGTAAATATTTATACAATTTGTATTGTTTTATTTAGAATCAAATGAACTAATCCTTCCAAATTCATCCTTTTAATATTTTTTGTCTGTATACGAATCGGTGTGAACGGAATATTCGGTTGTGGTGGGTTGTGTAACGAAGACAGATACCAAACGTATTTTATGTTCGAGGCGGATTGTGTGAACCTGCTCAACATGTAAGAGCAGTAGTATCCTGATGAGTGATAGTGATAGTATCAAACGTATTTTATGTTCTGCACTGGCTCAAAGCACCGTCTCGTGATAGTAATATCAGCCTGATTAATATCAGGCTCATTTTTTCAAGCCTCTCTCTATATGATTTGGAAAGAGCGCAACTCGAGATTGCATTTTCAGTCTTCTCGCCCAGCGGCTTTTCTAGTCTTGGAGATTAAGAGGTTTTTTTGGGAAAGATGGATGTTTTGTCTAGAGTTCAAAGAAATCTTCTCTCCACTGTTACTTTTTTATCTATTTGACGCCATGTATTTCCTACCCAGTAGATGATTTTTCTTTTGAGTTTGCATTGTACCTTTTGGTCTTTAATAAGGGAATATTAAGTTGAAAAAAAAGTATCCTGATGAGTGATGAGTGGTCTAGTTTAAGCTAACAATATGGCTCGTTCATCAACGTGCTTGTTTGTTAATTCTGTTTGATAATTTGAAATATATATATATATATATATATATATATATATATATATATATAATGTTAGAAAAGAAGAAATGCAATTGCTTACTTCTCTGGAGGCGTTGACTGTATAACGTGGAAATGATCACGTGGGAGGGAATATTATTCAAAACGAAGCGACAAATGTTTGGGACTTGCCCTCTCTCTAATTAGAACGTTACACTGAACGACGACAACACTGTAAATTCGAAAACCAATTCTTCAAAAAAAAAACACCTTTTACCAATTCTTTTCTTAATATGTGTCCGGACTTATCTGACAATACATCTTTTAACTCTTACGCGTAACATATTAAAATGCGTAGAAGATAATAACAATATTCACAGTAGGACTAGATTCAGAATTCACAATGTCTTTTACAGTTTTCGTACATTGAGTTGGAGACAACATCTGCTCAGTGTCAGCTCTTGTTCATTAACGTGTTTGTTTGTTAATTCTATTTTCAAGTTTCCAGAAGCCAAAACGATCCCTGAGCAACTGTTGATGGGGAGAAAACCGTATTTGAGGCAATGCTTTGGGTAGCATAAAGTCCCATCAGCAAGAAAGGCAGGTCTTCTAGAGGAAACAATAGCAGCGGTGGTCTGGTGAGTTTTGTTTGAGGAATCATTTGACACCGAGGCATTGCTTGATGGTTGTTGCTACGCCACTCTCAACTTCAAAGAGTGATAAGACAATATTCATCAACAATCCAAATCGCAAACCTTTGCAGCTCGAATCTGATGAAAGGGTGTCCAACAAGCGGGTTATGATTCAAAACCCTCAGTTTATGGTTTGATTCTATAATCTCTCTGACAAAAACAGCCACATCAACATCTGAAGAAGCCACGTTGGTGTCACCCAAGAAATTCATCAAACTGCGCCTGCTACTTCCGGAAACTTGACTGCACCAGCGTGAATAGCTAGCTGCCGCGCTCTAACGGCGGTGGTGGGAGTAGAAGATAGAGAAACAAGCGTCTGAGCACATTCCCTTCTCTGACGGCTTGGTCCTACACACTTTCCTGATTAGTTCCAAAAACCACCCTCTGAATCAACTCATTCCGGCCACAAGCTTTATCAACATTAAGATAATTCGCCGTCTCGGTCTTAATCACAATTGAAAAGCATAAGAAACGTGTTTTTCTGATGATGGTGATGAAAAGGTGACGGAGTATTTCACCGTCGATTTTGGTGGAGATAGTTGTTGACTTTGAGAGCTTCTTTGATTAAGACTGTGTGAGGCCCTTTGTCGTAGTACATAACCTTAGACCTGCCCATTTTATTTGGTTAAGTCATTCAACCATAGTCCTATATCAATGACATGGGATTAGTTTTGATGTTTTTATTGGTTCTGTCTACTAGGATAGTTTGATACTTATTGTTTCGACCAAAAGAAGGTTTGATACTTAATTTTTTTCTTTGGTTTACAGTCTCATCAATTAATACACCCGGCATAGCTTCAAACTAACATAACGTTACCAGTAAAGCCAATAGAATGTGGAGGAAGGAGGAAACATGACTAATTGTGGAAGCGCAACATCCACCATAGCAAAACTGCCTCTCAAAATTAAAAGAAATGGACAAAAAATCGGACACGGCTTTATTTGTCGTGCTGATGCTGATTGTAGGTCAAAGACCCGGATATATATGGCCACATCAGAATTTTGCCAATAACGAATATAATTCTTGGTTAAAAGCCTTCACTAGTAAAAGATTCCAAAAGGATATTACCATTACAAATAACCAAGAAAACGACAGAAAATAAAACCATAAATCCAAACTTGCTTGCATCCCCACAAACCCTGAAAAACTGTACTTTATGGGTTTCCGGAAAATATAAATAAACCCCCCCCCCCCCCCCCCCCCATCATCTTAATACCAAACCAAACGTTTTTTCCTTTTCTTGTTAGTCCTAATAGTAGAGCACTTAAAACTCGCGGAGCATCTGTGTGATAAAAAGCTGCCTCCAACTCAGAGTGAACCTGGGAGACAGCAATAACAAAAAAATATGTTGTCAAATACTTGCAAATGCCAAAGTTAGACAAGAGATAACTAAATACTTGCAAATGCCAAAGTTAGACAAGAGATAACTACAACACCACTTATACAATGACCTTCTATGTGTTCTATACATTTCAAAGATAATCTTTTGATATAAATTAGTTACAAGACTGTTCTTAGTTGTTACCTTCTCCAGAAGATTTTTTCTTGCCCCAGAATTTTAGAACTGAGAGTTTGCTGCTGAGAGGAGTTTTTGGCACCGGAATGAATTTCCCGACGAAAGCAAGAGGCCAACTGGTCAAATTACAAAAGGTTCAACTAAAACGTTAGCTATGTTTCTCAACAGTAAGCATTGCACATAATACACACACATGGTATATCAAATTGTATAAATGTAAAACTGTAAACTGACCTGATCACACCGATGACAACGCAAATTAGCCATTGTTTCCAGTTTAGCTTTGTCGTGGAAGCGAATTTGCCTAGGAACTCAACAATGATAACCTGACAAACGAAAAACAAGACGTTTTTTATTTTCATTTGGAAGGAATATAAAGATGGGGCATATATTACAGTATGTGACTAGACTCTTTACCTGGAGAACAAGAGTGATGACTATAATACCCATGAAGAGACGGTTCCTGATAACTCCTTTGAAGATGTTCTTCTCGTCAGGTTTTCTAGCGTTGAACTCATTGAAAGCCTGTTACCAACACCAGAATACAATTAGCAAAAACTTTTGCGGTTTTCATTCTGGTTTTTACTGTAGAGGAAGGGCTTGATTTAATTCACTCACCTGGCAGAGGACAAAGGCGTTGAAGATCAACGTGTTCTTCACTCTAGTGGCGTGTGCAGGAACTTCATGCTGGAGGCCAAGTATGCTGATGCCTCGGAAGTTGAGAACTAAGAGCACACTCACTTGATAGATAGCCTGAAAATTTACGTTTCAACATTTTTTATTAATATGCTCGCTGGTTTCATATATTCTGAGTTTATTCATCAATTCTTTACCTGAATCAACAAGTTTCTCCACATGATGTTGGTAATCAGAGGTTCTCTGCAAAAAAAGAAGTCAGAGAGAATAAGCACAAAGACAAGTTTCTTATTAAGTTCAATTGTGAGAAAACACAAGCTGTAAAATCATACTTTCGGCCAACAGGAGGCCTGCCCATGAGGTGATCAGTGGGTGGTTCAGTAGCCAAAGCCAAAGCTCCGAGAGTGTCCATAATCAGATTCACCCACAGAAGCTGTATGTCAAAAAAATGCCAAATGTGTGAACAAAAATAGTAAGGGATTAGAAAGGAAAGAAGGAAAATAAAACAAAAACTCAAACCTGGACAGCGGTAAGTGGAACGTCACCACTTGAAATAGCAGCTACAACGTTGATGACAAGAGCGGCAACATTAACGGTGAGCTGAAACTGGATGAATTTCTGAATGTTGGCGTAGACTGATCGTCCCCAGCGAACAACCTATACATCGAAGCCACACCAAGTTTAATTTTTCGAATATTAAACCCAAGATAAACATTGACGAAGATTGACTTCTGTAAAACTCGAGACAACAAAAGAATCTCTGATGAGGGTAGCGTGATTTGAACAAACCTTTACAACAGATGCAAAGTTGTCATCCAAGATGATTATGTCTGAGCTCTCTTTAGCTACTTCTGTTCCAGCTATTCCCATAGCAAGACCAATATCTGCCTGCAAATCCACTCAAAAAGTTTCAAAACAATGAGAAAGAGACTTTCAATAGCAGTGCTTTTCGACAGAATCAGTTCAAAATTTCTATACCTCATGCAACGCAGGAGCATCATTTGTCCCATCTCCAGTGACTGCAACAACATGGCCACGTCTCCTCAGAGATTGCACCAGCAGAAGCTTGTCATTGGGCGATGAACGGCCCATAACCTTTAAACGTGAAGTAATTAAGTCAGCTTCTGTATAAGCTGTTACTACTATATCATATTACAATAATAATTAATGCATCTGATGTTCATGGAATATGAGATTACGGCATTCAAATTCAGTCTTAAGAATTGAAAAGAGGTGTTGTGAACATTACCGATATCCTCTCGCTGATCTTGTCCCTTCCTGCATCGGTTAAGGCGCGGAATGATTTTCCTTCAATGAGATTAGGCTCCGAGGCATCAGCATCTGAAGTCAATATTCCACACTCCAAAGCAATAGCCCTCGCGGTTTGGACGTTGTCACCAGTAACCATACGGACCTGAACATCAACAAACATCATGCAGCGTTATTAGCAGGCTAAGAAAGAGAATATTTGCAATGAGTCTTTCAAATAAAATCGAACAAAAGAAGCACCTTGACACCAGCATTCTGACACAACTGAACTGAATCTTTGACTCCTGGTCTACATGGATCCTGTGCACATTTTCAAACAATTCGATAAGAAACACTACAAAATACTGCAGGTCGTGATGTGTGGGTTGTTTATGTATATATTCGAGTAATCTCAAGATAAAAGTAAGAACGAACATAAAGAAACCAAATTAATCCTCACCTTTATGCCTACTATAGCTAGTAAAATAAGGTCGTCCTCTGGGAGGACCCAGTCTGAGAGTTCATCGCCTGTTGGGACCTTTTCAGGCTCATAGGTTCTGAAGGCCAGTGCCACACATCTTAAGGTTCTTCCAGCCATTTCTTCGATACCATCTTTGAAATACTGTGCCTAGAAACATCAAAGTAATTGCGTTGGGCAAAGCGTCTTGAAAACCATAGGTTGAATTGCAGAATCAAACAGAACCATAAGGTAAACTAGACTTTTTTCACAAACCTTGTCCTCAGTCATTGGTGCGACATTACCATCCTCATCAATGTAGCTTCTGCAACATGCAAGGACAATTTCAGAAGCTCCCTTCCAGTGAATACGAACTTCACCATCAGCCTGAAAAGTAACACAGGAAACAGAAAGGGGTCAAGAAAATGATTTTATTCCGCACAAACTGAAGAGTATGTCCGCCCCCTAAAAAATAAACACTCATAGTGATCTATATTTTAGCCAGATACTTACCGTTTTTACAGCAACACCACCACGTTTCTTCTCTGAGCTGAACGGAAAGGCATGAAGAATAGTAGATTGCGACCTGGCTGTCTCAAAATTCATTCCCAGCTGAAAGAGAACGAAATACAAATAACTCTTCAGCTCATAATTCATAAGTAAAAAAACTGTGTTCGAACTAGAAAATAACGTAGTTAAAAACTAAACCTTGACTCCCCAGCCAAGAATGGCTTTTTCTGTTGGTGAACCAGAGAACTCCAAATCACCACCGCCCTGACAGTAAATAAAACCCAATGAGTTCTGCTTTTCTAGGAAGAATCTAAGGTAAGGAAATTACCAAAACTGCTTACCTCTGGGACGTAAATACTACCAGTTGTGTTTTGAGCTATTCCTTCAACGCATAAAGAAGTGATAGTTGCTGGCAATTGTTGAGTATCTGATTTCTTTCCCCCGGCATAAGACTCAACCACTGTCATCTATTTTTTGAAGAAAAAAGATAAGCATTTAGGAAACAAAACAATTCATTCGAATCTATTACTCTAACATAGAGCACAAACTTAAGAAAGATTTGTAAACGCAAAGCACACCTGATTCAACGTTAGTGTTCCTGTCTTATCGCTGCAAATAGTGGTTGCAGAGCCCATTGTCTCGCAAGCAGATAGCCTCCGCACCTGCACATCAACTTTTTGTCAATGCTATATAATAGAACTGCATAAAGAATTGTATATTGTTCACTCCCATCACATAAGAAATATAGAGAGAAGGTAAAATAATCATACCAAAGCCTTATCTGCCATCATTTTCCTCATTGAATAGGCAAGGCTGAAACAGAACAATAAATAGAAAAGCAAATATAATCAGAAACGAGAACTGAATTCTCTATCTAGGAAACCAGTACAATATAGTACAAAACTTTCTGATGAAGCCAAGATAGAAAAAAAAATCCTTACGTTAAGGTAACAGCCAATGGAAGACCCTCAGGCACTGCCACAACGACAATGGTAACCTGCAGTCGAAGTAGATAATTGGTATCTCCAAAGACAATTAAAGATTTTTAAATCCATCTCCCAATTAGTCAAAAAGGATAAATATGAAACATACCGCTACGGTAATAACTTTGATCACATCATCAACTACATGACCAACTTTTGTCTTCCCTTTAACAAACTGAGGACCTCCACCTACGTCTTTAGTGTTACCGGTGAAATATCTGTGAAACAAAAGAGCAACACACAGAGTTGTTCTCATTCGGGTATGAATCTAGGATGAATTTCAAAGTTAGGGAACCATCAGAATAGCATACTTACCGAACAAGAAGAATCACTAAGACACAAGCAGCAACGAATAATCCAATGGAACCAATAAAAGTAGCCACCCCATTTAAGCGCACCTAATCAAGTAAGTCAAATATTAGCTCGATCTATAAAAACTCGAAAAATCCAATTAACATCGATCTAAGAAATCTACCTGCAAGGGAGTTTCTTCGCCATTGTCCTCAGAAATACTGGCCATCAGCAACCCCCACTCAGTGTTGACTCCAACACCAGTAACCTTGCATAAAGAAAAGAATATACGTATCAGTTCGTTTCACCTGTTTTCCTATTAGAAGCATCCTGATATGGAACAAGAAAAACTAGGGAGAAATCCTACCAGCATAACACCATTTCCATCTGCCACTTTACAACCAGACATTAGGAAAGGATCCTTGTTAGCGTCTTTGTTGACCTAACAAGAAATGGGAAAGGGAAGTCGATTGTTAAGAGTTATACCAAAAGAAACAAGAAAATGAACTACTTCACTATGATAGCATATAAAGACCCACAATTTTGCTCTCTCCAGTCATGCTAGACTCGTCAAGGGCAAGAGAGTGGCCAGCTATTAGCACTCCATCTGCAGGAACCTAAAGATAATTTTAACTTCCAGTTAGACATATGGTAGTATGGACGGGGAAAAAGAGAGAACGGAGAATGAATAAATCACTCACCTGATTTCCAATGTTGAGGGGAATGACATCACCAACCACGAGGTCATAGATTGAAACTTCCACTCGTCTTCCACCTCTTATCACCTGTGCAGCAATCAACAGAAAACGTAATGTTACTAAGAAGAAGACAAGAAAAAAGAGCGTACAAGAAAACATAACATTAAGTGTAAGTTCATACCTCGAGATGTATGTTTCTCTTTTCATCATTCAAGTTCTGAAACTGGAGCGACTGCTTGAAGTCACTGACAGCTGCAGAGGAAGAGGAGAAATGCATCAGAAAAAACCACTACAAACGTCATTCCTAAAGAGTTCACAGAAAGAGGTTAAGAATTACCTGTCACAACAATCACAAGTATCACAGCAAATGCAATGCTTCCTCCATCGTACCATCCTTCTTTGATACCCTGTCAAGATTTTCATACACAATAAACAAAATTATGTGAGAAAAACGGTTGACATTACACTTTTGAAAGAGGGAAGAGCAGACTTGATTAATTAAAATTTCCTCAACAAACCTCAGTTTTAATCCCAAGTGCTAAAGAAGCAACTGCAGCCACCATCAAGATGATCAAAGTGAGATCATGGCAAGCATCCCAAAGAAACCTCTGCAAAAACAAGAAATCAACCGGCTCAATGAGAAACTGAGCAGTGGGAAACCTAGCTTCAAGCAAGACAGAACTAGCAAAACTAACAAAGAGGCAAATGTCTTCATACCAGAAACCCTTTCCCTTTCTTGCGAGGATAGGTGTTCGAGCCGAAAACGTTCTTGCGGTTGAGCAAGTCTTCATCATCTCCGCTGATACCTTTCTCAGTATTCGTCTTGAGCAAGTCTGCCAATCCTGGAGCCTGATGCAAACAACAATAAATTAGTGCAAACCAAAGAAAATATAAAGTACAGAAAAGACAAACAAATAGACAAAGAGAACATACTCCTCCATATTGCTTCAGAGAAGCAACGTTGTGGTCCTTGGACATCACCACAAGCTGTTCAGGCCCGATTCCGAAATCACCAGCTGGAGTTGCAGAAGCTACTGTTTTTTCACCTTCTGAACAGAAAGAAGACATCAGTTAAGGAAATATATATAAAGGACTTTCGAGATTATTCACAAGCACAAACGCATTACCTTGGTCACGCCCCATGTCAATGAAACGATTTGCAGCCTAAACGAAGAAAATAAAAACGAACCGTTCATTAATCAGTAAAAAAAAAACAAAAAAGAAGAAAATCACACAAACACCATGATTTAACAATAAACTAACCAACAGAGCATGCGCGTGACTTCTAATCTTCTTCCTCATCTCTTGAGCTTCCTTCTCCTTTTTCAAATCCAAGGTGTAACGGAATCTCCGTGAGGCATTCAGCACCAGCGCAGCTTTCTGAGATAAAAAAAAATAAACAAGGAGGTTAAAATCTCTGTGTAGTATACAGGAAAGAAGCGAGATGAAGTGTCGAGGTCTTACTCTCCACTGCTGGAGTCGCTCGACGGAAGCATTCTTAGCGGGGATGGAGAACGTGTCGCTGTCGGAGTCGTCGATTTTGCCGGACTCCAAATCGCCTCCTCCGCCGCGTCTTCCAGGGGATGGCTTGAAGGGACTAGTCATCTCGTTTTCGCAGGAGAGAAAAAAAGTGAAACCACCACCAACTCTCAATCCCTAAAATCAAACAAAAATAAATAAAAAGAAAAGTAAGTTTGCTGTGTAAAAGGTTGCTTCTGCTTTCGTCAACCACGTGAAACAAGCAAGCACGAAAATAGCAATTTCTCCGGGAAAAAGAAAAAAAAAACAAAAGTAAAATATCTCTTCGAAACTCTCCGAGAAAATTTAGGAAAAATACTGCGAAAACTCGATTTTCCGAGAATCGTAGTTTGAATTTCAAAAAAAAAAAGAAGAGAGGAAACAAACCGTTTTTTTATATTTAATCTCAGATTGCTTCCAAATCTCAGTGATTCATGAAAAAAAAAACGAGCATATATATATAAAAAAAACAAAATCCAGAAAAGCGGTCAAGCGGTTTAGTCAAGTAGTCAAGAAAAATTCAAAAGCGAGACTATAAAGTTGAAGAAGATGAAAGCGACGAAATCAAAGTTCAAACAAAAATAATTAATACTATTAATTATTACGAAAGATATTTACTTAATTAATCGAAATTTCGAAAAACTCGGTTCTCTCAAGTCGGTTTAAACAAATATCGCTTCGCCTTTACCTAGAAAGAAAACTTCTTCTGGTTACTTCGCCGGGAAACGTTACCTAAGCTTACTCGGGAAAAAATGGCTCTGGAGGATGAATAGAACAGTAGTAGTAGTACAGAAGGAATAGGGTTAATGAGAGTAAATCTTTAATATAAGAGGGCCGTTTCGGAACTTTACTTTTTCTTGGCCACTACGCAACGTGTCACGCGTTTATGTAATTAATGCTCGTTCTGCTCTGTCTAACTTACCCTTGTTATTTATTCCCTTTTTATTTTTAATATTAAAAGTAAACCTCCGGATTATTCTTTTTTAAGGTGTAACTGGTTATTCCTAATAGGAATATTAGGAATAAAATGAATGATTAATTTTAGAATAGAAAAATTTAGAATAATAGATGAAATGGAATACAAACTGAATTTGTTAATATAATAATGAATTCCAAACATTCCATACATTCACGAGAGTTTTTAATCATGAACAAAAATAATAGATTTTACAAAGGTTTTATTTTTTTGTTCCATTCCAAAAATGGAATGCATGGAATTGATTTTAAAAAGTTTTCACTACAACCGGTAAAATTATTTTGGAATCACATGGAATGATGCATTCCATTCCAAAAAACTACGTTCCAGTTACAGTTTTAATTAACCCGAATCTATCTAATGTCAAAAAGTTACTACTAAAAGCAAATTAAACCTATCTGTTAAAGGATAAATCTACCAAACAAGATATCCTTAAAAAAAAGTTATACACCATTGATGAAGAGATATATTCCTTACCAATGTATAACATGTGTTATATAGTCAAGAAACTTTTATAACTAAAACTTTAATGTGTCAAATAACGACATTTTCTGTGTAACAAAAGAATAATTCTCAAAAAATTTGGAATAAAAGAAGGTGAGACAGGTGAGCAGCATCTGTATATTCCGTAGCTATTAAATTGAAACCGAAAATATATAAACATCATACAACGCTTTCAAAATTTTACTGCTTACATAGCCAGTCCATACGAGAACCGGCAGAAAATGATAAAGGAGAAACACAGTGTAGGGAAAGCTATCTTTAACTTCCTTAGTACATATTATTATTTATACGTTAATTGGTATTACACCAGACCAACGATCTTATCTAAAACATGAAATCAAACTTAGTTTAACCAATCGGAGCTTCGTATTCGTTTTTTAACGAGCCTTAATATATAAAGTAACTATAAACTCTTTTGTCGTGGTGCACCGACCGCTGAGTATACAACGGAACATTTGGAATAATCCGGGTTCGAGTCTCAAGATAAATGACACGAAAAAAAATTAATGACACGGTCGAAAAATAGAATGATTAATTAGTTTAACAGAGTTCTGTTACACGGCGAGTAATAAACGAAACTTGTAGGAAATTTCCTTTGAGTGACTACTGTTTGTACATTGAAAGCGATTCGCAGCATGCCACGTATACGGAATGATTTTCCTATAAAAATTAAATGTTTTATTCTAAAGGATTGTCCTTTCAATTAAATAATCATATAAAATAAGATCATATCTTACAGACTCCTTTTTTTTTAATACGCGTAGAGAGTTTTGTAAAGCGCCAAAACCACTAATAAGAGCACCTGTAAAGTGTAGATTAGATTTGTGATGGAATGTCTTGTATTTTATTTCAAATAATTAGTCGACATTATTAGTTAACAAACCGTAATAACAAAACTATGCAACAAAAGAAGCTGAGACAGGCGAGAAAACTCAAAAAAAAATGAAAAACAAATCCAGGGAGTCTAGTGCTGCCACGTGACTCGACAGCAAGGTTTCTTTGTAACGACTATATGTCTATATGCATTTTGAAAACACCTTCTGACGTATGACGACACCCCTTCTGGCTTACTGATAGCGTGTCAATTGCGAGAAACACGATTTCGTACGTGTCAGATAGCTAGGCGACTGAGAATTATGAGTAAGAGTAGAGAAGACTATTCATGGCTATGTATACCAATGCAAGAAGTCAAAATACACCTAAACGTTAAAGACCCTCACTGCATCACCTCGTAAGCCAATTAGCCAAGTACATTTCATACCAACTTCATTTAGCTAATCGCATATGTGGTATGTTACAACTTACAAGCTGAACAAAATCATTTTAAATTAGTTAATCATTTGACATTAATTATATAGCTAGACTTATTAACAACTAAGTGGTATGTTACAACTTACAAGCTGAACAAAATCGTTGGTTATAAGAATAAAAAAAAAGAAAATTATGTTGTTTACTTCTTAACGGAGAATGTAGTTTTTCTTTTCTTTGCGGAGAATGTAGTTATTAAATAGTTTCAGGAGATCAGACGATCGTGGTTAATGGAAACAAAACCAATGGCAATGTGGTAACTTGCAATTTGAGCAAGAAAAAAAAAAGAAAGTAACCGACTAATTGTAGGCGGTTGCTTATATGATAGCGAGTTATTTATTGTCTCCTCCGATTGTAGTATAAGTTATTTACACAAATAAAGATTTTGTCATATACTTAACATAAACGTCCTATCACTTTTGTATTTGTAATTTTTTTTTTCTGCCAACTATTATATTACTCAAAAAATTGATACATAGTTTCAGAACAAACTCCATCTAGTGGGGAGCTAAACATAAAGCTACAAAACAAAGCTCATACATCAAAAACATGTGCGCACCAACGAGGATAACCTCGAGCTACATACGACTGGAATCTAGACAAAGAAACAGCAGACGAAGCTATTTTTCGAGCACCTATATTGGCTTCATAAGATTCCAACATCATCTTGCATTCCAAAAAGTTGCAGAGCAGTAATCGAATCTCAATCACTTTGAACCTGAAGGAGGGCCAAGCTTTAGGTCTGTTAAGAGCATCAACAAACAAGCTTCCTTCGAGCGCAAAGTGCACCTTACGGAATCGATGACTAATCATGCTTTCCACTGCCCACGCCAAACTAAGAAATTGGGTTTCATCTTTCGACTGAACATTACCAAAAGATCTGCGGCTATGCAGAACTACCACCCCTGCGTTGTCTCTTACAACCCAAGCAGCACCAGAAATATTCGTTTTCCCCACCCATCGAAAACCTATATTGCACTTCACACAGTTAACTGGAGGATGTTGCCAAGTACTAGGTACAAGACGTGACTGATCCCTGTGATCATCCATACTCCGTAACTCCAGGTTTTGTGCCGTATACCACAAGTATGCTTCCTCCTTTGCTTTAGCACATACATGTTCCCCATCAAATAGGAATCCTTCAAACAATAAGGAATTTCTATTTTTCCAAAGATACCACAACGTCCATGGGAAGCATCTTGTAACTTCTTTCAGCTCTTCCTTTGTTCGCCACACTGAGAAAAGGTAACTCATGTTTGCAAAAACAGAATCCTTATCAAAGCCGTTAGGAGGGGAAGGAAATCCCGAGATAGCCCATATCAAACGTGCAAACATACAAGAGAACATGACGTGGTTGATCGCCTCCCCCTCTTCTCCACATGTTTGACAAGTCTGGTCACACCTGATTCCCCTACTCCGAAGCCCATCAAGAACTGGTAGCGCGTCTGACATCGCTTTCCATAAAAACACCTTGATTTTTGGTGGGGCCAACAACTCCCACACCTGGGCTTTTAACGGATTTAGGGAGGGCCGTGCTTCATGTATCATGAGTAGCTCTCTATGATTGTATGAGAAAGCTAACTCATATCCTGTTTTTACCGTGTATGTCCCTGTTCTGGTGTGCCTCCACAACCAAGTATCAGGTTCGGAGACAACATGCTGGTTTTTCTCCAATAATTTAACGTCTGAAGGAACAAACAGGTGTCGTATCTTGTGTCTACTCCACCTTCTCCTACTGAAGTTGATTACTTCAGATACGTTTAAATTAACATCAAAATAACACTGTCTTCTTATCGGAGGCCTGCAAAACCCCTCTTCATCTTCCAACCATGGGTCCGTCCAGACTTTGAGACTACTCCCATCGCCAACAATTAACTTCAACCCTTTTTTAAGTAGAGACCTGCCTTCCAATATGCTTCGCCATGCATATGATGGACGCGTCCCAACTGTTGCATTGGTAAAGCTCGAGGATTCAAAGTATTTCCCTTTGAGAACTCTAGACATAAGGCAATTGTCCATGTGAATGAGCCTCCACGCATGCTTGGCTAGGAGTGCCTGATTAAAGCTCAGAAGATCTTTAAATCTCATGCCTCCTATGTCCTTAGGTAAACACATTTTCTCCCAACTCATCCAATGGATTTTGCGCTTGTGTTCAACATGGCTCCACCAAAAATTAGCAATAGCACTGGAAGGGCTAGCTATCATAGTTTTAGGAAGTTGAAACACTGACATTGCAGTCACTGGTAATGCCGACGTAATAGCTTTGATCATCACCTCCTTTCCTCCCTGAGATAAGGTCTTCGCATGCCAACCTGAGATTCTCTTTCCTAACTTTTCTTTAAGGTACGAGAACACTTGAACCTTGGAGCCAGTGATACACTCCGGAAGACCTAAATATTTATCAGCCCCACCCTCTGCATTAATACCCATCTTCTGCTTAACCCGTGTTTTGTGCTCCTCTGAAACTTTCCTTCCAAATATAATAGAGGATTTCGCAGGGTTCATAATATGACCTGTTGCTGCACCATATCTAGTAAGAATGTCCATCAGAGCCTCACTCTGCATCTCTGTCGCCTTGCTACAGAACAAGCAATCATCCGCAAATAACAGTTGGTGTATGGATGGGCCTTGGTCACCAAACTTAATGCCTGTAATGTTACCCTCTCTCGCAGCCTTAGCAAGTAGATGTGTCAATCCTTCAGTGCATAAGACAAAGAGAAAAAAAGATAGGGGGTCTCCTTGTCTCAGTCCTCTCTGTGGGGTAATCATACCATGAGGTTGATCATTGATGAGTACAGAATATGTAACCGTAGAGACACACTTCATAATCCATTTCATCCACTTCCCCTGAAAACCTAACGCCTCAAGTAATGATCGTAAAAACCCCCACTTCACACGATCATATGCCTTTGACATATCTGTCTTAACCATCATAAACTCAGAGGCCATCGATGATGCATCACTAAGCGAATGGACCAACTCATGTGCAATAACAATATTGTCCGACATCAATCTTTCAGAGACAAATGCTGACTGCGCTGGTGAAATCAGATCATTCATCCATGGTTGTAGTCTCCTCATCATAATCTTAGATACTATTTTGTACAGGACAGAGCACAAACTAATAGGTCTAAGATCAGATATCAATTCTGGATCAGGGATTTTGGGAACTAGACACAGATGTGTATAGTTCCATTCCTTCGGGAGGACACCATGATCAAAGAACCTCTGCACCTCACATACTACCTGATTCTCGATGGTTGGCCAAAACTTCTGAAAAAACAATGCAGACATGCCATCTGGCCCCGGGGCTTTAGACAGATTAATGGAGAATACTGCTTCTTTAATCTCCAAATTAAGCACATGTCTACACAAATCCACATTCATTTGCTCAGAAACTTTCATAGGCATATCCCCAAACCAAGATGTGAAAGGAGCTGGGTTCGATGATTTGAACAAATATGTGAAGAACTTGACCGCAACATCACCTTTGGCCGCTTCCGAATACACCACTTTCCCACTAGAATCCAGAAGTTTATCAATCGTTTTTCTGGCACGAGCAGCTTTAACAGAATCATGGAAAAATTTAGAATTCTTGTCTCCGCGATGCAACCAATTATCTCTGCTCTTCTGCCACCAATATAATTCTTCCTCTCTGTGGGCTTTCATCAGTTCCTGCTTAAGGTAGTGGATTCTACCAGTTGATTGTTGCAGAGCCGATTGCTCATCCTCCAAAGCCGATTCCAACTGATGAATTTTGTCTTTGGAGTTCATATTATTTTGCTTCTTAAGCAAACTGAGAGATTTTCGACAAGCTCTAATGCAGTCTGAGACTGAGGCATTACTTATGCTGCTAGCAAAATCCCATGCATTACGTACGTTATCCTGGACTCCATCCACTTCCAGAAATCTTCTATCGAAGCGAAACCAGCCCCTATATTTTTTCTTGAGCCTCGATAATATGAATCATCACCGGTCTATGGTCTGACCCCCTTTTCTTCAAAAAAGATTGACTTGAGTTAGGGAATTTCTGGAACCACGCCTTATTTCCAAAGCATCGATCTAAGCGTGTATGCACCCATGATTTGCTTCTCAGACCGCTCCAAGTGAATCCATTCCCATGACCCGGAAGCTCTTCCAATTTACATGCTTGAATCATTTGAGTAAATGGCTCAAAAGATTCATCAGACCTCCACACTCCTCCAATCTTCTCACCATTGTGCAAGATATCATTGAAGTCCCCAAATACACACCAGCAATCACTTCTATTAACACCAATCCTGCTTAGTCTTTCCCACAACTCCACCCTCCTTTTATATACCGAAGGACCATATATACAAGAAGTATAAAAGGAAATATCCCCATATTGTATTATACAATCCAAAAGGTTCTTATGTACATCCAAAAACTTGACTTTTACAGACTTTTTCCAAAATAAAGCTAGACCCCCAGCATGACCAATGGGATTCACCGTGAACACCTGATCATACCCCAACCATACTTGTAAATCAACAAGAACATCCCTCCTATTCATCGTTTCCATTAACAAAAGCACCTCCGGAAAATGTTTTTGACGCATCTCCCTGAGGCGGGAAATTGTCAGTCCCTGAGGCCGCCCCAGGCCCTGACAATTCCAGGATACGATGCTCATTGGGACTTCGGCAGTCTCTCTTTCGAGACCACCCTTGGTTCTTTGCGCCATGCAACTTTCGTATCCTCATAACTACCTTCCTCCATCTTCCTCTTCACTCTTGGGCGCTCTGACACTTCCTGCTCGCCATATAGTTCTTGCAAAATGCCAGACGACGCTCTTTTTTTATCTTGTCTTTTCTTCACATAGGGTCGACGACGCGGCTTTGAGCTCTTCTTTGTAGCCCCGGATGGTTGAGATACAAAGTACCCCAGACTATATTCCGTAGAGCTTCCACCAATTGCAGAGGAGTCCTTGCTAAACAGAACCATTTCCTTTGAGGTAGAACCTTCAGGACGATGGTCTTCAGTTTGGTACAATTCTCTCTGTCTTCTGTCTTTCTCCTTGATGAGCTTCAAGTCTTCAATGTGTTGTCGTAAAGCATCTCCACGAGGAACCTGAAACGCTGCCCCCATCAGCTTCTCCCCCACAACCACAAGGTCTGCTTTTGGCTTCAAAGGAGTATTAAGATCAAAGTCATATACAACTCCCTTTCCTTTATCCACTTGGTTGGTAAAGATAGGTGCAGCTTCCAGCCGTATCATTGTTTTTTGAATTAGAGGATCTTTCTCTTCTTTTGCCACTGAAGTGCGTATCCGATCAATTCGAATAAGCCTCTCAGCTTCAGGTGATTTCTTCAAATATCTCCTCATCTCATCCAGCACTTCATCTGCAATCTTCCTCCTTCCCGTATTTTTACAGATCCCAACTTGATCTTCAGAGAAGACACCAAACAGTGGATCATCCTTGTTGAGAAGTAGTTCCTTCTGGCTGTTCTCCTTGAGAATCCGAGCTCGCCGTTCAGCCGCTGCATCTCTTCGTTTCTTAACTACCAAAGGGCACACATCTCGTTCATGATTCAAACGCTGACACTCGTAGCATCTCTTCTGGATGCGTTCATAATTAAACCGAAGTTCTACCGATCCACCTTCTGGTAAGTTGATCATTTTTGTCTTCCTCAGCGGTTTAGAGACATCAAAGCGTACTTTGATCTGACATAATCATGGATTTGAGGTCTGTCAGGATCATAAGCCACCATCAATACTTCACCAAGAATTTTTTCCCCAGTGATGGCCTTTTTGGTATAGTAATTCACCGGAAGGTTTCTAATCTGAACCCATATTGGGATGAACTGAAGATAATCAGCGGGAGGCTTCTCCACCCACCGATCTATTGCTAAAGCCAGTCACTGAAGGTATGCACTCCTTTCTCCAGTACGTCCTCCAAATCATGTGCATGATCGAAGATAAATTGAAATCGCTCCTTTGAGAGAGCAATTCCTCTGACTTTACCATGTTTTTGCCACTTCCTTGGCATATCATGGATTAGGTCCGGCATCTTTTGACAATCTGGATTCAAAATTCTTCCGATCAGACTTCGAGAATTCGTTTCAGATGATTTGAATTCCGGTAGATTTGGCATGGTAAATGGCTCATCTTCCTCCTCCAACGACATCGCCATCATCGCTTTATCCATAGCATACGACATCTTGTTGTGTTGAGTCTTCTTTCTGGAATTTTCTATCTCCACCGCTAAAACCAAGAACAAACCCTAATACGCTTGAAGATTTCACCGAGAAAGCGTATCGGAACAAGAGTTTTGTGGCGGACGTGTCACTTTTAAACGACAGCTGTGCTCTACTCCTTTAAACGTGTTTATCTTAAAAGAGAGAGAATCAAATCCCAAACGAGGGAGTCTTTTCTTTTGTATTTGTAATTTATAAAAACTGGTTTTTAATTAAATTAGAGAAATGCATATGTTTTTCACAAACCCTTTATATACTAAAGCGCGAATCGCATGTCGAATCAAATCTTGACATGTGAATTTAGAAAAAAACAATTAATAAAAAATACAAAATAGTAAAACACGTTTTTCAAAATATGAAAGTTTCAAAATAACTCAAAAATAAATATTTTCAAAATAACTTGACAAAATAAATTCTGACATAAAAACAGATAATAATCTATTGAAAAAATATTTCATCTCTAATTTTTAACAATTCTATCCAAAATGTTCTCATAATATCTCATCACACGTTCAAAATCAGTTTACAAAATTTTTAAATTGTTTCTTCTCCTATATAATTTTTAATCTATTAATTTACTTTTTTTTTGTAAAAAGGCTTTCAATATTAAAAAGAGGTACAAAAATGCGATTTGCTAGATCACATAGTTTGGAAAAGTTATTACATGATGTAAACAAAGAAAGAGTTATAAGAACCTAAGAGATTTTTATAACTCTTTAGTTATTCCAACTTAGATGGTTTTTGCACGCATGATCAGGATCCTCGGCCTCTTCGACTTCACTTACCTTTTCCACGAGCTGACAACCAATCATCTCCTTGGTATTTTTGTGTAGGCTTGATTATCCTACCCCTCTTGAAACACTTCCATAGTCATCCACTTCCTGATTAATATGGAAATCACTCTCCATATTAATATGGAAATCACTTTCCATATTAACATCATGCTGGATAGACTCAGAAGCAAAATGGGTCATGTTTGAAAGATCATTTCCTGAGAGTACAATACCCTCATATTCATGATAATGTTTGATGGAACATCTTCCATAACTTGGGGAGTAGTGAGAGTAGGTGATGAACCTGCTAGTTTGAGGCAAGAGGTGGTAGACTTGGCATCATGAGATGAAGAAATTAAAACAGTGGAGCTCGTCTTGTAAAGAGATCCTTTAAAAGACAATGTATTTGTATTTGGTGATGAAAAATCTTCGGTCCTTTCCAACTGGGAAGGAGATTTATGAGGCGCATGCACACTGAATGAGTGATGTACTTCTTAAGGCAACACAATTGTGCCATCAACCTTATTATCTGATACCTTTTGTTGAGAAGCATTGATCTCCATGAAAGAGTCAATAGCAACCACCAGAATCTCTACATCCTCTTGATCCAAACTTCTTTCATTTATAGAATCATTTTTATCTTTCTTGAGAAGTCATCTTTTTGCTTTGTGACCCAGACTTCCACATCTTTCACAAGTTGATGGAATTCAAGAATAGATCGCATCAACTAAGTAAATGTTGCCAAGTTTATCATCCAATGTGATTTGTTTGGGGAAATTCTTATCAATCTCTATTTCCACCAAAATCTTTGCCTCTCCTATGTTGATGGGATCTAGCCTTGGGTTGTGAATGAGCATGGGCTCACCTAAACCAGAGGCAATGTGAGAAATTCCAAGCCTGGAATAGCAGTTTGTTAGGATATTCTTCAAGGTAACCCAAACTGGTACAATGGAGATTTCAAGGATTTTCAGGTGTTTCTGCTTTATTCCAAGGAACCACAAATATTAAGCAATCATCTACATGCCAAACAGTTCGCTGAATAATTCAATTCCTTGTTTCTTTGTGTGGAACATGGAAAAGGTAAGATGATTCTCCTAGTTTTCGACTGACAATTTTGCAGCTTCTACCCTAAAGACGATTTACAACAGCATGCACAAGACCACTCGAGGGTGCAGAACAACGATGAAATTGCCCAATTACATATTCTCCTACCTTCTCAGGGACAAGTTGTAGTACATTAGTTGGAATGATGATCTCAAGAGTGCCATCAAATCTGAAAATTGGCCTGGATGCACGATACAAATTCCTTGTCGCTGGGTTCATCCTTGCAGCCCATGGAAAGCGGAGAGAGCCATCTTCCTTTAGTTCCGGAGGCGGTAACTTTGCCACTGGGAGATTCAGTGAGATAGGAGTTCCTTTCACCAAACACTTTTTCTGCTTATGGTTGGTACCTTCTTCCAGTGAAGGCCAAAAATTCTCAATCTGACTCTGCACCACTTGAGGATCATAGATACGAGGCGTAGATGGTTCGGGTGGTGTAGACGGAGGAGAGAAGTTTAACACAAGTCGCTTTGACCATGCTTCCATAGAAGGTACAAATGGTTCTGGAACTTGTGTTGTGGTCTCTTCAGTTTGGTGAGGAACATCTTGTTGGGTTAGAGAAGCCTCAAGTTCATCACTTTCTTTCCTTACCTGATCGATTACTTCGTCAGGAGGAGGCACAATGTCTTCAAAAGCAGGAGGAGCTACACTGTTTCAGGAACAGGGAGAGAGGCGGTGGTTTCAGTGGCATGAAGAGGAGCAGTCGTGGTTGCAGATTTCACCAACGACGGTGATACAACGGAAGAGACATAGTTTTGATTCGTTGACCATCGTCCAAGATATGGCCATCGAGGGTCTGGAGAAGAGGCTTGCTGCAAGCCCGTCGCGTCACCAGCTACTACACCAGAGGTCTTTGTTCCAATCAAGAGCTCATTGGAGTTCGTACGAGCAACCAATTTCTCTTCTGGAAGCATATAACCTGATTCAAAGGCAGTGATGTTAGCTTGGAGCTCATGGTGACTCTCATCACCATTAACATCTTCGTTTTGTGAGATTAGAGTTTCTCTCGATTCCATAGCGAGTTAATCAGCGAGAGAGAGAGAGGGAGAGGATTAAGAGATGTTCCCGCCGATGAGAGGTGCGGTGAACCACCGGAAGGGGAAGATGGAGACGGCGAGCCGTCGAGACGTAAATCGAGAGCTGTGTGCAGTGTTCTCTTCCTTGTTCGCCGAAGAGGGGCGCGTGGGTTTCGAAGAGGGGCACATAGGAGTTAACGTGTTATTAATTTACTTTCTATCAAATATAGATGTTTATCAACAGTAGATCTATAGCGCAAATGATCATGTGGTTATTTAGTTTTTGTCCTCAATATGAGAAAAAATCAACAACAAGGGTAAGGTATCTGAATTTTCAGTTCTTTTATATGTAAATTGGGTATTTACAAATAAGTTTTGTTTTGTGGCTCATCCTTACGAAATTACAATTAATTTTAGTGTTTTTAAAGGAACATCCATGCATGGTACTGTATATATATCGGGTTCTCAATCTGTTTGACATAAGTAACATTCTATTTCAACAAAAAACTAAAGAGAACAAATTTTTATGCTACACATGTGAAACGCATGAAACCTCACACTCTATATCGGATACTCAATCTATTTGACATAAGTAACACTCTAATCTCACGTTTGAAATCTTTAAGATTTTACATGTATTTTTAGCCAAGGTCAGAATTTATCTCACGTGTAAAATCTATTTGCCAAAACCAGTTTTTATGCAAGGTCAAATTTAAATCGCCATCGAGTCTTAAGTAGAAAAGGTTAAAAATTTTAATTGTTAATGAACAAGAGAAAATGGGTGAAAAACAATGTTTCTCAGAGTATTTTTCATAAAATTAGAGAATCATGATTCATTTGAGGTGTAAAAAAAAGTGTAGCCATTACAGAAAGATAGGATTTTTGAAACAAAAGATGATGAATCGATCCCTGAGAATGTGGTGAAAATTTTCTAGCTAAATGCAACTTCTCTATGAATGCAGCCATATCTTAATCATGTTTTTAGAATATTTAACTAAAATAATATTTCTTTTATTGAAAATTATTTTACAATTTCATGATCAAATTAAACTGTGCGTGTAGCACGGGATAACATTAGTACAATATAAATTAGAAGCAAGAAATGAAATCCAGAGATATTCTTGTCTTTAGACGTTCAAACTCCTAGTAATGGGAGGAAGATCCTAGCCAAAAACTGAGACAGAATTAGTAACATGTTTTTGTCATGTTGGAGCGTAAGTGTTGTTTAGTTGTTAAATTATCTGTGTTCTTTCTCCTTGTCAACGACAATGTCCTTTTTTATTCGTCATAAAAGAACAGAAAAGTAACTGAAAGTGTATACTCACGACTCACGAGGGCATAGATGATTTACAGAAAAGGGAGAATCAATATTAGTTGCAAGGCGAAGTAAAGCTCATATTGATTTTTAAGGAAAACAACACATGCACAAAACTGATAAAGTTTGATACTTAGACAGTAAACTTACGGTAAAATACAATTATACACCTAATATCTCTTGTCCTAACAAGACATTTCTATTTCCAGACGTTTCTTCATAATTGTGTCCACTCTTAAATTCTTAACCACGTCGTTATCATTAGTACTACTTTAATCAAAAGAGAAACAGCGGGAGTTGATTTCGTAACCTGGAAATAATTATAGGTGGGATGTGATGTTACTTTGGAACCGTATTTTTCACACTAAAAATACTCTTCTCTTTTAGCATATATTTGTATGCCGACGATATTTTTTAACATTTTTAATCTGTGTGTTTAGAATATATATATACATATCAGGTGGATTTTACTTCCTTCTAATCATGACCACGAAGAAAACAAGTTGCTCAATTACAAACAAAAAAAAACACCAACTCCTAGCATCGGATGCCTGGCTAACAAAAAGAACCAACGGACACAGAACATAATATATATTCTATAACAACATTCTTTTGTGAAAAACAATATTCGAGTAACAAACTTTCAGTGATTAATTATGAGATTAATAGTGAGGAAACCAGCACTTTGCCTCAACAAAACGCAAGAGACCATAACAGGTCCAAAGGAAAGATACTTCTCTTTACCCTTTTCCCCAAATTACTTTCTACTAAATTCGAATAGAAGGTATAGAATAAAGCACAGTTCAGAAATCAAGTCATTAGCGATACGGCAATAAACCAATTACCAAAAAACAGAAGTTGCTTTAATAAGAGGAAACTATTTGAATTAATCTTTTTGACTATTTTTTAGAAAAATAAGCCCAAATCTATATAGGCCCAAAGCCCAACTCATGTAGCAAGATAGCTGCTTTCTCACAGTGCAGAGAAAAGAAACTGAAACAGGATTATTCATGTTACAAGTTTCAAATGAGATAATCAAATCAACACAGACAAAAATTGAACCCTGTTTCGGGTTAATCAAATCCGAATAGTTTTACAATTTGAAATAAGCAAAGCAACAGAAAGAGATGATAATTTAAAAAGAGACGCAAAGGGAAACAAAGATAAAAGACTAGAGTGTTGCTTATCAACGATCATCATTCATCGTCTGAGTACTCAAACTTAACGGAATGTGACTGAAGATCGATCTCTCCTCCTCTGTAGCTTCCTCGTTTCTTCTTCGTCTTCTCATGTCGGAAACCCCTTAAATAAACCAAAAAAAACAAAAGTTAAAGAGGTCAAGGCTTTGATTGGTAAAGACTATGGCTTTAGAACAAGGTCCAAAGGTTGAGGAGCTCTTACTTTCCTCTGACTTGTCCTAGAACCTCTTGAGCTTTAGCACCATAACCCGAATCAGCACCATCCTATTAAGACACAAAGAACTAAAACTTCAACAAAAGCCTTTGGTTAAAACAAAGATTGCTTATCAAAGGCAGATACGGAGATTATATACAACCTTTGCCCAATAAGAGTTGTCTTTAAGCCTATCGTCAGTGAAGACAACATCTTCAACCTTCACTCTCTGAAACGGCACCTTTGGCTGCAAAATCAAACGTCAGAAGATGCACGAGTACACTGATCACCAAAAAGATATAATCAAACGCCGGTTTACGTACCTCTTTAGAGTTGGAAAGCCCTTTTCCTGATTTCTTTTCGCTCTTCTCAACGTTACCGTTTTCCTGAACATCGGCCTGCTGCTTAACAGGTGTTTCTTCTACTACATTCTCTTCCTTCTTCCTACGTTTTGATTCCTCAACATCCTCCTCCTCGGTAGTCTGTTCTTTTGTCTCTTCAGGCTCTGATCTTTTCCTTTTCTTGGAGGATTTCTCCTTAGCATCATCATCAACCAAAGACTCAGCCTCGCTAGACTTGGACTTGGTTTTCTTCTTCTTCTTTTTCTCTTTCTCTCCGTCTTCAATCTCAGCAGTATCAGTCTCTTCGACCTTCTCTTCCTCCTCCTTAGTTACCTCCACCTTCTTTTTCTTCTTCTTCTCCTTCTTAACCTCTTCTACGCTTTCCATTGCACTCACCTCAGCAACTTCTTTCTCCTCCTTAGTTACCTCCACTTCTGGTTCCCTCTTTTTCTTCTTCTTCTTATCCTTCTTAACCTTCTCAACGCCTTCCACTGCATTCTCATCTATACTTGCTGCTTTCTTCTCACTATCATCACCAGATTCTTCAACAGGGCTATAACATTACACAGAACAAGAAAAGGGAAAACTGAGATCGAACCAACCAGTAAAACCTATCTTGCAAGTTACGAAATAGGCAAGCACAAGCTTTACCTCTTGTTAAAAAAATCGCAGAAAACTTCATCAAGATCAGGTAAGCTACTGTTCAGTACCTTCTTCTGAAACAAATAACAAAACACCACACATTCAAGTAAGAACCCTATAGCTATATCATCAAATCCAAAGGATAACATTCAACAGCTATTCAATTTGTGAAAATTTTGAGTGAGCAAACCTCGATTTCAGCTTCGGAGAGAAGTTTCTTGAAGCATTTAGAAAACCCACATCGCTCCAAGTACTGAGCTACCGAACGGAGAACAATAACCTTCTGCTCCTGTTTCAAGCTCGAGGCTTTGCTCTCTTTCCCCATTAGTAATGGTCTAAAGATCAACACTTGACAAGGCTCGAGAGCTAAGAGGTGCGTTTAAAGTGCTCTAGCTAGTCTCAATTTTGAGAGCTTAGGGCAAATTCTTTGGAACCGAGGAGGCGGATAAATGTCTGATGAAGACGAGGTTTTAGGTGAAATTAGGGTTTTTTCCCTCGGTTCGGTTTGGACATTGTTAATTAGGTTCGATCTGGGTGGGGAAAAAATGCTGCCAAAAGTTTAAACCGAACAACATATAATTTCGTTTCGGTTAAGTAGCAACTTCAGTTTATTAGGTTTGGTTTCATCTATTACAGCAAATTATGGGCTGGACAAAAAACACTACGAGCCCACGTTGGTCTGTGAGCCGAAACTAATTCGGTATGCAGGATATATCTTGACGTAGCTATTTTACCTATCGATTTAAAATTTAAATGAAAAAAAATAAATTTTATTACTAAACAACATTTTTTTTCCTACCGCACTAAAAAAGATTTTAAAATTTTATTATAACCACCTTTTATATATATTTGGGATTGTAATTTCAAATTGGTCATGAATTTAATCTACATTAGAAACTAAAGTATTGATGAAATTAGATTTCAACATTGATATAAAATAATATATATATATATACCCCCAAATGGTTAATATAGTTGACTGTAACAAATGACTGGTCCACCAGTGACAATAGTCAAAAGATATTTAAATTCGAGTCATGCAATATGTTTATTTTTAGTATAAACCACTCTATATTAATAGATACATCTTTTCTCAAACTGACCAAATAGCCAATAAAAAATATCCAAAAATAATGATAAAAATGTTTAGTTATTTGAAAAGTTGTAAATAAAAATTTAAGCTCCAAATAACTAATACATATATTCTAGTTTTTGCTATGGTTTCAAGTGTACTTTTAAATCTTAAAAAGAACAAGAAAACTTGTTAATGATCCTGCAGCATATGGATAATTCAAAGGAGATGCAAAGGGATGCAAGCTTCAGGATTTACTCATACCAACAGACTGTGCCTGTTATGTTCGTGATGATAATATGCATTTTGTTGATATAAACTACACTGTTGGTTTATTTTGAACAAATGTTAAATTTTTATCTATCAAAAAAACTTTCTACAACAACTGTGATCTTTCTTCTACTATCTTATACTAAAGAATATTTGAAATATTTACAATCTGGTTGCAAACCAAAATTGCATAAGCCCCTCGATCGACACCCTTCACTCCTTTTAACTTAGACATGCTTATCTTGTTTCTGATCCCTTTGTCTATCAACTTCTTGTTTCCTTTAATCTCTAATGCTGACTAAATTTATTAACTCATGATCTCCCTGTTACATGGAAATTATGTATCATGTACAATGAATTTCAAAAGCAAGCTATACTAACTAAGTGGATAGAATCCTAAATCGATGTGTAATCCTAATCTCCAGAATATATTTTCTTGTAACTTAAGGTATTTGTAATGATTAAATATGATTGAAATTGCAGTCAATGTTTATTTTTGTAATAATATACACTGTCATCCCGGCAAATACAAAGTACATCGATTGTTTATGATACTAAAAAAATGTTTACAAGATATAAAATTGATGGACAACTCCTCTACTCACAAGTTTCAAATCTTTCTACTTCCTCCACCTCTACTTTGTATGAATTTTGTTACGCCTTCTTTCGCATGTGAATTTGATAATTTTTGCATTCGGAAAGTAGACAAGTATCTGAACACGTTTTTCTCAGAGATTCTTCAAAATTCCCATCACCCCTATATCAAGAAATTCTCTTCTACAAGTATTCTCTCAAAGCATATGAAAATCGAAACTGTGTTGGTTAAAAAGGAAAAACAGTTATGAAGAATTAAATATAGATATTGTAGAAATAATATACTATTTTTTTGCTAAAATAATACTAGTTGTGTTTGTGAAATTAATTTATGTTTACAACAAAATTAAAACAAAGAGATAATAAAACGCAGAAGCAGTAAACAAATATTGTGAACAGTCAATATTTTTTTTGTTACCACGCACTTCATTGTTTCTTTAGTTTTTTCTGTTTACTTATCTGCTTAATGATTAACTCATGGTAAATTACTACATTGGTGTTAACTCATGGTAAATTACTACATTAGTGGTAACTCTTAGACTCTTAGAGATATACTAAACGTGTTTTCTGTAGTAGACACTTGCAGCCTTTTACATGATGTCAAGACTACAGAGCCTGACGGCCCAGATTTTTTTTTTTAAAAACTGTGTTTTCTTGTTGCGGCTACGAAGTAAATATAAATTGTATACGTCTTCCAAAAACTACGACTCTGCCCCATGTATGTAATTTCTTAATATCTGGTCTTTTAATAAACAATATCTGATGTTCTTGATATACATACTTCGTTTTTATGTTAATATTTCAGGGTAATTCTCGTAATAATGATATTCTTATATAACAATTTAATACAACTAAAATCAAAATCCAAACGAGACAGAAAATACACACTTTAAGATAACATGTGTAAATCAGTAATTTAGTTTTCTAGGAGTGGCAAAAAGATGATACAGCTGCTATACAACTTTTTGAACAAGGATACTGCTATAGAACTTGGTGTGTTGATCAAAAACCTAAAATTTCATACTTGGCTAGAAAATAAAAGAAATGATATAAGCTATTGTTTATACATAATCTTAAGATAAGAGCTACTTCATTTTGTTTTTTTTCACTAGATAAGAGCTGTTTGTAACCCCCAAAAACAAGAGCTGTTCTTTCCTTTTCACTGTAATTATCTTATTTTGAATTGTTCGGAAAATACAGTTTCAGTTCTGACTAAAAAACAACGTATACCACTGAACACTGATGTCATAGGGCATGTGACCGAATCAGTTGTGATCTTTTTATTTCTCTATGCGTCTCAGAAATAAGTCACGAGCAGATATTACATAAGCATCACAACAAGTGAACTTTTCTTTTTAGAAAAACTATTTTCAGAGTTATATATTTAAACATCAGAGATTTTGAACAATCGACATTAGTTAGTCGAACTAACTAACGATGTGACTGGAGTTTAAAGTATCATCTGTAATCTTATATGAATGACCTCCAAATAAGGAGGACTAAAGATTACTTTAGATGTTTAAAACTTGATCCATGATCGGTATTGTATATTGTTTAACTGGTTTGAATCTTTAATTTATAAAACTAGGCATTTCTTGCTATGAACCATTAGCTTAAGAACAAGAATTCCATTCGACTAGACATTCAGTTATGCTCGAATTTATATGGGCTAGAATATTTCGAAAAAAATTGATTGAATGATGTCACTTTAAATTATAGGTTTCATTAACATAATTTGCAGTAAAACATTGGTTATATTATTGTTAACATTCGAGTAATATAATGTTAAAACATTTACCAGCATACCAATTTTACAATCTGACGTTATATTACAAATGTTTAATGCTAAGTTATTTTCTCTAATTAGCTGATGCTAAAAATGTACATTGAACAAATTGATGTGCGAATGATAAATGGTTTGAGATAAATAACCTGTTAATTTAACGAATAGAGCTACCAGTGGCACCGTAATACAAACTAAGGTCCAATCCAAATTTAAGTCTGTGTTTGCTAATCAATCTTGGTTTTATCTTATCTTGATTCGTACTTTCTAGGCAATAGAAACTAACTGGACCGATCCGAAAAGCTTTATCGATTTTAGATCAGGCCGGTTTGACACCCGTACTTGCATGCAAAATTATTTGTCATATACATACCTCAATTTTGAATTACACTACCAAAAACAAGAAATGGATTTGCAAAGATATTGTAGAGAGTAGAGACTAGAGATCATATACAGTGACGGTCCGAACATTTGATTGTTGCTATAGAGAAAGAAATTGCCACAACTAGTAACACAAACTTGAGACTCATCAGTAAATTTTAGAATAACCATTACATAAATATTCATTTGGACCGGCCTAAGAAGAAGACACTCAAAACACTCTTTTGAAAAGAGTTCCAACTTATATAAGACCAATGTCGGTTTACATGACAGAGAGAATATACTTAAACGTACTGAAAACCGCTGGCTACGAATATTTCCTTAATTAAAACGCTAATTAATGGAATTTAATTATTTTTAAAACAATGAATAAAATATTTTATTTTAATGATACAAAACGAGACGACGATCGCAAGAAGAACAAAGATACTTCCTCTTGATCTTGAAACAAAGAGGAACGAAACAAAACATCCATTTTCTTTCGACATCAAGCATCTGCACTTTACCTCCACAAGATGGACACGATCCAGGTGCTTGCTGTCTCCCTAACTCTGTCTCTTCTTCATCGCATAAACACACCAGACACATTGTGTTGATCCTCAGACCTGATTCTTCGTTCTTTCTTATTTTTAGGGAGCTTCTAGTTTTTGTAGATTTTGTTTGGTTGATCTGAGAAATCTCTATGCTCTCTTTCTAAGAAACTTCTTTGAGTTTTTTTTAAGTGAAAAATTAAAGTATTTTTTCTCAATATCTCAAAGATCGATGGGATTTCTGGTTAGTGCATGAACGAGACTTTCTAGAGAAAGGAAGAGGAAAAACGGCTTTGCTTTTGTAGCCGTTTAATTACTTTACTCTATTTCAGTTGCTAATTACTGTGTTAGTCTATATATATATATATATATATATATATATATATATATATATATATATATATATATATATATATATATATATATATTTTAACAAACTGTGTTAGTCTATATATTTACTCTTTTACTACAACGATACATTTGCTGACTCAGTTATATGTCAGATTGTGGTCATTTATTTTCTGAAAAAAGTATTTTAACAAATTGATTATAATTTAGCTAATATATCAATCTTTTCTTTGAGTAATTTCAATTTAATCGAATGCATGTACAACCGCTTTTTGACGAAAACTCTGTTCTTTTTCTTAGTCAGTTTCAAAAACCTTAAGTTTAGAAAATTGGCCAGCAAAAAATGTTACAAACAAATCAGATAATTAAATAGTCATTAACTATATGACATTTCAGATTTTGGTTCGTAGTTTATTGTTAGTATAAAACCAGTTCTGATAATACGAGATATATTCACATGTTGGTTTTCTATAAATATAAGAGAATTAAGTTAGTTAACGTGATTTTTTTTTTGCTAAACTAGTCGACATCAATACAATTTTTCTTTTTAGTCAAAATTACTACATACTTGCAACGATTTAAATGTGGAAACCATCCATGCGTGTTGGATAAACAGAGTACAAGTGAAATCAAAAAGGAAAAAAAATCGTAAGACAAAATTGTACATTAAAGAGCAAACAAAAGGTAGAAGCAAAAATGATTACGTTAATGGCGGGGATCATGTGTTCGTAATGTTAAGACAATAACGTTAAAGAGGTTTGAATGTAGTAATGCATATTTAGTCTAACGTACAACTCCACCAGCTTACAAGACGACAATGTTCTTAGTTAACTAGTTTTTACTTTGATTATATCGCATATTAGTTGTTACTCTGATGTTGCGAGCGTGGCTACCTTTCGTTGAAAACTTCACACATCATCAATTTTCTTTCACATTAATATCACATCTACTTTTTGCTGTTCCGTTTCTCTGCTAAGTATATCTACTACACTATACAAAGCAATGCATGGTGGATAGTAGCCGCACATGGAGTTGAATTATTTGTAATGTGCTAAATCATTTTATACACCATATACATATTAAACACCAAAAAAACTTGTCTTAGTATATGCTATTCCCCGCCAACTTAAAGAGTGTATTGAATGCGTTAATACTTACCGAATAGCTCAAATCAACAGCTGGAGACAGTAGGCTAAGTCGGAAGCAGATGAATCCTGACGTTAGATCGACATCTACACACGTAGATCTCGGGGTACGTATGAAAATTGAAAAAAAAACGACGGCTCAAAACACTATGGACGCATTCGCCTTTAAATTTAGTAATGTTCCACTCTCTTCTTGTACAAGCCAACAAAAACTCTGGCCTAAGGTTTTACAACGAACCGGAAGTATTCTTTGGTTAGATCTTTTGTTTTTCTCTCGCAGTTACCCTTACTAATACGTAAAGCACTAACATTATCCAAAAGGTTGAGTACCTTTTTTGAGTGGTGCTATTAAAAATTTATCAAAAGAATATTGTATCATATGACTTTGTAAGATGTTAAGATATATACTGCTTTCAAACCGTGCACATCATTTTAAAACTACAAGCAAGTAAAAGCAACCATGTGTTACAAAACGTTACTCGTATGCTAACACATGTTGTTACACGAAAGAGAGAGAATATTTAGTTTCGCGTTGTACATGTAGACTTTATTGGTTCAGTCTATTGGAACTAAGTAGATGGAGAGAAGCTCATCCTGCGGTTTTATCGGTTTTATAACATATAAATTGTGTTTTGAGAATATCACCGTTGGGTGCAAAAATCATGGAATGCTGCTCTCTATATTGTATGATCTGAAGTATGAGCTTAAAGAGAGGTTTCAGTTTTGGGAGTATAAATGTATGGAAGCGATGAGATGATTGAAGAAAAAAAAACATTTAGCTTTAATTAGTTGTTGGATAATTAAAATTTAGGGTGAATTGGCCACAAAATCAAGAAACAGAATATATTAGCTAAATGTGCATGGCAAACATTATTTAGGCAACCGGTATGTCGTGCGATGTCTAAATTACGACACTAACTCGATATATTATACAACTTGTGAACCTACGACGAGGACCTAATATAGGCGAAATCCAGGGGAGATATAATGTCAGACAGTAGCATAAGAAGGAACATTTTGTCTCACTCGTTTTCCCGCTATTTGGATGCTTTTGAACATAAGATGTCTAACTAGTTAAGACAAATATAGAAACCTTAACGAAAAGCGTGAGAATGACATTTTGCAATACTTTCGGTATTAACTTTATATAAGTTGGAATGCATAACGAAAAGGTGAATATGAGTTGACCAAAACCAT
This sequence comes from Hirschfeldia incana, assembly GCA_026261945.1. NCBI lineage: Eukaryota > Viridiplantae > Streptophyta > Magnoliopsida > Brassicales > Brassicaceae > Hirschfeldia > Hirschfeldia incana. Next base: position 7,337,908 of record JABCMI010000003.1, on the reverse strand, counting down.
ATGATATTTAAATAGTACAAAATTATATAACAGGAAGGTGTGACACCTAAACTGCTATTATAGGTCGATAACATATATAACATTTAAATGCCTTGGAGGATGCCTAATTGCAAATTTGTCACACACGTATTCACCAAAGTTATACCACCATGCACGTAATATTCAATATAACGAGCATATATGTTACAAGAAAATCGACCGTAAATGTGTTACGTTTAAGAACGAAATTTAGTGAAATAAGAAATATTTTGTACCTCGTGTAACATGACCGATAAGCAATGTTGATAAACAAAGAATATATAAGTGGACGACATTTGAACAACAACACAACAATACTTTCAATAAAACTAGGCCGGTTAAGGGAGATCAATAACCAAAATAAACTCTAATGTCAAACGTTAAACCGGGTGATGTTACCAAATTGTCGAAACCTTATCTCTAGAATCTTGTAAATCAATTTAAAAATAAACATGTCAGAGATATTTTCCACAACCTATGAAAACCAATGATGCCTAGTTTTATAGGTAGCCGGTACAGAAGAAGCAACATACAAGCTGGATATTGTGTAAGTATCTCCCTCTTCCCAACACTATCTCGCAATAAATAAACACATCCAGTTTCATAAAGATTCACAACACAGAAAAAAAATACAGTTCTCTATCTATGAACCTGGTTATAAGTTAAATCAAGGGTATTTTCTTCTCCACATCTAGGGTTTCTTATAGTACAAGTCAAGTAAATTATTGTTGGTTGTACAGATTTAGTTATGGGTTAACTATAGCAAGATCAAGTAGTAAACTGCATGTTATAATACTCTCGAATAGTTAGGGAATTAACAGAAATAATCCTTATCATACATCTTCTTCTACATCCAAGTGTTTGTCATCGGCTGTGATTGAAATAATAGTTAATAATTTTTGTTTTTCAGATGGGAAAACTTGTGAAGCTTGTTGAAGGTCTTTGGAGTAAGTCCTCTAACGGGGACTGGAGCATTGAAGAAACACATTTTCTAAACCAAGAAGCTGTGGATATTAACACGGAAGACAGTTATGAAAGTCTGGTTGAGCTGATACGTATAAGGCTTAGTCTCGGAATACTAACACCAGTAGCGCTCACGTATCAGCTCCCGGACTGGATGATAGATCCAGAAGGTTCAAAAACTCCACCGATCACTTTGCAAACTGACAAAGATGTCAAAATTATGGTTACTGTCACGGACTACATGTCAGATCCCTTGCTCTATGTAACTAGTGGTCCTGAGCTAGTTGCAAAATACCAGTTCTTTTGTCGATCGTCTTTCACTGTTGAAAACAAGGTTTAACTTGGAGAGGGCGTAACCGAAGATCAGCATCGACAAGACATTCTCGGTAAGTAATCTAGCTTATAAAATTTAATTTTTCCAGGACACAACGGTAACCAAATGGTTTGAAACATTATTTGCAGATCTGGTTGGTGGTCATCCCATCGTTTGTAGCACTCATACGCTTGACCTCATGTACAATGTGCCTCAACTCCTCCTTGTCTACCGCGTAGCTCTTGAGATTGAGAAGGTGTATGATATGCCTCACGGTGACGAGGACCAAGATGGTCTTCCACAAGATCAACGACTCACTATGAATGACATTATCTCCTTAGAAGACAGTCTTACCCTATCTCAAGATGATCCTAGCAACTACGACCCAAATGATGAAAGTATGAAGTGTTTTTATTATGATATCTCTTAATCATAAAATATATGTGTAGTATATAAACCAATTTTTTCCATAATATTAACAGCTTACTTTTGGAAAGAAAACAATATTACCATCATCGGTTCTATATAAATGAGGAAAATATAAATATATTTATAAGCCGACACTATAATTTTTTAACTCTTTTCCAATTTCGCTAATGTACTCTTCATTTATGCTAGTGGTCTATGGGGAACCGACGCATATCGACCAGCTGCAACTTACACTACATAATTTCCATGATTCAACTCTCATTCACCAATCAGCTCCATTGGAAGTAGAACCAATTTTCGTATGGAGGGACAGGACTGCAGAGGAAGCTTACTGGAATGATCTCATGAATGAGGAAGAAAGTTATGTGGACTATGGTGGCTTAGCACCACACCGACACCGGGCGTGTTAAGCTTAACAATTCCTCTAAATAGGAGGATCTCAGCTCCCCAGCCAGAAATCACCATCCTTATCGATGACGACGATGACGATGGTTCAAACACTGGTTCTTCGGACGGAAACAACGAAATCAAGAACTTAACAAGCGCCCCGCCGGCAGTTGACATTGAAGGAATCATCAGTGAAGTGTCCAAAATACAGGATCATGTGTTTGAAGGTGATTATAGTTGTTAAACAATGTTCTCTATATAATATACCGCAGACTAAACTAAACCTTTTATGCCCATTTAATAAGGAGAGTCGTCTGTTCGCATGGATTCTCAAGTGATCACCCCAGCATCTGATCTTGTCATAGCCCCAACACCCGATCAAAGTGCCTCCCACACACAACCATGCTTAGAGCTGGAACTTGGACTTCCAAATGAGAAGACAAACTCCACATATGTTACCATGGATGCAATCAACGATTCTAGCTCTGACGGGGAAGAGGGCAGAGGTGGCTTTGGTACCATCTTTTAATATCTACTACCTCTTTCAACTTAAGAAAAATAAATAAGTGCCTTTTTTTTGTGAAATAGGATGTGTCTCGATTTAAGGTTATCAGTTTTGTTGTTTAGCTATAAGAACGCATGACTACGATGTGGAATATTGTAATGTTAAATATCAATGTATAATATGTTAATGATTTTCATGATTTATCATAATAACTAATCCGGCTAAACAATATCAAAATTTGTAGGCAAAAAGGGACATAATTCTGAGGAATTATATGAGGGAAAGGTTTTTACTAATATGGCTGAGTTCAAACATGAAATGGCTTTATATGCATTGCGGCATAAATTCCGATTTAAAAACACATGGTCCTCCCCGGATGGAATGGTGATTCAGTGCTTAAGTGTAACATGCAAGTGGAGAGTCTATGCAACTAAACTGAAGAATGCTGATACGTGCAAAATTCGTAAAATCAATGTTGACCATACTTGTTCAGTAGACGAACGAGCTGGTATTGAAAAAAATATTTTTTAGTGCATTAACAACTCTAATATAGAGTCTGGTAAACTAATCATGTCTCCAACTTGGTAACGTTATAATAATAACTATCACTGCTATGCAGCTTCAAAAACTTAATAAAAATTGAATAAACTATGCAGTTTTAATTTGAAAACATGAACATCATATAATAACTCGAAATTTATAATGTTCCAAATGCACGTTGTCAACCGAAAACCGAATTCTGACTACTCCTATTTTATACATATATTTTTGCTTACGGTAAAAACCCGACATGCTAATTTTTAAAATGAACAGGCTATAAAGAACAAGCGATCCATACGGTTATTGGAGAAATGATCATGTCAAGATTTACTGGGAAGGGTAGTGGACCACGCCCAAACGAGATTATTCAAGTCATGCTAGGAGAACACAATGTTAAAATATCATATTGGAAAGCATGGCGGTCTCGAGAAGTTGCCCTTGAATATGCAAAAGGATCATGCGGTAATTTCTTCAAGCTGCTACCAGATTATTTGCATATACTTGTGGTGGCAAATCCAGGAACGTTGGCAGATGCAAACGGTATTTGATGCTAGAGTTGGCCATAGATTCAAATACATGTTTATGGCCCTAGGAGCAAGTATAAGCGGTTTCAAACATATGAGGCCTGTCATAATCATTGTTGGCGCTCATCTAAAGAGGAAATATGGTGGTTGCTTATTGACAGCATCAGCACAAGATGACAATTACCAAGTTTTCCCTTTAGCAAAAGCCATAGTCGATGGAGAAAATGATAGTGCGTGAGAGTGGTTTCTAAAAATGCTACTACGATTCATTCCCAACATGGAAGATGTCGTCTTTGTATCTGACAGACATGCATCAATTTACACTGCAATAGCCAAGGTAACTTGAAAAATATAGTAACTTAGGAAAATAATCGATTATAATTTGTTGTATAACTTGTTACGCATCCATAACTACTTTAATGACTTCATCAACTAAGAACTTCATTTAATATGTAGGTCTATCGAGAAGCAAAACACTTTGCATGCGTTTTACATCTGAAGCGCAACATCAAGACATATTTCAAAGACAAACATCTTGGTTACTTGGTGGGCAAGGCAACCTAGGCTTTTCAGATAACTGAATTTTACCACACGTTCAACCAAATAAAGGTCATAAATTCTTCTTGTGCTGAATACCTAATAGAGATAGGTTTTGAACATTGGGCACGAGCTCACTTCTCAGATAATCGGTACAACATAATGACAAGTAACATTGCCGAGACATGGAATGATGTGCTTCGTGAAGCAAGAGAGTATCCAGTAACTCATTTGGTGGAGTACATAAGACACAAACTCATGACCTGGCATGCAGCAAGGCGTAAAGTATCACAGTGTACCAGCAGCCGACTAACTCCACATGTTAAGGAGATAGTCAACGACAATTTCGATCTTAGTGGTGGAATGAATTTAAGCAGCATTAACAACTGCGAGTACGAGGTGAAAGACAAAGACGGTGCAGCATTCCACGTTGACCTAGACAAAAAATCATGCAGCTGCGCTTCATTCCAGGCTCTACTCATTCCATGTCCCCACGCAATTGCCGCAGCCATCAAAGAAAAATCAAGCATCAAAGCTCTCGTCTCCGACTTCTATACGGTAGAAACACTTGCATCTGCCTACTCGGAAACAATTGTTCCAATTACCACAACAGGCAACTCTACTATACCCAGTGTTGATAGTCAGGCGGAAGCGATTCAGATATTCCCACCATCTACAAGGAGACCCTCTGGAAGACCTCGCAAAAGTCGGATCTTATCCACCGGAGAGATAAGGGTAAGATAATGATATACTTTACATTGAAAAAATTATATGTTATATAACTAACGAATTTTCATGACATTACTATGTTCGTAGATGAAAAATGCAAGAAAACGCCATGCATGTACGCGTTGCAAAGGTAGCGGATACAATAAAGCTACCTGCAAAAGTGCAATATAAAAATAAGTTAACGATAAGTGAAATGTGGCTTCTCTCGGATGATGAAGGTGTTTGATAAGCTGGAAGGAACTTCTTAGTCGTTATAATTTCTACATATCCATGTAAAATATTTTACTCCATGTTAGGGATGAGGCAGGATTGTACTAGTTCCCGAGATTATGATATAAATAAGAGCCGATTTCGTAATATATTGAACCATGACTAAAGTTTACACAAGATATTGTAAAGAATTGATTTGAAACCGGTAGTATGATAAAACAGAGAGAATTTCGTATGTTTTGGTTATGCATATTGCATTAGAAAATTTATCTAATAACTACGATTGTTATATATATAGTAGACAATATATTAGTACAGTTGCTTATCCGGTTAAATTAAAAATCACACGTGGAACAAATATATACACTTATAAAATCGAATATACAATTTTTATTTCCAACATAATTGGCTTCCAAAACTACATCTAAGAGCATATAATCCCACCATATGCTCAATTAATTGATACTTCACGTACATACATCCGCCAGCTTTTAAACATAGCATTTTACCATTGATATTACAAACATATTTTACATGATGGTGAATAAGGAAACCAAATACAAAAAGCCACATAATCCCACAAATACACCATCTTCGAGAATACATACAACATTAAATTTCTCACAAACACAAACATTATTTTTAAGACAATACTGGATTGAAAAGGGAAATACTTCCGTTAAGACTCCACACCCGTCTTATTCAGCAACACTTTTATCACAGACGTTTACATCGAATATACTACTCTCCCAATCCAGGTGTTGTGGATGCCGAGCCTATTAAAATATATAATTAATCAATAAATTATCCACTAACCCTCATACTCTAAAGAACTAATGATAGAAACAAACCTGGGTTAGCTAATGGAGGTGGAGAACCGCTTCCAGAACCACCCATCTCTCTACGCTCTTGTTTCGCTTTTTCGATTTCAAGATGAGCTCGATGCATGAGAACCATGTCTTGTTCATTACAAATCTCTTCTAGTAGCTGCTTACTTGCAACTATCTCTTTCCATGTATATCCTACCACAACATACAATAAAAAAGCATGAAATAATGAATCGAAAACAAGAATAAAAATTAAATAAAAAACGTTACCCTCACCATTGAATACAAAAGTAGCACCTCCAACCGAGAATGTGGTTTCCGTTAAAAACTGGTTGTGTGCTACATCATCTGCACCTGAAGACACACAAAGAATCAAACCCGGAAACCAAGATCGGATTCCCATCATAGTTTCAACTTGTGAATCAGTCGTCAAGGTTGTAGGAGGAATTCAAGTTCCGTCCGGTTCCAGCATCCAATCGGGTGGATAGTAGCTCATCACAAAAGGTTTCTCAACTGGACAATTATAACGCTCACGAACTTGGGTCTCCAAACCTACAATACTCTGAGTAGGCGTAACCAAGATAGTCCGAACAAGATCATCTGGCCTTCTTTCGAAAATCCAAAAACCATCGTCGCCACGACACCAAGCTCCGTGATGCATACGCACAGTACATCCTTCAGCCATCTGAAACAAAATATCTATGTTAGTATAGAAGTTTTGGTTACCTAATGGAAAACTTAAAACTAGTTTTTCTTAAGCCGACATCTATTTACATACCTTCTCTCAAGCGTGTAATACATATAAAGGGATATGGTAATATATAGGCAGAACAAGCAAGAAGCTTAGAAATAAGACTAACAAACACGTAGCATGACTACAATACTAGTAATAAAATTTCTTATACCTACTCTAGTATAGGGTTGCAGAAAATATTGAAATACCAATAAAACTGATACAAAAGGTGTGGCTTCAAACCAAGATATGACCAGTCAAGCTTTAATCAATTATGTGTGCCTTACATGTAAGAAAATAACTTCCCATAGTCAGTTTCATTCACATCAATGTTTGAATAAGATTCGTAATACCTTCAGTATACTTTATATGGAGTGTTCTTTAGTAAATGGATAACAATAATCCATAGTTATCTCGATGAACTATTTAATTAACTCTTGAAGCTTTGCGCACTCAACGTGAACTACAAATGGAACCTAAAAAAATTATAGTAGGAAGGCAAGATATTACGTAACCAAAAGCACAAATAGTAAGGAAACGAGTTCATATTAAAGTACGAAGGACTGGAAAAATACAAAACACACATTCTCTAGTCAAGACATCCAAACAGAAATACCAAAGTGTCACCATAATAAACAAGATACAATAGTAACATGATCTATAACACTTCTTTGAATTCATAAGCCAATATAGCAGCACGCTTCCCTTCCTCGTCGAGCATTTCCTTGGTGACACTCTTGCACGCATCAAGTCCATACAAAGCATGATCGGCCATCAACAACACTGCCATTAAACCAGAGTCCGCCGGATTCGTATTTTGGGAAACCGACTTAGGCCTAGCAAAATCATAACACTGTAAAACATGATCTTCACCAACAGACTGGCCTGCATATCTAGCAAGATAGGGTAACATTTGGGCAATTGGATTTTCTCCACTTCCGAATCTTTGTTTGAAGCCACATAACAATCCAGAATGGTGATGCTACCACAACCAGCGTCAAAACAGATACCAACCCAATGTTTGTTTCCAATATTAAATGGAAAATAGTACTTCGATGGATAGAGGCTGGCCTCTTCTTTGTTTGGAAACACATCAATAAATCCTTTTGGATAAACATTGGCTCCTTTTTTGTTGCTCTTATGAAACTTCGGAAAGTTTCTTATAATGGTAGAGGCAAATTTCAAATCCAAAAACTCCACAGTCTGTGGACCTTCGTTAGGTAGCTGACTTCTGACTGATGACCGCAGAATAAGGATATCAACAACCTGAACAATATACACATACCACAACATTAGGATTCAAATTAATTTCAAAAGTAACCGTGTGTAATTAAATGAAACATACCTTTGCAGAGTATATACGTGGTCTGTCGACAATAACACTAATTTCCCTTCCATACACTGCTAATCCAGCAACATTTATCACACTGCAATTTCATATAACGTAATTAACAAGGTAGATAATAACACAGCTCCGAAAACCAATCACGTTCAACCAAAAAAATTACTAACACTTACATTTTTCACTTCAGTTTTGTAACCAGCTTCTCATACTTTCTGCTCAACTCAGTCAGATCTTGTAAAATAAATATGCATCTTAGAGATTCTCTACGTCTAGACATTAACTGAGCCCCACACTCGTAATCCTCCACCAAACCCGTCGGCACTGTCTTTTTGCGTTTACTTTAATGTCTGATTGACCCATACTCCATGTTGTCATCACCAGTTACACTCACATTACTTTCCTGCGGATCATCAACTTGTGGTCGAGTGGGAACTTCCTTGTCAACATGCTCCTCCTAAGTTAAGCCTAATAAGAATGATGGCGCAGCCTCCATAGTTCCTGGTTGCATTTTCCCACCCTTAGCATATGAGAAGAAATTCGAAAATTAAGCAGTTCATTGCAGCAACTGAGGTTCTACAATATATAAATAACCGACGCTCCAAATAGACAAAACACTTGCAATTCAAACTCTCCTCATTCTCGATGTTGGCTGACTCTGAACCCGACACCCTTTTCAACTCAGCAACTCCTATTCCGGTAATAGGTTGTGTCCCCTCACGAATTTGTTCCTGAGTAAGACCTAGCGAGAACGATGGCTCCAGCTCCAAATTGTGTGTTTGGGATCTATGAATCTCCTGGTAATAAGTTGAAGGAACAAAAACAAAATTCTGTGTTTTTATTAAAAGCAATATATGATCAATATGAAGAAGTTTGCTATAGTAGAAGACGGTGCTTACAAAACTTCTTGAAAAAGAATGTTGCCTCGCACGATTCTTGCTGGTTGCCGACTGGGCCCGTGACTGCGACTCCGCCATTCCACAAACATATCCAGAAGCGGCAATATCTTTGGTGTTTGGTGTTAGATTCCGATTCTAAAGAAAAAAACCCGGCTCACATAAAACACAGAGTAATAAAATACATAAACAACGCAAGTCCATAAAAAAATGCAGACCTCGTTCATCTGACTGGTTCGTGGTGGAGTGGAATATTCACTGATGTCACGAATGGTGTCTCTGATCGCCGCCTCATTTTCATCTTTAACAACATTGGCTTGAGATTTTGAATTAGTTCCGCCGTTCTGAGCTGCTGTTTCAACGGGCGCTAAACCCTTACAAACTTCAAAGTGCTCCTTCCATTGTGAGGAAACGAGTTCCTTAACCGTTGTTAGAATTTCTTCCCTAAACATCCCAATCATGGACTCCATTTCTGTATGAACACTCCCCTCCACGGCAACAATCTTAGACGAAGTCACCTTCAGCTCCCTCTCAAGGTAGCTAAACTGCGATTTTATTTTCTCTATTACAATGGAAGTGATATAACCAGCCTGAATATCTTTCCCCTTTGACTGGATATTTTTACCTCTGCTCGACTTTCCAAATTTTTCGACCAAACTCTCCCAGTCGATCAACATCAATCTTTTTAATCCCACCACCAAAACTAGATATTGTGAAAGGATAATCACGGGTAATGCGCACAAACATACTAGACACTCTCGTATCCTCCTCTTCGTCAGACCAATTTAATTCACCATCATTAAGTGGTGTGACCGGATCTTCAGGTAACACACTAAACACACAAGCCTAAGCAAAAATAGGACAAACATCAGTATATATAAACATAAATAAAGTTTATGCCATCTACCCAACGAAATGTAACATTCATTCTAACAACACTTACTATCTAAATTACTAGTTAACGAAATGTAGAGTAACAAACAAGAAGAATCAAACTTACATCATTCGTCTTGTCCACACTTCGAGCATGGGCGGGATTCAGACATTGTTTCTTTGCGAAAATGTGACACCCATTCCCTTCAGTCTCTCCACAATCAGATTCGAAAGAAGAACACATATCTTCCACAACCTCTGTCAGTGCCGGAACAGCTGCAACCAACACCAGCTCCATGGCTAACAGAAATCCTTAGACAGAAAATGTGTCCCGTGACAGAGCTATTTTGTCTCTTTCTTTGATACTAGTCATCTGCATCTCGAATGCTACCCTGCCCCATGGATAAGAAAAGAAGACTTCAAGATCTTTGATCGCTTCAGCATGTTCTCTAGAAATCTTCATGGTACGACTTGTTGGAAGTAGCATAGATTCCAGCAACGCCAAATATGCATATTTTACATGGATTTCTCTATCCGTTACAGTTTTACGATATAACATCTTGATAACGGCTTCTACTAAAACAGACTCGACTCTTCCAAATAAACACAGCCAGTAAGGTTGCTCACCTACTTCATCTTCGAATTCTTGGGATACTTACCGCATGGTAAACCCGTAACGATCGCAAACTCGCGGAGTGAGAAGCGAACCGGTTTACCTACAAACCAGAACCACGTCTCGTACTTTTTCTTTCTTTTCAACTTCCTTGATAACATATACCTAGCAAATCTTCTAGAAAACACCGGCTTCTCTGCGATCTCCACCAACTTCCCAAAAGATGATTGCTTGATAATATCTACCTCGGCTTCATCTAACGCATTAAAGATTCGTTTCAAAGCTTTAGATGACTGATATGTGAAGACTCGAACACCGATAGGTTAAAAAACACATTTTTAAATAGAATTGAAGCTTTAGATAAGAAATGGTCTATTGAAAATATACTGGAAAAAACGACTCGATTTTGTCATAACGAAACTAAAAAAGAATATTTACCTAAAATTTATCCCAAAGCAACATTATATCTGGATTTGGCTCCATCTGCAAATCTTCCTCCTCCTCTGGAAAGTCTACCAGCCGTGAAGACACCATGATTGGTAAAATCGGAATCTATTCTTCAAAAGCTCCGCCTCACTTCTTCAACAGCTCTGCCGCCCTTATATGAAAGATCCGATGCGCTTCTACAAAAGCTCAGCCGCTACACTTCGAAACCAACTCCTCAAAATTTGCGCCTCTTCTCTTCGAAAGCTCCTCTCAGGAAAGCTCTGCCGGACCTCTTCGAAACTCCTCTTCAAAAGCTCTGCCGCTCGTCTTTGAAATCTCTGCCTATTAGTTTGCAAGGTTAATTTAAACAGAAATATTTGATAATTGGGAGCTACTAATTTTTTCTAGAAAATTTTTACTTTCGTCATATAGACACGAGTAGATCACTTATTACACTACAGCTAAGGGTTATAGGTTTACTGTTTTTCTAGGCAGGTCAGCTACTTTCATGAGCGTTATAGGGAGTTTTTCGTGATATATGAAATGTCTACAGTTCCGTTACCGAGTACCACATTAATGTTTTTCTCTTGTATAGGAGATGCAATTACCCTAAATTTTATAATGAATTTTCTGCTAGTCTACCCTTTTATTGTTCTAATCATGCCTCTTACTTTATAAAGTATATTTTTTTTATCTCTCATTGATTTGTGACTCAATATGTTGTTTACAACTTAGACCTACAAACTCTTAAATACGCATATCCTCTATATATAAATTGAGAAACATTGTTTTTTATGCTGAGGTGTCATCACCACAATTCAATTCACAGCTCTATTAAATGCATTAAGCTTCCTAGAAAAATTATATGGACTGTTGCCATAAATATTTGTTCGACCATTCACTTATATCTATGTTTCAGAAATATTAATGTTTGATATATGCATCGTAGTGCATATTCGGTTTGATATATGGAGTTCACATAGTATTTTTGTCAATACTAATATATTTGGAAATGCATTAAATATAATTTATTGCAACGAAGATCTTTCTTAATGTGGCTGAAAGAATATTTACGTGATGAATTGAAAAATCTTACTTTCTTAAATAAATGATTTGATAACATTTGGGTTTATATAATTCTTGACTCGATGATATTGAATTATATAACTTTGAAGATTAATGATATGTGACTACCAAAAAGCTTTGTAATGTTCGAGAATTAATATTTTAGAGAAAAGGATTCTCAATTTTTATAGAGAAATAGGTTGGTCCATCTAAACATATATTATGTTTTTTTATTAAACTAATTATCAAATTAATTAATAGTAATGGTTAAGAGTAAGACATATTAATTTGATGAACACTAAATATGGAAGAATATAAAAAAAAAATTCTTTCATGTTTCTGTTTTGTTTCTCATATTTATTTTTTAAATTTAAAGCTTCGTTATTAATTCGATATTTTATTATTTTAGTCGATGATAGAAGTTTTTTGTTTTTTATTTTTTTATTTAAATATATAATATTTTTTTTAATAACTGATTTTTTGACAATACGACTCCAAAATTCGTATAATATATAATATGATCTCAAACTAAATAATTATGTTTTTATAAAAAAAAATAAACTGAAAACCTACGGTACTAAACCAAATCGAACCAAAGTAAATATGGATTTAGAATATTAGATATATTTTACAAACCAAAATACCGAAAAAACCAAACCAAACCAAAATCAACCTGATATTCGGATTGAACACCCATAATCCAAATAAAACCAAACTATTGTTTCATCCTTTAAAACATAATAAAAATAAAAATTTCATTCCACGCAAGATGCGAGTCGTATCCTAGTCTATCTTTATTCTTATATCTTTTGACTTTTGAGAATATAATCAAATTGATTGTTTATACTTATGTTGTAAGTTCATATGTCTCTTAGTTTTGAGTTTTGTGAGCTTTTTGTGTATTTATTTTTTAAACTTTCTAGTTTGTTAGATCATTTTCTTCTTTAAACCCTGCATGAGCTTTTATTCATTTTATTTTAATGAGTTAAATAATTTGATTTGATTTATATTTTTAGGTTTTAAAGATAGTCATTTTGATTTGAAATTTGATTTTGAGATTTTCTTAAAAACAGATATATGTTAGCGTTGTGCATGTTATACTTTTAATGAAAATTAAATATACTATTGACAGAAATATTATTTAGTAAGATCTACAAGATCATTAGTGTTGGAAATTAAAAAGAAATTTGCATTTTTTTCTCAATCCTGAATTTAAGCATGAAAAGAAAAAATTGTGAAATATTTCGTTTTTTTGTTAGCAATCTTTGAAATAATAATGGCTGCCCAAAAATTACAATCAGCTGATATTTCTTAACATATAGGTAACTGGGCACGATTTGTTGCATTTTAAAGTGTTGAAACACATTTAATATTTTTTTTAACAAAACACATTTAATATAGAGCAGGAAAAATTATATATAATAGATACTTATTGAAAATGGTGTTGGTATTCTGTTTAAATGTCATATATTAAATGAATAAAATTATAAAATAAAATATATTATGAAGTAACACATGTTTCAACCCATTCTATTTATCTAAAATAAAGTATTTGTGATTCTGGAGTAACATATGTTTCAATTTCACTTTATTTTTTACTTTATAATAAAGTTTACTTTATAAATAGAGTAATTTATTTTTTGTTTGTTTTTAACTTTATTAGGTAGTAAATAGAGAAGGATTTGAGTAATTTTACAATCACTTTTACTCCGCATCGGAGATGCTCTTAGGTTAAGTTTCGTGTTTTGCTAATAAAAATTTAGTGGGCTTGATCATTGTGGTTTTCAACCATGCCCAATCCAATATCGAAATGACTTAGGAACTTCGGAACGGCTGGGAACCACGTATATCAAATATTAATTCATTTCCTAATGTGCATAACTCAGTTCCTGAGTGTATGTATCGACTCTTGGATACTTTGACGGACAAAACATCACCTCAAGACATTTGTGGCATTCATCTTAAGAAGCGCAAACAGTCTAGAAAAGTAACTATTACCTCTAATTCATAAGACCACCTCTATCGGTGTTGCCGAAGGGAGTTCTAAAAGAAAGGAACAAAAAAATAAATAGAAAAGCATTAAAAATCAAAGGACCGGCACTAAGTTTTTTTGAGCAACGGACCGGCACTAATTAAAGGAGTTTTAGGATTGTTTAAGCACCTTTACGTGTCATTATGTTATTCGACCTCTCTTTTTGTCTCTCTCTCCTCTCTTTTGTCCATGAAAACAAAGCTTCACTTTCTCCTCTAATCTCAAAGCCTCCATCTTCTTCGACAATTCTCTGATGAAATCTCCAAACTTGATCATCATCAGTTTTCCATTACCATTCGATCATCGACTTCAAGCTCTGCCAGTCCTTAGCCAACTCGCTGTGACTCCTCACCATCTCCTCCATAGATTCCATTCCCACCGAGACACTGATCTCCTCAATCGGCACCGCCGGAGTATAATTGCCATCCCGGTCCTCTTCCACCCATGCCTTTGAATCCTCATATGTCTCTTCCACCATAGAGCTAAAGACTCTCAGAACCGATAATTCAACTCGAAAAAATTAAGAACCTCATTACCATTGGACTAGACAAAATGAAATTAGATGAACAAAGGTCCTAAACCTTTCACATCACTCTATTTATTACTAATGTATTGATTAGGAACCATGAGGGGTCCTAATTGATGGCATGCTCTAATACGCTTAGGAGAAACTTGTGATTGCCAACGAGTGCATGCTGTTCTGAATCTCAGTTTTTTTTTTTTTTTTTTGGTTTTCTACTCTTTAGAAATACTGAGATCTTAGAGCATGAGCATTGGTGAACTCTAAAAGAAGGATTCACCAACTTTTTTTAAATATTTTTTTGTGGTTCTATGAACAGTGAAGAACCCGGATTTGTTATTTTCTGCATTATTGAACTCGAAGAAAGAGTTCATAAGAATAAAATAATAATATTAAATTAAAAAAATTGAAAATATTCAGAAAACATAAATAAATTATTAAAATATATTATTAAAATTATGAAAACATTTTATTCAATACATTAAGAGTACATTACATTACATTAATAGCTTATTTATTCATCTTCATCACCAAACTTTTGCCAAATATTTTCCACTAAATCAGCTTTCAAACGATCATGCTTCTCTAAATCTCGAACTTCTTTTCGCATGGCTAACATATCAGGGTTGATATTAACACTATCTCTGCTTCTCACCTGCGAACTTCTGCTAGAATCTCCTGTCTCGAACTCAGATGTGTCAATTTGAGCGTATGTGTTTCGTTCGTCCTCTACTATCATATTGTGCAATATGAAACAAGCTCTCATTACTTTTCCTATCTTTTCCAAGTCTCATTGTAGAGCTGGGTTCCTAACAATTGCAAACCTCGATTGCAATACTCTAAAAGCCTGTTCGACATCTTTTCTGGCAGATTCTTGCTTTTCGGAGGATTTCTGTGTTTTAGGACCTTGAGGAAGTGGGATGGTTTGAACTTCACTTTAGGTGCTCGACCATGTATGATATCATCAAAAACTGGTGACCGATCAAGAACATTGATACCGTTGAGGGTACCTGGTAAGCCGAAAAATGCGTGTCATATCCAAAGATCTTGTGATGCCACGGCCTCTAAGACAATTGTCGGCTTCCCCGAACCACGTGTGAACTGATCTTTCCAAGCCGTTGGGCAGTTTTTCAACTCCTAGTGCATACAGTCGATGTTGCCTATCATCCCCGGAAACCCCCGTACCTCTCCAATATCGAGTAATCATTGAAGATCCTCGGTTGTAGGTCTTCGTAGATACTCATCTCCAAAGCATTGTATTATTGCATCAGTGAATTTTGCTAAACACAAACGTAATGTACTGTCAGCCATCCGGAGATATTCGTCATATGTATCTCCTTACTGACCATATGCGAGCATACGTATCGCTCCCGTACACTTTTGAAGTGGAGATAGACCGTTCCTTCCGGTAGCATCTTTTCTTTGTTGAAAGTATGGAACTTCAGTACTTACACGCTCGACAATGCGAAGGAACAATGTCTTGTTCATTCAAAAACGCCTCCTAAACATATTCGTTGTATATTTAGGATTTTACTTGAAATAATCGTTGACAAGCTGAATGTGGCCGTGTTCCCGATCTATTTCGATAAAATTCCGTCTTTTGGACTTCTTGGGGTGAGCATGAATCACTTCGTCGATGAAATTATCAACTACTTCGTCGACCAATTCTTCTAAAGCTTCATAAACTTCATCACTTGATGAGGAAGACATTCTTTTTTGCTTGTTCCTTCCTTGAAGTTAAATAAACATTTTTTAAATTTTCATGATCTTTTTTTTAAGTATAAATTTATAAAATTTTCATAATCCATATATTATCTTAAGTATATTTTTTTAAAAAAAAATCATAATCAATATATTTTCTTAAGTATATTTTTAAAAAATTTTGATAATCCATATATTTTCACACCTCTATTTTTTTACATATCTATATTTAATCTATGTCTATACTATTTACCTTAAAAAATTTATTAATCTATCATAATTTATTTCATTACCTTATATTTTTTTATGCTATCATAATATTAGAATTAGTTTTTTTCATTATTGTATCATAAATTTTTCATAATAATTTTATTACTAAGGTTATTCTATCATATTTTAAAATTAATCTTAAGTTTTGTTTTCATTTTTCTATCTACATTTTTTCATTATCTCTTGCAACTAGTTTTCTTTCATAATTTTTCTTCTCTTTACATTTTTCTGTTTTCACTTACCTTGATTTGCTTGATGAGTGTTGATAAAGAAGCTTGATAGGTTTGAAGCTTGATAGGTTTGAAGCCTGATAGGTTGGAAGAAGAGTAGAGTAGTAGTTGCAAGAAGAGATAGAAGAGAAGAGAAGAGTAGACAAGTAGTTGCAAGAAGAGATAGAAGAGAAGAGAAGTTGTAGAGAAATAGTTGCAAGAAGAGATAGAAGAGTAGTTAAAGAAGAGTGAAGAGAAGTGTAGAGAAGTGAAGTGATTATGTCTTCACTTCCGTTTTTCTAACGAGAGAGACATACAAAGTTTAGAGAAATGTAAAGAGAAGATGCACATTTTATAACCAAACACAAGCCATTGTTTATAAGAGGAGAGGCATCAAGTATAGTACATCCCGTGAATCAAAAGCAGCATTACAACAAGTTGAAAAAGACATAAAGTCTACACCTAGTACATCCTGAGTTAAAGCATGTAGCATGAAACAAAAGGCTACACTTCCCGTGATTGATACATAGCTAAGAGAACAGGTTCCTTCACCTGCAACCACTTCCCACCCGTGACCTGCAAAAGAAAACACAAGAGATTCAATCAACCAAAACCAAAGCAATAATACCATTAACACAACAAAATCAATCAACCAAAACAGGGCATTAACACAAGAAAATCAAT
The DNA here is from genome assembly GCA_026261945.1 of Hirschfeldia incana. Lineage (NCBI taxonomy): Eukaryota > Viridiplantae > Streptophyta > Magnoliopsida > Brassicales > Brassicaceae > Hirschfeldia > Hirschfeldia incana. The sequence continues at coordinate 7,320,562 of JABCMI010000003.1, read as the reverse complement.
CAAGCAAAACAGGGCATCACAAGAGATTCAATCAACCATTTCAAGCATTAATAAACATACATTAAAGCATTTCTGAGATGAGTTTTGACTTAAGAGCAAGTTCCTCATCAGATAGCGTTTTATTTTTTTTTGCCTAAGAGGCGATCAAGTATCTTTTGTTTTGATATGGTGTTTTTCTGAGCTAGGATGCTCTGGTTTGGTCATACACTGTCTCGTTAGGCTTCTTTCTCTTAGCTGCTTTGCTGGCCTTAACACCAGGTGGCCTTACATCTTCCTGCTCAGCCACCACATCCGCATCAGCTTCCTTCCTTTTGTCCTTCGAGAGAGCGTGGGATCTCCATTTCTGGTCGAACCTCAGCTCCCTCCAGCAGTGTTCAAGTGCGAACTTGGCGTTGTAGTCACTGAAGAAGATGTCATGAGCCGACTTCATGACATCATTCTCACTGTGGCCACTTGTCTGCTCCTTCAACGCCGCTCCATGGCTTCCAACAAATTTACAAACCTACTCATTGATTCTTCCCTACCTCTGCTTACATTGATCCCACTCCCTAGGAGCTGAGCCAATGATCTGAGGGCTCGAATTGAAATAACCCTCTATACGCTTCCAAAAGGATCCCAATTTCTGTTCATTACTGACAATGGGATCCTTGCTTGTGTTCAACCAACCACTGATCAAGACAAGGTCTTCTTTGGTTGTCCACTTCCTCCTTTCCGCAGGCTTAACCCGGGAGAGTTAACACATGGCTCAGCAGAGTCTAAGTCTATTGCTTGACTGCTCTGCGAAGTCAACAGATTAACAAACCCGGTTGAGTTAACGGGAAAAGAGTCCATGATTTTGGGGTGTTGTGGTTTCGGTTTGGGGTGTTGTGGTTTCGGTTTTTGTTTAGAATGTTGCTGTGATTTTAAAGTGGGGAATTACTATGTTTTTAAACTACTAGCAAGATAGATAATTAAGTGTGGAGTTACTATGTTTTCACCAACCAAAATTTATTAGAGAAGAGACAGAACTACTAGATACCTATGAGCCGATAAACATCAAATCAGAACAAAAAATTAACTCCTCCTAAGTACAAATCATTTACAGCAACCAACCAACCAATAGATCATTAATGTGTCTTTAGAAAATATCTACTTCTAGTTCTCGTTCTACTTCTAGTTTAGATGACTAGTTTTCGTTCTAGTTCTACTACTACTTCTAAACCATAAAACAGAGACCACCTATTTAGTTTAGGTTACTCACCTCTTTCGTTGTCACTCAAAGCAGACCTTCTCGAGGGTATGGACCTGCAGAGAGAGGTCATAGACCTGCTCATTGAGGCTTTTAACTTCTTCCTGGACATGGGAATATCGAAAAAACATTTCTGTTAGTAACTGTAATAAAAACACTTGGAAAAAATCTTTACACCGATTAAAAAGATCAAATTTCACTAACCTGAAGTGAACGAATCTGTCTAGTGAGAGTCGAGACCCCCATCATCACCTGCTCAGCCTCTTCCACCCGTTTAGTCAGCCTCTCGAGCTCCTCATGCACACCTATAACCCAAGGCTGACGATAATGGAAACCATCAGCCTTGGTCGGGAAACAAATTATCATCAGACTCTTTCCGAATTAAAAACAATAACCAACAATGAAGAACCTCTTCCCAGGGCTAAAAACAATAACCAACAATGAAGAACCTCTTTACCTCATAGTTTGTGCATGTGAAGAATCTCTTCCCAGGAAGAGTGTCGTAGTCTTCCTTCCCGCGAACCTCGTTGATCACTCTCCCACCACACGAACACTTTGTAGGAATCACGTACTCAGAATCTGCCACATAGCTTAACATATGGATGTGGTGCTTTTGCCTCTTTGCATCTCTTATTTCTTCAGCCGGATCCATCTGTAAAATCATTCAAAAAATATGTCAAAATTAATCCTTTTCAACGAAAGCAAAAGGATTAAACGAAACCAAAATCGAATCCTCAAAAAAAAATTAATCGAACTCTAATGACGATTTTCAAATCATAGAAAAAACCCTATACAAACCACCAACAAGATCTACAACCCTTTATCGAAACCCTGGATCCCTGAGTCGAAACCCCCAATTTTTCCCCAAAATCGACCAAATCAATCGGTGAAACGACTCGAAACTCACCTACGCTCGTGAATACAACAGATCGTCGTCGATTACGTGGAGAATTCCTCCGGGATTGGTCGGCACACGAATAATCGCCTCTCACGGCGAAACCCTAGTTTTTTGAGAAAGAGGGGAAAATGAGATGAATCACGACGAAACCCCTCTTTCCTCCTCGTCAACGCGTTTTCGGTTGACAAACCGAAACACGGCACATGGTAAAAACCGCGCCTTACGGGTTCATCACTAAGGCCCGGTTCATCTGTTTTCTCGGGTTTTTTTCATTTTTTAAATGATACGGACCTAAGAGTTCAAGCCCACGAACTGACCAAAAACCGCTGATGCGGATGGTCTTATATTTAGCTCTTTATATTTTCTTAACTATTTGTATTTCCTGCATACTCAGAATTGAAAGAATACATACAGTGCCGGACTAATTCCTTTTATACTACCCCAGTCAAAATTGAAAATTATGCCCTTGTACATAACTTATCAAAATCACAAAATAGTATAGAAAATAACTTAAATTTTCATTAAAAAATCAAATATCATAGTCTACTCAAAATCAGCGATAGTAAGAACACTTATTATACAATCAAGAGCAAAATGACAAAAGTAAAATCTGGGTAAAATAAAAGTGCTGCAAGCAGCAAGACTATGGAACAAATTAGAACAAAAGAAAAAATTGTTTTGTTTCTAATTTTAATTAGAGTTTTAACTATCATTGAAAATAGATTTTACTAATATATTTAATTTTCAACAAATTTAAATATTGCTGAAAGTTCCAACAAATCTTATTCTAACTAAAATTGTCTAATAAGTAATATTTTCACAAAAGAACCTACAAATTTTATTTATTTATTAATACTAACAAAAAAAATTTTGCAAAAAATATACTCCATTAGTTTGGATGCCCTAATTTTTTGCTTGGTGGTTTCCCTTCAAGTCCGGCCCTGAATACATAATTAGTATTTGATTTCCTTAGTGTAGTAGATATATAGCATATCATTTCATGGTCTTTCTCCATTTAATGTTTCTGGTAGATATGAGTTTGGTCTTAGTTAAAAGTACAAAAATTAAGAAATTTATTACTTTCAAAAATTATTAACTAATATATAAATTAAATTTAGGTTATTAAAAACTATATAACTTAATTGGTCACATACTATTCTTTTTTTTTGGTCACATACTATTCAATAAACCTAAAATTACATAAAACAGAAAATAATATATTTCGTAAGAAAATATATTTCTAAAACAATTTATATTATAAAACAGAAAAAGTATATTATTATTATCGTGTCTGGATTCCTTTCGATAAAATTTGACCTTTACAACACTAGTTTCATTTCATCCACTTTTTGTTTTGTCTCATCCACTTTACATGCCAAAGTAAGTGGAGTGTACATACATACTCAAAATCCCGAAACGAATAAAACTATAAAAGCAATTCCAAAGAGGATAGTAGCAAAACTATTTCCAATGTCTCCGAACTCACTATACATAAACACAATCCTTACAAATGGGCCTTAACCCAGCCTAACGTTTAGTTTTGTAAATACGGAAGAGGATCAAAAACGCCTATGGACAATGAAGTAAAGCGATGAATATACATTCCCAAGTCTGACATGGCCAATTCTTACCAAGACGAGACTATTCGTTCACTACGGGGGTTGTCCACTGCTGGTTAGTTAGACCATCTCCAATTCAATTCCAAAACACTATTTTTTTAATATGATTTTTCACGCAATTTTAGTGTAAATTTTTTAACCCAACACTAAAATTACATTTACATCAAATTTGGTGTGAGATTATAGTGTTGCATTACAATAGTGTAATTTTTAATGTTGGGTATGAGAGATTTAGTTTGGAAATCACCCTAAAATAATGTATTGGAGTTGAGTTAGAGATAAAAAAAATTAGTGATGAAATTACATAAACATAGTGTGATTTTGACACTATATTAATGTTATGGGTTGGAGATGTCCTAAGGGACAAAATCACTGTGTTATTATCTCACATTCTTATATATATATAACATAAATAAGAAAATTCAACCTACTGACTTCTGTTATGTTCTCATCTGTGTTATTATCGTAATATGAAAATTCAAATTTATACCATAATATGTTGTTCCTTGTTATATAATTATGTCAAACCTGCAGAATCGACGACAATAAGTTCAAAAGACTGATCATGGTTTTCATTTGCAACAAAAGGCACGAATTTGCATTTGATCAGCTCAGTCAGTGTAAACAAATTAATGGATATATATAGTGATAATAAATACTATATGAATTTAAATACTCATAGGAACAAAAGCAAAGAGACATTCCTACCAGAAACCCTACACAATAATAAGGGAATGAAACAAAAGTTGACTGAGTGGCCCATTCACACCTCATCTGCAATGATGACGAAGCAGAGTGGGAAGCTCGAAAAGTTGCCTTTTTTAATTCTTCAGTATTTTCGCTAATTGATAATTACCAAAAGTGAGATTATTCTCTCTTCCCCCATGCAAAACACTCCAAAAAACTCGATAGATAGACTGATCGTTCGTACTCCCAACAAAAAATTATTACCAATACATAAAGACACATCGATGTACATTAAAGTTTATTATTCTATGGTCTTTCATATAATCTCATTAACCCCACTTATCGAATTTCCACCCAAAATACAAATCATTCGCAAAACTGACTATGCTTTAAATTGGCTTTTTCTCCATTGTCGACTGTCTTCTTGATTTTCTTTCGGTATCCACTGTCGTCTTAACCAGTCATATTCTTTGTTACTTATCGAATTATATTTCTTAAACACCACCATATAATTATATTTATTTTATATGCATATCTAATTCCAATATGGAAAATCTGCCGGCATGGAAATCATTTCCTTAGCTCATCATCAGCCTAGTTATGACGACCGAACTATAAAAATGATATACTTTTGTTATATCATAAGCGTGGATAATAACTCTATGCTTGATATATTTATATACTTACAATCCAATACACCACTCGAAGTAGTTGGAAAATAGAAAACCATGTTGAAGATAATATGAAAACAGAATCTACTATCTTTTCCTTTTTTTGTATGGTGAATTTTGTTTAGGTGTGATACGAAGTGATGGGGTTTTAGACTAGCAAAGAGAATCCATGTTGGTGCTTCAAAAGCCGAGCCATCAAAAAAGAGAGAAGAAAAAAATTAGAGAGAGAGAGAGAATATTTCACTAAGTGTAGGCTTTGGTGTATGTGAAGTATCTTTCTGTTTTTTTGGTAAATTGTTGTGTCAGCTTGATAGGGCACGCGTTTGTTCAAACTCCCAAGAAATGCTGAAGAAAAAGAATAAGACATTTGTCACATTGCTCTCTATTTCTCTCCCTATTACACACTGATCACGAGAGCCGAAACCTTCTGAGTAAGGCAGAAGTTTACATGTGATTGGATCCTTCTACTTGAGCAGAGAGATTGATTCTCACGTTTCCTCTTGGTCTCTTCCTAGGTTTTCCCCTCATTCCTTCAAAAAATAAATATTAAGCTCAATCATATCAAGTGTCATTATCCAAATGAATTATCTGCTATGTACTATTTGTTCTAAATAGATTCAATTGGGATGGAGACGTTGAGTACGTCTCTTTCGTATGTAGGATTGTATTCATCAATTCTTTTAGTATATTAATTTATTTTATATGACGAGATGTGAGAAGTTAATTTCATGTTTTCAATCCATAGTTTTTCTCCTTAAAGTTATGATCATTAATTCTTTTACTCTAAAATGTAACACTGTATTCAAATTATGCAAAGCTAAAACAGTTCTATATATAGCACGTTAAACTAATGGTATTTTTTAGTTGATCAAAAAAAAACTAATGGTATTTTTTTAAGTCTTCATGACCTAAAGAATTTGAGATGTCTACTTTATGTCTACTACTATACTTCTCCTCATAAACATGCTTTTCGTTTTTGATAATGTGATACGAACAATTTGTTAGAAATACAACTAACAAGATAACCAAAGTACATCATATTAAATCCGAGATTTATAAACTTGTACAGAATCAATAGCTGTCCAAATTTACGTATTAAAAACCTGTAACCGATAAGATAGAAATACTTATAATATACTTGTACCGTTAATAAAATATATTTTGATTTTAATAGCCAGAATTTACACAATTATTAATTATGTGCGTATAAAGTTTTCATAAATTATTTTGCTTGCTCCAAAAGAAAGAAAAACATAAAACATGCTAAAGAGAAACACATATATACAAATTAGACTTTAACAGTCCAATAAAATCCTCCCAGATTACCAAAAAAAAACCAATCCAATAAAGTCACACAATCTTCTTCTCGTATGAATTTGAGCTCATCGAGAGAGCTCAGAATTATGCGATGACTACATATGTAATTAGTGCTAGTGCCTATATAGTCTACGATTGTGCTGGTTGGCTTCTAAACTTCGAAAGAACCCAAAAGCGAAGATACGTATCAAGACTTTTCTTGATACGATGCAAAATACAATTATTTATACAACCAAATAAATGGATAAATGTTATTTTTATTCCTTTATAAAACCAATGAAGCAAAAGATGATGAGCATAGAACTTTTTTGACCGCAACAGTGGAATGTACCCAATTCAATAGTCACTTTTTACACTTAATTAAATGCATGTAAAAGTCTTTTTTCTTGCCTCAAAGTTACAGCCAGATGTTTTTTCTACCAGAACCTAGTAACCAAATTAGATTCATGCCTATTAGCCGTTGTCTTGTCTTTACACTTCAATTTGTTTACCTCAAATTGTTCTTTTAAAGATTTTTATTTCTCGGTCTTAAACTGAAAACAGTAGCTCAAAGGTATTAGAAATTAAACCTTGAGTTTGGGACAAACGTTTTTCCTGTTCATGATTAGCAAATATATTAGATTCCAAGAAATAAAACAGGTCGAGCTAATTAGGTTGAAGTCTAAAAACAGTATTACTATTGAAGATATATATATAGTGTTTACTATTAAAGACAGCACTTGTTTCGTACAAATAATTTAATCATCAAACTGATAATAATACTTTCAAACATTTATATCCAGTGTTTACTATTGAAGACAATATATACTTGTTTTTTTTCTTTAAAAATAAACATTTAATTTCGTGGGCACCATAGAAGAAATACATCATCTATCAGAATTTCAGTTGTGAAATACTTATGTTTTGTTTTGCGTATGGTTTATTTTCTTATCATGTCGGTATTTCTTGTCTATTCACCAACAAACATATAAATACAACTTTCAAATAAAAACGTACATAATGCATGCTTGTATATATTGTATATGGTCTCTTGAATGTTTCTACCTATACCCTCACTATTTACGTAGGGCATGCTTTTCTGAGTCACGTCAATCATTTACACACTTTAGCATCTGAATACCCATACGATTATTTTTTTTGGGTGAATAAAGTCACCTGAACATATGAATCAGAGCTTCTAAGATATTGAATAAATCGTAAGCATCATACAGTAGTGAATAATCTCAATCAAATAAAATTAAAAACCTGCGGTTTAGTTTAAAATGGAATAATCTGTCAAGGTGTTATTTACGGTAGTATATGTCACAAAAACAATTTCTTTGTACGTGATTAATTAATGAGCATATCAATTTGTTAAACACTAATTAAGAGCCAAAATAATATAGTATAGATTTTCTACATTATCTTCACTGAGGTTGAGTAGATTAGCTTACACTAATACACTATATATGATCTTAGTTTGGTTTTTAGCCTCTATACAATTTCATTCGCTTAGACAAATAAGAATCTAAAACCATGATTAATATATGTGTCTTATGAAAAGTTCCTTAACAAATATAAAGACGTTTTTTAATTTTTAATGACACATGCAAAAAGCATTTAAAAAATCAAAAAAACGTTTCTTAAATAAGATATATAAATGATATCTCTTCTTTTCTTATATATAAAAAATAAGAAACGTCTCTTACATTCGATAAGAGATTCTCCCTAAAAGATCTGCCCTAAGTGCAAAGACACGAACAAACGCTGATTAGATCTGCCCTCGAACCTGTCACTGTTTGAGATTAGAAGCGTCATGTATCTATCTATACACGAGCATGTTTAATTCAACTGTCTCTAGGTAAGCTTTCGCACATCAAATCAACTGCAAAAGCCACTGCATAAATTCTGACAATGCTCAGGAATTTTCTAAAACTATATTCTTGTAATTTGTTTGGTGTGCATGGATTTGTCGATTGATGTTTGTAAAAATTATTAAATGTATTGATCGATCAACATTGTATTCTTGTAATATGTTTGATGTGCATGGTTATGTCGATTGATGTTTGCAAGCATTATTAAAAAAATGTAATGATCAATCAACTTATAATATCCACAATAATTTGCAAATTGAACACCCATCATTTTACTTTTAATTATTTCATACAATTTCACTTTGTTTGGCTTCATAATATTTAAACTCACTTAACATTTATATTTTTAAAAAGTTTTGTTGGATGAAATTCAACACCTTATGCCACAATTTTTGTTTTTATAATTTTCTTATTGGTTTTTAATATAATTTTGAATGTTTACATTTTATTTCGTTTAAAATATCAAAAATAATTAATCAAAAAAACTGTTGTAAAGACAATTTAAAGTATTATTTTTTGCATCTAATTAAATAAAAAGTCTATGTTTATAAAATAAAAAATAAAAAATATGATCAATTTATATAAATTTAAAATAAAAATAAATTTGTTTACTATATTAAAAACTAATTACAAATAATAGGGTGTAAAAATATATCATCAGTTTTATGATCAATAATAACTTGTTAAAAAGATATAACTTGTCATTTGTCATTGTCTCTTTTTTTTTTCTTCTTGATTCAATATGTTCAACATAAATCAATTCACGTGTATTTCAAGAAATATTCAACACTTCCATTATATCTTTAGCTGTTGAATAACAGTTCCATTGTAAGTAGTTTAAGTATGTGAAATGCGTTAGAGTAGGTAGCTCTGCATCAAACATAACCCAAAAAAAAATCATTTTAGTCAAACTCATAGTTCACATTAAGATTCTATAACGTTTAAAACTTATTTTGATTCTATATTAACATGATAATTTTTGTATACTTTCACTGATTAACATTTGAGTATCGTTTGTTTATCAAACTTAAAAGGTCATGAAGAAACTTGTTATTTTTATTCTATCCCAAGAATTTTCATATTAACATGATAATCTTTGTATACTTTCACTGATTAACATTGGAATATCGTTTATTTATCAAACTTAAAAATTAAGAACGTGTTCTTTCTTGCTTGTGTACTTTTACTCTCTTTTTTAATGTATAGTTTTTACTTCTTAATTTTTCATTTAAACCCCTTTTATGATCTGGAGTTTCTCATTCAAACCTTCTTTTAGATCCAGTGGGTTCAGTTGTAGACTCAATTCAAAGAAAAGTTTGATCGATCAAGATTCATGCTTCATCGGGATTAGAGAAGAAAGAGAGAGTAATGATGAATAATTTCTTTCCATGCAAAAGAAGAAAAGCATTAACATTTGAAAGAAAAAGGCAAAGAAAAATAATTCACAAACTTTATTTTTTGCCTTTTGTTTATCCCTTCGATTTTACCTTTTTTTCTCTACTTTTTCCCCCTTCTCCTTTAATACTTTAATGATGATCACTCCTCTCTTCTTTAGGCTTTAGATCCGATCAACACCAAAATGCCCTTTTCATATAAAATTAACATGCGTTTTCGTCTTATTTCATATTTATACAATCTCATATACCTAATCTCTTTCTGGATAACTTTATTATCGTGAACACATATCAATCTCGACGAATATACGTGGTATTTTTTCACGTTGGCACCCAACAAATTATAAATACTCTCAGTGTTCCGGCTACTAAACTAGTGACTTCAAGCACGTTTAATGCTTGCGAGACAGTGATTTATGCCATTCTATTCCAAATCGGAAAATTTAATCTGAGCCATGGCTTGTATACTGTAGTTCCAAAGGAGTAACATTCTCAAGATATCTTTTAGAAATTAATAAAAACTGATTATTTCACGTAGTGTAAATATACGTCTTTCCATGCTGATTAGTGTACATTCTTGTCGTGCATTAATGAATTTGTGAGTATTAAGGATGGTCTCTCTGTTTATTTTAATACTATTTTAATCTGTAAGACCGATTGTCTTGCCTGCAACTAACCGTTAAGTTGGAAATCCTGAATATTCATTAACACTGGAGGAGAGGGAAGTTAATGATAATCTAATTAACATTTATATGATTATATTAGGGGGCAGATAGTTTTCGACATGGGTGTGTTACGTGTGTAACTGATTTCTTAAGACAAATTACGATTCATTTTACGTTGCATGAAAGGTACGCCTTTTGTTTGGTCATGTGATATAAAATTTTAATAGAACTGTATAAATGGAACGTAAACTTATGTGATTTCATTTTCACCATTTTCAAATAAGAAATTCGCGAATCCAACTAAAACAACAAATAATCAGGTTTTAATTTGGGATTATGGGTTTAATCACTTTGCTAGCTAACTTAAATGTGTCTAAACTTTCAAACTCCTTTTCCTGATTATAACTATAATCTATTATCTAAAACATCGTTGCAATGTTCATCATGTTCTCAGTTTCAAAAAAAAAAAATGTTCATGTTCTCGATTTTCAAATTTGGTTAGATGTTGCAGGTTTTTCCATGAAACACCAACTTATAAAGAAAATAGATATATATGTTATTTGTGTATGGTATCATGCGAATATCTTTTTTTTTTTTTTTGCGAATATCAAAATTAACTCCGTCCAAATACCATATATAAACATTAGTAGTCAAAATCACGGTAAATGTATATGTGTAAGGAAACGATTATGACAAACCATGCTTTCTTATTCTAACGAGTGTATATATAGTGATTGATCTTAGCTAGCGTTAATGAGTATACATTTCAGTTTTGGATGAAGTTTCTAGTATATCTAATATTATAAATTAACAGTAAGTTCAAATGCATTTTGCAATGATAGGGTCATCTTTAATTCCAACTATTGTTGGTAATATGTAAGGCAAAATGCAAACCACATCATTAGAACTCTATAACTTTGCCACTTTAGCTCCATATCGGTATTAAAGAAAACTTCATTTGCATTTTCCCTTCATCAATCTTTCTCTAAAAGTATATACTTTCCTTGCAAATGGAGTAGCCTCAATTAATTTATGTTTATATTTGGGGGTTTGTTTCACTTCATGGGTCCTATGGGAATATTATTCCCCAATGATTTGGACTCCTCCACCATAATTATACCCTTCTTCGCCTCATTGATCACACGATGTTAGAAGCTATGATCATTACACTAAACAAAGAGCAAAGTAGTGCTCCGATATTCATTAGCTATATCATGTACACCCAAATTCGCAAGCTTTATCTTTGCCTTTTTCTTAATTTTTTTCGTTGATGTTAATCATGAGAGAAATAACCTACTTATTAAACAAATTAGCATAAAGCAACCCTTAACGAGTCATTCGTTGGCATGAAATAGATTCAACTCTAGACGACACTTTTGACTTCGAATTGTAGAAAATGAGTGCGAGTAGCATTTAACAAAATATGTCTTGATTATCTGCATTTGTCATGAACTTGTGATAGATAAAATTTCATACTCGTGCATGGTAAGTTTTTATTTCTTTTTATTTTGCTATGTTTTTCTTTTCAGAAACGGTGCCGTGAATAGGTATATGTATATTCCCCCCCCCCCAAACTAAAAGCCCCAATATTAGAGCATCCTCATCCATGAGAACCCTTCTAAAGTTCTTAAGAAAATAGTATTTTAATCTAATTTTATTAAATAATTAAATTTTGATGTTCAACTAAAAACGGAATCAATTGGTAAATGACAAGAGTTATAGAGAGTTCTAAACAGTTCCTCAAAATTTATCTTTTGAATTTTTTTTTCTAATCTCTCTCTTCACTGATTATTTTATTTTAGTTATTGATGAAACCTTTTTTAATCAAAAATTCTCACTGAAGGTGCTATTACTGCCACCTAAACTTTTTTTACCCCAACTGTCAAAATCTGAAACTATACAAGAATTTCCGTTGAATGCACATTATAAATTTTCCATCCGACTACATATCTCTTAAATTACAGTTCCTTCCCAATATCTAAGCGTATATAGGGAAAACATATTAAAGTGGATAATGAATATTATTAGATAAAAAATATGATAAAATTAAAGTCATCATAAATTTCTGAAGGGATCTCAACAAAACAAACAGATGAATTTCATCGGAAATTTACTGATTTTTTTTATAGAAAATTAGTCAAAAATTCCTAATTAAATTAAAAAGTACTTATTTTAAATAAATCTGTTGAAATCCTTCGAGTATTTATGTTTATTTTTACAAAATTAAATAGATATTTTAAACAATATCATCTGAAATTTTAAATAAATTTACGATGACTTAGAATTTGGTGCTTAAAAATAGCATAAAATATGTAACACTTGATTCAATTAAAGATCAAAGAATAATAAAATATCACTTAAAACTTCATACCATATAATATACGATTAATAATCGAATATTACAAAATTTACATACAGTAAATCAAAAATCACTTTCTACGATTGAACTGAATTCGGTCCGTCAGAAAAGTGTGATATATCTAGGATGCTTCTTTTACTTCTTCTTTCTATAATTTGCATCTATCTCTTCCCAGTCACATATCTTTCAGTCTGCTTATCATCCCTTTGTTCCATGCAAGTTGATTTTATTTTTTCAGATATTGTGACATTTGTATATGTTAATAGGTTAGAATTGTTAATTTTATGAAGTTAGATTAGAGATTTGAAGTTGTAATCTTGATTATGGTTGAATGGTAGTTTAAGATATGACATTGGAATTTGTTAGTTAAGTTTTAGATTTTTTTTGTTATTTGTACATTTAAATTTTTCATTTATGCTGTTAGACTAGCAATTTAGACTATAAATTTCGTGTTATTTTTATATTAGACAATGTCTGTTAGTATTATATGTAATTTGTTTGTTTAGGCCGTTAGATTAATAATTTATATTATAATCTTATGTTATTTGTATATTTAAATTTATAAGTAGAGGTTGTCAGATAAGGAATGTATACTATAATTTTGTGTTATTTAAATATTAGATTATCGTTTTTTTGTTAAATATATTATTTATTTGTTTAGATTGTTAGATTACGAATTTAATTATGATTTTATGTTGTTTCTAAATATATATTTTTATTTTTTATTATTAAAACATTTAATAAGTTTATTTATATTTAGGTATATTTTAAATTTTTTATTTATAGTTATTTATATATTTAAAATAAAACCTTTTTTATTTTGTAGATGATTTTTAAAAATCGATGAATTCTTTTATGGAACTTGTTCATCAAAAATTTGTTAGTATAGAACTTATTCGTTGGGACCTCCTTGGAAAATTTTCCAACGAATTCTTACAGATTATTTATGACTATTTTCTTTTTTTTTAGGAACTTGTTAAGTAATAATTTTTGACGTATTTCTAATGACTGCAAACGTTGGAAATTCGACAGAAAGACAAAACAAAAATATTGACGAGATATACCCAATAAAATGTATTCATCGTGAATATGTCGGAAACGCAATGATTTTTTGACGGATATGTTTATGGAGAATAGTTTCTTTGTTATTGTGTTTATATTGGAGATCAAACATGTAAAGTTTCCTCTCTCTTTTTGGTAATCGAACTGAGAACTTGGTCAAGCAAAGCCCTAGCTAGTTTCTAATGAAGAAGATAAATTATCAACTCTTGTTATCCTCTTTGGTTATTTTGTGAGTTCTTATATTGGCCAAACAACATATGCATAGTGGGGTTAAGAACCAATTCCGTTTACCACGTGGTTGAAAACTAAACTATTCTAAATAATACACATATACAGAGTAACGAAATGCATATATATATATATATATATATATATATATATATATATATATATATATATATATATATCGGTAGAGAATATAACAAAGTCCTTTTTTGCCATGAGGTTTCTTTTTCGAATTTTGACCAAAAAGAGATTCAATAAGATCCGTTATATAGTTGAGACATGTATATTATGAAATAAAGCACGACTAGCTAGTGGAAGATAGTGTGCTTTCACAATAGTCGAGAGAGAAACACATTATTTTGATTTGAGGAGTCTATTGACACCATGATCGAACCAAATACCAAAACATGACTTACTAGTCATTTTTACGGTAATCATTCAAGTTCAAGACTGATCACTAATTTGTTAGCTTTTATAGTAATCACATTGCATTAAAGCTTATACTAATAACAAGGCATAGAACTTGCTGTCTACATAGTATTGTTGTAGTAGTAGATTATTGGCTTTGGAAAACGATTTATAGTTTTTACCAGTGGAATGACATTAGTATTTGTTCATTATAAAACTTCAGTCGAGTTGTAACGAATAAAGTGTTTTCATTCAAGTTATAATCAGTGTTGAAAAACGGTTACGCAGCGATTTAGTGTTTAGAAAAAGCTTAGTCAAAATCTGGATAGCTATTTAGACATTTACATCATAAATTAGTATTGTATTTACTATATTTCATATCAGAATATTTTAAATCTCAAAATATATTTAGAACTATAAATATACGTACACAAAAAAATCAAAAGAGACATTATAAAAATATAAAAAAGTATATATATATATATATATGATAAAGCAGAAACATAAATTCATCTGGAAAATGAAGAATGCTAAACCAGAAATAAGAATCAGGGAAAACATTCGTTAAATTAATATTAAAAAAAAAATATAAATTTCATAACTATATACTATGCAGCTAAAACTTATAAAAGTAGCTATAAATAGCCAGACCATCACTGAAAAATTGGTTAATAGTTTTGAATGACCGTCTTAAGTCGTCTAGAACTGTCTAAAAGAATTTACAATTATCTAAATCCGTTTACTTATGAAAATGATTAATATTGATGCCTGCAGAATAATCACTATGATCTATGAGTAGTACCTAAGTCTAATCACTATTTAAGCAGATTATAGAAATCAAGAACTCAAGAACACAATATCTTCAAACTTCAACTTTCGTATTGCTTTAGAAAACTTCCTCAAAAACTAAAGCTCTGAATAACTTTCACACAAACCGTGAGTTATTCATCATCTTACACTTTCGTTTATATAGGAATAGATATCTCCTAAACCTATTAGAAATAACTCTTTCAATATTTCCTAATCCCTTTACAAGATAATCATAACAACATTAGGATTAGGATGGCTTGACTTTTAAGCTAAGTCTTCAAGCTTATCAACATTCTCCCCCTTAAGCTTGACTTCACTTTCATTTACATCATGCATTCCCAACAAGTTCCTCATCTCCTTGAAACGAACACGAGCAAGCGACTTCGTAAGTATGTCGGCTCTCTGACTACTTCCAGGAACGTGTTCAACCTCCACCTGTTCGTTCTCCACGCACTCCCTAATGAAATGAAAACGTCTATGAATATGTTTGCTGCGACCGTGGAACACCGGGTTCTTAGTGAGCGCGATTGCGGACTTGTTATCCACCTTTATTACTATCTTCTTGCAAGCATCTCCTACAATCTCACTCATAAGTTCCTGTAACCATATCGCCTGTTTCGCAGCCTCAGTTGCCGCCATAAATTCAGCTTCACACGACGATAATGCCACAATCTCCTGTTTCTGAGAGCACCAGGTTATAGGGCTCTTACCAAAGTAGAAAACATGCCCTGTTGTACTCTTTCCGTCGTCAATGTCAACGTTGTGGGAGCTATCACTGAAACCTACCAGTTCCATCTTTTCTGCCTGTTCGAAGCGTAGACTAAGAGAGGTTGTACCTCGTAGATATCTCAGCACCTGTTTCAGAGCAGCTCCATGTGACTCCTTTGGATCTTGCATATATCTACTAAGCACACCAACAGAAAAAGAGAGGTCAAGTCTAGTGTGCAATAGATAGCGAAGACAGCCAATGTTCCTTCGGAACTCCCTTTCATCGATACTTTTCTCTTCCGGTGATCTAGACAACTGCAGGTTCATCTCCATCGGAATATGAGTAGGATTGCAATCCTTCATGCCACTTTCTTCAAGAATCTTCCGAGCATATCGATCTTGTGACAATACTATGCCTTTATCAGTTTGACGTACTTCGATTCCTAGATAGTAAGTTAACTTACCGAGATCACTCATCTCAAAGTTTCGAGCCATTCCTTGCTTAAACTCAATAATGGCAGACAAAGATGATCCGGTAACGAGTAAGTCATCAACATACACACACACAAGGAGAGTACTCTTCTTCTCTTCTCTTTTGTATAGCGACGGTTCCTTTGAGCACCGAGTGAAGCCTAGTTCCTTCAGAATCGTATTAAGTTTAACGTTCCACGCTCTAGGGGCTTGTTTTAAGCCATACAAAGCTTTATGTAACTTATAGACTTTGTCTTCCTTGCCTTTGACAACAAACCCTTCTGGTTGTGAAACGTAAACTTCCTCTTTCAATTCTCCGTGCAAAAACGCGGTCTTTACGTCAAGATGATGAATCTCCCATTGCTTTGTAGCTGCGAGAGCTATGACCATCCTGATGGTTTCAATACGTGCCACTGGTGCGAAAACTTCATCATAATCAATGCCATGTTGTTGAACATAACCTTTAGCCACCAACCGTGCCTTGTACTTGCTAATGCTACCATCTGCGTTCCTCTTTATTTTGAATACCCACTTGAGGCCAATAGGCTTGAAACCTTTTGGTAAGTCAACAAGAACCCAAGTGTTATTTTTCTCGATGGAGGTAATCTCCTCTTTACACGCATTCACCCAAACTTTCTTCTCCTTGGCTTCATTGAAACTCCATGGCTCGTTGTTCACTACCATCAGTAATCTTTCACACTCTTCTTCAGATACGAGAACATAGTCCTCCAAATATTGAGGTTGGGTTCTTGCTCTTGTTGACCTTCGTGGTTCAGCTCCCTCACTCTCTTCTTCATCATCATCTTCCATTACTACCTCTTCAGTTTCATCTTCTTCGCTTACTTCCTGAGATCGTGAAGTATCTCCAGAGCTGGTCAGTGGCAGCAGTTCAATCTCGAATGTCTCATGCTCTGTTTCTTTCATCTTTCCTTTGTTCTAATTCCATTGTTTATCTTCATCAAAAATCACATCTCGACTTACCACAATTCTCTTGCTTGTAGGATCAAGAAGTTGGTATGCTTTAGATCCTGGCTCGGTTCCTAAGTGTACCAAGACTCTTGATCGATCATCAAGTTTTTTCCTTCTTGCAACCTCTGTTCTTGCATAACATACACATCCGAAAACCTTAAGATGTTCGACGTTTGGCTTCTTGTTCCGTAATGCTTCGTATGGAGTAAGGTTAAGCAGAGATCTTGTTGCTACTCGGTTTATCAAGTATGTAGCATGCCTAACTGCTTCCCCCCACAAGTAATTCGGTACATTCATATGCTTAAGCAAGCTTCTGGTCATCTCAAGTAACGTACGGTTTCGCCTTTCAACGACTCCATTCTGTTGTGGAGAATATGGGGCTGTTGTGTGCCTATTGATTCCATGCGTGTCGCAGTACTTCATGAACTCTAGTGATGTAAACTCACCACCTCTGTCTGATCTGAACGTCTTTATTGTCGACTTTGTTTCCTGCTCAACCATCTTCTTGAAATCTTTAAACTTCATGAACGCTTCACTTTTCTCCTTTAGCAATATGATCCACATATATCTTGAGAAATCATCAATCAATACGAACACATAACGCTTCTGTCCTGGAGTGGATGGTGTGATGGGTCCACAAAGATCTCCGTGAACCAACTCAAGTGGTTGTGTGGCTCTGTACGAAGCTTCTTTCGGAAAAGGTTTCCTTGCTTGCTTTCCAAGTAAACATGATACACATGTTTCTTTCGTGATAGTCAGATCTGGTATGCCTACGACCAAACTCTTGCCTATCATTGTCTTGATTATATCAGTGTTGACGTGTCCGAGCCTAGCGTGCCATTTTGATGACTCTGCAGCTGATGCAGCTTGTAAGCATTGGATCGTATCTGCTTGTAGCGTCACTTTGTACAGACGGTTCCTCGACCTTGCAGTCTTGATCATCAAATAGCCTGAGCGGTCAAATAGCATCAGCAGATCGTCCTTCATCCTTACCTCGCAACCGGCTTCGGTGGCTTGTCCCAAACTTACAATGTTACTCCTCAATTTTGGTATGTAGTAGACATTGCTTAGTATCTTCCTTACTCCTCCTTTTAATACAAATCTGATTGATCCTTTGCCTTTTATATCGATGAGTGAATCATCCCCGAAGCGAACCTTTCCTGTAACTTCCTCATCAAGTGAGTAGAATAGCGACCTGTTTCCACTCATGTGATTACTGGCTCCGTTGTCGAGGTACCACAAATTCTCAGTTTCTTTTCCACTTTCAAACATGCTAGGTTTCACTTTTCTTTCGTTGAGATATACTACCTCGTGCACCATCAATTCATCTGCCTCCTGCGTGTCATCTTCCTTTCGATCAATGACTTCTTGCAACTTGAGTAACCTTTCAGGACATTCCGACGCGTAGTGTCCAAGTTTCTCGCAACTAAAACAAGTAATGTGGCTCTTGTCTCTGCTTGGACCCGTCTGTCCTTGCTTGTAGGCTTCCTTCTGCGCATAGAAACCTACCCGTCCTCGGCCTCGTCCTCCTCTCCAACTACCTCTTCCACCTCGACCTCTTCCTCGTCCATATCCATCCGTTTGAGATTCACTATTCGCATACATTAGCTTTCCATGATCCTCACTCTGTTCTTCCTCTTCCTCGTTTATTCTTTCTTCGAATGCTTTCATCCTTCCAACTATATCTTCAAAACCAATTGTGTTTAGACCCAAGACTTGTTCTAAAGAGGAAACCATGTGAATATATTTCTTCCTAGGCAAGCCTTTTAGGAACTTCTTAACAAGTTTTGATTCCTCAATGATTTCACCAAGAGAAGCTGTCTTCGAGGAGATTTCAGTTAGCTTGCCAACGAAGGCATCAATGCTTTCGTCTTCCTTCATCTTAAGCTTATCAAAATCTGTCATTAGGGTTTGTAATCGTGCTTCACGTACCCTCTCGGCTCCAACGTGTCTGGTCTTAATTGCTTCCCATACGGTTTTTGCTGTCTCGAGATGTCCTACTTGTAAAGTTAGTGCTTCTGGTATGGATTGAACAATCAAAGCTATAGCCAAACAGTTCTTCTCTTCATCCTTGCTTCCGGGGTCAATAATTTCCCAGGCTTTGTTAACCCTGAGAGCTATTCTCATTCGCATCGCCCAGACGGTGTAATTTGAGGCATTGAGCACTGGATACTTGATGTTTGAGGATCCAGACGTCTCTTTGCTGTTACCATCTGATTCTTGCTTTACGTCACTCATGGCGGCTGTCGTTTGAGTAATGTTTTTGATCTCTATTGCTTAGTAAGCTCTGATACCAATTATAGAAATCAAGAACTCAAGAACACAATATCTTCAAACTTCAACTTTCGTATTGCTTTAGAAAACTTCCTCAAAAACTAAAGCTCTGAATAACTTTCACACAAACCGTGAGTTATTCATCATCTTACACTTTCGTTTATATAGGAATAGATATCTCCTAAACCTATTAAAAATAACTCTTTCAATATTTCCTAATCCCTTTACAAGATAATCATAACAACATTAGGATTAGGATGGCTCGACTTTTAAGCTAAGTCTTCAAGCTTATCAACAGTTAAGGACTATTTTTACAACGTTTATTATGGCAGAATTCGTTTAAGAATGTTTGATGATTGATTTTCACGTGCAAACATATCTAATGTGGGCAAGCAAGATATTGCTTGAAATAGACCAATCCTCGAGTGATATGCGGGCAACCATTTGGATATAATATTGGTCCCCTTGTAGCCCCTTGAGATAGTATTTTTTGATAACTTCAAAATATTCATAATGGTTGTAGTATAATTCGTGATTACCAATATGCAAAGTTCAAACATGAAGTTAGCAAAAAAAAAAAAAAAAAATTCAAACATGCATGCATGTAATTAACAAAACACTGTTCTAATGCCATTTGGGCGGAATTCTTATGTTTGCTTCTTTCTATGGTTCTTTTAGTTAGTGGGAAAAAGAAGAATTAAAGTGGGTTGTTGGGAATTTTAAGGTAAAATATGTGTAATATTGTACGTAATTTTTAAATCGAAAAGCTCAAATTATACCTCATTTACAAAAGACAGTATCTTTTGTGATTTTAACACATGTTAACTTATTGACTACCAAGTCTAATCTATTAAATATCTTAAATTTATTTATGCGGTTAAGATTATATTCAATGTATTTTTCTGTGTGCAACTCAATTTATTTATTTTTATTTATAATCCACTATCTAATTGATGTAGAATGGCTAAGATGCATATCGATCGGTTAAATAATTAAAAAGATTAAAATTGAATTTTGATAGTGATGAAAATTATATCTTTTTTTCTCAAAAGAAAAACTTAATATCTTTTAAGTAAAACTACTTGAGCTAATTTTTATATTAGGACATCTCTATCCATATTCTATTTTCTACTCCAAACATTATTTTAGAATAATTTTTTCCAACTCCACACAATTTTCAATCCTAAAATAGAGTAATAACTAGGATTACTCAATTTATGGAGTAATCTTACCCATTACTCCACTTTTGTATTAAACTTTTTGTGTTTATGAAATGATCATTTAAATCTTTAATGTTTTTAATTTAGACTTAAATGATACAATAACATAAATAAACAAGATAATCCATTATTTAATAAGTTTATATAAAAATATATTATATAAATTAAAAATAATAATAATATAAAATAAAGATAACATAAAAGGATTAACAATTGTGTTTCAAAATTGCAAAATGACGTGTTTGATTTTGGAAAAAGGCATTATATAATATCATGTCTACATGTATAATTTTATATAACATAATAATTGAGGATGAACATATATTCAATGAACCAATTGAATTAGGGAAAGAAGCTCCACCTCTAGATATCAAAATTGTAAAAGATGAAAATGTCTGATTTCAAAAAAAAATTATTCGATTTAAGAATATCAAAGAAAAATAAACTTATATTTCATTACGAAATGCATTACTTTATCATTTGCTAGAAAAATATTGTGATTCCATTATCAAACCAACTTATATATTTTCTTTTATTTTACTTTTATGATTTATCATACTTATTAATAATAAATGTTTAACTTAAATAAATTATATTTTAAGGAATTTTTATAACATATAGAATAATTGGGTTAATTGGTAAATTTTTATAAGTATAGAATATTACTAACAATTATTGATAAAATATATTTTTTGGAGTTGAAAATTGAGTAATACATTGGAGATGCTTTTATGTTAGTAAACATAAAAGTACTATTACAAAAAGCCTCGATTACTGGAATAATCCAAACGTCTCTATTGCTAATAAGAGTAAACTTCGGAATTCAAAAAAATACTAACCAGTTTCACCATGCATAACTAAAATGAAACTTAATTATTTGTACCAACATTTTCTGTTACCGAAGAAAATGCGGTAAATGCATAAGAACACACTAAAATTACAAAACACCTTTCACGTAAGAGTTAACACCAACTCTTGTGAATTGTGAATTGTAGATAAATGACTGATTTTATGATATAAACAAAAGAGAGAGAGAGAGAGATGAGACAGAAGGTTGCTTTTGCAGTATTCTGGGAATGAAATGCTGTCTCTCTCCTAGGATTGGCGTGAGAGAAAGAGAGAAAGCCCATTCCTCTCTTTTGTCCTTCTTGTAATTAATTGATTTTCACTGTTAGAATAAAATGATCTCTTTTTGAAATATATTTTTATCATTATAAGTTATCTTTATTGGAGATTAAACAAATGATACTCTAAATAACCTTTTTAGGACCAACCTAAGATATACATAAAAAGAGCAAGAAGATCCTTGTTGGTCACTCCTACGCACATCGATGCAAAAAGAGACTAACCTCTGTTATAACCATAGAATAAATATAATTTATTTTACAACGTTAATTAAAACCCATCTGACTATTATTTTTGCTAAAAAATAAATATCATTTCAGAAATATGACGTTGAGATTTAAAATTTCTAAACTTGATTTCACGGAAAAAAATTAAAATAATGGAAACAAAAGCAATGTTCTAATTTATTGACATAGTTTATTATTGGCAGTCTAATAAGCATGGATTATAGAACTTAAATACGTTTTCAGTGAGGTTTTTCTATATCTACAAGTGAACTTGGTTTAACAAAAAAAAGTGACAAGTTTTATTGTAATACTTATATTGTGTGATTAGTCCACCAAAAGTTATTAATTAACCAAAACCAACTATTATTATTATTATTACTTTATTTATTCAGCCAAAAAAAATTATACTTCTCCATGTCGACTAATTTCAGCAGGTGGGCAAATATTAAAGTGAAAATTATATCGGAAAATGCAGCTTTTTATGCTCTTATTCCCTAATAATTACCATATATTAAAGGAAATGATGAGCAAAATGGTACACTGAAGCTGCACTGTAAATAAAAGAAAGACAAAAGTTGAGTGAAATGCAAAAATCAAAAGCATACAAAAGCTGCTCGTTTGTCCAAAAAGAAACCCATCATAAAGTAAAAGCATTATGAGATCAAAAACCCCTTTAAAATAAACCAAACAAAACTTTAAAAAAATAATAATAATAATACAAGATGAGGAACAGAAAACCCAGCATGAAAATAAGTATAAAAGAACCAGCTTGGTCTAACTTCCTTATCTGACTAAAACTCTCTTAAACCTTCTCTCTCTCCCAAATTTCTCTTACTCTTCTTTACAGTCTCCAAACACAAGAAAGGAAGCTCCTTTTTCTTTCTTTCTTTTACTCTGTTTCTTCCACTTGAGGGTTATTACTTATTTGGGGGGTGTGGTTAAAGGAGGAGGCAGAAGTTTTTCAAGTTAAACACCAAACAGCTTTCGATAGTGGTTGTTTTTCAGTTTCAAAGTTGGGGGTGGGGGTTAGGGTTTAGGTTTACAAGTTATGCGAACAGGTGGTTATACGATTCAACAGACACTCACCACAGAGGCTGCTTCTGTCTTGAAGCAATCTCTCACTCTAGCTCGGAGAAGAGGCCATGCTCAGGTTTCTTTCAAAGTTTTGATCTTTTGATGTTTAAAGTTTGGATCTTTACATGTTTACTTAAAAAAAAAGTTCTTGTTTTATTATGGGTTGGTTCAGGTCACTCCTCTTCATGTAGCAGCTACATTATTGTCATCAAGGACAAGTCTTTTGAGAAGGGCGTGCATCAAATCCCACCCTGGTTTTACACCTAATTACCAGTTTGCCCCTTCTCTCCACCATCACCAGAACCAAAACCATCCTCTCCAATGCAGAGCCCTCGAGCTTTGTTTCAACGTCGCGCTCAACAGGCTTCCCACTATCCCCGGTCCCATGTTCCACGGCCAGCCTTCTCTCGCCAACGCCCTCGTCGCCGCGCTCAAAAGAGCTCAAGCTCACCAGAGACGAGACTGCATCGAGCAGCAGCAGCAACAAACGCAAACGCAGCCTCAAACGCAGCAGACGCAGCTGCTCGCCGTTAAAGTGGAGCTTGAGCAGTTGGTTATATCCATCCTCGACGACCCGAGTGTGAGCCGGGTCATGAGAGAAGCCGGGTTCAACAGCACCGCCGTGAAAAACTGCGTCGAGGAATGCTCCGTCTCCTCGGTGTTCTACGGCGGCTCCGTCGTCGGAGTTTTCTCGTCTCCGAACTCTCCCGACCAGCAACAACCAAACATCAATCGTTTTCACCACTACCAAAACCCTAAAGACTTCAACTTTCTAAACCCTAATGTCGGTTTATGGCAAACCCAGTTCTTAAACCAGTCTCCTAACCAAAACCCACTTTTAATCTCCTCCTCCTCCTCCCACCCTCATCATCAACAACGCATGAGAGAGAACGATATGAAACTCGTCGTTGACGTTCTTCTGAGGAAGAAGACGAAGAAGAATAACCCTGTGATAGTCGGAGATTCCGTTTCCTTCACGGAAGTTTTCGTCTCGGAGCTTATGGGGAGGATAGAGAGAGGAGAGCTCGAGGATTTAAAGCAGACCCATCTCGTCAAGTTTCAGTTTTCACCAATGGCCTCGAAGTTCATGAGGAGAGAAGACGTGGAGATGAACATTAACGAGTTAAGGAAGAAAGTTGTTTCTCTCACGGGCAGTGGCAAAGATGTAATTATCTTCACTGGCGACTTAACGTGGACAATCAGGGAGATAGCTTCGTCTTACTGTCCATTAGATCATCTAGTCGAAGAGTTTGGGAAGTTAATAGCTGAATACGACGACGTTGATGATGGTTCTAAGAGAAGGGTTTGGGTAATGGGAACAGCTTCATTTCAGACATACATGAGATGTCAAATGCGACAACCTTCGTTAGAAACACTGTGGGCACTTCATCCTGTCTCTGTCCCTTCGTCAGCTAATCTTGGCTTAAGCCTTCATGCGACAAGGTTAACTCTTCTTCTTACTTTTTACCATTAGTTTACTCTAAAAAGTAAAAAGTTAAAACTGTTCAGTCACAAAAGTGATGTTGGTCAATAAAAGGTTTTGCGTAGATAGTGACACTAGCCTAGCTAGTATACCCAATGTTGAACTTACAACAACAAAAAAACGAATCTTTATGTCGTAGTTCAAAAATAATAGTTAGATAATTTCTTTTGAAAATGTTGTGTTTTTGCAGAAGTTTTTGCTTGAAACTGGTCCCTTTAGAGTCTGTCTATGTTCTCTGACTTACTCAGTTCAATGTCTCATGGAAGCCAAAACACTGTGTCTATGCCTCCCATGCTTGTCCTTTCACACTATACAGTCTTATTAAGTGTTACATATTTTTTTGTGACTTGGGACCGCCATAGGATAGTAGGAGTCCACCTAAATGTGGCTAAAGGTAGTAACATTAGTATTCGGTTAATATATGGGTTGGAGTATCTGAATCATATAATTTAATATTATTTAGATAAATAATGCGAAGAACTCATATTATTATCCAATGGTCATTGCTTGTAGACAAATACATTTCAAAACATCGTAGAGGAGAATATTCCTGCAACCATAAAGCTTGAAACTTTTGATTTTTAAGTTTATGTTTTTTGTTTTGTAGCAATGTATGGACGGTTTTACCCCTTTTACTACTTTGGTTGATTAGTCTCAAGTTCTCTTTTTGTGTCTGATAGCTAAGAGACCCGTCCTATATTAGGGAAACATTTTGTCTTCTTGTCTACAGGACACTTTTTCACAACAATCCAAAATCTCTTTTTCACTTTGTTTTCAGACGTTAGTGAGAACGCTACTGATATCTCTTTTTCCTGACCGTTTTGTTTATTTATTTGCAGTGGACATGAGGCGTGGAACATGAGCAGTGTAAATGCGACAAAGTCCTTTTCTGGTTACAATAAAGCTGAGGAAGAAGAGACGACAATAAGCTCTGTGTTAAGTTGTTGTCCGGAGTGTGTTTCTAGCTTTGAAAGAGAAGCAAAAGCGCTTAAAGCTAACCAAGAGAAGCTCTTGCCTTCTTGGCTCCAATCTCATGATGGTGACAACTCTCCACACAAGGTAGAACTAATATTTGAATTTTAAATTAATGTACTTATGATCAAAACAATAAATCAAATTAAAGAGCTAACTCTTGTTTTTTGGTGATGTATAGGAAGAGTTAATGGGACTTAGGAGGAAGTGGAACAGAGTTTGTGAACATATACACAATCAGACAAGACACTCTAGTCTGATGGGGTCAAGATCTGTATCTTTGATTGATTCGTTGGGGTTGATGCCGAATCATCAGCGAGCCACAAACTCTATTGCCAAGTTCAGACGTCAGAACTCTTGCGCTATAGAGTTTGATTTGGGTGGAAACGAATATGAGAAGGGTGAATCGATCAATGAAGCAGAAGCTGATGACAACGAGAATGTGAAGACCACTCTTGACTTGGGGAGTTCTCTGTTTCGATCAGATTCCGTGACAGAGACGAGAAAGAAGATCAGTGCTTTGGTCAAAGCTTTGGAGGAGAGTGTTCCATGGCAAACAGTGACAATGCGTTTGATTGCTGAGAGTTTAATGGATTCCGTGTTGAACACGAAAGATGGTTGGATTATGATAGAGGGCAACGACAGAGCTGCAAAGAGGAGTATTGCTCGTATTGTATCTGAATCTGTTTTCGGATCTTTCGAGTCTCTTGTTCATATTGATCTTAAGAAGAAAGATAACGTGTTGAAGGCAAGAGGACTTGAGAATCAAGAGAAGGTTGTGTTCTTGATCGAAGACATTGATTTAGCTGATTCACGTTTCTTGAAACTCCTCGCTGATCGGTTTGAAAAGAAGCAGAAGAATAAAACCGCCATCTTTATCTTGACAAAGGAAGACAGTGCGAGAAACAGAGACTCTGTTTTGCAAATTAGCTTGGAGGTCACGGCCCAGAGTCCTGGGAGAAAGAGAAAACCGGGATCAGATTTACCGGTTAAGGAGGGTAAGATCAAGAAGGAAGCGTTCTCGAGACAATCAAGTTTCAACAGCTCTTATCTCGACCTGAACTTAAAAGCCGAAGAAGATATAGAAGGAGAGATTAGTCCGATCTCAAGCGACTTAACCGGAGAAGAAGAGACAGAGATCTCCTCCAGCACTTTTCTGAACATGATTCAGAACCGGTTTGTTCTTAGCCGGTCCTATCAACCGGGAATCGAAAAGGCAATGATAACGGCAGCTTTCAGGGAGGTTTTTCCAGAAGAAGAGGGTGGTGGAGTTAGGTTTAGCATGGAGGAGAAGTTAGTGGAGGAGATTAGCAGCAGGGGTAACTTTCAAAACGGTGCGTTTGAGAGTTGGTTAAAGGAGGTTTTCAAAACGGGGTTACTAACGGTTAAAAAAGGCGGGGAAAAGGATACGGGTGTAATTAGGATGGTGTTTGGGGGTATAGTTGACAACAACAACAACAACAAACAATATGGTGGTGGGGTTGGTGGGTACATGGGTACATGTCTTCCGAACAAAGTCCAAGTTTCCAAGTTCGAGTAGATCCTTTGGTTTAAAATTCCTTTTGTTTCTTTTTTCGTTTGCAATGTAAAATTTCCATTACTAATGTGGGGGTTTGACTGGTGTAACTCGTTTCTTTCCTTTCGATTGTAATATAAATGCGTTTTTAAATTTGGCAATCAAATCAAATGTATCTGAATGATAAAACAATCCAATACTAATAGATGTGAAAAAAATTACTGAAGTACAGAGGGATTGCTGCTTCGTTTGCTATGGTGGATGTTAAGAATGGCAGTCAACTTCTTTATGGTACATACATTGTCATCTTGCCACATGCATACTTAAGGACTTGACGAAGATGCGAGGCTGCATTAATTTGGATATTCACAAACCCTCATTGGTTGGTGATGTAACTCTAAATATGATTGAGGATGCAGTACAACCTCTACGGGAGCGTGGCAACTCTTTGGACTAATATACTATGCTATGGGAACAAAATGATCAACCGTATAGGCTAGGTTACAATATAAAATCAACTACGAGTTTTAAAATATTAGATATTGACTCCTACTTTCAAAACAAGATTATTTTTGAAACAAACCAAATTTATTTTATATAAATTTGTATTATTGATTATGTATCTACATTTAAATGTTACAAATGAAGTGTTATATTTTTGTGAAAATTATTATTTGTTTAATGTTCTAATGGAAATAATTTAGATTATGAAATATGTGATAATGTTTTAGCATGATACACATATATAGACTATATGATTTTAAAACATGTAATCAGGTTTGATTAATAAAACCATGGTATATTTTTTTAGTTACTAGGATTTTGAATTATTAGTATAATTAAATTAATAATGTCCACACCCAATTCAATGATTTGCATCTCAGCCTCATCCAAATTCTGCGTTTGGTTCTTATTCATGTTTCGAGCTGCCTTTCTGCATTGATATTTTTTCCACTTCTTAGCCCTCTTCCTATCAAGCTAGGAGTCCATCTGACCACTAGCATTCACTATCAAATTCCTTCTTGTCTTCCTTGTTACGAAGAGGAAATTCCAAAAAATCTTTCATAGAGATTTCCTTGTTAAGCTTATTTGCAACATATATCTTCAGTGGCTGCGTGTACAACAACATCATATTTCCATCAAATTTTTTTCCTGACAGAACTTTAAATATCTCACATGACGGTGATAGGCTCCAATAATGATAGAGATACAACATCATCAGCTTTCAAGATCCTCAACAACTTTAAATTTGCAACATCAACTTCTTCTGAGTCCGCATTGATTTAAAATATACCATGATGCACCATAGTCTCCTTATCTTCGAAAGATTTGATTGCCTTGGTGATTCTTCCTAAAGCCATTCATGAATACCTTAATCGTGAAGTTCCCGCTGTAGCCGAACCATATTAGTCGATCTAAACTTGTTCATTAACTCACCACGATCCATCTTGCATGGTGTCAATGTATTTTCTGCGTCCCAAAAATAATATTTGTGTTCTTCTTCTTGCAAGAATCATGGCATGTGAGAGACATTTTCTGTTATTCGGTTAAAAAAAGAAATCATCCAGAGGTTTAGAGGATTTATCGGAGATTCGCTGAAAGAAAACAAGAGAGAATTCAGAGGATATTTTCTGAAAGAAAATGAAATTACCCCCGGGTTTAGGGAAGATTCGTTGGAGGAGATTTTAGGTTTATTATTGGGATAAAAATCTCTATATATATATATTGAATTCATTCGATTATATAAACATTAAGATAATAGCCCAATATGCTTTAAAATGTTCATGATTCAAGAATTTAAGAACTATATTGTAAACATAAAGAAATTCCAATCCTAAATCTAGATTTTCAGTCCAATATAACATAGTACAAACCATAATCTATGTAAGAAAAAAATACCAAACAAAACATGATAATCAAGAAAAATTCACATTTGAAACTGAAAAAGATTGATTTTCCAATTGATCTATTTGTTGTTTTAAATTAAAATAAAACCTCATGATTTTCAATCGAGGATGACAGTAGAAAAAATATATGAAAATATTAAAATAATCAAAAACTATGAGAGAAGGAAAAATGATAATTTTGAACAAGAATCACACATTTCCTCCTTGACAAAAGCGTAGATGCTTACATGACGATGGTCCCCTCTGATAATGAGTATGTTGCTCTTGTACTTGGAGCGTCTATCATCCTCCTTCAAGATCTTCAACAACTCATAATCAACAACATTTTTTTTATCATATTTGGCGTAGAATAGCTGTAGACCCTGACGCTTCATTGTGTATTTGTCTTGAAGAGATATCCGAATGTTTTTGTGATTCCGCCTAAAACCTCCAACAAAAACCTTGATCTGAAAGACCCTGTTGTAGCCGAAGCGAACAAGAGTGGATCTAAACACCTTTAACAAATCACTACGTTCCAATTCATAAGGTATTGGTGCATTTTCTGCATCCTAGTAGCAAATCATCTTCTTATCCTTGTAAGAAGGAGGACACGTTAGAGGAATTGTATGTGATTTTCCTGAAAGAAGTTTAAAAGGTTTAGAAAATTTCATCAAGAAAATGAAATCAAAACATCTATACTAAAAGAAAGTGAAAACTCACGTCGGAATTCACTGAAAGAACTCACTGAGGTTAGCGTCTGAGACTAGCGTTGGATATTCGCTAAGGTTAGCATCGAAGACTCGCTGAGGTCAGGCCCGGTTCTGGACTAAAGCCCGTAAAGCATGGGCTTTGGGCGCCAAAAAACATAGTTATATTAGGGGCGCCAAATTTTCCAAGAAATATGTTATAGATCGGTGGTTTGTGTTCTTAACCTACTATATAGGACACAGGTTCGATTCCCATCCCTTCTTTCTTTTTTATAACACTTTTTCTTTTTCTAACTATAAGTATGTTCTCTTTCACGAGGGATTTTGAGTAACATCATTTATTAGCCCCTTTTAATTGTTTTATTTCTTTCCAATTCTCCTTTTCTATTATTCTATGCCCCATATCTATTATTATAAAGAAGAGTTTAATCTTTCCTGGGTGTGCCACGTCATCAATTCGGACGCTGCTGAGCCAACACGTGTCCAGGTAAGTAAAACGTATCGTTTCATTTAATCCTTTTCTGATGGGCTTTGTTCGCGTAACGGGGTTGGCCGAGATTTCTTGCGTTTAGTTTCGTATTAAATGGGCTTCTCACCAACTTATGAGCTTTTGTTCTTTATCTTCCAGCCTGTTATCTTCTTCGTCAAAAACAATATAGGGTTCATCTTCTGCATCGATCTCTGCAGATCTACACCAACAATGGAGTTTTGGGATTTCGAGCTAGACGAATCGTCATGTTTAATGTCTGTGTAAAGCTTCAATTGCGTCGTTTCAACTTCGGTTTAAATCTTCCGAAACGTTACGAGGTATTTGATTCATCGTCTTTAACAAGCGTCTTAACTCCCCAGAAAGACTTCAATCACAATTTAACATTCAATGCTGCTTCTGCCCCTGCTTTGCTGTGTATCTATACCTATAAAAAGGTCAGTCTTAATATCTTGAACATCATTCTCTCCATTTGTGATAACACCAAAGAAAAATTATTTAAAGTTTAATGGCTAACTCATCAATCCTTTTTATTACTGATATGAAGTTCGGCCGATGGTCTTCCCCCATAAGGGGTGGTGATGGGTGTGGTTGTTTCTGTCGGGCTGGTCATGGATGTTCCTCCTCGCCATCTCATGTTAGTATTTTGAGTTGTCTTCCTAACTTTCACGGGTTTGAACGTTATGGTCATTGAATTTTTAATTGATTTTGTTTCATTTTAGATATTGATTGTGATCCCTTTTTGTTCACATGATTGGGGAGCAGTTTGATTTAATTTCGATCTGTGACAGTAACAATGGTTGTGGCTGGTACCAACATGGATGAAGGAGTTCCCGTGATCGGAATGGGTATGTTGATTTATTTTGATCTGTACATACCAATCATGAATCACAGTATCTCTAAAACGTTGGTTGACTAACATATGGTGTAGATTGTTTTGGAAAGAAGGGTTTATGTATCTAAATCTAATGACGCTAAAAATTGGAGTTTGTCTCGCCTCTTCCTTCTATGAAAAATCGGTGCCTGAGCCTCTTCCCTCTCTGAAACCAACGATGGAGATTCGAGATACCAACAATGGAGTTTCGAGATGTTTAATCAACGTAACACGTAGCTGTTTGAATATCCAATCTCGACGTTTTGACTTCCGCTTTAATCAATCGAAACGGTACGAGTTATTGATTCATCGTTTTATCATACTTCTCGACTCATGTTCATAGTGTTATACTTCGGCTTGATCTGCAAAGAAGTAGCAAAGGTCGTTCCTGCTCAGGTTTGTTTATCTCCTTTACAAGATCTATAGTTAATGTGCTGGATACAATTTGTAGTATATAAGGTATTCTCTTTATCTTTTCTTTCTAGACCCTCGCTGCTACCAACGTGGCTGATCAAAAACTGACGGAGACCATGCAGAGAAGCTTCTCATTGTAATACAAAGACTAGATGTCAAGTATTGGTCTAATGCTTTCAACAAAAGGTTTCTCTTGAAAAGGGGAAAACTACACAAGTGGGGTTTCTTTTCACGTGCTGGTTGGTGGGACAAAAGCCACTTGATGGGACAAATCGAAAAGAAAAGTACGGATACCTCTTCTCTGCTTTTTCTGAGCAACTTATAATATATCTCTCACACTTCCTCCCCTCTCTTAAAATTGGTTTCAGGCATGCGGACATATACACATCAAGAGTCTCCAACTTCCTCAACTACACACGCTCCGTGTATTTCCGCTCGCAGGAGCAGGTACAAAGCTTTAGATCAAATTGTTAGAATACGTAGAATAAAAATCTGAGGCCTTATGTTAGTTGAATTACATTTATGTTGTTTCTCTCCTCTGCAGTCATTGGCTCATGATTCTCCACTTCCTGATGCGACTATGGAAACCTAGCGGTCTTTTACTCAAACTTGATGTATTCTTTTATATGAAGAAGTGTGGATAGAGGTGTAATAGTAAAAATTCTGAAGCTCAAAGCCTAATTTTTGTATAAATGTGTAATATTCATATTCTCTGAACTAAGTTGAACCTGGCCTTGGTTGGTTAGCTTAATGTTATTGCTTTGATTTCTTGAGTATCTTTTGTGTGCTTCTCGATTTCTGCTTCACAGTCTTGACATCAGAAGCAGTGTGTGCTAAGACCTTTTTTTTGAACACAGTGTACAAAGACATTTAGAAAACATTTTCTAACTAAACATAACCGAGAGACGAACTTAGGGAAGAAACAGCAACATATCTAATGTGACTAAAGTATTACCATAACTTAAATATATCTACGTGTAAATAAATTTTGAACTTCTTAAAAATTTCAGGCATCATGCATTTTGTTTAAATTTTTGTTATGTTATAACATATTAAATTTTTAATATTTTGATGTTTCTGGATTAAAATGATTGTTTAAAACTTTACAGTTAAAACTGCTATTGAATGATAAAAAGATTTTGATAAATGCTATTCTGAATATTTTAGCATGCTTAAGGAAATGTATATTTTAAAATACATGTATATTTTTTATTAGCTGGGTCAAACATATTAATTAAATAAATAATATTAAATAAAAATTGTAATTAATTATACATTTTAACTTAACAAAATTTTAACAATAATCTACTCTAAAAACTAAATTTAAAAAAATGAGATAATCCACTTAAGTATATAAAATTAAAGGGAAAATATGTGAATTTATTTACAAGTTTGTTTCTATTTTACTACCAAAATGAAAAAAAAAAATGTTGCAGGTTTTTTTATAGTCATCCAATTCCAAAAAATCACAAGAAATAATGTAATGTCATATCTAATTCTTAATATATTAATTAAAACATAGATTACTTAACAAAAGAAAATTATCTAAACTTTTAACAAACAAAAAGTCGTATTTTAAAAAATAAAAAGTAATAATTATTTTGAAAAATGATAACTAATTTCAGATAACATGGTTTATTTAGTCTTCAAATACAATAACATGTACACAATTTATATTTTAAATTATAATAATTTATATTAATTATTTACGCTAACTACATAAATTAATTTTTAACATGCATCCCGCCCGTAGGGCGGGCCGGTCCTAGTTTGTTAAAAAAATATGTTACCAAACTTAACTCTAATCCCTCAAGCATAACAATCTTTCTTTTAAAAACAATAAATCTAATTATTAGTTTCTCATATACACATTTATTGTAATTAATTGTATTTATTAAGTCCTGTTATCTCTTTTTTGGTAAGCTCTTGTCATATTTTATACGCTTTTTGAATTCATAAAAGTTAACAAGGTGAAACTAATATATACATAATTTTATCATATGGTTTTTTCTACTATATAGATAATAACTTTTGGTCTTGTAAAAAAATACTATTGAAAACAGGATTATAATTAGAATGTTGTCAAATACAATTACAAAAATGGCTGACATGCTGAAATTTCTAAAGAAATAAGTGATTTTTGTCAAAAATACAAAAGAATTTTCTTATCGCCAATTCTGATTTTAGTTTTTATGTAGAAATAATATTTTTTATAGAATTTATAAAGGATTATCTAGATGATATATAATATAGTATTTTTTCAAAAATAATATTTTGATACTCTGTATATTCTTTATTTGAAATTAATATAATCTCAATAATATTTTGACTGTATAAAATTTTTCATTATAATTAAGGACATTATCTTTTTAATACGCTTTAGACGCTAAATTAGTCCGGACCGGCACTGGCTGAGGTTAGTGTCAGAGACTGGCTGAGGTTAGCGTTGGAGACTCGTTGAGGTTAGCGTGTCAGATACTCGCTAACTGACTCGCTGAAGTTAGCAAAGAAATTTGTACGGTTAGCGTCAGAAACTCGCTGAGGTTTTCATGGAGACTAGTACAAGAACAAGAAAGAACTCTGGAAGATATTTAAAAGGTTAATTCGATTTTTTTTTCTGTTGCTAAACAATTAAAAATGTTTTTTTTTTTGAATTGAATTAAATCTCTATTATCGTTGAAATCCCCTTCAAAAGAGCAGAGTCGAAGAAGAACGAAAAACGAAAGGAGAATGAGCTCTGCAACAGTAACTGCGAACTGGAAGCACACCGTCCTCTACCTAACTCTAATCATATCTCTTCTCTACTCCATCGAAACCCTAATCTCACACAAACTCCACATCAACCACAACCAAATCCGCCTCAAAAGGTCTCCGAATCTCCCTCTACGGTTCCGAGACGACGGCACCTTCAAAATCCTCCAGGTCCGTTTACGTCATCCCCTTTCTAAAATTCGTGCAGTATGTGTTTGATTTGATTTGGTTTTGAATGATCGAGGAACGATTGCTGGGGTGATCTGATTGTCTACAGGTCGCGGACATGCATTTCGGAATGGGGAGCATTACTCGATGCAGAGATGTGACGGATGCAGAATACGGTTACTGTTCTGATCTCAATACCACTCGGTTCCTTCAGAGGATGATTGAAGCTGAGAAACCCGATCTCATCGCATTTACTGGTAAATCCATGCGTAATTGGTTCTCTTATGCACTGTGAAAGTGATAGGGAGAATTACTGGTGTTGATTTGAGCTATAAATGTTTGCTTTTCTTTAAATCTCCAAATATAGTAAGTATACAAACGTGGAAACTGTTGCACAGAACTTTGGTTATATCCTTTTATAGACTTGTGTTAGTGTTTCTTGATTGCTAGTTAAAGCTGTTAGTGAAACTGATTGCTTGTAACAGCTCCTCCATGCTTGGCTGTAAGATTTAGTGATGATGAAACTTGAATTAGCAAACATATTGTGATTTAAAATTAGTTTGGCTGTAAGATTAAGTGATGATGAAATCTGAATGATCAAACACATCTGATCCACAATTAGCTTGGATGTAAGATTTAGTGATGATGAACTTGGGTAAGCAAACACATTTGATCCACAACTAGTTTGGCTTGTATGATTTAGTGATGATATAACACTTTATAGTATGGTTACTTTTCTTAAAATCTCTAAATATAGCAAGGAGGTATACAAATATGGAAACTGTTGCACAGAACTTTGGCTATATCCTTTTATAGACTTGTGTTAGTGTTTCTTGATTGCTAGTGAAACTGATAGCTTGTAAGGGGTCCTCCATTTCTGACTGTAAGATTTAGTGATGATGAAACTTGAATTAGCAATAACATGTGATCCACAATTAGTTTGGATATAAAATTTGGTGATGATGAAACTTTAATGAGCAAACTCATTGGATCCACAATTAGCTTGGATGTAAGATTTAGTGATGATGAAACTTGAATGAGAGCAAACACATGTGATCCACAATTAGCTTGGATGTAAGATTTAGTGATATGATGATACTTGAATGAGCAAAAACATTTGATCCGCAATTAGTTTCCAGTTAGTTATATTATCTATTTGATCGATGTGACAGTTTTAAAGGAAGGATTAGAGCTGATTCGCTGAGTTTTATTTGATTCCTCCTGTTGTTGATGATGATTAGGGGATAATATATTTGGATCAAGCACTACTGACGCAGCGGAATCTCTTCTTCAAGCCATTGGTCCAGCCATTGAATATGGAATCCCATGGGCTGCCATTTTAGGAAACCATGACCAGGAATCCACTATGAACCGTGCAGAGCTGATGACTTTCCTCTCGCTTATGGATTTTTCAGTCTCTCAGATCAATCCACCACTCGAAGATGACTCGGAAAGAGGCGCATTTAGATCAATTGATGGCTTTGGGAATTACCGCCTTAGAGTACACGGTGCACCTGGTTCTGTTCTGTCAAATAGCACCGTCTTTGACCTCTTCTTTCTTGATAGCGGAGATAGAGAAACAGTCCAAGGTAGACGAACATATGGATGGATCAAGGATTCTCAACTTAGTTGGCTTCAAGATACTTGTAAACAGGTAAAGAGACTAACTGTTTCTTATTACATCTGGTCAAATATTTACATAGTCAAATTTTTTATCATGATCACACATTGGTCATTCAAAAGATTCATTTACTCAAAACAGGGTCTTAACCAGAACATGGGAAACGTTCCTAGTAACCCTGGTCCAGCGCTAGCCTTCTTCCACATCCCAATCCCGGAAGTCCGTGATCTGTGGTACACACCCTTTATTGGCCAGTTCCAGGAGGGTGTGGCATGCTCCATCGTGCAATCAGGAGTCTTAAATACCTTTTTGTCCCTGGGAAATGTAAAAGCCGCGTTCATAGGACACGACCATGTCAATGATTTCTGTGGAAATTTAAAAGGGGTATGGTTTTGTTACGGTGGAGGGTTTGGATACCATGCATATGGAAGACGAAATTGGCACAGAAGAGCGAGACTAATAGAGGCTAAGCTCGGGAAAGGAAGAGACACGTGGACAGGAGTTCAACGTATCAAAACGTGGAAACGTCTAGACGATGGAGACTTGAGCAAGATAGACGAACAGGTTTTATGGGAAACTTCCTCTTACTCGCTTCTAAAGTGACAAGACAAATAAGGTATACTAATTTCATTCCTTCATGATTGCCCATCTTTTTGATGTTTTGTGTAAGAAATTTCCGAGGGTCTCTGCTGCTTTTTGGCTCCTGGTCATACCTAACGTCATGCATTGCACTTGATACATATGTTTCGGTTGGTCGTTAAAACGTTTTTCAGATGGTCACGAAGTAAGACCCTGTTGATTATTGGTATCATTTGTTCGTTAGGACCACTCGTGCTGAAACATATGTGAACTGAAACACCGAATTTCGTTTTAAGACTCTTTGGAAATGTCTCTTTCGTTGTTGTTTCGGTGTGATCTCTTTGACTATTTTAATCATCGCGTTAATTATGAATACAATTATTTGAATTTTAAATAAAATTATTTGAACTCTTAATAAAATTATTTGAATTTTTAAATTATTTATTAGCTAATTAACGTGACATGATTGACTTTGTTGGGTATTGTTATACATATTTTGATTGTCAAATCATTTCTTATTTTTCTTTTTGCTATGTGCTTGTTTCGCTATCTTTGTCATTTTTTGCTACCTTGTCTTATAATAGTTTATGTTTCTGTCTCTCCTATCCTTTTCCTTTTGGTGATAACTTTTAAATAAATAAAAATATTCATTTTAATATTATTAAGTTGGAACATTTCTTTAGTGCTCACACTGTAGATATTGACAAACAGGTACAGAATAGTTAAGATTGATGAATAAACCTCGTGTCGAATAATTATCAACCTAAACACTTCTATGATCCTAAGTCTTTATTTGTGGTTTTTATTTTGGTTAGAAAATATCATTATTTTTTTATTGACCAATTACTGTTTACTACTAATAATTGACATTGTCAAACCCATCTTTTGTTTCAGTACACAACGCTGGTGTGTATATAAACTGGAAACCAATGTTGTTGTCTCCCGAGAGTTTGGTCTGTCTCATTCTAGTTTGAACACTTCCCTTCTCTATATAAAGCTCACAGGTCGAGAGAGACAAGAGACACCACATAAACGATCAGACAGTTGATTAGAAAGAACTCTGTCGGAAAATGGATAACATCGACCAAGAGTTCAACAATTACTGGGAAACAAACTCCTTCCTCCAAAACGAAGACTTCGAATATGACAGGTTCTTTCTTCTTTTTCCTTTCTGTCTCTCCCTCCTTCACTCTAGTTCTTTGTCCACTTTCCCGGAAACACTTGAGATTCTGATATTCGTTTTTTGTTTCTCTAAAAGCTGGCCTTTGGAGGAAGCGATTTCTGGGTCGTATGATTCGAGTTCGCCTGATGGGGCGGCTTCGTCTCCTGCTTCTAAGAATATAGTGTCGGAGAGAAATAGAAGACAGAAGCTTAACCAGAGACTGTTCGCGCTTCGATCAGTTGTCCCCAATATCACTAAGGTTTATTTTTCAAAAAAGTTCCCATCTAAACTCGTTGTCTTCTAGTTCCAAGATCCAAGCTTATTATGGTCTCTGTTTTTCTTTTTTTCTTTTGGTAGATGGATAAAGCATCAATAATCAAAGATGCTATTAGTTACATACAAGGGTTGCAATATGAAGAGTCGAAGCTCGAAGCTGAGATCAGAGAACTTGAATCTACACCAAAGAGTAGCCTGAGCTTCAGTAAAGACTTTGATCGTGATTTGCTGGTTCCTGTCACATCGAAGAAGATGAAGCAGCTTGATTCTGGTCCTTCCCGTTCTCTCATCGAAGTTCTCGAAGTAAGTTTCTGTGCTTCCTACTTTAACACCTTGAATCATTTTAACCAAAGAAATAATTTTCATCAAAAGTGTGGTTCTGTTTTGGGTGATTGAAGTTGAAGGTAACATACATGGGAGAGAGGACAGTGGTGGTGAATGTAACTTGTAATAAGAGGACAGAGACAATGGTGAAACTGTGTGAAGTCTTTGAGTCACTGAATCTCAAAATCCTCACTTCCAATCTCAACTCTTTCTCTGGCATGATCTTCAACACTGTCTTTATTGAGGTCAGCATCTCTCTCTCTCCATTTTGTAATTAGTTAATTACTATCAGGTAGTAATGATTATAGTTAGTCAAGAAGTGGACTGTAAACTTTTCAAACAAAAGTAGAAGGAAAGAAAGATTCATATTTTATGTTATTACTTTAGTTAACTTTTCTTAAAGTCTAATGCTAATTATGTATCAGTTTCTTTTTGATTTAAAATTAACCAAAGTAGAAATAGTTTTTTTGTGTGAACTTAAATCCCCAATTGGGCTAAACCGCGAGTCAATTTTTATACTAGATTTTGCGATCTCGTCTGATATTTTTTTGAAGGATTTTATGTGGTTCTCTGCTCGTGCCAAATTAATTTAAGACTAAATGTCTTATTGGTGACGCTGGCAATGAGCCATTGTGTTATTACTTTATTTGATTACCTGAAATATTAAATATAAATACTTTTTCAAAATGCAAGATGTCTTGATTTGAATTATTTGATATCTGTTTAGACGACATGGACTTTTCTGGTTGATTTAAAGCAAGATCTTATCAGAGTAAACTAATCATTAAATTAAGAGAAAATAATCAGCTTTGTCTAAATTTTGGGTTTGGTCGTCTTGTGCTTGTCATTACATTTTTTCTTTTGTTGGCTATACGTAACTGTGGCATATTGTGTAATTTTGGTCATCAAGTAAATTGCATGATATCAAATTTTTTTGTTAGAAAAAGGAATTATCTTTTTACAAATGCTAAAGAGTAAGACGAAGCCCAATAAATGTTTGGTCGATGCTGGAAGCTCCCGATAAGGAAGTTAGGAATCCATATCAAGTTGACAAAAAAACCATTTGAAATCTTAACAATATATTCCTAATTCCACTACTGAAATCGTCAACTGCAAATGCTATTAAAAATCTTATTGGTGTATTCTCTACTGGTGGTAAATAGTTCCGATTTCTAACGTAAGTGGGTTCCTATTCCTAACTTCCATATCGGGAGCTTCCAGCCACGACCAAACATTATTGGTTTTGTTTAGTATTTTTAAAATTAATACTTGGTCCCGCAT
Organism: Hirschfeldia incana; assembly: GCA_026261945.1. Taxonomy (NCBI): domain Eukaryota; kingdom Viridiplantae; phylum Streptophyta; class Magnoliopsida; order Brassicales; family Brassicaceae; genus Hirschfeldia; species Hirschfeldia incana. The sequence goes on along the minus strand of JABCMI010000003.1, from coordinate 7,280,797 downwards.
TTATTGGAATTTGGTCCACTGTTCTATAAAAAAGGAAAATAATATTATCTCTGCGGTAAGCAGAATCTGATTGCTTCGTAATGAATATTGCTCAACCGCTCGAATTAAATAATATGGTAATATAAAATGATAAATGATACTAAGTGATAAAATGTTAGTTAATTCTGCGAGGTACATCACATGTTGTCTAGATTTAATAAACGGATTATAGCTGATTCTATCAAATGCATCAGAGAAATAATCAATAGTTGATCGGATCTTAGAGATAAGATTATGATCACAACTGCAAATAAAATACTATAATTTAGTTGCTTTAACCTTAATGGCATCTGTCTCTTTTTTGGTTCATGTCTTCGTTTGAGTTTTCGATTTGGCTCATGTCTTTATTATTATTATTTTTTAAATGGAACAGGCAGATGAAGAAGAACAAGAGGTGGTAAGGTTAAAAATAGAAACAGGAATAGGAGCTTATAATGAAACTCAAAGCCCCACTTTGAGCATCGACTCTCTTTACTAATCAATTTTTCGTTTTTAGTTTGTTTTGGCTTCAAATAAATAATATGTTATCTTTCCATTTTCGTTTTGTTGGTTCATCACGAAGACTTCTTGTGCATTTATAGTGTCTATATAATAATCGTACGCATTATTTTTTCTTTTAATTTGGAGTGTGGAAATGGTATGTTTATTCTTAAATAAAACAGAAAAGAAAAGGAGATTTGCCTTGGTAAAGAAAAAAATGAGATTTGCTTCTTATTTTCCATCAAGACAGATGGCAAAAGTGAGTTGGATGAAACGTAGACCAATAATTGCTTTTACTCTTTTTCGCAACATAAAGATTTCATGTCTTTTATTTTTGTTGAGCCAAGATAACAAACTATTAACAGAAATATGATAATCATTTAGGTGCTATGTTTTGGTTGAGATAAATTTCGACAGAAGTTTGATGGACAAGTACATGAAATACCAACTTTCTAGTAAAACAATGGTAGATCCACAAGATTAAAAAAAAAGCAGAACGAGTATAAGAGACAAACAAAAATGGTTGAAACGAAAAATATTCGATATGATTAACGCTAAGAATAATTATGGTCGCAACAAGAGACCAATAGTAAAGATTTTAGAGTTGCACAACATATTTACATAGCACAAATGTAACAAGAGCTTCGTGTATTTGGTCTGAAACGACAGCGGTTTACTTACCAGTCTTTGAGCAGTTCTCCGGCAACATCACGATAGCTAACTTTCTTTTTCTTCACAGGAGGAGGAACTTCATCTGCCTCTGCGTTCACACACGTGTTATCAGTCTCACCACCAAGTTTTCTTTTCTCTGAAGACTCACTCTCACCACAAACATTAGCCTTACTAGCTCCCCCAGTGATTGTGCTTGATGATGCCCCTGTATTTTTCAGACCGAGGCTTGGGATCATGTTCATCAACATAGCTTGTACTGGATCCTCATGGATTTGTAGCTTCACTTCCCTATCCATCTCGGTCTCTACATTTCTAGAATCTCGTGAGGAGGCCTCTTCAACTGCTACTGTGTTGTCTCTGTGCTTTGCTTTGTCAGGCTCTCCTGTTTCTTCCTTGTTTCCCTCCTCCGCAGAATCATTTTCCTCAATCTCATCTCCTCCTATCTTCAAAGGCTTCTTGCCTCTTCTTGCTCTCTGTACTCTTTGGGGTTGTGCCACACGAGGCTTTCCTCTACTTGCAGATCTTACTCTCCTAGAGTTTCTTTGAGCATCATCAGAATCTTCTGCTATATCACTGAGTCTTGTTGAAGCCTTTTCTCCAGAAGCATCACTCTCCTCTGTTTCACTTCCGCCTATCTTAGAAGGCTGCTTGCCTCTGCGTCTCTGTACTCGTTTCACTGGGTTTGTAGAAGCTCTTCCCCTTTTATTACCAGCTCGAGTGTTTGACCGTCCTCTTGAACTAGTAACTGCCATTTTCGAGGAAGCTGGCTCTTCGGTTTGAGCACTACCACTGAGAGCTACTTCTGTTGTATCATGTTCGGATTTACTGATACAAACAGAGATCAAATCATTGGAAGCTTTTATAAGAGAGAGGAAACTCATTAAAAAAACGTGTTGACTCACTCTGATTCTTCAGTATCAGACTCTTCCATATGCTTAGGCCTCAGAGTGTACACATCCTCGGATAGTTTTTGCTCTCTTTGCAAGCTTTCCTCTAACCAGTTCGAGTTAACAACATGCAGCCTTCTCTTCAGCATAAGACGTTTCTCCTTTTCGCTGAAACTATTGAAAGAGAGACCAGAGAACAGAGTCTTAATCCTCATTATAATGTGGGTTCTAAACTCAATAGCAGAAACACATAAAATTTGGGATACCTTTCTGAAACTGAAGTGAAATCCAAAGAGACTTCTGCAAAAGAAAGGACTACAAGGTGAGACGCATGAGAAAGATTATTGCTAACTTTACCACCACCCATTAAGACTTCAAGCGCTAATCTCTTAGCCATGATTTCCAACAGAGCTTCCTCTTCGGTGGTCCTTCAAGTAAAAAAATGACATATTGATGATGAGTATTGCTTTAGGTAAGTGACATGTTTAAAACAAGATAAGAACAGCTACAAGAGAGGCCTTACGATGTTTGACTATAGAGGTGAAAGTAAATACAGCAACCAATGAAGCAGGACCATCTTTCCTCCGGACATAGCTTTTTCTTGTAGTGTTCAATAGATTTTGAGTCTTCCAGTTGCCTGGCATTGCTCAAGACCTGAAAAGGATCAAATGGGATTGCAAGAATGGTTTTAGTAAGTAATACCATATTTCCAAATTCCAATTATGGATACTCAACATACATACCTGTTTGAGACCTTCAAGGTCTAAGTCAAAGAAATAAGAATCTGAGAATTCGTCAATTTCATCCTGTAATTTTGTCCTCGAAGCATCAGTGAGGTGGAGGAAGTACCTTCAAAAGTGGCCGCAAAAGCTTTTCCATTAGTCAGATATTAAAGCACAAGAAATCAAAAATGTGGGTAAGACTCTCACTTTGGCTGCAGAGGAAGCAGATTATTTCGTGAACAACAATCTAAGACCCATGAAAAGTGGATGACATCTCTTTGACGTTTTGCTGCCTGATACTTTATGCCTGAAACAGTATTCTCATCTGTCAACATGCAAATTATTTTTATACACAAAAGGGTTGAGAGTATGAAAGTGAGGACATACCACTGCTTTCCGCTGCAATGCAATGAGTCACTGAATTGTTTAAGTTCATTGAGAACTTCCCTCCATTCTCAACCACCATTTTGTGGAATGTATCAAGAGAATGGGACCGAGGCAGGTTAACAAAATCTGTTATAGATTTGTCAAGGAAACAAAGAGAAGCACATGGTGTGACAACGTTATCCAAGTTTGCAAGTTCAGGACTTATCCAAAGGAAGACAACTGAGAAAAATGCAATCAGTAGATAAAAGATGTCAAAGGATACAAAATATCATATTGGAGAAGATTGAGGTCTTGCCCTTGATATCCGATACATCAGTTTGGATAAACCGAGATGGGACAAGCGACACATTCTTTTTCTCTCCCCTCTTGGAGGTTTTAGTGACTTTCGGATTGTCCTGAGTGCTTTCGGATTCCTTCTGTTTCTGTGTGGTGCCGTTACTCGAGTTCACCAATTCCACAAAAGCTGCAAACTCAACATCAGTGTCACGTATAAAGATAAAGCAAACTGGTTATTTCAGTTTTAATGAAAATGGGAACTTTAAACAGTTTCTTTGGTTCTTTTTTCACCTTGGACATCGAGACACTCGTGCCAAGGTTTGTCGTATCTTACTTTATCAATACGAGGAAACCTCAGGCTGTAAGGTGCAACAAAAACCTGAAAGGAAGAAGATTTTTACATGCAATACAGGATACGTATCATAAGTGACAAATATGTATTGTGCTGAATGAAAGACAAAAAAATAAATATTAGCGGTTACTAAGAAATCTTCACATCCTCACATCTTAACGACATACCTCAGACCTTATTGTCCTAATGTCACTAGTGATTGATAGTATTATTGATCTGCAACAAAGAGTTTAAAACTTTCAACCAATTGGCTTAATAAGATTCTTCTGCTTCAGTAGAAGAAAAACTAGCTAAGTGAGATAGAAAAAACTAACTTTTCCGGGCTTTCAATCCAAACTTCCGGTCTCTCTTTTGAGTGATTTGTGACCTGATAAAAGCTTGGTGGAGCCTTCTTTGGGTGTTCATTTTTTCTGAAACACACAAATAAAAAAAAGCTGATAACCACACCAACAAGCCTTATAGTTTTAAATGAGATAGGAAATCCAGTAAACGATTTAGTCTCTCACCTGAAATAAGGCTTGAGTTTGCTTACAAGAGTGTGAAGCTCTTCATCAGAAAGTCCTGTGCCAACTCTACAAAACGACAAAAAACTGCAAAACAAGAATGTCTTATTTATTGATAGCTAGACCTGAAACGTCTTGGCAAACAACTAACAGTGTTTGATGACAAGAAGCAACATGTTTATTGGCCGATGTTCTCTACAGTTTCTACTATTGATAGTATGATTTCTTCTGTGAGAATATATGAAACCATATAAATTCTTACCGCCTGGGATACACATTTGCGTCTGCTCGGTCAGCCAATGCAACAAGAAACTGTGCTACCTCTCCTCCATGACGGCCAGAGCCATAGTATCCTCCTGTTAATGATGTAACAAACATCCCATAAGAGCCAATGGGAAAAGAACACCAAATTTTAAACAAGGAGAAGTTGCAAAAATATCGAGTGCACACCTATTATAAGAACATCTAGATCAGAACCAGCCCGGACATATTCAGGCTTCAACTTCAACCACTTGCCACTACGATCTCCAGGTTCCCATTTCGATCCCAGGTCTTTAAGCACAACTCCTTCATCTCTGAGAACAAGCAAGTAACTGGATTTGAAAACTAGAGCTCACCTCTGAAGAAAACCGTTTATACTAAGAAGGTAGATTCTGAGAATCAAATATCACTGTTTCATTAAGGCACCATCCAAAAAGTTTTGCACGATTCATGAATATTAGAGAGAAACTCTAGCTGGATTAAGAATAAGAAAAATGAACCTATTTTCAACTGTTTCTTTGAAAAAACGCTCAACTTCAGCTGCAGAATTAACTACAATAGACCAACTTGGTTCCCCTGCAACAAGCAAAGGTTGACGTATTCAGCTGTAAATGGTAATGAAGGTGCCAGATGAAATTAGATATCAAAAAATTATAGAAACTAAAAAAGGTGCAAGAGTCTACTACATAGCACATAAAAGAAAATCGATCATCAATTTAACACTGTCACACTTAAGAACCTTCCTGACTCAACTATAGATGTTAATTCCATCATAAAAGTGGAATCTTAGTAGTTCTTACCTGAAGGGCGATGAACATTGAGACCACCTTCGGGCAGTAAAACTTCAAACCGGCCTTTTAGAGGCTTAACAACTTTCTTCAGGAGTTCGTACCGTTCTTTTAAACTCTGGTGGATAACACTAGTATCGCCAACATAAAGAACATCAAAGGCAACATCTAGTACATGGTTAAGGAAGAGGATATCTCCAAAATGGTTCTCTAATGAGATTATGGACTGGGGGCATAATTAACTTCTCCTTGTAAGGATACAACATAACTGCGTTAACAATTAAAAGAACGTTAGAGTTGATAAGGATCCTCTAAAGTGACAACATAAAAGCAGACAAGTGGAGCTTTACAAATGTACCTGTTTATGGCTGTCGAGACCCTCCCTTGCTGCCTTGGCTGTAAAAGAAGAAGACAGGAAGGATCAAATCTACCGCAAGTAAGACTAAAATTTCGAAATAAGGATATTGAGAGTAGATGCGAAACCTATTTCTTGATTGGAACCAAACTCAGCAAACCGATTAAGAGATGTATCCCAGACCAACATTTCACCATCAAGAATACACCTGAATGGCAATAAAATCGGAGAAACATTTCAAAACGTGTAAAAAACCTTCAAGAACATAACTAGAGAGAAACTGGATTGTTACTTGTCAGCCAGTATATTTTGTACGATGAGATCCGACATGGCATGTGCATATTCAGAATGGTCAAGGAAGTTCCTGCAGCAAAAATAGGAATGAACCCTTGGCCATATGCAAACAGAAAATTTAGCAAAAAGAGATGTGGCTAACCTAGAGAAGTAATGTATCTCAGTCCCATATTTGTGAATCTGTATGCGATCGCCATCAAATTTGCACTCAGCAACTACATCTTTCCCATGGAGCTATGTAGAGGGAGAAAGATGCTCATGCGTTTAGTTAATGATGCAAAACACCCATACAGAGACATCACCAAAAAGAAGAAAACATTGCACAGGGAAACGGAGTAAAGCTGACAATAGAGTTAACGGGATTTACCTTCTTCCAAGCAGCATTTACATCACTGATACGCATAGCTAACTGAGGTCGTACGGCTTTTCCCACTTCTATATCCTACACAGTAGCAAACAACCAAGCCAGAAAGCAGTTTTAGGACACAAAAAAGAGCGGACAGATACATGAGGAAAGACATATACTTTGACGCACTCATAGAGTGCAAGCAGAGAACAAGGAAATGAAAAATACCCAAGGGATCACAACAATTATAAACTGAAAGACTATTGTAAAAAGATGGATCCTAATACCCAGTTACTGTCTATCAGTTTGAGAAAATAAAATATCTATAGAGAACTGTATCTCAATTTGATCCTCTAAGCTATCAACCAAGTGATTCTCCTAACAACAAACCTGGCGCTTGTGACGTTGGTGCCGATCCCTCAGCTTTTCACAGACTAATTTCAAGTCACAAGTGACATTAAACAAATCCTCAGCATCTGGATGGAACTCCTGAAAAATGCTCCTCTCGCTCATTCCCAGTTTCAAATCTTCACACATTTACCACCAATGCTGATCTCAGTCTGTTCAAGACATAAAGCAAAGTATGTCCAAAAAAAAAAATTCAAAAAACCATTACCTTTAAGAATGATCCTAATCACCCACTTCATCTCTTGTGCATTCGTCTTCTGAATCAGAGTAGAAAGAACAGAAGTCTTCTCCCCTCTGCATTACCATAAACTCAATCAAAAATGATCAAAGTAATCTTCAGACCAAAACAAAGAGTAGAGAGACAACAAAACACACCTGTTCTCACTGGAAGCCAAACGATCAAGCAAATCATTCAACTCCTTCACACTCAACCCACCAGACGCCATCCCTTGCCTACGTTGCAATACCTAACAATTCAGAAAAGACTCAACTTTTAAACCTTTAAACCCTAAAAACCAAAACCTTTAAACAAACATCTCAAATTGAAACCCTAACCTCAGCAGCAATCAGGGAGAAGTTTCCGGCGTTGGCTCCAGCCTTAGCGGTTCCTCCCTTGCGCCAATTGAGAAGGCGAACCGCGTCGGGAGCGTCGCGAGAGATCCCGAGGGCGTCGACGAGACACGTGGCGAGGACGGACTCCTTGAGGCCGTAGGTGCCTCGCTCTCGGTCGAGGGAAGGGATGATGAGGCGGACGGCGGAGAAGTAATCGGAGGGTTTGCAGTAGGTGTCAAGGAACTTGCGGAACTTGGATCGTTTCTGGGATGAGGTTTTGCTCTTCTGAATCCAGTTGAAGAGCGACACCAGCACGCTGAATTTGATCTCCTCCGTCATCTTCTTTTGACGGAATTGGAGTTTCGGTCGGGAAGGGTTTGGTTTACTGTCGGAGAGACATTAGGCGGCGTCGCGATTAGCTTGTCGGAGAAGAAAGTCTTCTTTTTAAAAAGTCGCACGGCCGGAAGGGAATGAACTGGTGTAGAATTATGTATTCAAAGTGCTTGCTTTATTAGAGAGCCAATGGCTTAGTATATATACAAACGATGGAACCGATCTCAACACGAGATTTATCCTAACAATAAGGACTTATCAACACGTCCGTAATTATCTTAACATATATAACATGTATATCCCCCAATACCCCCCTTCAAGGTGGAGCGTGTGGATTAACAACGCCCAACTTGGACATTATGGTCTGAAATGGTACACGGCCTAGTGCTTTCGTCAAGATATCTGCAATTTGTGATTCCGACCCGATGTGTTGTGTGACAATGAGGCCCGCAGTCACCGCATCCCGTACTGAGTGACAATCACGTTCCAAGTGTTTTGTTCGCTCATGAAACACCGGGTTTGCTGCAATGTGAATAGCGGCTTTGCTGTCACAGAAAAAACGCGTAGGTCCAATTTGCTCTGCACCAAGCTCTGTAAGAAGACGACGTATCCACTTTGTTTGTTTAACCGCAACACCCATCGAACGATACTCAGCCTCTGCTGAGGACATTGCAACAGTATCTTGTTTCTTAGTCTTCCAAGCAATAGGAGAACCTCCAAGCATAACCACACATGCACTTAAGGAACGTCGAGACAGAGGACAACCACTCCAGTCTGCATCACAGTAGATTGTAAGAGTGAGGTCGTCGGATGAGCTAAGAAGAATTCCTTGACCTGGTGATCCCTTTAAGTAGCGCACAACTCGCAGCGCCGCAGACCAGTGTTCCTCTGTAGGAGCTTGCATAAACTGAGACAATAGGTGAACAGAGTAAGACAACTCTGGACGAGTATTCAGAAGATAAATAAGCCGTCCTAACAGGCGCCTATACTTCTTCGGATCAGTTAGGAGCGGAGCCTTAGACTTTGCGAGCTGATGATTCTGTTCTAACGGAGTCGACACGGGTTTAGAACCAAGATAGCCTGTATCTGCAATGATATCAAGCGCGTACTTGCGCTGAGAAAGAAATATTCCCTCTGGACCTCTACTCACTTCGATCCCAAGAAAATATTTGAGTTTTCCTAAGTCTTTCATGGCAAAACACTTGCTCAAGTACTCCTTAAAACGCTGAACCATATGAGAATTGTTACCACAGATGAGTAAATCATCAACGTAGACGAGAACCCGAAGCTCCACACCATTACGTTCATAAGAGAACAGAGAGTAGTCTTCGTAGGATTGAATAAACCCAAACTTCGTTAAAGAGTCTGAGAGCTTCTTAAACCAACAGCGAGGAGCTTGCTTCAAACCGTATAAGGACTTCCGTAACCGACAGACTTTGTTCGGATGTGTGTGGCGAAACCCAGGAGGTAGTTTCATATAGACCTCCTCCTCGAGATCACCATGTAAGAAAGCGTTATGGACATCCATTTGAAACACTTCCCATTGTTTGGCTGCAACAAGCCGCAACAAAGCTCGAACCGTTGTCATCTTAACCACCGGAGCAAATGTTTCTTTATAATCTTCTCCCTCTACTTGACTTTTGCCATTAACGACCAGCCGTGCCTTATATCTCTCGATTGTGCCATCTGCATTATATTTAATTTTGAAAATCCACAGACATCCAATTGCTTCCTTCCCAGGCGGTAAATCGGTAATATCCCAAGTGTTACTGTCCTCGAGAGCCCCTACTTCTGTGCCAACAGCATTCTGCCAAACTTCAAGTTTCATAGCCTCTTTGAAGTTCTTTGGTTCGTCGGAGTTTATAATTGCTGTCAAAAAAGCTCGCTGGCCAGGAGAGAATTGCTCGTCAGAAATAAAATCAGACAGAGGATACAAGGAATTACCTGAGACCAATGTCGAGGACTCTATTGTAGGAGAGGTGGAGACGAAATAGTGTGTATTACTAGCAGAATCAGCGGAAGCATTATATAGCATGTAATCTCGAAGAGTGACAGGTTGTGTTTTCTCTCTATGTCCACGACCAAGTGTCTCAGAAGGTACCTCAGAAGACGATTGTGGCTGAGATTGAGGTTCTGGAGCCGAGCTCGTAGTTACTTGAGATGAGGGTTCAGACGTAGTTGGAGCTTCTGAAGCAGGAGGAGTCGTAGCTGGTGGTGGTGGCGTTACTACAGGAGCAGACTGCTCTGTTTCTGTTGCAGAGATACTTGGTGGAATAACAGAGCTCCCCCTGTCGTTCAACGGCATGACAATCCAATCTTCATCACTTGATACTTGAACAGGATGTGAAGGTGTAGTAGCAGGTGACGAGTCCGCATAAGGAAACAAATCTTCTCGAAACACTACATCTCGAGACACCAGAAACTCATTGCGATCCTTGTCAAATACTTTCCAGCCTTTCTTGCCAAAAGGGTAACCGAGAAACACACACAACCGACTCCGAGGGCCAAATTTGTCTTTGTTCCGAGCAGCTCGATGCACATAACATGCAGAACCGAAGACACGCAGAGTTTGGTAGTCAGGTTTAACGCCATGAAGGATTTCATAAGGAGTTTTCCCTTTTAGTACAGAGGACGGAGTCCTATTGATTAAATGAGCAGCTGTAAGTATTGCTTCTCCCCAAAAACGAATCGGAAGACTTGCTTGAAACATGAGAGCTCGAGCAACATTCAAAATATGTCTGTGCTTTCTCTCTACACGACCGTTTTGCTGCGGAGTATTGACGCAGGAGGTTTGATGAACAATGCCTAGATTTTTAAAATGCGACGACAAGACCATGAATTCAGTCCCATTGTCGCTACGGACCATTCTCACCGGTTTCTGAAATTGTTTTTCTGTGTAAGCTAAGAATCTCTTTAAAACATCCTTAACTTCTGATTTTTCTAGAAGAAGAAATGTCCACACCGCTCTGGAAAAATCATCTACGATAGTCAAGAAGTAAACTGCACCACAGGAAGAGGGTACTCGGTATGGACCCCAAAGATCAACGTGAATAAGGGAAAAACACTCTGTTGTTTTATTGATACTTTCATAAAAAACTTCACGCGTTTGCTTAGCTTGAAAACAAGTGTCACACGGACTCGA